>CM060458.1:10290000-12690000 GCA_030544415.1 Thalia dealbata | reverse complement strand
CTGTGGCCCATTTCTAACCTATAATCCAGACTTTTTCTGATTTTAAAGGAAGTTGATATAATTTCATACCCTCTCTCCTCCTGATTTCTAAACGCGGCTTCGTGCTCATTTTTTCGTTTTGACACCACCAACACATCTCGTGGCCCATTTCTAACCTATAATAGAGATTTTTTCGGGTTTTAAAGGAACTGGATATAATTTCATACCCTCTCTTCTCCCGATTTCTAAACGAGGCATCGTACTCGTTTTTTCGTTTTGACACCACCAACACGTCTCGTTGCCCATTTCTAACCTATAATCGAGACTTTTTTGGGTTTTAAAGGAAGTGGATATAATTTCATACCCTCTCTCCTCCCAATTTCTAAACGCGGGTTCGTGCTCGTTTTTTCATTTTGACACTACCAACACGTCTCGTGGCCCATTTCTAATCTATAATTGAGACTTTTTCGGGTTTTAAAGGAAGTGGATATAATTTCATACTCTCTCTCCTCCCGATTTCTAAACGAGGCATTGTGCTCGTTTTTTCGTTTTGACACCACCAAGAAGTCCCGTGGCCCATTTCTAACCTATAATCTAGACTTTTTCGGGTTTTAAAGGAAGTGGATATAATTTCATACCCTCTCTCCTCCTGATTTCTAAACGAGGCTTCGTGCTCGTTTTTTCATTTGGACACTACCAACACGTCTAGTGGCCCATTTCTAACATATAGTAGAGACATTTTCGGATTTTAAAGGAAGTAGATATAATTTCATACCCTCTCTCCTCCCGATTTCTAAACGATGCTTCGTGCTCATTTCATCGTTTTGACACCACAAACAAGTCCCGTGGCCCATTTCTAACCTATAATCCAAACTTTTTCGGGTTTTAAAGGAAGTGGATATAATTTCATACCCTCTCTCCTCCCGATTTCTAAACGAGGCTTCGTGCTCATTTTTTAGTTTTGACACCACCAACAAATCCCGTGGCCCATTTCTAACCTATAATCCAGACTTTTTCGGGTTTTAATGGAAGTGGATATAATTTCATACCCTCTCTCCTCCCGATTTCTAAACGAGGCTTCGTGCTCGTTTTTTCGTTTTGACACCACCAACACCTCTCGTGGCCAATTTCTAACCTATAATCGAGACTTTTTCGGGTTTTAAAGGAAGTGGATATAATTTCATACCCTCTCTCCTCCCGATTTCTAAACGAGGCTTCGTGCTCGTTTTTTCGTTTTGACACCACCAACAAGTCTCGTGGCCCATTTCTAACTTATAATCCAGACTTTTTCGGGTTTTAAAGGAAGTGGTTATAATTTTATACCCTCTCTCCTCCCGATTTCTAAACGCGGGTTCGTGCTCGTTTTTTCGTTTTGACACTACCAACACGTCTCGTGGCCCATTTATAACCTATAATTGAGACTTTTTCGGGTTTTAAAGGAAGTGGATATAATTTCATACTCTCTCTCCTCCGATTTCTAAACGAGGCATTGTGCTCGTTTTTTCATTTTGACACCACCAATAAGTCCCGTGGCCCATTTCTAACCTATAATCGAGACTTTTTCGGGTTTTAAAGGAAGTGGATATAATTTCATACCCTCTATCCTCCTGATTTCTAAACGAGGCTTCGTGCTCGTTTTTTCATTTGGACACGACCAACACGTCTAGTTGCCCATTTCTAATATATAATAGAGACATTTTCGGATTTTAAAGGAAGTATATATAATTTCATACCCTCTCTCCTCCCGATTTCTAAACGATGCTTCGTGCTCGTTTTATCGTTTTTACACCAAAAACAAGTCTCGTGGCCCATTTCTAACCTATAATCCAAAATTTTTCGGGTTTTAAAGGAAGTGGATATAATTTCATACCCTCTCTCCTCCCGATTTCTAAACGAGGCTTCGTGCTCATTTTTTCGTTTTGAAACCACCAACAAGTCCAGTGGCCCATTTCTAACCTATATTCCAGAATTTTTCGGGTTTTAATGGAAGTGGATATAATTTCATACCCTCTCTCCTCCCAATTTCTAAACGAGGCTTCGTGCTCGTTTTTACGTTTTGACACCACCAACACGTCCCGTGGCCCTTTTCTAACCTATAATAGAGAATTTTTCGTATTTTAAAGGAAGTGGATATAATTTCATACCTTCTCTCCTCCCGATTTCTAAACGAGGCTTCGTGCTCGTTTTTTCGTTTTGACACCACCAACATGTCTCCTGGCCCATTTCTAACCTATAATCCAGACTTTTTCGGGTTTTAAAGGAAGTGGTTATAATTTTATACCCTCTCTCCTCCCGATTTCTAAACGCGGGTTCGTGCTCGTTTTTTCGTTTTGACACTACCAACACGTCTCGTGGCCCATTTATAACCTATAATTGAGACTTTTTCGGGTTTTAAAGGAAGTGGATATAATTTCATACTCTCTCTCCTCCGATTTCTAAACGAGGCATTGTGCTCGGTTTTTCATTTTGACACCACCAATAAGTCCCGTGGCCCATTTCTAACCTATAATCTAGACCTTTTCGGGTTTTAAAGGAAGTGGATATAATTTCATACCCTCTCTCCTCCTGATTTCTAAACGAGGCTTCGTGCTCGTTTTTTCATTTGGACACTACCAACACGTCTAGTGGCCCATTTCTAACATATAATAGAGACATTTTCGGATTTTAAAGGAAGTAGATATAATTTCATACCCTCTCTCCTCCCGATTTCTAAATGATGCTTCGTGCTCGTTTTATCGTTTTGACACCACAAACAAGTCCCGTGGCCCATTTCTAACCTATAATCCAAACTTTTTCGGGTTTTAAAGGAAGTGGATATAATTTCATACCCTCTCTCCTCCCGATTTCTAAACGAGGCTTCGTTCTCATTTTTTCGTTTTGACACCACCAACAAGTCCCGTGGCCCATTTCTAACCTATAATCCAGACTTTTTCGGGTTTTAAAGGAAGTGGATATAATTTCATACCCTCTATCCTCCTGATTTCTAAACGAGGCTTCGTGCTCGTTTTTTCATTTGGACACGACCAACACGTCTAGTGGCCCATTTCTAATATATAATAGAGACATTTTCGGATTTTAAAGGAAGTGGATATAATTTCATACCCTCTCTCCTCCCGATTTCTAAACGAGGCTTCGTGCTCGTTTTTTCATTTTGACACCACCAACAAGTCCCGTGGCCCATTTCTAACTTATAATACAGACTTTTTCGGGTTTTAAAGGAAGTGGATATAATTTTATACCCTCTCTCCTCCCGATTTCTAAACGCGGTTTCGTGCTCGTTTTTTCATTTTGACACTACCAACACGTCTCGTGGCCCATTTCTAATCTATAATTGAGACTTTTTCGGGTTTTAAAGGAAGTGGATATAATTTCATACTCTCTCTCCTCCCGATTTCTAAACGAGGCATTGTGCTCGTTTTTTCGTTTTGACACCACCAATAAGTCCCATGGCCCATTTCTAACCTATAATCTATACTTTTTCGGGTTTTAAAGGAAGAGGATATAATTTTATACCCTCTCTCCTCCTGATTTCTAAACGAGGCTTCGTGCTCATTTTTTCATTTGGACACTACCAACACGTCTAGTGGCCCATTTCTAACATATAATAGAGACATTTTCGGATTTTAAAGAAAGTAGATATAATTTCATACCCTCTCTCCTCCCGATTTCTAAACGATGCTTCGTGCTCGTTTTATCGTTTTGACACCACAAACAAGTCCCGTGGCCCATTTCTAACCTATAATCTAAACTTTTTCGGGTTTTAAAGGAAGTGGATATAATTTCATACCCTCTCTCCTCCCGATTTCTAAACGAGGCTTCGTGCTCATTTTTTCGTTTTGACACCACCAACAAGTCCCGTGGCCCATTTCTAACCTATAATCCAGACTTTTTCGGGTTTTAATGGAAGTGAATACAATTTCATACCCTCTCTCCTCCCGATTTCTAAACGAGGCTTCGTGCTCGTTTTTTCGTTTTGACACCACCAACACCTCTCGTGGCCAATTTCTAACCTATAATCAAGACTTTTTCGGGTTTTAAAGGAAGTGGATATAATTTCATACCCTCTCTCCTCCCGATTTCTAAACGAGGCTTCGTGCTCGTTTTTTCATTTTGACACCACCAACAAGTCCCGTGGCCCATTTCTAACTTATAATCCAGACTTTTTCGGGTTTTAAAGGAAGTGGATATAATTTTATACCCTCTCTCCTCCCGATTTCTAAACGCGGGTTCGTGCTCGTTTTTTCATTTTGACACTACCAACACGTCTCGTGACCCATTTCTAACCTATAATTGAGACTTTTTCGGGTTTTAAAGGAAGTGGATATAATTTCATACTCTCTCTCCTCCCGATTTCTAAACGAGGCATTGTGCTCGTTTTTTCGTTTTGACACCACCAATAAGTCCCGTGGCCCATTTCTAACCTATAATCGAGACTTTTTCGGGTTTTAAAGGAAGTGGATATAATTTCATACCCTCTATCCACCTGATTTCTAAACGAGGCTTCGTGCTCGTTTTTTCATTTGGACACGACCAACACGTCTAGTGGCCCATTTCTAATATATAATAGAGACATTTTCGGATTTTAAAGGAAGTAGATATAATTTCATACCCTCTCTCCTCCCGATTTCTAAACGATGCTTCGTGCTCGTTTTATCGTTTCAACACCAAAAACAAGTCTCGTGGCCCATTTCTAACCTATAATCCAAAATTTTTCGGGTTTTAAAGGAAGTGGATATAATTTCATACCCTCTCTCCTCCCGATTTCTAAACGAGGCTTCGTGCTCATTTTTTCGTTTTGACACCACCAACAAGTCCCGTGGCCCATTTCTAACCTATAATCCAAACTTTTTCTGGTTTTAAAGGAAGTTGATATAATTTCATACCCTCTCTCCTCCTGATTTCTAAACGCGGCTTCGTGCTCGTTTTTTCGTTTTGACACCACCAACACGTCTCGTGGCCCATTTTTAACCTATAATAGAGAATTTTTCGGGTTTTAAAGGAACTGGATATAATTTCATACCCTCTCTTCTCCCGATTTCTAAACGAGGCATCGTGCTCGTTTTTTCGTTTTGACACAACCAACATGTCTCGTGGCCCATTTCTAACCTATAATCCTGACTTTTTCGAGTTTTAAAGGAAGTGGATATAATTTCATACCTTCTCTCCTCCCGATTTCTAAACGAGGCTTCGTGCTCGTTTTTTCGTTTTGACACCACAAACAAGTCCCGTGGCCGATATGTAACCTATAATCCAAACTTTTTCGGGTTTTAAAGGAAGTGGATATAATTTCATACCCTCTCTCCTCCCGATTTCTAAACGAGGCTTCGTGCTCGTTTTTTCGTTTTGACACCACAAACATGTCTCGTGGCCCATTTCTAACCTATAATCCAGACTTTTTCGGGTTTTAAAGGAAGTGGATATAATTTCATACCTTCTCTCCTCCCGATTTCTAAACGAGGCTTCGTGCTCGTTTTTTCGTTTTGACACCACCAACACGTCTCGTTGCCCATTTCTAACCTATAATCGAGATTTTTTCGGGTTTTAAAGGAAGTGGATATAATTTCATACCCTCTCTCCTCCCGATTTCTAAACGAGGCTTCGTGCTCCTTTTTTCGTTTTGACACCACCAACAAGTCCTGTGGCCCATTTCTAACCTATAATCCAGACTTTTCTGGTTTTAAAGGAAGTTGATATAATTTCATACCCTCTCTCCTCCTGATTTCTAAACGCGGCTTCGTGCTCGTTTTCTCGTTTTCACTCCACCAACACGTCCCGTGGCCCATTTCTAACCTATAATCGAGACTTTTTCGGGTTTTAATGGAAGTGGATATAATTTCATACCCTCTCTCCTCCCGATTTCTAAACAAGGCTTCGTGCTCGTTTTTTCGTTTTGACACCACCAACATGTCTCGTGGCCCATTTCTAACCTATAATCCAGATTTTTTCGGGTTTTAAAGGAAGTGGATATAATTTCATACCCTCTCTCCTCCTGATTTCTAAACGCGGCTTCGTGCTCGTTTTCTCGTTTTCACTCCACCAACACGTCCCGTGGCCCATTTCTAACCTATAATCGAGACTTTTTCGGGTTTTAATGGAAGTGGATATAATTTCATACCCTCTCTCCTCCCGATTTCTAAACGAGGCTTCGTGCTCGTTTTTTCGTTTTGACACCACCAACATGTCTCGTGGCCCATTTCTAACCTATAATCCAGATTTTTTCGGGTTTTAAAGGAAGTGGATATAATTTCATACCCTCTATCCTCCTGATTTCTAAACGAGGCTTCGTGCTCGTTTTTTCATTTGGACACGACCAACACGTCTAGTGGCCCATTTCTAATATATAATAGAGACATTTTCGGATTTTAAAGGAAGTGGATATAATTTCATACCCTCTCTCCTCCCGATTTCTAAACGATGCTTCGAGCTCGTTTCATCGTTTTGACACCACAAACAAGTCCCGTGGCCCATTTCTAACCTATAATCCATACTTTTTCGGGTTTTAAAGGAAGTGGATATAATTTCATACCCTCTCTCCTCCCGATTTCTAAACGAGGCTTCGTGCTCATTTTTTCGTTTTGACACCACCAACAAGTCCCGTGGCCCATTTCTAACCTATAATCCTGACTTTTTCGGGTTTTAAAGGAAGTGGATATAATTTCGTACCCTCTCTCCTCCCAATTTCTAAACGAGGCTTCGTGCTCGTTTTTTCATTTTGACACCACCAACACCTCTCGTGGCCAATTTCTAACCTATAATCGAGACTTTTCGGGTTTTAAAGGAAGTGGATATAATTTCATACCCTCTCTCCTCCCGATTTCTAAACGAGGCTTCGTGCTCGTTTTTTCGTTTTGACACCACCAACAAGTCTCGTGGCCCATTTCTAACTTATAATCCAGACTTTTTCGGGTTTTAAAGGAAGTGGTTATAATTTTATACCATCTCTCCTCCCCATTTCTAAACGCGGGTTCGTGCTCGTTTATTCGTTTTGACATTACCAACACGTCCAGTGGCCCATTTCTAACATATAATCGAGACATTTTCGGATTATAAAGGAAGTAGATATAATTTCATACCCTCTCTCCTCCCGATTTCTAAACGATGCTTCGTGCTCGTTTTATCGTTTTGACACCACAAACAAGTCCCGTGGCCCATTTCTAACCTATAATCCAAACTTTTTCGGGTTTTAAAGGAAGTAGATATAATTTCATACCCTCTCTCCTCCCGATTTCTAAACGAGGCTTCGTGCTCATTTTTTCGTTTTGACACCACCAACAAGTCCCGTGGCCTATTTCTAACCTATAATCCAGACTTTTCGGGTTTTAATGGAAGTGAATATAATTTCATACCCTCTCCCCTCCCGATTTCTAAACGAGGCTTTGTGCTCGTTTTTTCGTTTTGACACCACCAACACCTCTCGTGGCCAATTTCTAACCAATAATCGAGAATTTTTCGGATTTTAAAGGAAGTGGATATAATTTCATACCCTCTCTCCTCCCGATTTCTAAACGAGGCTTCGTGCTCGTTTTTTCGTTTTGACACCACCAACATGTCCCGTGGCCCATTTCTAACTTATAATCCAGACTTTTTCGGGTTTTAAAGGAAGTGGATATAATTTTATACCCTCTATCCTCCTGATTTCTAAACGAGGCTTCGTGCTCGTTTTTTCATTTGGACACGACCAACACGTCTAGTGGCCCATTTCTAATATATAATAGAGACATTTTCGGATTTTAAAGGAAGTGGATATAATTTCATACCCTCTCTCCTCCCGATTTCTAAACGAGGCTTCGTGCTCGTTTTTTCGTTTTGACACCACCAACAAGTCCCGTGGCCCATTTCTAACTTATAATCCAGACTTTTTCGGGTTTTAAAGGAAGTGGATATAATTTTATACCCTCTCTCCTCCCGATTTCTAAACGCGGGTTCGTGCTCGTTTTTTCATTTTGACACTACCAACACGTCTCGTGGCCCATTTCTAATCTATAATTGAGACTTTTTCGGGTTTTAAAGGAAGTGGATATAATTTCATACTCTCTCTCCTCCCGATTTCTAAACGAGGCATTGTGCTCGTTTTTTCATTTTGACACCACCAATAAGTCCCGTGGCCCATTTCTAACCTATAATCTAGACTTTTTCGGGTTTTAAAGGAAGTGGATATAATTTCATACCCTCTCTCCTCCTGATTTCTAAACGAGGCTTCGTGCTCGTTTTTTCATTTGGACACTACCAACACGTCGAGTGGCCCATTTCTAACATATAATAGAGACATTTTCGGATTTTAAAGGAAGAAGATATAATTTCATACCCTCTCTCCTCCCGATTTCTAAACGATGCTTCGTGCTCGTTTTATCGTTTTGACACCACAAACAAGTCCCGTGGCCCATTTCTAACCTATAATCCAAACTTTTTCGGGTTTTAAAGGAAGTGGATATAATTTCATACCCTCTCTCCTCCCGATTTCTAAACGAGGCTTCGTGCTCATTTTTTCGTTTTGACACCACCAACAAGTCCCGTGGCCTATTTCTAACCTATAATCCAGACTTTTCGGGTTTTAATGGAAGTGAATATAATTTCATACCCTCTCTCCTCCCGATTTCTAAACGAGGCTTTGTGCTCGTTTTTTCGTTTTGACACCACCAACACCTCTCGTGGCCAATTTCTAACCTATAATCGAGAATTTTTCGGATTTTAAAGGAAGTGGATATAATTTCATACCCTCTCTCCTCCCGATTTCTAAACGAGGCTTCGTGCTCGTTTTTTCGTTTTGACACCACCAACAAGTCCCGTGGCCCATTTCTAACTTATAATCCAGACTTTTTCGGGTTTTAAAGGAAGTGGATATAATTTTATACCCTCTCTCCTCCCGATTTCTAAACGCGGGTTCGTGCTCATTTTTTCGTTTTGACACTACCAACACGTCTCGTGGCCCATTTCTAACCTATAATTGAGACTTTTTCGGGTTTTAAAGGAAGTGGATATAATTTCATACTCTCTCTCCTCTGATTTCTAAACGAGGCATTGTGCTCGTTTTTTCGTTTTGACACCACCAATAAGTCCCGTGGCCCATTTCTAACCTATAATCGAGACTTTTTCGGGTTTTAAAGGAAGTGGATATAATTTCATACCCTCTATCCTCCTGATTTCTAAACGACGCTTCGTGCTCGTTTTTTCATTTGGACACGACCAACACGTCTAGTGGCCCATTTCTAATATATAATAGAGACATTTTCGGATTTTAAAGGAAGTGGATATAATTTCATACCCTCTCTCCTCCCGATTTCTAAACGAGGCTTCGTACTCATTTTTTCGTTTTGACACCAACAACAAGTCCAGTGGCCCATTTCTAACCTATAATCCAGAATTTTTCGGGTTTTAATGGAAGTGGATATAATTTCATACCCTCTCTCCTCCCGATTTCTAAACGAGGCTTCGTGCTCGTTTTTACGTTTTGACACCACCAACACGTCCCGTGCCCCTTTTCTAACCTATAATAGAGAATTTTTCGTATTTTAAAGGAAGTGGATATAATTTCATACCCTCTCTCCTCCCGATTTCTAAACGAGGCTTCGTGCTCGTTTTTTCGTTTTGACACCACCAACATGTCTCGTGGCCCATTTCTAACCTATAATCCAGACTTTTTCGGGTTTTAAAGGAAGTGGATATAATTTCATACCTTCTCTCCTCCCGATTTCTAAACGAGGCTTCGTGCTCGTTTTTTAGTTTTGACACCACCAACACGTCTCGTTGCCCAATTCTAACCTATAATCGAGACTTTTTCGGGTTTTAAAGGAAGTGGATATAATTTCATACCCTCTCTCCTCCCCATTTCTAAACGCGGGTTCGTGCTCATTTATTCGTTTTGACATTACCAACACGTCCAGTGGCCCATTTCTAACATATAATCGAGACATTTTCGGATTATAAAGGAAGTAGATATAATTTCATACCCTCTCTCCTCCCGATTTCTAAACGATGCTTCGTGCTCGTTTTATCGTTTTGACACCACAAACAAGTCCCGTGGCCCATTTCTAACCTATAATCCAAACTTTTTCGGGTTTTAAAGGAAGTAGATATAATTTCATACCCTCTCTCCTCCCGATTTCTAAACGAGGCTTCGTGCTCATTTTTTCGTTTTGACACCACCAACAAGTCCCGTGGCCTATTTCTAACCTATAATCCAGACTTTTCGGGTTTTAATGGAAGTGAATATAATTTCATACCCTCTCCCCTCCCGATTTCTAAACGAGGCTTTGTGCTCGTTTTTTCGTTTTGACACCACCAACACCTCTCGTGGCCAATTTCTAACCAATAATCGAGAATTTTTCGGATTTTAAAGGAAGTGGATATAATTTCATACCCTCTCTCCTCCCGATTTCTAAACGAGGCTTCGTGCTCGTTTTTTCGTTTTGACACCACCAACATGTCCCGTGGCCCATTTCTAACTTATAATCCAGACTTTTTCGGGTTTTAAAGGAAGTGGATATAATTTTATACCCTCTATCCTCCTGATTTCTAAACGAGGCTTCGTGCTCGTTTTTTCATTTGGACACGACCAACACGTCTAGTGGCCCATTTCTAATATATAATAGAGACATTTTCGGATTTTAAAGGAAGTGGATATAATTTCATACCCTCTCTCCTCCCGATTTCTAAACGAGGCTTCGTGCTCGTTTTTTCGTTTTGACACCACCAACAAGTCCCGTGGCCCATTTCTAACTTATAATCCAGACTTTTTCGGGTTTTAAAGGAAGTGGTTATAATTTTATACCCTCTCTCCTCCCGATTTCTAAACGCGGGTTCGTGCTCGTTTTTTCATTTTGACACTACCAACACGTCTCGTGGCCCATTTCTAATCTATAATTGAGACTTTTTCGGGTTTTAAAGGAAGTGGATATAATTTCATACTCTCTCTCCTCCCGATTTCTAAACGAGGCATTGTGCTCGTTTTTTCATTTTGACACCACCAATAAGTCCCGTGGCCCATTTCTAACCTATAATCTAGACTTTTTCGGGTTTTAAAGGAAGTGGATATAATTTCATACCCTCTCTCCTCCTGATTTCTAAACGAGGCTTCGTGCTCGTTTTTTCATTTGGACACTACCAACACGTCGAGTGGCCCATTTCTAACATATAATAGAGACATTTTCGGATTTTAAAGGAAGAAGATATAATTTCATACCCTCTCTCCTCCCGATTTCTAAACGATGCTTCGTGCTCGTTTTATCGTTTTGACACCACAAACAAGTCCCGTGGCCCATTTCTAACCTATAATCCAAACTTTTTCGGGTTTTAAAGGAAGTGGATATAATTTCATACCCTCTCTCCTCCCGATTTCTAAACGAGGCTTCGTGCTCATTTTTTCGTTTTGACACCACCAACAAGTCCCGTGGCCTATTTCTAACCTATAATCCAGACTTTTCGGGTTTTAATGGAAGTGAATATAATTTCATACCCTCTCTCCTCCCGATTTCTAAACGAGGCTTTGTGCTCGTTTTTTCGTTTTGACACCACCAACACCTCTCGTGGCCAATTTCTAACCTATAATCGAGAATTTTTCGGATTTTAAAGGAAGTGGATATAATTTCATACCCTCTCTCCTCCCGATTTCTAAACGAGGCTTCGTGCTCGTTTTTTCGTTTTGACACCACCAACAAGTCCCGTGGCCCATTTCTAACTTATAATCCAGACTTTTTCGGGTTTTAAAGGAAGTGGATATAATTTTATACCCTCTCTCCTCCCGATTTCTAAACGCGGGTTCGTGCTCATTTTTTCGTTTTGACACTACCAACACGTCTCGTGGCCCATTTCTAACCTATAATTGAGACTTTTTCGGGTTTTAAAGGAAGTGGATATAATTTCATACTCTCTCTCCTCCGATTTCTAAACGAGGCATTGTGCTCGTTTTTTCGTTTTGACACCACCAATAAGTCCCGTGGCCCATTTCTAACCTATAATCGAGACTTTTTCGGGTTTTAAAGGAAGTGGATATAATTTCATACCCTCTATCCTCCTGATTTCTAAACGACGCTTCGTGCTCGTTTTTTCATTTGGACACGACCAACACGTCTAGTGGCCCATTTCTAATATATAATAGAGACATTTTCGGATTTTAAAGGAAGTGGATATAATTTCATACTCTC
Source organism: Thalia dealbata (assembly GCA_030544415.1). Classification (NCBI taxonomy): domain Eukaryota; kingdom Viridiplantae; phylum Streptophyta; class Magnoliopsida; order Zingiberales; family Marantaceae; genus Thalia; species Thalia dealbata. The sequence continues at coordinate 12,677,881 of CM060458.1, read as the reverse complement.
TCTCCTCCCGATTTCTAAACGAGGCATTGTGCTCGTTTTTCCGTTTTGACACCACCAATAAGTCCCGTGGCCCATTTCTAACCTATAATCGAGACTTTTTCGGGTTTTAAAGGAAGTGGATATAATTTCATACCCTCTATCCTCCTGATTTCTAAACGACGCTTCGTGCTCGTTTTTTCATTTGGACACGACCAACACGTCTAGTGGCCCATTTCTAATATATAATAGAGACATTTTCGGATTTTAAAGGAAGTGGATATAATTTCATACCCTCTCTCCTCCCGATTTCTAAACGAGGCTTCGTACTCATTTTTTCGTTTTGACACCAACAACAAGTCCAGTGGCCCATTTCTAACCTATAATCCAGAATTTTTCGGGTTTTAATGGAAGTGGATATAATTTCATACCCTCTCTCCTCCCGATTTCTAAACGAGGCTTCGTGCTCGTTTTTACGTTTTGACACCACCAACACGTCCCGTGCCCCTTTTCTAACCTATAATAGAGAATTTTTCGTATTTTAAAGGAAGTGGATATAATTTCATACCCTCTCTCCTCCCGATTTCTAAACGAGGCTTCGTGCTCGTTTTTTCGTTTTGACACCACCAACATGTCTCGTGGCCCATTTCTAACCTATAATCCAGACTTTTTCGGGTTTTAAAGGAAGTGGATATAATTTCATACCTTCTCTCCTCCCGATTTCTAAACGAGGCTTCGTGCTCGTTTTTTCGTTTTGACACCACCAACACGTCTCGTTGCCCAATTCTAACCTATAATCGAGACTTTTTCGGGTTTTAAAGGAAGTGGATATAATTTCATACCCTCTCTCCTCCCGATTTCTAAACGAGGTATTGTGCTCATTTTTTCGTTTTGACACCACCAATAAGTCCCGTGGCCCATTTCTAACCTATAATCTAGACCTTTTCGGGTTTTAAAGGAAGTGGATATAATTTCATACCCTCTCTCCTACTGATTTCTAAACGAGGCTTCGTGCTCGTTTTTTCATTTGGACACTACCAACACGTCCAGTGGCCCATTTCTAACATATAATAGAGACATTTTCGGATTTTAAAGGAAGTAGATATAATTTCATACCCTCTCTCCTCCCGATTTCTAAACGATGCTTCGTGCTCGTTTTATCGTTTTGACACCACAAACAAGTCCCGTGGCCCATTTCTAACCTATAATCCAAACTTTTTCGGGTTTTAAAGGAAGTGGATATAATTTCATACCCTCTCTCCTCCCGATTTCTAAACGAGGCTTCGTGCTCATTTTTTCGTTTTGACACCACCAACAAGTCCCGTGGCCTATTTCTAACCTATAATCCAGACTTTTCGGGTTTTAATGGAAGTGAATATAATTTCATACCCTCTCTCCTCCCGATTTCTAAACGAGGCTTTGTGCTCGTTTTTTCGTTTTGACACCACCAACACCTCTCGTGGCCAATTTCTAACCTATAATCGAGAATTTTTCGGATTTTAAAGGAAGTGGATATAATTTCATACCCTCTCTCCTCCCGATTTCTAAACGAGGCTTCGTGCTCGTTTTTTCGTTTTGACACCACCAACAAGTCCCGTGGCCCATTTCTAACTTATAATCCAGACTTTTTCGGGTTTTAAAGGAAGTGGATATAATTTTATACCCTCTCTCCTCCCGATTTCTAAACGCGGGTTCGTGCTCATTTTTTCGTTTTGACACTACCAACACGTCTCGTGGCCCATTTCTAACCTATAATTGAGACTTTTTCGGGTTTTAAAGGAAGTGGATATAATTTCATACTCTCTCTCCTCCGATTTCTAAACGAGGCATTGTGCTCGTTTTTTCGTTTTGACACCACCAATAAGTCCCGTGGCCCATTTCTAACCTATAATCGAGACTTTTTCGGGTTTTAAAGGAAGTGGATATAATTTCATACCCTCTATCCTCCTGATTTCTAAACGACGCTTCGTGCTCGTTTTTTCATTTGGACACGACCAACACGTCTAGTGGCCCATTTCTAATATATAATAGAGACATTTTCGGATTTTAAAGGAAGTGGATATAATTTCATACTCTCTCTCCTCCCGATTTCTAAACGAGGCATTGTGCTCGTTTTTCCGTTTTGACACCACCAATAAGTCCCGTGGCCCATTTCTAACCTATAATCGAGACTTTTTCGGGTTTTAAAGGAAGTGGATATAATTTCATACCCTCTATCCTCCTGATTTCTAAACGACGCTTCGTGCTCGTTTTTTCATTTGGACACGACCAACACGTCTAGTGGCCCATTTCTAATATATAATAGAGACATTTTCGGATTTTAAAGGAAGTGGATATAATTTCATACCCTCTCTCCTCCCGATTTCTAAACGAGGCTTCGTACTCATTTTTTCGTTTTGACACCAACAACAAGTCCAGTGGCCCATTTCTAACCTATAATCCAGAATTTTTCGGGTTTTAATGGAAGTGGATATAATTTCATACCCTCTCTCCTCCCGATTTCTAAACGAGGCTTCGTGCTCGTTTTTACGTTTTGACACCACCAACACGTCCCGTGCCCCTTTTCTAACCTATAATAGAGAATTTTTCGTATTTTAAAGGAAGTGGATATAATTTCATACCCTCTCTCCTCCCGATTTCTAAACGAGGCTTCGTGCTCGTTTTTTCGTTTTGACACCACCAACATGTCTCGTGGCCCATTTCTAACCTATAATCCAGACTTTTTCGGGTTTTAAAGGAAGTGGATATAATTTCATACCTTCTCTCCTCCCGATTTCTAAACGAGGCTTCGTGCTCGTTTTTTCGTTTTGACACCACCAACACGTCTCGTTGCCCAATTCTAACCTATAATCGAGACTTTTTCGGGTTTTAAAGGAAGTGGATATAATTTCATACCCTCTCTCCTCCCGATTTCTAAACGAGGTATTGTGCTCATTTTTTCGTTTTGACACCACCAATAAGTCCCGTGGCCCATTTCTAACCTATAATCTAGACCTTTTCGGGTTTTAAAGGAAGTGGATATAATTTCATACCCTCTCTCCTACTGATTTCTAAACGAGGCTTCGTGCTCGTTTTTTCATTTGGACACTACCAACACGTCCAGTGGCCCATTTCTAACATATAATAGAGACATTTTCGGATTTTAAAGGAAGTAGATATAATTTCATACCCTCTCTCCTTCCGATTTCTAAACGATGCTTCGTGCTCGTTTTATCGTTTTGACACCACAAACAAGTCCCGTGGCCCATTTCTAACCTATAATCCAAACTTTTTCGGGTTTTAAAGAAAGTAGATATAATTTCATACCATCTCTCCTCCCGATTTCTAAACGAGGCTTCGTGCTCATTTTTTCGTTTTGACACCACCAACAAGTCCCGTGGCCCATTTCTAACCTATAATCTAGACTTTTTCGGGTTTTAAAGGAAGTGGATATAATTTCATACCCTCTATCCTCCTGATTTCTAAACGAGGCTTCGTGCTCGTTTTTTCATTTGGACACGACCAACACGTCTAGTGGCCCATTTCTAATATATAATAGAGACATTTTCGGATTTTAAAGGAAGTGGATATAATTTCATACCCTCTCTCCTCCCGATTTCTAAACGAGGCTTCGTGCTCGTTTTTTCGTTTTGACACCACCAACATGTCTCGTGGCCCATTTCTAACCTATAATCCAGACTTTTTCGGGTTTTAAAGGAAGTGGATATAATTTCATACCTTCTCTCCTCCCGATTTCTAAACGAGGCTTCGTGCTCGTTTTTTCGTTTTGACACCACCAACACGTCTCGTTGCCCAATTCTAACCTATAATCGAGACTTTTTCGGGTTTTAAAGGAAGTGGATATAATTTCATACCCTCTCTCCTCCCGATTTCTAAACGAGGTATTGTGCTCATTTTTTCGTTTTGACACCACCAATAAGTCCCGTGGCCCATTTCTAACCTATAATCTAGACCTTTTCGGGTTTTAAAGGAAGTGGATATAATTTCATACCCTCTCTCCTACTGATTTCTAAACGAGGCTTCGTGCTCGTTTTTTCATTTGGACACTACCAACACGTCCAGTGGCCCATTTCTAACATATAATAGAGACATTTTCGGATTTTAAAGGAAGTAGATATAATTTCATACCCTCTCTCCTTCCGATTTCTAAACGATGCTTCGTGCTCGTTTTATCGTTTTGACACCACAAACAAGTCCCGTGGCCCATTTCTAACCTATAATCCAAACTTTTTCGGGTTTTAAAGGAAGTAGATATAATTTCATACCATCTCTCCTCCCGATTTCTAAACGAGGCTTCGTGCTCATTTTTTCGTTTTGACACCACCAACAAGTCCCGTGGCCCATTTCTAACCTATAATCTAGACTTTTTCGGGTTTTAAAGGAAGTGGATATAATTTCATACCCTCTATCCTCCTGATTTCTAAACGAGGCTTCGTGCTCGTTTTTTCATTTGGACACGACCAACACGTCTAGTGGCCCATTTCTAATATATAATAGAGACATTTTCGGATTTTAAAGAAAGTGGATATAATTTCATACCCTCTCTCCTCCCGATTTCTAAACGAGGCTTCCTGCTCGTTTTTTCGTTTTGACACCACCAACAAGTCCCGTGGCCCATTTCTAACTTATAATCCAGACTTTTTCGGGTTTTAAAGGAAGTGGATATAATTTTATACCCTCTCTCCTCCCGATTTCTAAACGCGGGTTCGTGCTCGTTTTTTCATTTTGACACTACCAACACGTCTCGTGGCCCATTTCTAATCTATAATTGAGACTTTTTCGGGTTTTAAAGGAAGTGGATATAATTTCATACTCTCTCTCCTCCCGATTTCTAAACGAGGCATTGTGCTCGTTTTTTCATTTTGACACCACCAATAAGTCCCGTGGCCCATTTCTAACCTATAATCTAGACTTTTTCGGGTTTTAAAGGAAGTGGATATAATTTCATACCCTCTCCCCTCCTGATTTCTAAACGAGGCTTCGTGCTCGTTTTTTCATTTGGACACTACCAACACGTCTAGTGGCCCATTTCTAACATATAATAGAGACATTTTCGGATTTTAAAGGAAGAAGATATAATTTCATACCCTCTCTCCTCCCGATTTCTAAACGATGCTTCGTGCTCGTTTTATCGTTTTGACACCACAAACAAGTCCCGTGGCCCATTTCTAACCTATAATCCAAACTTTTTCGGGTTTTAAAGGAAGTGGATATAATTTCATACCCTCTCTCCTCCCGATCTCTAAACGAGGCTTCGTGCTCATTTTTTCGTTTTGACACCACCAACAAGTCCCGTGGCCTATTTCTAACCTATAATCCAGACTTTTCGGGTTTTAATGGAAGTGAATATAATTTCATACCCTCTCTCCTCCCGATTTCTAAACGAGGCTTTGTGCTCGTTTTTTCGTTTTGACACCACCAACACCTCTCGTGGCCAATTTCTAACCTATAATCGAGAATTTTTCGGATTTTAAAGGAAGTGGATATAATTTCATACCCTCTCTCCTCCCGATTTCTAAACGAGGCTTCGTGCTCGTTTTTTCGTTTTGACACCTCCAACAAGTCCCGTGGCCCATTTCTAACTTATAATCCAGACTTTTTCGGGTTTTAAAGGAAGTGGATATAATTTTATACCCTCTCTCCTCCCGATTTCTAAACGCGGGTTCGTGCTCGTTTTTTCGTTTTGACACTACCAACACGTCTCGTGGCCCATTTCTAACCTATAATTGAGACTTTTTCGGGTTTTAAAGGAAGTGGATATAATTTCATACTCTCTCTCCTACCGATTTCTAAACGAGGCATTGTGCTCGTTTTTTCGTTTTGACACCACCAACACCTCTCGTGGCCAATTTCTAACCTATAATCGAGAATTTTTCGGATTTTAAAGGAAGTGGATATAATTTCATACCCTCTCTCCTCCCGATTTCTAAACGAGGCTTCGTGCTCGTTTTTTCGTTTTGACACCTCCAACAAGTCCCGTGGCCCATTTCTAACTTATAATCCAGACTTTTTCGGGTTTTAAAGGAAGTGGATATAATTTTATACCCTCTCTCCTCCCGATTTCTAAACGAGGCTTCATGCTCGTTTTTTCGTTTTGACACCACCAACACGTCTCGTTGCCCATTTCTAACCTATAGTTGAGACTTTTTCGGGTTTTAAAGGTAGTGGATATAATTTCATACTCTCTCTCCTCCCGATTTCTAAACGAGGCATTGTGCTCGTTTTTTCGTTTTGACACCACCAATAAGTCCCGTGGCCCATTTCTAACCTATAATCGAGACTTTTTCGGGTTTTAAAGGAAGTGGATATAATTTCATACCCTCTATCCTCCTGATTTCTAAACGAGGCTTCGTGCTCGTTTTTTCATTTGGACACGACCAACACGTCTAGTGGCCCATTTCTAATATATAATAGAGACATTTTCGGATTTTAAAGGAAGTAGATATAATTTCATACCCTCTCTCCTCCCGATTTCTAAACGATGCTTCGTGCTCGTTTTATCGTTTTAACACCAAAAACAAGTCTCGTGGCCCATTTCTAACCTATAATCCAAAATTTTTCGGGTTTTAAAGGAAGTGGATATAATTTTATACCCTCTCTCCTCCCGATTTCTAAACGAGGCTTCGTGCTCATTTTTTCGTTTTGACACCACCAACAAGTTCAGTGGCCCATTTCTAACCTATAATCCAGAATTTTTCGGGTTTTAATGGAAGTGGATATAATTTCATACCCTCTCTCCTCCCGATTTCTAAACGAGGCTTCGTACTCGTTTTTACATTTTGACACCACCAACACGTCCCGTGGCCCTTTTCTAACATATAATAGAGAATTTTTCGTGTTTTAAAGGAAGTGGATATAATTTCATACCCTCTCTCCTCCCGATTTCTAAACGAGGCTTCGTGCTCTTTTTTTCATTTTGACACCACCAACATATCTCGTGGCCCATTTCTAACCTATAATCCAGACTTTTTCGGGTTTTAAAGGAAGTGGATATAATTTCATACCTTCTCTCCTCCCGATTTCTAAACGAGGCTTCGTGCTCGTTTTTTCGTTTTGACAACACCAACACGTCTCGTTGCCCAATTCTAACCTATAATCGAGGCTTTTTCGGGTTTTAAAGGAAGTGGATATAATTTCATACCCTCTCTCCTCCCGATTTCTAAACGAGGCTTCGTGCTCCTTTTTTCGTTTTGACACCACCAACAAGTCCTGTGGCCCATTTCTAACCTATAATCCAAGCTTTTTCTGGTTTTAAAGGAAGTTGATATAATTTCATACCCTCTCTCCTCCTGATTTCTAAACGCGGCTTTGTGCTCGTTTTTTCGTTTTCACTCCACCAACACGTCCCGTGGCCAATTTCTAACCTATAATCTAGACTTTTTCAGGTTTTAAAGGAAGTGGATATAATTTCATACCCTCTGTCCTCCTGATTTCTAAACGAGGCTTCGTGCTCGTTTTTTCATTTGGACACTACCAACACGTCTAGTGGCCCATTTCTAACATATAATAGAGACATTTTCGGATTTTAAAGGAAGTAGATATAATTTCATACCCTCTCTCCTCCCGATTTCTAAACGATGCTTCGTGCTCGTTTTATCGTTTTGACACCACAAACAAGTCCCGTGGCCCATTTCTAACCTATAATCCAAACTTTTTCGGTTTTAAAGGAAGTGGATATAATTTCATACCCTCTCTCCTCCCGATTTCTAAACGAGGCTTCGTGCTCATTTTTTCATTTTGACACCACCAACAAGTCCCGTGGCCCATTTCTAACCTATAATCCAGACTTTTTCGGGTTTTAATGGAAGTGGATATAATTTCATACCCTCTCTCCTCCCGATTTCTAAACGAGGCTTCGTGCTCGTTTTTTCATTTTGACACCACGAACACCTCTCGTGGCCAATTTCTAACCTATAATCGAGACTTTTTCGGGTTTTAAAGGAAGTGGATATAATTTCATACCCTCTCTCCTCCCGATTTCTAAACGAGGCTTCGTGCTCGTTTTCTCGTTTTGACACCACCAACAAGTCCCGTGGCCCATTTCTAACTTATAATCCAGACTTTTTCGGATTTTAAAGGAAGTGGATATAATTTTATACCCTCTCTCCTCCCGATTTCTAAACGCGGGTTCGTGCTCGTTTTTTCGTTTTGACACTACCAACGCGTCTCGTGGCCCATTTCTAACCTATAATGGAGACTTTTTCGGGTTTTAAAGGAAGTGGTTATAATTTCATACTCTCTCTCCTCCCGATTTCTAAACGAGGCATTGTGCTCGTTTTTACGTTTTGACACCACCAATAAGTCCCGTGGCCCATTTCTAACCTATAATCCAGACTTTTTCGGGTTTTAAAGGAAGTGGATATAATTTCATACCTTCTCTCCTCCCGATTTCTAAACGAGGCTTCGTACTCGTTTTTTCGTTTTGACACCAGCAACACGTCTCGTTGCCCAATTCTAACCTATAATCGAGACTTTTTCGGGTTTTAAAGGAAGTGGATATAATTTCATACCCTCTCTCCTCCCGATTTCTAAACGAGGCTTCGTGCTCCTTTTTTCGTTTTGACACTACCAACACGTCTCGTGGCCCATTTCTAATCTATAATTGAGACTTTTTCGGGTTTTAAAGGAAGTGGATATAATTTCATACTCTCTCTCCTCCCGATTTCTAAACGAGGCATTGTGCTCGTTTTTTCATTTTGACACCACCAATAAGTCCCGTGGCCCATTTCTAACCTATAATCTAGACTTTTTCGGGTTTTAATGGAAGTGGATATAATTTCATACCCTCTCTCCTCCCGATTTCTAAACGAGGCTTCGTGCTCGTTTTTTCATTTGGACACTACCAACACGTCTAGTGGCCCATTTCTAACATATAATAGAGACATTTTCGGATTTTAAAGGAAGAAGATATAATTTCATACCCTCTCTCCTCCCGATTTCTAAACGATGCTTCGTGCTCGTTTTATCGTTTTGACACCACAAACAAGTCCCGTGGCCCATTTCTAACCTATAATCCAAACTTTTTCGGGTTTTAAAGGAAGTGGATATAATTTCATACCCTCTCTCCTCCCGATTTCTAAACGAGGCTTCGTGCTCATTTTTTCGTTTTGACACCACCAACAAGTCCCGTGGCCTATTTCTAACCTATAATCCAGACTTTTCGGGTTTTAATGGAAGTGAATATAATTTCATACCCTCTCTCCTCCCGATTTCTAAACGAGGCTTTGTGCTCGTTTTTTCGTTTTGATACCACCAACACCTCTCGTGGCCAATTTCTAACCAATAATCGAGAATTTTTTGGATTTTAAAGGAAGTGGATATAATTTCATACCCTCTCTCCTCCCGATTTCTAAACGAGGCTTCGTGCTCGTTTTTTCGTTTTGACACCAACAACAAGTCCCGTGGCCCATTTCTAACTTATAATCCAGACTTTTTCGGGTTTTAAAGGAAGTGGATATAATTTTATACCCTCTCTCCTCCCGATTTCTAAACGCGGGTTCGTGCTCGTTTTTTCGTTTTGACACTACCAACACGTCTCGTGGCCCATTTCTAACCTATAATTGAGACTTTTTCGGGTTTTAAAGGAAGTGGATATAATTTCATACTCTCTCTCCTCCCGATTTCTAAACGAGGCATTGTGCTCGTTTTTTCGTTTTGACACCACCAATAAGTCCCGTGGCCCATTTCTAACCTATAATCGAGACTTTTTCGGGTTTTAAAGGAAGTGGATATAATTTCATACCCTCTCTCCTCCCGATTTCTAAACGAGGCTTCGTGCTCATTTTTTCGTTTTGACACCACCAACAAGTCCCGTGGCCCATTTCTAACCTATAATCCAGACTTTTTCGGGTTTTAAAGGAAGTGGATATAATTTCATACCTTCTCTCCTCCCGATTTCTAAACGAGGCTTCATGCTCGTTTTTTCGTTTTGACACCACCAACACGTCTCGTTGCCCATTTCTAACCTATAGTTGAGACTTTTTCGGGTTTTAAAGGTAGTGGATATAATTTCATACTCTCTCTCCTCCCGATTTCTAAACGAGGCATTGTTCTCGTTTTTTCGTTTTGACACCACCAATAAGTCCCGTGGCCCATTTCTAACCTATAATCGAGACTTTTTCGGGTTTTAAAGGAAGTGGATATAATTTCATACCCTCTATCCTCCTGATTTCTAAACGAGGCTTCGTGCTCGTTTTTTCATTTGGACACGACCAACACGTCTATTGGCCCATTTCTAATATATAATAGAGACATTTTCGGATTTTAAAGGAAGTAGATATAATTTCATACCCTCTCTCCTCCCGATTTCTAAACGATGCTTCGTGCTCGTTTTATCGTTTTAACACCAAAAACAAGTCTCGTGGCCCATTTCTAACCTATAATCCAAAAATTTTCGGGTTTTAAAGGAAGTGGATATAATTTTATACCCTCTCTCCTCCCGATTTCTAAACGAGGCTTCGTGCTCATTTTTTCGTTTTGACACCACCAACAAGTTCAGTGGCCCATTTCTAACCTATAATCCAGAATTTTTCGGGTTTTAATGGAAGTGGATATAATTTCATACCCTCTCTCCTCCCGATTTCTAAACGAGGCTTCGTACTCGTTTTTACATTTTGACACCACCAACACGTCCCGTGGCCCTTTTCTAACCTATAATAGAGAATTTTTCGTGTTTTAAAGGAAGTGGATATAATTTCATACCCTCTCTCCTCCCGATTTCTAAACGAGGCTTCGTGCTCGTTTTTTCGTTTTGACACCACCAACATATCTCGTGGCCCATTTCTAACCTATAATCCAGACTTTTTCGGGTTTTAAAGGAAGTGGATATAATTTCATACCTTCTCTCCTCCCGATTTCTAAACGAGGCTTCGTGCTCGTTTTTTCGTTTTGACAACACCAACACGTCTCGTTGCCCAATTCTAACCTATAATCGAGACTTTTTCGGGTTTTAAAGGAAGTGGATATAATTTCATACCCTCTCTCCTCCCGATTTCTAAACGAGGCTTCGTGCTCCTTTTTTCGTTTTGACACCACCAACAAGTCCTGTGGCCCATTTCTAACCTATAATCCAAGCTTTTTCTTGCTTTAAAGGAAGTTGATATAATTTCATACCCTCTCTCCTCCTGATTTCTAAACGCGGCTTTGTGCTCGTTTTTTCGTTTTCACTCCACCAACACGTCCCGTGGCCAATTTCTAACCTATAATCTAGTCTTTTTCGGGTTTTAAAGGAAGTGGATATAATTTCATACCCTCTGTCCTCCTGATTTCTAAACGAGGCTTCGTGCTCGTTTTTTCATTTGGACACTACCAACACGTCTAGTGGCCCATTTCTAACATATAATAGAGACATTTTCGGATTTTAAAGGAAGTAGATATAATTTCATACCCTTTCTCCTCCCGATTTCTAAACGATGCTTCGTGCTCGTTTTATCGTTTTGACACCACAAACAAGTCCCGTGGCCCATTTCTAACCTATAATCCAAACTTTTTCGGTTTTAAAGGAAGTGGATATAATTTCATACCCTCTCTCCTCCCGATTTCTAAACGAGGCTTCGTGCTCATTTTTTCGTTTTGACACCACCAACAAGTCCCGTGGCCCATTTCTAACCTATAATCCAGACTTTTTCGGGTTTTAATGGAAGTGGATATAATTTCATACCCTCTCTCCTCCCGATTTCTAAACGAGGCTTCGTGCTCGTTTTTTCATTTTGACACCACGAACACCTCTCGTGGCCAATTTCTAACCTATAATCGAGACTTTTTCGGGTTTTAAAGGAAGTGGATATAATTTCATACCCTCTCTCCTCCCGATTTCTAAACGAGGCTTCGTGCTCGTTTTCTCGTTTTGACACCACCAACAAGTCCCGTGGCCCATTTCTAACTTATAATCCAGACTTTTTCGGATTTTAAAGGAAGTGGATATAATTTTATACCCTCTCTCCTCCCGATTTCTAAACGCGGGTTCGTGCTCGTTTTTTCGTTTTGACACTACCAACGCGTCTCGTGGCCCATTTCTAACCTATAATGGAGACTTTTTCGGGTTTTAAAGGAAGTGGTTATAATTTCATACTCTCTCTCCTCCCGATTTCTAAACGAGGCATTGTGCTCGTTTTTACGTTTTGACACCACCAATAAGTCCCGTGGCCCATTTCTAACCTATAATCCAGACTTTTTCGGGTTTTAAAGGAAGTGGATATAATTTCATACCTTCTCTCCTCCCGATTTCTAAACGAGGCTTCGTGCTCGTTTTTTCGTTTTGACACCAGCAACACGTCTCGTTGCCCAATTCTAACCTATAATCGAGACTTTTTCGGGTTTTAAAGGAAGTGGATATAATTTCATACCCTCTCTCCTCCCGATTTCTAAACGAGGCTTCGTGCTCCTTTTTTCGTTTTGACACTACCAACACGTCTCGTGGCCCATTTCTAATCTATAATTGAGACTTTTTCGGGTTTTAAAGGAAGTGGATATAATTTCATACTCTCTCTCCTCCCGATTTCTAAACGAGGCATTGTGCTCGTTTTTTCGTTTTGACACCACCAATAAGTCCCGTGGCCCATTTCTAACCTATAATCTAGACTTTTTCGGGTTTTAATGGAAGTGGATATAATTTCATACCCTCTCTCCTCCCGATTTCTAAACGAGGCTTCGTGCTCGTTTTTTCATTTGGACACTACCAACACGTCTAGTGGCCCATTTCTAACATATAATAGAGACATTTTCGGATTTTAAAGGAAGAAGATATAATTTCATACCCTCTCTCCTCCCGATTTCTAAACGATGCTTCGTGCTCGTTTTATCGTTTTGACACCACAAACAAGTCCCGTGGCCCATTTCTAACCTATAATCCAAACTTTTTCGGGTTTTAAAGGAAGTGGATATAATTTCATACCCTCTCTCCTCCCGATTTCTAAACGAGGCTTCGTGCTCATTTTTTCGTTTTGACACCACCAACAAGTCCCGTGGCCTATTTCTAACCTATAATCCAGACTTTTCGGGTTTTAATGGAAGTGAATATAATTTCATACCCTCTCTCCTCCCGATTTCTAAACGAGGCTTTGTGCTCGTTTTTTCGTTTTGATACCACCAACACCTCTCGTGGCCAATTTCTAACCAATAATCGAGAATTTTTTGGATTTTAAAGGAAGTGGATATAATTTCATACCCTCTCTCCTCCCGATTTCTAAACGAGGCTTCGTGCTCGTTTTTTCGTTTTGACACCAACAACAAGTCTCGTGGCCCATTTCTAACTTATAATCCAGACTTTTTCGGGTTTTAAAGGAAGTGGATATAATTTTATACCCTCTCTCCTCCCGATTTCTAAATGCGGGTTCGTGCTCGTTTTTTCGTTTTGACACTACCAACACGTCTCGTGGCCCATTTCTAACCTATAATTGAGACTTTTTCGGGTTTTAAAGGAAGTGGATATAATTTCATACTCTCTCTCCTCCCGATTTCTAAACGAGGCATTGTGCTCGTTTTTTCGTTTTGACACCACCAATAAGTCCCGTGGCCCATTTCTAACCTATAATCGAGACTTTTTCGGGTTTTAAAGGAAGTGGATATAATTTCATACCCTCTCTCCTCCCGATTTCTAAACGAGGCTTCGTGCTCATTTTTTCGTTTTGACACCACCAACAAGTCCCGTGGCCCATTTCTAACCTATAATCCAGACTTTTTCGGGTTTTAAAGGAAGTGGATATAATTTCATACCTTCTCTCCTCCCGATTTCTAAACGAGGCTTCATGCTCGTTTTTTCGTTTTGACACCACCAACACGTCTCGTTGCCCATTTCTAACCTATAGTTGAGACTTTTTCGGGTTTTAAAGGTAGTGGATATAATTTCATACTCTCTCTCCTCCCGATTTCTAAACGAGGCATTGTTCTCGTTTTTTCGTTTTGACACCACCAATAAGTCCCGTGGCCCATTTCTAACCTATAATCGAGACTTTTTCGGGTTTTAAAGGAAGTGGATATAATTTCATACCCTCTATCCTCCTGATTTCTAAACGAGGCTTCGTGCTCGTTTTTTCATTTGGACACGACCAACACGTCTAGTGGCCCATTTCTAATATATAATAGAGACATTTTCGGATTTTAAAGGAAGTAGATATAATTTCATACCCTCTCTCCTCCCGATTTCTAAACGATGCTTCGTGCTCGTTTTATCGTTTTAACACCAAAAATAAGTCTCGTGGCCCATTTCTAACCTATAATCCAAAATTTTTCGGGTTTTAAAGGAAGTGGATATAATTTCATACCCTCTCTCCTCCCGATTTCTAAACGAGGCTTCGTGCTCATTTTTTCGTTTTGACACCACCAACAAGTTCAGTGGCCCATTTCTAACCTATAATCCAGAATTTTTCGGGTTTTAATGGAAGTGGATATAATTTCATACCCTCTCTCCTCCCGATTTCTAAACGAGGCTTCGTACTCGTTTTTACATTTTGACACCACCAACACGTCCCGTGGCCCTTTTCTAACCTATAATAGAGAATTTTTCGTGTTTTAAAGGAAGTGGATATAATTTCATACCCTCTCTCCTCCCGATTTCTAAACGAGGCTTCGTGCTCGTTTTTTCGTTTTGACACCACCAACATATCTCGTGGCCCATTTCTAACCTATAATCCAGACTTTTTCGGGTTTTAAAGGAAGTGGATATAATTTCATACCTTCTCTCCTCCCGATTTCTAAACGAGGCTTCGTGCTCGTTTTTTCGTTTTGACAACACCAACACGTCTCGTTGCCCAATTCTAACCTATAATCGAGACTTTTTCGGGTTTTAAAGGAAGTGGATATAATTTCATACCCTCTCTCCTCCCGATTTCTAAACGAGGCTTCGTGCTCCTTTTTTCGTTTTGACACCACCAACAAGTCCTGTGGCCCATTTCTAACCTATAATCCAAGCTTTTTCTTGCTTTAAAGGAAGTTGATATAATTTCATACCCTCTCTCCTCCTGATTTCTAAACGCGGCTTTGTGCTCGTTTTTTCGTTTTCACTCCACCAACACGTCCCGTGGCCCATTTCTAACCTATAATCTAGACTTTTTCGGGTTTTAAAGGAAGTGGATATAATTTCATACCCTCTGTCCTCCTGATTTCTAAACGAGGCTTCGTGCTCGTTTTTTCATTTGGACACTACCAACACGTCTAGTGGCCCATTTCTAACATATAATAGAGACATTTTCGGATTTTAAAGGAAGTAGATATAATTTCATACCCTCTCTCCTCCCGATTTCTAAACGATGCTTCGTGCTCGTTTTATCGTTTTGACACCACAAACAAGTCCCGTGGCCCATTTCTAACCTATAATCCAAACTTTTTCGGTTTTAAAGGAAGTGGATATAATTTCATACCCTCTCTCCTCCCGATTTCTAAACGAGGCTTCGTGCTCATTTTTTCATTTTGACACCACCAACAAGTCCCGTGGCCCATTTCTAACCTATAATCCAGACTTTTTCGGGTTTTAATGGAAGTGGATATAATTTCATACCCTCTCTCCTCCCGATTTCTAAACGAGGCTTCGTGCTCGTTTTTTCGTTTTGACACCACGAACACCTCTCGTGGCCAATTTCTAACCTATAATCGAGACTTTTTCGGGTTTTAAAGGAAGTGGATATAATTTCATACCCTCTCTCCTCCCGATTTCTAAACGAGGCTTCGTGCTCGTTTTCTCGTTTTGACACCACCAACAAGTCCCGTGGCCCATTTCTAACTTATAATCCAGACTTTTTCGGATTTTAAAGGAAGTGGATATAATTTTATACCCTCTCTCCTCCCGATTTCTAAACGCGGGTTCGTGCTCGTTTTTTCGTTTTGACACTACCAACGCGTCTCGTGGCCCATTTCTAACCTATAATTGAGACTTTTTCGGGTTTTAAAGGAAGTGGATATAATTTCATACTCTCTCTCCTCCCGATTTCTAAACGAGGCATTGTGCTCGTTTTTTCGTTTTGACACCACCAATAAGTCCCGTGGCCCATTTCTAACCTATAATCGAGACTTTTTCGGGTTTTAAAGGAAGTGGATATAATTTCATACCCTCTATCCTCCTGATTTCTAAACGAGGCTTCGTGCTCGTTTTTTCATTTGGACACGACCAACACGTCTAGTGGCCCATTTCTAATATATAATAGAGACATTTTCGGATTTTAAAGGAAGTAGATATAATTTCATACCCTCTCTCCTCCCGATTTCTAAACGATACTTCGTGCTCGTTTTATCATTTTAACACCAAAAACAAGTCTCGTGGCCCATTTCTAACCTATAATCCAAAATTTTTCGGGTTTTAAAGGAAGTGGATATAATTTCATTCCCTCTCTCCTCCCGATTTCTAAACGAGGCTTCGTGCTCATTTTTTCGTTTTAACACCACCAACAAGTTCAGTGGCCCATTTCTAACCTATAATCCAAAATTTTTCGGGTTTTAATGGAAGTGGATATAATTTCATACCCTCTCTCCTCCCGATTTCTAAACGAGGTTTCGTGCTCGTTTTTACGTTTTGACACCACCAACACGTCCCGTGGCCCTTTTCTAACCTATAATAGAGAATTTTTCGTGTTGTAAAGGAAGTGGATATAATTTCATACCCTCTCTCCTCCCGATTTCTAAACGAGGCTTCGTGCTCGTTTTTTCGTTTTGACACCACCAACATGTCTCGTGGCCCATTTCTAACCTATAATCCAGACTTTTTCGGGTTTTAAAGGAAGTGGATATAATTTCATACCTTCTCTCCTCCCGATTTCTAAACGAGGCTTCGTACTCGTTTTTTCGTTTTGACACCAGTAACACGTCTCGTTGCCCAATTCTAACCTATAATCGAGACTTTTTCGGGTTTTAAAGGAAGTGGATATAATTTCATACCCTCTCTCCTCCCGATTTCTAAACGAGGCTTCGTGCTCCTTTTTTCGTTTTGACACCACCAACAAGTCCTGTGGCCCATTTCTAACCTATAATCCACACTTTTTCTGGTTTTAAAGGAAGTTGATATAATTTCATACCCTCTCTCCTCCTGATTTCTAAACGCGGCTTCGTGCTCGTTTTTTCGTTTTCACTCCACCAACACGTCCCGTGGCCCATTTCTAACCTATAATCGAGACTTTTTCGGGTTTTAATGGAAGTGGATATAATTTCATACCCTCTCTCCTCCCGATTTCTAAACGAGGCTTCGTGCTCGTTTTTTCGTTTTGACACCACGAACACCTCTCGTGGCCAATTTCTAACCTATAATCGAGACTTTTTCGGGTTTTAAAGGAAGTGGATATAATTTCATACCCTCTCTCCTCCCGATTTCTAAACGAGGCTTCGTGCTCGTTTTCTCGTTTTGACACCACCAACAAGTCCCGTGGCCCATTTCTAACTTATAATCCAGACTTTTTCGGATTTTAAAGGAAGTGGATATAATTTTATACCCTCTCTCCTCCCGATTTCTAAACGCGGGTTCGTGCTCGTTTTTTCGTTTTGACACTACCAACACGTCTCGTGGCCCATTTCTAACCTATAATTGAGACTTTTTCGGGTTTTACAGGAAGTGGATATAATTTCATACTCTCTCTCCTCCCGATTTCTAAACGAGGCATTGTGCTCGTTTTTTCGTTTTGACACCACCAATAAGTCCCGTGGCCCATTTCTAACCTATAATCGAGACTTTTTCGGGTTTTAAAGGAAGTGGATATAATTTCATACCCTCTATCCTCCTGATTTCTAAACGAGGCTTCGTGCTCGTTTTTTCATTTGGACACGACCAACACGTCTAGTGGCCCATTTCTAATATATAATAGAGACATTTTCGGATTTTAAAGGAAGTAGATATAATTTCATACCCTCTCTCCTCCCGATTTCTAAACGATACTTCGTGCTCGTTTTATCATTTTAACACCAAAAACAAGTCTCGTGGCCCATTTCTAACCTATAATCCAAAAATTTTCGGGTTTTAAAGGAAGTGGATATAATTTCATTCCCTCTCTCCTCCCGATTTCTAAACGAGGCTTCGTGCTCATTTTTTCGTTTTAACACCACCAACAAGTTCAGTGGCCCATTTCTAACCTATAATCCAGAATTTTTCGGGTTTTAATGGAAGTGGATATAATTTCATACCCTCTCTCCTCCCGATTTCTAAACGAGGTTTCGTGCTCGTTTTTACGTTTTGACACCACCAACACGTCCCGTGGCCCTTTTCTAACCTATAATAGAGAATTTTTCGTGTTGTAAAGGAAGTGGATATAATTTCATACCCTCTCTCCTCCCGATTTCTAAACGAGGCTTCGTGCTCGTTTTTTCGTTTTGACACCACCAACATGTCTCGTGGCCCATTTCTAACCTATAATCCAGACTTTTTCGGGTTTTAAAGGAAGTGGATATAATTTCATACCTTCTCTCCTCCCGATTTCTAAACGAGGCTTCGTACTCGTTTTTTCGTTTTGACACCAGCAACACGTCTCGTTGCCCAATTCTAACCTATAATCGAGACTTTTTCGGGTTTTAAAGGAAGTGGATATAATTTCATACCCTCTCTCCTCCCGATTTCTAAACGAGGCTTCGTGCTCCTTTTTTCGTTTTGACACCACCAACAAGTCCTGTGGCCCATTTCTAACCTATAATCCACACTTTTTCTGGTTTTAAAGGAAGTTGATATAATTTCATACCCTCTCTCCTCCTGATTTCTAAACGCGGCTTCGTGCTCGTTTTTTCGTTTTCACTCCACCAACACGTCCCGTGGCCCATTTCTAACCTATAATCGAGACTTTTTCGGGTTTTAATGGAAGTGGATATAATTTCATACCCTCTCTCCTCCCGATTTCTAAACGAGGCTTCGTGCTCGTTTTTTCGTTTTGACACCACGAACACCTCTCGTGGCCAATTTCTAACCTATAATCGAGACTTTTTCGGGTTTTAAAGGAAGTGGATATAATTTCATACCCTCTCTCCTCCCGATTTCTAAACGAGGCTTCGTGCTCGTTTTCTCGTTTTGACACCACCAACAAGTCCCGTGGCCCATTTCTAACTTATAATCCAGACTTTTTCGGATTTTAAAGGAAGTGGATATAATTTTATACCCTCTCTCCTCCCGATTTCTAAACGCGGGTTCGTGCTCGTTTTTTCGTTTTGACACTACCAACACGTCTCGTGGCCCATTTCTAACCTATAATTGAGACTTTTTCGGGTTTTACAGGAAGTGGATATAATTTCATACTCTCTCTCCTCCCGATTTCTAAACGAGGCATTGTGCTCGTTTTTTCGTTTTGACACCACCAATAAGTCCCGTGGCCCATTTCTAACCTATAATCGAGACTTTTTCGGGTTTTAAAGGAAGTGGATATAATTTCATACCCTCTATCCTCCTGATTTCTAAACGAGGCTTCGTGCTCGTTTTTTCATTTGGACACGACCAACACGTCTAGTGGCCCATTTCTAATATATAATAGAGACATTTTCGGATTTTAAAGGAAGTAGATATAATTTCATACCCTCTCTCCTCCCGATTTCTAAACGATACTTCGTGCTCGTTTTATCATTTTAACACCAAAAACAAGTCTCGTGGCCCATTTCTAACCTATAATCCAAAATTTTTCGGGTTTTAAAGGAAGTGGATATAATTTCATTCCCTCTCTCCTCCCGATTTCTAAACGAGGCTTCGTGCTCATTTTTTCGTTTTAACACCACCAACAAGTTCAGTGGCCCATTTCTAACCTATAATCCAAAATTTTTCGGGTTTTAATGGAAGTGGATATAATTTCATACCCTCTCTCCTCCCGATTTCTAAACGAGGTTTCGTGCTCGTTTTTACGTTTTGACACCACCAACACGTCCCGTGGCCCTTTTCTAACCTATAATAGAGAATTTTTCGTGTTGTAAAGGAAGTGGATATAATTTCATACCCTCTCTCCTCCCGATTTCTAAACGAGGCTTCGTGCTCGTTTTTTCGTTTTGACACCACCAACATGTCTCGTGGCCCATTTCTAACCTATAATCCAGACTTTTTCGGGTTTTAAAGGAAGTGGATATAATTTCATACCTTCTCTCCTCCCGATTTCTAAACGAGGCTTCGTACTCGTTTTTTCGTTTTGACACCAGCAACACGTCTCGTTGCCCAATTCTAACCTATAATCGAGACTTTTTCGGGTTTTAAAGGAAGTGGATATAATTTCATACCCTCTCTCCTCCCGATTTCTAAACGAGGCTTCGTGCTCCTTTTTTCGTTTTGACACCACCAACAAGTCCTGTGGCCCATTTCTAACCTATAATCCACACTTTTTCTGGTTTTAAAGGAAGTTGATATAATTTCATACCCTCTCTCCTCCTGATTTCTAAACGCGGCTTCGTGCTCGTTTTTTCGTTTTCACTCCACCAACACGTCCCGTGGCCCATTTCTAACCTATAATCGAGACTTTTTCGGGTTTTAATGGAAGTGGATATAATTTCATACCCTCTCTCCTCCCGATTTCTAAACGAGGCTTCGTGCTCGTTTTTTCGTTTTGACACCACGAACACCTCTCGTGGCCAATTTCTAACCTATAATCGAGACTTTTTCGGGTTTTAAAGGAAGTGGATATAATTTCATACCCTCTCTCCTCCCGATTTCTAAACGAGGCTTCGTGCTCGTTTTCTCGTTTTGACACCACCAACAAGTCCCGTGGCCCATTTCTAACTTATAATCCAGACTTTTTCGGATTTTAAAGGAAGTGGATATAATTTTATACCCTCTCTCCTCCCGATTTCTAAACGCGGGTTCGTGCTCGTTTTTTCGTTTTGACACTACCAACACGTCTCGTGGCCCATTTCTAACCTATAATTGAGACTTTTTCGGGTTTTACAGGAAGTGGATATAATTTCATACTCTCTCTCCTCCCGATTTCTAAACGAGGCATTGTGCTCGTTTTTTCGTTTTGACACCACCAATAAGTCCCGTGGCCCATTTCTAACCTATAATCGAGACTTTTTCGGGTTTTAAAGGAAGTGGATATAATTTCATACCCTCTATCCTCCTGATTTCTAAACGAGGCTTCGTGCTCGTTTTTTCATTTGGACACGACCAACACGTCTAGTGGCCCATTTCTAATATATAATAGAGACATTTTCGGATTTTAAAGGAAGTAGATATAATTTCATACCCTCTCTCCTCCCGATTTCTAAACGATGCTTCGTGCTCGTTTTATCATTTTTACACCAAAAACAAGTCTCGTGGCCCATTTCTAACCTATAATCCAAAATTTTTCGGGTTTTAAAGGAAGTGGATATAATTTCATACCCTCTCTCCTCTCGATTTCTAAACGAGGCTTCGTACTCATTTTTTCGTTTTGACACCAACAACAAGTCCAGTGGCCCATTTCTAACCTATAATCCAGAATTTTTCGGGTTTTAATGGAAGTGGATATAATTTCATACCCTCTCTCCTCCCGATTTCTAAACGAGGCTTCGTGCTCGTTTTTACGTTTTGACACCACCAACACGTCCCGTGGCCCTTTTCTAACCTATAATAGAGAATTTTTCGTGTTGTAAAGGAAGTGGATATAATTTCATACCCTCTCTCCTCCCGATTTCTAAACGAGGCTTCGTGCTCGTTTTTTCGTTTTGACACCACCAACATGTCTCGTGGCCCATTTCTAACCTATAATCCAGACTTTTTCGGGTTTTAAAGGAAGTGGATATAATTTCATACCTTCTCTCCTCCCGATTTCTAAACGAGGCTTCGTACTCGTTTTTTCGTTTTGACACCAGCAACACGTCTCGTTGCCCAATTCTAACCTATAATCGAGACTTTTTCGGGTTTTAAAGGAAGTGGATATAATTTCATACCCTCTCTCCTCCCGATTTCTAAACGAGGCTTCGTGCTCCTTTTTTCGTTTTGACACCACCAACAAGTCCTGTGGCCCATTTCTAACCTATAATCCACACTTTTTCTGGTTTTAAAGGAAGTTGATATAATTTCATACCCTCTCTCCTCCTGATTTCTAAACGCGGCTTCGTGCTCGTTTTTTCGTTTTCACTCCACCAACACGTCCCGTGGCCCATTTCTAACCTATAATCGAGACTTTTTCGGGTTTTAATGGAAGTGGATATAATTTCATACCCTCTCTCCTCCCGATTTCTAAACGAGGCTTCGTGCTCGTTTTTTCGTTTTGACACCACGAACACCTCTCGTGGCCAATTTCTAACCTATAATCGAGACTTTTTCGGGTTTTAAAGGAAGTGGATATAATTTCATACCCTCTCTCCTCCCGATTTCTAAACGAGGCTTCGTGCTCGTTTTCTCGTTTTGACACCACCAACAAGTCCCGTGGCCCATTTCTAACTTATAATCCAGACTTTTTCGGATTTTAAAGGAAGTGGATATAATTTTATACCCTCTCTCCTCCCGATTTCTAAACGCGGGTTCGTGCTCGTTTTTTCGTTTTGACACTACCAACACGTCTCGTGGCCCATTTCTAACCTATAATTGAGACTTTTTCGGGTTTTACAGGAAGTGGATATAATTTCATACTCTCTCTCCTCCCGATTTCTAAACGAGGCATTGTGCTCGTTTTTTCGTTTTGACACCACCAATAAGTCCCGTGGCCCATTTCTAACCTATAATCGAGACTTTTTCGGGTTTTAAAGGAAGTGGATATAATTTCATACCCTCTATCCTCCTGATTTCTAAACGAGGCTTCGTGCTCGTTTTTTCATTTGGACACGACCAACACGTCTAGTGGCCCATTTCTAATATATAATAGAGACATTTTCGGATTTTAAAGGAAGTAGATATAATTTCATACCCTCTCTCCTCCCGATTTCTAAACGATACTTCGTGCTCGTTTTATCATTTTAACACCAAAAACAAGTCTCGTGGCCCATTTCTAACCTATAATCCAAAAATTTTCGGGTTTTAAAGGAAGTGGATATAATTTCATTCCCTCTCTCCTCCCGATTTCTAAACGAGGCTTCGTGCTCATTTTTTCGTTTTAACACCACCAACAAGTTCAGTGGCCCATTTCTAACCTATAATCCAGAATTTTTCGGGTTTTAATGGAAGTGGATATAATTTCATACCCTCTCTCCTCCCGATTTCTAAACGAGGTTTCGTGCTCGTTTTTACGTTTTGACACCACCAACACGTCCCGTGGCCCTTTTCTAACCTATAATAGAGAATTTTTCGTGTTGTAAAGGAAGTGGATATAATTTCATACCCTCTCTCCTCCCGATTTCTAAACGAGGCTTCGTGCTCGTTTTTTCGTTTTGACACCACCAACATGTCTCGTGGCCCATTTCTAACCTATAATCCAGACTTTTTCGGGTTTTAAAGGAAGTGGATATAATTTCATACCTTCTCTCCTCCCGATTTCTAAACGAGGCTTCGTACTCGTTTTTTCGTTTTGACACCAGCAACACGTCTCGTTGCCCAATTCTAACCTATAATCGAGACTTTTTCGGGTTTTAAAGGAAGTGGATATAATTTCATACCCTCTCTCCTCCCGATTTCTAAACGAGGCTTCGTGCTCCTTTTTTCGTTTTGACACCACCAACAAGTCCTGTGGCCCATTTCTAACCTATAATCCACACTTTTTCTGGTTTTAAAGGAAGTTGATATAATTTCATACCCTCTCTCCTCCTGATTTCTAAACGCGGCTTCGTGCTCGTTTTTTCGTTTTCACTCCACCAACACGTCCCGTGGCCCATTTCTAACCTATAATCGAGACTTTTTCGGGTTTTAATGGAAGTGGATATAATTTCATACCCTCTCTCCTCCCGATTTCTAAACGAGGCTTCGTGCTCGTTTTTTCGTTTTGACACCACGAACACCTCTCGTGGCCAATTTCTAACCTATAATCGAGACTTTTTCGGGTTTTAAAGGAAGTGGATATAATTTCATACCCTCTCTCCTCCCGATTTCTAAACGAGGCTTCGTGCTCGTTTTCTCGTTTTGACACCACCAACAAGTCCCGTGGCCCATTTCTAACTTATAATCCAGACTTTTTCGGATTTTAAAG
The DNA here is from genome assembly GCA_030544415.1 of Thalia dealbata. Taxonomy (NCBI): domain Eukaryota; kingdom Viridiplantae; phylum Streptophyta; class Magnoliopsida; order Zingiberales; family Marantaceae; genus Thalia; species Thalia dealbata. The sequence goes on along the minus strand of CM060458.1, from coordinate 12,653,939 downwards.
GAAGTGGATATAATTTTATACCCTCTCTCCTCCCGATTTCTAAACGCGGGTTCGTGCTCGTTTTTTCGTTTTGACACTACCAACACGTCTCGTGGCCCATTTCTAACCTATAATTGAGACTTTTTCGGGTTTTACAGGAAGTGGATATAATTTCATACTCTCTCTCCTCCCGATTTCTAAACGAGGCATTGTGCTCGTTTTTTCGTTTTGACACCACCAATAAGTCCCGTGGCCCATTTCTAACCTATAATCGAGACTTTTTCGGGTTTTAAAGGAAGTGGATATAATTTCATACCCTCTATCCTCCTGATTTCTAAACGAGGCTTCGTGCTCGTTTTTTCATTTGGACACGACCAACACGTCTAGTGGCCCATTTCTAATATATAATAGAGACATTTTCGGATTTTAAAGGAAGTAGATATAATTTCATACCCTCTCTCCTCCCGATTTCTAAACGAGGCTTCGTGCTCGTTTTTTCGTTTTGACACCACGAACTCCTCTCGTGGCCAATTTCTAACCTATAATCGAGACTTTTTCGGGTTTTAAAGGAAGTGGATATAATTTCATACCCTCTCTCCTCCCGATTTCTAAACGAGGCTTCGTGCTCGTTTTCTCGTTTTGACACCACCAACAAGTCCCGTGGCCCATTTCTAACTTATAATCCAGACTTTTTCGGATTTTAAAGGAAGTGGATATAATTTTATACCCTCTCTCCTCCCGATTTCTAAACGCGGGTTCGTGCTCGTTTTTTCGTTTTGACACTACCAACACGTCTCGTGGCCCATTTCTAACCTATAATTGAGACTTTTTCGGGTTTTACAGGAAGTGGATATAATTTCATACTCTCTCTCCTCCCGATTTCTAAACGAGGCATTGTGCTCGTTTTTTCGTTTTGACACCACCAATAAGTCCCGTGGCCCATTTCTAACCTATAATCGAGACTTTTTCGGGTTTTAAAGGAAGTGGATATAATTTCATACCCTCTATCCTCCTGATTTCTAAACGAGGCTTCGTGCTCGTTTTTTCATTTGGACACGACCAACACGTCTAGTGGCCCATTTCTAATATATAATAGAGACATTTTCGGATTTTAAAGGAAGTAGATATAATTTCATACCCTCTCTCCTCCCGATTTCTAAACGAGGCTTCGTGCTCGTTTTTTCGTTTTGACACCACGAACTCCTCTCGTGGCCAATTTCTAACCTATAATCGAGACTTTTTCGGGTTTTAAAGGAAGTGGATATAATTTCATACCCTCTCTCCTCCCGATTTCTAAACGAGGCTTCGTGCTCGTTTTCTCGTTTTGACACCACCAACAAGTCCCGTGGCCCATTTCTAACTTATAATCCAGACTTTTTCGGATTTTAAAGGAAGTGGATATAATTTTATACCCTCTCTCCTCCCGATTTCTAAACGCGGGTTCGTGCTCGTTTTTTCGTTTTGACACTACCAACACGTCTCGTGGCCCATTTCTAACCTATAATTGAGACTTTTTCGGGTTTTACAGGAAGTGGATATAATTTCATACTCTCTCTCCTCCCGATTTCTAAACGAGGCATTGTGCTCGTTTTTTCGTTTTGACACCACCAATAAGTCCCGTGGCCCATTTCTAACCTATAATCGAGACTTTTTCGGGTTTTAAAGGAAGTGGATATAATTTCATACCCTCTATCCTCCTGATTTCTAAACGAGGCTTCGTGCTCGTTTTTTCATTTGGACACGACCAACACGTCTAGTGGCCCATTTCTAATATATAATAGAGACATTTTCGGATTTTAAAGGAAGTAGATATAATTTCATACCCTCTCTCCTCCCGATTTCTAAACGAGGCTTCGTGCTCCTTTTTCCGTTTTGACACCACCAACAAGTCTTGTGGCCCATTTCTAACCTATAATCCAGCCTTTTTCTGGTTTTAAAGGAAGTTGATATAATTTCATACCCTCTCTCCTCCTGATTTCTAAACGCGGCTTCGTGCTCGTTTTTTCGTTTTCACTCCACCAACACGTCCCGTGGCCCATTTCTAACCTAAAATCGAGACTTTTTCGGGTTTTAATGGAAGTGGATATAATTTCATACCCTCTCTCCTCCCGATTTCTAAACGAGGCTTCGTGCTCGTTTTTTCCTTTTGACACCACGAACACCTCTCGTGGCCAATTTCTAACCTATAATCGAGACTTTTTCGGGTTTTAAAGGAAGTGGATATAATTTCATACCCTCTCTCCTCCCGATTTCTAAACGAGGCTTCGTGCTCGTTTTCTCGTTTTGACACCACCAACAAGTCCCGTGGCCCATTTCTAACTTATAATCCAGACTTTTTCGGATTTTAAAGGAAGTGGATATAATTTTATACCCTCTCTCCTCCCGATTTCTAAACGCGGGTTCGTGCTCGTTTTTTCGTTTTGACACTACCAACACGTCTCGTGGCCCATTTCTAACCTATAATTGAGACTTTTTCGGGTTTTACAGGAAGTGGATATAATTTCATACTCTCTCTCCTCCCGATTTCTAAACGAGGCATTGTGCTCGTTTTTTCGTTTTGACACCACCAATAAGTCCCGTGGCCCATTTCTAACCTATAATCGAGACTTTTTCGGGTTTTAAAGGAAGTAGATATAATTTCATACCCTCTCTCCTCCCGATTTCTAAACGATGCTTCGTGCTCGTTTTATCATTTTTACACCAAAAACAAGTCTCGTGGCCCATTTCTAACCTATAATCCAAAATTTTTCGGGTTTTAAAGGAAGTGGATATAATTTCATACCCTCTCTCCTCTCGATTTCTAAACGAGGCTTCGTACTCATTTTTTCGTTTTGACACCAACAACAAGTCCAGTGGCCCATTTCTAACCTATAATCCAGAATTTTTCGGGTTTTAATGGAAGTGGATATAATTTCATACCCTCTCTCCTCCCGATTTCTAAACGAGGCTTCGTGCTCGTTTTTACGTTTTGACACCACCAACACGTCCCGTGGCCCTTTTCTAACCTATAATAGAGAATTTTTCGTGTTGTAAAGGAAGTGGATATAATTTCATACCCTCTCTCCTCCCGATTTCTAAACGAGGCTTCGTGCTCGTTTTTTCGTTTTGACACCACCAACATGTCTCGTGGCCCATTTCTAACCTATAATCCAGACTTTTTCGGGTTTTAAAGGAAGTGGATATAATTTCATACCTTCTCTCCTCCCGATTTCTAAACGAGGCTTCGTGCTCGTTTTTTCGTTTTGACACCACCAACACGTCTCGTTGCCCAATTCTAACCTATAATCGAGACTTTTTCGGGTTTTAAAGGAAGTGGATATAATTTCATACCCTCTCTCCCCCCGATTTCTAAACGAGGCTTCGTGCTCCTTTTTTCGTTTTGACACCACCAACAAGTCCTGTGGCCCATTTCTAACCTATAATCCAGACTTTTCCTGGTTTTAAAGGAGGTTGATATAATTTCATACCCTCTCTCCTCCTGATTTCTAAACGCGGCTTCGTGCTCGTTTTTTCGTTTTCACTCCACCGACACGTCCCGTGGCCCATTTCTAACCTATAATCGAGACTTTTTCGGGTTTTAATGGAAGTGGATATAATTTCATACCCTCTCTCCTCCTGATTTCTAAACGAGGCTTCGTGCTCGTTTTTTCGTTTTGACACCACGAACACCTCTCGTGGCCAATTTCTAACCTATAATCGAGACTTTTTCGGGTTTTAAAGGAAGTGGATATAATTTCATACCCTCTCTCCTCCCGATTTCTAAACGAGGCTTCGTGCTCGTTTTCTCGTTTTGACACCACCAACAAGTCCCGTGGCCCATTTCTAACTTATAATCCAGACTTTTTCGGATTTTAAAGGAAGTGGATATAATTTTATACCCTCTCTCCTCCCGATTTCTAAACGCGGGTTCGTGCTCGTTTTTTCGTTTTGACACTACCAACACGTCTCGTGGCCCATTTCTAACCTATAATTGAGACTTTTTTGGGTTTTAAAGGAAGTGGATATAATTTCATACTCTCTCTCCTCCCGATTTCTAAACGAGGCATTGTGCTCGTTTTTTCGTTTTGACACCACCAATAAGTCCCGTGGCCCATTTCTAACCTATAATCGAGACTTTTTCGGGTTTTAAAGGAAGTGGATATAATTTCATACCCTCTATCCTCCTGATTTCTAAACGAGGCTTTGTGCTCGTTTTTTCATTTGGACACGACCAACACGTCTAGTGGCCCATTTCTAATATATAATAGAGACATTTTCGGATTTTAAAGGAAGTAGATATAATTTCATACCCTCTCTCCTCCCGATTTCTAAACGAGGCTTCGTGCTCCTTTTTCCGTTTTGACACCACCAACAAGTCTTGTGGCCCATTTCTAACCTATAATCCAGACTTTTTCTGGTTTTAAAGGAAGTTGATATAATTTCATACCCTCTCTCCTCCTGATTTCTAAACGCGGCTTCGTGCTCGTTTTTTCGTTTTCACTCCACCAACACGTCCCGTGGCCCATTTCTAACCTAAAATCGAGACTTTTTCGGGTTTTAATGGAAGTGGATATAATTTCATACCCTCTCTCCTCCCGATTTCTAAACGAGGCTTCGTGCTCGTTTTTTCGTTTTGACACCACGAACACCTCTCGTGGCCAATTTCTAACCTATAATCGAGACTTTTTCGGGTTTTAAAGGAAGTGGATATAATTTCATACCCTCTCTCCTCCCGATTTCTAAACGAGGCTTCGTGCTCGTTTTCTCGTTTTGACACCACCAACAAGTCCCGTGGCCCATTTCTAACTTATAATCCAGACTTTTTCGGATTTTAAAGGAAGTGGATATAATTTTATACCCTCTCTCCTCCCGATTTCTAAACGCGGGTTCGTGCTCGTTTTTTCGTTTTGACACTACCAACACGTCTCGTGGCCCATTTCTAACCTATAATTGAGACTTTTTCGGGTTTTAAAGGAAGTGGATATAATTTCATACTCTCTCTCCTCCCGATTTCTAAACGAGGCATTGTGCTCGTTTTTTCGTTTTGACACCACCAATAAGTCCCGTGGCCCATTTCTAACCTATAATCGAGACTTTTTCGGGTTTTAAAGGAAGTGGATATAATTTCATACCCTCTATCCTCCTGATTTCTAAACGAGGCTTCGTGCTCGTTTTTTCATTTGGACACGACCAACAAGTCTAGTGGCCCATTTCTAATATAAAATAGAGACATTTTCGGATTTTAAAGGAAGTAGATATAATTTCATACCCTCTCTCCTCCCGATTTCTAAACGATACTTCGTGCTCGTTTTATCGTTTTAACACCAAAAACAAGTCTAGTGGCCCATTTCTAACCTATAATCCAAAAATTTTCGGGTTTTAAAGGAAGTGGATATAATTTCATACCCTCTCTCCTCCCGATTTCTAAACGAGGCTTCGTGCTCATTTTTTCTTTTTGACACCACCAACAAGTTCAGTGGCCCATTTCTAACCTATAATCCAGAATTTTTCGGGTTTTAATGGAAGTGGATATAATTTCATACCCTCTCTCCTCCCGATTTCTAAACGAGGCTTCGTGCTCGTTTTTACGTTTTGACACCACCAACACGTCCCGTGGCCCTTTTCTAACCAATAATAGAGAATTTTTCGTGTTGTAAAGGAAGTGGATATAATTTCATACCCTCTCTCCTCCCGATTTCTAAACGAGGCTTCGTGCTCGTTTTTTCGTTTTGACACCACCAACATGTCTCGTGGCCCATTTCTAACCTATAATCCAGACTTTTTCGGGTTTTAAAGGAAGTGGATATAATTTCATACCTTCTCTCCTCCCGATTTCTAAACGAGGCTTCGTGCTCGTTTTTTCGTTTTGACACCACCAACACGTCTCGTTGCCCAATTCTAACCTATAATCGAGACTTTTTCGGGTTTTAAAGGAAGTGGATATAATTTTATACCCTCTCTCCTCCCGATTTCTAAACGAGGCTTCGTGCTCCTTTTTTCGTTTTGACACCACCAACAAGTCCTGTGGCCCATTTCTAACCTATAATCCAGACTTTTTCTGGTTTTAAAGGAAGTTGATATAATTTCATACCCTCTCTCCTCCTGATTTCTAAACGCGGCTTCGTGCTCGTTTTTTCGTTTTCACTCCACCAACACGTCCCGTGGCCCATTTCTAACCTATAATCGCGACTTTTTCGGGTTTTAATGGAAGTGGATATAATTTCATACCCTCTCTCCTCCCGATTTCTAAACGAGGCTTCGTGCTCGTTTTTTCGTTTTGACACCACTAACATGTCTCGTGGCCCATTTCTATCCTATAATCCAGACTTTTTCGGATTTTAAAGGAAGTGGATATAATTTCATACCTTCTCTCCTCCCGATTTCTAAACGAGTTTTCGTGCTCATTTTTTCGTTTTGACACCACCAACACGTCTCGTTGCCCATTTCTAACCTATAATCGAGACTTTTTCGGGTTTTAAAGGAAGTGGATATAATTTCATACCCTCTCTCCTCCCGATTTCTAAACGAGGCTTCGTGCTCGTTTTTACGTTTTGACACCACCAACACGTCCCGTGGCCCTTTTCTAACCAATAATAGAGAATTTTTCGTGTTGTAAAGGAAGTGGATATAATTTCATACCCTCTCTTCTCCCGATTTCTAAACGAGGCTTCGTGCTCGTTTTTTCGTTTTGACACCACCAACATGTCTCGTGGCCCATTTCTAACCTATAATCCAGACTTTTTCGGGTTTTAAAGGAAGTGGATATAATTTCATACCTTCTCTCCTCCCGATTTCTAAACGAGGCTTCGTGCTCGTTTTTTCGTTTTGACACCACCAACACGTCTCGTTGCCCAATTCTAACCTATAATCGAGACTTTTTCGGGTTTTAAAGGAAGTGGATATAATTTTATACCCTCTCTCCTCCCGATTTCTAAACGAGGCTTCGTGCTCCTTTTTTCGTTTTGACACCACCAACAAGTCCTGTGGCCCATTTCTAACCTATAATCCAGACTTTTTCTGGTTTTAAAGGAAGTTGATATAATTTCATACCCTCTGTCCTCCTGATTTCTAAACGCGGCTTCGTGCTCGTTTTTTCGTTTTCACTCCACCAACACGTCCCGTGGCCCATTTCTAACCTATAATCACGACTTTTTCGGGTTTTAATGGAAGTGGATATAATTTCATACCCTCTCTCCTCCCGATTTCTAAACGAGGCTTCGTGCTCGTTTTTTCGTTTTGACACCACTAACATGTCTCGTGGCCCATTTCTATCCTATAATCCAGACTTTTTCGGATTTTAAAGGAAGTGGATATAATTTCATACCTTCTCTCCTCCCAATTTCTAAACGAGTTTTCGTGCTCATTTTTTCGTTTTGACACCACCAACACGTCTCGTTGCCCATTTCTAACCTATAATCGAGACTTTTTCGGGTTTTAAAGGAAGTGGATATAATTTCATACCCTCTCTCCTCCCGATTTCTAAACTAGGCTTCGTGCTCTTTTTTTCGTTTTGACACCACCAACAAGTCCTGTGGCCCATTTCTAACCTATAATCCATACTTTTTCTGAATTTAAAGGAAGTTGATATAATTTCATACCCTCTCTCCTCCTGATTTCTAAACGCGGCTTCGTGCTCATTTTTTCGTTTTGACACCACCAACACGTCTCGTGGCCCATTTCTAACCTATAATAGAGAATTTTTCGGGTTTTAAAGGAACTGGATATAATTTCATACCCTCTCTTCTCCCGATTTCTAAACGAGGCATCGTGCTCGTTTTTTTGTTTTGACACCACCAACACGTCTCGTTGCCCATTTCTAACCTATAATCGAGACTTTTTCGGGTTTTAAAGGAAGTGGATATAATTTCATACCCTCTCTCCTCCCGATTTCTAAACGAGGCTTCGTGCTCCTTTTTTCGTTTTGACACCACCAACAAGTCCTGTGGCCCATTTCTAACCTATAATCCAGACTTTTTCTGGTTTTAAAGGAAGTTGATATAATTTCATACCCTCTCTCCTCCTGATTTCTAAACGCGGCTTCGTGCTCGTTTTCTCGTTTTCACTCCACCAACACGTCCCGTGGCCCATTTCTAACCTATAATCTAGACTTTTTCGGGTTTTAAAGGAAGTGGATATAATTTCATACCCTCTCTCCTCCTGATTTCTAAACGAGGCTTCGTGCTCGTTTTTTCATTTGGACACTACCAACACGTCTAGTGGCCCATTTCTAACATATAATAGAGACATTTTCGGATTTTAAAGGAAGTAGATATAATTTCATACCCTCTCTCCTCCCGATTTCTAAACGATGCTTCGTGCTCGTTTTATCGTTTTGACACCACAAACAGATCTAGTGGCCCATTTCTAACCTATAATCCAAACTTTTTCGGGTTTTAAAGGAAGTGGATATAATTTCATACCCTCTCTCCTCCCGATTTCTAAACGAGGCTTCGTGCTCATTTTTTCATTTTGACACCACCAACAAGTCCCGTGGCCCATTTCTAACCTATAATCCAGACTTTTTCGGGTTTTAATGGAAGTGGATATAATTTCATACCCTCTCTCCTCCCGATTTCTAAACGAGGCTTCGTGCTCGTTTTTTCGTTTTGATACCACCAACACCTCTCGTGGCCAATTTCTAACCTATAATCGAGACTTTTTCGGGTTTTAAAGGAAGTGGATATAATTTCATATCCTCTCTCCTCCCGATTTCTAAACGAGGCTTCGTGCTCGTTTTTTCGTTTTGACACCACCAACAAGTCTCGTGGCCCATTTCTAACTTATAATCCAGACTTTTTCTGGTTTTAAAGGAAGTGGATATAATTTTATACCCTCTCTCCTCCCGATTTCTAAACGGGAGTTCGTGCTCGTTTTTTCGTTTTGACACTACCAACACGTCTCGTGGCTCATTTCTAACCTATAATTGAGACTTTTTCGGGTTTTAAAGGAAGTGGATATAATTTCATACTCTCTCTCCTCCCGATTTCTAAACGAGGCATTGTGCTCGTTTTTTCGTTTTGACACCACCAATAAGTCCCGTGGCCCATTTCTAACCTATAATCGAGACTTTTTCGGGTTTTAAAGGAAGTGGATATAATTTCATACCCTCTCTCCCCCCGATTTCTAAACGAGGCTTCGTGCTCCTTTTTTCGTTTTGACACCACCAACAAGTCCTGTGGCCCATTTCTAACCTATAATCCAGACTTTTCCTGGTTTTAAAGGAGGTTGATATAATTTCATACCCTCTCTCCTCCTGATTTCTAAACGCGGCTTCGTGCTCGTTTTTTCGTTTTCACTCCACCGACACGTCCCGTGGCCCATTTCTAACCTATAATCGAGACTTTTTCGGGTTTTAATGGAAGTGGATATAATTTCATACCCTCTCTCCTCCTGATTTCTAAACGAGGCTTCGTGCTCGTTTTTTCGTTTTGACACCACGAACACCTCTCGTGGCCAATTTCTAACCTATAATCGAGACTTTTTCGGGTTTTAAAGGAAGTGGATATAATTTCATACCCTCTCTCCTCCCGATTTCTAAACGAGGCTTCGTGCTCGTTTTCTCGTTTTGACACCACCAACAAGTCCCGTGGCCCATTTCTAACTTATAATCCAGACTTTTTCGGATTTTAAAGGAAGTGGATATAATTTTATACCCTCTCTCCTCCCGATTTCTAAACGCGGGTTCGTGCTCGTTTTTTCGTTTTGACACTACCAACACGTCTCGTGGCCCATTTCTAACCTATAATTGAGACTTTTTTGGGTTTTAAAGGAAGTGGATATAATTTCATACTCTCTCTCCTCCCGATTTCTAAACGAGGCATTGTGCTCGTTTTTTCGTTTTGACACCACCAATAAGTCCCGTGGCCCATTTCTAACCTATAATCGAGACTTTTTCGGGTTTTAAAGGAAGTGGATATAATTTCATACCCTCTATCCTCCTGATTTCTAAACGAGGCTTTGTGCTCGTTTTTTCATTTGGACACGACCAACACGTCTAGTGGCCCATTTCTAATATATAATAGAGACATTTTCGGATTTTAAAGGAAGTAGATATAATTTCATACCCTCTCTCCTCCCGATTTCTAAACGAGGCTTCGTGCTCCTTTTTCCGTTTTGACACCACCAACAAGTCTTGTGGCCCATTTCTAACCTATAATCCAGACTTTTTCTGGTTTTAAAGGAAGTTGATATAATTTCATACCCTCTCTCCTCCTGATTTCTAAACGCGGCTTCGTGCTCGTTTTTTCGTTTTCACTCCACCAACACGTCCCGTGGCCCATTTCTAACCTAAAATCGAGACTTTTTCGGGTTTTAATGGAAGTGGATATAATTTCATACCCTCTCTCCTCCCGATTTCTAAACGAGGCTTCGTGCTCGTTTTTTCGTTTTGACACCACGAACACCTCTCGTGGCCAATTTCTAACCTATAATCGAGACTTTTTCGGGTTTTAAAGGAAGTGGATATAATTTCATACCCTCTCTCCTCCCGATTTCTAAACGAGGCTTCGTGCTCGTTTTCTCGTTTTGACACCACCAACAAGTCCCGTGGCCCATTTCTAACTTATAATCCAGACTTTTTCGGATTTTAAAGGAAGTGGATATAATTTTATACCCTCTCTCCTCCCGATTTCTAAACGCGGGTTCGTGCTCGTTTTTTCGTTTTGACACTACCAACACGTCTCGTGGCCCATTTCTAACCTATAATTGAGACTTTTTCGGGTTTTAAAGGAAGTGGATATAATTTCATACTCTCTCTCCTCCCGATTTCTAAACGAGGCATTGTGCTCGTTTTTTCGTTTTGACACCACCAATAAGTCCCGTGGCCCATTTCTAACCTATAATCGAGACTTTTTCGGGTTTTAAAGGAAGTGGATATAATTTCATACCCTCTATCCTCCTGATTTCTAAACGAGGCTTCGTGCTCGTTTTTTCATTTGGACACGACCAACAAGTCTAGTGGCCCATTTCTAATATAAAATAGAGACATTTTCGGATTTTAAAGGAAGTAGATATAATTTCATACCCTCTCTCCTCCCGATTTCTAAACGATACTTCGTGCTCGTTTTATCGTTTTAACACCAAAAACAAGTCTAGTGGCCCATTTCTAACCTATAATCCAAAAATTTTCGGGTTTTAAAGGAAGTGGATATAATTTCATACCCTCTCTCCTCCCGATTTCTAAACGAGGCTTCGTGCTCATTTTTTCTTTTTGACACCACCAACAAGTTCAGTGGCCCATTTCTAACCTATAATCCAGAATTTTTCGGGTTTTAATGGAAGTGGATATAATTTCATACCCTCTCTCCTCCCGATTTCTAAACGAGGCTTCGTGCTCGTTTTTACGTTTTGACACCACCAACACGTCCCGTGGCCCTTTTCTAACCAATAATAGAGAATTTTTCGTGTTGTAAAGGAAGTGGATATAATTTCATACCCTCTCTCCTCCCGATTTCTAAACGAGGCTTCGTGCTCGTTTTTTCGTTTTGACACCACCAACATGTCTCGTGGCCCATTTCTAACCTATAATCCAGACTTTTTCGGGTTTTAAAGGAAGTGGATATAATTTCATACCTTCTCTCCTCCCGATTTCTAAACGAGGCTTCGTGCTCGTTTTTTCGTTTTGACACCACCAACACGTCTCGTTGCCCAATTCTAACCTATAATCGAGACTTTTTCGGGTTTTAAAGGAAGTGGATATAATTTTATACCCTCTCTCCTCCCGATTTCTAAACGAGGCTTCGTGCTCCTTTTTTCGTTTTGACACCACCAACAAGTCCTGTGGCCCATTTCTAACCTATAATCCAGACTTTTTCTGGTTTTAAAGGAAGTTGATATAATTTCATACCCTCTCTCCTCCTGATTTCTAAACGCGGCTTCGTGCTCGTTTTTTCGTTTTCACTCCACCAACACGTCCCGTGGCCCATTTCTAACCTATAATCGCGACTTTTTCGGGTTTTAATGGAAGTGGATATAATTTCATACCCTCTCTCCTCCCGATTTCTAAACGAGGCTTCGTGCTCGTTTTTTCGTTTTGACACCACTAACATGTCTCGTGGCCCATTTCTATCCTATAATCCAGACTTTTTCGGATTTTAAAGGAAGTGGATATAATTTCATACCTTCTCTCCTCCCGATTTCTAAACGAGTTTTCGTGCTCATTTTTTCGTTTTGACACCACCAACACGTCTCGTTGCCCATTTCTAACCTATAATCGAGACTTTTTCGGGTTTTAAAGGAAGTGGATATAATTTCATACCCTCTCTCCTCCCGATTTCTAAACGAGGCTTCGTGCTCGTTTTTACGTTTTGACACCACCAACACGTCCCGTGGCCCTTTTCTAACCAATAATAGAGAATTTTTCGTGTTGTAAAGGAAGTGGATATAATTTCATACCCTCTCTTCTCCCGATTTCTAAACGAGGCTTCGTGCTCGTTTTTTCGTTTTGACACCACCAACATGTCTCGTGGCCCATTTCTAACCTATAATCCAGACTTTTTCGGGTTTTAAAGGAAGTGGATATAATTTCATACCTTCTCTCCTCCCGATTTCTAAACGAGGCTTCGTGCTCGTTTTTTCGTTTTGACACCACCAACACGTCTCGTTGCCCAATTCTAACCTATAATCGAGACTTTTTCGGGTTTTAAAGGAAGTGGATATAATTTTATACCCTCTCTCCTCCCGATTTCTAAACGAGGCTTCGTGCTCCTTTTTTCGTTTTGACACCACCAACAAGTCCTGTGGCCCATTTCTAACCTATAATCCAGACTTTTTCTGGTTTTAAAGGAAGTTGATATAATTTCATACCCTCTCTCCTCCTGATTTCTAAACGCGGCTTCGTGCTCGTTTTTTCGTTTTCACTCCACCAACACGTCCCGTGGCCCATTTCTAACCTATAATCGCGACTTTTTCGGGTTTTAATGGAAGTGGATATAATTTCATACCCTCTCTCCTCCCGATTTCTAAACGAGGCTTCGTGCTCGTTTTTTCGTTTTGACACCACTAACATGTCTCGTGGCCCATTTCTATCCTATAATCCAGACTTTTTCGGATTTTAAAGGAAGTGGATATAATTTCATACCTTCTCTCCTCCCAATTTCTAAACGAGTTTTCGTGCTCATTTTTTCGTTTTGACACCACCAACACGTCTCGTTGCCCATTTCTAACCTATAATCGAGACTTTTTCGGGTTTTAAAGGAAGTGGATATAATTTCATACCCTCTCTCCTCCCGATTTCTAAACTAGGCTTCGTGCTCTTTTTTTCGTTTTGACACCACCAACAAGTCCTGTGGCCCATTTCTAACCTATAATCCATACTTTTTCTGAATTTAAAGGAAGTTGATATAATTTCATACCCTCTCTCCTCCTGATTTCTAAACGCGGCTTCGTGCTCATTTTTTCGTTTTGACACCACCAACACGTCTCGTGGCCCATTTCTAACCTATAATAGAGAATTTTTCGGGTTTTAAAGGAACTGGATATAATTTCATACCCTCTCTTCTCCCGATTTCTAAACGAGGCATCGTGCTCGTTTTTTTGTTTTGACACCACCAACACGTCTCGTTGCCCATTTCTAACCTATAATCGAGACTTTTTCGGGTTTTAAAGGAAGTGGATATAATTTCATACCCTCTCTCCTCCCGATTTCTAAACGAGGCTTCGTGCTCCTTTTTTCGTTTTGACACCACCAACAAGTCCTGTGGCCCATTTCTAACCTATAATCCAGACTTTTTCTGGTTTTAAAGGAAGTTGATATAATTTCATACCCTCTCTCCTCCTGATTTCTAAACGCGGCTTCGTGCTCGTTTTCTCGTTTTCACTCCACCAACACGTCCCGTGGCCCATTTCTAACCTATAATCTAGACTTTTTCGGGTTTTAAAGGAAGTGGATATAATTTCATACCCTCTCTCCTCCTGATTTCTAAACGAGGCTTCGTGCTCGTTTTTTCATTTGGACACTACCAACACGTCTAGTGGCCCATTTCTAACATATAATAGAGACATTTTCGGATTTTAAAGGAAGTAGATATAATTTCATACCCTCTCTCCTCCCGATTTCTAAACGATGCTTCGTGCTCGTTTTATCGTTTTGACACCACAAACAGATCTAGTGGCCCATTTCTAACCTATAATCCAAACTTTTTCGGGTTTTAAAGGAAGTGGATATAATTTCATACCCTCTCTCCTCCCGATTTCTAAACGAGGCTTCGTGCTCATTTTTTCATTTTGACACCACCAACAAGTCCCGTGGCCCATTTCTAACCTATAATCCAGACTTTTTCGGGTTTTAATGGAAGTGGATATAATTTCATACCCTCTCTCCTCCCGATTTCTAAACGAGGCTTCGTGCTCGTTTTTTCGTTTTGATACCACCAACACCTCTCGTGGCCAATTTCTAACCTATAATCGAGACTTTTTCGGGTTTTAAAGGAAGTGGATATAATTTCATATCCTCTCTCCTCCCGATTTCTAAACGAGGCTTCGTGCTCGTTTTTTCGTTTTGACACCACCAACAAGTCTCGTGGCCCATTTCTAACTTATAATCCAGACTTTTTCTGGTTTTAAAGGAAGTGGATATAATTTTATACCCTCTCTCCTCCCGATTTCTAAACGGGAGTTCGTGCTCGTTTTTTCGTTTTGACACTACCAACACGTCTCGTGGCTCATTTCTAACCTATAATTGAGACTTTTTCGGGTTTTAAAGGAAGTGGATATAATTTCATACTCTCTCTCCTCCCGATTTCTAAACGAGGCATTGTGCTCGTTTTTTCGTTTTGACACCACCAATAAGTCCCGTGGCCCATTTCTAACCTATAATCGAGACTTTTTCGGGTTTTAAAGGAAGTGGATATAATTTCATACCCTCTATCCTCCTGATTTCTAAACGAGGCTTCGTGCTCGTTTTTTCATTTGGACACAACCAACACGTCTAGTGGCCCATTTCTAATATATAATAGAGACATTTTCGGATTTTAAAGGAAGTAGATATAATTTCATACCCTCTCTCCTCCCGATTTCTAAACGATGCTTTGTGCTCGTTTTATCGTTTTAACACTAAAAACAAGTCTCGTGGCCCATTTCTAACCAATAATCCAAAATTTTTCGGGTTTTAAAGGAAGTGGATATAATTTCATACCCTCTCTCCTCCCGATTTCTAAACGAGGCTTCGTGCTCATTTTTTCGTTTTGACACCACCAACAAGTCCAGTGGCCCATTTCTAACCTATAATCCAGAATTTTTCGGGTTTTAATGGAAGTGGATATAATTTCATACCCTCTCTCCTCCCGATTTCTAAACGAGGCTTCGTACTCGTTTTTACGTTTTGACACCACCAACACGTCCCGTAGCCCTTTTCTAACCTATAATAGAGAATTTTTCGTGTTTTAAAGGAAGTGGATATAATTTCATACCCTCTCTCCTCCCGATTTCTAAACGAGGCTTCGTGCTCGTTTTTTCGTTTTGACACCACCAACATATCTCGTGGCCCATTTCTAACCTATAATCCAGACTTTTTCGGGTTTTAAAGGAAGTGGATATAATTTCATACCTTCTCTCCTCCCGATTTCTAAACGAGGCTTCGTGCTCGTTTTTTCGTTTTGACACCACCAACACGTCTCGTTGCCCAATTCTAACCTATAATCGAGACTTTTTCGGGTTTTAAAGGAAGTGGATATAATTTCATACCCTCTCTCCTCCCGATTTCTAAACGAGGCTTCGTGCTCCTTTTTTCGTTTTGACACCACCAACAAGTCCTGTGGCCCATTTCTAACCTATAATCCAGACTTTTTCTGGTTTTAAAGGAAGTTGATATAATTTCATACCCTCTCTCCTCCTGATTTCTAAACGCGGCTTCGTGCTCGTTTTCTCGTTTTCACTCCACCAACACGTCCCGTGGCCCATTTCTAACCTATAATCTAGACTTTTTCGGGTTTTAAAGGAAGTGGATATAATTTCATACCCTCTCTCCTCCTGATTTCTAAACGAGGCTTCGTGCTCGTTTTTTCATTTGGACACTACCAACACGTCTAGTGGCCCATTTCTAACATATAATAGAGACATTTTCGGATTTTAAAGGAAGTAGATATAATTTCATACCCTCTCTCCTCCCGATTTCTAAACGATGCTTCGTGCTCGTTTTATCGTTTTGACACCACAAACAAGTCCCGTGGCCCATTTCTAACCTATAATCCAAACTTTTTCGGGTTTTAAAGGAAGTGGATATAATTTCATACCCTCTCTCCTCCCGATTTCTAAACGAGGCTTCGTGCTCATTTTTTCGTTTTGACACCACCAACAAGTCCCGTGGCCCATTTCTAACCTATAATCGAGACTTTTTCGGGTTTTAAAGGAAGTGGATATAATTTCATACCCTCTATCCTCCTGATTTCTAAACGAGGCTTCGTGCTCGTTTTTTCATTTGGACACAACCAACACGTCTAGTGGCCCATTTCTAATATATAATAGAGACATTTTCGGATTTTAAAGGAAGTAGATATAATTTCATACCCTCTCTCCTCCCGATTTCTAAACGATGCTTTGTGCTCGTTTTATCGTTTTAACACTAAAAACAAGTCTCGTGGCCCATTTCTAACCAATAATCCAAAATTTTTCGGGTTTTAAAGGAAGTGGATATAATTTCATACCCTCTCTCCTCCCGATTTCTAAACGAGGCTTCGTGCTCATTTTTTCGTTTTGACACCACCAACAAGTCCAATGGCCCATTTCTAACCTATAATCCAGAATTTTTCGGGTTTTAATGGAAGTGGATATAATTTCATACCCTTTGTCCTCCCGATTTCTAAACGAGGCTTCGTACTCGTTTTTACGTTTTGACACCACCAACACGTCCCGTAGCCCTTTTCTAACCTATAATAGAGAATTTTTCGTGTTTTAAAGGAAGTGGATATAATTTCATACCCTCTCTCCTCCCGATTTCTAAACGAGGCTTCGTGCTCGTTTTTTCGTTTTGACACCACCAACATATCTCGTGGCCCATTTCTAACCTATAATCCAGACTTTTTCGGGTTTTAAAGGAAGTGGATATAATTTCATACCTTCTCTCCTCCCGATTTCTAAACGAGGCTTCGTGCTCGTTTTTTCGTTTTGACACCACCAACACGTCTCGTTGCCCAATTCTAACCTATAATCGAGACTTTTTCGGGTTTTAAAGGAAGTGGATATAATTTCATACCCTCTCTCCTCCCGATTTCTAAACGAGGCTTCGTGCTCCTTTTTTCGTTTTGACACCACCAACAAGTCCTGTGGCCCATTTCTAACCTATAATCCAGACTTTTTCTGGTTTTAAAGGAAGTTGATATAATTTCATACCCTCTCTCCTCCTGATTTCTAAACGCGGCTTCGTGCTCGTTTTCTCGTTTTCACTCCACCAACACGTCCCGTGGCCCATTTCTAACCTATAATCTAGACTTTTTCGGGTTTTAAAGGAAGTGGATATAATTTCATACCCTCTCTCCTCCTGATTTCTAAACGAGGCTTCGTGCTCGTTTTTTCATTTGGACACTACCAACACGTCTAGTGGCCCATTTCTAACATATAATAGAGACATTTTCGGATTTTAAAGGAAGTAGATATAATTTCATACCCTCTCTCCTCCCGATTTCTAAACGATGCTTCGTGCTCGTTTTATCGTTTTAACACCACAAACAAGTCCCGTGGCCCATTTCTAACCTATAATCCAAACTTTTTCGGGTTTTAAAGGAAGTGGATATAATTTCATACCCTCTCTCCTCCCGATTTCTAAACGAGGCTTCGTGCTCATTTTTTCGTTTTGACACCACCAACAAGTCCCGTGGCCCATTTCTAACCTATAATCCAGACTTTTTCGGGTTTTAATGGAAGTGGATATAATTTCATACCCTCTCTCCTCCCGATTTCTAAACGAGGCTTCGTGCTCGTTTTTTCGTTTTGTCACCACGAACACCTCTCGTGGCAAATTTCTAACCTATAATCGAGACTTTTTCGGGTTTTAAAGGAAGTGGATATAATTTCATACCCTCTCTCCTCCCGATTTCTAAACGAGGCTTCGTGCTCGTTTTTTCGTTTTGACACCACCAACAAGTCTCGTGGCCCATTTCTAACTTATAATCCAGACTTTTTCGGATTTTAAAGGAAGTGGATATAATTTTATACCCTCTCTCCTCCCGATTTCTAAACGCGGGTTCGTGCTCGTTTTTTCGTTTTGACACTACCAACACGTCTCGTGGCCCATTTCTAACCTATAATTGAGACTTTTTCGGGTTTTAAAGGAAGTGGATATAATTTCATACTCTCTCTCCTCCCGATTTCTAAACGAGGCATTGTGCTCGTTTTTTCGTTTTGACACCACCAATAAGTCCCGTGGCCCATTTCTAACCTATAATCGAGACTTTTTCGGGTTTTAAAGGAAGTGGATATAATTTCATACCCTCTATCCTCCTGATTTCTAAACGAGGCTTCGTGCTCGTTTTTTCATTTGGACACGACCAACACGTCTAGTGGCCCATTTCTAATATATAATAGAGACATTTTCGGATTTTAAAGGAAGTAGATATAATTTCATACCCTCTCTCCTCCCGATTTCTAAACGATGCTTCGTGCTCGTTTTATCGTTTTAACACCAAAAACAAGTCTCGTGGCCCATTTCTAACCTATAATCCAAAATTTTTCGGGTTTTAAAGGAAGTGGATATAATTTCATACCCTCTCTCCTCCCGATTTCTAAACGAGGCTTCGTGCTCATTTTTTCGTTTTGACACCACCAACAAGTTCAGTGGCCCATTTCTAACCTATAATCCAGAATTTTTCGGGTTTTAATGGAAGTGGATATAATTTCATACCCTCTCTCCTCCCGATTTCTAAACGAGGCTTCGTGCTCGTTTTTACGTTTTGACACCACCAACACGTCCCGTGGCCCTTTTCTAACCTATAATAGAGAATTTTTCGTGTTGTAAAGGAAGTGGATATAATTTCATACCCTCTCTCCTCCCGAATTCTAAACGAGGCTTCGTGCTCGTTTTTTCGTTTTGACACCACCAACATGTCTCGTGGCCCATTTCTAACCTATAATCCAGACTTTTTCGGGTTTTAAAGGAAGTGGATATAATTTCATACCTTCTCTCCTCTCGATTTCTAAACGAGGCTTCGTGCTCGTTTTTTCGTTTTGACACCACCAACACGTCTCGTTGCCCAATTCTAACCTATAATCGAGACTTTTTCGGGTTTTAAAGGAAGTGGATATAATTTCATACCCTCTCTCCTCCCGATTTCTAAACGAGGCTTCGTGCTCCTTTTTTCGTTTTGACACCACCAACAAGTCCTGTGGCCCATTTCTAACCTATAATCCAGACTTTTTCTGGTTTTAAAGGAAGTTGATATAATTTCATACCCTCTCTCCTCCTGATTTCTAAACGCGGCTTCGTGCTCGTTTTTTCGTTTTCACTCCACCAACACGTCCCGTGGCCCATTTCTAACCTATAATCGAGACTTTTTCGGGTTTTAATGGAAGTGGATATAATTTCATACCCTCTCTCCTCCCGATTTCTAAACGAGGCTTCGTGCTCGTTTTTTCGTTTTGACACCAACAACATGTCTCGTGGCCCATTTCTATCCTATAATCGAGACTTTTTCGGATTTTAAAGGAAGTGGATATAATTTCATACCTTCTCTCCTCCCGATTTCTAAACGAGGTTTCGTGCTCATTTTTTTGTTTTGACACCACCAACAAGTCCTGTGGCCCATTTCTAACCTATAATCGAGACTTTTTCGGGTTTTAAAGGAAGTGGATATAATTTCATACCCTCTCTCCTCCCGATTTCTAAACGAGGCTTCGTGCTCGTTTTTTCGTTTTGAAACCACCAACACGTCTCGTGGCCCATTTCTATCCTATAATAGAGAATTTTTCGGATTTTAAAGGAAGTGGATATAATTTCATACCCTCTCTCCTCCCGATTTCTAAATGAGGCATCGTGCTCATTTTTTCATTTTGACAC
Source organism: Thalia dealbata (assembly GCA_030544415.1). Classification (NCBI taxonomy): domain Eukaryota; kingdom Viridiplantae; phylum Streptophyta; class Magnoliopsida; order Zingiberales; family Marantaceae; genus Thalia; species Thalia dealbata. Next base: position 12,633,997 of record CM060458.1, on the reverse strand, counting down.
CACCAACACGTCTCGTTGCCCATTTCTAACCTATAATCGAGACTTTTTCGGATTTTAAAGGAAGTAGATATAATTTCATACCCTCTCTCCTCCCGATTTCTAAACTAGGCTTCGTGCTCCTTTTTTCGTTTTGACACCACCAACAAGTCCTGTGGCCCATTTCTAACCTATAATCCAGACTTTTTCTGATTTTAAAGGAAGTTGATATAATTTCATACCCTCTCTCCTCCTGATTTCTAAACGCGGCTTCGTGCTCATTTTTTCGTTTTGACACCACCAACACGTCTCGTGGCCCATTTCTAACCTATAATAGAGAATTTTTCGGGTTTTAAAGGAACTGGATATAATTTCATACCCTCTCTTCTCCCGATTTCTAAACGAGGCATCGTGCTCGTTTTTTCGTTTTGACACCACCAACACGTCTCGTTGCCCATTTCTAACCTATAATCGAGACTTTTTTGGGTTTTAAAGGAAGTGGATATAATTTCATACCCACTCTCCTCCCGATTTCTAAACGAGGCTTCGTGCTCCTCTTTTTGTTTTGACACCACCAACAAGTGCTGTGGCCCATTTCTAACCTATAATCGAGACATTTTCGGGTTTTAAAGGAAGTGGATATAATTTCATTCCCTCTCTCCTCCCGATTTCTAAACGAGGCTTCGTGCTCGTTTTTTCGTTTTGACACCACCAACATGTCTCGTGGCCCATTTCTATCCTATAATCCAGACTTTTTCGGATTTTAAAGGAAGTGGATATAATTTCATACCTTCTCTCCTCCCGATTTCTAAACGAGGCTTCGTGCTCATTTTTTCGTTTTGACACCACCAACACGTCTCGTTGCCCATTTCTAACCTATAATCGAGACTTTTTCGGATTTTAAAGGAAGTAGATATAATTTCATACCCTCTCTCCTCCCGATTTCTAAACTAGGCTTCGTGCTCCTTTTTTCGTTTTGACACCACCAACAAGTCCTGTGGCCCATTTCTAACCTATAATCCAGACTTTTTCTGATTTTAAAGGAAGTTCATATAATTTCATACCCTCTCTCCTCCTGATTTCTAAACGCGGCTTCGTGCTCATTTTTTCGTTTTGACACCACCAACACGTCTCGTGGCCCATTTCTAACCTATAATAGAGAATTTTTCGGGTTTTAAAGGAACTGGATATAATTTCATACCCTCTCTTCTCCCGATTTCTAAACGAGGCATCGTGCTCGTTTTTTCGTTTTGACACCACCAACACGTCTCGTTGCCCATTTCTAACCTATAATCGAGACTTTTTTGGGTTTTAAAGCAAGTGGATATAATTTCATACCCACTCTCCTCCCGATTTCTAAACGAGGCTTCGTGCTCCTCTTTTTGTTTTGACACCACCAACAAGTCCTGTGGCCAATTTCTAACCTATAATCGAGACTTTTTCGGGTTTTAAAGGAAGTGGATATAATTTCATACCCTCTCTCCTCCCGATTTCCAAACGAGGCTTCGTGCTCGTTTTTTCGTTTTGACACCACCAACAAGTCCCGTGGCCCATTTCTAACTTATAATCCAGACTTTTTCGGATTTTAAAGGAAGTGGATATAATTTTATACCCTCTCTCCTCCCGATTTCTAAACGCGGGTTCGTGCTCGTTTTTTCGTTTTGACACTACCAACACGTCTCGTGGCCCATTTCTAACCTATAATTGAGACTTTTTCGGGTTTTAAAAGAAGTGGATATAATTTCATACTCTCTCTCCTCCCGATTTCTAAACGAGGCATTGTGCTCGTTTTTTCGTTTTGACACCACCAATAAGTCCCGTGGCCCATTTCTAACCTATAATCGAGACTTTTTCGGGTTTTAAAGGAAGTGGATATAATTTCATACCCTCTATCCTCCTGATTTCTAAACGAGGCTTCGTGCTCGTTTTTTCATTTGGACACGACCAACACGTCTAGTGGCCCATTTCTAATATATAATAGAGACATTTTCGGATTTTAAAGGAAGTAGATATAATTTCATACCCTCTCTCCTCCCGATTTCTAAACGATGCTTCGTGCTCGTTTTATCGTTTTAACACCAAAAACAAGTCTCGTGGCCCATTTCTAACCTATAATCCAAAAATTTTCGGGTTTTAAAGGAAGTGGATATAATTTCATACCCTCTCTCCTCCCGATTTCTAAACGAGGCTTCGTGCTCATTTTTTCGTTTTGACACCACCAACAAGTTCAGTGGCCCATTTCTAACCTATAATCCAGAATTTTTCGGGTTTTAATGGAAGTGGATATAATTTCATACCCTCTCTCCTCCCGATTTCTAAACGAGGCTTTGTGCTCGTTTTTACGTTTTGACACCACCAACACGTCCCGTGGCCCTTTTCTAACCTATAATAGAGAATTTTTCGTGTTGTAAAGGAAGTGGATATAATTTCATACCCTCTCTCCTCCCGAATTTTAAACGAGGCTTCGTGCTCGTTTTTTCGTTTTGACACCACCAACATGTCTCGTGGCCCATTTCTAACCTATAATCCAGACTTTTTCGGGTTTTAAAGGAAGTGGATATAATTTCATACCTTCTCTCCTCCCGATTTCTAAACGAGGCTTCGTGCTCGTTTTTTCGTTTTGACACCACCAACACGTCTCGTTGCCCAATTCTAACCTATAATCGAGACTTTTTCGGGTTTTAAAGGAAGTGGATATAATTTCATACCCTCTCTCCTCCCGATTTCTAAACGAGGCTTCGTGCTCCTTTTTTCGTTTTGACACCACCAACAAGTCCTGTGGCCCATTTCTAACCTATAATACAGACTTTTTCTGGTTTTAAAGGAAGTTGATATAATTTCATACCCTCTCTCCTCCTGATTTCTAAACGCGGCTTCGTGCTCGTTTTTTCGTTTTCACTCCACCAACACGTCCCGTGGCCCATTTCTAACCTATAATCGAGACTTTTTCGGGTTTTAATGGAAGTGGATATAATTTCATACCCTCTCTCCTCCCGATTTCTAAACGAGGCTTCGTGCTCGTTTTTTCGTTTTGACACCAACAACATGTCTCGTGGCCCATTTCTATCCTATAATCGAGACTTTTTCAGATTTTAAAGGAAGTGGATATAATTTCATACCTTCTCTCCTCCCGATTTCTAAACGAGGTATCGTGCTCATTTTTTTGTTTTGACACCACCAACAAGTCCTGTGGCCCATTTCTAACCTATAATCGAGACTTTTTCGGGTTTTAAAGGAAGTGGATATAATTTCATACCCTCTCTCCTCCCGATTTCTAAACGAGGCTTCGTGCTCGTTTTTTCGTTTTGAAACCACCAACACGTCTCGTGGCCCATTTCTATCCTATAATAGAGAATTTTTCGGATTTTAAAGGAAGTGGATATAATTTCATACCCTCTCTCCTCCCGATTTCTAAATGAGGCATCGTGCTCATTTTTTCATTTTGACACCACCAACATGTCTCGTTGCCCATTTCTAACCTATAATCGAGACTTTTTCGGATTTTAAAGGAAGTAGATATAATTTCATACCCTCTCTCCTCCCGATTTCTAAACTAGGCTTCGTGCTCCTTTTTTCGTTTTGACACCACCAACAAGTCCTGTGGCCCATTTCTAACCTATAATCCAGACTTTTTCTGATTTTAAAGGAAGTTGATATAATTTCATACCCTCTCTCCTCCTGATTTCTAAACGCGGCTTCGTGCTCATTTTTTCGTTTTGACACCACCAACACATCTCGTGGCCCATTTCTAACCTATAATAGAGAATTTTTCGGGTTTTAAAGGAACTGGATATAATTTCATACCCTCTCTTCTCCCGATTTCTAAACGAGGCATCGTGCTCGTTTTTTCGTTTTGACACCACCAACACGTCTCGTTGCCCATTTCTAACCTATAATCGAGACTTTTTTGGGTTTTAAAGGAAGTGGATATAATTTCATACCTACTCTCCTCCCGATTTCTAAACGAGGCTTCGTGCTCCTCTTTTTGTTTTGACACCACCAACAAGTGCTGTGGCCCATTTCTAACCTATAATCGAGACTTTTTCGGGTTTTAAAGGAAGTGGATATAATTTCATACCCTCTCTCCTCCCGATTTCTAAACGAGGCTTCGTGCTCGTTTTTTCGTTTTGACACCACAAACATGTCTCGTGGCCCATTTCTATCCTATAATCCAGACTTTTTCGGATTTTAAAGGAAGTGGATATAATTTCATACCTTCTCTCCTCCCGATTTCTAAACGAGGCTTCGTGCTCATTTTTTCGTTTTGACACCACCAACACGTCTCGTTGCCCATTTCTAACCTATAATCGAGACTTTTTCGGATTTTAAAGGAAGTAGATATAATTTCATACCCTCTCTCCTCCCGATTTCTAAACTAGGCTTCGTGCTCCTTTTTTCGTTTTGACACCACCAACAAGTCCTGTGGCCCATTTCTAACCTATAATCCAGACTTTTTCTGATTTTAAAGGAAGTTCTTATAATTTCATACCCTCTCTCCTCCTGATTTCTAAACGCGGCTTCGTGCTCATTTTTTCGTTTTGACACCACCAACACGTCTCGTGGCCCATTTCTAACCTATAATAGAGAATTTTTCGGGTTTTAAAGGAACTGGATATAATTTCATACACTCTCTTCTCCCGATTTCTAAACGAGGCATCTTGCTCGTTTTTTCGTTTTGACACCACCAACACGTCTCGTTGCCCATTTCTAACCTATAATCGAGACTTTTTTGGGTTTTAAAGCAAGTGGATATAATTTCATACCCACTCTCCTCCCGATTTCTAAACGAGGCTTCGTGCTCCTCTTTTTGTTTTGACACCACCAACAAGTCCTGTGGCCAATTTCTAACCTATAATCCAGACATTTTCGGGTTTTAAAGGAAGTGGATATAATTTCATACCCTCTCTCCTCCCGATTTCTAAACGAGGCTTCGTGCTCATTTTTTCGTTTTGACACCACCAACAAGTCCCGTGGCCCATTTCTAACCTATAATCGAGACTTTTTCGGCTTTTAAAGGAAGTTGATATAATTTCATACCCTCTCTCCTCCTGATTTCTAAACGCGGCTTCGTGCTCGTTTTTTCGTTTTGACACCACCAACACGTCTCGTGGCCAATTTCTAACCTATAATAGAGAATTTTTCGGGTTTTAAAGGAACTGGATATAATTTCATACCCTCTCTCCTCCCGATTTCTAAACGAGGCTTCGTGCTCGTTTTTTCGTTTTGAAACCACCAACACGTCTCGTGGCCCATTTCTATCCTATAATAGAGAATTTTTCGGATTTTAAAGGAAGTGGATATAATTTCATACCCTCTCTCCTCCCGATTTCTAAATGAGGCATCGTGCTCATTTTTTCATTTTGACACCACCAACATGTCTCGTTGCCCATTTCTAACCTATAATCGAGACTTTTTCGGATTTTAAAGGAAGTAGATATAATTTCATACCCTCTCTCCTCCCGATTTCTAAACTAGGCTTCGTGCTCCTTTTTTCGTTTTGACACCACCAACAAGTCCTGTGGCCCATTTCTAACCTATAATCCAGACTTTTTCTGATTTTAAAGGAAGTTGATATAATTTCATACCCTCTCTCCTCCTGATTTCTAAACGCGGCTTCGTGCTCATTTTTTCGTTTTGACACCACCAACACATCTCGTGGCCCATTTCTAACCTATAATAGAGAATTTTTCGGGTTTTAAAGGAACTGGATATAATTTCATACCCTCTCTTCTCCCGATTTCTAAACGAGGCATCGTGCTCGTTTTTTCGTTTTGACACCACCAACACGTCTCGTTGCCCATTTCTAACCTATAATCGAGACTTTTTTGGGTTTTAAAGGAAGTGGATATAATTTCATACCTACTCTCCTCCCGATTTCTAAACGAGGCTTCGTGCTCCTCTTTTTGTTTTGACACCACCAACAAGTGCTGTGGCCCATTTCTAACCTATAATCGAGACTTTTTCGGGTTTTAAAGGAAGTGGATATAATTTCATACCCTCTCTCCTCCCGATTTCTAAACGAGGCTTCGTGCTCGTTTTTTCGTTTTGACACCACAAACATGTCTCGTGGCCCATTTCTATCCTATAATCCAGACTTTTTCGGATTTTAAAGGAAGTGGATATAATTTCATACCTTCTCTCCTCCCGATTTCTAAACGAGGCTTCGTGCTCATTTTTTCGTTTTGACACCACCAACACGTCTCGTTGCCCATTTCTAACCTATAATCGAGACTTTTTCGGATTTTAAAGGAAGTAGATATAATTTCATACCCTCTCTCCTCCCGATTTCTAAACTAGGCTTCGTGCTCCTTTTTTCGTTTTGACACCACCAACAAGTCCTGTGGCCCATTTCTAACCTATAATCCAGACTTTTTCTGATTTTAAAGGAAGTTCTTATAATTTCATACCCTCTCTCCTCCTGATTTCTAAACGCGGCTTCGTGCTCATTTTTTCGTTTTGACACCACCAACACGTCTCGTGGCCCATTTCTAACCTATAATAGAGAATTTTTCGGGTTTTAAAGGAACTGGATATAATTTCATACACTCTCTTCTCCCGATTTCTAAACGAGGCATCTTGCTCGTTTTTTCGTTTTGACACCACCAACACGTCTCGTTGCCCATTTCTAACCTATAATCGAGACTTTTTTGGGTTTTAAAGCAAGTGGATATAATTTCATACCCACTCTCCTCCCGATTTCTAAACGAGGCTTCGTGCTCCTCTTTTTGTTTTGACACCACCAACAAGTCCTGTGGCCAATTTCTAACCTATAATCCAGACATTTTCGGGTTTTAAAGGAAGTGGATATAATTTCATACCCTCTCTCCTCCCGATTTCTAAACGAGGCTTCGTGCTCATTTTTTCGTTTTGACACCACCAACAAGTCCCGTGGCCCATTTCTAACCTATAATCGAGACTTTTTCGGCTTTTAAAGGAAGTTGATATAATTTCATACCCTCTCTCCTCCTGATTTCTAAACGCGGCTTCGTGCTCGTTTTTTCGTTTTGACACCACCAACACGTCTCGTGGCCAATTTCTAACCTATAATAGAGAATTTTTCGGGTTTTAAAGGAACTGGATATAATTTCATACCCTCTCTCCTCCCGATTTCTAAACGAGGCTTCGTGCTCGTTTTTTCGTTTTGAAACCACCAACACGTCTCGTGGCCCATTTCTATCCTATAATAGAGAATTTTTCGGATTTTAAAGGAAGTGGATATAATTTCATACCCTCTCTCCTCCCGATTTCTAAATGAGGCATCGTGCTCATTTTTTCATTTTGACACCACCAACATGTCTCGTTGCCCATTTCTAACCTATAATCGAGACTTTTTCGGATTTTAAAGGAAGTAGATATAATTTCATACCCTCTCTCCTCCCGATTTCTAAACTAGGCTTCGTGCTCCTTTTTTCGTTTTGACACCACCAACAAGTCCTGTGGCCCATTTCTAACCTATAATCCAGACTTTTTCTGATTTTAAAGGAAGTTGATATAATTTCATACCCTCTCTCCTCCTGATTTCTAAACGCGGCTTCGTGCTCATTTTTTCGTTTTGACACCACCAACACATCTCGTGGCCCATTTCTAACCTATAATAGAGAATTTTTCGGGTTTTAAAGGAACTGGATATAATTTCATACCCTCTCTTCTCCCGATTTCTAAACGAGGCATCGTGCTCGTTTTTTCGTTTTGACACCACCAACACGTCTCGTTGCCCATTTCTAACCTATAATCGAGACTTTTTTGGGTTTTAAAGGAAGTGGATATAATTTCATACCTACTCTCCTCCCGATTTCTAAACGAGGCTTCGTGCTCCTCTTTTTGTTTTGACACCACCAACAAGTGCTGTGGCCCATTTCTAACCTATAATCGAGACTTTTTCGGGTTTTAAAGGAAGTGGATATAATTTCATACCCTCTCTCCTCCCGATTTCTAAACGAGGCTTCGTGCTCGTTTTTTCGTTTTGACACCACAAACATGTCTCGTGGCCCATTTCTATCCTATAATCCAGACTTTTTCGGATTTTAAAGGAAGTGGATATAATTTCATACCTTCTCTCCTCCCGATTTCTAAACGAGGCTTCGTGCTCATTTTTTCGTTTTGACACCACCAACACGTCTCGTTGCCCATTTCTAACCTATAATCGAGACTTTTTCGGATTTTAAAGGAAGTAGATATAATTTCATACCCTCTCTCCTCCCGATTTCTAAACTAGGCTTCGTGCTCCTTTTTTCGTTTTGACACCACCAACAAGTCCTGTGGCCCATTTCTAACCTATAATCCAGACTTTTTCTGATTTTAAAGGAAGTTCTTATAATTTCATACCCTCTCTCCTCCTGATTTCTAAACGCGGCTTCGTGCTCATTTTTTCGTTTTGACACCACCAACACGTCTCGTGGCCCATTTCTAACCTATAATAGAGAATTTTTCGGGTTTTAAAGGAACTGGATATAATTTCATACACTCTCTTCTCCCGATTTCTAAACGAGGCATCTTGCTCGTTTTTTCGTTTTGACACCACCAACACGTCTCGTTGCCCATTTCTAACCTATAATCGAGACTTTTTTGGGTTTTAAAGCAAGTGGATATAATTTCATACCCACTCTCCTCCCGATTTCTAAACGAGGCTTCGTGCTCCTCTTTTTGTTTTGACACCACCAACAAGTCCTGTGGCCAATTTCTAACCTATAATCCAGACATTTTCGGGTTTTAAAGGAAGTGGATATAATTTCATACCCTCTCTCCTCCCGATTTCTAAACGAGGCTTCGTGTTCATTTTTTCGTTTTGACACCACCAACAAGTCCAGTGGCCCATTTCTAACCTATAATCCAGAATTTTTCGGGTTTTAATAGAAGTGGATATAATTTCATACCCTCTCTCCTCTCGATTTCTAAATGAGGCTTCGTGCTCGTTTTTACGTTTTGACACCACCAACACGTCTCGTGGCCCTTTTCTAACCTATAATAGAGAATTTTTCGTGTTTTAAAGGAAGTGGATATAATTTCATACCCTCTCTCCTCCCGATTTCTAAACGAGGCTTCGTGTTCGTTTTTTCGTTTTGACACCACCAACATGTCTCGTGGCCCATTTCTAACCTATAATCCAGACTTTTTCGGGTTTTAAAGGAAGTGGATATAATTTCATACCTTCTCTCCTCCCGATTTCTAAACGAGGCTTCGTGCTCGTGTTTTTGTTTTGACACCACCAACACGTCTCGTTGCCCATTTCTAACCTATAATCGAGACTTTTTCGGGTTTTAAAGGAAGTGGATATAATTTCATACCCTCTCTCCTCTCGATTTCTAAACGAGGCTTCGTGCTCCTTTTTTCGTTTTGACACCACCAACAAGTCCTGTGGCCCATTTCTAACCTATAATCCAGACTTTTTCTGGTTTTAAAGGAAGTTGATATAATTTCATACCCTCTCTCCTCCTGATTTCTAAACGTGGCTTTGTGCTCGTTTTTTCGTTTTCACTCCACCAACACGTCCCGTGGCCCATTTCTAACCTATAATCGAGACTTTTTCGGGTTTTAAAGGAAGTGGATATAATTTCATACCCTCTCCCCTCCCGATTTCTAAACGAGGCTTCGTGCTCGTTTTTTCGTTTTGACACCACCAACATGTCTCGTGGCCCATTTCTATCCTATAATCCAGACTTTTTCGGATTTTAAAGGAAGTGGATATAATTTCATACCTTCTCTCCTCCCGATTTCTAAACTAGGCTTCGTGCTCGTTTTTTCATTTTGACACCACCAACACGTCTCGTTGCCCATTTCTAACCTATAATCGAGACCTTTTCGGGTTTTAAAGGAAGTGGATATAATTTCATACCCTCTCTCCTCCCGATTTCTAAACTAGGCTTCGTGCTCGTTTTTTCATTTTGACACCACCAACATGTCTCGTGGCCCATTTCTATCCTATAATCCAGACTTTTTCGGATTTTAAAGGAAGTGGATATAATTTCATACCTTCTCTCCTCCCGATTTCTAAACGAGGCTTCGTGCTCATTTTTTCGTTTTGACACCACCAACACGTCTCGTTGCCCATTTCTAACCTATAATCGAGACCTTTTCGGGTTTTAAAGGAAGTGGATATAATTTCATACCCTCTCTCCTCCCGATTTCTAAACTAGGCTTCGTGCTCGTTTTTTCATTTTGACACCACCAACATGTCTCGTGGCCCATTTCTATCCTATAATCCAGACTTTTTCGGATTTTAAAGGAAGTAGATATAATTTCATACCCTCTCTCCTCCCGATTTCTAAACTAGGCTTCGTGCTCCTTTTTTTGTTTTGACACCACCAACAAGTCCTGTGGCCCATTTCTAACCTATAATCCAGACTTTTTCTGATTTTAAAGGAAGTTCATATAATTTCATACCCTCTCTCCTCCTGATTTCTAAACGCGGCTTCGTGCTCATTTTTTCGTTTTGACACCACCAACACGTCTCGTGGCCCATTTCTAACCTATAATAGAGAATTTTTCGGGTTTTAAAGGAACTGGATATAATTTCATACCCTCTCTTCTCCCGATTTCTAAACGAGGCATCGTGCTCCTTTTTTCGTTTTGACACCACCAACACGTCTCGTTGCCCATTTCTAACCTATAATCGAGACTTTTTTGGGTTTTAAAGCAAGTGGATATAATTTCATACCCACTCTCCTCCCGATTTCTAAACGAGGCTTCGTGCTCCTCTTTTTGTTTTGACACCACCAACAAGTCCTGTGGCCAATTTCTAACCTATAATCCAGACATTTTCGGGTTTTAAAGGAAGTGGATATAATTTCATACCCTCTCTCCTCCCGATTTCTAAACGAGGCTTCGTGCTCATTTTTTCGTTTTGACACCACCAACAAGTCCAGTGGCCCATTTCTAACCTATAATCCAGAATTTTTCGGGTTTTAATAGAAGTGGATATAATTTCATACACTCTCTCCTCCCGATTTCTAAATGAGGCTTCGTGCTCGTTTTTACGTTTTGACACCACCAACACGTCTCGTGGCCCTTTTCTAACCTATAATAGAGAATTTTTCGTGTTTTAAAGGAAGTGGATATAATTTCATACCCTCTCTCCTCCCGATTTCTAAACGAGGCTTCGTGTTCGTTTTTTCGTTTTGACACCACCAACATGTCTCGTGGCCCATTTCTAACCTATAATCCAGACTTTTTCGGGTTTTAAAGGAAGTGGATATAATTTCATACATTCTCTCCTCCCGATTTCTAAACGAGGCTTCGTGCTCGTTTTTTTGTTTTGACACCACCAACACGTCTCGTTGCCCATTTCTAACCTATAATCGAGACTTTTTCGGGTTTTAAAGGAAGTGGATATAATTTCATACCCTCTCTCCTCCCGATTTCTAAACTAGGCTTCGTGCTCCTTTTTTCGTTTTTACACCACCAACAAGTCCTGTGGCCCATTTCTAACCTATAATCCAGACTTTTTCTGATTTTAAAGGAAGTTGATATAATTTCATACCCTCTCTCCTCCTGATTTCTAAACGCGGCTTCGTGCTCATTTTTTCGTTTTGACACCACCAACACGTCTCGTGGCCCATTTCTAACCTATAATAGAGAATTTTTCGGGTTTTAAAGGAACTGGATATAATTTCATACCCTCTCTTCTCCCGATTTCTAAACGAGGCATCGTGCTCGTTTTTTCGTTTTGACACCACCAACACGTCTCGTTGCCCATTTCTAACCTATAATCGAGACTTTTTTGGGTTTTAAAGGAAGTGGATATAATTTCATACCCTCTCTCCTTCCGATTTCTAAATGCGGGTTCGTGCTCGTTTTTTCGTTTTGACACTACCAACACGTCTCGTGGCCCATTTCTAACCTATAATTGAGACTTTTTTGGGTTTTAAAGGAAGTGGATATAATTTCATACTCTCTCTCCTCCCGATTTCTAAACGAGGCATTGTGCTCGTTTTTTCGTTTTGACACCACCAATAAGTCCCGTGGCCCATTTCTAACCTATAATCGAGACTTTTTCGGGTTTTAAAGGAAGTGGATATAATTTATACCCTCTATCCTCCTGATTTCTAAACGAGGCTTCGTGCTCGTTTTATCGTTTTGACACCACAAACAAGTCCCGTGACCAATTTCTAACCTATAATCCAAACTTTTTCGGGTTTTAAAGGAAGTGGATATAATTTCATACCCTCTCTCCTCCAGATTTCTAAACGAGGCTTCGTGCTCATTTTTTCGTTTTGACACCACCAACAAGTCTCGTGGCCCAATTCTAACCTATAATCCAGACTTTTTCGTGTTTTAATGGAAGTGGATATAATTTCATACCCTCTCTCCTCCCGATTTCTAAACGAGGCTTCGTGCTCGTTTTTCCGTTTTGACACCACCAACACCTCTCGTGGCCAATTTCTAACCTATAATCGAGACTTTTTCGGGTTTTAAAGGAAGTGGATATAATTTCATACCCTCTCTCCTCCCGATTTCTATACGAGGCTTCGTGCTCGTTTTTTCGTTTTGACACCACCAACAAGTCCCGTGGCCCATTTCTAACCTATAATCCAGACTTTTTCGGGTTTTAAAGGAAGTGGATATAATTTTATACCCTCTCTCCTCCCGATTTCTAAACGCGGGTTCGTGCTCGTTTTTTCGTTTTGACACTACCAACACGTCTCGTGGCCCATTTCTAACCTATAATTGAGACTTTTTCGGGTTTTAAAGGAAGTGGATATAATTTCATACTCTCTCTCCTCCTGATTTATAAACGCGGCTTCGTGCTCGTTTTTTCGTTTTCACTCCACCAACACGTCCCGTGGCCCATTTCTAACCTATAATCGAGACTTTTTCGGGTTTTAAAGGAAGTGAATATAATTTCATACCCTCTATCTTCCTGATTTCTAAACGAGGCTTCGTGCTCGTTTTTTCATTTGGACACGACCAACACGTCTAGTGGCCCATTTCTAATATATAATAGAGACATTTTCAGATTTTAAAGGAAGTTGATATAATTTCATACCCTCTCTCCTCCTGATTTCTAAACGCGGCTTCGTGCTCATTTTTTCGTTTTGACACCACCAACACGTCTCGTGGCCCATTTCTAACCTATAATAGAGAATTTTTCGGGTTTTAAAGGAACTGGATATAATTTCATACCCTCTCTTCTCCCGATTTGTAAATGAGGCATCGTGCTCATTTTTTCATTTTGACACCACCAACACGTCTCGTTGCCCATTTCTAACCTATAATCGAGACTTTTTCGGGTTTTAAAGGAACTGGATATAATTTCATACCCTCTCTTCTCCCGATTTCTAAACAAGGCTTCGTGCTCCTTTTTTCGTTTTGACACCACCAACAAGTCCTGTGGCCCATTTCTAACCTATAATCCAGACTTTTTCTGATTTTAAAGGAAGTTGATATAATTTCATACCCTCTCTCCTCCTGATTTCTAAATGCGGCTTCGTGCTCATTTTTTCGTTTTGACACCACCAACACGTCTCGTGGCCCATTTCTAACCTATAATAGAGAATTTTTCGGATTTTAAAGGAACTGGATATAATTTCATACCCTCTCTTCTCCCGATTTCTAAACGAGGCATCGTGCTCGTTTTTTCGTTTTGACACCACCAACACGTCTCGTTGCCCATTTCTAACCTATAATCGAGACTTTTTTGGGTTTTAAAGGAAGTGGATATAATTTCATACCCACTCTCCTCCCGATTTCTAAACGAGGCTTCGTGCTCCTCTTTTTGTTTTGACACCACCAACAAGTCCTGTGGCCCATTTCTAATCTATAATCGAGACTTTTTCGGGTTTTAAAGGAAGTGGATATAATTTCATACCCTCTCTCCTCCCGATTTCTAAACGAGGCTTCGTGCTCGTTTTTTCGTTTTGACACCACCAACATGTCTCGTGGCCCATTTCTATCCTATAATCCAGACTTTTTCGGATTTTAAAGGAAGTGGATATAATTTCATACCTTCTCTCCTCCCGATTTCTAAACGAGGCTTCGTGCTCATTTTTTCGTTTTGACACCACCAACACGTCTCGTTGCCCATTTCTAACCTATAATCGAGACTTTTTCGGATTTTAAAGGAAGTAGATATAATTTCATACCCTCTCTCCTCCCGATTTCTAAACTAGGCTTCGTGCTCCTTTTTTCGTTTTGACACCACCAACAAGTCCTGTGGCCCATTTCTAACCTATAATCCAGACTTTTTCTGATTTTAAAGGAAGTTCATATAATTTCATACCCTCTCTCCTCCTGATTTCTAAACGCGGCTTCGTGCTCATTTTTTCGTTTTGACACCACCAACACGTCTCGTGGCCCATTTCTAACCTATAATAGAGAATTTTTCGGGTTTTAAAGGAACTGGATATAATTTCATACCCTCTCTTCTCCCGATTTCTAAACGAGGCATCGTGCTCGTTTTTTCGTTTTGACACCACCAACACGTCTCGTTGCCCAATTCTAACCTATAATCGAGACTTTTTTGGGTTTTAAAGCAAGTGGATATAATTTCATACCCACTCTCCTCCCGATTTCTAAACGAGGCTTCGTGCTCCTCTTTTTGTTTTGACACCACCAACAAGTCCTGTGGCCAATTTCTAACCTATAATCCAGACATTTTCGGGTTTTAAAGGAAGTGGATATAATTTCATACCCTCTCTCCTCCCGATTTCTAAACGAGGCTTCGTGCTCATTTTTTCGTTTTGACACCACCAACAAGTCCAGTGGCCCATTTCTAACCTATAATCCAGAATTTTCCGGGTTTTAATAGAAGTGGATATAATTTCATACCCTCTCTCCTCCCGATTTCTAAATGAGGCTTCGTGCTCGTTTTTACGTTTTGACACCACCAACACGTCCCGTGGCCCTTTTCTAACCTATAATAGAGAATTTTTCGTGTTTTAAAGGAAGTGGATATAATTTCATACCCTCTCTCCTCCCGATTTCTAAACGAGGCTTCGTGTTCATTTTTTCGTTTTGACACCACCAACATGTCTCGTGGCCCATTTCTAACCTATAATCCAGACTTTTTCGGGTTTTAAAGGAAGTGGATATAATTTCATACCTTCTCTCCTCCCGATTTCTAAACGAGGCTTCGTGCTCGTTTTTTTGTTTTGACACCACCAACACGTCTCGTTGCCCATTTCTAACCTATAATCGAGACTTTTTCGGGTTTTAAAGGAAGTGGATATAATTTCATACCCTCTCTCCTCTCGATTTCTAAACGAGGCTTCGTGCTCCTTTTTTCGTTTTGACACCACCAACAAGTCCTGTGGCCCATTTCTAACCTATAATCCAGACTTTTTCGGGTTTTAAAGTAAGTGGATATAATTTCATACCTTCTCTCCTCCCGATTTCTAAACGCGGCTTCGTGCTCGTTTTTTCGTTTTCACTCCACCAACACGTCCCGTGGCCCATTTCTAACCTATAATCGAGACTTTTTCGGGTTTTAAAGGAAGTGGATATAATTTCATACCCTCTCTCCTCTCGATTTCTAAACGAGGCTTCGCGCTCGTTTTGTCGTTTTGACACCACGAATAAGTCCCGTGGCCCATTTCTAACCTATAATCGAGACTTTTTCGGGTTTTAAAGGAAGTGGATATAATTTCGTACCCTATATCCTCCTGATTTCTAAACGAGGCTTCGTGCTCGTTTTTTCATTTGGACACGACCAACACGTCTAGTGGCCCATTTCTAATATATAATAGAGACATTTTCAGATTTTAAAGGAATTAGATATAATTTCATACCCTCTCTACTCCCGATTTCTAAACGATGCTTCGTGCTTGTTTTATCGTTTTACCACCAAAAACAAGTCTCGTGGCCTATTTCTAACCTATAATCCAAACTTTTTCGGGTTTTAAAGGAAGTGGATATAATTTCATACCCTCTCTCCTCCCGATTTCTAAACGAGGCTTCGTGCTCATTTTTTCTTTTTGACACCACCAACAAGTCTAGTGGCCCATTTCTAACCTATAATCCAGAATTTTTCGGGTTTTAATGGAAGTGGATATAATTTCATACCCTCTCTCCTCCCGATTTCTAGACGAGGCTTCGTGCTCGTTTTTACGTTTTGACACCACCAACACGTCCCGTGGCCCTTTTCTAACCTATAATAGAGAATTTTTCGTGTTTTAAAGGAAGTGGATATAATTTCATACCCTCTCTCCTCCCGATTTCTAAACGAGGCTTCGTGCTCGTTTTTTCGTTTTGACACCACCAACATGTCTCGTGGCCCATTTCTAACCTATAATCCAGACTTTTTCGGGTTTTAAAGGAAGTGGATATAATTTCATACCTTCTCTCCTCCCGATTTCTAAACGAGGCTTCGTGCTCGTTTTTTCGTTTTGACACCACCAACACGTCTCGTTGCCCAATTCTAACCTATAATCGAGACTTTTTCGGGTTTTAAAGGAAGTGGATATAATTTCATACCCTCTCTCCTACCCATTTCTAAACGAGGCTTCGTGCTCCTTTTTACGTTTTGACACCACCAACATGTCCTGTGGCCCATTTCTAACCTATAATCCAGACTTTTTCTGGTTTTAAAGGAAGTTGATATAATTTCATACCCTCTCTCCTCCTGATTTCTAAACGCGGCTTCGTGCTCATTTTTTCGTTTTCACTCCACCAACACGTCCCGTGGCCCATTTCTAACCTATAATCGAGACTTTTTCGGGTTTTAAAGGAAGTGGATATAATTTCATACCCTCTCTTCTCCCGATTTCTAAACGACGCTTCGTGCTCGTTTTTTTTTTTTGACACCACCAACATGTCTCGTGGCCCATTTCTATCCTATAATCCAGACTTTTTCGGATTTTAAAGGATGTGGATATAATTTCATACCTTCTCTCCTCCCGATTTCTAAACGAGGCTTCGTGCTCATTTTTTCGTTTTGACACCACCAACACGTCTCGTTGCCCATTTCTAACCTATAATCGAGACTTTTTCGGATTTTAAAGGAAGTAGATATAATTTCATACCCTCTCTCCTCCCGATTTCTAAACTAGGCTTCGTGCTCCTTTTTTTGTTTTGACACCACCAACAAGTCCTGTGGCCCGTTTCTAACCTATAATCCAGACTTTTTCTGATTTTAAAGGAAGTTCATATAATTTCATACCCTCTCTCCTCCTGATTTCTAAACGCGGCTTCGTGCTCATTTTTTCGTTTTGACACCACCAACACGTCTCGTGGCCCATTTCTAACCTATAATAGAGAATTTTTCGGGTTTTAAAGGAACTGGATATAATTTCATACCCTCTCTTCTCCCGATTTCTAAACGAGGCATCGTGCTCGTTTTTTCGTTTTGACACCACCAACACGTCTCGTTGCCCATTTCTAACCTATAATCGAGACTTTTTTGGGTTTTAAAGCAAGTGGATATAATTTCATACCCACTCTCCTCCCGATTTCTAAACGAGGCTTCGTGCTCCTCTTTTTGTTTTGACACCACCAACAAGTCCTGTGGCCAATTTCTAACCTATAATCCAGACATTTTCGGGTTTTAAAGGAAGTGGATATAATTTCATACCCTCTCTCCTCCCGATTTCTAAACGAGGCATCGTGCTCGTTTTTTCGTTTTGACACCACCAACACGTCTCGTTGCCCAATTCTAACCTATAATCGAGACTTTTTTGGGTTTTAAAGCAAGTGGATATAATTTCATACCCACTCTCCTCCCGATTTCTAAACGAGGCTTCGTGCTCCTCTTTTTGTTTTGACACCACCAACAAGTCCTGTGGCCAATTTCTAACCTATAATCCAGACATTTTCGGGTTTTAAAGGAAGTGGATATAATTTCATACCCTCTCTCCTCCCGATTTCTAAACGAGGCTTCGTGCTCATTTTTTCGTTTTGACACCACCAACAAGTCCAGTGGCCCATTTCTAACCTATAATCCAGAATTTTCCGGGTTTTAATAGAAGTGGATATAATTTCATACCCTCTCTCCTCCCGATTTCTAAATGAGGCTTCGTGCTCGTTTTTACGTTTTGACACCACCAACACGTCCCGTGGCCCTTTTCTAACCTATAATAGAGAATTTTTCGTGTTTTAAAGGAAGTGGATATAATTTCATACCCTCTCTCCTCCCGATTTCTAAACGAGGCTTCGTGTTCGTTTTTTCGTTTTGACACCACCAACATGTCTCGTGGCCCATTTCTAACCTATAATCCAGACTTTTTCGGGTTTTAAAGGAAGTGGATATAATTTCATACCTTCTCTCCTCCCGATTTCTAAACGAGGCTTCGTGCTCGTTTTTTTGTTTTGACACCACCAACACGTCTCGTTGCCCATTTCTAACCTATAATCGAGACTTTTTCGGGTTTTAAAGGAAGTGGATATAATTTCATACCCTCTCTCCTCTCGATTTCTAAACGAGGCTTCGTGCTCCTTTTTTCGTTTTGACACCACCAACAAGTCCTGTGGCCCATTTCTAACCTATAATCCAGACTTTTTCGGGTTTTAAAGTAAGTGGATATAATTTCATACCTTCTCTCCTCCCGATTTCTAAACGCGGCTTCGTGCTCGTTTTTTCGTTTTCACTCCACCAACACGTCCCGTGGCCCATTTCTAACCTATAATCGAGACTTTTTCGGGTTTTAAAGGAAGTGGATATAATTTCATACCCTCTCTCCTCTCGATTTCTAAACGAGGCTTCGCGCTCGTTTTGTCGTTTTGACACCACGAATAAGTCCCGTGGCCCATTTCTAAACTATAATCGAGACTTTTTCGGGTTTTAAAGGAAGTGGATATAATTTCGTACCCTATATCCTCCTGATTTCTAAACGAGGCTTCGTGCTCGTTTTTTCATTTGGACACGACCAACACGTCTAGTGGCCCATTTCTAATATATAATAGAGACATTTTCAGATTTTAAAGGAATTAGATATAATTTCATACCCTCTCTCCTCCCGATTTCTAAACGATGCTTCGTGCTCGTTTTATCGTTTTACCACCAAAAACAAGTCTCGTGGCCTATTTCTAACCTATAATCCAAACTTTTTCGGGTTTTAAAGGAAGTGGATATAATTTCATACCCTCTCTCCTCCCGATTTCTAAACAAGGCTTCGTGCTCATTTTTTCTTTTTGACACCACCAACAAGTCTAGTGGCCCATTTCTAACCTATAATCCAGAATTTTTCGAGTTTTAATGGAAGTGGATATAATTTCATACCCTCTCTCCTCCCGATTTCTAGACGAGGCTTCGTGCTCGTTTTTACGTTTTGACACCACCAACACGTCCCGTGGCCCTTTTCTAACCTATAATAGAGAATTTTTCGTGTTTTAAAGGAAGTGGATATAATTTCATACCCTCTCTCCTCCCGATTTCTAAACGAGGCTTCGTGCTCGTTTTTTCGTTTTGACACCACCAACATGTCTCGTGGCCCATTTCTAACCTATAATCCAGACTTTTTCGGGTTTTAAAGGAAGTGGATATAATTTCATACCTTCTCTCCTCCCGATTTCTAAACGAGGCTTCGTGCTCGTTTTTTCGTTTTGACACCACCAACACGTCTCGTTGCCCAATTCTAACCTATAATCGAGACTTTTTCGGGTTTTAAAGGAAGTGGATATAATTTCATACCCTCTCTCCTCCCCATTTCTAAACGAGGCTTCGTGCTCCTTTTTACGTTTTGACACCACCAACATGTCCTGTGGCCCATTTCTAACCTATAATCCAGACTTTTTCTGGTTTTAAAGGAAGTTGATATAATTTCATACCCTCTCTCCTCCTGATTTCTAAACGCGGCTTCGTGCTCATTTTTTCGTTTTCACTCCACCAACACGTCCCGTGGCCCATTTCTAACCTATAATCGAGACTTTTTCGGGTTTTAAAGGAAGTGGATATAATTTCATACCCTCTCTTATCCCGAATTCTAAACGACGCTTCGTGCTCGTTTTTTTTTTTTGACACCACCAACATGTCTCGTGGCCCATTTCTATCCTATAATCCAGACTTTTTCGGATTTTAAAGGATGTGGATATAATTTCATACCTTCTCTCCTCCCGATTTCTAAACGAGGCTTCGTGCTCATTTTTTCGTTTTGACACCACCAACACGTCTCGTTGCCCATTTCTAACCTATAATCGAGACTTTTTCGGGTTTTAAAGGAAGTGGATATAATTTCATACCCTCTCTCCTCCCGATTTCTAAACTAGGCTTCGTGCTCCTTTTTTCGTTTTGACACCACCAACAAGTCCTGTGGCCCATTTCTAACCTATAATCCAGACTTTTTCTCATTTTAAAGGAAGTTGATATAATTTCATACCCTCTCTCCTCCTGATTTCTAAACGCGGCTTCGTGCTCGTTTTTTCGTTTTGACACCACCAACAAGTCCAGTGGCCCATTTCTAACCTATAATCCAGAATTTTTCGGGTTTTAATGGAAGTGGATATAATTTCATACCCTCTCTCCTCCCGATTTCTAAACGAGGCTTCGTGCTCGTTTTTTCGTTTTGACACCACCAACACGTCTCGTTGCCCATTTCTAACCTATAATCGAGACTTTTTTGGGTTTTAAAGGAAGTGGATATAATTTCATACCCTCTCTCCTCTCGATTTCTAAACGAGGCTTCGTGCTCCTCTTTTTGTTTTGACACCACCAACAAGTCCTGTGGCCCATTTCTAACCTATAATCCAGACTTTTTCGGGTTTTAAAGGAAGTGGATATAATTTCATACCCTCTCTCCTCCCGATTTCTAAACGAGGCTTCGTGCTCATTTTTTCGTTTTGACACCACCAACAAGTCCAGTGGCCCATTTCTAACCTATAATCCAGAATTTTTCGGGTTTTAATGGAAGTGGATATAATTTCATACCCTCTCTCCTCCCGATTTCTAAACGAGGCTTCGTGCTCGTTTTTACGTTTTGACACCACCAACACGTCCCATGGCCCTTTTCAAACCTATAAAAGAGAATTTTTCGTGTTTTAAAGGAAGTTGATATAATTTCATACCCTCTCTCCTCCCGATTTCTAAACGAGGCTTCGTGCTCCTTTTTTCGTTTTGACACCACCAACAAGTCCTGTGGCCCATTTCTAACCTATAATCCAGACTTTTTCTGGTTTTAAAGGAAGTTGATATAATTTCATACCCTCTCTCCTCCTGATTTCTAAACGCGGCTTCGTGCTCGTTTTTTCGTTTTCACTCCACCAACACATCCCGTGGCCCATTTCTAACCTATAATCGAGACTTTTTCGGGTTTTAAAGGAAGTGGATATAATTTCATACTCTCTCTCCTCCCGATTTCTAAACGAGGCTTCGTGCTCATTTTTTCGTTTTGACACCACCAACATGTCTCGTGGCCCATTTCTAACCTATAATCCAGACTTTTTCGGATTTTAAAGGAAGTGGATATAATTTCATACCTTCTCTCCTCCCGATTTCTAAACGAGGCTTCGTGCTCATTTTTTCGTTTTGACACCACCAACACGTCTCGTTGCCCATTTCTAACCTATAATCGAGACTTTTTCGGGTTTTAAAGGAAGTGGATATAATTTCATACCCTCTCTCCTCCCGATTTCTAAACTAGGCTTCGTGCTCCTTTTTTCGTTTTGACACCACCAACAAGTCCTGTGGCCCATTTCTAACCTATAATCCAGACTTTTTCTGATTTTAAAGGAAGTTGATATAATTTCATACCCTCTCTCCTCCTGATTTCTAAACGCGGCTTCGTGCTCGTTTTTTCGTTTTGACACCACCAACAAGTCCAGTGGCCCATTTCTAACCTATAATCCAGAATTTTTCGGGTTTTAATGGAAGTGGATATAATTTCATACCCTCTCTCCTCCCGATTTCTAAACGAGGCTTCGTGCTCGTTTTTTCGTTTTGACACCACCAACACGTCTCGTTGCCCATTTCTAACCTATAATCGAGACTTTTTTGGGTTTTAAAGGAAGTGGATATAATTTCATACCCTCTCTCCTCTCGATTTCTAAACGAGGCTTCGTGCTCCTCTTTTTGTTTTGACACCACCAACAAGTCCTGTGGCCCATTTCTAACCTATAATCCAGACTTTTTCGGGTTTTAAAGGATGTGGATATAATTTCATACCCTCTCTCCAACCGATTTCTAAACGAGGCTTCGTGCTCATTTTTTCGTTTTGACACCACCAACAAGTCCAGTGGCCCATTTCTAACCTATAATCCAGAATTTTTCGGGTTTTAATGGAAGTGGATATAATTTCATACCCTCTCTCCTCCCGATTTCTAAACGAGGCTTCGTGCTCGTTTTTACGTTTTGACACCACCAACACGTCCCATGGCCCTTTTCAAACCTATAAAAGAGAATTTTTCGTGTTTTAAAGGAAGTTGATATAATTTCATACCCTCTCTCCTCCCGATTTCTAAACGAGGCTTCGTGCTCCTTTTTTCGTTTTGACACCACCAACAAGTCCTGTGGCCCATTTCTAACCTATAATCCAGACTTTTTCTGGTTTTAAAGGAAGTTGATATAATTTCATACCCTCTCCCCTCCTGATTTCTAAACGCGGCTTCATGCTCGTTTTTTCGTTTGGACACCACCAACACGTCTCGTGGCCCATTTCTAACCTATAATAGAGAATTTTTCTGGTTTTAAAGGAACTGGATATAATTTCATACCCTCTCTTCTCCCGATTTCTAAACGAGGCATCGTGCTCGTTTTTTCGTTTTGACCCCACCAACACGTCTCGTTGCCCATTTCTAATCTATAATCGAGACTTTTTTGGGTTTTAAAGGAAGTGGATATAATTTCATACCCTCTCTCCTCCCGATTTCTAAACGAGGCTTCGTGCTCCTTTTTTCGTTTTGACACCAACAACAAGTCCTGTGGCCCATTTCTAACCTATAATCCAGACTTTTTTGATTTTCAAGGCAGTTGATATAATTTCATACCCTCTCTCCTCCTGATTTCTAAACGCGGCTTCGTGCTCGTTTTTTCGTTTTGACACCACCAACACATCCCGTGGCCCTTTTCTAACCTATAATAGAGAATTTTTCGTGTTTTAAAGGAAGTGGATATAATTTCATACCCTCTCTCCTCCCGATTTCTAAACGAGGCTTCGTGCTCGTTTTTTCGTTTTGACACCACCAACATGTCTCGTGGCCCATTTCGAACCTATAATCCAGACTTTTTCGGATTTTAAAGGAAGTGGATATAATTTCATACCTTCTCTCCTCCCGATTTCTAAACGAGGCTTCGTGCTCGTTTTTTCGTTTTGACACCACCAACACGTCTCGTTGCCCATTTCTAACCTATAATCGAGACTTTTTCGGGTTTTAAAGGAAGTGGATATAATTTCATACCCTCTCTCCTCCCGATTTCTAAACGAGGCTTCGTGCTCCTTTTTTCGTTTTGACACCACCAACAAGTCCTGTGGCCCATTTCTAACCTATAATCCGGACTTTTTCTGGTTTTAAAGGAAGTTGATATAATTTCATACCCTCTCTCCTCCTGATTTTTAAACGCGGCTTTGTGCTCGTTTTTTCATTTTCAGTCCACCAACACGTCCCGTGGCCCATTTCTAACCTATAATCGAGACTTTTTCGGGTTTTAAAGGAAGTAGATATAATTTCATACTCTCTCTCCTCCCGATTTCTAAACGAGGCTTCGTGCTCATTTTTTCGTTTTGACACCACCAACACGTCTCGTTGCCCATTTCTAACCTATAATCGAGACTTTTTCGGGTTTTAAAGGAAATGGATATAATTTCATACCCTCTCTCATCCCGATTTCTAAACTAGGCTTCGTGCTCCTTTTTTCGTTTTGACACCACCAACAAGTCCTGTGGCCCATTTCTAACCTATAATCCAGACTTTTTCGATTTTAAAGGAAGTTGATATAATTTCATACCCTCTCTCCTCCTGATTTCTAAACGCGGCTTCGTGCTCGTTTTTTCGTTTTGACACCACCAACACATCCCGTGGCCCTTTTTTAACCTATAATAGAGAATTTTTCGTGTTTTAAAGGAAGTGGATATAATTTCATACCCTCTCTCCTCCCGATTTCTAAACGAGGCTTCGTGCTCGTTTTTTCGTTTTGACACCACCAACATGTCTCGTGGCCCATTTCGAACCTATAATCCAGACTCTTTCGGATTTTAAAGGAAGTGGATATAATTTCATACCTTCTCTCCTCCCGATTTCTAAACGAGGCTTCGTGCTCGTTTTTTCGTTTTGACACCACCAACACGTCTCGTTGCCCATTTCTAACCTATAATCGAGACTTTTTCGGGTTTTAAAGGAAGTGGATATAATTTCATACCCTCTCTCCTCCCGATTTCTAAACGAGGCTTCGTGCTCCTTTTTTCGTTTTGACACCACCAACAAGTCCTGTGGCCCATTTCTAACCTATAATCCAGACTTTTTCTGGTTTTAAAGGAAGTTGATATAATTTCATACCCTCTCTCCTCCTGATTTCTAAACGCGGCTTTGTGCTCGTTTTTTCGTTTTCAGTCCACCAACACGTCCCGTGGCCCATTTCTAACCTATAATCGAGACTTTTTTGGGTTTTAATGGAAGTGGATATAATTTCATACCCTCTCTCCTCCCGATTTCTAAACGAGGCTTCGTGCTCCTTGATTCGTTTTGACACCACCAACAAGTCCTGTGGCCCATTTCTAACCTATAATCCAGACTTTTTCTGATTTTAAAGGAAGTTGATATAATTTCATACCCTCTCTCCTCCTGATTTCTAAACGCGGCTTCATGCTCGTTTTTTCGTTTGGACACCACCAACACGTCTCGTGGCCCATTTCTAACCTATAATAGAGAATTTTTCTGGTTTTAAAGGAACTGGATATAATTTCATACCCTCTCTTCTCCCGATTTCTAAACGAGGCATCGTGCTCGTTTTTTCGTTTTGACCCCACCAACACGTCTCGTTGCCCATTTCTAACCTATAATCGAGACTTTTTTGGGTTTTAAAGGAAGTGGATATAATTTCATACCCTCTCTCCTCCCGATTTCTAAACTAGGCTTCGTGCTCCTTTTTTCGTTTTGACACCAGCAACAAGTCCTGTGGCCCATTTCTAACCTATAATCCAGACTTTTTCGATTTTAAAGGAAGTTGATATAATTTCATACCCTCTCTCCTCCTGATTTCTAAACGCGGCTTCGTGCTCGTTTTTTCGTTTTGACACCACCAACACATCCCGTGGCCCTTTTCTAACCTATAATAGAGAATTTTTCGTGTTTTAAAGGAAGTGGATATAATTTCATACCCTCTCTCCTCCCGATTTCTATACTAGGCTTCGTGCTCCTTTTTTCGTTTTGACACAAGCAACAAGTCCTGTGGCCCATTTCTAACCTATAATCCAGACTTTTTCGATTTTAAAGGAAGTTGATATAATTTTATACCCTCTCTCCTCCTGATTTCTAAACGCGGCTTCGTGCTCGTTTTTTCATTTTGACACCACCAACACATCCCGTGGCCCTTTTCTAACCTATAATAGATAATTTTTCGTGTTTTAAAGGAAGTGGATATAATTTCATACCCTCTCTCCTCCCGATTTCTAAACGAGGCTTCGTGCTCGTTTTTTCGTTTTGACACCACCAACATGTCTCGTGGCCCATTTCGAACCTATAATCCAGACTTTTTCGGATTTTAAAGGAAGTGGATATAATTTCATACCTTCTCTCCTCCCGATTTCTAAACGAGGCTTCGTGCTCGTTTTTTCGTTTTGACACCACCAACACGTCTCGTTGCCCATTTCTAACCTATAATCGAGACTTTTTCGGGTTTTAAAGGAAGTGGATATAATTTCATACCCTCTCTCCTCCCGATTTCTAAACGAGGCTTCGTGCTCCTTTTTTCGTTTTGACACCACCAACAAGTCCTGTGGCCCATTTCTAACCTATAATCCAGACTTTTTCTGGTTTTAAAGGAAGTTGATATAATTTCATACCCTCTCTCCTCCTGATTTCTAAACGCGGCTTTGTGCTCGTTTTTTCGTTTTCAGTCCACCAACACGTCCCGTGGCCCATTTCTAACCTATAATCGAGACTTTTTTGGGTTTTAATGGAAGTGGATATAATTTCATACCCTCTCTCCTCCCGATTTCTAAACGAGGCTTCGTGCTCCTTGATTCGTTTTGACACCACCAACAAGTCCTGTGGCCCATTTCTAACCTATAATCCAGACTTTTTCTGATTTTAAAGGAAGTTGATATAATTTCATACCCTCTCTCCTCCTGATTTCTAAACGCGGCTTCATGCTCGTTTTTTCGTTTGGACACCACCAACACGTCTCGTGGCCCATTTCTAACCTATAATAGAGAATTTTTCTGGTTTTAAAGGAACTGGATATAATTTCATACCCTCTCTTCTCCCGATTTCTAAACGAGGCATCGTGCTCGTTTTTTCGTTTTGACCCCACCAACACGTCTCGTTGCCCATTTCTAACCTATAATCGAGACTTTTTTGGGTTTTAAAGGAAGTGGATATAATTTCATACCCTCTCTCCTCCCGATTTCTAAACTAGGCTTCGTGCTCCTTTTTTCGTTTTGACACCAGCAACAAGTCCTGTGGCCCATTTCTAACCTATAATCCAGACTTTTTCGATTTTAAAGGAAGTTGATATAATTTCATACCCTCTCTCCTCCTGATTTCTAAACGCGGCTTCGTGCTCGTTTTTTCGTTTTGACACCACCAACACATCCCGTGGCCCTTTTCTAACCTATAATAGAGAATTTTTCGTGTTTTAAAGGAAGTGGATATAATTTCATACCCTCTCTCCTCCCGATTTCTATACTAGGCTTCGTGCTCCTTTTTTCGTTTTGACACAAGCAACAAGTCCTGTGGCCCATTTCTAACCTATAATCCAGACTTTTTCGATTTTAAAGGAAGTTGATATAATTTTATACCCTCTCTCCTCCTGATTTCTAAACGCGGCTTCGTGCTCGTTTTTTCATTTTGACACCACCAACACATCCCGTGGCCCTTTTCTAACCTATAATAGATAATTTTTCGTGTTTTAAAGGAAGTGGATATAATTTCATACCCTCTCTCCTCCCGATTTCTAAACGAGGCTTCGTGCTCGTTTTTTCGTTTTGACACCACCAACATGTCTCGTGGCCCATTTCGAACCTATAATCCAGACTTTTTCGGATTTTAAAGGAAGTGGATATAATTTCATACCTTCTCTCCTCCCGATTTCTAAACGAGGCTTCGTGCTCGTTTTTTCGTTTTGACACCACCAACACGTCTCGTTGCCCATTTCTAACCTATAATCGAGACTTTTTCGGGTTTTAAAGGAAGTGGATATAATTTCATACCCTCTCTCCTCCCGATTTCTAAACGAGGCTTCGTGCTCCTTTTTTCGTTTTGACACCACCAACAAGTCCTGTGGCCCATTTCTAACCTATAATCCAGACTTTTTCTGGTTTTAAAGGAAGTTGATATAATTTCATACCCTCTCTCCTCCCGATTTCTAAACGAGGCTTCGTGCTCCTTTTTTCGTTTTGACACCACCAACAAGTCCCGTGGCCCATTTCTAACCTATAATCCTGACTTTTTCGGGTTTTAAAGGAAGTGGATATAATTTCATACCCTCTCTCCTCCCAATTTCTAAACGAGGCTTCGTGCTCGTTTTTTCGTTTTGACACCACCAACACCTCTCGTGGCCAATTTCTAACCTATAATCGAGACTTTTTCGGGTTTTAAAGGAAGTGGATATAATTTCATACCCTCTCTCCTCCCGATTTCTAAACTAGGCTTCGTGCTCCTTTTTTCGTTTTGACACCAGCAACAAGTCCTGTGGCCCATTTCTAACCTATAATCCAGACTTTTTCGTCTCTCCTCCTGATTTCTAAACGCGGCTTCGTGCTCGTTTTTTCGTTTTGACACCACCAACACATCCCGTGGCCCTTTTCTAACCTATAATAGAGAATTTTTCGTGTTTTAAAGGAAGTGGATATAATTTCATACCCTCTCTCCTCCCGATTTCTAAACGAGGCTTCGTGCTCGTTTTTTCGTTTTGACACCACCAACATGTCTCGTGGCCCATTTCGAACCTATAATCCAGACTTTTTCGGATTTTAAAGGAAGTGGATATAATTTCATACCTTCTCTCCTCCCGATTTCTAAACGAGGCTTCGTGCTCGTTTTTTCGTTTTGACACCACCAACACGTCTCGTTGCCCATTTCTAACCTATAATCGAGACTTTTTCGGGTTTTAAAGGAAGTGGATATAATTTCATACCCTCTCTCCTCCCGATTTCTAAACGAGGCTTCGTGCTCCTTTTTTCGTTTTGACACCACCAACAAGTCCTGTGGCCCATTTCTAACCTATAATCCAGACTTTTTCTGGTTTTAAAGGAAGTTGATATAATTTCATACCCTCTCTCCTCCTGATTTCTAAACGCGGCTTTGTGCTCGTTTTTTGGTTTTCAGTCAACCAACACGTCCCGTGGCCCATTTCTAACCTATAATCGAGACTTTTTCGGGTTTTAAAGGAAGTGGATATAATTTCATACTCTCTCTCCTCCCGATTTCTAAACGAGGCTTCGTGCTCATTTTTTCGTTTTGACACCACCAACATGTCTCGTGGCCCTTTTCTAACCTATAATCCAGACTTTTTCGGATTTTAAAGGAAGTGGATATAATTTCATACCTTCTCTCCTCCCGATTTCTAAACGAGGCTTCGTGCTCATTTTTTCATTTTGACACCACCAACACGTCTCGTTGCCCATTTCTAACCTATAATCGAGACTTTTTCGGGTTTTAAAGGAAGTGGATATAATTTCATACCCTCTCTCCTCCCGATTTCTAAACTAGGCTACGTGCTCCTTTTTTCGTTTTGACACCACCAACAAGTCCTGTGGCCCATTTCTAACCTATAATCCAGACTTTTTCTGATTTTAAAGGAAGTTAATATAATTTCATACCCTCTCTCCTCCTGATTTCTAAACGCGGCTTCGTGCTCGTTTTTTCGTTTGGACACCACCAACACGTCTCGTGGCCCATTTCTAACCTATAATAGAGAATTTTTCGGGTTTTAAAGGAACTGGATATAATTTCATACCCTCTCTTCTCCCGATTTCTAAACGAGGCATCGTGCTCGTTTTTTCGTTTTGACACCACCAACACGTCTCGTTGCCCATTTCTAACCTATAATCGAGACTTTTTTGGGTTTTAATGGAAGTGGATATAATTTCATACCCTCTCTCCTCCCGATTTCTAAACGAGGCTTCGTGCTCCTTTTTTCGTTTTGACACCACCAACAAGTCCTGTGGACAATTTCTAACCTATAATCCACACTTTTTCTAGTTTTAAAGGAAGTTGATATAATTTCATACCCTCTCTCCTCCTGATTTCTAAACGCGGCTTCGTGCTCGTTTTTTCGTTTTCACTCCACCAACACGTCCCGTGGCCCATTTCTAACCTATAATCGAGACTTTTTCGGGTTTTAAAGGAAGTGGATATAATTTCATACTCTCTCTCCTCCCGATTTCTAAACGAGGCTTCGTGCTCATTTTTTCGTTTTGACACCACCAACATGTCTCGTGGCCCATTTCTAACCTATAATCCAGACTTTTTCGGATTTTAAAGGAAGTGGATATAATTTCATACCTTCTCTCCTCCCGATTTCTAAACGAGGCTTCGTGCTCATTTTTTTGTTTTGACACCCCCAACACGTCTCGTTGCCCATTTCTAACCTATAATCGAGACTTTTTCGGGTTTTAAAGGAAGTGGATATAATTTCATACCCTCTCTCCTCCCGATTTCTAAACTAGGCTTCGTGCTCGTTTTTTCGTTTTGACACCACCAACACGTCTCGTTGCCCATTTCTAACCTATAATCGAGACTTTTTCGGGTTTTAAAGGAAGTGGATATAATTTCATACCCTCTCTCCTCCCGATTTCTAAACGAGGCTTCGTGCTCCTTTTTTCGTTTTGACACCACCAACAAGTCCTGTGGCCCATTTCTAACCTATAATGCAGACTTTTTCTGGTTTTAAAGGAAGTTGATATAATTTCATACCCTCTCTCCTCCTGATTTCTAAACGCGGCTTCGTGCTCGTTTTTTCGTTTTCACACCACCAACACGTCCCGTGGCCCTTTTCTAACCTATAATAGAGAATTTTTCGTGTTTTAAAGGAAGTGGATATAATTTCATACCCTCTCTCCTCCCGATTTCTAAACGAGGCTTCGTGCTCGTTTTTTCGTTTTGACACCACCAACATGTCTCGTGGCCCATTTCTAACCTATAATCCAGACTTTTTCGGGTTTTAAAGGAAGTGGATATAATTTCATACCTTCTCTCCTCCCGATTTCTAAACGAGGCTTCGTGCTCATTTTTTCGTTTTGACACCACCAACACGTCTCGTTGCCCATTTCTAACCTATAATCGAGACTTTTTCGGGTTTTAAAGGAAGTGGATATAATTTCATACCCTCTCTCCTCCCGATTTCTAAACGAGGCTTCGTGCTCCTTATTTCGTTTTGACACTACCAACAAGTCCTGTGGCCCATTTCTAACCTATAATCCAGACTTTTTCTGGTTTTAAAGGAAGTTGATATAATTTCATACCCTCTCTCCTCCTGATTTCTAAACGCGGCTTTGTGCTCGTTTTTTCGTTTTCACTCCACCAACACGTCCCGTGGCCCATTTCTAACCTATAATCGAGACTTTTTCGGGTTTTAAAGGAAGTGGATATAATTTCTACTCTCTCTCCTCCTGATTTCTAAACGAGGCTTCGTGCTCATTTTTTCGTTTTGACACCACCAACATGTCTCGTGGCCCATTTCTAACCTATAATCCAGACTTTTTCGGATTTTAAAGGAAGTGGATATAATTTCATACCTTCTCTCCTCCCGATTTCTAAACGAGGCTTCGTGCTCATTTTTTCATTTTGACACCACCAACACGTCTCGTTGCCCATTTCTAACCTATAATCGAGACTTTTTCGGGTTTTAAAGGAAGTGGATATAATTTCATACCCTCTCTCCTCCCGATTTCTAAACTAGGCTTCGTGCTCCTTTTTTCATTTTGACACCACCAACAAGTCCTGTGGCCCATTTCTAACCTATAATCCAGACTTTTTCTGATTTTAGAGGAAGTTGATATAATTTCATACCCTCTCTCCTCCTGATTTCTAAACGCGGCTTCGTGCTCGTTTTTTCGTTTGGACACCACCAACACGTCTCGTGGCCCATTTCTAACCTATAATAGAGAATTTTTCGGGTTTTAAAGGAACTGGATATAATTTCATACCCTCTCTTCTCCCGATTTCTAAACGAGGCATCGTGCTCGTTTTTTCGTTTTGACACCACCAACACGTCTCGTTGCCCATTTCTAACCTATAATCGAAACTTTTTTGGGTTTTAATGGAAGTGGATATAATTTCATACCCTCTCTCCTCCCGATTTCTAAACGAGGCTTCGTGCTCCTTTTTTCGTTTTGACACCACCAACAAGTCCTGTGGCCCATTTCTAACCTATAATCCAGACTTTTTCTGGTTTTAAAGGAAGTTGATATAATTTCATACCCTCTCTCCTCCTGATTTCTAAACGCGGCTTCGTGCTCGTTTTTTCGTTTTCACTCCACCAACACGTCCCGTGGCCCATTTCTAACCTATAATCGAGACTTTTTCGGGTTTTAAAGGAAGTGGATATAATTTCATACTCTCTCTCCTCCCGATTTCTAAACGAAGCTTCGTGCTCGTTTTTTCGTTTTGACACCACCAACATGTCTCGTGGCCCATTTCGAACCTATAATCCAGACTTTTTCGGATTTTAAAGGAAGTGGATATAATTTCATACCTTCTCTCCTCCCGATTTCTAAACGAGGCTTCGTGCTCATTTCTTTGTTTTGACACCACCAACACGTCTCGTTGCCCATTTCTAACCTATAATCGAGACTTTTTCGGGTTTTAAAGGAAGTGGATATAATTTCATACCCTCTCTCCTCCCGATTTCTAAACTAGGCTTCGTGCTCCTTTTTTCGTTTTGACACCACCAACAAGTCCTGTGGCCTATTTCTAACCTATAATCCAGACTTTTTCTGATTTTAAAGGAAGTTGATATAATTTCATACCCTCTCTCCTCCTGATTTCTAAACGCAGCTTCGTGCTCATTTTTTCATTTGGACACCACCAACACGTCTCGTGGCCCATTTCTAACCTATAATAGAGAATTTTTCGGGTTTTAAAGGAACTGGATATAATTTCATACCCTCTCTTCTCCCGATTTCTAAACGAGGCATCGTGCTCGTTTTTTCATTTTGACACCACCAACACGTCTCGTTGCCCATTTCTAACCTATAATCGAGACTTTTTTGGATTTTAAAGGAAGTGGATATAATTTCATACCCTCTCTCCTCCCGATTTCTAAACGAGGCTTCGTGCTCCTCTTTTTGTTTTGACACCACCAACAAGTCCTGTGGCCCATTTCTAACCTATAATCCAGAATTTTTCGGGTTTTAATGGAAGTGGATATAATTTCATACCCTCTCTCCTCCCGATTTCTAAACGAGGCTTCGTGCTCGTTTTTACGTTTTGACACCACCAACACGTCCCGTGGCCCTTTTCTAACCTATAATAGAGAATTTTTCGTGTTTTAAAGGAAGTGGATATAATTTCATACCCTCTCTCCTCCCGATTTCTAAACAAGGCTTCGTGCTCGTTTTTTCGTTTTGACACCACCAACATGTCTCGTGGCCCATTTCTAACCTATAATCCAGACTTTTTCGGGTTTTAAAGGAAGTGGATATAATTTCATACCTTCTCTCCTCCCGATTTCTAAACGAGGCTTCGTGCTCGTTTTTTCGTTTTGACACCACCAACACGTCTCGTTGCCCATTTCTAACCAATAATCGAGACTTTTTCGGGTTTTAAAGGAAGTGGATATAATTTCGAACCCTCTCTCCTCCCGCTTTCTAAACGAGGCTTCGTGCTCCTTTTTTCGTTTTGACACCACCAACAAGTCCTATGTCCCATTTCTTACCTATAATCTAGACTTTTTCTGATTTTAAAGGAAGTTGATATAATTTCATACCATCTCTCCTCCTGATTTCTAAACGCGGCTTCGTGCTCCTCTTTTTGTTTTGACACCACCAACAAGTCCTGTGGCCCATTTCTAACCTATAATCCAGAATTTTTCGGGTTTTAATGGAAGTGGATATAATTTCATACCCTCTCTCCTCCCGATTTCTAAACGAGGCTTCGTGCTCGTTTTTACGTTTTGACACCACCAAAACGTCCCGTGGCCCTTTTCTAACCTATAATAGAGAATTTTTCGTGTTTTAAAGGAAGTGGATATAATTTCATACCCTCTCTCCTCCCGATTTCTAAACAAGGCTTCGTGCTCGTTTTTTCGTTTTGACACCACCAACATGTCTCGTGGCCCATTTCTAACCTATAATGCAGACTTTTTCGGGTTTTAAAGGAAGTGGATATAATTTCATACCTTCTCTCCTCCCGATTTCTAAACGAGGCTTCGTGCTCGTTTTTTCGTTTTGACACCACCAACACGTCTCGTTGCCCATTTCTAACCAATAATCGAGACTTTTTCGGGTTTTAAAGGAAGTGGATATAATTTCGAACCCTCTCTCCTCCCGCTTTCTAAACGAGGCTTCGTGCTCCTTTTTTCGTTTTGACACCACCAACAAGTCCTGTGTCCCATTTCTAACCTATAATCTAGACTTTTTCTGATTTTAAAGGAAGTTGATATAATTTCATACCCTCTCTCCTCCTGATTTCTAAACGCGGCTTCGTGCTCGTTTTTTCGTTTTCACTCCACCAACACGTCCCGTGGCCCATTTCTAACCTATAATCGAGACTTTTTTCGGGTTTTAAAGGAAGTGGATATAATTTCATACTCTCTCTCCTCCCGATTTCTAAACGAAGCTTCGTGCTCATTTTTTCGTTTTGACACCACCAACATGTCTCGTGGCCCATTTCTAACCTATAATCCAGACTTTTTCGGATTTTAAAGGAAGTGGATATAATTTCATACCTTCTCTCCTCCCGATTTCTAAACGAGGCTTCGTGCTAATTTTTTTGTTTTGACACCACCAACACGTCTCGTTGCCCATTTCTAACCAATAATCGAAACTTTTTCGGGTTTTAAAGGAAGTGGATATAATTTCATACCTTCTCTC
This sequence comes from Thalia dealbata, assembly GCA_030544415.1. Classification (NCBI taxonomy): domain Eukaryota; kingdom Viridiplantae; phylum Streptophyta; class Magnoliopsida; order Zingiberales; family Marantaceae; genus Thalia; species Thalia dealbata. The sequence continues at coordinate 12,599,972 of CM060458.1, read as the reverse complement.
CTCCCGATTTCTAAACGAGGCTTCGTGCTCGTTTTTTCGTTTTGACACCACCAACACGTCTCGTTGCCCATTTCTAACAAATAATCGAGACTTTTTCGGGTTTTAAAGGAAGTGGATATAATTTCGAACCCTCTCTCCTCCCGCTTTCTAAACGAGGCTTCGTGCTCCTTTTTTCGTTTTGACACCACCAACAAGTCCTGTGTCCCATTTCTAACCTATAATCTAGACTTTTTCTGATTTGAAAGGAAGTTGATATAATTTCATACCCTCTCTCCTCCTGATTTCTAAACGCGGCTTCGTGCTCCTCTTTTTGTTTTGACACCACCAACAAGTCCTGTGGCCCATTTCTAACCTATAATCCAGAATTTTTCGGGTTTTAATGGAAGTGGATATAATTTCATACCCTCTCTCCTCCCGATTTCTAAACGAGGCTTCGTGCTCGTTTTTACGTTTTGACACCACCAACACGTCCCGTGGCCCTTTTCTAACCTATAATAGAGAATTTTTCGTATTTTAAAGGAAGTGGATATAATTTCATACCCTCTCTCCTCCCGATTTCTAAACAAGGCTTCGTGCTCGTTTTTTCGTTTTGACACCACCAACATGTCTCGTGGCCCATTTCTAACCTATAATCCAGACTTTTTCGGGTTTTAAAGGAAGTGGATATAATTTCATACCTTCTCTCCTCCCGATTTCTAAACGAGGCTTCGTGCTCGTTTTTTCGTTTTGACACCACCAACACGTCTCGTTGCCCATTTCTAACCAATAATCGAGACTTTTTCGGGTTTTAAAGGAAGTGGATATAATTTCGAACCCTCTCTCCTCCCGCTTTCTAAACGAGGCTTCGTGCTCCTTTTTTCGTTTTGACACCACCAACAAGTCCTGTGTCCCATTTCTAACCTATAATCTAGACTTTTTCTGATTTTAAAGGAAGTTGATATAATTTCATACCCTCTCTCCTCCTGATTTCTAAACGCGGCTTCGTACTCGTTTTTTCGTTTTGACACCATCAACACGTCCCGTGGCCCTTTTCTAACCTATAATAGAGAATTTTTCGTGTTTTAAAGGAAGTGGATATAATTTCATACCCTCTCTCCTCCCGATTTCTAAACGAGGCTTCGTGCTCCTTTTTTCGTTTTGACACCACCAACAAGTCCTGTGGACCATCTCTAACCTATAATCCAGACTTTTTCTGGTTTTAAAGGAAGTTGATATAATTTCATACCCTCTCTCCTCCTGATTTCTAAACGCGGCTTCGTGCTCGTTTTTTCGTTTTCACTCCACCAACACGTCCCGTGGCCCATTTCTAACCTATAATCGAGACTTTTTCGGGTTTTAAAGGAAGTGGATATAATTTCATACTCTCTCTCCTCCCGATTTCTAAACGAGGCTTCGTGCTCATTTTTTCGTTTTGACACCACCAACATGTCTCGTGGCCCATTTCTAACCTATAATCCAGACTTTTTCGGATTTTAAAGGAAGTGGATATAATTTCATACCTTCTCTCCTCCCGATTTCTAAACGAGGCTTCGTGCTCATTTTTTTGTTTTGACACCACCAACACGTCTCGTTGCCCATTTCTAACCTATAATCGAGACTTTTTCAGGTTTTAAAGGAAGTGGATATAATTTCATACCCTCTCTCCTCCCGATTTCTAAACTAGGCTTCGTGCTCCTTTTTTCGTTTTGACACCACCAACAAGTCCTGTGGCCCATTTCTAACCTATAATCCAGACTTTTTCTGATTTTAAAGGAAGTTGATATAATTTCATACCCTCTCTCCTCCTGATTTCTAAACGCGGCTTCGTGCTCGTTTTTTCGTTTGGACACCACCAACACGTCTCGTGGCCCATTTCTAACCTATAATAGAGAATTTTTCGGGTTTTAAAGGAATTGGATATAATTTCATACCCTCTCTTCTCCCGATTTCTAAACGAGGCATTGTGCTCGTTTTTTCGTTTTGACACCACCAACACGTCTCGTTGCCCATTTCTAACCTATAATCGAGACTTTTTTGGGTTTTAATGGAAGTGGATATAATTTCATACCCTCTCTCCTCCCGATTTCTAAACGAGGCTTCGTGCTCCTTTTTTCTTTTTGACACCACCAACAAGTCCTGTGGCCCATTTCTAACCTATAATCCCGACTTTTTCTGGTTTTAAAGGAAGTTGATATAATTTCATACCCTCTCTCCTCCTGATTTCTAAACGCGGCTTCGTGCTCGTTTTTTCGTTTTCACTCCACCAACACGTCCCGTGGCCCATTTCAAACCTATAATCGAGACTTTTTCGGGTTTTAAAGGAAGTGGATATAATTTCATACTCTCTCTCCTCCCGATTTCTAAACGAAGCTTCGTGCTCATTTTTTCGTTTTGACACCACCAACATGTCTCGTGGCCCATTTCTAACCTATAATCCCGACTTTTTCGGATTTTAAAGGAAGTGGATATAATTTCATACCTTCTCTCCTCCCGATTTCTAAACGAGGCTTCGTGCTCATTTTTTTGTTTTGACACCACCAACACGTCTCGTTGCCCATTTCTAACCTATAATCGAGACTTTTTCGGGTTTTAAAGGAAGTTGATATAATTTCATACCCTCTCTCCTCCCGATTTCTAAACTAGGCTTCGTGCTCCTTTTTTCGTTTTGACACCACCAACAAGTCCTGTGGCCTATTTCTAACCTATAATCCAGACTTTTTCTGATTTTAAAGGAAGTTGATATAATTTCATACCCTCTCTCCTCCTGATTTCTAAACGCGGCTTCGTGCTCATTTTTTCGTTTGGACACCACCAACACGTCTCGTGGCCCATTTCTAACCTATAATAGAGAATTTTTCGGGTTTTAAAGGAACTGGACATAATTTCATACCCTCTCTTCTCCCGATTTCTAAACGAGGCATCGTGCTCGTTTTTTTGTTTTGACATCACCAACACGTCTCGTTGCCCATTTCTAACCTATAATCGAGACTTTTTTGGGTTTTAAAGGAAGTGGATATAATTTCATACCCTCTCTCCTCCCGATTTCTAAACGAGGATTCGTGCTCCTCTTTTTGTTTTGACACCAACAATAAGTCCTGTGGCCCATTTCTAACCTATAATCCAGACTTTTTCGGGTTTTAAAGGAAGTGGATATAATTTCATACCCTCTCTCCTCCCGATTTCTAAACGAGGCTTCGTGCTCATTTTTTCGTTTTGACACCACCAACAAGTCCAGTGGCCCATTTCTAACCTATAATCCAGAATTTTTCGGGTTTTAATGGAAGTGGATATAATTTCATACCCTCTCTCCTCCCGATTTCTAAACGAGGCGTCGTGCTCGTTTTTACGTTTTGACACCACCAACACGTCCCGTGGCCATTTTCTAACCTATAATAGAGAATTTTTCTTGTTTTAAAGGAAGTGAATATAATTTCATACCCTCTCTCCTCCCGATTTCTAAACAAGGCTTCGTGCTCGTTTTTTCGTTTTGACACCACCAACATGTCTCGTGGCCCATTTCTAACCTATAATCCAGACTTTTTCGGGTTTTAAAAGAAGTGGATATAATTTCATACCTTCTCTCCTCCCGATTTCTAAACCAGGCTTCGTGCTCGTTTTTTCGTTTTGACACCACCGACACGTCTCGTTGCCCATTTCTAACCAATAATCGAGACTTTTTCGGGTTTTAAAAGAAGTGGATATAATTTCGTACCCTCTCTCCTCCCGATTTCTAAACGAGGCTTCGTGCTCCTTTTTTCGTTTTGACACCACCAACAAGTCCTATGGCCCATTTCTAACCTATAATCTAGACTTTTTCTGATTTTAAAGGAAGTTGATATAATTTCATAACCTCTCTCCTCCTGATTTCTAAACGCGGCTTCGTACTCATTTTTTCGTTTTGACACCACCAACACGTCCCGTGGCCTTTTTCTAACCTATAATAGAGAATTTTTCGTGTTTTAAAGGAAGTGGATATAATTTCATACCCTCTCTCCTCCCGATTTCTAAACGAGGCTTCGTGCTCCTTTTTTCGTTTTGACACCACCAACAAGTCCTGTGGCCCATCTCTAACCTATAATCCAGACTTTTTCTGGTTTTAAAGGAAGTTGATATAATTTCATACCCTCTCTCCTCCTGATTTCTAAACGCGGCTTCTAGCTCGTTTTTTCGTTTTCACTCCACCAACACGTCCCGTGGCCCATTTCTAATCTATAATCGAGACTTTTTCAGGTTTTAAAGGAAGTGGTTATAATTTCATACCCTCTCTCCTCCCGATTTCTAAACGAGGCTTCGTGCTCTTTTTTTCGTTTTGACACCACCAACATGTCTCGTGGCCCATTTCTAACCTATAATCCAGACTTTTTCGGGTTTTAACGAAAGTGGATATAATTTCATACCTTCTCTCCTCCCGATTTCTAAACGCGGCTTCGTGCTCGTTTTTTCGTTTTCACTCCACCAACACGTCCCGTGGCCCATTTCTAACTTATAATCGAGACTTTTTCGGGTTTTAAAGGAAGTGGATATAATTTCATACCCTCTCTCCTCCCGATTTCTAAACGAGGCTTCGTGCTCGTTTTTTCGTTTTGACACCACCAACATGTCTCGTGGCCCATTTCTAACCTATAATCCAGACTTTTTCGGGTTTTAAAGAAAGTGGATATAATTTCATACCTTCTCTCCTCCCGATTTCTAAACGCGGCTTCGTGCTCGTTTTTTCATTTTGACACCACCAACACGTCTCGTAGCGAATTTCTAACCTATAATAGAGAATTTTTCGGATTTTAAAGGAATTGGATATAATTTCATACCCTCTCTTCTCCCGATTTCTAAACGAGGCATCGTGCTCGTTTTTTCGTTTTGACACCACCAACACGTCTCGTTGCCCATTTCTAACCTATAATCCATACTTTTTCGGGTTTTAAAGGATGTGGATATAATTTCATTCCCTCTCTCCTCCCGATTTCTAAACGTGGCTTCGTGCTCCTTTTTTCATTTTGACACCACCAACAAGTCCTGTGGCCCATTTCTAACCTATAATCGAGACTTTTTCTGGTTTTAAAGGTAGTTGATATAATTTCATACCCTCTCTCCTCCTAATTTCTAAACGCGGCTTCGTGCTCGTTTTTTCGTTTTGACACAACCAACACGTCTCGTGGCCCATTTCTAACCTATAATAGAGAATTTTTCGGGTTTTAAAGGAACTGGATATAATTTCATACCCTCTCTTCTCCCGATTTCTAAACGAGGCATTGTGCTCGTTTTTTCGTTTTGACACCACCAACATGTCTCGTGGCCCATTTCAACCTATAATCCAGACTTTTTCGGGTTTTAAAGGAAGTAGATATAATTTCATACCTTCTCTCCTCCCGATTTCTAAACGAGGCTTCGTGCTCGTTTTTTGGTTTTGACACCACCAACACGTCCCGTGGCCCTTTTCTAACCTATAATAGAGAATTCTTCGTGTTTTAAAGGAAGTGGATATAATTTCATACCCTCTCTCCTCCCGATTTCTAAACGAGGCTTCGTGCTCGTTTTTTCGTTTTGACACCACCAACATGTCTCGTGGCCCATTTCAACCTATAATCCAGACTTTTTCGGGTTTTAAAGGAAGTAGATATAATTTCATACCTTCTCTCCTCCCGATTTCTAAACGAGGCTTCGTGCTCGTTTTTTCGTTTTAACACCACCAACACGTCTCGTTGCCCATTTCTAACCTATAATCGAGACTTTTTCGGGTTTTAAAGGAAGTGGATATAATTTCATACCCTCTCTCCTCCCGATTTCTAAACGAGGCTTCGTGCTCATTTTTTCGTTTTGACACCACCAACAAGTCCCGTGGCCCATTTCTAACCTATAATCCAGACTTTTTCGGGTTTTAATGGAAGTGGATATAATTTCATACCCTCTCTCCTCCCGATTTCTAAACGCGGGTTCGTGCTCATTTTTTCGTTTTGACACCACCAACAAGTCCCGTGGCCCATTTCTAACCTATAATCCAGACTTTTTCGGGTTTTAATGGAAGTGGATATAATTTCATACCCTCTTTCCTCCCGATTTCTAAACACGGCTTCGTGCTCGTTTTTTCGTTTTCACTCCACCAACACGTCCCGTCCCCCATTTCTAACCTATAATCGAGACTTTTTCGGGTTTTAAAGGAAGTGGATATAATTTCATACCCTCTCTCCTCCCGATTTCTAAACGAGGCTTCGTGCTCATTTTTTCGTTTTGACACCACCAACAAGTCCCGTGGCCCATTTCTAACCTATAATCCAGACTTTTTCGGGTTTTAATGGAAGTGGATATAATTTCATACCCTCTCTCCTCCCGATTTCTAAACGAGGCTTCGTGCTCGTTTTTTCGTTTTGACACCACCAACACCTCTCGTGGCCAATTTTAACCTATAATCGAGACTTTTTCGGGTTTTAAAGGAAGTGGATATAATTTCATACCCTCTCTCCTCCCGATTTCTAAACGATGCTTCGTGCTCGTTTTTTCGTTTTGACACCACCAACAAGTCCCGTGGCCAATTTCTAACCTATAATCCTGACTTTTTCGGGTTTTAAAGGAAGTGGATATAATTTTATACCCTCTCTCCTCCAGATTTCTAAACGCGGGTTCGTGCTCGTTTTTTCGTTTTGACACTACCAACACGTCTCGTGGCCCATTTCTAACCTATAATTGAGACTTTTTCGGGTTTTAAAGGAAGTAGATATAATTTCATACTCTCTCTCCTCCCGATTTCTAAACGAGGCATTGCGCTCGTTTTTTCGTTTTGACACCACCAATAAGTCCCGTGGCCCATTTCTAACCTATAATCGAGACTTTTTCGGGTTTTAAAGGAAGTGGATATAATTTCATACCCTCTATCCTCCTGATTTCTAAACGAGGATTCGTGCTCGTTTTTTCATTTGGACACGACCAAAACGTCTAGTGGCCCATTTCTAATATATAATAGAGACATTTTCGGATTTTAAAGGAAGTAGATATAATTTTATACCCTCTCTCCTCCCGATTTCTAAACGATGCTTCGTGCTCGTTTTATCGTTTTGACACCAAATACAAGTCTCGTGGCCCATTTCTAACCTATAATCCAAACTTTTTCGGGTTTTAAAGGAAGTGGATATAATTTCATACCCTCTCTCCTCCCGATTTCTAAACGAGGCTTCGTGCTCATTTTTTCGTTTTGACACCACCAACAAGTCCAGTGGCCCATTTCTAACATATAATCCAGAATTTTTCGGGTTTTAATGGAAGTGGATATAATTTCATACCCACTCTCCTCCCGATTTTTAAACGAGGCTTCGTGCTCGTTTTTACGTTTTGACAACACCAACACGTCCCGTGGCCCTTTTCTAACCTATAATAGAGAATTTTTCGTGTTTTAAAGGAAGTGGATATAATTTCATACCCTCTCTCCTCCCGATTTCTAAATGAGGCTTCGTGCTCCTTTTTTCGTTTTGACACCACCAACAAGTCCTGTGGCCCATTTCTAACCTATAATCCAGACTTTTTCTGGTTTTAAAGGAAGTTGATATAATTTCATACCCTCTCTCCTCCTGATTTCTAAACGCGGCTTCGTGCTCGTTTTTTCGTTTTCACTCCACCAACACGTCCCGTGGCCCATTTCTAACCTATAATCGAGACTTTTTCGGGTTTTAAAGGAAGTGGATATAATTTCATTCCCTCTCTCCTCCCGATTTCTAAACGAGGCTTCGTGCTCGTTTTTTCGTTTTGACACCACCAACATGTCTCGTGGCCCATTTCTAACCTATAATCCAGTCTTTTTCGGGTTTTAAAGGAAGTGGATATAATTTCATAACTTCTCTCCTCCCGATTTCTAAACGCGGCTTCGTGCTCGTTTTTTCGTTTTCACTCCACCAACACGTCCCGTGGCCCATTTCTAACCTATAATCGAGACTTTTTCGGCTTTTAAAGGAAGTTGATATAATTTCATACCCTCTCTCCTCCTGATTTCTAAACGCGGCTTCGTGCTCGTTTTTTCGTTTTGACACCACCAACACGTCTCGTGGCCAATTTCTAACCTATAATAGAGAATTTTTCGGGTTTTAAAGGAACTGGATATAATTTCATACCCTCTCTTCTCCCGATTTCTAAACGAGGCATCGTGCTCGTTTTTTCGTTTTGACACCACCAACACGTCTCGTTGCCCATTTCTAACCTATAATCAAGACTTTTTCGGGTTTTAAAGGAAGTGGATATAATTTCATTCCCTCTCTCCTCCCGATTTCTAAACGAGGCTTCGTGCTCCTTTTTTCATTTTGACACCACCAACAAGTCCTGTGGCCCATTTCTAACCTATAATCCAGACTTTTTCTGGTTTTAAAGGTAGTTGATATAATTTCATACCCTCTCTCCTCCTGATTTCTAAACGCGGCTTCGTGCTCGTTTTTTCAATTTGACACCACCAACACGTCTCGTGGCCCATTTCTAACCTATAATAGAGAATTTTTCGGGTTTTAAAGGAACTAGATATAATTTCATACCCTCTCTTCTCCCGATTTCTAAACGAGGCATCGTGCTCGTTTTTTCGTTTTGACACAACCAGCATGTCTCGTGGCCCATTTCTAACCTATAAACCAGACTTTTTCGGGTTTTAAAGGAAGTGGATATAATTTCATACCTTCTCTCCTCCCGATTTCTAAACGAGGCTTCGCGCTCGTTTTTTCATTTTGACACCACAAACAAGTCCTTTGGCCCTTTTCTAACCTATAATCCAGACTTTTTCTGGTTTTAAAGGAAGTTGATATAATTTCATACCCTCTCTCCTCCTGATTTCTAAACGCGGCATCGTGCTCGTTTTTTCGTTTTGACACCACCAACACGTCTCGTGGCCCATTTGTAACCTATAATAGAGAATTTTTCGAGTTTTAAAGGAACTGGATATAATTTCATACCCTCTCTTCTCCCGATTTCTAAACGAGGCATCGTGCTCGTTTTTTCGTTTTGACACAACCAGCATGTCTCGTGGCCCATTTCTAACCTATAAACCAGACTTTTTCGGGTTTTAAAGGAAGTGGATATAATTTCATATCCTCTCTCCTCCTGATTTCTAAACGAGGCTTCGTGCTCATTTTTTCGTTTTGACACCACCAAGACGTCTCGTGGCCCATTTCTAACCTATAATCGAGACTTTTTCGGGTTTTAAAGGAAGCGGATATAATTTCATACCCTCTCTCCTCCCGATTTCTAAACGAGGCTTCGTGCTCGTTTTTTCGTTTTGACACCACCAACACGTCTCGTGGCCCATATCTAACCTATAATCGAGACTTTTTCGGGTTTTAAAGGAAGTGGATATAATTTCATTCCGTCTCTCCTCCCGATTTCTAAACGAGGCTTCGTGCTCATTTTTTCGTTTTGACACCACCAACACGTCTTGTGGCCCATTTCTAACCTATAATCGAGACTTTTTCAGGTTTTAAAGGAAATAGATATAATTTCATACCCTCTCTCCTCTCGATTTCTAAACGAGGCTTCGCGCTCGTTTTTTCGTTTTGACACCACCAACAAGTCCCGTGGCCCATTTCTAACCTATAATCCAGACTTTTTCGAGTTTTAAAGGAAGTGGATAAAATTTCATACCCTACCTTCTCGCGATTTCTAAACGAGGCTTCGTGCTCGTTTTTTTGTTTTGATACCACCAACAATTCCCGTGGCCCATTTCTAACCTATAATCGAGACTTTTTCGGGTTTTAATGGAAGTGGATATAATTTCATACCCTCTCTCCTCCCGATTTCTAAACGAGGCTTCGTGCTCGTTTTTTCGTTTTGACACCACCAACAATTCCTGTGGCCCATTTCAAACCTATAATCGAGACTTTTTCTGGTTTTAAAGGAAGTTGATATAAATTCATACTCTCTCTCCTCCTGATTTCTAAACGCGGCTTCGTGCTCGTTTTTTCGTTTTGACACCATCAACACGTCTCGTGGCCCATTTCTAACCTATAATATATAATTTTTCGGGTTTTAAAGGAACTGGATATAATTTCATACCCTCTCTCCTCCCGATTTCTAAACGCGGGTTCGTGCTCGTTTTTTCGTTTTGACACTACCAACACGTCTCGTGGCCCATTTCTAACCTATAATCGAGACTTTTTCGGGTTTTAAAGGAAGTGGATATAATTTCATACTCTCTCTCCTCCCGATTTCTAAACGAGGCATTGTGCTCGTTTTTTCGTTTTGACACCACCAATAAGTCCCGTGGCCCATTTCTAACCTATAATCGAGACTTTTTCGGATTTTAAAGGAAGTGGATATAATTTCATACCCTCTATCCTCCTGATTTCTAAACGAGGCTTCGCGCTCGTTTTTTCATTTGGACACGAACAACACGTCTAGTGGCCTATTTCTAATATATAATAGAGACATTTTCGGATTTTAAAGGAAGTAGATATAATTTCATACCCTCTCTCCTCCCTATTTCTAAACGATGCTTCGTGCTCGTTTTATCGTTTTGACACCAAAAACAAGTCTCGTGGCCCATTTCTAACCTATAATCCAAACTTTTTCGGGTTTTAAAGGAAGTGGATATAATTTCATACCCTCTCTCCTCCCGATTGATAAACGAGGCTTCGTGCTCATTTTTTCGTTTTGACACCACCAACAAGTCCAGTGGACCATTTCTAACCTATAATCCAGAATTTTTCGGGTTTTAATGGAAGTGAATATAATTTCATACCCTCTCTCCTCCCGATTTCTAAACGAGGCTTCGTGCTCGTTTTTACGTTTTGACACCACGAACACGTCCCGTGGCCCTTTTCTAACCTATAATAGAGAATTTTTCGTGTTTTAAAGGAAGTGGATATAATTTCATACCCTCTCTCCTCCCGATTTCTTAACGAGGCTTCGTGCTCGTTTTTTCATTTTGACACCACCAACATGTCTCGTGGCCCATTTTTAACCTATTATCCAGACTTTTTTGGGTTTTAATGGAAGTGGATATAATTTCATACCCTCTCTCCTCCCGATTTCTAAACGAGGCTTCGTACTCCTTTTTTCGTTTTGACACCACCAACAAGTCTTGTGGCCCATTTCTAACCTATAATCCACACTTTTTCTGGTTTTAAAGGAAGTTGATATAATTTCATACCCTCTCTCCTCCTGATTTCTAAACGCGGCTTCGTGCTCGTTTTTTCGTTTTCACTCCACCAACACGTCCCGTGGCCCATTTCTAACCTATAATCGAGACTTTTTCGGGTTTTAAAGGAAGTGGATATAATTTCATACCCTCTCTCCTCTCGATCTCTAAACTAGGCTTCGTGCTCGTTTTTTCGTTTTGACACCACCAACATGTCTCGTGGCCCATTTCTAACTTATAATCGAGACTTTTTCAGATTTTAAAGGAAGTGGATATAATTTCATACCTTCTCTCCTCCCGATTTCTAAACGAGGCTTCGCGCTCATTTTTTCGTTTTGACACCACCAACACGTCTCGTTGCCCATTTCTAACCTATAATCGAGACTTTTTCGGGTTTTAAAGGAAGTGGATATAATTTCATACCCTCTCTCCTCCCGATTTCTAAACGAGGCTTCGTGCTCCTTTTTTCGTTTTGACACCACCAACAAGTCCTGTGGCCCATTTCTAACCTATAAACCAGACTTTTTCTGATTTTAAAGGAAGTTGATATAATTTCATACCCTCTCTCCTCCTTATTTCTAAACGCGGCTTCCTGCTCGTTTTTTCGTTTTGACACCACCAACACGTCTCGTGGCCCATTTCTAACCTATAATAGAGAATTTTTCGGGTTTTAAAGGAACTGGATATAATTTCATACCCTCTCTTCTCCCAATTTCTAAACGAGGAATCGTGCTCGTTTTTTCGTTTTGACACCACCAACACGTCTCGTTGCCCATTTCTAACCTATAATCGAGACTTTTTAGGGTTTTAAACGAAGTGGATATAATTTCATACCCTCTCTCCTCCCGATTTCTAAACGAGGCTTCGTGCACATTTTTTCATTTTGACACCACCAACAAGTCCAGTGGCCCATTTCTAACCTATAAACCAGAATTTTTCGGGTTTTAATGGAAGTGGATATAATTTCATACCCTCTCTCCTCCCGATTTCTAAACGAGGCTTCGTGCTTGTTTTTACGTTTTGACACCACCAACACGTCCCGTGGCCCTTTTCTAACCTATAATAGAGAATTTTTCGTATTTTAAAGGAAGTGGATATAATTTCATACCCTCTCTCCTCCCGATTTCTAAACGAGGCTTCGTGCTCGTTTTTACGTTTTCACACCACCAACACGTCCCGTGGCCCTTTTCTAACCTATAATAGAGAATTTTTCGTGTTTTAAAGGAAGTGGATATAATTTCATACCCTCTCTCCTCCCGATTTCTAAACGAGGCTTCGTGCTCGTTTTTACTTTTTGACACCCACAACATGTCTCGTGGCCCATTTCTAACCTATAATCCAAACTTTTTCGGGTTTTAAAAGGAAGTGGATATAATTTCATACCGTCTCTCCTCCCGATTTCTAAACGAGGCTTCGTGCTCATTTTTTCGTTTTGACACCACCAACAAGTCCAGTGGCCCATTTCTAACCTATAATCCAGAATTTTTCTGGTTTTAATGGAAGCGAATATAATTTCATACCCTCTCTCTTCCCGATTTCTAAACGAGGCTTCGTGCTCGTTTTTACGTTTTGACACCACCAACACGTCCCGTGGCCCTTTTCTAACCTATAATAGAGAATTTTTCGTGTTTTAAAGGAAGTGGATATAATTTCATACCCTCTTTCCTCCCGATTTCTAAACGAGGCTTCGTGCTCGTTTTTTCGTTTTGACACCACCAACATGTCTCGTGGCCCATTTCTAACCCATAATCCAGACATTTTCGGGTTTTAAAGGAAGTGGAAATAATTTCATACCTTCTCTCCTCCCGATTTCTAAACGAGGCTTCGTGCTCGTTTTTTCATTTTGACACCACCAACACGTCTCGTTGCCCATTTCTAACCTATAATCGAGACTTTTTTGGGTTTTAAAGGAAGTTGATATAATTTCATACACTCTCTCCTCCCGATTTCTAAACGAGGCTTCGTGCTCCTTTTTTCGTTTTGACACCACCAACAAGTCCTGTGGCCCATTTCTAACCTATAATCCAGACTTTTTTTGGTTTTAAAGGAAGTTGATATAATTTCATACCTCTCTCCTCCTGATTTCTAAACGCGGCTTCGTCCTTGTTTTTTCGATTTCACTCCACCAACACGTCCCGTGGCCCATTTCTGACCTATAATCGAGACTTTTTCGGGTTTTAAAGGAAGTGGATATAATTTCATACCCTCTCTCCTCCCGATTTCTAAACGAGGCTTCGTGCTCGTTTTTTCGTTTTTACACCATCAACATGTCTCGTGGCCCATTTCTAACATATAATCCAGACTTTTTCAGATTTTAAAGGAAGTTGATATAATTTCATACCCTCTCTCCTCCTGATTTCTAAACGCGGCTTCGTGCTCGTTTTTTCGTTTTGACACCAATAACACGTCTCGTGGCCCATTTCTAACCTATAATAGAGAATTTTTCGGGTTTTAAAGGAACTGGATATAATTTCATACCCTCTCTTCTCCCGATTTCTAAACGAGGCATCGTGCTCGTTTTTTCGTTTTGACACCACCAACACGTCTAGTTCCCCATTTGTAACCTACAATCGAGACTTTTTTGGGTTTTAAAGGAAGTGGATATAATTTCATACCCTCTCTCCTCCCGATTTCTAAACGAGGCTTCGTGCTCCTCTTTTTGTTTTGACGCCACCAACAAGTCCTGTGGCCCATTTCTAACCTATAATCCAGACTTTTTCGGGTTTTAAAGGAAGTGGATATAATTTCATACCCTCTCTCCTCCCGATTTCTAAACGCGGCTTCGTGCTCGTTTTTTCGTTTTGACACCACCAACACGTCTCGTGGCCCATTTCTATCCTATAATAGAGAATTTTTCGGGTTTTAATGGAACTGGATATAATTTCATACCCTCTCTTCTCCCGATTTCTAAACGAGGCATCGTGCTCGTTTTTTCGTTTTGACACCACCAACACGTCTCGTTGCCCATTTGTAACCTATAATCGAGACTTTTTGGGGTTTTAAAGGAAGTGGATATAATTTCATACCCTCTCTCCTCACGATTTCTAAACGAGGCTTCGTGCTCGTCTTTTTGTTTTGACACCACCAACAAGTCCTGTGGCCCATTTCTAACCTATAATCCAGACTTTTTCGGGTTTTAAAGGAAGTGGATATAATTTCATACCCTCTCTCCTCCCGATTTCTAAACGCGGCTTCGTGCTCGTTTTTTCATTTTGACACCACCAACACGTCTCGTGGCCCATTTCTATCCTATAATAGAGAATTTTTCAGGTTTTAAAGGAACTGGATATAATTTCATACCCTCTCTTCTCCCAATTTCTAAACGAGGCATCGTGCTCGTTTTTTCGTTTTGACACCACCAACACGTCTCGTTGCCCATTTGTAACCTATAATCGAGACTTTTTGGGGTTTTAAAGGAAGTGGATATAATTTCATACCCTCTCTCCTCCCGATTTCTAAACGAGGCTTCGGGTTGTAAATGAAGTGGATATAATTTCATACCCTCTCTCCTCCTGATTTCTAAACGCGGCTTCGTGCTCGTTTTTTCGTTTTCACTCCACCAACACGTCCCGTGGCCCATTTCTAACCTATAATCGAGACTTTTTCGGGTTTTAAAGGAAGTGGATATAATTTCATACCCTCTCTCCTCCCAATTTCTAAACGAGGCTTCGTGCTCGTTTTTTCGTTTTGACACCACCAACATGTCTCGTGGCCCATTTCTAACCTATAATCCAGACGTTTTCGGGTTTTAAAGGAAGTGGATATAATTTCATACCCTCTCTCCTCCCGATTTCTAAACGAGGCTTCGTGCTCGTTTTTTCGTTTTGACACCACCAACACGTCTCGTTGCCCATTTCTAACCTATAATCGAGACTTTTTCGGGTTTTAAAGGAAGTGGATATAATTTCATACCCTCTCTCCTCCCGATTTCTAAACGAGGCTTCGTGCTCCTTTTTTCGTTTTGACACCACCAACAAGTCCTGTGGCCCATTTCTAACCTATAATCCAGACTTTTTCTGGTTTTAAAGGAAGTTGATATAATTTCATACCCTCTCTCCTCCCGATTTCTAAACGAGGCTTCGTGCACATTTTTTCATTTTGACACCACCAACAAGTCCAGTGGCCCATTTCTAACCTATAAACCAGAATTTTTCGGGTTTTAAAGGAAGTGGATATAATTTCATACCCTCTCTCCTCCCGATTTTTAAACGAGGCTTCGTGCTCCTTTTTTCGTTTTGACACCACCGACAAGTCCTGTGGCCCTTTTCTAACCTATAATCCAGACTTTTTCTGGTTTTAAAGGAAGTTGATATAATTTCATACCCTCTCTCCTCCTGATTTCTAAACGCGGTATCGTGCTCGTTTTTTCGTTTTGACACCACCAACACGTCTCGTGGCCCATTTGTAACTTATAATAGAGAATTTTTCGGGTTTTAAAGGAACTGGATATAATTTCATACCCTCTCTTCTCCCGATTTCTAAACGAGGCATCGTGCTCGTTTTTTCGTTTTGACACAACCAACATGTCTCGTGGCCCATTTCTAACCTATAAACCAGACTTTTTCGGGTTTTAAAGGAAGTGGATATAATTTCATACCCTCTCTCCTCCTGATTTCTATACGAGGCTTCGTGCTCATTTTTTCGTTTTGACACCACCAAGACGTCTTGTGACCCATTTCTAACCTATAATCGAGACTTTTTCGGGTTTTAAAGGAAGCGGATATAATTTCATACCCTCTCTCCTCTCGATTTCTAAACGAGGCTTCGTGCTCGTTTTTTCATTTTGACACCACCAACACGTCTCGTGGCCCATATCTAACCTATAATCGAAACTTTTTCGGGTTTTAAAGGAAGTGGATATAATTTCATTCCGTCTCTCCTCCCGATTTCTAAACGAGTATTCGTGCTCATTTTTTCGTTTTGACACCACCAACACGTCTCGTGGCCCATTTCTAACCTATAATCGAGACTTTTTCGGGTTTTAAAGGAAGTGGATATAATTTCATACCCTCTCTCCTCTCGATTTCTAAACGAGGCTTCGCGCTCGTTTTTTCGTTTTGACACCACCAACAGTGGCCCATTTCTAACCTATAATCTAGACTTTTTCGAGTTTTAAAGGAAGTGGATATAATTTCATACCCTACCTCCTCCCGATTTCTAAACGAGGCTTCGTGCTCGTTTTTTTCTTTTGACACCACCAACAATTCCCGTGGCCCATTTCTAACCTATAATCGAGACTTTTTCGGGTTTTAATGGAAGTGGATATAATTTCATACCCTCTCTCCTCCCGATTTCTAAACGAGGCTTCGTGCTCGTTTTTTCGTTTTGACACCACCAACAATTCCCGTGGCCCATTTCTAACCTATAATCGAGACTTTTTCTGGTTTTAAAGGAAGTTGATATAAATTCATACCCTCTCTCCTCCTGATTTCTAAACGCGGCTTCGTGCTCGTTTTTTCGTTTTGACACCACCAAACGTCTCGTGGCCCATTTCTAACCTATAATAGAGAATTTTTCGGGTTTTAAAGGAACTAGATATAATTTCATACCCTCTCTTCTCCTGATTTCTAAACGAGGCATCGTGCTCGTTTTTTCGTTTTGACACCAACAACACGTCTTCTTGCCCATTTCTAACCTATAATCGTGACTTTTTCGGGTTTTAAAGGAAGTGGATATAATTTCATACCCTCTCTCCTCCCGATTTCTAAACGAGGCTTCGTGCTCGTTTTTTCGTTTTGACACCACCAACAAGTCCCGTGGCCCATTTCTAACCTATAATCCAGACTTTTTTGAATTTTAAAGGAAGTGGATATAATTTTATACCCTCTCTCCTCCCGATTTCTAAACGCGGGTTCGTGCTCGTTTTTTCGTTTTGACACTACCAACACGTCTCGTGGCCCATTTCTAACCTATAATTGAGACTTTTTCGGGTTTTAAAGGAAGTGGATATAATTTCATACTCTCTCTCCTCCCGATTTCTAAATGAGGCATTGTGCTCGTTTTTTCGTTTTGACACCACTAATAAGTCCCGTGGCCCATTTCTAACCTATAATCGAGATTTTTTCGGGTTTTAAAGGAAGTGGATATAATTTCATACCCTCTATCCTCTTGATTTCTAAACGAGGCTTCGTGCTCGTTTTTTCATTTGGACACGACCAACATGTCTAGTGGCCCATTTCTAATATATAATAGAGACATTTTCGGATTTTAAAGGAAGTAGATATAATTTCATACCCTCTCTCCTCCCAATTTCTAAACGATGCTTCGTGCTCGTTTTATCGTTTTGACACCAAAAACAAGTCTCGTGGCCCGTTTTTAACCTATAATCCAAACTTTTTCGGGTTTTAAAGGAAGTGGATATAATTTCATACCCTCTCTCCTCACGATTTCTAAACGAGGCTACGTGCTCATTTTTTCGTTTTGACACCACCAACAAGTCCAGTGGACCATTTCTAACCTATAATCCAGAATTTTTCGGGTTTTAATGGAAGTGAATATAATTTCATACCCTCTCTCCTCCCGATTTCTAAACGAGGCTTCGTGCTCGTTTTTACGTTTTGACACCACCAACACGTCCCGTGGCCCTTTTCTAACCTATAATAGAGAATTTTTCGTGTTTTAAAGGAAGTGGATATAATTTCATACCCTCTCTCCTCCCGATTTCTAAACGAGGCTTCGTGCTCGTTTTTTCGTTTTGACACCACCAACATGTCTCGTGGCCTATTTCTAACCTATAATCCAGACTTTTTCGGGTTTTAAAGGAAGTGGATATAATTTCATACCTTCTCTCCTCCCGATTTCTAAACGAGGCTTCGTGCTCGTTTTTTCGTTTTGACACCACCAACACGTCACGTTGCCCATTTCTAACCTATAATCGAGACTTTTTCGGGTTTTAAAGGAAGTGGATATAATTTCATACCCTCTCTCCTCCCGATTTCTAAACGAGGCTTCGTGCTCATTTTTTCGTTTTGACACCACCAACACGTCTCGTGGCCCATTTCTAACCTATAATCGAGACTTTTTCGGGTTTTAAAGGAAGTGGATATAATTTCATACCCTCTCTCCTCCCGATTTCTAAACGAGGCTTCGTGCTCCTTTTTTCGTTTTGACACCACCAACACGTCCTGTGGCCCATTTCTAACCTATAATCCAGACTTTTTCTGATTTTAAAGGAAGTTGATATAATTTCATACCCTCTCTCATCCTGATTTCTAAACGCGACTTCGTGCTCGTTTTTTCGTTTTGACACCACCAACATGTCTCGTGGCCCATTTCTAACCTATAATAGAGAATTTTTCGGGTTTTAAAGGAACTGGATATAATTTCATACCCTCTCTTCTCCCGATTTCTAAACGAGGAATCGTGCTCGTTTTTTCGTTTTGACACCACCAACACGTCTCGTTGCCCATTTCTAACCTATAATCGAGACTTTTTTGGGTTTTAAAGGAAGTGGATATAATTTCATACCCTCTCTCCTCCCGATTTCTAAACGAGGCTTCGTGCACATTTTTTCATTTTGACACCACCAACAAGTCCAGTGGCCCATTTCTAACCTATAATCGAGACTTTTTCGGGTTTTAAAGGAACTGGATATAATTTCATACCCTCTCTTCTCCCGATTTCTAAACGAGGAATCGTGCTCGTTTTTTCGTTTTGACACCACCAACACGTCTCGTTGCCCATTTCTAACCTATAATCGAGACTTTTTTGGGTTTTAAAGGAAGTGGATATAATTTCATACCCTCTCTCCTCCCGATTTCTAAACAAGGCTTCGTGCACATTTTTTCATTTTGATACCACCAACAAGTCCAGTGGCCCATTTCTAACCTATAATCCAGAATTTTTCGGGTTTTAATGGAAGTGAATATAATTTCATACCCTCTCTCCTCCCGATTTCTAAACGAGGCTTCGTGCTCGTTTTTACGTTTTGACACCACCAACACGTCCCGTGGCCCTTTTCTAACCTATAATAGAGAATTTTTCGTGTTTTAAAGGAAGTGGATATAATTTCATACCCTCTCTCCTCCCGATTTCTAAACGAGGCTTCGTGCTCGTTTTTTCGTTTTGACACCACCAGCATGTCTCGTGGCCCATTTCTAACCTATAATCCAGACTTTTTCTGGTTTTAAAGGAAGTTGATATAATTTCATACCCTCTCTCCTCCTGATTTCTAAACGCGGCTTCGTGCTCGTTTTTTCGTTTTCACTCCTCCAACACGTCCCGTGGCCCATTTCTAACCTATAATCGAGACTTTTTCGGGTTTTAAAGGAAGTGGATATAATTTCATACCCTCTCTCCTCCCGATCTCTAAACTAGGCTTCGTGCTCGTTTTTTCGTTTTGACACCACCAACATGTCTCGTGGCCCATTTCTAACTTATAATCAAGACTTTTTCAGATTTTAAAGGAAGTGTATATAATTTCATACCTTCTCTCCTCCCGATTTCTAAACGAGGCTTCGCGCTCATTTTTTCGTTTTGACACCACCAACACGTCTCGTTGCCCATTTCTAACCTATAATCGAGACCTTTTCGGGTTTTAAAGGAAGTGGATATAATTTCATACCCTCTCTCCTCCCGATTTCTAAACGAGGCTTCGTGCTCCTTTTTTCGTTTTGACACCACCAACAAGTCCTGTGGCCCATTTCTAACCTATAATCCGGACTTTTTCTGATTTTAAAGGAAGTTGATATAATTTCATACCCTCTCTCCTCCTTATTTCTAAACGCGGCTTCGTGCTCGTTTTTTCGTTTTGACACCACCAACACGTCTCGTGGCCCATTTCTAATCTATAATAGTGAATTTTTCGGGTTTTAAAGGAACTGGATATAATTTCATACCCTCTCTTCTCCCGATTTCTAAACGAGGAATCGTGCTCGTTTTTTCGTTTTGACACCACCAACACGTCTCGTTGCCCATTTCTAACCTATAATCGAGACTTTTTAGGGTTTTAAACGAAGTGGATATAATTTCATACCCTCTCTCCTCCCGATTTCTAAACGAGGCTTCGTGCACATTTTTTCATTTTGACACCACCAACAAGTCCAGTGGCCCATTTCTAACCTATAAACCAGAATTTTTCGGGTTTTAATGGAAGTGGATATAATTTCATACCCTCTCTCCTCCCGATTTCTAAAGGAGGCTTCGTGCTCGTTTTTACGTTTTGACACCACCAACACGTCCCGTGGCCCTTTTCTAACCTATAATAGAGAATTTTTCGTATTTTAAAGGAAGTGGATATAATTTCATACCCTCTCTCCTCCCGATTTCTAAACGAGGCTTCGTGCTCGTTTTTTCGTTTTGACACCACCAACATGTCTCGTGGCCCATTTCTAACCTATAATCCAAACTTTTTCGGGTTTTAAAGGAAGTGGATATAATTTCATACCCTCTCTCCTCCTGATTTCTAAACGAGGCTTCGTGCTCCTTTTTTCATTTTGACACCACCAACAAGTCCAGTGGCCCATTTCTAACCTATAATCCAGAATTTTTCGGGTTTTAATGGAAGTGAATATAATTTCATACCCTCTCTCCTCCCGATTTCTAAACGAGGCTTCGTGCTCGTTTTTACGTTTTGACACCACCAACACGTCCCGTGGCACTTTTCTAACCTATAATAGAGAATTTTTCGTGTTTTAAAAGAAGTGGATATAATTTCATACCCTCTCTCCTCCCGATTTCTAAACGTGGCTTCGTGCTCGTTTTTTCGTTTTGACACCACCAGCATGTCTCGTGGCCCATTTCTAACCTATAATCCAGACTTTTTCTGGTTTTAAAGGAAGTTGATATAATTTCATACCCTCTCTCCTCCTGATTTCTAAACGCGGCTTCGTGCTCGTTTTTTCGTTTTCACTCCACCAACACGTCCCGTGGCCCATTTCTAACCTATAATCGAGACTTTTTCGGGTTTTAAAGGAAGTGGATATAATTTCATACCTCTCTCCTCCCGATCTCTAAACTAGGCTTCGTGCTCGTTTTTTCGTTTTGACACCACCAACATGTCTCGTGGCCCATTTCTAACTTATAATCCAGACTTTTTCAGATTTTAAAGGAAGTGGATATAATTTCATACCTTCTGTCCTCCCGATTTCTAAACGAGGCTTCGCGCTCATTTTTTCGTTTTGACACCACCAACACGTCTCGTTGCCCATTTCTAACCTATAATCGAGACTTTTTCGGGTTTTAAAGGAAGTGGATATAATTTCATACCCTCTCTCCTCCCGATTTCAAAACGAGGCTTCGTGCTCCTTTTTTCGTTTTGACACCACCAACAAGTCCTGTGGCCCATTTCTAACCTATAATCCGGACTTTTTCTGATTTTAAAGGAAGTTAATATAATTTCATACCCTCTCTCCTCCTTATTTCTAAACGCGGCTTCGTGCTCGTTTTTTCGTTTTGACACCACCAACACGTCTCGTGGCCCATTTCTAACCTATAATAGAGAATTTTTCGGGTTTTAAAGGAACTGGATATAATTTCATACCCTCTCTTCTCCCGATTTCTAAACGAGGAATCGTGCTCGTTTTTTCGTTTTGACACCACCAACACGTCTCGTTGCCCATTTCTAACCTATAATCGAGACTTTTTCTGGTTTTAAAGGAAGTTGATATAATTTCATACCCTCTCTCCTCCTGATTTCTAAACGCGGCTTCGTGCTCGTTTTTTCGTTTTCACTCCACCAACACGTCCCGTGGCCCATTTCTAACCTATAATCGAGACTTTTTCGGGTTTTAAAGGAAGTGGATATAATTTCATACCTCTCTCCTCCCGATCTCTAAACTAGGCTTCGTGCTCGTTTTTTCGTTTTGACACCACCAACATGTCTCGTGGCCCATTTCTAACTTATAATCCAGACTTTTTCAGATTTTAAAGGAAGTGGATATAATTTCATACCTTCTCTCCTCCCGATTTCTAAACGAGGCTTCGCGCTCATTTTTTCGTTTTGACACCACCAACACGTCTCGTTGCCCATTTCTAACCTATAATCGAGACTTTTTCGGGTTTTAAAGGAAGTGGATATAATTTCATACCCTCTCTCCTCCCGATTTCAAAACGAGGCTTCGTGCTCCTTTTTTCGTTTTGACACCACCAACAAGTCCTGTGGCCCATTTCTAACCTATAATCCGGACTTTTTCTGATTTTAAAGGAAGTTAATATAATTTCATACCCTCTCTCCTCCTTATTTCTAAACGCGGCTTCGTGCTCGTTTTTTCGTTTTGACACCACCAACACGTCTCGTGGCCCATTTCTAACCTATAATAGAGAATTTTTCGGGTTTTAAAGGAACTGGATATAATTTCATACCCTCTCTTCTCCCGATTTCTAAACGAGGAATCGTGCTCGTTTTTTCGTTTTGACACCACCAACACGTCTCGTTGCCCATTTCTAACCTATAATCGAGACTTTTTAGGGTTTTAAACGAAGTGGATATAATTTCATACCCTCTCTCCTCCCGATTTCTAAACGAGGCTTCGTGCACATTTTTTCATTTTGACACCACCAACAAGTCCAGTGGCCCATTTCTAACCTATAAACCAGAATTTTTCGGGTTTTAATGGAAGTGGATATAATTTCATACCCTCTCTCCTCCCGATTTCTAAACGAGGCTTCGTGCTCGTTTTTACGTTTTGACACCACCAACACGTCCCGTGGCCCTTTTCTAACCTATAATAGAGAATTTTTCGTATTTTAAAGGAAGTGGATATAATTTCATACCCTCTCTCCTCCCGATTTCTAAACGAGGCTTCGTGCTCGTTTTTTCGTTTTGACACCACCAACATGTCTCGTGGCCCATTTCTAACCTATAATCCAAACTTTTTCGGGTTTTAAAGGAAGTGGATATAATTTCATACCCTCTCTCCTCCCGATTTCTAAACGAGGCTTCGTGCTCCTTTTTTCGTTTTGACACCACCAACAAGTCCAGTGGCCCATTTCTAACCTATAATCCAGAATTTTTCGGGTTTTAATGGAAGTGAATATAATTTCATACCCTCTCTCCTCCCGATTTCTAAACGAGGCTTCGTGCTCGTTTTTACGTTTTGACACCACCAACACGTCCCGTGGCCCTTTTCTAACCTATAATAGAGAATTTTTCGTGTTTTAAAGGAAGTGGATATAATTTCATACCCTCTCTCCTCCCGATTTCTAAACGAGGCTTCGTGCTCGTTTTTTCGTTTTGACACCACCAGCATGTCTCGTGGCCCATTTCTAACCTATAATCCAGACTTTTTCTGGTTTTAAAGGAAGTTGATATAATTTCATACCCTCTCTCCTCCTGATTTCTAAACGCGGCTTCGTGCTCGTTTTTTCGTTTTCACTCCACCAACACGTCCCGTGGCCCATTTCTAACCTATAATCGAGACTTTTTCGGGTTTTAAAGGAAGTGGATATAATTTCATACCCTCTCTCCTCCCGATCTCTAAACTAGGCTTCGTGCTCGTTTTTTCGTTTTGACACCACCAACATGTCTCGTGGCCCATTTCTAACTTATAATATAGACTTTTTCAGATTTTAAAGGAAGTGTATATAATTTCATACCTTCTCTCCTCCCGATTTCTAAACGAGGCTTCGCGCTCATTTTTTCGTTTTGACACCACCAACACGTCTCGTTGCCCATTTCTAACCTATAATCGAGACCTTTTCGGGTTTTAAAGGAAGTGGATATAATTTCATACCCTCTCTCCTCCCGATTTCTAAACGAGGCTTCGTGCTCCTTTTTTCGTTTTGACACCACCAACAAGTCCTGTGGCCCATTTCTAACCTATAATCCGGACTTTTTCTGATTTTAAAGGAAGTTGATATAATTTCATACCCTCTCTCCTCCTTATTTCTAAACGCGGCTTCGTGCTCGTTTTTTCGTTTTGACACCACCAACACGTCTCGTGGCCCATTTCTAATCTATAATAGAGAATTTTTCGGGTTTTAAAGGAACTGGATATAATTTCATACCCTCTCTTCTCCCGATTTCTAAACGAGGAATCGTGCTCGTTTTTTCGTTTTGACACCACCAACACGTCTCGTTGCCCATTTCTAACCTATAATCGAGACTTTTTAGGGTTTTAAACGAAGTGGATATAATTTCATACCCTCTCTCCTCCCGATTTCTAAACGAGGCTTCGTGCACATTTTTTCATTTTGACACCACCAACAAGTCCAGTGGCCCATTTCTAACCTATAAACCAGAATTTTTCGGGTTTTAATGGAAGTGGATATAATTTCATACCCTCTCTCCTCCCGATTTCTAAACGAGGCTTCGTGCTCGTTTTTACGTTTTGACACCACCAACACGTCCCGTGGCCCTTTTCTAACCTATAATAGAGAATTTTTCGTATTTTAAAGGAAGTGGATATAATTTCATACCCTCTCTCCTCCCGATTTCTAAACGAGGCTTCGTGCTCGTTTTTTCGTTTTGACACCACCAACATGTCTCGTGGCCCATTTCTAACCTATAATCCAAACTTTTTCGGGTTTTAAAGGAAGTGGATATAATTTCATACCCTCTCTCCTCCCGATTTCTAAACGAGGCTTCGTGCTCATTTTTTCGTTTTGACACCACCAACACGTCCCGTGGACCTTTTCTAACCTATAATAGAGAATTTTTCGTGTTTTAAAGGAAGTGGATATAATTTCATACCCTCTCTCCTCCCGATTTCTAAACGAGGCTTCGTGCTCGTTTTTTCGTTTTGACACCACCAACATGTCTCGTGGCCCATTTCTAACCTATAATCCAAACTTTTTCGGGTTTTAAAAGGAAGTGGATATAATTTCATACCGTCTCTCCTCCCGATTTCTAAACGAGGCTTCGTGCTCATTTTTTCGTTTTGACACCACCAACAAGTCCAGTGGCCCATTTCTAACCTATAATCCAGAATTTTTCGGGTTTTAATGGAAGTGAATATAATTTCATACCCTCTCTCTTCCCGATTTCTAAACGAGGCTTCGTGCTCGTTTTTACGTTTTGACACCACCAACACGTCCCGTGGCCCTTTTCTAACCTATAATAGACAATTTTTCGTGTTTTAAAGAAAGTGGATATAATTTCATACCCTCTTTCCTCCCGATTTCTAAACGAGGCTTCGTGCTCGTTTTTTCGTTTTGACACCACCAACATGTCTCGTGGCCCATTTCTAACCTATAATCCAGACATTTTCGGGTTTTAAAGGAAGTGGAAATAATTTCATACCTTCTCTCCTCCCGATTTCTAAACGAGGCTTCGTGCTCGTTTTTTCATTTTGACACCACCAACACGTCTCGTTGCCCATTTCTAACCTATAATCGAGACTTTTTTGGGTTTTAAAGGAAGTGAATATAATTTCATACACTCTCTCCTCCCGATTTCTAAACGAGGCTTCGTGCTCCTTTTTTCGTTTTGACACCACCAACAAGTCCTGTGGCCCATTTCTAACCTATAATCCAGACTTTTTCTGGTTTTAAAGGAAGTTGATATAATTTCATACCTCTCTCCTCCTGATTTCTAAACGCGGCTTTGTGCTTGTTTTTTCGATTTCACTCCACCAACACGTCCCGTGGCCCATTTCTGACCTATAATCGAGACTTTTTCGGGTTTTAAAGGAAGTGGATATAATTTCATACCCTCTCTCCTCCAGATTTCTAAACGAGGCTTCGTGCTCGTTTTTTCGTTTTTACACCACCAACATGTCTCGTGGCCCATTTCTAACATATAATCCAGACTTTTTCAGATTTTAAAGGAAGTTGATATAATTTCATACCCTCTCTCCTCCTGATTTCTAAACGCGGCTTCGTGCTCGTTTTTTTGTTTTGACATCAACAACACGTCTCGTGGCCCATTTCTAACCTATAATAGAGAATTTTTCGGATTTTAAAGGAACTGGATATAATTTCATACCCTCTCTTCTCCCGATTTCTAAACGAGGCATCGTGCTCGTTTTTTCGTTTTGACACCACCAACACGTCTAGTTCCCCATTTGTAACCTACAATCGAGACTTTTTTGGGTTTTAAAGGAAGTGGATATAATTTCATACCCTCTCTCCTCCCGATTTCTAAACGAGGCTTCGTGCTCCTCTTTTTGTTTTGACACCACCAGCAAGTCCTGTGGCCCATTTCTAACCTATAATCCAGACTTTTTCGGGTTTTAAAGGAAGTGGATATAATTTCATACCCTCTCTCCTCCCGATTTCTAAACGCGGCTTCGTGCTCGTTTTTTCGTTTTGACACCACCAACACGTCTCGTGACCCATTTCTATCCTATAATAGAGAATTTTTCGGGTTTTAAAGGAACTGGATATAATTTCATACCCTCTCTTCTCCCGATTTCTAAACGAGGCATCGTGCTCGTTTTTTCGTTTTGACACCACCAACACGTCTCGTTGCCCATTTGTAACCTATAATCGAGACTTTTTGGGGTTTTAAAGGAAGTGGATATAATTTCATACCCTCTCTCCTCCCGATTTCTAAAGGAGGCTTCGTGCTCGTCTTTTTGTTTTGACACCACCAACAAGTCCTGTGGCCCATTTCTAACCTATAATCCAGACTTTTCCGGGTTTTAAATGAAGTGGATATAATTTCATACCCTCTCTCCTCCAGATTTCTAAACGCGGCTTCGTGCTCGTTTTTTCGTTTTCACTCCACCAACACGTCCCGTGGCCCATTTCTAACCTATAATCGAGACTTTTTCGGGTTTTAAAGGAAGTGGATATAATTTCATACCCTCTCTCCTCCCAATTTCTAAACGAGGCTTCGTGCTCGTTTTTTCTTTTTGACACCACCAACACGTCTCGTTGCCCATTTCTAACCTATAATCGAGACTTTTTCGGGTTTTAAAGGAACTGGATATAATTTCATACCCTCTCTCCTCCCGATTTCTAAACGAGGCATCGTGCTCGTTTTTTCGTTTTGACACCACCAACACGTCTCGTTGCCCATTTCTAACCTATAATCGAGATTTTTTCGGGTTTTAAAGGAAGTGGATATAATTTCATTCCCTCTCTCCTCCCGATTTCTAAACGAGGCTTCGTGCTCCTTTTTTCGTTTTGACACCACCAACAAGTCCTGTGGCCCATTTCTAACCTATAATCCAGACTTTTTCTAGTTTTAAAGGAAGTTGATATAATTTCATACCTTCTCTCCTTCCGATTTCTAAACGAGGCTTCGTGCTCGTTTTTTCGTTTTGACACCATCAACACGTCTCGTTGCCCATTTCTAACCTATAATCGAGACTTTTTAGGGTTTTAAAGGAAGTGGATATAATTTCATACCCTCTCTCCTCCCGATTTCTAAACGAGGCTTCGTGCTCCTTTTTTCGTTTTGACACCACCAACAAGTCCTGTGGCCCATTTCTAACCTATATAATCTAGACTTTTTCTGGTTTTAAAGGAAGTTGATATAATTTCATACCCTCTCTCCTCCTGATTTCTGAACCCGGCTTCGTGCTCCTTTTTTCGTTTTCACTCCACCAACACGTCCCGTGGCCCATTTCTAACCTATAATCGAGACTTTTTCGGATTTTAAAGGAAGTGGATATAATTTCATACCCTCTCTCCTCCCGATTTCTAAACGAGGCTTCGTGCACATTTTTTCATTTTGATACCACCAACAAGTCCAGTGGCCCATTTCCAACCTATAAACCAGAATTTTTTGGGTTTTAATGGAAGTGGATATAATTTCATACCCTCTCTCCTCCCGATTTCTAAACGAGGCTTCGTGCTCGTTTTTACGTTTTGACACCACCAACATGTCCCGTGGCCCTTTTCTAACCTATAATAGAGAATTTTTCGTCTTTTAAAGGAAGTGGATATAATTTCATACCCTCTCTCCTCCCGATTTCTAAACGAGGCTTCGTGCTCGTTTTTTCTTTTTGACACCACCAACACGTCTCGTTGCCCATTTCTAACCTATAATCGAGACTTTTTCGGGTTTTAAAGGAAGTGGATATAATTTCGTACCCTCTCTCCTCCCGATTTCTAAACGAGGCTTCGTGCTCCTTTTTTCGTTTTGACACCACCAACAAGTCCTGTGGCCCATTTCTAACCTATAATCCAGACTTTTTCTGATTTTAAAGGAAGGTGATATAATTTCATACCCTCTCTCCTCCTGATTTCTAAACGCGGCTTCGTGCTCGTTTTTTCATTTTGACACCACCAACACGTCTCGTGGCCCATTTCTAACCTATAATAGAGAATTTTTCGGGTTTTAAAGGAACTGGATATAATTTCATACCCTCTCTCCTCCCGATTTCTAAACGAGGCATCGTGCTCGTTTTTTCGTTTTGACACCACCAACACGTCTCGTTGCCCATTTCTAACCTATAATCGAGATTTTTTCGGGTTTTAAAGGAAGTGGATATAATTTCATTCCCTCTCTCCTCCCGATTTCTAAACGAGGCTTCGTGCTCCTTTTTTCGTTTTGACACCACCAACAAGTCCTGTGGCCCATTTCTAACCTATAATCCAGACTTTTTCTAGTTTTAAAGGAAGTTGATATAATTTCATACCTTCTCTCCTTCCGATTTCTAAACGAGGCTTCGTGCTCGTTTTTTCGTTTTGACACCATCAACACGTCTCGTTGCCCATTTCTAACCTATAATCGAGACTTTTTAGGGTTTTAAAGGAAGTGGATATAATTTCATACCCTCTCTCCTCCCGATTTCTAAACGAGGCTTCGTGCTCGTTTTTTCGTTTTGACACCACCAACATGTCCTGTGGCCCATTTCTAACCTATAATCCAGACTTTTTCTGGTTTTAAAGGAAGTTGATATAATTTCATACCCTCTCTCCTCCTGATTTCTAAACGAGGCTTCGTGCTCGTTTTTTCGTTTTGACACCACCAACACGTCTCGTTGCCCATTTCTAACCTATAATCGAGACTTTTTCGGGTTTTAAAGGAAGTGGATATAATTTCATACCCTCTCTCCTCCCGATTTCTAAACGAGGCTTCGTGCTCCTTTTTTCGTTTTGACACCACCAACAAGTCCTGTGGCCCATTTCTAACCTATATAATCTAGACTTTTTCTGGTTTTAAAGGAAGTTGATATAATTTCATACCCTCTCTCCTCCTGATTTCTGAACGCGGCTTCGTGCTCGTTTTTTCGTTTTCACTCCACCAACACGTCCCGTGGCCCATTTCTAACCTATAATCGAGACTTTTTCGGATTTTAAAGGAAGTGGATATAATTTCATACCCTCTCTCCTCCCGATTTCTAAACGAGGCTTCGTGCACATTTTTTCATTTTGATACCACCAACAAGTCCAGTGGCCCATTTCTAACCTATAAACCAGAATTTTTTGGGTTTTAATGGAAGTGGATATAATTTCATACCCTCTCTCCTCCCGATTTCTAAACGAGGCTTCGTGCTCGTTTTTACGTTTTGACACCACCAACATGTCCCGTGGCCCTTTTCTAACCTATAATAGAGAATTTTTCGTCTTTTAAAGGAAGTGGATATAATTTCATACCCTCTCTCCTCCCGATTTCTAAACGAGGCTTCGTGCTCGTTTTTTCTTTTTGACACCACCAACACGTCTCGTTGCCCATTTCTAACCTATAATCGAGACTTTTTCGGGTTTTAAAGGAAGTGGATATAATTTCATACCCTCTCTCCTCTCGATTTCTAAACGAGGCTTCGTGCTCATTTTTTCGTTTTGACACCACCAACACGTCTCGTGGCCCATTTCTAACCTATAATCGAGACTTTTTCGGGTTTTAAAGGAAGTGGATATAATTTCATAACCTCTCTCCTCCCGATTTCTAAACGAGGCTTCGTGCTCCTTTTTTCATTTTGACACCACCAACACGTCCTGTGGCCCATTTCTAACCTATAATCCAGACTTTTTCTGATTTTAAAGGAAGTTGATATAATTTCATACCCTCTCTCATCCTGATTTCTAAACGCGACTTCGTGCTCGTTTTTTCGTTTTGACACCACCAACATGTCTCGTGGCCCATTTCTAACCTATAATAGAGAATTTTTCGGGTTTTAAAGGAACTGGATATAATTTCATACCCTCTCTTCTCCCGATTTCTAAACGAGGAATCGTGCTCGTTTTTTCGTTTTGACACCACCAACACGTCTCGTTGCCCATTTCTAACCTATAATCGAGACTTTTTTGGGTTTTAAAGGAAGTGGATATAATTTCATACCCTCTCTCCTCCCGATTTCTAAACGAGGCTTCGTGCACATTTTTTCATTTTGACACCACCAACAAGTCCAGTGGCCCATATTTAACCTATAATCGAGACTTTTTCGGGTTTTAAAGGAAGTGGATATAATTTCATACCCTCTCTCCTCCCGATTTCTAAACGAGGCTTCGTGCTCGTTTTTACGTTTTGACACCACCAACACGTCCCGTGGCCCTTTTCTAACCTATAATAGAGAATTTTTTGTGTTTTAAAGGAAGTGGATATAATTTCATACCCTCTCTCCTCCCGATTTCTAAACGAGACTTCGTGCTCGTTTTTTCGTTTTGACACCACCAACATGTCTCGTGGCCCATTTCTAACCTATAATCCAGTCTTTTTCGGGTTTTAAAGGAAGTGGATATAATTTCATACCTTCTCTCCTCCCGATTTCTAAACGAGGCTTCGTGCTCGTTTTTACGTTTTGACACCACCAACACGTCCCGTGGCCCTTTTCTAACCTATAATAGAGAATTTTTCGTGTTTTAAAGGAAGTGGATATAATTTCATACCCTCTCTCCTTCCGATTTCTAAACGAGGCTTCGTGCTCGTTTTTTCGTTTTGACACCACCAACATGTCTCGTGGCCCATTTCTAACCTATAATCCAAACTTTTTCGGGTTTTAAAGGAAGTGGATATAATTTCATACCCTCTCTCCTCCCGATTTCTAAACGAGGCTTCGTGCTCATTTTTTCGTTTTGACACCACCAACAAGTCCAGTGGCCCATTTCTAACCTATAATCCAGAATTTTTCGGGTTTTAATGGAAGTGAATATAATTTCATACCCTCTCTCCTCCCGATTTCTAAACGAGGCTTCGTGCTCGTTTTTACGTTTTGACACCACCAACACGTCCCGTGGCCCTTTTCTAACCTATAATAGAGAATTTTTCGTGTTTTAAAGGAAGTGGATATAATTTCATACCCTCTCTCCTCCCGATTTCTAAACGAGGCTTCGTGCTCGTTTTTTCGTTTTGACACCACCAACATGTCTCGTGGCCCATTTCTAACCTATAATCCAGACTTTTTCTGGTTTTAAAGGAAGTTGATATAATTTCATACCCTCTCTCCTCCTGATTTCTAAACGCGGCTTCGTGCTCGTTTTTTCGATTTCACTCCACCAACACGTCCCGTGGCCCATTTCTAACCTATAATCGAGACTTTTTCGGGTTTTAAAGGAAGTGGATATAATTTTATACCCTCTCTCCTCCCGATTTCTAAACGAGGCTTTGTGCTCGTTTTTTCGTTTTTACACCACCAACATGTCTCGTGGCCCATTTCTAACATATAATACAGACTTTTTCGGGTTTTAATGGAAGTGAATATAATTTCATACCCTCTCTCCTCCCGATTTCTAAACGAGGCTTCGTGCTCGTTTTTACGTTTTGACACCACCAACACGTCCCGTGGCCCTTTTCTAACCTATAATAGAGAATTTTTCGTGTTTTAAAGGAAGTGGATATAATTTCATACCCTCTCTCCTCCCGATTTCTAAACGAGGCTTCGTGCTCGTTTTTTCGTTTTGACACCACCAACAAGTCGAGTGGACCATTTCTAACCTATAATCCAGAATTTTTCGGGTTTTAATGGAAGTGAATATAATTTCATACCCTCTCTCCTCCCGATTTCTAAACGAGGTTTCGTGCTCGTTTTTACGTTTTGACACCACCAACACGTCCCGTGGCCCTTTTCTAACCTATAATAGAGAATTTTTCGTGTTTTAAAGGAAGTGGATATAATTTCATACCCTCTCTCCTCCCGATTTCTAAACGAGGCTTCGTGCTCGTTTTTTCGTTTTGACACCACCAACACGTCTCGTTGCCCATTTCTAACCTATAATCGAGACTTTTTCGGGTTTTAAAAAAAGTGGATATAATTTCATACCCTCTCTACTCCTGATTTCTAAACGCGGCTTCGTGCTCGTTTTTTCGTTTTGACACCACCAACACGTCTCGTGGCCAATTTCTAACCTATAATAGAGAATTTTTCGGGTTTTAAAGGAACTGGATATAATTTCATACCCTCTCTTCTCCCGAATTCTAAACGAGGCATCGTGCTCGTTTTTTCGTTTTGACACCACCAACACGTCTCGTTGCCCATTTCTAACCTATAATCGAGACTTTTTCGGGTTTTAAAGGAAGTGGATATAATTTCATACCCTCTCTCCTCCCGATTTCTAAACGAGGCTTCGTGCTCCTCTTTTCGTTTTGACACCACCAACAAGTCCTGTGGCCCATTTCTAACCTATAATCCAGACTTTTTCTGGTTTTAAACGAAGTTGATATAATTTCATACCCTCTCTCCTCCTGATTTCTAAACGCGGCTTCGTGCTCGTTTTTTCGTTTTCACTCCACCAACACGTCCCGTGGCCCATTTCTAACCTATAATCGAGACTTTTTCGGGTTTTAAAGGAAGTGGATATAATTTCATACCCTCTCTCCTCCCGATTTCTAAACGAGGCTTCGTGCTCTTTTTTTCGTTTTGACACCACCAACACGTCTCGTGGCCCATTTCTAACCTATAATAGAGAATTTTTCGGGTTTTAAAGGAACTGGAAATATAATTTCATACCCTCTCTTCTCCCGATTTCTAAACGAGGCATCGTGCTCGTTTTTTCGTTTTGACACCACCAACACGTCTCGTTGCCCATTTCTAACCTATAATCGAGACTTTTTTCGGTTTTAAAGGAAGTGGATATAATTTCATACCCTCTCTCCTCCCGATTTCTAAACGAGGCTTCGTGCACATTTTTTCATTTTGACACCACCAACAAGTCCAGTGGCCCATTTCTAACGTATAAACCAGAATTTTTCGGGTTTTAATGGAAGTGGATATAATTTCATACCCTCTCTCCTCCCGATTTCTAAACGAGGCTTCGTGCACATTTTTTCATTTTGACACCACCAACAAGTCCAGTGGCCCATTTCTAACCTATAA
Organism: Thalia dealbata; assembly: GCA_030544415.1. Taxonomy (NCBI): domain Eukaryota; kingdom Viridiplantae; phylum Streptophyta; class Magnoliopsida; order Zingiberales; family Marantaceae; genus Thalia; species Thalia dealbata. The sequence continues at coordinate 12,566,813 of CM060458.1, read as the reverse complement.
ACCAGAATTTTTCGGGTTTTAATGGAAGTGGATATAATTTCATACCCTCTCTCCTCCCGATTTCTGAACGTGGCTTCGTGCTCGTTTTTACGTTTTGACACCACCAACACGTCCCGTGGCCCTTTTCTAACCTATAATAGATAATTTTTCGTGTTTTAAAGGAAGTGGATATAATTTCATACCCTCTCTCCTCCCGATTTCTAAACGAGGCTTCGTGCTCGTTTTTTCGTTTTGACACCACCAACATGTCTCGTGGCCCATTTCTAACCTATAATCCAGACTTTTTCGGGTTTTAAAGGAAGTGGATATAATTTCATACCTTCTCTCCTCCCGATTTCTAAACGAGGCTTCGTGCTCGTTTTTTCGTTTTGACACCACCAACACGTCTCGTTGCCCATTTCTAACCTATAATCGAGACTTTTTCGAGTTTTAAAGGAAGTGGATATAATTTCATACCCTCTCTCCTCCCGATTTCTAAACGAGGCTTCGTGCTCCTTTTTTCGTTTTGACACCACCAACAAGTCCTGTGGCCCATTTCTAACCTATATAATCTAGACTTTTTCTGGTTTTAAAGGAAGTTGATATAATTTCATACCCTCTCTCCTCCTGATTTCTGAACGCGGCTTCGTGCTCGTTTTTTCGTTTTCACTCCACCAACACGTCCCGTGGCCCATTTCTAACCTATAATCGAGACTTTTTAGGATTTTAAAGGAAGTGGATATAATTTCATACCCTCTCTCCTCCCGATTTCTAAACGAGGCTTCGTGCACATTTTTTCATTTTGATACCACCAACAAGTCCAGTGGCCCATTTCTAACCTATAAACCAGAATTTTTTGGGTTTTAATGGAAGTGGATATAATTTCATACCCTCTCTCCTCCCGATTTCTAAACGAGGCTTCGTGCTCGTTTTTACGTTTTGACACCACCAACATGTCCCGTGGCCCTTTTCTAACCTATAATAGAGAATTTTTCGTCTTTTAAAGGAAGTGGATATAATTTCATACCCTCTCTCCTCCCGATTTCTAAACGAGGCTTCGTGCTCGTTTTTTCTTTTTGACACCACCAACACGTCTCGTTGCCCATTTCTAACCTATAATCGAGACTTTTTCGGGTTTTAAAGGAAGTGGATATAATTTCGTACCCTCTCTCCTCCCGATTTCTAAACGAGGCTTCGTGCTCCTTTTTTCGTTTTGACACCACCAACAAGTCCTGTGGCCCATTTCTAACCTATAATCCAGACTTTTTCTGATTTTAAAGGAAGGTGATATAATTTCATACCCTCTCTCCTCCTGATTTCTAAACGCGGCTTCGTGCTCGTTTTTTCATTTTGACACCACCAACACGTCTCGTGGCCCATTTCTAACCTATAATAGAGAATTTTTCGGGTTTTAAAGGAACTGGATATAATTTCATACCCTCTCTCCTCCCGATTTCTAAACGAGGCATCGTGCTCGTTTTTTCGTTTTGACACCACCAACAAGTCTCGTTGCCCATTTCTAACCTATAATCGAGATTTTTTCGGGTTTTAAAGGAAGTGGATATAATTTCATTCCCTCTCTCCTCCCGATTTCTAAACGAGGCTTCGTGCTCCTTTTTTCGTTTTGACACCACCAACAAGTCCTGTGGCCCATTTCTAACCTATTATCCAGACTTTTTCTAGTTTTAAAGGAAGTTGATATAATTTCATACCTTCTCTCCTTCCGATTTCTAAACGAGGCTTCGTGCTCGTTTTTTCGTTTTGACACCATCAACACGTCTCGTTGCCCATTTCTAACCTATAATCGAGACTTTTTAGGGTTTTAAAGGAAGTGGATATAATTTCATACCCTCTCTCCTCCCGATTTCTAAACGAGGCTTCGTGCTCGTTTTTTCGTTTTGACACCACCAACATGTCCTGTGGCCCATTTCTAACCTATAATCCAGACTTTTTCTGGTTTTAAAGGAAGTTGATATAATTTCATACCCTCTCTCCTCCTGATTTCTAAACGAGGCTTCGTGCTCGTTTTTTCGTTTTGACACCACCAACACGTCTCGTTGCCCATTTCTAACCTATAATCGAGACTTTTTCGGGTTTTAAAGGAAGTGGATATAATTTCATACCCTCTCTCCTCCCGATTTCTAAACGAGGCTTCGTGCTCCTTTTTTCGTTTTGACACCACCAACAAGTCCTGTGGCCCATTTCTAACCTATATAATCTAGACTTTTTCTGGTTTTAAAGGAAGTTGATATAATTTCATACCCTCTCTCCACCTGATTTCTGAACGCGGCTTCGTGCTCGTTTTTTCGTTTTCACTCCACCAACACGTCCCGTGGCCCATTTCTAACCTATAATCGAGACTTTTTAGGATTTTAAAGGAAGTGGATATAATTTCATACCCTCTCTCCTCCCGATTTCTAAACGAGGCTTCGTGCACATTTTTTCATTTTGATACCACCAACAAGTCCAGTGGCCCATTTCTAACCTATAAACCAGAATTTTTTGGGTTTTAATGGAAGTGGATATAATTTCATACCCTCTCTCCTCCCGATTTCTAAACGAGGCTTCGTGCTCGTTTTTTCGTTTTGACACCACCAACATGTCTCGTGGCCCTTTTCTAACCTATAATAGAGAATTTTTCGTCTTTTAAAGGAAGTGGATATAATTTCATACCCTCTCTCCTCCCGATTTCTAAACGAGGCTTCGTGCTCGTTTTTTCTTTTTGACACCACCAACACGTCTCGTTGCCCATTTCTAACCTATAATCGAGACTTTTTCGGGTTTTAAAGGAAGTGGATATAATTTCGTACCCTCTCTCCTCCCGATTTCTAAACGAGGCTTCGTGCTCCTTTTTTCGTTTTGACACCACCAACAAGTCCTGTGGCCCATTTCTAACCTATAATCCAGACTTTTTCTGATTTTAAAGGAAGGTGATATAATTTCATACCCTCTCTCCTCCTGATTTCTAAACGCGGCTTCGTGCTCGTTTTTTCATTTTGACACCACCAACACGTCTCGTGGCCCATTTCTAACCTATAATAGAGAATTTTTCGGGTTTTAAAGGAACTGGATATAATTTCATACCCTCTCTCCTCCCGATTTCTAAACGAGGCATCGTGCTCGTTTTTTCGTTTTGACACCACCAACACGTCTCGTTGCCCATTTCTAACCTATAATCGAGATTTTTTCGGGTTTTAAAGGAAGTGGATATAATTTCATTCCCTCTCTCCTCCCGATTTCTAAACGAGGCTTCATGCTCCTTTTTTCGTTTTGACACCACCAACAAGTCCTGTGGCCCATTTCTAACCTATTATCCAGACTTTTTCTAGTTTTAAAGGAAGTTGATATAATTTCATACCTTCTCTCCTTCCGATTTCTAAACGAGGCTTCGTGCTCGTTTTTTCGTTTTGACACCATCAACACGTCTCGTTGCCCATTTCTAACCTATAATCGAGACTTTTTAGGGTTTTAAAGGAAGTGGATATAATTTCATACCCTCTCTCCTCCCGATTTCTAAACGAGGCTTCGTGCTCGTTTTTTCGTTTTGACACCACCAACATGTCCTGTGGCCCATTTCTAACCTATAATCCAGACTTTTTCTGGTTTTAAAGGAAGTTGATATAATTTCATACCCTCTCTCCTCCTGATTTCTAAACGAGGCTTCGTGCTCGTTTTTTCGTTTTGACACCACCAACACGTCTCGTTGCCCATTTCTAACCTATAATCGAGACTTTTTCGGGTTTTAAAGGAAGTGGATATAATTTCATACCCTCTCTCCTCCCGATTTCTAAACGAGGCTTCGTGCTCCTTTTTTCGTTTTGACACCACCAACAAGTCCTGTGGCCCATTTCTAACCTATATAATCTAGACTTTTTCTGGTTTTAAAGGAAGTTGATATAATTTCATACCCTCTCTCCTCCTGATTTCTGAACGCGGCTTCGTGCTCGTTTTTTCGTTTTCACTCCACCAACACGTCCCGTGGCCCATTTCTAACCTATAATCGAGACTTTTTCGGATTTTAAAGGAAGTGGATATAATTTCATACCCTCTCTCCTCCCGATTTCTAAACGAGGCTTCGTGCACATTTTTTCATTTTGATACCACCAACAAGTCCAGTGGCCCATTTCTAACCTATAAACCAGAATTTTTTGGGTTTTAATGGAAGTGGATATAATTTCATACCCTCTCTCCTCCCGATTTCTAAACGAGGCTTCGTGCTCGTTTTTACGTTTTGACACCACCAACATGTCCCGTGGCCCTTTTCTAACCTATAATAGAGAATTTTTCGTCTTTTAAAGGAAGTGGATATAATTTCATACCCTCTCTCCTCCCGATTTCTAAACGAGGCTTCGTGCTCGTTTTTTCTTTTTACACCACCAACACGTCTCGTTGCCCATTTCTAACCTATAATCGAGACTTTTTCGGGTTTTAAAGGAAGTGGATATAATTTCGTACCCTCTCTCCTCCCGATTTCTAAACGAGGCTTCGTGCTCCTTTTTTCGTTTTGACACCACCAACAAGTCCTGTGGCCCATTTCTAACCTATAATCCAGACTTTTTCTGATTTTAAAGGAAGGTGATATAATTTCATACCCTCTCTCCTCCTGATTTCTAAACGCGGCTTCGTGCTCGTTTTTTCATTTTGACACCACCAACACGTCTCGTGGCCCATTTCTAACCTATAATAGAGAATTTTTCGGGTTTTAAAGGAACTGGATATAATTTCATACCCTCTCTCCTCCCGATTTCTAAACGAGGCATCGTGCTCGTTTTTTCGTTTTGACACCACCAACACGTCTCGTTGCCCATTTCTAACCTATAATCGAGATTTTTTCGGGTTTTAAAGGAAGTGGATATAATTTCATTCCCTCTCTCCTCCCGATTTCTAAACGAGGCTTCGTGCTCCTTTTTTCGTTTTGACACCACCAACAAGTCCTGTGGCCCATTTCTAACCTATAATCCAGACTTTTTCTAGTTTTAAAGGAAGTTGATATAATTTCATACCTTCTCTCCTTCCGATTTCTAAACGAGGCTTCGTGCTCGTTTTTTCGTTTTGACACCATCAACACGTCTTGTTGCCCATTTCTAACCTATAATCGAGACTTTTTAGGGTTTTAAAGGAAGTGGATATAATTTCATACCCTCTCTCCTCCCGATTTCTAAACGAGGCTTCGTGCTCGTTTTTTCGTTTTGACACCACCAACATGTCCTGTGGCCCATTTCTAACCTATAATCCAGACTTTTTCTGGTTTTAAAGGAAGTTGATATAATTTCATACCCTCTCTCCTCCTGATTTCTAAACGCGGCTTCGTGCTCGTTTTTACGTTTTGACACCACCAACACGTCCCGTGGCCCTTTTGTAACCTATAATAGAGAATTTTACGTGTTTTAAAGGAAGTGGATATAATTCCATACCCTCTCTCCTCCCGATTTCTAAACGAGGCTTCGTGCTCATTTTTTCGTTTTGACACCACCAACATGTCTCGTGGCCCATTTCTAACCTATAATCCAGACTTTTTCGGGTTTTAAAGGAAGTGGATATAATTTCATACCTTCTCTCCTCCCGATTTCTAAACGAGGCTTCGTGCTCGTTTTTTCGTTTTGACACCACCAACACGTCTCGTTGCCCATTTCTAACCTATAATCGAGACTTTTTCGGGTTTTAAAGGAAGTGGATATAATTTCATACCCTCTCTCCTCCCGATTTCTAAACGAGGCTTCGTGCTCCTCTTCTCGTTTTGATACCACCAACAAGTCTTGTGGCCCATTTCTAACCTATAATCCAGACTTTTTCTGATTTTAAAGGAAGTTGATATAATTTCATACCCTCTCTCCTCCGGATTTCTAAACGCGGCTTCGTGCTCGTTTTTTCGTTTTGACACCACCAACACGTCTCGTGGCCCATTTCTAACCTATAATAGAGAATTTTTCGGGTTTTATAGGAACTGGATATAATTTCATACCCTCTCTCCTCCCGATTTCTAAACGAGGCATCGTGCTCGTTTTTTCGTTTTGACACCACCAACACGTCTCGTTGCCCATTTCTAACCTATAATCGAGATTTTTTCGGGTTTTAAAGGAAGTGGATATAATTTCATTCCCTCTCTCCTCCCGATTTCTAAACGAGGCTTCGTGCTCCTTTTTTCGTTTTGACACCACCAACAAGTCCTGTGGCCCATTTCTAACCCATAATCCAGACTTTTTCTGGTTTTAAAGGAAGTTGATATAATTTCATACCTTCTCTCCTTCCGATTTCTAAACGAGGCTTCGTGCTCGTTTTTTCGTTTTGACACCATAAACACGTCTCGTTGCCCATTTCTAACCTATAATCGAGACTTTTTCGGGTTTTAAAGGAAGTGGATATAATTTCATACCCTCTCTCCTCCCGATTTCTAAACGAGGCTTCGTGCTCGTTTTTTCGTTTTGACACCACCAACATGTCCTGTGGCCCATTTCTAACCTATAATCCAGACTTTTTCTGGTTTTAAAGGAAGTTGATATAATTTCATATCCTCTCTCCTCCTGATTTCTAAACGCGGCTTCGTGCTCGTTTTTACGTTTTGACACCACCAACACGTCCCGTGGCCCTTTTCTAACCTATAATAGAGAATTTTTCGTGTTTTAAAGGAAGTGGATATAATTTCATACCCTCTCTCCTCCCGATTTCTAAACGAGGCTTCGTGCTCATTTTTTCGTTTTGACACCACCAACATGTCGCGTGGCCCATTTCTAACCTATAATCCAGACTTTTTCGGGTTTTAAAGGAAGTGGATATAATTTCATACCTTCTCTCCTCCCGATTTCTAAATGAGGCATCGTGCTCGTTTTTTCGTTTTGACACCACCAACACGTCTCGTTGCCCATTTCTAACCTATAATCGAGACTTTTTCGGGTTTTAAAGGAAGTGGATATAATTTCATACCCTCTCTCCTCCCGATTTCTAAACGAGGCTTCGTGCTCGTTTTTTCGTTTTGACACCATAAACACGTCTCGTTGCCCATTTCTAACCTATAATCGAGACTTTTTCGGGTTTTAAAGGAAGTGGATATAATTTCATACCCTCTCTCCTCCCGATTTCTAAACGAGGCTTCGTGCTCGTTTTTTCGTTTTGACACCACCAACATGTCCTGTGGCCCATTTCTAACCTATAATCCAGACTTTTTCTGGTTTTAAAGGAAGTTGATATAATTTCATACCCTCTCTCCTCCTGATTTCTAAACGCGGCTTCGTGCTCATTTTTTCATTTTCACTCCACCAACACGTCCCGTGGCCCATTTCTAACCTATAATCGAGACTTTTTCGGGTTTTAAAGGAAGTGGATATAATTTCATACCCTCTCTCCTCCCGATTTCTAAACGAGGCTTCGTGCTCGTTTTTTCGTTTTGACACCACCAACATGTCTCGTGGCCCATTTCTAACCTATAATCTAGACTTTTTCGGGTTTTAAAGGAAGTGGATATAATTTCATACCTTCTCTCCTCCCGATTTCTAAACGCGGCTTCATGCTCGTTTTTTCGTTTTCACTCCACCAACACGTCCCGTGGCCCATTTCTAACCTATAATCGAGACTTTTTCGGGTTTTAAAGGAAGTGGATATAATTTCATACCCTCTCTCCTCCCGATTTCTAAACGAGGCTTCGTGCTCGTTTTTTCGTTTTGACACCACCAACATGTCTCGTGGCCCATTTCTAACCTATAATCCAGACTTTTTCAGGTTTTAAAGGAAGTTGATATAATTTCATACCCTCTCTCCTCCTGATTTCTAAACGCGGCTTCGTGCTCGTTTTTACATTTTGACACCACCAACACGTCTCGTGGCCAATTTCTAACCTATAATAGAGAATTTTTCGGGTTTTAAAGGAACTCGATATAATTTCATACCCTCTCTTCTCCCGATTTCTAAACGAGGCATCGTGCTCATTTTTTCGTTTTGACGCCACCAACACGTCTCGTTGCCCATTTCTAACCTATAATCCAGATTTTTTCGGGTTTTAAAGGAAGTGGATATAATTTCATTCCCTCTCTCCTCCCGATTTCTAAACGAGGCTTCGTGCTCATTTTTTCGTTTTGACACCACCAACATGTCCTGTGGCCCATTTCTAACCTATAATCCAGACTTCTTCTGGTTTTAAAGGAAGTTGATATAATTTCATACCTTCTCTCCTTCCGATTTCTAAACGAGGCTTCGTGCTCGTTTTTTCGTTTTGACACCATCAACACGTCTCGTTGCCCATTTCTAACCTATAATCGAGACATTTTCGGGTTTTAAAGGAAGTGGATATAATTTCATACCCTCTCTCCTCCCGATTTCTAAACGAGGCTTCGTGCTCCTTTTTTCGTTTTGACACCACCAACATGTCCTGTGGCCCATTTCTAACCTATAATCCAGACTTTTTCTGGTTTTAAAGGAAGTTTATATAATTTCATACCCTCTCTCCTCTTGATTTCTAAACGCGGCTTCGTGCTCGTTTTTTCGTTTTGACACCACCAACACGTCTCGTGGCCAAATTCTAACCTATAATAGAGAATTTTTCGGGTTTTAAAGGAACTGGATATAATTTCATACCCTCTCTTCTCCCGATTTCTAAACGAGGCATCGTGCTCGTTTTTTCGTTTTGACGCCACCAACACGTCTCGTTGCCCATTTCTAACCTATAATCCAGACTTTTTCGGGTTTTAAAGGAAGTGGATATAATTTCATTCCCTCTCTCCTCCCGATTTCTAAACGAGGCTTCGTGCTCCTTTTTTCGTTTTGACACCACCAACAAGTCCTGTGGCCCATTTCTAACCTATAATCCAGACTTTTTCTGGTTTTGAAGGTAGTTGATATAATTTCATACCCTCTCTCCTCCTGATTTACGCGGCTTCGTGCTCGTTTTTTCATTTTGACACCACCAACACGTCTCGTGGCCAAATTCTAACCTATAATAGAGAATTTTTCGGGTTTTAAAGGAACTGGATATAATTTCATACCCTCTCTTCTCCCTATTTCTAAACGAGGCAACGTGCTCGTTTTTTCGTTTTGACGCCACCAACACGTCTCGTTGCCCATTTCTAACCTATAATCCAGACTTTTTCTGGTTTTAATGGTAGTTGATATAATTTCATACCCTCTCTCCTCCTGATTTCTAAATGCGGCTTCGTGCTCGTTTTATCATTTTGACACCACCAACACGTCTCGTGGCCCATTTCTAACCTATAATAGAGAATTTTTCGGGTTTTAAAGGAAGTGGATATAATTTCATACCCTCTCTACTCCCGATTTCTAAACGAGGCATCGTGCTCGTTTTTTCGTTTTGACACAACCAACATGTCTCGTGGCCCATTTCTAACCTATAATCCAGACTTTTTCGGGTTTTAAAGGAAGTGGATATAATTTCATACCTTCTCTCCTCCCGATTTCTAAACGAGGCTTCGTGCTCGTTTTTTCGTTTTGACACCGCCAACATGTCTCGTGGCCCATTTCTAACCTATAATCCAGACTTTTTCGGGTTTTAAAGGAAGTTGATATAATTTCATACATTCTCTCCTCCTGATTTCTAAACGAGGCTTCGTGCTCGTTTTTTCGTTTTGACACCACCAACACGTCTCGTGTCCCATTTCTAACCTATAATCGAGATTTTTTCGGGTTTTAAAGGAAGTGGATATAATTTCATACCCTCTCTCCTCCCGATTTCTAAACGAGGCTTCGTGCTCGTTTTTTCGTTTTGACACCACCAACAAGTCCTGTGGCCCATTTCTAACCTATAATCCAGACTTTTTCAGGTTTTAAAGGAAGTTGATATAATTTCATACCCTCTCTCCTCCTGATTTCTAAACGCGGCTTCGTGCTCGTTTTTTCGTTTTGACACCACCAACACGTCTCGTGGCCAAATTCTAACCTATAATAGAGAATTTTTCGGGTTTTAAAGGAACTGGATATAATTTCATACCCTCTCTTCTCCTGATTTCTAAACGAGACATCGTGCTCGTTTTTTCGTTTTGACGCCACCAACACGTCTCGTTGCCCATTTCTAACCTATAATCCAGACTTTTTCGGGTTTTAAAGGAAGTGGATATAATTTCATACCTTCTCTCCTCCCGATTTCTAAACGAGGCTTCGTGCTCGTTTTTTCGTTTTGACACCGCCAACATGTCTCGTGGCCCATTTCTAACCTATAATCCAGACTTTTTCGGGTTTTAAAGGAAGTTGATATAATTTCATACCTTCTCTCCTCCTGATTTCTAAACGAGGCTTCGTGCTCGTTTTTTCGTTTTGACACCACCAACACGTCTCGTGGCCCATTTCTAACCTATAATAGAGAATTTTTCGGGTTTTAAAGGAACTGGATATAATTTCATACCCTCTCTTCTCCCGATTTCTAAACGAGGCATCGTGCTCGTTTTTTCGTTTTGACACAACCAACATGTCTCGTGGCCCATTTCTAACCTATAATAGAGAATTTTTCGGGTTTTAAAGGAACTGGATATAATTTCATACCTTCTCTCCTCCTGATTTCTAAACGAGGCTTCGTGCTCGTTTTTTCGTTTTGACACCGCCAACACGTCCCGTGGCCCTTTTCTAACCTATAATAGAGAATTCTTCGTGTTTTAAAGGAAGTGGATATAATTTCATACCCTCTCTCCTCCCGATTTCTAAACGAGGCTTCGTGCTCGTTTTTTCGTTTTGACACCACCAACACGTCTCGTTGCCCATTTCTAACCTATAATCGAGATTTTTTCGGGTTTTAAAGGAAGTGGATATAATTTCATACACTCTCTCCTCCCGATTTCTAAACGAGGCTTCGTGCTCCTTTTTTCGTTTTGACACCACCAACATGTCCTGTGGCCCATTTCTAACCTATAATCTAGACTCTTTCTGGTTTTCAAGGAAGTAGATATAATTTCATACCCTCTCTCCTCCTGATTTCTAAACGCGGCTTCGTGCTCGTTTTTTCGTTTTCACTCCACCAACACGTCCCGTGGCCCATTTCTAACCTATAATCGAGACTTTTTCGGGTTTTACAGGAAGTGGATATAATTTCATACCCTCTCTCCTCCCGATTTCTAAACGAGGCTTCGTGCTCGTTTTTTCGTTTTGACACCACCAACATGTCTCGTGGCCCATTTCTAACCTATAATCCAGACTTTTTCGGGTTTTAAAGGAAGTGGATAAAATTTAATACCCTCTCTCCTCCCGATTTCTAAACGAGGCTTCGTGCTCCTTTTTTCGTTTTGACACCACCAACAAGTCCTGTGGCCCATTTCTAACCTATAATCCAGACTTTTTCTGGTTTTAAAGGAAGTTGATATAATTTCATACCCTCTCTCCTCCTGATTTCTAAACGCGGCTTCGTGCTCGTTTTTTCGTTTTGACACCACCAACACGTCTCGTGGCCCATTTCTAACCTATAATAGAGAATTTTTCGGGTTTTAAAGGAACTGGATATAATTTCATACCCTCTCTTCTCCCGATTTCTAAACGAGGCATCGTGCTCGTTTTTTCGTTTTGACACAACCAACATGTCTCGTGGCCCATTTCTAACCTATAAACCAGACTTTTTCGTGTTTTAAAGGAAGTGGATATAATTTCATACCCTCTCTCCTCCTGATTTCTAAACGAGGCTTCGTGCTCATTTTTTCGTTTTGACACCACCAAGACGTCTCGTGGCCCATTTCTAACCTATAATCGAGACTTTTTCGGGCTTTAAAGGAAGCGGATATAATTTCATACCCTCTCTCCTCCCGATTTCTAAACGAGGCTTCGTGCTCGTTTTTTCGTTTTGACACCACCAACACATCTCGTGGCCCATATCTAACCTATAATCGAGACTTTTTCGGGTTTTAAAGGAAGTGGATATAATTTCATTCCGTCTCTCCTCCCGATTTCTAAACGAGGCTTCGTGCTCATTTTTTCGTTTTGACACCGCCAACACGTATCGTGGCCCATTTCTAACCTTTAATCGAGACTTTTTCGGGTTTTAATGGAAGTGGATACAATTTCATACCCTCTCTCCTCCCGATTTCTAATCGAGGCTTCGTGCTCGTTTTTTCGTTTTGACACCACCAACAATTCCCGTGGCCCATTTCTAACCTATAATCGAGACTTTTTCTGGTTTTAAAGGAAGTTGATATAAATTCATACCCTCTCTCCTCCTGATTTCTAAACGCGGCTTCGTGCTCGTTTTTTCGTTTTGACACCACCAACACGTCTCGTGGCCCATTTCTAACCTATAATAGAGAATTTTTCGGGTTTTAAAGGAACTGGATATAATTTCATACCCTCTCTTCTCCCGATTTCTAAACGAGGCATCGTGCTCATTTTTTCGTTTTGACACAACCAACATGTCTCGTGGCCCATTTCTAACCTATAATCCAGACTTTTTCGGGTTTTAAAGGAAGTGGATATAATTTCATTCCGACTCTCCTCCCGATTTCTAAACGAGGCTTCGTGCTCATTTTTTCGTTTTGACACCGCCAACACGTATCGTGGCCCATTTCTAACCTATAATCGAGACTTTTTCGGGTTTTAATGGAAGTGGATATAATTTCATACCCTCTCTCCTCCCGATTTCTAATCGAGGCTTCGTGCTCGTTTTTTCGTTTTGACACCACCAACAATTCCCGTGGCCCATTTCTAACCTATAATCGAGTCTTTTTATGGTTTTAAAGGAAGTTGATATAATTCCATACCCTCTCTCCTCCCGATTTCTAAACGAGGCTTCGTGCTCGTTTTTTCGTTTTGACACCACCAACATGTCTCGTGGCCCATTTCTAACCTATAATCCAGACTTTTTCGGGTTTTAAAGGAAGTGGATATAATTTCATACCTTCTCTCCTCCCGATTTCTAAACGAGGCTTCGTGCTCGTTTTTTCGTTTTGACACCACCAACACGTCTCGTTGCCCATTTCTAACCTATAATCGAGACTTTTTCGGGTTTTAAAGGAAGTGGATATAATTTCATACCCTCTCTCCTCCCGATTTCTAAACGAGGCTTCGTGCTCCTCTTTTCGTTTTGACACCACCAACAAGTCCTGTGGCCCATTTCTAACCCATAATCCAGACTTTTTCTGATTTTAAAGGAAGTTGATATAATTTCATACCCTCTATCCTCCTGAATTCTAAACGCGGCTTCGTGCTCGTTTTTTCGTTTTGACACCACCAACACGTCTCGTTGCCCATTTCTAACCTATAATAGAGAATTTTTCGGGTTTTAAAGGAACTGGATATAATTTCATACCCTCTCTCCTCCCGATTTCTAAACGAGGCATCGTGCTCGTATTTTCGTTTTGACACCACCAACACGTCTCGTTGCCCATTTCTAACCTATAATCGAGATTTTTTCGGGTTTTAAAGGAAGTGGATATAATTTCATTCCCTCTCTCCTCCCGATTTCTAAACGAGGCTTCATGCTCCTTTTTTCGTTTTGACACCACCAACAAGTCCTGTGGCCCATTTCTAACCTATAATCCAGACTTTTTCTGGTTTTAAAGGAAGTTGATATAATTTCATACCCTCTCTCCTCCCGATTTCTAAACGAGGCTTCGTGCTCGTTTTTTCGTTTTGACACCATAAACACGTCTCGTTGCCCATTTCTAACCTATAATCGAGACTTTTTCGGGTTTTAAAGGAAGTGGATAAAATTTCATACCCTCTCTCCTCCCGATTTCTAAACGAGGCTTCGTGCTCGTTTTTTCGTTTTGACACCACCAACATGTCCTGTGGCCCATTTCTAACCTATAATCCAGACTTTTTCTGGTTTTAAAGGAAGTTGATATAATTTCATATCCTCTCTCCTCCTGATTTCTAAACGCGGCTTCGTGCTCGTTTTTACGTTTTGACACCACCAACACGTCCCGTGGCCCTTTTCTAACCTATAATAGAGAATTTTTCGTGTTTTAAAGGAAGTGGATATAATTTCATACCCTCTCTCCTCCCGATTTCTAAACGAGGCTTCGTGCTCATTTTTTCGTTTTGACACCACCAACATGTCTCGTGGCCCATTTCTAACCTATAATCCAGACTTTTTCGGGTTTTAAAGGAAGTGGATATAATTTCATACCTTCTCTCCTCCCGATTTCTAAACGAGGCTTCGTGCTCGTTTTTTCGTTTTGACGCCACCAACACGTCTCGTTGCCCATTTCTAACCTATAATCGAGACTTTTTCGGGTTTTAAAGGAAGTGGATATAATTTCATACCCTCTCTCCTCCCGATTTCTAAACGAGGCTTCGTGCTCCTTTTTTCGTTTTGACACCACCAACAAGTCCTGTGGCCCATTTCTAACCTATAATCCAGACTTTTTCTGGTTTTAAAGGAAGTTGATATAATTTCATACCCTCTCTCCTCCTGATTTCTAAACGCGGCTTCGTGCTCTTTTTTTCGTTTTCACTCCGCCAACACGTCCCGTGGCCCATTTCTAACCTATAATCGAGACTTTTTCGGGTTTTAAAGGAAGTGGATATAATTTCATACCCTCTCTCCTCCCGATTTCTAAACGAGGCTTCGTGCTCGTTTTTTCGTTTTGACACCACCAACATGTCTCGTGGCCCATTTCTAACCTATAATCCAGACTTTTTCGGGTTTTAAAGGAAGTGGATATAATTTCATACCTTCTCTCCTCCCGATTTCTATATGCGGCTTCATGCTCGTTTTTTCGTTTTCACTCCACCAACACGTCCCGTGGCCCATTTCTAACCTATAATCGAGACTTTTTCGGGTTTTAAAGGAAGTGGATATAATTTCATACCCTCTCTCCTCCCGATTTCTAAACGAGGCTTCGTGCTCGTTTTTTCGTTTTGACACCACCAACATGTCTCGTGGCCCATTTCTAACCTATAATCCAGACTTTTTCAGGTTTTAAAGGAAGTTGATATAATTTCATACCCTCTCTCCTCCTGATTTCTAAACGCGGCTTCGTGCTCGTTTTTACATTTTGACACCACCAACACGTCTCGTGGCCAATTTCTAACCTATAATAGAGAATTTTTCGGGTTTTAAAGGAACTCGATATAATTTCATACCCTCTCTTCTCCCGATTTCTAAACGAGGCATCGTGCTCATTTTTTCGTTTTGACGCCACCAACACGTCTCGTTGCCCATTTCTAACCTATAATCCAGATTTTTTCGGGTTTTAAAGGAAGTGGATATAATTTCATTCCCTCTCTCCTCCCGATTTCTAAACGAGGCTTCGTGCTCCTTTTTTCGTTTTGACACCACCAACAAGTCCTGTGGCCCATTTCTAACCTATAATCCAGACTTTTTCTGGTTTTAAAGGAAGTTGATATAATTTCATACCTTCTCTCCTTCCGATTTCTAAACGAGGCTTCGTGCTCGTTTTTTCGTTTTGACACCATCAACACGTCTCGTTGCCCATTTCTAACCTATAATCGAGACTTTTTCGGGTTTTAAAGGAAATGGATATAATTTCATATCCTCTCTCCTCCCGATTTCTAAACGAGGCTTCGTGCTGGTTTTTTCGTTTTGACACCACCAACATGTCCTGTGGCCCATTTCTAACCTATAATCCAGACTTTTTCTGGTTTTAAAGGAAGTTTATATAATTTCATACCCTCTCTCCTCCTGATTTCTAAACGCGGCTTCGTGCTCGTTTTTTCGTTTTGACACCACCAACACGTCTCGTGGCCAAATTCTAACCTATAATAGAGAATTTTTCGGGTTTTAAAGGAACTGGATATAATTTCATACCCTCTCTTCTCCCGATTTCTAAACGAGGCATCGTGCTCGTTTTTTCGTTTTGACGCCACCAACACGTCTCGTTGCCCATTTCTAACCTATAATCCAGACTTTTTCTGGTTTTAAAGGTAGTTGATATAATTTCATACCCTCTCTCCTCCTGATTTCTAAATGCGGCTTCGTGCTCGTTTTTTCATTTTGACACCACCAACACGTCTCGTGGCCCATTTCTAACCTATAATAGAGAATTTTTCGGGTTTTAAAGGAAGTGGATATAATTTCATACCCTCTCTTCTCCCGATTTTTAAACGAGGCATCGTGCTCGTTTTTTCGTTTTGACACAACCAACATGTCTCGTGGCCCATTTCTAACCTATAATCCAGACTTTTTCGGGTTTTAAAGGAAGTGGATATAATTTCATACCTTCTCTCCTCCCGATTTCTAAACGAGGCTTCGTGCTCGTTTTTTCGTTTTGACACCGCCAACATGTCTCGTGGCCCATTTCTAACCTATAATCCAGACTTTTTCGGGTTTTAAAGGAAGTTGATATAATTTCATACCTTCTCTCCTCCCGATTTCTAAACGAGGCTTCGTGCTCGTTTTTTCGTTTTGACACCACCAACACGTCTCGTTGCCCATTTCTAACCTATAATCGAGATTTTTTCGGGTTTTAAAGAAAGTGGATATAATTTCATACCCTCTCTCCTCCTGATTTCTAAACGCGGCTTCGTGCTCGTTTTTTCGTTTTGACACCACCAACAAGTCCCGTGGCCCATTTCTAACCTATAATCCAGACTTTTTCGGGTTTTAAAGGATGTGGATATAATTTCATACCCTCTCTCCTCCCGATTTCTAAACGAGGCTTCGTGCTCGTTTTTTCGTTTTGACACCACCAACATGTCTCGTGGCCCATTTCTAACCTATAATCCAGACTTTTTCGGGTTTTAAAGGAAGTGGATATAATTTAATACCCTCTCTCCTCCTGATTTCTAAACGAGGCTTCGTGCTCCTTTTTTCGTTTTGACACCACCAACAAGTCCTGTGGCCCATTTCTAACCTATAATCCAGACTTTTCTGGTTTTAAAGGAAGTTGATATAATTTCATACCCTCTCTCCTCCTGATTTCTAAACGCGGCTTCGTGCTAGTTTTTTCGTTTTGACACCACCAACACGTCTCGTGGCCCATTTCTAACCTATAATAGAGAATTTTTCGGGTTTTAAAGGAACTGGATATAATTTCATACCCTCTCTTCTCCCGATTTCTAAACGAGGCATCGTGCTCGTTTTTTCGTTTTGACACAACCAACATGTCTCGTGGCCCATTTCTAACCTATAAACCAGACTTTTTCGTGTTTTAAAGGAAGTGGATATAATTTCATACCCTCTCTCCTCCTGATTTCTAAACGAGGCTTCGTGCTCATTTTTTCGTTTTGACACCACCAAGACGTCTCGTGGCCCATTTCTAACCTATAATCGAGACTTTTTCGGGCTTTAAAGGAAGCGGATATAATTTCATACCCTCTCTCCTCCCGATTTCTAAACGAGGCTTCGTGCTCGTTTTTTCGTTTTGACACCACCAACACATCTCGTGGCCCATATCTAACCTATAATCGAGACTTTTTCGGGTTTTAAAGGAAGTGTATATAATTTCATTCAGTCTCTCCTCCCGATTTCTAAACGAGGCTTCGTGCTCATTTTTTCGTTTTGACACCGCCAACACGTATCGTGGCCCATTTCTAACCTATAATCGAGACTTTTTCGGGTTTTAATGGAAGTGGATATAATTTCATACCCTCTCTCCTCCCGATTTCTAATCGAGGCTTCGTGCTCGTTTTTTCGTTTTGACACCACCAACAATTCCCGTGGCCCATTTCTAACCTATAATCGAGACTTTTTCTGGTTTTAAAGGAAGTTGATATAAATTCAGACCCTCTCTCCTCCTGATTTCTAAACGCGGCTTCGTGCTCGTTTTTTCGTTTTGACACCACCAACACGTCTCGTGGCCCATTTCTAACCTATAATAGAGAATTTTTCGGGTTTTCAAGGAACTGGATATAATTTCATACCCTCTCTTCTCCCGATTTCTAAACGAGGCATCGTGCTCGTTTTTTCGTTTTGACACAACCAACATGTCTCGTGACCCATTTCTAACCTATAATCCAGACTTTTTCGGGTTTTAAAGGAAGTGGATATAATTTCGTACCCTCTCTCCTCCTGATTTCTAAACGAGGCTTCGTGCTCATTTTTTCATTTTGACACCACCAAGCCGTCTCGTGGCCCATTTCTAACCTATAATCGAGACTTTTTCGGTTTTTAATGGAAGTGGATATAATTTCATACCCTCTCTCCTCCCGATTTCTAAACGAGGATTCGTGTTTGTTTTTTCGTTTTGACACCCCCAACACGTCCCGTGGCCCTTTTCTAACCTATAATAGAGAATTTTTCGTGTTTTAAAGGAAGTGGATATAATTTCATACCCTCTCTCCTCCCGATTTCTAAACGAGGCTTCGTGCTCCTTTTTTCATTTTGACACCACCAACATGTCTCGTGGCCCATTTCTAACCTATAATCCAGACTTTCTCGGGTTTTAAAGGAAGTGGATATAATTTCATACCTTCTCTCCTCCCGATTTCTAAACGAGGCTTCGTGCTCGTTTTTTCATTTTGACACCACCAACACGTCTCGTTGCCCATTTCTAACCTATAATCGAGACTTTTTTGGGTTTTAAAGGAAGTGGATATAATTTCATACCCTCTCTCCTCCCGATTTATAAACGAGGCTTCGTGCTCCTTTTTTCATTTTGACACCACCAACAAGTCCTGCAGCCCATTTCTAACCTATAATCCAGACTTTTTCTGGTTTTAAAGGAAGTTGATATAATTTCATACCCTCTCTCCTCCTGATTTCTAAACACGGCTTCGTGCTCGTTTTTTTGTTTTCACTCCACCAACACGTCCCGTGCCCCATTTCTAACCTATATTCGAGACTTTTTCGGGTTTTAAAGGAAGTGGATATAATTTTATACCCTCTCTCCTCCCGATTTCTAAACGAGGCTTCGTGCTCGTTTTTTCGTTTTGACACCACCAACATGTCCTGTGGCCCATTTCTAACCTATAATCCAGACTTTTTCTGGTTTTAAAGGAAGTTGATATAATTTCATATCCTCTCTCCTCCTGATTTCTAAACGCGGCTTCGTGCTCGTTTTTACGTTTTGACACCACCAACACGTCCCGTGGCCCTTTTCTAACCTATAATAGAGAATTTTTCGTGTTTTAAAGGAAGTGGATATAATTTCATACCCTCTCTCCTCCCGATTTCTAAACGAGGCTTCGTGCTCGTTTTTTCGTTTTGACACCACCAACATGTCTCGTGGCCCATTTCTAACCTATAATCTAGACTTTTTCGGGTTTTAAAGGAAGTGGATATAATTTCATACCTTCTCTCCTCCCGATTTCTAAACGAGGCTTCGTGCTCGTTTTTTCATTTTGACACCACCAACACGTCTCGTTGCCCATTTCTAACCTATAATCGAGACTTTTTCGGGTTTTAAAGGAAGTGGATATAATTTCATACCCTCTCTCCTCCCGATTTATAAACGAGGCTTCGTGCTCCTTTTTTCATTTTGACACCACCAACAAGTCCTGCAGCCCATTTCTAACCTATAATCCAGACTTTTTCTGGTTTTAAAGGAAGTTGATATAATTTCATACCCTCTCTCCTCCTGATTTCTAAACACGGCTTCGTGCTCGTTTTTTTGTTTTCACTCCACCAACACGTCCCGTGGCCCATTTCTAACCTATAATCGAGACTTTTTCGGGTTTTAAAGGAAGTGGATATAATTTCATACCCTCTCTCCTCCCGATTTCTAAACGAGGCTTCGTGCTCGTTTTTTCGTTTTGACACCACCAACATGTCTCGTGGCCCATTTCTAACCTATAATCCAGACTTTTTCAGGTTTTAAAGGAAGTTGATATAATTTCATACCCTCTCTCCTCCTGATTTCTAAACGCGGCTTCGTGCTCGTTTTTACATTTTCACACCACCAACACGTCTCGTGGCCAATTTCTAACCTATAATAGAGAATTTTTCGGGTTTTAAAGGAACTCGATATAATTTCATACCCTCTCTTCTCCCGATTTCTAAACGAGGCATCGTGCTCATTTTTTCGTTTTGACGCCACCAACACGTCTCGTTGCCCATTTCTAACCTATAATCCAGATTTTTTCGGGTTTTAAAGGAAGTGGATATAATTTCATTCCCTCTCTCCTCCCGATTTCTAAACGAGGCTTCGTGCTCCTTTTTTCGTTTTGACACCACCAACAAGTCCTGTGGCCCATTTCTAACCTATAATCCAGACTTTTTCTGGTTTTAAAGGAAGTTGATATAATTTCATACCCTCTCTCCTCCCGATTTCTAAACGAGGCTTCGTGCTCGTTTTTTCGTTTTGACACCACCAACATGTCCTGTGGCCCATTTCTAACCTATAATCCAGACATTTTCTGGTTTTAAAGGGAGTTTATATAATTTCATACCCTCTCTCCTCTTGATTTCTAAACTCGGCTTCGTGCTCGTTTTTTCGTTTTGACACCACCAACACGTCTCGTGGCCAAATTCTAACCTATAATAGAGAATTTTTCGGGTTTTAAAGGAACTGGATATAATTTCATACCCTCTCTTCTCCCGATTTCTAAACGAGGCATCGTGCTCGTTTTTTCGTTTTGACGCCACCAACACGTCTCGTTGCCCATTTCTAACCTATAATCCAGACTTTTTCGGGTTTTAAAGGAAGTGGATATAATTTCATTCCCTCTCTCCTGCCGATTTCTAAACGAGGCTTCGTGCTCCTTTTTTCGTTTTGACACCACCAACAAGTCCTGTGGCCCATTTCTAACCTATAATCCAGACTTTTTCTGGTTTTGAAGGTAGTTGATATAATTTCATACCCTCTCTCCTCCTGATTTACGCGGCTTCGTGCTCGTTTTTTCATTTTGACACCACCAACACGTCTCGTGGCCAAATTCTAAACTATAATAGAGAATTTTTCGGGTTTTAAAGGAACTGGATATAATTTCATACCCTCTCTTCTCCCGATTTCTAAACGAGGCATCGTGCTCGTTTTTTCGTTTTGACGCCACCAACACGTCTCGTTGCCCATTTCTAACCTATAATCCAGACTTTTTCTGGTTTTAAAGGTAGTTGATATAATTTCATACCCTCTCTCCTCCTGATTTCTAAATGCGGCTTCGTGCTCGTTTTTTCATTTTGACACCACCAACACGTCTCGTGGCCCATTTCTAACCTATAATAGAGAATTTTTCGGGTTTTAAAGGAAGTGGATATAATTTCATACCTTCTCTCCTCCCGATTTCTAAACGAGGCTTCGTGCTCGTTTTTTCGTTTTGACACCGCCAACATGTCTCGTGGCCCATTTCTAACCTATAATCCAGACTTTTTCGGGTTTTAAAGGAAGTTGATATAATTTCATACCTTCTCTCCTCCTAATTTCTAAACGAGGCTTCGTGCTCGTTTTTTCGTTTTGACACCACCAACACGTCTCGTGTCCCATTTCTAACCTATAATCGAGATTTTTTCGGGTTTTAAAGGAAGTGGATATAATTTCATACCCTCTCTCCTCCCGATTTCTAAACGAGGCTTCGTGCTCGTTTTTTCGTTTTGACACCACCAACAAGTCCTGTGGCCCATTTCTAACCTATAATCCAGACTTTTTCAGGTTTTAAAGGAAGTTGATATAATTTCATACCCTCTCTCCTCCTGATTTCTAAACGCGGCTTCGTGCTCGTTTTTTCGTTTTGACACCACCAACACGTCTCGTGGCCAAATTCTAACCTATAATAGAGAATTTTTCGGGTTTTAAAGGAACTGGATATAATTTCATACCCTCTCTTGTCCCGATTTCTAAACGAGGCATCGTGCTCGTTTTTTCGTTTTGACGCCACCAACACGTCTCGTTGCCCATTTCTAACCTATAATCCAGACTTTTTCGGGTTTTAAAGGAAGTGGATATAATTTCATACCTTCTCTCCTCCCGATTTCTAAACGAGGCTTCGTGCTCGTTTTTTCGTTTTGACACCGCCAACATGTCTCGTGGCCCATTTCTAACCTATAATCCAGACTTTTTCGGGTTTTAAAGGAAGTTGATATAATTTCATACCTTCTCTCCTCCTGATTTCTAAACGAGGCTTCGTGCTCGTTTTTTCGTTTTGACACCACCAACACGTCTCGTGGCCCATTTCTAACCTATAATAGAGAATTTTTCGGGTTTTAAAGGAACTGGATATAATTTCATACCCTCTCTTCTCCCGATTTCTAAACGAGGCATCGTGCTCGTTTTTTCGTTTTGACACAACCAACATGTCTCGTGGCCCATTTCTAACCTATAATCCAGACTTTTTCGGGTTTTAAAGGAAGTGGATATAATTTCATACCTTCTCTCCTCCTGATTTCTAAACGAGGCTTCGTGCTCGTTTTTTCGTTTTGACACCGCCAACACGTCCCGTGGCCCTTTTCTAACCTATAATAGAGAATTCTTCGTGTTTTAAAGGAAGTGGATATAATTTCATACCCTCTCTCCTCCCGATTTCTAAACGAGGCTTCGTGCTCGTTTTTTCGTTTTGACACCACCAACATGTCTCGTGGCCCATTTCTAACCTATAATCCAGACTTTTTCGGGTTTTAAAGGAAGTGGATATAATTTCATACCTTCTCTCCTCCCGATTTCTAAACGAGGCTTCGTGCTCGTTTTTTCGTTTTGACACCACCAACACGTCTCGTTGCCCATTTCTAACCTATAATCGAGATTTTTTCGGGTTTTAAAGGAAGTGGATATAATTTCATACACTCTCTCCTCCCGATTTCTAAACGAGGCTTCGTGCTCCTTTTTTCGTTTTGACACCACCAACATGTCCTGTGGCCCATTTCTAACCTATAATCCAGACACTTTCTGGTTTTCAAGGAAGTAGATATAATTTCATACCCTCTCTCCTCCTGATTTCTAAACGCGGCTTCGTGCTCGTTTTTTCGTTTTCACTCCACCAACACGTCCCGTGGCCCATTTCTAACCTATAATCGAGACTTTTTCGGGTTTTACAGGAAGTGGATATAATTTCATACCCTCTCTCCTCCCGATTTCTAAACGAGGCTTCGTGCTCGTTTTTTCGTTTTGACACCACCAACATTTCTCGTGGCCCATTTCTAACCTATAATCCAGACTTTTTCGGGTTTTAAAGGAAGTGGATATAATTTAATACCCTCTCTCCTCCCGATTTCTAAACGAGGCTTCGTGCTCCTTTTTTCATTTTGACACCACCAACAAGTCCTGTGGCCCATTTCTAACCTATAATCCAGACTTTTTCTGGTTTTAAAGGAAGTTGATATAATTTCATACCCTCTCTCCTCCTGATTTCTAAACGCGGCTTCGTGCTCGTTTTTTCGTTTTGACACCACCAACACGTCTCGTGGCCCATTTCTAACCTATAATAGAGAATTTTTAGGGTTTTAAAGGAACTGGATATAATTTCATACCCTCTCTTCTCCCGATTTCTAAACGAGGCATCGTGCTCGTTTTTTCGTTTTGACACAACCAACATGTCTCGTGGCCCATTTCTAACCTATAAACCAGACTTTTTCGTGTTTTAAAGGAAGTGGATATAATTTCATACCCTCTCTCCTCCTGATTTCTAAACGAGGCTTCGTGCTCATTTTTTCGTTTTGACACCACCAAGACGTCTCGTGGCCCATTTCTAACCTATAATCGAGACTTTTTCGGGCTTTAAAGGAAGCGGATATAATTTCATACCCTCTCTCCTCCCGATTTCTAAACGAGGCTTCGTGCTCGTTTTTTCGTTTTGACACCACCAACACATCTCGTGGCCCATATCTAACCTATAATCGAGACTTTTTCGGGTTTTAAAGGAAGTGGATATAATTTCATTCCGTCTCTCCTCCCGATTTCTAAACGAGGCTTCGTGCTCATTTTTTCGTTTTGACACCGCCAACACGTATCGTGGCCCATTTCTAACCTATAATCGAGACTTTTTCGGGTTTTAATGGAAGTGGATATAATTTCATACCCTCTCTCCTCCCGATTTCTAATCGAGGCTTCGTGCTCGTTTTTTCGTTTTGACACCACCAACAATTCCCGTGGCCCATTTCTAACCTATAATCGAGACTTTTTCTGGTTTTAAAGGAAGTTGATATAAATTCATACCCTCTCTCCTCCTGATTTCTAAACGCGGCTTCGTGCTCGTTTTTTCGTTTTGACACCACCAACACGTCTCGTGGCCCATTTCTAACCTATAATAGAGAATTTTTCGGGTTTTAAAGGAACTGGATATAATTTCATACCCTCTCTTCTCCCGATTTCAAAACGAGGCATCGTGCTCGTTTCTTCGTTTTGACACAACCAACATGTCTCGTGGCCCATTTCTAACCTATAATCCTGACTTTTTCGGGTTTTAAAGGAAGTGGATATAATTTCATACCTTCTCTCCTCCTGATTTCTAAACGAGGCTTCGTGCTCGTTTTTTCGTTTTGACACCGCCAACACGTCCCGTGGCCCTTTTCTAACCTATAATAGAGAATTCTTCGTGTTTTAAAGGAAGTGGATATAATTTCATACCCTCTCTCCTCCCGATTTCTAAACGAGGCTTCGTGCTCGTTTTTTCGTTTTGACACCACCAACATGTCTCGTGGCCCATTTCTAACCTATAATCCAGACTTTTTCGGGTTTTAAAGGAAGTGGATATAATTTCATACCTTCTCTCCTCCCGATTTCTAAACGAGGCTTCGTGCTCGTTTTTTCGTTTTGACACCACCAACACGTCTCGTTGCCCATTTCTAACCTATAATCGAGATTTTTTCGGGTTTTAAAGGAAGTGGATATAATTTCATACACTCTCTCCTCCCGATTTCTAAACGAGGCTTCGTGCTCCTTTTTTCGTTTTGACACCACCAACATGTCCTGTGGCCCATTTCTAACCTATAATCCAGACACTTTCTGGTTTTCAAGGAAGTAGATATAATTTCATACCCTCTCTCCTCCTGATTTCTAAACGCGGCTTCGTGCTCGTTTTTTCGTTTTCACTCCACCAACACGTCCCGTGGCCCATTTCTAACCTATAATCGAGACTTTTTCGGGTTTTACAGGAAGTGGATATAATTTCATACCCTCTCTCCTCCCGATTTCTAAACGAGGCTTCGTGCTCGTTTTTTCGTTTTGACACCACCAACATTTCTCGTGGCCCATTTCTAACCTATAATCCAGACTTTTTCGGGTTTTAAAGGAAGTGGATATAATTTAATACCCTCTCTCCTCCCGATTTCTAAACGAGGCTTCGTGCTCCTTTTTTCATTTTGACACCACCAACAAGTCCTGTGGCCCATTTCTAACCTATAATCCAGACTTTTTCTGGTTTTAAAGGAAGTTGATATAATTTCATACCCTCTCTCCTCCTGATTTCTAAACGCGGCTTCGTGCTCGTTTTTTCGTTTTGACACCACCAACACGTCTCGTGGCCCATTTCTAACCTATAATAGAGAATTTTTAGGGTTTTAAAGGAACTGGATATAATTTCATACCCTCTCTTCTCCCGATTTCTAAACGAGGCATCGTGCTCGTTTTTTCGTTTTGACACAACCAACATGTCTCGTGGCCCATTTCTAACCTATAAACCAGACTTTTTCGTGTTTTAAAGGAAGTGGATATAATTTCATACCCTCTCTCCTCCTGATTTCTAAACGAGGCTTCGTGCTCATTTTTTCGTTTTGACACCACCAAGACGTCTCGTGGCCCATTTCTAACCTATAATCGAGACTTTTTCGGGCTTTAAAGGAAGCGGATATAATTTCATACCCTCTCTCCTCCCGATTTCTAAACGAGGCTTCGTGCTCGTTTTTTCGTTTTGACACCACCAACACATCTCGTGGCCCATATCTAACCTATAATCGAGACTTTTTCGGGTTTTAAAGGAAGTGGATATAATTTCATTCCGTCTCTCCTCCCGATTTCTAAACGAGGCTTCGTGCTCATTTTTTCGTTTTGACACCGCCAACACGTATCGTGGCCCATTTCTAACCTATAATCGAGACTTTTTCGGGTTTTAATGGAAGTGGATATAATTTCATACCCTCTCTCCTCCCGATTTCTAATCGAGGCTTCGTGCTCGTTTTTTCGTTTTGACACCACCAACAATTCCCGTGGCCCATTTCTAACCTATAATCGAGACTTTTTCTGGTTTTAAAGGAAGTTGATATAAATTCATACCCTCTCTCCTCCTGATTTCTAAACGCGGCTTCGTGCTCGTTTTTTCGTTTTGACACCACCAACACGTCTCGTGGCCCATTTCTAACCTATAATAGAGAATTTTTCGGGTTTTAAAGGAACTGGATATAATTTCATACCCTCTCTTCTCCCGATTTCAAAACGAGGCATCGTGCTCGTTTCTTCGTTTTGACACAACCAACATGTCTCGTGGCCCATTTCTAACCTATAATCCAGACTTTTTCGGGTTTTAAAGGAAGTGGATATAATTTCATACCTTCTCTCCTCCTGATTTCTAAACGAGGCTTCGTGCTCGTTTTTTCGTTTTGACACCGCCAACACGTCCCGTGGCCCTTTTCTAACCTATAATAGAGAATTCTTCGTGTTTTAAAGGAAGTGGATATAATTTCATACCCTCTCTCCTCCCGATTTCTAAACGAGGCTTCGTGCTCGTTTTTTCGTTTTGACACCACCAACATGTCTCGTGGCCCATTTCTAACCTATAATCCAGACTTTTTCGGGTTTTAAAGGAAGTGGATATAATTTCATACCTTCTCTCCTCCCGATTTCTAAACGAGGCTTCGTGCTCGTTTTTTCGTTTTGACACCACCAACACGTCTCGTTGCCCATTTCTAACCCATAATCGAGATTTTTTCGGGTTTTAAAGGAAGTGGATATAATTTCATACACTCTCTCCTCCTGATTTCTAAACGAGGCTTCGTGCCCCTTTTTTCGTTTTAACACCACCAACAAGTCCTGTGGCCCATTTCTAACCTATAATCCAGACTTTTTCTGGTTTTCAAGGAAGTTGATATAATTTCATACCCTCTCTCCTCCTGATTTCTAAACGCGGCTTCGTGCTCATTTTTTCGTTTTGACACCACCAACAAGTCCCGTGGCCCATTTCTAACCTATAATCCAGACTTTTTCGGGTTTTAAAGGAAGTGGATATAATTTCATACCCTCTCTCCTCCCGATTTCTAAACGAGGCTTCGTGCTCGTTTTTTCGTTTTGACACCACCAACATGTCTCGTGGCCCATTTCTAACCTATAATCCAGACTTTTTCGGGTTTTAAAGGAAGTGGATATAATTTAATACCCTCTCTCCTCCCGATTTCTAAACGAGGCTTCGTGCTCCTTTTTTCGTTTTGACACCACCAACAAGTCCTGTGGCCCATTTCTAACCTATAATCCAGACTTTTCTGGTTTTAAAGGAAGTTGATATAATTTCATACCCTCTCTCCTCCTGATTTCTAAACGCGGCTTCGTGCTCGTTTTTTCATTTTGACACCACCAACACGTCTCGTGGCCCATTTCTAACCTATAATAGAGAATTTTTCGGGTTTTAAAGGAACTGGATATAATTTCATACCCTCTCTTCTCCCGATTTCTAAACGAGGCATCGTGCTCGTTTTTTCGTTTTGACACAACCAACATGTCTCGTGGCCCATTTCTAACCTATAAACCAGACTTTTTCGGGTTTTAAAGGAAGTGGATATAATTTTATACCCTCTCTCCTCCCGATTTCTAAACGAGGCTTCGTGCTCCTTTTTTCGTTTTGACACCACCAACAATTCTTGTGGCCCATTTCTAACCTATAATCCAGACTTTTTCTGGTTTTAAAGGAAGTTGATATAATTTCATACCCTCTCTCCTCCTGATTTCTAAACGCGGCTTCGTGCTCGTTTTTTCATTTTGACACCACCAACACGTCTCGTGGCCCATTTCTAACCTATAATAGAGAATCTTTCGGGTTTTAAAGGAACTGGATATAATTTCATACCCTCTCTTCTCCCGATTTCTAAACGAGGCATCGTGCTCGTTTTTTCGTTTTGACACCACCAACACCTCTCGTTGCCCATTTCTAACCTATAATCGAGACTTTTTCGGGTTTTAAAGGAAGTGGATATAATTTCATACCCTCTCTCCTCCCGATTTCTAAACGAGGCTTCGTGCTCCTTTTTTCGTTTTGACACCACCAACAAGTCCTGTTGCCCATTTCTAACCTATAATCCAGACTTTTTCTGATTTTAAAGGAAGTTGATATAAATTCATACCCTCTCTCCTCCTGATTTCTAAACGCGGCTTCGTGCTCGTTTTTTCGTTTTGACACCACCAACACGTCTCGTGGCCCATTTCTAACCTATAATAGAGAATTTTTCGGGTTTTAAAGGAACTGGATATAATTTCATACCCTCTCTTCTCCCGATTTCTAAACGAGGCATCGTGCTCGTTTTTTCGTTTTGACACAACCAACATGTCTCGTGACCCATTTCTAACCTATAATCCAGACTTTTTCGGGTTTTAAAGGAAGTGGATATAATTTCATACCCTCTCTCCTCCTGATTTCTAAACGAGTCTTCGTGCTCATTTTTTCATTTTGACACCACCAAGCCGTCTCGTGGCCCATTTCTAACCTATAATCGAGACTTTTTCGATTTTTAATGGAAGTGGATATAATTTCATACCCTCTCTCCTCCCGATTTCTAAACGAGGATTCGTGTTTGTTTTTTCGTTTTGACACCACCAACACGTCCCGTGGCCCTTTTCTAACCTATAATAGAGAATTTTTCGTGTTTTAAAGGAAGTGGATATAATTTCATACCCTCTCTCCTCCCGATTTCTAAACGAGGCTTCGTGCTCCTTTTTTCGTTTTGACACCACCAACATGTCTCGTGGCCCATTTCTAACCTATAATCCAGACTTTCTCGGGTTTTAAAGGAAGTGGATATAATTTCATACCTTCTCTCCTCCCGATTTCTAAACGAGGCTTCGTGCTCGTTTTTTCGTTTTGACACCACCAACAAGTCCTGTTGCCCATTTCTAACCTATAATCCAGACTTTTTCTGATTTTAAAGGAAGTTGATATAAATTCATACCCTCTCTCCTCCTGATTTCTAAACGCGGCTTCGTGCTCGTTTTTTCGTTTTGACACCACCAACACGTCTCGTGGCCCATTTCTAACCTATAATAGAGAATTTTTTGGGTTTTAAAGGAACTGGATATAATTTCATACCCTCTCTTCTCCCGATTTCAAAACGAGGCATCGTGCTCGTTTTTTCGTTTTGACACAACCAACATGTCTCGTGGCCCATTTATAACCTATAATCCAGACTTTTTCGGGTTTTAAAGGAAGTGGATATAATTTCATACCCTCTCTCCTCCTGATTTCTAAACGAGGCTTCGTGCTCATTTTTTCATTTTGACACCACCAAGCCGTCTCGTGGCCCATTTCTAACCTATAATCGAGACTTTTTCGGTTTTTAATGGAAGTGGATATAATTTCATACCCTCTCTCCTCCCGATTTCTAAACGAGGATTCGTGTTTGTTTTTTCGTTTTGACACCACCAACACGTCCCGTGGCCCTTTTCTAACCTATAATAGAGAATTTTTCGTGTTTTAAAGGAAGTGGATATAATTTCATACCCTCTCTCCTCCCGATTTCTAAACGAGGCTTCGTGCTCCTTTTTTCGTTTTGACACCACCAACAAGTCCTGCAGCCCATTTCTAACCTATAATCCAGACTTTTTCTGGTTTTAAAGGAAGTTGATATAATTTCATACCCTCTCTCCTCCTGATTTCTAAACACGGCTTCGTGCTCGTTTTTTCGTTTTCACTCCACCAACACGTCCCGTGCCCCATTTCTAACCTATATTCGAGACTTTTTCGGGTTTTAAAGGAAGTGGATATAATTTTATACCCTCTCTCCTCCCGATTTCTAAACGAGGCTTCGTGCTCGTTTTTTCGTTTTGACACCACCAACATGTCTCGTGGCCCATTTCTAACCTATAATCCAGACTTTTTCGGGTTTTAAAGGAAGTTGATATAATTTCATACCTTCTCTCCTCCCGATTTCTAAACGAGGCTTCGTGCTCGTTTTTTCGTTTTGACACCACCAACACGTCTCGTTGCCCATTTCTAACCTATAATCCAGACTTTTTCGGGTTTTAAAGGAAGTGGATATAATTTTATACCCTCTCTCCTCCCGATTTCTAAACGAGGCTTCGTGCTCCTTTTTTCGTTTTGACACCACCAACAATTCTTGTGGCCCATTTCTAACCTATAATCCAGACTTTTTCTGGTTTTAAAGGAAGTTGATATAATTTCATACCCTCTCTCCTCCTGATTTCTAAACGCGGCTTCGTGCTCGTTTTTTCATTTTGACACCACCAACACGTCTCGTGGCCCATTTCTAACCTATAATAGAGAATCTTTCGGGTTTTAAAGGAACTGGATATAATTTCATACCCTCTCTTCTCCCGATTTCTAAACGAGGCTTCGTGCTCGTTTTTTCGTTTTGACACCACCAACAAGTCCTGTTGCCCATTTCTAACCTATAATCCAGACTTTTTCTGATTTTAAAGGAAGTTGATATAAATTCATACCCTCTCTCCTCCTGATTTCTAAACGCGGCTTCGTGCTCGTTTTTTCGTTTTGACACCACCAACACGTCTCGTGGCCCATTTCTAACCTATAATAGAGAATTTTTTGGGTTTTAAAGGAACTGGATATAATTTCATACCCTCTCTTCTCCCGATTTCAAAACGAGGCATCGTGCTCGTTTTTTCGTTTTGACACAACCAACATGTCTCGTGGCCCATTTATAACCTATAATCCAGACTTTTTCGGGTTTTAAAGGAAGTGGATATAATTTCATACCCTCTCTCCTCCTGATTTCTAAACGAGGCTTCGTGCTCATTTTTTCATTTTGACACCACCAAGCCGTCTCGTGGCCCATTTCTAACCTATAATCGAGACTTTTTCGGTTTTTAATGGAAGTGGATATAATTTCATACCCTCTCTCCTCCCGATTTCTAAACGAGGATTCGTGTTTGTTTTTTCGTTTTGACACCACCAACACGTCCCGTGGCCCTTTTCTAACCTATAATAGAGAATTTTTCGTGTTTTAAAGGAAGTGGATATAATTTCATACCCTCTCTCCTCCCGATTTCTAAACGAGGCTTCGTGCTCCTTTTTTCGTTTTGACACCACCAACAAGTCCTGCAGCCCATTTCTAACCTATAATCCAGACTTTTTCTTGTTTTAAAGGAAGTTGATATAATTTCATACCCTCTCTCCTCCTGATTTCTAAACACGGCTTCGTGCTCGTTTTTTCGTTTTCACTCCACCAACACGTCCCGTGCCCCATTTCTAACCTATATTCGAGACTTTTTCGGGTTTTAAAGGAAGTGGATATAATTTTATACCCTCTCTCCTCCCGATTTCTAAACGAGGCTTCGTGCTCGTTTTTTCGTTTTGACACCACCAACATGTCTCGTGGCCCATTTCTAACCTATAATCCAGACTTTTTCGGGTTTTAAAGGAAGTTGATATAATTTCATACCTTCTCTCCTCCCGATTTCTAAACGAGGCTTCGTGCTCGTTTTTTCGTTTTGACACCACCAACACGTCTCGTTGCCCATTTCTAACCTATAATCCAGACTTTTTCGGGTTTTAAAGGAAGTGGATATAATTTTATACCCTCTCTCCTCCCGATTTCTAAACGAGGCTTCGTGCTCCTTTTTTCGTTTTGACACCACCAACAATTCTTGTGGCCCATTTCTAACCTATAATCCAGACTTTTTCTGGTTTTAAAGGAAGTTGATATAATTTCATACCCTCTCTCCTCCTGATTTCTAAACGCGGCTTCGTGCTCGTTTTTTCATTTTGACACCACCAACACGTCTCGTGGCCCATTTCTAACCTATAATAGAGAATCTTTCGGGTTTTAAAGGAACTGGATATAATTTCATACCCTCTCTTCTCCCGATTTCTAAACGAGGCATCGTGCTCGTTTTTTCGTTTTGACACCACCAACACCTCTCGTTGCCCATTTCTAACCTATAATCGAGACTTTTTCGGGTTTTAAAGGAAGTGGATATAATTTCATACCCTCTCTCCTCCCGATTTCTAAACGAGGCTTCGTGCTCCTTTTTTCGTTTTGACACCACCAACAAGTCCTGTTGCCCATTTCTAACCTATAATCCAGACTTTTTCTGATTTTAAAGGAAGTTGATATAAATTCATACCCTCTCTCCTCCTGATTTCTAAACGCGGCTTCGTGCTCGTTTTTTCGTTTTGACACCACCAACACGTCTCGTGGCCCATTTCTAACCTATAATAGAGAATTTTTTGGGTTTTAAAGGAACTGGATATAATTTCATACCCTCTCTTCTCCCGATTTCAAAACGAGGCATCGTGCTCGTTTTTTCGTTTTGACACAACCAACATGTCTCGTGGCCCATTTATAACCTATAATCCAGACTTTTTCGGGTTTTAAAGGAAGTGGATATAATTTCATACCCTCTCTCCTCCTGATTTTTAAACGAGGCTTCGTGCTCATTTTTTCATTTTGACACCACCAAGCCGTCTCGTGGCCCATTTCTAACCTATAATCGAGACTTTTTCGGTTTTTAATGGAAGTGGATATAATTTCATACCCTCTCTCCTCCCGATTTCTAAACGAGGATTCGTGTTTGTTTTTTCGTTTTGACACCACCAACACGTCCCGTGGCCCTTTTCTAACCTATAATAGAGAATTTTTCGTGTTTTAAAGGAAGTGGATAAAATTTCATACCCTCTCTCCTCCCGATTTCTAAACGAGGCTTCGTGCTCCTTTTTTCGTTTTGACACCACCAACATGTCTCGTGGCCCATTTCTAACCTATAATCCAGTCTTTCTCGGGTTTTACAGGAAGTGGATATAATTTCATACCTTCTCTCCTCCCGATTTCTAAACGAGGCTTCGTGCTCGTTTTTTCGTTTTGACACCACCAACACGTCTCGTTGCCCATTTCTAACCTATAATCGAGACTTTTTCGGATTTTAAAGGAAGTGGATATAATTTCATACCCTCTCTCCTCCCGATTTATAAACGAGGCTTCGTGCTCTTTTTTTCGTTTTGACACCACCAACAAGTCCTGCAGCCCATTTCTAACCTATAATCCAGACTTTTTCTGGTTTTAAAGGAAGTTGATATAATTTCATACCCTCTCTCCTCCTGATTTCTAAACACGGCTTCGTGCTCGTTTTTTCATTTTCACTCCACCAACACGTCCCGTGCCCCATTTCTAACCTATATTCGAGACTTTTTCGGGTTTTAAAGGAAGTGGATATAATTTTATACCCTCTCTCCTCCCGATTTCTAAACGAGGCTTGGTGCTCGTTTTTTCGTTTTGACACCACCAACACATCTCGTGGCCCATATCTAACCTATAATCGAGACTTTTTCGGGTTTTAAAGGAAGTGTATATAATTTCATTCCGTCTCTCCTCCCGATTTCTAAACGAGGCTTCGTGCTCATTTTTTCGTTTTGACACCGCCAACACGTATCGTGGCCCATTTCTAACCTATAATCGAGACTTTTTCGGGTTTTAATGGAAGTGGATATAATTTCATACCCTCTCTCCTCCCGATTTCTAATCGAGGCTTCGTGCTCGTTTTTTCGTTTTGACACCAACAACACGTCTCGTGGCCAAATTCTAACCTATAATAGAGAATTTTTCGGGTTTTAAAGGAACTGGATATAATTTCATACCCTCTCTTCTCCCGATTTCTAAACGAGGCATCGTGCTCGTTTTTTCGTTTTGACGCCACCAACACGTCTCGTTGCCCATTTCTAACCTATAATCCAGACTTTTTCGGGTTTTAAAGGAAGTGGATATAATTTCATTCCCTCTCTCCTCCCGATTTCTAAACGAGGCTTCGTGCTCCTTTTTTCGTTTTGACACCACCAACAAGTCCTGTGGCCCATTTCTAACCTATAATCCAGTCTTTTTCTGGTTTTGAAGGTAGTTGATATAATTTCATACCCTCTCTCCTCCTGATTTACGCGGCTTCGTGCTCGTTTTTTCGTTTTGACACCACCAACACATCTCGTGGCCCATTTCTAACCTATAATAGAGAATTTTTCGGGTTTTAAAGGAACTGGATATAATTTCATACCCTCTCTTCTCCCGATTTCAAAACGAGGCATCGTGCTCGTTTTTTCGTTTTGACACAACCAACATGTCTCGTGGCCCATTTCTGACCTATAATCCAGACTTTTTCGGGTTTTAAAGGAAGTGGATATAATTTCATACCATCTCTCCTCCTGATTTCTAAACGACGCTTCGTGCTCGTTTATTCGTTTTGACACCGCCAACACGTCCCGTGGCCCTTTTCTAACCTATAATAGAGAATTCTTCGTGTTTTAAAGGAAGTGGATATAATTTCATACCCTCTCTCCTCCCGATTTCTAAACGAGGCTTCGTGCTCGTTTTTTCGTTTTGACACAACCAACATGTCTCGTGGCCCATTTCTAACCTATAATCCAGACTTTTTCGGGTTTTAAAGGAAGTGGATATAATTTCATACCTTCTCTCCTCCCGATTTCTAAACGAGGCTTCGTGCTCGTTTTTTCGTTTTGACACCACCAACACGTCTCGTTGCCCATTTCTAACCTATAATCGAGATTTTTTCGGGTTTTAAAGGAAGTGGATATAATTTCATACACTCTCTCCTCCTGATTTCTAAACGAGGCTTCGTGCCCCTTTTTTCGTTTTGACACCACCAACAAGTCCTGTGGCCCATTTCTAACCTATAATCCAGACTTTTTCTGGTTTTCAAGGAAGTTGATATAATTTCATAACCTCTCTCCTCCTGATTTCTAAACGCGGCTTCGTGCTCATTTTTTCGTTTTGACACCACCAACAAGTCCCGTGGCCCATTTCTAACCTATAATCCAGACTTTTTCGGGTTTTAAAGGAAGTGGATATAATTTCATACCCTCTCTCCTCCCGATTTCTAAACGAGGCTTCGTGCTCGTTTTTTCGTTTTGACACCACCAACATGTCTCGTGGCCCATTTCTAACCTATAATCCAGACTTTTTCGGGTTTTAATGGAAGTGGATATAATTTAATACCCTCTCTCCTCCCGATTTCTAAACGAGGCTTCGTGCTCCTTTTTTCGTTTTGACACCACCAACAAGTCCTGTGGCCCATTTCTAACCTATAATCCAGACTTTTCTGGTTTTAAAGGAAGTTGATATAATTTCATACCCTCTCTCCTCCTGATTTCTAAACGCGGCTTCGTGCTCGTTTTTTCGTTTTGACACCACCAACACGTCTCGTGGCCCATTTCTAACCTATAATAGAGAATTTTTCGGGTTTTAAAGGAACTGGATATAATTTCATACCCTCTCTTCTCCCGATTTCTAAACGAGGCATCGTGCTCGTTTTTTCGTTTTGACACAACCAACATGTCTCGTGGCCCATTTCTAACCTATAAACCAGACTTTTTCGTGTTTTAAAGGAAGTGGATATAATTTCATACCCTCTCTCCTCCTGATTTCTAAACGAGGCTTCGTGCTCATTTTTTCGTTTTGACACCACCAAGACGTCTCGTGGCCCATTTCTAACCTATAATCGAGACTTTTTCGGGCTTTAAAGGAAGCGGATATAATTTCATACCCGCTCTCCTCCCGATTTCTAAACGAGGCTTCGTGCTCGTTTTTTCGTTTTGACACCACCAACACATCTCGTAGCCCATATCTAACCTATAATCGAGACTTTTTCGGGTTTTAAAGGAAGTGTATATAATTTCATTTCGTCTCTCCTCCCGATTTCTAAACGAGGCTTCGTGCTCATTTTTTCGTTTTGACACCGCCAACACGTATCGTGGCCCATTTCTAACCTATAATCGAGACTTTTTCGGGTTTTAATGGAAGTGGATATAATTTCATACCCTCTCTCCTCCCGATTTCTAATCGAGGCTTCGTGCTCGTTTTTTCGTTTTGACACCACCAAAAATTCCCGTGGCCCATTTCTAACCTATAATCGAGACTTTTTCTGGTTTTAAAGGAAGTTGATATAAATTCAGACCCTCTCTCCTCCTGATTTCTAAACGCGGCTTCGTGCTCGTTTTTTCATTTTGACACCACCAACACGTCTCGTGGCCCATTTCTAACCTATAATAGAGAATTTTTCGGGTTTTAAAGGAACTGGATATAATTTCATACCCTCTATTCTCCCGATTTCTAAACGAGGCATCGTGCTCGTTTTTTCGTTTTGACACAACCAACATGTCTCGTGACCCATTTCTAACCTATAATCCAGACTTTTTCGGGTTTTAAAGGAAGTGGATATAATTTCATACCTTCTCTCCTCCCGATTTCTAAACGAGGCTTCGTGCTCGTTTTTTCGTTTTGACACCACCAACACGTCTCGTTGCCCATTTCTAACCTATAATCGAGATTTTTTCGGGTTTTAAAGGAAGTGGATATAATTTCATACACTCTCTCCTCCTGATTTCTAAACGAGGCTTCGTGCCCCTTTTTTCGTTTTGACACCACCAACAAGTCCTGTGGCCCATTTCTAACCTATAATCCAGACTTTTTCTGGTTTTCAAGGAAGTTGATATAATTTCATAACCTCTCTCCTCCTGATTTCTAAACGCGGCTTCGTGCTCATTTTTTCGTTTTGACACCACCAACAAGTCCCGTGGCCCATTTCTAACCTATAATCCAGACTTTTTCGGGTTTTAAAGGAAGTGGATATAATTTCATACCCTCTCTCCTCCCGATTTCTAAACGAGGCTTCGTGCTCGTTTTTTCGTTTTGACACCACCAACATGTCTCGTGGCCCATTTCTAACCTATAATCCAGACTTTTTCGGGTTTTAATGGAAGTGGATATAATTTAATACCCTCTCTCCTCCCGATTTCTAAACGAGGCTTCGTGCTCCTTTTTTCGTTTTGACACCACCAACAAGTCCTGTGGCCCATTTCTAACCTATAATCCAGACTTTTCTGGTTTTAAAGGAAGTTGATATAATTTCATACCCTCTCTCCTCCTGATTTCTAAACGCGGCTTCGTGCTCGTTTTTTCGTTTTGACACCACCAACACGTCTCGTGGCCCATTTCTAACCTATAATAGAGAATTTTTCGGGTTTTAAAGGAACTGGATATAATTTCATACCCTCTCTTCTCCCGATTTCTAAACGAGGCATCGTGCTCGTTTTTTCGTTTTGACACAACCAACATGTCTCGTGGCCCATTTCTAACCTATAAACCAGACTTTTTCGTGTTTTAAAGGAAGTGGATATAATTTCATACCCTCTCTCCTCCTGATTTCTAAACGAGGCTTCGTGCTCATTTTTTCGTTTTGACACCACCAAGACGTCTCGTGGCCCATTTCTAACCTATAATCGAGACTTTTTCGGGCTTTAAAGGAAGCGGATATAATTTCATACCCGCTCTCCTCCCGATTTCTAAACGAGGCTTCGTGCTCGTTTTTTCGTTTTGACACCACCAACACATCTCGTAGCCCATATCTTACCTATAATCGAGACTTTTTCGGGTTTTAAAGGAAGTGTATATAATTTCATTTCGTCTCTCCTCCCGATTTCTAAACGAGGCTTCGTGCTCATTTTTTCGTTTTGACACCGCCAACACGTATCGTGGCCCATTTCTAACCTGTAATCGAGACTTTTTCGGGTTTTAATGGAAGTGGATATAATTTCATACCCTCTCTCCTCCCGATTTCTAATCGAGGCTTCGTGCTCGTTTTTTCGTTTTGACACCACCAAAAATTCCCGTGGCCCATTTCTAACCTATAATCGAGACTTTTTCTGGTTTTAAAGGAAGTTGATATAAATTCAGACCCTCTCTCCTCCTGATTTCTAAACGCGGCTTCGTGCTCGTTTTTTCGTTTTGACACCACCAACACGTCTCGTGGCCCATTTCTAACCTATAATAGAGAATTTTTCGGGTTTTAAAGGAACTGGATATAATTTCATACCCTCTCTTCTCCCGATTTCTAAACGAGGCATCGTGCTCGTTTTTTCGTTTTGACACAACCAACATGTCTCGTGACCCATTTCTAACCTATAATCCAGACTTTTTCGGGTTTTAAAGGAAGTGGATATAATTTCATACCCTCTCTCCTCCTGATTTCTAAACGAGGCTTCGTGCTCATTTTTTCATTTTGACACCACCAAGCCGTCTCGTGGCCCATTTCTAACCTATAATCGAGACTTTTTCGGTTTTTAATGGAAGTGGATATAATTTCATACCCTCTCTCCTCCCGATTTCTAAACGAGGATTCGTGTTTGTTTTTTCATTTTGACACCACCAACACGTCCCGTGGCCCTTTTCTAACCTATAATAGAGAATTTTTCGTGTTTTAAAGGAAGTGGATATAATTTCATACCCTCTCTCCTCCCGATTTCTAAACGAGGCTTCGTGCTCCTTTTTTCATTTTGACACCACCAACATGTCTCGTGGCCCATTTCTAACCTATAATCCAGACTTTCTTGGGTTTTAAAGGAAGTGGATATAATTTCATACCTTCTCTCCTCCCGATTTCTAAACGAGGCTTCGTGCTCGTTTTCTCATTTTGACACCACCAACACGTCTCGTTGCCCATTTCTAACCTATAATCGAGACTTTTTCGGGTTTTAAAGGAAGTGGATATAATTTCATACCCTCTCTCCTCCCGATTTATAAACGAGGCTTCGTGCTCCTTTTTTCGTTTTGACACCACCAACAAGTCCTGCAGCCCATTTCTAACCTATAATCCAGACTTTTTCTGGTTTTAAAGGAAGTTGATATAATTTCATACCCTCTCTCCTCCTGATTTCTAAACACGGCTTCGTGCTCGTTTTTTCGTTTTCACTCCACCAACACGTCCCGTGCCCCATTTCTAACATATATTCGAGACTTTTTCGGGTTTTAAAGGAAGTGGATATAATTTTATACCCTCTCTCCTCCCGATTTCTAAACGAGACTTCGTGCTCGTTTTTTCGTTTTGACACCACCAACATGTCTCGTGGCCCATTTCTAACCTATAATCCAGACTTTTTCGGGTTTTAAAGGAAGTTGATATAATTTCATACCTTCTCTCCTCCCGATTTCTAAACGAGGCTTCGTGCTCGTTTTTTCGTTTTGACACCACCAACACGTCTCGTTGCCCATTTCTAACCTATAATCCAGACTTTTTCGGGTTTTAAAGGAAGTGGATATAATTTTATACCCTCTCTCCTCCCGATTTCTAAACGAGGCTTCGTGCTCCTTTTTTCGTTTTGACACCACCAACAAGTCTTGTGGCCCATTTCTAACCTATAATCCAGACTTTTTCTAGTTTTAAAGGAAGTTGATATAATTTCATACCCTCTCTCCTCCTGATTTCTAAACGCGGCTTCGTGCTCGTTTTTTCATTTTGACACCACCAACACGTCTCGTGGCCCATTTCTAACCTATAATAGAGAATTTTTCGTGTTTTAAAGGAAGTGGATATAATTTCATACCCTCTCTCCTCCCGATTTCTAAACGAGGCTTCGTGCTCCTTTTTTCGTTTTGACACCACCAACATGTCTCGTGGCCCATTTCTAACCTATAATCCAGACTTTCTCGGGTTTTAAAGGAAGTGGATATAATTTCATACCTTCTCTCCTCCCGATTTCTAAACGAGGCTTCGTGCTCCTTTTTTCGTTTTGACACCACCAACACGTCTCGTTGCCCATTTCTAACCTATAATCGAGACTTTTTCGGGTTTTAAAGGAAGTGGATATAATTTCATACCCTCTCTCCTCCCGATTTATAAACGAGGCTTCGTGCTCCTTTTTTCGTTTTGACACCACCAACAAGTCCTGCAGCCCATTTCTAACCTATAATCCAGACTTTTTCTGGTTTTAAAGGAAGTTGATATAATTTCATACCCTCTCTCCTCCTGATTTCTAAACACGGCTTCGTGCTCGTTTTTTCGTTTTCACTCCACCAACACGTCCCGTGCCCCATTTCTAACCTATATTCGAGACTTTTTCGGGTTTTAAAGGAAGTGGATATAATTTTATACCCTCTCTCCTCCCGATTTCTAAACGAGGCTTCGTGCTCGTTTTTTCG
This sequence comes from Thalia dealbata, assembly GCA_030544415.1. Classification (NCBI taxonomy): domain Eukaryota; kingdom Viridiplantae; phylum Streptophyta; class Magnoliopsida; order Zingiberales; family Marantaceae; genus Thalia; species Thalia dealbata. Next base: position 12,527,002 of record CM060458.1, on the reverse strand, counting down.
TTTTGACACCACCAACATGTCTCGTGGCCCATTTCTAACCTATAATCCAGACTTTTTCGGGTTTTAAAGGAAGTTGATATAATTTCATACCTTCTCTCCTCCCGATTTCTAAACGAGGCTTCGTGCTCGTTTTTTCGTTTTGACACCACCAACACGTCTCGTTGCCCATTTCTAACCTATAATCCAGACTTTTTCGGGTTTTAAAGGAAGTGGATATAATTTTATACCCTCTCTCCTCCCGATTTCTAAACGAGGCTTCGTGCTCCTTTTTTCGTTTTGACACCACCAACAAGTCTTGTGGCCCATTTCTAACCTATAATCCAGACTTTTTCTAGTTTTAAAGGAAGTTGATATAATTTCATACCCTCTCTCCTCCTGATTTCTAAACGCGGCTTCGTGCTCGTTTTTTCATTTTGACACCACCAACACGTCTCGTGGCCCATTTCTAACCTATAATAGAGAATCTTTCGGGTTTTAAAGGAACTGGATATAATTTCATACCCTCTCTTCTCCCGATTTCTAAACGAGGCATCGTGCTCGTTTTTTCGTTTTGACACCACCAACACCTCTCGTTGCCCATTTCTAACCTATAATCGAGACTTTTTCGGGTTTTAAAGGAAGTTGATATAATTTCATACCCTCTCTCCTCCCGATTTCTAAACGAGGTTTCGTGCTCCTTTTTTCGTTTTGACACCACCAACAAGTCCTGTGGCCCATTTCTAACCTATAATCCAGACTTTTTCTGATTTTAAAGGAAGTTGATATAAATTCATACCCTCTCTCCTCCTGATTTCTAAACGCGGCTTCGTGCTCGTTTTTTCGTTTTGACACCACCAACATGTCTCGTGGCCCATTTCTAACCTATAATAGAGAATTTTTTGGGTTTTAAAGGAACTAGATATAATTTCATACCCTCTCTTCTCCCGATTTCTAAACGAGGCATCGTGCTCGTTTTTTCGTTTTGACACAACCAACATGTCTCGTGGCCCATTTCTAACCTATAATCCAGACTTTTTCGGGTTTCAAAGGAAGTGGATATAATTTCATACCCTCTCTCCTCCTGATTTCTAAACGAGGCTTCGTGCTCATTTTTTCATTTTGACACCACCAAGCCGTCTCGTGGCCCATTTCTAACCTATAATCGAGACTTTTTCGGTTTTTAATGGAAGTGGATATAATTTCATACCCTCTCTCCTCCCGATTTCTAAACGAGGATTCGTGTTTGTTTTTTCGTTTTGACACCACCAACAAGTCCCGTGGCCCATTTCTAACCTATAATCCAGACTTTTTCGGGTTTTAAAGGAAGTGGATATAATTTCATACCTTCTCTCCTCCCGATTTCTAAACGAGGCTTCGTGCTCGTTTTTTCGTTTTGACACCACCAACACGTCTCGTTGCCCATTTCTAACCTATAATCCAGACTTTTTCGGGTTTTAAAGGAAGTGGATATAATTTTATACCCTCTCTCCTCCCGATTTCTAAACGAGGCTTCGTGCTCCTTTTTTCGTTTTGACACCACCAACAAGTCTTGTGGCCCATTTCTAACCTATAATCCAGACTTTTTCTGGTTTTAAAGGAAGTTGTTATAATTTCATACCCTCTCTCCTCCTGATTTCTAAACGCGGCTTCGTGCTCGTTTTTTCATTTTGACACCACCAACACGTCTCGTGGCCCATTTCTAACCTATAATAGAGAATCTTTCGGGTTTTAAAGGAACTGGATATAATTTCATACCCTCTCTTCTCCCGATTTCTAAACGAGGCATCGTGCTCGTTTTTTCGTTTTGACACCACCAACACCTCTCGTTGTCCATTTCTAACCTATAATCGAGACTTTTTCGGGTTTTAAAGGAAGTGGATATAATTTCATACCCTCTCTCCTCCCGATTTCTAAACGAGGCTTCGTGCTCCTTTTTTCATTTTGACACCACCAACAAGTCCTGTGGCCCATTTCTAACCTATAATCCAGACTTTTTCTGATTTTAAAGGAAGTTGATATAAATTCATACCCTCTCTCCTCCTGATTTCTAAACGCGGCTTCGTGCTCGTTTTTTCGTTTTGACACCACCAACACGTCTCGTGGCCCATTTCTAACCTATAATAGAGAATTTTTTGGGTTTTAAAGGAACTGGATATAATTTCATACCCTCTCTTCTCCCGATTTCTAAACGAGGCATCGTGCTCGTTTTTTCGTTTTGACACAACCAACATGTCTCGTGGCCCATTTCGAACCTATAATCCCGACTTTTTCGGGTTTTAAAGGAAGTGGATATAATTTCATACCCTCTCTCCTCCTGATTTCTAAACGAGGCTTCGTGCTCATTTTTTCATTTTGACACCACCAAGCCGTCTCGTGGCCCATTTCTAACCTATAATCGAGACTTTTTCGGTTTTTAATGGAAGTGGATATAATTTCATACCCTCTCTCCTCCCGATTTCTAAACGAGGATTCGTGTTTGTTTTTTCGTTTTGACACCACCAACACGTCCCGTGGCCCTTTTCTAACCTATAATAGAGAATTTTTCGTGTTTTAAAGGAAGTGGATATAATTTCATACCCTCTCTCCTCCCGATTTCTAAACGAGGCTTCGTGCTCCTTTTTTCGTTTTGACACCACCAACATGTCTCGTGGCCCATTTCTAACCTATAATCCAGACTTTCTCGGGTTTTAAAGGAAGTGGATATAATTTCATACCTTCTCTCCTCCCGATTTCTAAACGAGGCTTCGTGCTCGTTTTTTCGTTTTGACACCACCAACACGTCTCGTTGCCCATTTCTAACCTATAATCGAGACTTTTTCGGATTTTAAAGGAAGTGGATATAATTTCATACCCTCTCTCCTCCCGATTTATAAACGAGGCTTCGTGCTCCTTTTTTCGTTTTGACACCACCAACAAGTCCTGCAGCCCATTTCTAACTTATAATCCAGACTTTTTCTGGTTTTAAAGGAAGTTGATATAATTTCATACCCTCTCTCCTCCTGATTTCTAAACACGACTTCGTGCTCGTTTTTTCGTTTTCACTCCTCCAACACGTCCCGTGCCCCATTTCTAACCTATATTCGAGACTTTTTCGGGTTTTAAAGGAAGTGGATATAATTTTATACCCTCTCTCCTCCCGATTTCTAAACGAGGCTTCGTGCTCGTTTTTTCGTTTTGACACCACCAACATGTCTCGTGGCCCATTTCTAACCTATAATCCAGACTTTTTCGGGTTTTAAAGGAAGTTGATATAATTTCATACCTTCTCTCCTCCCGATTTCTAAACGAGGCTTCGTGCTCGTTTTTTCGTTTTGACACCACCAACACGTCTCGTTGCCCATTTCTAACCTATAATCCAGACTTTTTCGGGTTTTAAAGGAAGTGGATATAATTTTATACCCTCTCTCCTCCCGATTTCTAAACGAGGCTTCGTGCTCCTTTTTTCATTTTGACACCACCAACAAGTCTTGTGGCCCATTTCTAACCTATAATCCAGACTTTTTCTGGTTTTAAAGGAAGTTGATATAATTTCATACCCTCTCTCCTCCTGATTTCTAAACGCGGCTTCGTGCTCGTTTTCTCATTTTGACACCACCAACACGTCTCGTGGCCCATTTCTAACCTATAATAGAGAATTTTTCGGGTTTTAAAGGAAGTGGATATAATTTCATTCCGTCTCTCCTCCCGATTTCTAAACGAGGCTTCGTGCTCGTTTTTTCGTTTTGACACCACCAACATGTCTCGTGGCCCATTTCTAACCTATAATCCAGACTTTTTCGGGTTTTAAAGGAAGTTGATATAATTTCATACCTTCTCTCCTCCCGATTTCTAAACGAGGCTTCGTGCTCGTTTTTTCGTTTTGACACCACCAACACGTATCGTGGCCCATTTCTAACCTATAATCGAGACTTTTTCGGGTTTTAAAGGAAGTGGATATAATTTCATACCCTCTCTACTCTCGATTTCTAAACGAGGCTTCGCGCTCGTTTTTTCGTTTTGACACCACCAACAAGTCCCGTGGCCCATTTCTAACCTATAATCCAGACTTTTTCGGGTTTTAAAGGAAGTGGATATAATTTCATACCTTCTCTCCTCCCGATTTCTAAACGAGGCTTCGTGCTCGTTTTTTCGTTTTGACACCACCAAGACGTCTCGTGGACCATTTCTAACCTATAATCGAGACTTTTTCGGGTTTTAAAGGAAGTGGATATAATTTCATACCCTCTCTCCTCCCGATTTCTAAACGAGGCTTCGTGCTCGTTTTTTCGTTTTGACACCACCAACATGTCCTGTGGCCCATTTCTAACCTATAATCCAGACTTTTTCTGGTTTTAAAGGAAGTTGATATAATTTCATACCCTCTCTCCTCCTGATTTCTAAACGCGGCTTCGTGCTCGTTTTTTCGTTTTGACACCACCAACACGTCTCGTGGCCAATTTCTAACCTATAATAGAGAATTTTTCGTGTTTTAAAGGAAGTGGATATAATTTCATACCCTCTCTCCTCCCGATTTCTAAACGAGGCTTCGTGCTCCTTTTTTCGTTTTGACACCACCAACACGTCTCGTGGCCAATTTCTAACCTATAATAGAGAATTTTTCGTGTTTTAAAGGAAGTGGATATAATTTCATACCCTCTCTCCTCCCGATTTCTAAACGAGGCTTCGTGCTCCTTTTTTCGTTTTGACACCACTAACATGTCTCGTGGCCCATTTCTAACCTATAATCCAGACTTTCTCGGGTTTTAAAGGAAGTTGATATAATTTCATACCTTCTCTCCTCCCGATTTCTAAACGAGGCTTCGTGCTCGTTTTTTCGTTTTGACACCACCAAGACGTCTCGTGGCCCATTTCTAACCTATAATCGAGACTTTTTCGGGTTTTAAAGGAAGTGGATATAATTTCATACCCTCTCTCCTCCCGATTTCTAAACGAGGCTTCGTACTCCTTTTTTCGTTTTGACACCACCAACAAGTCCTGTGGCCCATTTCTAACCTATAATCCAGACTTTTTCTGGTTTTAAAGGAAGTTGATATAATTTCATACCCTCTCTCCTCCTGATTTCTAAACGCGGCTTCGTGCTCGTTTTTTCGTTTTGACACCACCAACACGTCTCGTGGCCCATTTCTAACCTATAATAGAGAATTTTTTGGGTTTTAAAGGAACTGGATATAATTTCATACCCTCTCTTCTCCCGATTTCTAAACGAGGCATCGTGCTCGTTTTTTCGTTTTGACACAACCAACATGTCTCGTGGCCCATTTCTAACCTACAATCCAGACTTTTTAGGGTTTTAAAGGAAGTGGATATAATTTCATACCCTCTCTACTCTCGATTTCTAAACGAGGCTTCGCGCTCGTTTTTTCGTTTTGACACCACCAACAAGTCCCGTGGCCCATTTCTAACCTATAATCCAGACTTTTTCGGGTTTTAAAGGAAGTGGATATAATTTCATACCTTCTCTCCTCCCGATTTCTAAACGAGGCTTCGTGCTCGTTTTTTCGTTTTGACACCACCAAGACGTCTCGTGGACCATTTCTAACCTATAATCGAGACTTTTTCGGGTTTTAAAGGAAGTGGATATAATTTCATACCCTCTCTCCTCCCGATTTCTAAACGAGGCTTCGTGCTCGTTTTTTCGTTTTCACACCACCAACACGTATCGTGGCCCATTTCTAACCTATAATCGAGACTTTTTCGGGTTTTAAAGGAAGTGGATATAATTTCATACCCTCTCTACTCTCGATTTCTAAACGAGGCTTCGCGCTCGTTTTTTCGTTTTGACACCACCAACAAGTCCCGTGGCCCATTTCTAACCTATAATCCAGACTTTTTCGGGTTTTAAAGGAAGTGGATATAATTTCATACCTTCTCTCCTCCCGATTTCTAAACGAGGCTTCGTGCTCGTTTTTTCGTTTTGACACCACCAAGACGTCTCGTGGACCATTTCTAACCTATAATCGAGACTTTTTCGGGTTTTAAAGGAAGTGGATATAATTTCATACCCTCTCTCCTCCCGATTTCTAAACGAGGCTTCGTGCTCGTTTTTTCGTTTTGACACCACCAACATGTCCTGTGGCCCATTTCTAACCTATAATCCATACTTTTTCTGGTTTTAAAGGAAGTTGATATAATTTCATACCCTCTCTCCTCCTGATTTCTAAACGCGGCTTCGTGCTCGTTTTTTCGTTTTGACACCACCAACACGTCTCGTGGCCAATTTCTAACCTATAATAGAGAATTTTTCGTGTTTTAAAGGAAGTGGATATAATTTCATACCCTCTCTCCTCCCGATTTCTAAACGAGGCTTCGTGCTCCTTTTTTCGTTTTGACACCACCAACACGTCTCGTGGCCAATTTCTAACCTATAATAGAGAATTTTTCGTGTTTTAAAGGAAGTGGATATAATTTCATACCCTCTCTCCTCCCGATTTCTAAACGAGGCTTCGTGCTCCTTTTTTCGTTTTGACACCACTAACATGTCTCGTGGCCCATTTCTAACCTATAATCCAGACTTTCTCGGGTTTTAAAGGAAGTTGATATAATTTCATACCTTCTCTCCTCCCGATTTCTAAACGAGGCTTCGTGCTCGTTTTTTCGTTTTGACACCACCAAGACGTCTCGTGGCCCATTTCTAACCTATAATCGAGACTTTTTCGGGTTTTAAAGGAAGTGGATATAATTTCATACCCTCTCTCCTCCCGATTTCTAAACGAGGCTTCGTACTCCTTTTTTCGTTTTGACACCACCAACAAGTCCTGTGGCCCATTTCTAACCTATAATCCAGACTTTTTCTGGTTTTAAAGGAAGTTCATATAATTTCATACCCTCTCTCCTCCTGATTTCTAAACGCGGCTTCGTGCTCGTTTTTTCGTTTTGACACCACCAACACGTCTCGTGGCCCATTTCTAACCTATAATAGAGAATTTTTCGGGTTTTAAAGGAACTGGATATAATTTCATACCCTCTCTTCTCCCGATTTCTAAACGAGGCATCGTGCTCGTTTTTTCGTTTTGACACAACCAACATGTCTCGTGGCCCATTTCTAACCTACAATCCAGACTTTTTAGGGTTTTAAAGGAAGTGGATATAATTTCATACCCTCTCTACTCTCGATTTCTAAACGAGGCTTCGCGCTCGTTTTTTCGTTTTGACACCACCAACAAGTCCCGTGGCCCATTTCTAACCTATAATCCAGACTTTTTCGGGTTTTAAAGGAAGTGGATATAATTTCATACCTTCTCTCCTCCCGATTTCTAAACGAGGCTTCGTGCTCGTTTTTTCGTTTTGACACCACCAAGACGTCTCGTGGACCATTTCTAACCTATAATCGAGACTTTTTCGGGTTTTAAAGGAAGTGGATATAATTTCATACCCTCTCTCCTCCCGATTTCTAAACGAGGCTTCGTGCTCGTTTTTTCGTTTTGACACCACCAACATGTCCTGTGGCCCATTTCTAACCTATAATCCAGACTTTTTCTGGTTTTAAAGGAAGTTGATATAATTTCATACCCTCTCTCCTCCTGATTTCTAAACGCGGCTTCGTGCTCGTTTTTTCGTTTTGACACCACCAACACGTCTCGTGGCCAATTTCTAACCTATAATAGAGAATTTTTCGTGTTTTAAAGGAAGTGGATATAATTTCATACCCTCTCTCCTCCCGATTTCTAAACGAGGCTTCGTGCTCCTTTTTTCGTTTTGACACCACCAACACGTCTCGTGGCCAATTTCTAACCTATAATAGAGAATTTTTCGTGTTTTAAAGGAAGTGGATATAATTTCATACCCTCTCTCCTCCCGATTTCTAAACGAGGCTTCGTGCTCCTTTTTTCGTTTTGACACCACTAACATGTCTCGTGGCCCATTTCTAACCTATAATCCAGACTTTCTCGGGTTTTAAAGGAAGTTGATATAATTTCATACCTTCTCTCCTCCCGATTTCTAAACGAGGCTTCGTGCTCGTTTTTTCGTTTTGACACCACCAAGACGTCTCGTGGCCCATTTCTAACCTATAATCGAGACTTTTTCGGGTTTTAAAGGAAGTGGATATAATTTCATACCCTCTCTCCTTCCGATTTCTAAACGAGGCTTCGTACTCCTTTTTTCGTTTTGACACCACCAACAAGTCCTGTGGCCCATTTCTAACCTATAATCCAGACTTTTTCTGGTTTTAAAGGAAGTTGATATAATTTCATACCCTCTCTCCTCCTGATTTCTAAACGCGGCTTCGTGCTCGTTTTTTCATTTTGACACCACCAACACGTCTCGTGGCCCATTTCTAACCTATAATAGAGAATTTTTCGGGTTTTAAAGGAACTGGATATAATTTCATACCCTCTCTTCTCCCGATTTCTAAACGAGGCATCGTGCTCGTTTTTTCGTTTTGACACAACCAACATGTCTCGTGGCCCATTTCTAACCTACAATCCAGACTTTTTAGGGTTTTAAAGGAAGTGGATATAATTTCATACCCTCTCTACTCTCGATTTCTAAACGAGGCTTCGCGCTCATTTTTTCGTTTTGACACCACCAACAAGTCCCGTGGCCCATTTCTAACCTATAATCCAGACTTTTTCGGGTTTTAAAGGAAGTGGATATAATTTCATACCTTCTCTCCTCCCGATTTCTAAACGAGGCTTCGTGCTCGTTTTTTCGTTTTGACACCACCAAGACGTCTCGTGGACCATTTCTAACCTATAATCGAGACTTTTTCGGGTTTTAAAGGAAGTGGATATAATTTCATACCCTCTCTCCTCCCGATTTCTAAACGAGGCTTCGTGCTCGTTTTTTCGTTTTGACACCACCAACATGTCCTGTGGCCCATTTCTAACCTATAATCCAGACTTTTTCTGGTTTTAAAGGAAGTTGATATAATTTCATACCCTCTCTCCTTCTGATTTCTAAACGCGGCTTCGTGCTCGTTTTTTCGTTTTGACACCACCAACACGTCTCGTGGCCAATTTCTAACCTATAATAGAGAATTTTTCGTGTTTTAAAGGAAGTGGATATAATTTCATACCCTCTCTCCTCCCGATTTCTAAACGAGGCTTCGTGCTCCTTTTTTCGTTTTGACACCACCAACATGTCTCGTGGCCCATTTCTAACCTATAATCCAGACTTTCTCGGGTTTTAAAGGAAGTTGATATAATTTCATACCTTCTCTCCTCCCGATTTCTAAACGAGGCTTCGTGCTCGTTTTTTCGTTTTGACACCACCAACACGTCTCGTTGCCCATTTCTAACCTATAATCGAGACTTTTTCGGGTTTTAAAGGAAGTGGATATAATTTCATACCTTCTCTCCCGATTTCTAAACGAGGCTTCGTGCTCGTTTTTTCGTTTTGACACCACCAAGACGTCTCGTGGCCCATTTCTAACCTATAATCGAGACTTTTTCGGGTTTTAAAGGAAGTGGATATAATTTCATACCCTCTCTCCTCCCAATTTCTAAACGAGGCTTCGTACTCCTTTTTTCGTTTTGACACCACCAACAAGTCCTGTGGCCCATTTCTAACCTATAATCCAGACTTTTTCTGGTTTTAAAGGAAGTTGATATAATTTCATACCCTCTCTCCTCCTGATTTCTAAACGCGGCTTCGTGCTCGTTTTTTCGTTTTGACACCACCAACACGTCTCGTGGCCCATTTCTAACCTATAATAGAGAATTTTTCGGGTTTTAAAGGAACTGGATATAATTTCATACCCTCTCTTCTCCCGATTTCTAAACGAGGCATCGTGCTCGTTTTTTCGTTTTGACACAACCAAAATGTCTCGTGGCCCATTTCTAACCTACAATCCAGACTTTTTAGGGTTTAAAAGGAAGTGGATAAAATTTCATACCCTCTCTCCTCCCGATTTCTAAACGAGGCTTCGTGCTCCTTTTTTCGTTTTGACACCACCAACATGTCTCGTGGCCCATTTCTAACCTATAATCCAGACTTTCTCGGGTTTTAAAGGAAGTTGATATAATTTCATACCTTCTCTCCTCCCGATTTCTAAACGAGGCTTCGTGCTCGTTTTTTCGTTTTGACACCACCAACACGTCTCGTTGCCCATTTCTAACCTATAATCGAGACTTTTTCGGGTTTTAAAGGAAGTGGATATAATTTCATACCTTCTCTCCCGATTTCTAAACGAGGCTTCGTGCTCGTTTTTTCGTTTTGACACCACCAAGACGTCTCGTGGCCCATTTCTAACCTATAATCGAGACTTTTTCGGGTTTTAAAGGAAGTGGATATAATTTCATACCCTCTCTCCTCCCAATTTCTAAACGAGGCTTCGTACTCCTTTTTTCGTTTTGACACCACCAACAAGTCCTGTGGCCCATTTCTAACCTATAATCCAGACTTTTTCTGGTTTTAAAGGAAGTTGATATAATTTCATACCCTCTCTCCTCCTGATTTCTAAACGCGGCTTCGTGCTCGTTTTTTCGTTTTGACACCACCAACACGTCTCGTGGCCCATTTCTAACCTATAATAGAGAATTTTTCGGGTTTTAAAGGAACTTGATATAATTTCATACCCTCTCTTCTCCCGATTTCTAAACGAGGCATCGTGCTCGTTTTTTCGTTTTGACACAACCAACATATCTCGTGGCCCATTTCTAACCTACAATCCAGACTTTTTAGGGTTTAAAAGGAAGTGGATAAAATTTCATACCCTCTCTCCTCCCGATTTCTAAACGAGGCTTCGTGCTCGTTTTTTCGTTTTGACACCACCAACATGTCTCGTGGCCCATTTCTAACCTATAATCCAGACTTTTTCGGGTTTTAAAGGAAGTGGATATAATTTCATACCTTCTCTCCTCCCGATTTCTAAACGAGGCTTCGTGCTCGTTTTTTCGTTTTGACACCACCAACACGTCTCGTTGCCCATTTCTAACCTATAATAGAGATTTTTTCGGGTTTTAAAGGAAGTGGATATAATTTCATACCCTCTCTCCTCCCGATTTCTAAACGAGGCTTCGTGCTCCTTTTTTCGTTTTGACACCACCAACAAGTCCTGTGGCCTATTTCTAACCTATAATCCAGACTTTTTCTGGTTTTAAAGGAAGTTGATATAATTTCATACCCTCTCTCCTCCTGATTTCTAAACGCGGCTTCGTGCTCGTTTTTTCGTTTTGACACAACCAACACGTCTCGTTGCCCATTTCTAACCTATAATCGAGACTTTTTCGGGTTTTAAAGGAAGTGGATATAATTTCATACCCTCTCTCCTCCCGATTTCTAAACGAGGCTTCGTGCTCCTTTTTTCGTTTTGACACCACCAACAAGTCCTGTGGCTCATTTCTAACCTTAAATCCAGACTTTTTCTGGTTTTAAAGGAAGTTGATATAATTTCATACCCTCTCTCCTCCTGATTTCTAAACGAGGCTTTGTGCTCGTTTTTTCGTTTTGATACCACCAACACGTCTCGTGGCCCATATCTAACCTATAATCGAGACTTTTTCGGGTTTTAAAGGAAGTGGATATAATTTCATACCCTCTCTCCTCCCAATTTCTAAACGAGGCTTCGTACTCCTTTTTTCGTTTTGATACCACCAACAAGTCCTGTGGCCCATTTCTAACCTATAATCCAGACTTTTTCTGGTTTTAAAGGAAGTTGATATAATTTCATACCCTCTCTCCTCCTGATTTCTAAACGCGGCTTCGTGCTCGTTTTTTCGTTTTGACACCACCAACACGTCTCGTGGCCCATTTCTAACCTATAATAGAGAATTTTTCGGGTTTTAAAGGAACTGGATATAATTTCATACCCTCTCTTCTCCCGATTTCTAAACGAGGCATCGTGCTCGTTTTTTCGTTTTGACACAACCAACATGTCTCGTGGCCCATTTCTAACCTACAATCCAGACTTTTTAGGGTTTAAAAGGAAGTGGATAAAATTTCATACCCTCTCTCCTCCCGATTTCTAAACGAGGCTTCGTGCTCGTTTTTTCGTTTTGACACCACTAACATGTCTCGTGGCCCATTTCTAACCTATAATCCAGACTTTTTCGGGTTTTAAAGGAAGTGGATATAATTTCATACCTTCTCTCCTCCCGATTTCTAAACGAGGCTTCGTGCTCGTTTTTTCGTTTTGACACCACCAACACGTCTCGTTGCCCATTTCTAACCTATAATAGAGATTTTTTCGGGTTTTAAAGGAAGTGGATATAATTTCATACCCTCTCTCCTCCCGATTTCTAAACGAGGCTTCGTGCTCCTTTTTTCGTTTTGACACCACCAACAAGTCCTGTGGCCTATTTCTAACCTATAATCCAGACTTTTTCTGGTTTTAAAGGAAGTTGATATAATTTCATACCCTCTCTCCTCCTGATTTCTAAACGCGGCTTCGTGCTCGTTTTTTCGTTTTGACACAACCAACACGTCTCGTTGCCCATTTCTAACCTATAATCGAGACTTTTTCGGGTTTTAAAGGAAGTGGATATAATTTCATACCCTCTCTCCTCCCGATTTCTAAACGAGGCTTCGTGCTCCTTTTTTCGTTTTGACACCACCAACAAGTCCTGTGGCTCATTTCTAACCTTAAATCCAGACTTTTTCTGGTTTTAAAGGAAGTTGATATAATTTCATACCCTCTCTCCTCCTGATTTCTAAACGAGGCTTTGTGCTCGTTTTTTCGTTTTGACACCACCAACAAGTCCCGTGGCCCATTTCTAACCTATAATCCAGACTTTTTCGGGTTTTAAAGGAAGTGGATATAATTTCATACCTTCTCTCCTCCCGATTTCTAAACGAGGCTTCGTGCTCGTTTTTTCGTTTTGACACCACCAAGACGTCTCGTGGCCCATTTCTAACCTATAATCCAGACTTTTTCGGGTTTTAAAGGAAGTGGATATAATTTCATACCTTCTCTCCTCCCGATTTCTAAACGAGGCTTCGTGCTCGTTTTTTCGTTTTGACACCACCAACACGTCTCGTTGCCCATTTCTAACCTATAATCGAGACTTTTTCGGGTTTTAAAGGAAGTGGATATAATTTCATACCCTCTCTCCTCCCGATTTCTAAACGAGGCTTCGTGCTCCTTTTTTCGTTTTGACACCACCAACAAGTCCTGTGGCCCATTTCTAACCTATAATCCAGACTTTTTCTGGTTTTAAAGGAAGTTGATATAATTTCATACCCTCTCTCCTCCTGATTTCTAAACGCGGCTTCGTGCTCGTTTTTTCGTTTTCACTCCACCAACACGTCCCGTGGCCCATTTCTAACCTATAATCGAGACTTTTTCGGGTTTTAAAGGAAGTGTATATAATTTCATACCCTCTCTCCTCCCGATTTCTAAACGAGACTTCGTGCTCGTTTTTTCGTTTTGACACCACCAACATGTCTCGTGGCCCATTTCTAACCTATAATCCAGACTTTTTCGGGTTTTAAAGGAAGTGGATATAATTTCATACCTTCTCTCCTCCCGATTTCTAAACGAGGCTTCGTGCTCGTTTTTTCGTTTTGACACCACCAACACGTCTCGTTGCCCATTTCTAACCTATAATATAGATTTTTTCGGGTTTTAAAGGAAGTGGATATAATTTCATACCCTCTCTCCTCCCGATTTCTAAACGAGGCTTCGTGCTCCTTTTTTCATTTTGACACCACCAACAAGTCCTGTGGCCCATTTCTAACCTATAATCCAGACTTTTTCTGGTTTTAAAGGAAGTTGATATAATTTCATACCCTCTCTCCTCCTGATTTCTAAACGCGGCTTCGTACTCGTTTTTTCGTTTTGACACCACCAACACGTCTCGTTGCCCATTTCTAACCTATAATCGAGACTTTTTCGGGTTTTACAGGAAGTGGATATAATTTCATACCCTCTATCCTCCCGATTTCTAAACGAGGCTTCGTGCTCCTTTTTTCGTTTTGACACCACCAACAAGTCGCTCATTTCTAACCTTAAATCCAGACTTTTTCTGGTTTTAAAGGAAGTTGATATAATTTCATACCCTCTCTCCTCCTGATTTCTAAATGCGGCTTCGTGCTCGTTTTTTCGTTTTGACACCACCAACACGTCTCGTTGCCCATTTCTAACCTATAATAGAGAATTTTTCGGGTTTTAAAGGAACTGGATATAATTTCATACCCTCTCTTCTTCCGATTTCTAAACGAGGCATCGTGCTCGTTTTTTCGTTTTGACACCACCAACACGTCTTGTTGCCCATTTCTAACCTATAATCGAGACTTTTTCGGGTTTTAAAGGAAGTGGATATAATTTCATTCCCTCTCTCCTCCCGATTTCTAAACGAGGCTTCGTGCTCCTTTTTTCGTTTTGACACCACCAACAAGTCCTGTGGACCATTTCTAACCTATAATCCAGACTTTTTCTGGTTTTAAAGGAAGTTGATATAATTTCATACCCTCTCTCCTCCTGATTTCTAAACGCGGCTTCGTGCTCGTTTTTTCGTTTTGACACCACCAACACGTATCGTGGCCCATTTCTAACCTATAATAGAGAATTTTTCGGATTTTAAAGGAACTGGATATAATTTAATACCCTCTCTTCCCCCGATTTCTAAATGAGGCATCATGCTCGTTTTTTCGTTTTGACACAACCGACATGTCTCGTGGCCCATTTCTAACTTATAATCCAGACTTTTTCGGGTTTTAAAGGAAGTGGATATAATTTCATACCTTCTCTCCTCCCGATTTCTAAACGAGGCTTCGTGCTCGTTTTTTCGTTTTGACACCACCAACAAGTCCTGTGTCCTATTTCTAACCTATAATCCAGACTTTTTCTGGTTTTAAAGGAAGTTGATATAATTTCATACCCTCTCTCCTCCTGATTTCTAAACGCGGCTTCGTGTTCGTTTTTTCGTTTTGACACCACCAACACGTCTCGTTGCCCATTTCTAACCTATAATCGAGACTTTTTCGGGTTTTAAAGGAAGTGGATATAATTTCATACCTTCTCTCCTCCCGATTTCTAAACGAGGCTTCGTGCTCGTTTTTTCGTTTTGACACCACCAACAAGTCCTGTGGCCTATTTCTAACCTATAATCCAGACTTTTTCTGGTTTTAAAGGAAGTTGATATAATTTCATACCCTCTCTCCTCCTGATTTCTAAACGCGGCTTCGTGTTCGTTTTTTCGTTTTGACACCACCAACACGTCTCGTTGCCCATTTCTAACCTATAATCGAGACTTTTTCGGGTTTTAAAGGAAGTGGATATAATTTCATACCCTCTCTCCTCCCGATTTCTAAACGAGGCTTCGTGCTCCTTTTTTCGTTTTGACACCACCAACAAGTCCTGTGGCTCATTTCTAACCTTAAATCCAGACTTTTTCTGGATTTTAAGGAAGTTGATATAATTTCATACCCTCTCTCCTCCTGATTTCTAAACGAGGCTTCGTACTCGTTTTTTCGTTTTGATACCACCAACACGTCTCGTGGCCCATATCTAACCTATAATCGAGACTTTTTCGGGTTTTAAAGGAAGTGGATATAATTTCATTCCGTCTCTCCTCCCGATTTCTAAACGAGGCTTCATGCTCATTTTTTCGTTTTGACACCACCAACACGTATCGTGGCCCATTTCTAACCAATAATCGAGACTTTTTCGGGTTTTAAAGGAAGTGGATATAATTTCATACCCTCTCTCCTCTCGATTTCTAAACGAGGCTTCGCGCTCGTTTTTTCGTTTTGACACCACCAACAAGTCCCGTGTCCCATTTCTAACCAATAATCCAGACTTTTTTGGGTTTTAAAGGAAGTGGATATAATTTCATACCTTCTCTCCTCCCGATTTCTAAACGAGGCTTCGTGCTCGTTTTTTCGTTTTGACACCACCAACACGTCTCGTTGCCCATTTCTAACCTATAATCGAGACTTTTTCGGGTTTTAAAGGAAGTGGATATAATTTCATACCCTCTCTCCTCCCGATTTCTAAACGAGGCTTCGTGCTCCTTTTTTCGTTTTGACACCACCAACAAGTCCTGTGGCCCATTTCTAACCTATAATCCAGACTTTTTCTGGTTTTAAAGGAAGTTGATATAATTTCATACCCTCTCTCCTCCTGATTTCTAAACGCGGCTTCGTGCTCGTTTTTTCGTTTTCACTCCACCAACACGTCCCGTGGCCCATTTCTAACCTATAATCGAGACTTTTTCGGGTTTTAAAGGAAGTGTATATAATTTCATACCCTCTCTCCTCCCGATTTCTAAACGAGGCTTCGTGCTCGTTTTTTCGTTTTGACACCACCAACAAGTCGCTCATTTCTAACCTTAAATCCAGACTTTTTCTGGTTTTAAAGGAAGTTGATATAATTTCATACCCTTTCTCCTCCTGATTTCTAAATGCGGCTTCGTGCTCGTTTTTTCGTTTTGACACCACCAACACGTCTCGTTGCCCATTTCTAACCTATAATAGATAATTTTTCGGGTTTTAAAGGAACTGGATATAATTTCATACCCTCACTTCTTCCAATTTCTAAACGAGGCATCGTGCTCGTTTTTTCGTTTTGACACCACCAACACGTCTTGTTGCCCATTTCTAACCTATAATCGAGACTTTTTCGGGTTTTAAAGGAAGTGGATATAATTTCATTCCCTCTCTCCTCCCGATTTCTAAACGAGGCTTCGTGCTCCTTTTTTCGTTTTGACACCACCAACAAGTCCTGTGGCCCATTTCTAACCTATAATCCAGACTTTTTCTGGTTTTAAAGGAAGTTGATATAATTTCATACCCTCTCTCCTCCTGATTTCTAAACGCGGCTTCGTGCTCGTTTTTTCGTTTTGACACCACCAACACGTATCGTGGCCCATTTCTAACCTATAATAGAGAATTTTTCGGATTTTAAAGGAACTGGATATAATTTCATACCCTCTCTTCTCCCGATTTCTAAATGAGGCATCATGCTCGTTTTTTCGTTTTGACACAACAGACATGTCTCGTGGCCCATTTCTAACTTATAATCCAGACTTTTTCGGGTTTTAAAGGAAGTGGATATAATTTCATACCTTCTCTCCTCCCGATTTCTAAACGAGGCTTCGTGCTCGTTTTTTCATTTTGACACCACCAACACGTCTCGTTGCCCATTTCTAACCTATAATCGAGACTTTTTAGGGTTTTAAAGGAAGTGGATATAATTTCATCCCCTCTCTCCTCCCGATTTCTAAACGAGGCTTTGTGCTCCTTTTTTCGTTTTGACACCACCAACAAGTCCTGTGGCCCATTTATAACCTATAATCCAGACTTTTTCTGGTTTTAAAGGAAGTTGATATAATTTCATACCCTCTCTCCTCCTGATTTCTAAACGCGGCTTCGTGCTCGTTTTTTTCGTTTTGACACCACCAACACGTCACGTGGCCCATTTCTAACCTATAATAGAGAATTTTTCGGGTTTTAAAGGAACTGGATATAATTTCATACCCTCTCTTCTCCCGATTTCTAAACGAGGCATCGTGCTCGTTTTTTCGTTTTGACACCACCAACACGTCTCGTTGCCCATTTCTAACCTATAATCGAGACTTTTTCGGGTTTTAAAGGAAGTGGATATAATTCCATTCCCTCTCTCCTTCCGATTTCTAAACGAGGCTTCGTGCTCCTTTTTTCGTTTTGACACCACCAACAAGTCCTGTGGCCCATTTCTAACGTATAATCCAGACTTTTTCTGGTTTTAAAGGAAGTTGATATAATTTCATACCCTCTCTCCTCCTGATTTCTAAATGCGGTTTCGTGCTCGTTTTTTCGTTTTGACACCACCAACACGTCTCGTGGCCCATTTCTAACCTATAATCGAGACTTTTTCGGGTTTTAAAGGAAGTGGATATAATTTCATACCCTCTATCCTCCCGATTTCTAAACGAGGCTTCGTGCTCCTTTTTTCGTTTTGACACCACCAACAAGTCCTGTGGCTCATTTCTAACCTTAAATCCAGACTTTTTCTGGTTTTAAAGGAAGTTGATATAATTTCATACCCTTTCTCCTCCTGATTTCTAAATGCGGCTTCGTGCTCGTTTTTTCATTTTGACACCACCAACACGTCTCGTTGCCCATTTCTAACCTATAATAGATAATTTTTCGGGTTTTAAAGGAACTGGATATAATTTCATACCCTCACTTCTTCCGATTTCTAAACGAGGCATCGTGCTCGTTTTTTCGTTTTGACACCACCAACACGTCTTGTTGCCCATTTCTAACCTATAATCGAGACTTTTTCGGGTTTTAAAGGAAGTGGATATAATTTCATTCCCTCTCTCCTCCCGATTTCTAAACGAGGCTTCGTGCTCCTTTTTTCGTTTTGACACCACCAACAAGTCCTGTGGCCCATTTCTAACCTATAATCCAGACTTTTTCTGGTTTTAAAGGAAGTTGATATAATTTCATACCCTCTCTCCTCCTGATTTCTAAACGCGGCTTCGTGCTCGTTTTTTCGTTTTGACACCACCAACACGTATCGTGGCCCATTTCTAACCTATAATAGAGAATTTTTCGGATTTTAAAGGTACTGGATATAATTTCATACCCTCTCTTCTCCCGATTTCTAAATGAGGCATCATGCTCGTTTTTTCGTTTTGACACAACCGACATGTCTCGTGGCCCATTTCTAACTTATAATCCAGACTTTTTCGGGTTTTAAAGGAAGTGGATATAATTTCATACCTTCTCTCCTCCCGATTTCTAAACGAGGCTTCGTGCTCGTTTTTTCATTTTGACACCACCAACACGTCTCGTTGCACATTTCTAACCTATAATCGAGACTTTTTAGGGTTTTAAAGGAAGTGGATATAATTTCATCCCCTCTCTCCTCCCGATTTCTAAACGAGGCTTTGTGCTCCTTTTTTCGTTTTGACACCACCAACAAGTCCTGTGGCCCATTTATAACCTATAATCCAGACTTTTTCTGGTTTTAAAGGAAGTTGATATAATTTCATACCCGCTCTCCTCCTGATTTCTAAACGCGGCTTCGTGCTCGTTTTTTTCGTTTTGACACCACCAACACGTCTCGTGGCCCATTTCTAACCTATAATAGATAATTTTTCGGGTTTTAAAGGAACTGGATATAATTTCATACCCTCTCTTCTCCCGATTTCTAAACGAGGCATCGTGCTCGTTTTTTCGTTTTGACACCACCAACACGTCTCGTTGCCCATTTCTAACCTATAATCGAGACTTTTTCGGGTTTTAAAGGAAGTGGATATAATTTCATTCCCTCTCTCCTTCCGATTTCTAAACGAGGCTTCGTGCTCCTTTTTTCGTTTTGACACCACCAACAAGTCCTGTGGCCCATTTCTAACCTATAATCCAGACTTTTTCTGGTTTTAAAGGAAGTTGATATAATTTCATACCCTCTCTCCTCCTGATTTCTAAATGCGGCTTCGTGCTCGTTTTTTCATTTTGACACCACCAACACGTCTCGTGGCCCATTTCTAACCTATAATCGAGACTTTTTCGGGTTTTAAAGGAAGTGGATATAATTTCATACCCTCTATCCTCCCGATTTCTAAACGAGGCTTCGTGCTCCTTTTTTCGTTTTGACACCACCAACAAGTCCTGTGGCTCATTTCTAACCTTAAATCCAGACTTTTTCTGGTTTTAAAGGAAGTTGATATAATTTCATACCCTTTCTCCTCCTGATTTCTAAATGCGGCTTCGTGCTCGTTTTTTCGTTTTGACACCACCAACACGTCTCGTTGCCCATTTCTAACCTATAATAGATAATTTTTCGGGTTTTAAAGGAACTGGATATAATTTCATACCCTCACTTCTTCCGATTTCTAAACGAGGCATCATGCTCGTTTTTTCGTTTTGACACCACCAACACGTCTTGTTGCCCATTTCTAACCTATAATCGAGACTTTTTCGGGTTTTAAAGGAAGTGGATATAATTTCATTCCCTCTCTCCTCCCGATTTCTAAACGAGGCTTCGTGCTCCTTTTTTCGTTTTGACACCACCAACAAGTCCTGTGGCCCATTTCTAACCAATAATCCAGACTTTTTCTGGTTTTAAAGGAAGTTGATATAATTTCATACCCTCTCTCCTCCTGATTTCTAAACGCGGCTTCGTGCTCGTTTTTTTCGTTTTGACACCACCAACACGTCTCGTGGCCCATTTCTAACCTATAATAGAGAATTTTTCGGGTTTTAAAGGAACTGGATATAATTTCATACCCTCTCTTCTCCCGATTTCTAAACGAGGCATCGTGCTCGTTTTTTCGTTTTGACACCACCAACACGTCTCGTTGCCCATTTCTAACCTATAATCGAGACTTTTTCGGGTTTTAGAGGAAGTGGATATAATTTCATTCCCTCTCTCCTTCCGATTTCTAAACGAGGCTTCGTGCTCCTTTTTTCGTTTTGACACCACCAACAAGTCCTGTGGCCCATTTCTAACCTATAATCCAGACTTTTTCTGGTTTTAAAGGAAGTTGATATAATTTCATACCCTCTCTCCTCCTGATTTCTAAATGCGGCTTCGTGCTCGTTTTTTCGTTTTGACACCACCAACACGTCTCGTGGCCCATTTCTAACCTATAATAGAGAATTTTTCGGGTTTTAAAGGAACTGGATATAATTTCATACCCTCTCTTCTCCCGATTTCTAAACGAGGCATCGTGCTCGTTTTTTCGTTTTGACACCACCAACACGTCTCGTTGCCCATTTCTAACCTATAATCGAGACTTTTTCGGGTTTTAAAGGAAGTGGATATAATTTCATTCCCTCTCTCCTCCCGATTTCTAAACGAGGCTTCGTGCTCCTTTTTTCGTTTTGACACCACCAACAAGTCCTGTGGCCCATTTCTAACCTATAATCCAGACTTTTTCTGGTTTTAAAGGAAGTTGATATAATTTAATGCCCTCTCTCCTCCTGATTTCTAAACGCGGCTTCGTGCTCGTTTTTTCGTTTTGACACCACCAACACGTCTCGTGGCCCATTTCTAACCTATAATAGAGAATTTTTCGGGTTTTAAAGGAACTGGATATAATTTCATACCCTCTCTTCTCCCGATTTCTAAACGAGGCATCGTGCTCGTTTTTTCGTTTTGACACCACCAACACGTCTTGTTGCCTATTTCTAACCTATAATCGAGACTTTTTCGGGTTTTAAAGGAAGTGGATATAATTTCATTCCCTCTCTCCTCCCGATTTCTAAACGAGGCTTCGTGTTCCTTTTTTCGTTTTGACACCACCAACAAGTCCTGTGGCCCATTTCTAACCTATAATCCAGACTTTTTCTGGTTTTAAAGGAAGTTGATATAATTTCATACCCTCTCTCCTCCTGATTTCTAAACGCGGCTTCGTGCTCGTTTTTTCGTTTTGACACCACCAACACGTCTCGTTGCCCATTTCTAACCTATAATAGATAATTTTTCGGGTTTTAAAGGAACTGGATATAATTTCATACCCTCACTTCTTCCGATTTCTAAACGAGGCATCATGCTCGTTTTTTCGTTTTGACACCACCAACACGTCTTGTTGCCCATTTCTAACCTATAATCGAGACTTTTTCGGGTTTTAAAGGAAGTGGATATAATTTCATTCCCTCTCTCCTCCCGATTTCTAAACGAGGCTTCGTGCTCCTTTTTTCGTTTTGACACCACCAACAAGTCCTGTGGCCCATTTCTAACCAATAATCCAGACTTTTTCTGGTTTTAAAGGAAGTTGATATAATTTCATACCCTCTCTCCTCCTGATTTCTAAACGCGGCTTCGTGCTCGTTTTTTTCGTTTTGACACCACCAACACGTCTCGTGGCCCATTTCTAACCTATAATAGAGAATTTTTCGGGTTTTAAAGGAACTGGATATAATTTCATACCCTCTCTTCTCCCGATTTCTAAACGAGGCATCGTGCTCGTTTTTTCGTTTTGACACCACCAACACGTCTCGTTGCCCATTTCTAACCTATAATCGAGACTTTTTCGGGTTTTAGAGGAAGTGGATATAATTTCATTCCCTCTCTCCTTCCGATTTCTAAACGAGGCTTCGTGCTCCTTTTTTCGTTTTGACACCACCAACAAGTCCTGTGGCCCATTTCTAACCTATAATCCAGACTTTTTCTGGTTTTAAAGGAAGTTGATATAATTTCATACCCTCTCTCCTCCTGATTTCTAAATGCGGCTTCGTGCTCGTTTTTTCGTTTTGACACCACCAACACGTCTCGTGGCCCATTTCTAACCTATAATAGAGAATTTTTCGGGTTTTAAAGGAACTGGATATAATTTCATACCCTCTCTTCTCCCGATTTCTAAACGAGGCATCGTGCTCGTTTTTTCGTTTTGACACCACCAACACGTCTCGTTGCCCATTTCTAACCTATAATCGAGACTTTTTCGGGTTTTAAAGGAAGTGGATATAATTTCATTCCCTCTCTCCTCCCGATTTCTAAACGAGGCTTCGTGCTCCTTTTTTCGTTTTGACACCACCAACAAGTCCTGTGGCCCATTTCTAACCTATAATCCAGACTTTTTCTGGTTTTAAAGGAAGTTGATATAATTTAATGCCCTCTCTCCTCCTGATTTCTAAACGCGGCTTCGTGCTCGTTTTTTCGTTTTGACACCACCAACACGTCTCGTGGCCCATTTCTAACCTATAATAGAGAATTTTTCGGGTTTTAAAGGAACTGGATATAATTTCATACCCTCTCTTCTCCCGATTTCTAAACGAGGCATCGTGCTCGTTTTTTCGTTTTGACACCACCAACACGTCTTGTTGCCTATTTCTAACCTATAATCGAGACTTTTTCGGGTTTTAAAGGAAGTGGATATAATTTCATTCCCTCTCTCCTCCCGATTTCTAAACGAGGCTTCGTGTTCCTTTTTTCGTTTTGACACCACCAACAAGTCCTGTGGCCCATTTCTAACCTATAATCCAGACTTTTTCTGGTTTTAAAGGAAGTTGATATAATTTCATACCCTCTCTCCTCCTGATTTCTAAACGCGGCTTCGTGCTCGTTTTTTCGTTTTGACACCACCAACACGTCTCGTGGCCCATTTCTAACCTATAATAGAGAATTTTTCGGGTTTTAAAGGAACTGGATATAATTTCATACTCTCTCTTCTCCCGATTTCTAAATGAGGCATGGTGCTCGTTTTTTCGTTTTGACACAACCAACATGTCTCGTGGCCCATTTCTAACTTATAATCCAGACTTTTTCGGGTTTTAAAGGAAGTGGATATAATTTCATACCTTCTCTCCTCCCGATTTCTAAACGAGGCTTCGTGCTCGTTTTTTCATTTTGACAACACCAACACGTCTCGTTGCCCATTTCTAACCTATAATAGAGACTTTTTAGGGTTTTAAAGGAAGTGGATATAATTTCATCCCCTCTCTCCTCCCGATTTCTAAACGAGGCTTTGTGCTCCTTTTTTCGATTTGACACCACCAACAAGTCCTGTGGCCCATTTATAACCTATAATCCAGACTTTTTCTGGTTTTAAAGGAAGTTGATATAATTTCATACCCTCTCTCCTCCTGATTTCTAAACGCGGCTTCGTGCTCGTTTTTTTCGTTTTGACACCACCAACACGTCTCGTGGCCCATTTCTAACTTATAATAGAGAATTTTTCGGGTTTTAAAGGAATTGGATATAATTTCATACCCTGTCTTCTCCCGATTTCTAAACGAGGTATCATGTTCGTTTTTTCGTTTTGACACCACCAACACGTATTGTTGCCCATTTCTAACCTATAATCGTGACTTTTTCGGGTTTTAAAGGAAGTGGATATAATTTCATTCCCTCTCTCCTCCCGATTTCTAAACCAGGCTTCGTGCTCCTTTTTTCGTTTTGACACCACCAACAAGTCCTGTGGCCCATTTCTAACCTATAATCCAGACTTTTTCTGGTTTTAAAGGAAGTTGATATAAATTCATACCCTCTCTCCTCCTGATTTCTAAACGCGGCTTCATGCTCGTTTTTTCGTTTTGACACCACGAACACGTCTCGTGGCCCATTTCTAACCTATAATAGAGAATTTCTCGGGTTTTAAAGGAACTGGATATAATTTCATACCCTCTCTTCTCCCGATTTCTAAACGAGGCATCGTGCTCGTTTTTTCGTTTTGACACAACCAACATGTCTCGTGGCCCATTTCTAACCTATAATCCAGACTTTTTCGGGTTTTAAAGGAAGTGGATATAATTTCATACCCTCTCTCCTCCTGATTTCTAAACGAGGCTTCGTGCTCATTTTTTCGTTTTGACACCACCAAGCCGTCTAGTGGCCCATTTCTAACCAATAATCGAGACTTTTTCGGGTTTTAAAGGAAGTGGATATAATTTCATCCCCTCTCTCCTCCCGATTTCTAAACGAGGCTTTGTGCTCCTTTTTTCGTTTTGACACCACCAACAAGTCCTGTGGCCCATTTATAACCTATAATCCAGACTTTTTCTGGTTTTAAAGGAAGTTGATATAATTTCATACCCTCTCTCCTCCTGATTTCTAAACGCGGCTTCATGCTCGTTTTTTTCGTTTTGACACCACCAACACGTCTCGTGGCCAATTTCTAACCTATAATAGAGAATTTTTCGGGTTTTAAAGGAACTGGATATAATTTCATACCCTCTCTTCTCCCGATTTCTAAACGAGGCATCGTGCTCGTTTTTTTGTTTTGACAGCACCAACACGTCTCGTTGCACATTTCTAACCTATAATCCAGACTTTTTCGGGTTTTAAAGGAAGTGGATATAATTTCATACCCTCTCTCCTCCTGATTTCTAAACGCGGCTTCATGCTCGTTTTTTTCGTTTTGACACCACCAACACGTCTCGTGGCCAATTTCTAACCTATAATAGAGAATTTTTCGGGTTTTAAAGGAAGTGGATATAATTTCATTCCCTCTCTCCTCCCGATTTCTAAACGAGGCTTCGTGCTCCTTTTTTCGTTTTGACACCACCAACAAGTCCTGTGGCCCATTTCTAACCTATAATCCAGACTTTTTCTGGTTTTAAAGGAAGTTGATATAATTTCATACCCTCTCTCCTCCTGATTTCTAAACGCGGCTTTGTGCTCGTTTTTTCGTTTTGACACCACCAACACGTATCGTGGCCCATTTCTAACCTATAATAGAGAATTTTTCGGATTTTAAAGGAACTGGATATAATTTCATACCCTCTCTTCTCCCGATTTCTAAATGAGGCATCATGCTCGTTTTTTCATTTTGACACAACCGACATGTCTCGTGGCCCATTTCTAACTTATAATCCAGACTTTTTCGGGTTTTAAAGGAAGTGGATATAATTTCATACCTTCTCTCCTCCCGATTTCTAAACGAGGCTTCGTGCTCGTTTTTTCATTTTGACACCACCAACACGTCTCGTTGCCCATTTCTAACCTATAATCGAGACTTTTTAGGGTTTTAAAGGAAGTGGATATAATTTCATCCCCTCTCTCCTCCCGATTTCTAAACGAGGCTTTGTGCTCCTTTTTTCGTTTTGACACCACCAACAAGTCCTGTGGCCCATTTATAACCTATAATCCAGACTTTTTCTGGTTTTAAAGGAAGTTGATATAATTTCATACCCTCTCTCCTCCTGATTTCTAAACGCGGCTTCGTGCTCGTTTTTTTCGTTTTGACACCACCAACACGTCTCGTGGCCCATTTCTAACCTATAATAGAGAATTTTTCGGGTTTTAAAGGAACTGGATATAATTTCATACCCTCTCTTCTCCCGATTTCTAAACGAGGCATCGTGCTCGTTTTTTCGTTTTGACACCACCAACACGTCTCGTTGCCCATTTCTAACCTATAATCGAGACTTTTTCGGGTTTTAAAGGAAGTGGATATAATTTCATTCCCTCTCTCCTTCCGATTTCTAAACGAGGCTTCGTGCTCCTTTTTTCGTTTTGACACCACCAACAAGTCCTGTGGCCCATTTCTAACCTATAATCCAGACTTTTTCTGGTTTTAAAGGAAGTTGATATAATTTCATACCCTCTCTCCTCCTGATTTCTAAATGCGGCTTCGTGCTCGTTTTTTCGTTTTGACACCACCAACACGTCTCGTGGCCCATTTCTAACCTATAATAGAGAATTTTTCGGGTTTTAAAGGAACTGGATATAATTTCATACCCTCTCTTCTCCCGATTTCTAAACGAGGCATCGTGCTCGTTTTTTCGTTTTGACACCACCAACACGTCTTGTTGCCCATTTCTAACCTATAATCGAGACTTTTTCGGGTTTTAAAGGAAGTGGATATAATTTCATTCCCTCTCTCCTTCCGATTTCTAAACGAGGCTTCGTGCTCCTTTTTTCGTTTTGACACCACCAACAAGTCCTGTGGCCCATTTCTAACCTATAATCCAGACTTTTTCTGGTTTTAAAGGAAGTTGATATAATTTCATACCCTCTCTCCTCCTGATTTCTAAATGCGGCTTCGTGCTCGTTTTTTCGTTTTGACACCACCAACACGTCTCGTGGCCCATTTCTAACCTATAATAGAGAATTTTTCGGGTTTTAAAGGAACTGGATATAATTTCATACCCTCTCTTCTCCCGATTTCTAAACGAGGCATCGTGCTCGTTTTTTCGTTTTGACACCACCAACACGTCTTGTTGCCCATTTCTAACCTATAATAGAGAATTTTTCGGGTTTTAAAGGAAGTGGATATAATTTCATTCCCTCTCTCCTCCCGATTTCTAAACGAGGCTTCGTGCTCCTTTTTTCGTTTTGACACCACCAACAAGTCCTGTGGCCCATTTCTAACCTATAATCCAGACTTTTTCTGGTTTTAAAGGAAGTTGATATAATTTCATACCCTCTCTCCTCCTGATTTCTAAACGCGGCTTCGTGCTCGTTTTTTCATTTTGACACCACCAACACGTATCGTGGCCCATTTCTAACCTATAATAGAGAATTTTTTGGATTTTAAAGGAACTGGATATAATTTCATACCCTCTCTTCTCCCGATTTCTAAATGAGGCATCATGCTCGTTTTTTCGTTTTGACACAACCGACATGTCTCGTGGCCCATTTCTAACTTATAATCCAGACTTTTTCGGGTTTTAAAGGAAGTGGATATAATTTCATACCTTCTCTCCTCCCGATTTCTAAACGAGGCTTCGTGCTCGTTTTTTCATTTTGACACCACCAACACGTCTCGTTGCCCATTTCTAACCTATAATCGAGACATTTTAGGGTTTTAAAGGAAGTGGATATAATTTCATCCCCTCTCTCCTCCCGATTTCTAAACGAGGCTTTGTGCTCCTTTTTTCGTTTTGACACCACCAACAAGTCCTGTGGCCCATTTATAACCTATAATCCAGACTTTTTCTGGTTTTAAAGGAAGTTGATATAATTTCATACCCTCTCTCCTCCTGATTTCTAAACGCGGCTTCGTGCTCGTTTTTTTCGTTTTGACACCACCAACACGTCTCGTGGCCCATTTCTAACCTATAATAGAGAATTTTTCGGGTTTTAAAGGAACTGGATATAATTTCATACCCTCTCTTCTCCCGATTTCTAAACGAGGCATCGTGCTCGTTTTTTCGTTTTGACACCACCAACACGTCTCGTTGCCCATTTCTAACCTATAATCGAGACTTTTTCGGGTTTTAAAGGAAGTGGATATAATTTCATTCCCTCTCTCCTTCCGATTTCTAAACGAGGCTTCGTGCTCCTTTTTTCGTTTTGACACCACCAACAAGTCCTGTGGCCCATTTCTAACCTATAATCCAGACTTTTTCTGGTTTTAAAGGAAGTTGATATAATTTCATACCCTCTCTCCTCCTGATTTCTAAATGCGGCTTCGTGCTCGTTTTTTCGTTTTGACACCACCAACACGTCTCGTGGCCCATTTCTAACCTATAATAGAGAATTTTTCGGGTTTTAAAGGAACTGGATATAATTTCATACCCTCTCTTCTCCCGATTTCTAAACGAGGCATCGTGCTCGTTTTTTCGTTTTGACACCACCAACACGTCTTGTTGCCCATTTCTAACCTATAATCGAGACTTTTTCGGGTTTTAAAGGAAGTGGATATAATTTCATTCCCTCTCTCCTCCCGATTTCTAAACGAGGCTTCGTGCTCCTTTTTTCGTTTTGACACCACCAACAAGTCCTGTGGCCCATTTCTAACCTATAATCCAGACTTTTTCTGGTTTTAAAGGAAGTTGATATAATTTAATGCCCTCTCTCCTCCTGATTTCTAAACGCGGCTTCGTGCTCGTTTTTTCGTTTTGACACCACCAACACGTCTCGTGGCCCATTTCTAACCTATAATAGAGAATTTTTCGGGTTTTAAAGGAACTGGATATAATTTCATACCCTCTCTTCTCCCGATTTCTAAACGAGGCATCGTGCTCGTTTTTTCGTTTTGACACCACCAACACGTCTTGTTGCCTATTTCTAACCTATAATCGAGACTTTTTCGGGTTTTAAAGGAAGTGGATATAATTTCATTCCCTCTCTCCTCCCGATTTCTAAACGAGGCTTCGTGTTCCTTTTTTCGTTTTGACACCACCAACAAGTCCTGTGGCCCATTTCTAACCTATAATCCAGACTTTTTCTGGTTTTAAAGGAAGTTGATATAATTTCATACCCTCTCTCCTCCTGATTTCTAAACGCGGCTTCGTGCTCGTTTTTTCGTTTTCACACCACCAACACGTCTCGTGGCCCATTTCTAACCTATAATAGAGAATTTTTCGGGTTTTAAAGGAACTGGATATAATTTCATACCCTCTCTTCTCCCGATTTCTAAATGAGGCATGGTGCTCGTTTTTTCGTTTTGACACAACCAACATGTCTCGTGGCCCATTTCTAACTTATAATCCAGACTTTTTCGGGTTTTAAAGGAAGTGGATATAATTTCATACCTTCTCTCCTCCCGATTTCTAAACGAGGCTTCGTGCTCGTTTTTTCATTTTGATACCACCAACACGTCTCGTTGCCCATTTCTAACCTATAATAGAGACTTTTTAGGGTTTTAAAGGAAGTGGATATAATTTCATCCCCTCTCTCCTCCCGATTTCTAAACGAGGCTTTGTGCTCCTTTTTTCGATTTGACACCACCAACAAGTCCTGTGGCCCATTTATAACCTATAATCCAGACTTTTTCTGGTTTTAAAGGAAGTTGATATAATTTCATACCCTCTCTCCTCCTGATTTCTAAACGCGGCTTCGTGCTCGTTTTTTTCGTTTTGACACCACCAACACGTCTCGTGGCCCATTTCTAACCTATAATAGAGAATTTTTCGGGTTTTAAAGGAATTGGATATAATTTCATACCCTCTCTTCTCCCGATTTCTAAACGAGGTATCATGCTCGTTTTTTCGTTTTGACACCACCAACACGTCTTGTTGCCCATTTCTAACCTATAATCGTGACTTTTTCGGGTTTTAAAGGAAGTGGATATCCCTCTCTCCTCCCGATTTCTAAACCAGGCTTCGTGCTCCTTTTTTCGTTTTGACACCACCAACAAGTCCTGTGGCCCATTTCTAACCTATAATCCAGACTTTTTCTGGTTTTAAAGGAAGTTGATATAAATTCATACCCTCTCTCCTCCTGATTTCTAAACGCGGCTTCATGCTCGTTTTTTCGTTTTGACACCACGAACACGTCTCGTGGCCCATTTCTAACCTATAATAGAGAATTTCTCGGGTTTTAAAGGAACTGGATATAATTTCATACTCTCTCTTCTCCCGATTTCTAAACGAGGCATCGTGCTCGTTTTTTCGTTTTGACACAACCAACATGTCTCGTGGCCCATTTCTAACCTATAATCCAGACTTTTTCGGGTTTTAAAGGAAGTGGATATAATTTCATACCCTCTCTCCTCCTGATTTCTAAACGAGGCTTCGTGCTCATTTTTTCGTTTTGACACCACCAAGCCGTCTAGTGGCCCATTTCTAACCTATAATCGAGACTTTTTCGGGTTTTAAAGGATGTGGATATAATTTCATTCCCTCTCTCCTCCCGATTTCTAAACGAGGCTTCGTGCTCCTTTTTTCGTTTTGACACCACCAACAAGTCCTGTGGCCCATTTCTAACCTATAATCCAGACTTTTTCTGGTTTTAAAGGAAGTTGATATAATTTAATGCCCTCTCTCCTCCTGATTTCTAAACGCGGCTTCGTGCTCATTTTTTCGTTTTGACACCACCAACACGTCTCGTGGCCCATTTCTAACCTATAATCGAGACTTTTTCGGGTTTTAAAGGAAGTGCATATAATTTCATACCCTCTCTCCTCCCGATTTCTAAACGAGGCTTCGTGCTCCTTTTTTCGTTTTGACACCACCAACAAGTCCTGTGGCCCATTTCTAACCTATAATCCAGACTTTTTCTGGTTTTAAAGGAAGTTGATATAATTTCATACCCTCTCTCCTCCTGATTTCTAAACGCGGCTTCGTGCTCGTTTTTTCGTTTTGACACCACCAACACGTCTCATGGCCTATTTCTAACCTATAATAGAGAATTTTTCGGGTTTTAAAGGAACTGGATTTAATTTCATACCCTCTCTTCTCCCGATTTCTAAACGAGGCATCGTGCTCGTTTTTTCGTTTTGACACAACCAACATGTCTCGTGGCCCATTTCTAACCTATAATCCAGACTTTTTCGGGTTTTAAAGGAAGTTGATATAATTTCATACCCTCTCTCCTCCTGATTTCTAAACGCGGCTTCGTGCTCGTTTTTTCGTTTTGACACCACCAACACGTCTCGTGGCCCATTTCTAACCTATAATAGAGAATTTTTCGGGTTTTAAAGGAACTGGATATAATTTCATACCCTCTCTTCTCCCGATTTCTAAATGAGGCATGGTGCTCGTTTTTTCGTTTTGACACAACCAACATGTCTCGTGGCCCATTTCTAACTTATAATCCAGACTTTTTCGGGTTTTAAAGGAAGTGGATATAATTTCATACCTTCTCTCCTCCCGATTTCTAAACGAGGCTTCGTGCTCGTTTTTTCATTTTGACACCACCAACACGTCTCGTTGCCCATTTCTAACCTATAATAGAGACTTTTTAGGGTTTTAAAGGAAGTTGATATAATTTCATCCCCTCTCTCCTCCCGATTTCTAAACGAGGCTTTGTGCTCCTTTTTTCGATTTGACACCACCAACAAGTCCTGTGGCCCATTTATAACCTATAATCCAGACTTTTTCTGGTTTTAAAGGAAGTTGATATAATTTCATACCCTCTCTCCTCCTGATTTCTAAACGCGGCTTCGTGCTCGTTTTTTTCGTTTTGACACCACCAACACGTCTCGTGGCCCATTTCTAACCTATAATAGAGAATTTTTCGGGTTTTAAAGGAATTGGATATAATTTCATACCCTCTCTTCTCCCGATTTCTAAACGAGGTATCATGCTCGTTTTTTCGTTTTGACACCACCAACACGTCTTGTTGCCCATTTCTAACCTATAATCGTGACTTTTTCGGGTTTTAAAGGAAGTGGATATAATTTCATTCCCTCTCTCCTCCCGATTTCTAAACCAGGCTTCGTGCTCCTTTTTTCGTTTTGACACCACCAACAAGTCCTGTGGCCCATTTCTAACCTATAATCCAGACTTTTTCTGGTTTTAAAGGAAGTTGATATAAATTCATACCCTCTCTCCTCCTGATTTCTAAACGCGGCTTCATGCTCGTTTTTTCGTTTTGACACCACGAACACGTCTCGTGGCCCATTTCTAACCTATAATAGAGAATTTCTCGGGTTTTAAAGGAACTGGATATAATTTCATACTCTCTCTTCTCCCGATTTCTAAACGAGGCATCGTGCTCGTTTTTTCGTTTTGACACAACCAACATGTCTCGTGGCCCATTTCTAACCTATAATCCAGACTTTTTCGGGTTTTAAAGGAAGTGGATATAATTTCATACCCTCTCTCCTCCTGATTTCTAAACGAGGCTTCGTGCTCATTTTTTCGTTTTGACACCACCAAGCCGTCTAGTGGCCCATTTCTAACCTATAATCGAGACTTTTTCGGGTTTTAAAGGAAGTGGATATAATTTCATCCCCTCTCTCCTCCCGATTTCTAAACGAGGCTTTGTGCTCCTTTTTTCGTTTTGACACCACCAACAAGTCCTGTGGCCCATTTATAACCTATAATCCAGACTTTTTCTGGTTTTAAAGGAAGTTGATATAATTTCATACCCTCTCTCCTCCTGATTTCTAAACGCGGCTTCATGCTCGTTTTTTTCGTTTTGACACCACCAACACGTCTCGTGGCCAATTTCTAACCTATAATAGAGAATTTTTCGGGTTTTAAAGGAACTGGATATAATTTCATACCCTCTCTTCTCCCGATTTCTAAACGAGGCATCGTGCTCGTTTTTTTGTTTTGACAGCACCAACACGTCTCGTTGCCCATTTCTAACCTATAATCGAGACTTTTTCGGGTTTTAAAGGAAGTGGATATAATTTCATTCCCTCTCTCCTTCCGATTTCTAAACGAGGCTTCGTGCTCCTTATTTCGTTTTGACACCACCAACAAGTCCTGTGGCCCATTTCTAACCTATAATCCAGAATTTTTCTGGTTTTAAAGGAAGTTGATATAATTTCATACCCTCTCTCCTCCTGATTTCTAAACGCAGCTTCGTGCTCGTTTTTTCGTTTTGACACCACCAACACGTCTCGTGGCCCATTTCTAACCTATAATAGAGAATTTTTCGGGTTTTAAAGGAACTGGATATAACTTCATACCCTCTCTTCTCCCGATTTCTAAATGAGGCATCGTGCTCGTTTTTTCGTTTTGACACAACCAACATGTCTCGTGGCCCATTTCTAACCTATAATCCAGACTTTTTCGGGTTTTAAAGGAAGTGGATATTATTTCATACCTTCTCTCCTCTCGATTTCTAAACGAGGCTTCGTGCTCGTTTTTTCGTTTTGACACCACCAAGACGTCTCGTGGCCCTTTTCTAACCTATAATATAGAATTTTTCGTGTTTTAAAGGAAGTGGATATAATTTCATATCCTCTCTCCTCCCGATTTCTAAACGAGGGTTCGTGCTCGTTTTTTCGTTTTGACACCACCAACATGTCTCGTGGCCCATTTCTAACCTATAATCCAGACTTTTTCGGGTTTTAAAGGAATTGGATATTATTTCATACCTTCTCTCCTCCCGATTTCTAAACGAGGCTTCGTGCTCGTTTTTTCGTTTTGACACCACCAACACGTCCCGTGGCCCTTTTCTAACCTATAATAGAGAATTTTTCGGGTTTTAAAGGAAGTGGATATAATTTCATACCCTCTCTCCTCCCGATTTCTAAACGAGGCTTCGTGCTCCTTTTTTCGTTTTGACACCACCAACAAGTCCTGTGGCCCATTTCAAACCTATAATTCAGACTTTTTCTGGTTTTAAAGGAAGTTGATATAATTTCATACCCTCTCTCCTCCTGATTTCTAAATGCGGCTTCATGCTCGTTTTTTCGTTTTGACACCACCAACACGTCTCGTGGCCCATTTCTAACCTATAATAGAGAATTTTTCGGGTTTTAAAGGAACTGGATATAATTTCGTACCCTCTCTTCTCCCGATTTCTAAACGAGGTATCATGCTCGTTTTTTCGTTTTGACACCACCAACACGTCTTGTTGCCCATTTCTAACCTATAATCGAGACTTTTTCGGGTTTTAAAGGAAGTGGATATAATTTCATTCCCTCTCTCCTCCCGATTTCTAAACGAGGCTTCGTGCTCCTTTTTTCGTTTTGACACCACCAACAAGTCCTGTGGCCCATTTCTAACCTATAATCCAGACTTTTTCTGGTTTTAAAGGAAGTTGATATAAATTCATACCCTCTCTCCTTCTGATTTCTAAACGCGGCTTCATGCTCGTTTTTTCGTTTTGACACCACCAACACGTCTCGTGGCCCATTTCTAACCTATAATAGAGAATTTTTCGGGTTTTAAAGGAACTGGATATAATTTCATACCCTCTCTTCTCCCGATTTCTAAACGAGGCATCGTGCTCGTTTTTTCGTTTTGACACAACCAACATATCTCGTGGCCCATTTCTAACCTATAATCCAGACTTTTTCGGGTTTTAAAGGAAGTGGATATAATTTCATACCCTCTCTCCTCCTGATTTCTAAACGAGGCTTCGTGCTCATTTTTTCGTTTTGACACCACCAAGCCGTCTCGTGGCCCATTTCTAACCTATAATCGAGACTTTTTCGGGTTTTAAAGGAAGGGGATATAATTTCATACCCTCTCTCCTCCCGATTTCTAAACGAGGCTTCGTGCTCGTTTTTTCATTTTGTCACCACCAACACGTCTCGTGGCCCATATCTAACCTATAATCGAGACTTTTTCGGGTTTTAAAGGAAGTGGATATAATTTCATACCCTCTCTCCTCCTGATTTCTAAATACGGCTTCGTGCTCGTTGTTTCGTTTTCACTCCACCAACACGTCCCGTGCCCCATTTCTAACCTATATTCGAGACTTTTTCGGGTTTTAAAGGAAGTTGATATAATTTCATACCCTCTCACCTCCCGATTTCTAAACGAGGCTTCGTGCTCGTTTTTTCGTTTTGACACCACCAACACGTCTCATGGCCCATTTCTAACCTATAATCGATACTTTTTCGGGTTTTAAATGAAGTGGATATAATTTCATACCCTACCTCCTCCCGATTTCTAAACGAGGCTTCGTGCTCGTTTTTTCGTTTTGACACCACAAACAATTCCCGTGGCCCATTTCTAACCTATAATCGAGACTTTTTCGGGTTTTAATGGAAGTGGATATAATTTCATACCCTCTCTCCTCCCGATTTCTAAACGAGGATTCGTGCTCGTTTTTTCGTTTTGACACCACCAACACGTCCCGTGGCCCTTTTCTAACCTAGAATAGAGAATTTTTCGTGTTTTAAAGGAAGTGGATATAATTTCATACCCTCTCTCCTCCCGATTTCTAAGCGAGGGTTCGTGCTCGTTTTTTCGTTTTGACACCACCAACATGTCTCGTGGCCCATTTCTAACCTATAATCCAGACTTTTTCGGGTTTTAAAGGAAGTGGATATAATTTCATACCTTCTATCCTCCCGATTTCTAAACGAGGCTTCGTGCTCGTTTTTTCGTTTTGACACCACCAACACGTCTCGTTGCCCATTTCTAACCTATAATCGAGACTTTTTCGGGTATTAAAGGAACTGGATATAATTTCATACCCTCTCTCCTCCCGATTTCTAAACGAGGCTTCGTGCTCCTTTTTTCGTTTTGACACCACCAACAAGTCCTGCAGCCCATTTCTAACCTATAATCCAGACTTTTTCTGGTTTTAAAGGAAGTTGATATAATTTCATACCCTCTCTCCTCCTGATTTCTAAACACGGCTTCGTGCTCGTTTTTTCGTTTTCACTCCACCAACACGTCCCGTCCCCCATTTCTAACCTATAATCGAGACTTTTTCGGGTTTTAAAGGAAGTGGATATAATTTCATACCCTCTCTCCTCCCGATTTCTAAACGAGGCTTCGTGCTCGTTTTTTCGTTTTGACACCACCAACATGTCTCGTGGCCTATTTCTAACCTATAATCCAGACTTTTTCGGGTTTTAAAGGAAGTGGATATAATTTGATACCTTCTCTCCACTCGATTTCTAAACGAGGCTTCGTGCTCGTTTTTTCGTTTTGACACTACCAACACGTCTCGTTGCCCATTTCTATCCTATAATCGAGACTTTTTCGGGTTTTAAAGGAAGTGGATAAAATTTCATACCCTCTCTCCTCCCGATTTCTAAACGAGGCTTCGTGCTCCTTTTTTCGTTTTGACACCACCAACAAGTCCTGTGGCCCATTTCTGACCTATAATCCAGACTTTTTCTGGTTTTAAAGGAAGTTGATATAATTTCATACCCTCTCTCCTCCTGATTTCTAAACGCGGCCTCATGCTCGTTTTTTCATTTTGACACCACCAACACGTCTCGTGGCCCATTTCTAACCTATAATAGAGAATCTTTCGGGTTTTAAAGGAACTGGATATAATTTCATACCCTCTCTTCTCCCGATTTCTAAACGAGGCATCGTGCTCGTTTTTTCGTCTTGACACCACCAACACGTCTCGTAGCCCATTTCTAACCTATAATCGAGACTTTTTCGGGTTTTAAAGGAAGTGCATATAATTTCATACCCTCTCTCCTCCCGATTTCTAAACGAGGCTTCGTGCTCCTTTTTTCGTTTTGACACCACCAACAAGTCCTGTGGCCCATTTCTAACCTATAATCCAGACTTTTTCTGGTTTTAAAGGAAGTTGATATAATTTCATACCCTCTCTCCTCCTGATTTCTAAACGCGGCTTCGTGCTCGTTTTTTCGTTTTGACACCACCAACACGTCTCATGGCCCATTTCTAACCTATAATAGAGAATTTTTCGGGTTTTAAAGGAACTGGATTTAATTTCATACCCTCTCTTCTCCCGATTTCTAAACGAGGCATCGTGCTCGTTTTTTCGTTTTGACACAACCAACATGTCTCGTGGCCCATTTCTAACCTATAATCCAGACTTTTTCGGGTTTTAAAGGAAGTTGATATAATTTCATACCCTCTCTCCTCCTGATTTCTAAACGCGGCTTCGTGCTCTTTTTTTCGTTTTGACACCACCAACACGTCTCGTGGCCAATTTCTAACCTATAATAGAGAATTTTTCGGGTTTTAAAGGAACTGGATATAATTTCATACCCTCTCTTCTCCGGATTTCTAAACGAGGCATCGTGCTCGTTTTTTCGTTTTGACGCCACCAACACGTCTCGTTGCCCATTTCTAACCTATAATCCAGACTTTTTCGGGTTTTAAAGGAAGTGGATATAATTTCATTCCCTCTCTCCTCCCGATTTCTAAACGAGGCTTCGTGCTCCTTTTTTCGTTTTGACACCACCAACAAGTCCAGTGGCCCATTTCTAACATATAATCCAGACTTTTTCTGGTTTTAAAGGTAGTTGATATAATTTCATACCCTCTCTCCTCCTGATTTCTAAACGCGGCTTCGTGCTCGTTTTTTCGTTTTGACACCACCAACACGTCTCCTGTCCCATTTCTAACCTATAATCGAGACTTTTTCGGGTTTTAAAGGAAGTGGATATAATTTCATACCCTCTCTCCTCTCGATTTCTAAACGAGGCTTCGCGCTTATTTTTTCGTTTTGACACCACCAACAAGTCCCGTGGCCCATTTCTAACCTATAATCGATACTTTTTCGGGTTTTAAAAGAAGTGGATATAATTTCATACCCTACCTCCTCCCGATTTCTAAACGAGGCTTCGTGCTCGTTTTTTCGTTTTGACACCACCAACAATTCCCGTGGCCCATTTCTAACCTATAATCGAGACTTTTTCGGGTTTTAATGGAGGTGGATATAATTTCATACCCTCTCTCCTCCCGATTTCTAAACGAGGATTCGTGCTCGTTTTTTCGTTTTGACACCACCAACACGTCCCGTGGCCCTTTTCTAACCTAGAATAGAGAATTTTTCGTGTTTTAAAGGAAGTGGATATAATTTCATACCCTCTCTCCTCCCGATTTCTAAACGAGGCTTCGTGCTCGTTTTTTCGTTTTGACACCACCAACATGTCTCGTGGCCCATTTCTAACCTATAATCTAGACTTTTTCGGGTTTTAAAGGAAGTGGATATAATTTCATACCTTCTCTCCTCCCGATTTCTAAACGAGGCTTCGTGCTCGTTTTTTCGTTTTGACACCACCAACACGTCTCGTTGCCCATTTCTAACCTATAATCGAGACTTTTTCGGGTTTTAAAGGAAGTGGATATAATTTCATACCCTCTCTCCTCCCGATCTTTAAATGTGGCTTCGTGCTCCTTTTTTCGTTTTGACACCACGAACAAGTCCTGCAGCCCATTTCTAACCTATAATCCAGACTTTTTCTGGTTTTAAAGGAAGTTGATATAATTTCATACCCTCTCTCCTCCTGATTTCTAAACACGGCTTCGTGCTCGTTTTTTCGTTTTCACTCCACCAACACGTCCCGTGGCCCATTTTTAACCTATAATCGAGACTTTTTCGGGTTTTAAAGGAAGTAGATATAATTTCATACCCTCTCTCCTCCCGATTTCTAAACGAGGCTTCGTGCTCGTTTTTTCGTTTTGACACCACCAACAAGTCTCGTGGCCCATATCTAACCTATAATCGAGACTTTTTCGGGTTTTAAAGGAAGTGGATATAATTTCATTCCGTCTCTCCTCCCGATTTCTAAACGAGGCTTCGTGCTCATTTTTTCGTTTTGACACCACCAACACGTCTCATGGCCCATTTCTAACCTATAATCGAGACTTTTTCGGGTTTTAAAGGAAGTGGATATAATTTCATACCCTCTCTCCTCTCGATTTCTAAACGAGGCTTCGTGCTCGTTTTTTCGTTTTGACACCACCAACAATTCCCGTGGCCCATTTCTAACCTATAATCGAGACTTTTTCGGGTTTTAATGGAAGTGGATATAATTTCATACCCTCTCTCCTCCCGATTTCTAAACGAGGATTCGTGCTCGTTTTTTCGTTTTGACACCACCAACACGTCCCGTGGCCCTTTTCTAACCTAGAATAGAGAATTTTTCGTGTTATAAAGGAAGTGGATATAATTTCATACCCTCTCTCCTCCCGATTTCTAAACGAGGCTTCGTGCTCGTTTTTTCGTTTTGACACCACCAACATGTCTCGTGGCCCATTTCTAACCTATAATCTAGACTTTTTCGGGTTTTAAAGGAAGTGGATATAATTTCATACCTTCTCTCCTCCCGATTTCTAAACGAGGCTTCGTGCTCGTTTTTTCGTTTTGATACCACCAACACGTCTCGTTGCCCATTTCTAACCTATAATCGAGACTTTTTCGGGTTTTAAAGGAAGTGGATATAATTTCATACCCTCTCTCCTCCCGATTTTTAAATGAGGCTTCGTGCTCCTTTTTTCGTTTTGACACCACCAACAAGTCCTGCAGCCCATTTCTAACCTATAATCCAGACTTTTCTGGTTTTAAAGGAAGTTGATATAATTTCATACCCTCTCTCCTCCTGATTTCTAAACACGGCTTCGTGCTCGTTTTCTCGTTTTCACTCCACCAACACGTCCCGTGGCCCATTTCTAACCTATAATCGAGACTTTTTCGGGTTTTAAAGGAAGTAGATATAATTTCATACCCTCTCTCCTCCAGATTTCTAAACGAGGCTTCGTGCTCGTTTTTTCGTTTTGACACCACCAACAAGTCTCGTGGCCCATATCTAACCTATAATCGAGACTTTTTCGAGTTTTAAAGTAAGTGGATATAATTTCATTCCGTCTCTCCTCCCGATTTCTAAACGATGCTTCGTGCTCATTTTTTCGTTTTGACACCACCAACACGTCTCATGGCCCATTTCTAACCTATAATCGAGACTTTTTCGGGTTTTAAAGGAAGTGGATATAATTTCATACCCTCTCTCCTCTCGATTTCTAAACGAGGCTTCGCGCTCATTTTTTCGTTTTGACACTACCAACAAGTCCCGTGGCCCATTTCTAACCTATAATCGATACTTTTTCGGGTTTTAAAAAAAGTGGATATAATTTCATACCCTACCTCCTCCCGATTTCTAAACGAGGCTTCGTGCTCGTTTTTTCGTTTTGACACCACCAACAATTCCCGTGGCCCATTTCTAACCTATAATCCAGACTTTTTCGGGTTTTAATGGACGTGGATATAATTTCATACCCTCTCTCCTCCCGATTTCTAAACGAGGATTCGTGCTCGTTTTTTCGTTTTGACACCACCAACACGTCCCGTGGCCCTTTTCTAACCTAGAATAGAGAATTTTTCGTGTTTTAAAGGAAGTGGATATAATTTCATACCCTCTCTCCTCCCGATTTCTAAACGAGGCTTCGTGCTCGTTTTTTCGTTTTGACACCACCAACATGTCTCGTGGCCCATTTCTAACCTATAATCCAGACTTTTTCGGGTTTTAAAGGAAGTGGATATAATTTCATACCTTCTCTCCTCCCGATTTCTAAACGAGGCTTCGTGCTCATTTTTTCGTTTTGACACCACCAACACGTCTCGTTGCCCATTTCTAACCTATAATCGAGACTTTTTCGGGTTTTAAAGGAAGTGGATATAATTTCATACCCTCTCTCCTCCCGATTTTTAAATGAGGCTTCGTGCTCCTTTTTTCGTTTTGACACCACCAACAAGTCCTGCAGCCCATTTCTAACCTATAATCCAGACTTTTTCTGGTTTTAAAGGAAGTTGATATAATTTCATACCCTCTCTCTTCCTGATTTCTAAACACGGCTTCGTGCTCGTTTTTTCGTTTTCACTCCACCAACACGTCCCGTGGCCCATTTCTAACCTATAATCGAGACTTTTTCGGGTTTTAAAGGAAGTGGATATAATTTCATACCCTCTCTCCTCCAGATTTCTAAACGAGGCTTCGTGCTCGTTTTTTCGTTTTGACACCATCAACAAGTCTCGTGGCCCATATCTAACCTATAATCGAGACTTTTTCGGGTTTTAAAGGAAGTGGATATAATTTCATTCCGTCTCTCCTCCCGATTTCTAAACGAGGCTTCGTGCTCATTTTTTCGTTTTGACACCACCAACATGTCTCATGGCCCATTTCTAACCTATAATCGAGACTTTTTCGGGTTTTAAAGGAAGTGGATATAATTTCATACCCTCTCTCCTCTCGATTTCTAAACGAGGCTTCGCGCTCATTTTTTCGTTTTGACACTACCAACAAGTCCCGTGGCCCATTTCTAACCTATAATCGATACTTTTTCGGGTTTTAAAAGAAGTGGATATAATTTCATACCCTACCTCCTCCCGATTTCTAAACGAGGCTTCGTGCTCGTTTTTTCGTTTTGACACCACCAACAATTCCCGTGGCCCATTTCTAACCTATAATCGAGACTTTTTCGGGTTTTAATGGAAGTGGATATAATTTCATACCCTCTCTCCTCCCGATTTCTAAACGAGGATTCGTGCTCGTTTTTTCGTTTTGACACCACCAACACGTCCCGTGGCCCTTTTCTAACCTAGAATAGAGAATTTTTCGTGTTTTAAAGGAAGTGGATATAATTTCATACCCTCTCTCCTCCCGATTTCTAAACGAGGCTTCGTGCTCGTTTTTTCGTTTTGACACCACCAACATGTCTCGTGGCCCATTTCTAACCTATAATCCAGACTTTTTCGGGTTTTAAAGGAAGTGGATATAATTTCATACCTTCTCTCCTCCCGATTTCTAAACGAGGCTTCGTGCTCGTTTTTTCGTTTTGACACCACCAACACGTCTCGTTGCCCATTTCTAACCTATAATCGAGACTTTTTCGGGTTTTAAAGGAAGTGGATATAATTTCATACCTTCTCTCCTCCCGATTTTTAAATGAGGCTTCGTGCTCCTTTTTTCGTTTTGACACCACCAACAATTCCTGCAGCCCATTTCTAACCTATAATCCAGACTTTTTCTGGTTTTAAAGGAAGTTGATATAATTTTATACCCTCTCTCCTCCTGATTTCTAAACACGGCTTCGTGCTCGTTTTTTCGTTTTCACTCCACCAACACGTCCCGTGGCCCATTTCTAACCTATAATCGAGACTTTTTCGGGTTTTAAAGGAAGTGGATATAATTTCATACCCTCTCTCCTCCCGATTTCTAAACGAGGCTTCGTGCTCGTTTTTTCGTTTTGACACCACCAACAAGTCTCGTGGCCCATATCTAACCTATAATCGAGACTTTTTCGAGTTTTAAAGGAAGTGGATATAATTTCATTCCGTCTCTCCTCCCGATTTCTAAACGAGGCTTCGTGCTCATTTTTTCGTTTTGACACCACCAACACGTCTCATGGCCCATTTCTAACCTATAATCGAGACTTTTTCGGGTTTTAAAGGAAGTGGATATAATTTCATACCCTCTCTCCTCTCGATTTCTAAACGAGGCTTCGCGCTCATTTTTTCGTTTTGACACCACCAACAAGTCCCGTGGCCCATTTCTAACCTATAATCGATACTTTTTCGGGTTTTAAAAGAAGTGGATATAATTTCATACCCTACCTCCTCCCGATTTCTAAACGAGGCTTCGTGCTCGTATTTTCATTTTGACACCACCAACAATTCCCGTGGCCCATTTCTAACCTATAATCGAGACTTTTTCGGGTTTTAATGGAAGTTGATATAATTTCATACCCTCTCTCCTCCCGATTTCTAAACGAGGATTCGTGCTCGTTTTTTCGTTTTGACACCACCAACACGTCCCGTGGCCCTTTTCTAACCTAGAATAGAGAATTTTTCGTGTTTTAAAGGAAGTGGATATAATTTCATACCCTCTCTCCTCCCGATTTCTAAACGAGGCTTCGTGCTCGTTTTTTCGTTTTGACACCACCAACATGTCTCGTGGCCCATTTCTAACCTATAATCCAGACTTATTCGGGTTTTAAAGGAAGTGGATATAATTTCATACCTTCTCTCCTCCCGATTTCTAAACGAGGCTTCGTGCTCGTTTTTTCGTTTTGACACCACCAACACGTCTCGTTGCCCATTTCTAACCTATAATCGAGACTTTTTCAGGTTTTAAAGGAAGTGGATATAATTTCATATCCTCTCTCCTCCCGATTTTTAAACGAGGCTTCGTGCTCCTTTTTTCGTTTTGACACCACCAACAAGTCCTGCAGCCCATTTCTAACCTATAATCCAGACTTTTTCTGGTTGTAAAGGAAGTTGATATAATTTCATACCCTCTCTCCTCCTGATTTCTAAACACGGCTTCGTGCTCGTTTTTTCGTTTTCACTCCACCAATACGTCCCGTGGCCCATTTCTAACCGATAATCGAGACTTTTTCGGGTTTTAAAGGAAGTGGATATAATTTCATACCCTCTCTCCTCCCGATTTCTAAACGAGGCTTCGTGCTCGTTTTTTCGTTTTGACACCACCAACATGTCTCGTGGCCAATTTCTAACCTATAATCCAGACTTTTTCGGGTTTTAAAGGAAGTGGATATAATTTCATACCTTCTCTCCTCCCGATTTCTAAACGAGGCTTCGTGCTCGTTTTTTCGTTTTGACACCACCAACACGTCTCGTTGCCCATTTCTAACCTATAATCGAGACTTTTTCGGGTTTTAAAGGAAGTGGATATAATTTCATACCCTCTCTCCTCCCGATTTCTAAACGAGGCTTCGTGCTCCTTTCTTCGTTTTGACACCACCAACAAGTCCTGTGGCCCATTTCTAACCTATAATCCAGACTTTTTCTGGTTTTAAAGGAAGTTGATATAATTTCATACCCTCTCTCCTCCAGATTTCTAAACGAGGCTTCGTGCTCGTTTTTTCGTTTTGACACCACCAACAAGTCTCGTGGCCCATATCTAACCTATAATCGAGACTTTTTCGGGTTTTAAAGGAAGTGGATATTATTTCATTCCGTCTCTCCTCCCGATTTCTAAACGAGGCTTCGTGCTCATTTTTTCGTTTTGACACCACCAACACGTCTCATGGCCCATTTCTAACCTATAATCGAGACTTTTTCGGGTTTTAAAGGAAGTGGATATAATTTCATACCCTCTCTCCTCTCGATTTCTAAACGAGGCTTCGCGCTCATTTTTTCGTTTTGACACTACCAACAAGTCCCGTGGCCCATTTCTAACCTATAATCGATACTTTTTCGGGTTTTAAAAAAAGTGGATATAATTTCATACCCTACCTCCTCCCGATTTCTAAACGAGGCTTCGTGCTCGTTTTTTCGTTTTGACACCACCAACAATTCCCGTGGCCCATTTCTAACCTATAATCCAGACTTTTTCGGGTTTTAATGGAAGTGGATATAATTTCATACCCTCTCTCCTCCCGATTTCTAAACGAGGATTCGTGCTCGTTTTTTCGTTTTGACACCACCAACACGTCCCGTGGCCCTTTTCTAACCTAGAATAGAGAATTTTTCGTGTTTTAAAGGAAGTGGATATAATTTCATACCCTCTCTCCTCCCGATTTCTAAACGAGGCTTCGTGCTCGTTTTTTCGTTTTGACACCACCAACATGTCTCGTGGCCCATTTCTAACCTATAATCCAGACTTTTTCGGGTTTTAAAGGAAGTGGATATAATTTCATACCTTCTCTCCTCCCGATTTCTAAACGAGGCTTCGTGCTCGTTTCTTCGTTTTGACACCACCAACACGTCTCGTTGCCCATTTCTAACCTATAATCGAGACTTTTTCGGGTTTTAAAGGAAGTGGATATAATTTCATACCCTCTCTCCTCCCGATTTTTAAATGAGGCTTCGTGCTCCTTTTTTCGTTTTG
The DNA here is from genome assembly GCA_030544415.1 of Thalia dealbata. Classification (NCBI taxonomy): domain Eukaryota; kingdom Viridiplantae; phylum Streptophyta; class Magnoliopsida; order Zingiberales; family Marantaceae; genus Thalia; species Thalia dealbata. The sequence continues at coordinate 12,482,897 of CM060458.1, read as the reverse complement.
ACACCACCAACAAGTCCTGCAGCCCATTTCTAACCTATAATCCAGACTTTTTCTGGTTTTAAAGGAAGTTGATATAATTTCATACCCTCTCTCTTCCTGATTTCTAAACACGGCTTCGTGCTCGTTTTTTCGTTTTCACTCCACCAACACGTCCCGTGGCCCATTTCTAACCTATAATCGAGACTTTTTCGGGTTTTAAAGGAAGTGGATATAATTTCATACCCTCTCTCCTCCAGATTTCTAAACGAGGCTTCGTGCTCGTTTTTTCGTTTTGACACCATCAACAAGTCTCGTGGCCCATATCTAACCTATAATCGAGACTTTTTCGGGTTTTAAAGGAAGTGGATATAATTTCATTCCGTCTCTCCTCCCGATTTCTAAACGAGGCTTCGTGCTCATTTTTTCGTTTTGACACCACCAACATGTCTCATGGCCCATTTCTAACCTTTAATCGAGACTTTTTCGGGTTTTAAAGGAAGTGGATATAATTTCATACCCTCTCTCCTCTCGATTTCTAAACGAGGCTTCGCGCTCATTTTTTCGTTTTGACACTACCAACAAGTCCCGTGGCCCATTTCTAACCTATAATCGATACTTTTTCGGGTTTTAAAAGAAGTGGATATAATTTCATACCCTACCTCCTCCCGATTTCTAAACGAGGCTTCGTGCTCGTTTTTTCGTTTTGACACCACCAACAATTCCCGTGGCCCATTTCTAACCTATAATCGAGACTTTTTCGGGTTTTAATGGAAGTGGATATAATTTCATACCCTCTCTCCTCCCGATTTCTAAACGAGGATTCGTGCTCGTTTTTTCGTTTTGACACCACCAACACGTCCCGTGGCCCTTTTCTAACCTAGAATAGAGAATTTTTCGTGTTTTAAAGGAAGTGGATATAATTTCATACCCTCTCTCCTCCCGATTTCTAAACGAGGCTTCGTGCTCGTTTTTTCATTTTGACACCACCAACACGTCTCGTTGCCCATTTCTAACCTATAATAGAGACTTTTTCGGGTTTTAAAGGAAGTGGATATAATTTCATACCTTCTCTCCTCCCGATTTTTAAATGAGGCTTCGTGCTCCTTTTTTCCTTTTGACACCACCAACAATTCCTGCAGCCCATTTCTAACCTATAATCCAGACTTTTCTGGTTTTAAAGGAAGTTGATATAATTTTATACCCTCTCTCCTCCTGATTTCTAAACACGGCTTCGTGCTCGTTTTTTCGTTTTCACTCCACCAACACGTCCCGTGGCCCATTTCTAACCTATAATCGAGACTTTTTCGGGTTTTAAAGGAAGTGGATATAATTTCATACCCTCTCTCCTCCCGATTTCTAAACGAGGCTTCGTGCTCGTTTTTTCGTTTTGACACCACCAACATGTCTCGTGGCCCATTTCTAACCTATAATCCAGACTTTTTCGGGTTTTAAAGGAAGTGGATATAATTTCATACCTTCTCTCCTCCCGATTTCTAAACGAGGCTTCGTGCTCGTTTCTTCGTTTTGACACCACCAACACGTCTCGTTGCCCATTTCTAACCTATAATCGAGACTTTTTCGGGTTTTAAAGGAAGTGGATATAATTTCATACCCTCTCTCCTCCCGATTTTTAAATGAGGCTTCGTGCTCCTTTTTTCGTTTTGACACCACCAACAAGTCCTGCAGCCCATTTCTAACCTATAATCCAGACTTTTTCTGGTTTTAAAGGAAGTTGATATAATTTCATACCCTCTCTCTTCCTGATTTCTAAACACGGCTTCGTGCTCGTTTTTTCGTTTTCACTCCACCAACACGTCCCGTGGCCCATTTCTAACCTATAATCGAGACTTTTTCGGGTTTTAAAGGAAGTGGATATAATTTCATACCCTCTCTCCTCCAGATTTCTAAACGAGGCTTCGTGCTCGTTTTTTCGTTTTGACACCATCAACAAGTCTCGTGGCCCATATCTAACCTATAATCGAGACTTTTTCGGGTTTTAAAGGAAGTGGATATAATTTCATTCCGTCTCTCCTCCCGATTTCTAAACGAGGCTTCGTGCTCATTTTTTCGTTTTGACACCACCAACATGTCTCATGGCCCATTTCTAACCTATAATCGAGACTTTTTCGGGTTTTAAAGGAAGTGGATATAATTTCATACCCTCTCTCCTCTCGATTTCTAAACGAGGCTTCGCGCTCATTTTTTCGTTTTGACACCACCAACCAGTCCCGTGGCCCATTTCTAACCTATAATCGATACTTTTTCGGGTTTTAAAAGAAGTGGATATAATTTCATACCCTACCTCCTCCCGATTTCTAAACGAGGCTTCGTGCTCGTATTTTCATTTTGACACCACCAACAATTCCCGTGGCCCATTTCTAACCTATAATCGAGACTTTTTCGGGTTTTAATGGAAGTTGATATAATTTCATACCCTCTCTCCTCCCGATTTCTAAACGAGGATTCGTGCTCGTTTTTTCGTTTTGACACCACCAACACGTCCCGTGGCCCTTTTCTAACCTAGAATAGAGAATTTTTCGTGTTTTAAAGGAAGTGGATATAATTTCATACCCTCTCTCCTCCCGATTTCTAAACGAGGCTTCGTGCTCGTTTTTTCGTTTTGACACCACCAACATGTCTCGTGGCCCATTTCTAACCTATAATCCAGACTTTTTCGGGTTTTAAAGGAAGTGGATATAATTTCATACCTTCTCTCCTCCCGATTTCTAAACGAGGCTTCGTGCTCGTTTTTTCGTTTTGACACCACCAACACGTCTCGTTGCCCATTTCTAACCTATAATCGAGACTTTTTCAGGTTTTAAAGGAAGTGGATATAATTTCATATCCTCTCTCCTCCCGATTTTTAAACGAGGCTTCGTGCTCCTTTTTTCGTTTTGACACCACCAACAAGTCCTGCAGCCCATTTCTAACCTATAATCCAGACTTTTTCTGGTTGTAAAGGAAGTTGATATAATTTCATACCCTCTCTCCTCCTGATTTCTAAACACGGCTTCGTGCTCGTTTTTTCGTTTTCACTCCACCAATACGTCCCGTGGCCCATTTCTAACCTATAATCGAGACTTTTTCGGGTTTTAAAGGAAGTGGATATAATTTCATACCCTCTCTCCTTCCGATTTCTAAACGAGGCTTCGTGCTCGTTTTTTCGTTTTGACACCACCAACATGTCTCGTGGCCAATTTCTAACCTATAATCCAGACTTTTTCTGGTTTTAAAGGAAGTGGATATAATTTCATACCTTCTCTCCTCCCGATTTCTAAACGAGGCTTCGTGCTCGTTTTTTCATTTTGACACCACCAACACGTCTCGTTGCCCATTTCTAACCTATAATCGAGACTTTTTCGGGTTTTAAAGGAAGTGGATATAATTTCATACCCTCTCTCCTCCCGATTTCTAAACGAGGCTTCGTGCTCCTTTCTTCGTTTTGACACCACCAACAAGTCCTGTGGCCCATTTCTAACCTATAATCCAGACTTTTTCTGGTTTTAAAGGAAGTTGATATAATTTCATACCCTCTCTCCTCCTGATTTCTAAACGCGGCTTCGTGCTCGTTTTTTCATTTTGACACCACCAACACGTCTCGTGGCCCATTTCTAACCTATAATAGAGAATCTTTCGGGTTTTAAAGGAACTGGATATAATTTCATACCCTCTCTTCTCCCGATTTCTAAACGAGGCATCGTGCTCGTTTTTTCGTTTTGACACCACCAACACGTCTCGTCGCCCATTTCTAACCTATAATCGAGACTTTTTCGGGTTTTAAAGGAAGTAGATATAATTTCATACCCTCTCTCCTCCCGATTTCTAAAGGAGGCTTCGTGCTCCTTTTTTCGTTTTGACACCACCAACAAGTCCTGTGGCCCATTTCTAACCTATAATCCATATTTTTTCTGGTTTTTAAGGAAGTTGATATAATTTCATACCCTCTCTCCTCCTGATTTCTAAATGCGGCTTCGTGCTCGTTTTTTCGTTTTGACACCACCGACACGTCTCGTGGCCAATTTCTAACCTATAATAGAGAATTTTTCGGGTTTTATAGGAACTGGATATAATTTCATACCCTCTCTTCTCCCGATTTCTAAACGAGGCATCGAGCTCGTTTTTTCGTTTTGACACAACCAACATGTCTCGTGGCCCATTTCTAACCTATAATACAAACTTTTTCGGGTTTTAAAGGAAGTCGATATAATTTCATACCCTCTCTCCTCCTGATTTCTAAACGAGGCTTCGTGCTCATTTTTTCATTTTGACACCACCAAGACGTCTCGTGGCCCATTTCTAACCTATAATCGATACTTTTTCGGGTTTTAAAGGAAGCAGATATAATTTCATACCCTCTCTCCTCCCGATTTCTAAACGAGGCTTCGTGCTCGTTTTTTCATTTTGATACCACCAACACGTCTCGTGGCACATATCTAACCTATAATCGAGACTTTTTCGGGTTTTAAATGAAATGGATATAATTTCATTCCGTCTCTCCTCCCGATTTCTAAACGAGGCTTCGTGCTCATTTTTTCGTTTTGACACCACCAACACGTATCGTGGCCCATTTCTAACCTATAATCGAGACTTTTTCGGGTTTTAAGGGAAGTGGATATAATTTCAAACCCTCTCTCCTCTCGATTTCTAAACGAGGCTTCGCGCTCGTTTTTTCGTTTTGACACCACCAACAAGTCCCGTGGCCCATTTCTAACCTATAATCCAGACTTTTTCGGGTTTTAAAGGAAGTGGATATAATTTCATACCTTCTCTCCTCCCGATTTCTAAACGAGGCTTCGTGCTCATTTTTTCGTTTTGACACCACCAACACGTCTCGTTGCCCATTTCTAACCTATAATCGAGACTTTTTCGGGTTTTAAAGGAAGTGGATATAATTTCATACCCTCTCTCCTCCCAATTTCTAAACGAGGCTTCGTGCTCCTTTTTTCATTTTGACACCACCAACAAGTCCTGTGGCCCATTTCTAACCTATAATCCAGACTTTTTCTGGTTTTAAAGGAAGTTGATATAATTTCATACCCTCTCTCCTCCTGATTTTTAAATGCGGCTACGTGCTCGTTTTTTCGTTTTGACACCACCAACATGTCTCGTGGCCCATTTCTAACCTATAATAGAGAATTTTTCGGGTTTTAAAGGAACTGGATATACTTTCATACCCTCTCTTCTCCCGATTTCTAAACGAGGCTTCGTGCTCGTTTTTTCGTTTTGATACAACCAACACGTCTCGTGGCACATATCTAACCTATAATCGAGACTTTTTCGGGTTTTAAAGGAAGTGGATATAATTTCATTCCGTCTCTCCTCCCGATTTCTAAACGAGGCTTCGTGCTCATTTTTTCGTTTTGACACCACCAACACGTATCGTGGCCCATTTCTAACCTATAATCGAGACTTTTTCGGGTTTTAAAGGAAGTGGATATAATTTCAAACCCTCTCTCCTCTCGATTTCTAAACGAGGCTTCGCGCTCGTTTTTTCGTTTTGACACCACCAACAAGTCCCGTGGCCCATTTCTGACCTATAATCCAGACTTTTTCGGGTTTTAAAGGAAGTGGATATAATTTCATACCTTCTCTCCTCCCGATTTCTAAACGAGGCTTCGTGCTCGTTTTTTCGTTTTGACACCACCAACACGTCTCGTTGCCCATTTCTAACCTATAATCGAGACTTTTTCGGGTTTTAAAGGAAGTGGATATAATTTCATACCTTCTCTCCTCCCGATTTCTAAACGAGGCTTCGTGCTCGTTTTTTCGTTTTGACACCACCAACACGTCTCGTTGCCCATTTCTAACCTATAATCGAGACTTTTTCGGGTTTTAAAGGAAGTGGATATAATTTCATACCCTCTCTCCTCCCGATTTCTAAACGAGGCTTCGTGCTCCTTTTTTCGTTTTGACACCACCAACAAGTCCTGTGGCCCATTTCTAACCTATAATCCAGACTTTTTCTGGTTTTAAAGGAAGTTGATATAATTTCATACCCTCTCTCCTCCCGATTTCTAAACGAGGCTTCGTGCTCGTTTTTTCATTTTGACACCACCAACTTGTCTCGTGGCCCATTTCTAACCTATAATCCAGACTTTTTCGGGTTTTAAAGGAAGTGGATATAATTTCATACCTTCTCTCCTCCCGATTTCTAAACGAGGCTTCGCGCTCGTTTTTTCGTTTTGACACCACCAACAAGTCCCGTGGCCCATTTCTAACCTATAATCCAGACTTTTTCGGGTTTTAAAGGAAGTGGATATAATTTCATACCTTCTCTCCTCCCGATTTCTAAACGAGGCTTCGTGCTCGTTTTTTCGTTTTGACACCACCAACACGTCTCGTTGCCCATTTCTAACCTATAATCGAGACTTTTTCGGGTTTTAAAGGAAGTGGATATAATTTCATACCTTCTCTCCTCCCGATTTCTAAACGAGGCTTCGTGCTCGTTTTTTCGTTTTGACACCACCAACACGTCTCGTTGCCCATTTCTAACCTATAATCGAGACTTTTTCGGGTTTTAAAGGAAGTGGATATAATTTCATACCCTCTCTCCTCCCGATTTCTAAACGAGGCTTCGTGCTCCTTTTTTCGTTTTGACACCACCAACAAGTCCTGTGGCCCATTTCTAACCTATAATCCATATTTTTTCTGGTTTTTAAGGAAGTTGATATAATTTCATACCCTCTCTCCTCCTGATTTCTAAATGCGGCTTCGTGCTCGTTTTTTCGTTTTGACACCACCGACACGTCTCGTGGCCAATTTCTAACCTATAATAGAGAATTTTTCGGGTTTTATAGGAACTGGATATAATTTCATACCCTCTCTTCTCCCGATTTCTAAACGAGGCATCGAGCTCGTTTTTTCGTTTTGACACAACCAACATGTCTCGTGGCCCATTTCTAACCTATAATACAAACTTTTTCGGGTTTTAAAGGAAGTCGATATAATTTCATACCCTCTCTCCTCCTGATTTCTAAACGAGGCTTCGTGCTCATTTTTTTATTTTGACACCACCAAGACGTCTCGAGGCCCATTTCTAACCTATAATCGATACTTTTTCGGGTTTTAAAGGAAGCAGATATAATTTCATACCCTCTCTCCTCCCGATTTCTAAACGAGGCTTCGTGCTCGTTTTTTCGTTTTGATACCACCAACACGTCTCGTGGCACATATCTAACCTATAATCGAGACTTTTTCGGGTTTTAAATGAAATGGATATAATTTCATTCCGTCTCTCCTCCCGATTTCTAAACGAGGCTTCGTGCTCATTTTTTCGTTTTGACACCACCAACACGTATCGTGGCCCATTTCTAACCTATAATCGAGACTTTTTCGGGTTTTAAGGGAAGTGGATATAATTTCAAACCCTCTCTCCTCTCGATTTCTAAACGAGGCTTCGCGCTCGTTTTTTCGTTTTGACACCACCAACAAGTCCCGTGGCCCATTTCTAACCTATAATCCAGACTTTTTCGGGTTTTAAAGGAAGTGGATATAATTTCATACCTTCTCTCCTCCCGATTTCTAAACGAGGCTTCGTGCTCATTTTTTCGTTTTGACACCACCAACACGTCTCGTTGCCCATTTCTAACCTATAATCGAGACTTTTTCGGGTTTTAAAGGAAGTGGATATAATTTCATACCCTCTCTCCTCCCAATTTCTAAACGAGGCTTCGTGCTCCTTTTTTCATTTTGACACCACCAACAAGTCCTGTGGCCCATTTCTAACCTATAATCCAGACTTTTTCTGGTTTTAAAGGAAGTTGATATAATTTCATACCCTCTCTCCTCCCGATTTCTAAACGAGGCTTCGTGCTCGTTTTTTCGTTTTGACACCACCAACATGTCTCGTGGCCCATTTCTAACCTATAATAGAGAATTTTTCGGGTTTTAAAGGAACTGGATATACTTTCATACGCTCTCTTCTCCCGATTTCTAAACGAGGCTTCGTGCTCGTTTTTTCGTTTTGATACAACCAACACGTCTCGTGGCACATATCTAACCTATAATCGAGACTTTTTCGGGTTTTAAAGGAAGTGGATATAATTTCATTCCGTCTCTCCTCCCGATTTCTAAACGAGGCTTCGTGCTCATTTTTTCGTTTTGACACCACCAACACGTATCGTGGCCCATTTCTAACCTATAATCGAGACTTTTTCGGGTTTTAAAGGAAGTGGATATAATTTCAAACCCTCTCTCCTCTCGATTTCTAAACGAGGCTTCGCGCTCGTTTTTTCGTTTTGACACCACCAACAAGTCCCGTGGCCCATTTCTAACCTATAATCCAGACTTTTTCGGGTTTTAAAGGAAGTGGATATAATTTCATACCTTCTCTCCTCCCGATTTCTAAACGAGGCTTCGTGCTCGTTTTTTCGTTTTGACACCACCAACACGTCTCGTTGCCCATTTCTAACCTATAATCGAGACTTTTTCGGGTTTTAAAGGAAGTGGATATAATTTCATACCTTCTCTCCTCCCGATTTCTAAACGAGGCTTCGTGCTCGTTTTTTCGTTTTGACACCACCAACACGTCTCGTTGCCCATTTCTAACCTATAATCGAGACTTTTTCGGGTTTTAAAGGAAGTGGATATAATTTCATACCCTCTCTCCTCCCGATTTCTAAACGAGGCTTCGTGCTCCTATTTTCGTTTTGACACCACCAACAAGTCCTGTGGCCCATTTCTAACCTATAATCCAGACTTTTTCTGGTTTTAAAGGAAGTTGATATAATTTCATACCCTCTCTCCTCCCGATTTCTAAACGAGGCTTCGTGCTCGTTTTTTCATTTTGACACCACCAACTTGTCTCGTGGCCCATTTCTAACCTATAATCCAGACTTTTTCGGGTTTTAAAGGAAGTGGATATAATTTCATACCTTCTCTCCTCCCGATTTCTAAACGAGGCTTCGTGCTCGTTTTTTCGTTTTGACACCACCAACACGTCTCGTTGCCCATTTCTAACCTATAATCGAGACTTTTTTGGGTTTTAAAGGAAGTGGATATAATTTCATACCCTCTCTCCTCCCGATTTTTAAATGAAGCTTCGTGCTCCTTTTTTCGTTTTGACACCACCAACAAGTCGTGTGGCCCATTTCTAACCTATAATCCAGACTTTTTCTGGTTTTAAAGGAAGTTGATATAATTTCATACCCTCTCTCCTCCTGATTTCTAAACACGGCTTCGTGCTCGTTTTTTCGTTTTCACTCCACCAACACGTCCCGTGGCCCATTTCTAACCTATAATCGAGACTTTCTCGGGTTTTAAAGGAAGTGGATATAATTTCATACCCTCTCTCCTCCCGATTTCTAAACGAGGCATCGTGCTCGTTTTTTCGTTTTGACACAACCAACATGTCTCGTGGCCCATTTCTAACTTATAATCCAGACTTTTTCGGGTTTTAAAGGATGTGGATATAATTTCATACCTTCTCTCCTCCCGATTTCTAAACGAGGCGTCGTGCTCGTTTTTTCGTTTTGACACCACCAACATGTCTTGTTGCCCATTTCTAACCTATAATCGAGACTTTTTAGGGTTTTAAAGGAAGTGGATATAATTTCATCCCCTCTCTCCTCCCGATTTCTAAACGAGGCTTTGTGCTCCTTTTTTAGTTTTGACACCACCAACAAGTCCTGTGACTCATTTATAACCTATAATCCAGACTTTTTCTGGTTTTAAAGGAAGTTGATATAATTTCATACCCTCTCTCCTCCTGATTTCTAAACGCGGCTTCGTGCTCGTTTTTTCGTTTTGACACCACCAACACGTCTCGTGGCCAATTTCTAGCCTATAATAGAGAATTTTTCGGGTTTTAAAGGAACTGGATATAATTTCATACCCTCTCTTCTACCGATTTCTAAACGAGGCATCGTGCTCGTTTTTTCGTTTTGACACCACCAACACGTCTCGTTGCCCATTTCTAACCTATAATCGAGACTTTTTCGGGTTTTAAAGGAAGTGGATATAATTTCATTCCCTCACTCCTCCCGATTTCTAAACGAGGCTTCGTGCTCCTTTTTTCGTTTTGACACCACCAACAAGTCCTGTGGCCCATTTCTAACCTATAATCCAGACTTTTCTGGTTTTAAAGGAAGTTGATATAATTTCATACCCTCTCTTCTCCCGATTTCTAAACGAGGCATCGAGCTCGTTTTTTCGTTTTGACACAACCAACATGTCTCGTGGCCCATTTCTAACCTATAATACAAACTTTTTCGGGTTTTAAAGGGAGTGGATATAAATTCATACCCTCTCTACTCCTGATTTCTAAACGAGGCTTCGTGCTCATTTTTTCATTTTGACACCACCAAGACGTCTCGTGGCCCATTTCTAACCTATAATCGAGACTTTTTCGGATTTTAAAGGAAGCAGATATAATTTCATACCCTCTCTCCACCCGATTTCTAAACGAGGCTTCGTGCTCGTTTTTTCATTTTGATACCACCAACACGTCTCGTGGCACATATCTAACCTATAATCGAGACTTTTTCGGGTTTTAAAGGAAGTGGATATAATTTCATTCCGTCTCTCCTCCCGATTTCTAAACGAGGCTTCGTGCTCCTTTTTTCGTTTTGACACCACCAACACGTATCGTGGCCCATTTCTAACCTATAATCGAGACTTTTTCGGGTTTTAAAGGAAGTGGATATAATTTCAAACCCTCTCTCCTCTCGATTTCTAAACGAGGCTTCGCGCTCGTATTTTCGTTTTGACACCACCAACAAGTCCCGTGGCCCATTTCTAACCTATAATCCAGACTTTTTCGGGTTTTAAAGGAAGTGGATATAATTTCATACCTTCTCTCCTCCCGATTTCTAAACGAGGCTTCGTGCTCGTTTTTTCGTTTTGACACCACCAACACGTCTCGTTGCCCATTTCTAACCTATAATCGAGACTTTTTCGGGTTTTAAAGGAAGTGGATATAATTTCATACCCTCTCTCCTCCCGATTTCTAAACGAGGCTTCGTGCTCCTTTTTTCATTTTGACACCACCAACAAGTCCTGTGGCCCATTTCTAACCTATAATCCAGACTTTTTCTGGTTTTAAAGGAAGTTGATATAATTTCATACCCTCTCTCCTCCTGATTTTTAAATGCGGCTACGTGCTCGTTTTTTCGTTTTGACACCACCAACATGTCTCGTGGCCCATTTCTAACCTATAATAGAGAATTTTTCGGGTTTTAAAGGAACTGGATATACTTTCATACCCTCTCTTCTCCCGATTTCTAAACGAGGCTTCGTGCTCGTTTTTTCGTTTTGATACAACCAACACGTCTCGTGGCACATATCTAACCAATAATCGAGACTTTTTCGGGTTTTAAAGGAAGTGGATATAATTTCATTCCGTCTCTCCTCCCGATTTCTAAACGAGGCTTCGTGCTCATTTTTTCGTTTTGACACCACCAACACGTATCGTGGCCCATTTCTAACCTATAATCGAGACTTTTTCGGGTTTTAAAGGAAGTGGATATAATTTCAAACCCTCTCTCCTCTCGATTTCTAAACGAGGCTTCGCGCTCGTTTTTTCGTTTTGACACCACCAACAAGTCCCGTGGCCCATTTCTAACCTATAATCCAGACTTTTTCGGGTTTTAAAGGAAGTGGATATAATTTCATACCTTCTCTCCTCCCGATTTCTAAACGAGGCTTCGTGCTCGTTTTTTCGTTTTGACACCACCAACACGTCTCGTTGCCCATTTCTAACCTATAATCGAGACTTTTTCGGGTTTTAAAGGAAGTGGATATAATTTCATTCCCTCACTCCTCCCGATTTCTAAACGAGGCTTCGTGCTCCTTTTTTCGTTTTGACACCACCAACAAGTCCTGTGGCCCATTTCTAACCTATAATCCAGACTTTTCTGGTTTTAAAGGAAGTTGATATAATTTCATACCCTCTCTTCTCCCGATTTCTAAACGAGGCATCGAGCTCGTTTTTTCGTTTTGACACAACCAACATGTCTCGTGGCCCATTTCTAACCTATAATACAAACTTTTTCGGGTTTTAAAGGGAGTGGATATAAATTCATACCCTCTCTACTCCTGATTTCTAAACGAGGCTTCGTGCTCATTTTTTCATTTTGACACCACCAAGACGTCTCGTGGCCCATTTCTAACCTATAATCGAGACTTTTTCGGATTTTAAAGGAAGCAGATATAATTTCATACCCTCTCTCCACCCGATTTCTAAACGAGGCTTCGTGCTCGTTTTTTCATTTTGATACCACCAACACGTCTCGTGGCACATATCTAACCTATAATCGAGACTTTTTCGGGTTTTAAAGGAAGTGGATATAATTTCATTCCGTCTCTCCTCCCGATTTCTAAACGAGGCTTCGTGCTCCTTTTTTCGTTTTGACACCACCAACACGTATCGTGGCCCATTTCTAACCTATAATCGAGACTTTTTCGGGTTTTAAAGGAAGTGGATATAATTTCAAACCCTCTCTCCTCTCGATTTCTAAACGAGGCTTCGCGCTCGTATTTTCGTTTTGACACCACCAACAAGTCCCGTGGCCCATTTCTAACCTATAATCCAGACTTTTTCGGGTTTTAAAGGAAGTGGATATAATTTTATACCTTCTCTCCTCCCGATTTCTAAACGAGGCTTCGTGCTCGTTTTTTCGTTTTGACACCACCAACACGTCTCGTTGCCCATTTCTAACCTATAATCGAGACTTTTTCGGGTTTTAAAGGAAGTGGATATAATTTCATACCCTCTCTCCTCCCGATTTCTAAACGAGGCTTCGTGCTCCTTTTTTCGTTTTGACACCACCAACAAGTCCTGTGGCCATTTCTAACCTATAATCCAGACTTTTTCTGGTTTTAAAGGAAGTTGATATAATTTCATACCCTCTCTCCTCCTGATTTCAAAATGCGGCTACGTGCTCGTTTTTTCGTTTTGACACCACCAACACGTCTCGTTGCCCATTTCTAACCTATAATCGAGACTTTTTCGGGTTTTGAAGGAAGTGGATATAATTTCATACCCTCTCTCCTCCCGATTTTTAAATGAAGCTTCGTGCTCCTTTTTTCGTTTTGACACCACCAACAAGTCGTGTGGCCCATTTCTAACCTATAATCCAGACTTTTTCTGGTTTTAAAGGAAGTTGATATAATTTCATACCCTCTCTCCTCCTGATTTCTAAACACGGCTTCGTGCTCGTTTTTTCGTTTTCACTCCACCAACACGTTCCGTGGCCCATTTCTAACCTATAATCGAGACTTTTTCGGGTTTTAAAGGAAGTGGATATAATTTCATACCCTCTCTCCTCCCGATTTCTAAACGAGGCATCGTGCTCGTTTTTTCGTTTTGACACAACCAACATGTCTCGTGGCCCATTTCTAACTTATAATCCAGACTTTTTCGGGTTTTAAAGGATGTGGATATAATTTCATACCTTCTCTCCTCCCGATTTCTAAACGAGGCGTCGTGCTCGTTTTTTCGTTTTGACACCACCAACATGTCTCGTTGCCCATTTCTAACCTATAATCGAGACTTTTTAGGGTTTTAAAGGAAGTGGATATAATTTCATCCCCTCTCTCCTCCCGATTTCTAAACGAGGCTTTGTGCTCCTTTTTTAGTTTTGACACCACCAACAAGTCCTGTGGCTCATTTATAACCTATAATCCAGACTTTTTCTGGTTTTAAAGGAAGTTGATATAATTTCATACCCTCTCTCCTCCTGATTTCTAAACGCGGCTTCGTGCTCGTTTTTTCGTTTTGACACCACCAACACGTCTCGTGGCCAATTTCTAGCCTATAATAGAGAATTTTTCGGGTTTTAAAGGAACTGGATATAATTTCATACCCTCTCTTCTACCGATTTCTAAACGAGGCATCGTGCTCGTTTTTTCGTTTTGACACCACCAACACGTCTCGTTGCCCATTTCTAACCTATAATCGAGACTTTTTCGGGTTTTAAAGGAAGTGGATATAATTTCATTCCCTCACTCCTCCCGATTTCTAAACGAGGCTTCGTGCTCCTTTTTTCGTTTTGACACCACCAACAAGTCCTGTGGCCCATTTCTAACCTATAATCCAGACTTTTCTGGTTTTAAAGGAAGTTGATATAATTTCATACCCTCTCTTCTCCCGATTTCTAAACGAGGCATCGAGCTCGTTTTTTCGTTTTGACACAACCAACATGTCTCGTGGCCCATTTCTAACCTATAATACAAACTTTTTCGGGTTTTAAAGGGAGTGGATATAAATTCATACCCTCTCTACTCCTGATTTCTAAACGAGGCTTCGTGCTCATTTTTTCATTTTGACACCACCAAGACGTCTCGTGGCCCATTTCTAACCTATAATCGAGACTTTTTCGGATTTTAAAGGAAGCAGATATAATTTCATACCCTCTCTCCTCCCGATTTCTAAACGAGGCTTCGTGCTCGTTTTTTCGTTTTGATACCACCAACACGTCTCGTGGCACATATCTAACCTATAATCGAGACTTTTTCGGGTTTTAAAGGAAGTGGATATAATTTCATTCCGTCTCTCCTCCCGATTTCTAAACGAGGCTTCGTGCTCCTTTTTTCGTTTTGACACCACCAACACGTATCGTGGCCCATTTCTAACCTATAATCGAGACTTTTTCGGGTTTTAAAGGAAGTGGATATAATTTCAAACCCTCTCTCCTCTCGATTTCTAAACGAGGCTACGCGCTCGTATTTTCGTTTTGACACCACCAACAAGTCCCGTGGCCCATTTCTAACCTATAATCCAGACTTTTTCGGGTTTTAAAGGAAGTGGATATAATTTCATACCTTCTCTCCTTCCGATTTCTAAACGAGGCTTCGTGCTCGTTTTTTCGTTTTGACACCACCAACACGTCTCGTTGCCCATTTCTAACCTATAATCGAGACTTTTTCGGGTTTTAAAGGAAGTGGATATAATTTCATACCCTCTCTCCTCCCGATTTCTAAACGAGGCTTCGTGCTCCTTTTTTCGTTTTGACACCACCAACAAGTCCTGTGGCCATTTCTAACCTATAGTCCAGACTTTTTCTGGTTTTAAAGGAAGTTGATATAATTTCATACCCTCTCTCCTCCTGATTTCAAAATGCGGCTACGTGCTCGTTTTTTCGTTTTGACACCACCAACACGTCTCATGGCCCATTTCTAACCTATAGTAGAGAATTTTTCGGGTTTTAAAGGAACTGGATATAATTTCATACCCTCTCTTCTCCCGATTTCTAAACGAGGCTTCGTGCTCGTTTTTTCGTTTTGATACCACCAACACGTCTCGTGGCACATATCTAACCTATAATCGAGACTTTTTCGGGTTTTAAAGGAAGTGGATATAATTTCATTCCGTCTCTCCTCCCGATTTCTAAACGAGGCTTCGTGCTTATTTTTTCGTTTTGACACCACCAACACGTATCGTGGCCCATTTCTAACCTATAATCGAGACTTTTTCGGGTTTTAAAGGAAGTGGATATAATTTCAAACCCTCTCTCCTCTCGATTTCTAAACGAGGCTTCGCGCTCGTTTTTTCGTTTTGACACCACCAACAAGTCCCGTGGCCCATTTCTAACCTATAATCCAGACTTTTTCGGGTTTTAAAGGAAGTAGATATAATTTCATACCTTCTCTCCTCCCGATTTCTAAACGAGGCTTCGTGCTCGTTTTTTCGTTTTGACACCACCAACACGTCTCGTTGCCCATTTCTAACCTATAATCGAGACTTTTTCGGGTTTTGAAGGAAGTGGATATAATTTCATACCCTCTCTCCTCCCGATTTCTAAACGAGGCTTCGTGCTCCTTTTTTCGTTTTGACACCACCAACAAGTCCTGTGGCCCATTTCTAACCTATAATCCAGACTTTTTCTGGTTTTAATGGAAGTTGATATAATTTCATACCCTCTCTCCTCCCGATTTCTAAACGAGGCTTCGTGCTCGTTTTTTCGTTTTGACACCACCAACATGTCTCGTGGCCCATTTCTAACCTATAATAGAGACTTTTTCGGGTTTTAAAGGAAGTGGATATAATTTCATACCATCTCTCCTCCCGATTTCTAAACGAGGCTTCGTGCTCGTTTTTTCGTTTTGACACCACCAACACGTCTCGTTGCCCATTTCTAACCTATAATCGAGACTTTTTCGGGTTTTAAAGGAAGTGGATATAATTTCATACCCTCTCTCCTCCCGATTTCTAAACGAGGCTTCGTGCTCCTTTTTTCGTTTTGACACCACCAACAAGTCCTGTGGCCCATTTCTAACCTATAATCCAGACTTTTTCTGGTTTTAAAGGAAGTTGATATAATTTCATACCCTCTCTCCTCCTGATTTCTAAACGCGGCTTCGTGCTCGTTTTTTCGTTTTGACACCACCAACACGTCCCGTGGCCCTTTTCTAACCTATAATAGAGAATTTTTCGTGTTTTAAAGGAAGTGGATATAATTTCATACCCTCTCTCCTTCCGATTTCTAAACGAGGCTTCGTGCTCGTTTTTTCGTTTTGACACCACCAACATGTCTCGTGGCCCATTTCTAACCTATAATCCAGACTTTTTCGGGTTTTAAAGGAAGTGGATATAATTTCATACCCTCTCTCCTTCCGATTTTTAAATGAAGCTTCGTGCTCCTTTTTTCGTTTTGACACCACCAACAAGTCGTGTGGCCCATTTCTAACCTATAATCCAGACTTTTTCTGGTTTTAAAGGAAGTTGATATAATTTCATACCCTCTCTCCTCCTGATTTCTAAACACGGCTTCGTGCTCGTTTTTTCGTTTTCACTCCACCAACACGTCCCGTGGCCCATTTCTAACCTATAATCGAGACTTTTTCGGGTTTTAAAGGAAGTGGATATAATTTCATACCCTCTCTCCTCCCGATTTCTAAACGAGGCATCGTGCTCGTTTTTTCGTTTTGACACAACCAACATGTCTCGTGGCCCATTTCTAACTTATAATCCAGACTTTTTCGGGTTTTAAAGGATGTGGATATAATTTCATACCTTCTCTCCTCCCGATTTCTAAACGAGGCGTCGTGCTCGTTTTTTCGTTTTGACACCACCAACATGTCTCGTTGCCCATTTCTAACCTATAATCGAGACTTTTTAGGGTTTTAAAGGAAGTGGATATAATTTCATCCCCTCTCTCCTCCCGATTTCTAAACGAGGCTTTGTGCTCCTTTTTTAGTTTTGACACCACCAACAAGTCCTGTGGCTCATTTATAACCTATAATCCAGACTTTTTCTGGTTTTAAAGGAAGTTGATATAATTTCATACCCTCTCTCCTCCCGATTTTTAAATGAAGCTTCGTGCTCCTTTTTTCGTTTTGACACCACCAACAAGTCGTGTGGCCCATTTCTAACCTATAATCCAGACTTTTTCTGGTTTTAAAGGAAGTTGATATAATTTCATACCCTCTCTCCTCCTGATTTCTAAACACGGCTTCGTGCTCGTTTTTTCGTTTTCACTCCACCAACACGTCCCGTGGCCCATTTCTAACCTATAATCGAGACTTTTTCGGGTTTTAAAGGAAGTGGATATAATTTCATACCCTCTCTCCTCCCGATTTCTAAACGAGGCATCGTGCTCGTTTTTTCGTTTTGACACAACCAACATGTCTCGTGGCCCATTTCTAACTTATAATCCAGACTTTTTCGGGTTTTAAAGGATGTGGATATAATTTCATACCTTCTCTCCTCCCGATTTCTAAACGAGGCGTCGTGCTCGTTTTTTCGTTTTGACACCACCAACATGTCTCGTTGCCCATTTCTAACCTATAATCGAGACTTTTTAGGGTTTTAAAGGAAGTGGATATAATTTCATCCCCTCTCTCCTCCCGATTTCTAAACGAGACTTTGTGCTCCTTTTTTAGTTTTGACACCACCAACAAGTCCTGTGGCTCATTTATAACCTATAATCCAGACTTTTTCTTGTTTTAAAGGAAGTTGATATAATTTCATACCCTCTCTCCTCCTGATTTCTAAACGCGGCTTCGTGCTCGTTTTTTCGTTTTGACACCACCAACACGTCTCGTGGCCAATTTCTAGCCTATAATAGAGAATTTTTCGGGTTTTAAAGGAACTGGATATAATTTCATACCCTCTCTTCTACCGATTTCTAAACGAGGCATCGTGCTCGTTTTTTCGTTTTGACACCACCAACACGTCTCGTTGCCCATTTCTAACCTATAATCGAGACTTTTTCGGGTTTTAAAGGAAGTGGATATAATTTCATTCCCTCACTCCTCCCGATTTCTAAACGAGGCTTCGTGCTCCTTTTTTCGTTTTGACACCACCAACAAGTCCTGTGGCCCATTTCTAACCTATAATCCAGACTTTTCTGGTTTTAAAGGAAGTTGATATAATTTCATACCCTCTCTTCTCCCGATTTCTAAACGAGGCATCGAGCTCGTTTTTTCGTTTTGACACAACCAACGTGTCTCGTGGCCCATTTCTAACCTATAATACAAACTTTTTCGGGTTTTAAAGGGAGTGGATATAAATTCATACCCTCTCTACTCCTGATTTCTAAACGAGGCTTCGTGCTCATTTTTTCATTTTGACACCACCAAGACGTCTCGTGGCCCATTTCTAACCTATAATCGAGACTTTTTCGGATTTTAAAGGAAGCAGATATAATTTCATACCCTCTCTCCTCCCGATTTCTAAACGAGGCTTCGTGCTCGTTTTTTCGTTTTGATACCACCAACACGTCTCGTGGCACATATCTAACCTATAATCGAGACTTTTTCGGGTTTTAAAGGAAGTGGATATAATTTCATTCCGTCTCTCCTCCCGATTTCTAAACGAGGCTTCGTGCTCCTTTTTTCGTTTTGACACCACCAACACGTATCGTGGCCCATTTCTAACCTATAATCCAGACTTTTTCTGGTTTTAAAGGAAGTTGATATAATTTCATACCCTCTCTCCTCCTGATTTCTAAACGCGGCTTCGTGCTCGTTTTTTCGTTTTGACACCACCAACACGTCTCGTGGCCAATTTCTAGCCTATAATAGAGAATTTTTCGGGTTTTAAAGGAACTGGATATAATTTCATAACCTCTCTTCTCCCGATTTCTAAACGAGGCATCGTGCTCGTTTTTTCGTTTTGACACCACCAACACGTCTCGTTGCCCATTTCTAACCAATAATCGAGACTTTTTCGGGTTTTAAAGGAAGTGGATATAATTTCATTCCCTCTCTCCTCCCGATTTCTAAAGGAGGCTTCGTGCTCCTTTTTTCGTTTTGACACCACCAACAAGTCCTGTGGCCATTTCTAACCTATAATCCAGACTTTTTCTGGTTTTAAAGGAAGTTGATATAATTTCATACCCTCTCTCCTCCTGATTTCAAAATGCGGCTACGTGCTCGTTTTTTCGTTTTGACACCACCAACACGTCTCGTGGCCCATTTCTAACCTATAGTAGAGAATTTTTCGGGTTTTAAAGGAACTGGATATAATTTCATACCCTCTCTTCTCCCGATTTCTAAACGAGGCTTCGTGCTCGTTTTTTCGTTTTGATACCACCAACACGTCTCGTGGCACATATCTAACCTATAATCGAGACTTTTTCGGGTTTTAAAGGAAGTGGATATAATTTCATTCCGTCTCTCCTCCCGATTTCTAAACGAGGCTTCGTGCTCATTTTTTCGTTTTGACACCACCAACACGTATCGTGGCCCATTTCTAACCTATAATCGAGACTTTTTCGGGTTTTAAAGGAAGTGGATATAATTTCAAACCCTCTCTCCTCTCGATTTCTAAACGAGGCTTCGCGCTCGTTTTTTCGTTTTGACACCACCAACAAGTCCCGTGGCCCATTTCTAACCTATAATCCAGACTTTTTCGGGTTTTAAAGGAAGTAGATATAATTTCATACCTTCTCTCCTCCCGATTTCTAAACGAGGCTTCGTGCTCGTTTTTTCGTTTTGACACCACCAACACATCTCGTTGCCCATTTCTAACCTATAATCGAGACTTTTTCGGGTTTTGAAGGAAGTGGATATAATTTCATACCCTCTCTCCTCCCGATTTCTAAACGAGGCTTCGTGCTCCTTTTTTCGTTTTGACACCACCAACAAGTCCTGTGGCCCATTTCTAACCTATAATCCAGACTTTTTCTGGTTTTAAAGGAAGTTGATATAATTTCATACCCTCTCTCCTCCTGATTTCAAAATGCGGCTACGTGCTCGTTTTTTCGTTTTGACACCACCAACACGTCTCGTGGCCCATTTCTAACCTATAGTAGAGAATTTTTCGGGTTTTAAAGGAACTGGATACAATTTCATACCCTCTCTTCTCCCGATTTCTAAACGAGGCTTCGTGCTCGTTTTTTCGTTTTGATACCACCAACACGTCTCGTGGCACATATCTAACCTATAATCGAGACTTTTTCGGGTTTTAAAGGAAGTGGATATAATTTCATTCCGTCTCTCCTCCCGATTTCTAAACGAGGCTTCGTGCTCATTTTTTCGTTTTGACACCACCAACACGTATCGTGGCCCATTTCTAACCTATAATCGAGACTTTTTCGGGTTTTAAAGGAAGTGGATATAATTTCAAACCCTCTCTCCTCTCGATTTCTAAACGAGGCTTCGCGCTCGTTTTTTCGTTTTGACACCACCAACAAGTCCCGTGGCCCATTTCTAACCTATAATCCAGACTTTTTCGGGTTTTAAAGGAAGTAGATATAATTTCATACCTTCTCTCCTCCCGATTTCTAAACGAGGCTTCGTGCTCGTTTTTTCGTTTTGACACCACCAACACGTCTCGTTGCCCATTTCTAACCTATAATCGAGACTTTTTCGGGTTTTGAAGGAAGTGGATATAATTTCATACCCTCTCTCCTCCCGATTTCTAAACGAGGCTTCGTGCTCCTTTTTTCGTTTTGACACCACCAACAAGTCCTGTGGCCCATTTCTAACCTATAATCCAGACTTTTTCTGGTTTTAAAGGAAGTTGATATAATTTCATACCCTCTCTCCTCCCGATTTCTAAACGAGGCTTCGTGCTCGTTTTTTCGTTTTGACACCACCAACATGTCTCGTGGCCCATTTCTAACCTATAATAGAGACTTTTTCGGGTTTTAAAGGAAGTGGATATAATTTCATACCATCTCTCCTCCCGATTTCTAAACGAGGCTTCGTGCTCGTTTTTTCGTTTTGACACCACCAACACGTCTCGTTGCCCATTTCTAACCTATAATCGAGACTTTTTCGGGTTTTAAAGGAAGTGGATATAATTTCATACCCTCTCTCCTCCTGATTTCTAAACGAGGCTTCGTGCTCCTTTTTTCGTTTTGACACCACCAACAAGTCCTGTGGCCCATTTCTAACCTATAATCCAGACTTTTTCTGGTTTTAAAGGAAGTTGATATAATTTCATACCCTCTCTCCTCCTGATTTCTAAACGCGGCTTCGTGCTCGTTTTTTCGTTTTGACACCACCAACACGTCCCGTGGCCCTTTTCTAACCTATAATAGAGAATTTTTCGTGTTTTAAAGGAAGTGGATATAATTTCATACCCTCTCTCCTCCCGATTTCTAAACGAGGCTTCGTGCTCGTTTTTTCGTTTTGACACCACCAACATGTCTCGTGGCCCATTTCTAACCTATAATCCAGACTTTTTCGGGTTTTAAAGGAAGTGGATATAATTTCATACCCTCTCTCCTCCCGATTTTTAAATGAAGCTTCGTGCTCCTTTTTTCGTTTTGACACCACCAACAAGTCGTGTGGCCCATTTCTAACCTATAATCCAGACTTTTTCTGGTTTTAAAGGAAGTTGATATAATTTCATACCCTCTCTCCTCCTGATTTCTAAACACGGCTTCGTGCTCGTTTTTTCGTTTTCACTCCACCAACACGTCCCGTGGCCCATTTCTAACCTATAATCGAGACTTTTTCGGGTTTTAAAGGAAGTGGATATAATTTCATACCCTCTCTCCTCCCGATTTCTAAACGAGGCATCGTGCTCGTTTTTTCGTTTTGACACAACCAACATGTCTCGTGGCCCATTTCTAACTTATAATCCAGACTTTTTCGGGTTTTAAAGGATGTGGATATAATTTCATACCTTCTCTCCTCCCGATTTCTAAACGAGGCGTCGTGCTCGTTTTTTCGTTTTGACACCACCAACATGTCTCGTTGCCCATTTCTAACCTATAATCGAGACTTTTTAGGGTTTTAAAGGAAGTGGATATAATTTCATCCCCTCTCTCCTCCCGATTTCTAAACGAGGCTTTGTGCTCCTTTTTTAGTTTTGACACCACCAACAAGTCCTGTGGCTCATTTATAACCTATAATCCAGACTTTTTCTGGTTTTAAAGGAAGTTGATATAATTTCATACCCTCTCTCCTCCTGATTTCTAAACGCGGCTTCGTGCTCGTTTTTTCGTTTTGACACCACCAACACGTCTCGTGGCCAATTTCTAGCCTATAATAGAGAATTTTTCGGGTTTTAAAGGAACTGGATATAATTTCATACCCTCTCTTCTACCGATTTCTAAACGAGGCATCGTGCTCGTTTTTTCGTTTTGACACCACCAACACGTCTCGTTGCCCATTTCTAACCTATAATCGAGACTTTTTCGGGTTTTAAAGGAAGTGGATATAATTTCATTCCCTCACTCCTCCCGATTTCTAAACGAGGCTTCGTGCTCCTTTTTTCGTTTTGACACCACCAACAAGTCCTGTGGCCCATTTCTAACCTATAATCCAGACTTTTCTGGTTTTAAAGGAAGTTGATATAATTTCATACCCTCTCTTCTCCCGATTTCTAAACGAGGCATCGAGCTCGTTTTTTCGTTTTGACACAACCAACATGTCTCGTGGCCCATTTCTAACCTATAATACAAACTTTTTCGGGTTTTAAAGGGAGTGGATATAATTTCATACCCTCTCTACTCCTGATTTCTAAACGAGGCTTCGTGCTCATTTTTTCATTTTGACACCACCAAGACGTCTCGTGGCCCATTTCTAACCTATAATCGAGACTTTTTCGGGTTTTAAAGGAAGCAGATATAATTTCATACCCTCTCTCCTCCCGATTTCTAAACGAGGCTTCGTGCTCGTTTTTTCGTTTTGATACCACCAACACGTTTCGTGGCACATATCTAACCTATAATCGAGACTTTTTCGGGTTTTAAAGGAAGTGGATATAATTTCATTCCGTCTCTCCTCCCGATTTCTAAACGAGGCTTCGTGCTCCTTTTTTCGTTTTGACACCACCAACACGTATCGTGGCCCATTTCTAACCTATAATCGAGACTTTTTCGGGTTTTAAAGGAAGTGGATATAATTTCAAACCCTCTCTCCTCTCGATTTCTAAACGAGGCTTCGCGCTCGTTTTTTCGTTTTGACACCACCAACAAGTCCCGTGGCCCATTTCTAACCTATAATCCAGACTTTTTCGGGTTTTAAAGGAAGTGGATATAATTTCATACCTTCTCTCCTCCCGATTTCTAAACGAGGCTTCGTGCTCGTTTTTTCGTTTTGACACCACCAACACGTCTCGTTGCCCATTTCTAACCTATAATCGAGACTTTTTCGGGTTTTAAAGGAAGTGGATATAATTTCATACCCTCTCTCCTCCCGATTTCTAAACGAGGCTTCGTGCTCCTTTTTTCGTTTTGACACCACCAACAAGTCCTGTGGCCATTTCTAACCTATAATCCAGACTTTTTCTGGTTTTAAAGGAAGTTGATATAATTTCATACCCTCTCTCCTCCTGATTTCAAAATGCGGCTACGTGCTCGTTTTTTCGTTTTGACACCACCAACACGTCTCGTGGCCCATTTCTAACCTATAGTAGAGAATTTTTCGGGTTTTAAAGGAACTGGATATAATTTCATACCCTCTCTTCTCCCGATTTCTAAACGAGGCTTCGTGCTCGTTTTTTCGTTTTGATACCACCAACACGTCTCGTGGCACATATCTAACCTATAATCGAGACTTTTTCGGGTTTTAAAGGAAGTGGATATAATTTCATTCCGTCTCTCCTCCCGATTTCTAAACGAGGCTTCGTGCTCATTTTTTCGTTTTGACACCACCAACACGTATCGTGGCCCATTTCTAACCTATAATCGAGACTTTTTCGGGTTTTAAAGGAAGTGGATATAATTTCAAACCCTCTCTCCTCTCGATTTCTAAACGAGGCTTCGCGCTCGTTTTTTCGTTTTGACACCACCAACAAGTCCCGTGGCCCATTTCTGACCTATAATCCAGACTTTTTCGGGTTTTAAAGGAAGTGGATATAATTTCATACCTTCTCTCCTCCCGATTTCTAAACGAGGCTTCGTGCTCGTTTTTTCGTTTTGACACCACCAACACGTCTCGTTGCCCATTTCTAACCTATAATCGAGACTTTTTTGGGTTTTGAAGGAAGTGGATATAATTTAATACCCTCTCTCCTCCCGATTTCTAAACGAGGCTTCGTGCTCCTTTTTTCGTTTTGACACCACCAACAAGTATTGTGGCCCATTTCTAACCTATAATCCAGACTTTTTCTGGTTTTAAAGGAAGTTGATATAATTTCATACCCTCTCTCCTCCTGATTTCTAAACGCGGCTTCGTGCCTGTTTTTTCGTTTTCACTCCACCAACACGTCCCGTGGCCCATTTCTAACCTATAATCGAGACTTTTTCGGGTTTTAAAGGAAGTGGATATAATTTAATTCCCTCTCTCCTCCCGATTTCTAAACGAGGCTTCGTGCTCCTTTTTTCGTTTTGACACCATCAGCAAGTCTTGTGGCCCATTTCTAACCTATAATCCAGACTTTTTCTGGTTTTAAAGGAAGTTGATATAATTTCATACCCTCTCTCCTCCTGATTTCTAAACGCGGCTTCGTTATCGTTTTTTCGTTTTGATACCACCAACACGTCTCGTGGCACATATCTAACCTATAATCGAGACTTTTTCGGGTTTTAAAGGAAGTGGATATAATTTCATTCCGTCTCTCCTCCCGATTTCTAAACGAGGCTTCGTGCTCATTTTTTCGTTTTGACACCACCAACACGTATCGTGGCCCATTTCTAACCTATAATCGAGACTTTTTCGGGTTTTAAAGGAAGTGGATATAATTTCAAACCCTCTCTCCTCTCGATTTCTAAACGAGGCTTCGCGCTCGTTTTTTCGTTTTGACACCACCAACAAGTCCCGTGGCCCATTTCTAACCTATAATCCAGACTTTTTCGGGTTTTAAAGGAAGTGGATATAATTTCATACCTTCTCTCCTCCCGATTTCTAAACGAGGCTTCGTGCTCGTTTTTTCGTTTTGACACCACCAACACGTCTCGTTGCCCATTTCTAACCTATAATCGAGACTTTTTCGGGTTTTAAAGGAAGTGGATATAATTTCATACCCTCTCTCCTCCCGATTTCTAAACGAGGCTTCGTGCTCGTTTTTTCGTTTTGACACCACCAACACGTCTCGTTGCCCATTTCTAACCTATAATCGAGACTTTTTTGGGTTTTGAAGGAAGTGGATATAATTTCATACCCTCTCTCCTCCCGATTTCTAAACGAGGCTTCGTGCTCCTTTTTTCGTTTTGACACCACCAACAAGTCCTGTGGCCCATTTCTAACCTATAATCCAGACTTTTTCTGGTTTTAAAGGAAGTTGATATAATTTCATACCCTCTCTCCTCCCGATTTCTAAACGAGGCTTCGTGCTCGTTTTTTCGTTTTGACACCACCAACATGTCTCGTGGCCCATTTCTAACCTATAATAGAGACTTTTTCGGGTTTTAAAGGAAGTGGATATAATTTCATACCATCTCTCCTCCCGATTTCTAAACGAGGCTTCGTGCTCGTTTTTTCGTTTTGACACCACCAACACGTCTCGTTGCCCATTTCTAACCTATAATCGAGACTTTTTCGGGTTTTAAAGGAAGTGGATATAATTTCATACCCTCTCTCCTCCCGATTTCTAAACGAGGCTTCGTGCTCCTTTTTTCGTTTTGACACCACCAACAAGTCCTGTGGCCCATTTCTAACCTATAATCCAGACTTTTTCTGGTTTTAAAGGAAGTTGATATAATTTCATACCCTCTCTCCTCCTGATTTCTAAACGCGGCTTCGTGCTCGTTTTTTCGTTTTGACACCACCAACACGTCCCGTGGCCCTTTTCTAACCTATAATAGATAATTTTTCGTGTTTTAAAGGAAGTGGATATAATTTCATACCCTCTCTCCTCCCGATTTCTAAACGAGGCTTCGTGCTCGTTTTGACACCACCAACATGTCTCGTGGCCCATTTCTAACCTATAATCCAGACTTTTTCGGGTTTTAAAGGAAGTGGATATAATTTCATACCTTCTCTCCTCCCGATTTCTAAACGAGGCTTCGTGCTCGTTTTTTCGTTTTGACACCACCAACACGTCTCGTTGCCCATTTCTAACCTATAATCGAGACTTTTTTGGGTTTTAAAGGAAGTGGATATAATTTAATACCCTCTCTCCTCCCGATTTCTAAACGAGGCTTCGTGCTCCTTTTTTCGTTTTGACACCACCAACAAGTCTTGTGGCCCATTTCTAACCTATAATCCAGACTTTTTCTGGTTTTAAAGGAAGTTGATATAATTTCATACCCTCTCTCCTCCCGATTTCTAAACGCGGCTTCGTGCTCGTTTTTTCGTTTTCACTCCACCAACACGTCCCGTGGCCCATTTCTAACCTATAATCGAGACTTTTTCGGGTTTTAAAGGAAGTGGATATAATTTAATTCCCTCTCTCCTCCCGATTTCTAAACGAGGCTTCGTGCTCCTTTTTTCGTTTTGACACCATCAGCAAGTCTTGTGGCCCATTTCTAACCTATAATCCAGACTTTTTCTGGTTTTAAAGGAAGTTGATATAATTTCATACACTCTCTCCTCCTGATTTCTAAACGCGGCTTCGTGCTCGTTTTTTCGTTTTGATACCACCAACACGTCTCGTGGCACATATCTAACCTATAATCGAGACTTTTTCGGGTTTTAAAGGAAGTGGATATAATTTCATTCCGTCTCTCCTCCCGATTTCTAAACGAGGCTTCGTGCTCATTTTTTCGTTTTGACACCACCAACACGTATCGTGGCCCATTTCTAACCTATAATCGAGACTTTTTCGGGTTTTAAAGGAAGTGGATATAATTTCAAACCCTCTCTCCTCTCGATTTCTAAACGAGGCTTCGCGCTCGTTTTTTCGTTTTGACACCACCAACAAGTCCCGTGGCCCATTTCTAACCTATAATCCAGACTTTTTCGGGTTTTAAAGGAAGTGGATATAATTTCATACCTTCTCTCCTCCCGATTTCTAAACGAGGCTTCGTGCTCGTTTTTTCGTTTTGACACCACCAACATGTCTCGTTGCCCATTTCTAACCTATAATGGAGACTTTTTAGGGTTTTAAAGGAAGTGGATATAATTTCATCCCCTCTCTCCTCCCGATTTCTAAACGAGGCTTCGTGCTCCTTTTTTCGTTTTGACACCACCAACACGTCTCGTGGCCTATATCTAACCTATAATCGAGGCTTTTTCGGGTTTTAAAGGAAGTGGATATAATTTCATTCCGTCTCTCCTCCTGATTTCTAAACGAGGCTTCGTGCTCATTTTTTCGTTTTGACACCACCAACACGTCACGTGGCCCATTTCTAACCTATAATCGAGACTTTTTCGGGTTTTAAAGGAAGTGGATATAATTTCATACCCTCTCTCCTCTCGATTTCTAAACGAGGCTTCACGCTCGTTTTTTCGTTTTGACACCACCAACAAGTCCCGTGGCCCATTTCTAACCTATAATCGAGACTTTTTCGGGTTTTAAAGGAAGTGGATATAATTTCATTCCCTCTCTCCTCCCGATTTCTAAACGAGGCTTCGTGCTCCTTTTTTCGTTTTGACACCACCAACAAGTCCTGTGGCCCATTTCTAACCTATAATCCAGACTTTTTCTGGTTTTAAAGGAAGTTGATATAATTTCATATCCTCTCTCCTCCTGATTTCTAAACGCGGCTTCGTGCTCGTTTTTTCTTTTTGACTCCACCAACACGTCTCGTGGCCCATTTCTAACCTATAATAGAGAATTTTTCGGGTTTTAAAGGAACTGGATATAATTTCATACCCTCTCTTCTCCCGATTTCTAAATGAGGCATCGTGCTCGTTTTTTCGTTTTGACACAACCAACATGTCTCGTGGCCCATTTCTAACCTATAATCCAGACTTTTTCGGGTTTTAAAGGAAGTGGATATTATTTCATACATTCTCTCCTCCCGATTTCTAAACGAGGCTTCGTGCTCGTTTTTTCGTTTTGACACCACCAACACGTCCCGTGGCCCTTTTCTAACCTATAATAGAGAATTTTTCGTGTTTTAAAGGAAGTGGATATAATTTCATACCCTCTCTCCTCCCGATTTCTAAACGAGGCTTCG
Source organism: Thalia dealbata (assembly GCA_030544415.1). Taxonomy (NCBI): domain Eukaryota; kingdom Viridiplantae; phylum Streptophyta; class Magnoliopsida; order Zingiberales; family Marantaceae; genus Thalia; species Thalia dealbata. Next base: position 12,454,575 of record CM060458.1, on the reverse strand, counting down.
TGCTCGTTTTTTCGTTTTGACACCACCAACATGTCTCGTGGCCCATTTCTAACCTATAATCCAGACTTTTTCGGGTTTTAAAGGAAGTCGATATAATTTCATACCGTCTCTCCTCCCGATTTCTAAACGAGGCTTCGTGCTCGTTTTTTCGTTTTGACACCACCAACACGTCTCGTTGCCCATTTCTAACCTATAATCGAGACTTTTTTGGGTTTTAAAGGAAGTGGATATAATTTAATACCCTCTCTCCTCCCGATTTCTAAACGAGGCTTCGTGCTCCTTTTTTCGTTTTGACACCACCAACAAGTCTTGTGGCCCATTTCCAACCTATAATCCAGACTTTTTCTGGTTTTAAAGGAAGTTGATATAATTTCATACCCTCTCTCCTCCTGATTTCTAAACGCGGCTTCGTGCTCGTTTTTTCGTTTTCACTCCACCAACACGTCCCGTGGCCCATTTCTAACCTATAATCGAGACTTTTTCGGGTTTTAAAGGAAGTGGATATAATTTCATACCCTCTCTCCTCCCGATTTCTAAACGAGGCTTCGTGCTCGTTTTTTCGTTTTGACACCACCAACACGTCTCGTGGCCTATATCTAACCTATAATCGAGACTTTTTCGGGTTTTAAAGGAAGTGGATATAATTTCATTCCGTCTCTCCTCCTGATTTCTAAACGAGGCTTCGTGCTCATTTTTTCGTTTTGACACCACCAACACGTCACGTGGCCCATTTCTAACCTATAATCGAGACTTTTTCGGGTTTTAAAGGAAGTGGATATAATTTCATACCCTCTCTCCTCTCGATTTCTAAACGAGGCTTCACGCTCGTTTTTTCGTTTTGACACCACCAACAAGTCCCGTGGCCCATTTTTAACCTATAATCCAGACTTTTTCGGGTTTTAAAGGAAGCGGATATAATTTCATACCTTCTCTGCTCCCGATTTCTAAACGAGGCTCCGTGCTCGTTTTTTCGTTTTGACACCACCAACACGTCTCGTTGCCCATTTCTAACCTATAATCGAGATTTTTTCGGGTTTTAAAGGAAGTGGATATAATTTCATACACTCTCTCCTCCCGATTTCTAAACGAGGCTTCGTGCTCCTTTTTTCGTTTTGACACCACCAACAAGTCCTGTGGCCCATTTCTAACCTATAATCCAGACTTTTTCTAGTTTTAAAGGAATTTGATATAATTTCATACCCTCTCTCCTCCTGATTTCTAAATGCGGCTTTGTGTTCATTTTTTCGTTTTAACACCACCAACACGTCTCGTGGCCCATTTCTAACCTATAATAGAGAATTTTTCGGGTTTTAAAGGAACTGGATATAATTTCATACCCTCTCTTCTCCCGATTTCCAAACGAGGCATCGTGCTCGTTTTTTCGTTTTGACACCACCAACACGTCTTGTTGCCCATTTCTAACCTATAATCGAGACTTTTTCGGGTTTTAAAGGAAGTGGATATAATTTCATTCCCTCTCTCCTCCCGATTTCTAAACGAGGCTTCGTGCTCCTTTTTTCGTTTTGACACCACCAACAAGTCCTGTGGCCCATTTCTAACCTATAATCCAGACTTTTTCTGGTTTTAAAGGAAGTTGATATAATTTCATACCCTCTCTCCTCCTGATTTCTAAACGCGGCTTCGTGCTCGTTTTTTCGTTTTGACACCACCAACACGTCTCGTGGCCCATTTCTAACCTATAATAGAGACTTTTTCGGGTTTTAAAGGAACTTGATATAATTTCATACCCTCTCTTCTCCCGATTTCTAAACGAGGCATCGTGCTCGTTTTTTCGTTTTGACACAACCAACATGTCTCGTGGCCCTTTTCTAACCTATAATCCAGACTTTTTCGGGTTTTAAAGGAAGTGGATATAATTTCATACCTTCTCTCCTCCCGATTTCTAAATGAGGCTTCATGCTCGTTTTTTCGTTTTGACACCACCAACACGTCTCGTTGCCCATTTCTAACCTATAATCGAGACTTTTTCGGGTTTTAAAGGAAGTGAATATAATTTCATACTCTCTCTCCTCCCGATTTCTAAACGAGGCTTTGTGCTCCTTTTTTCGTTTTGACACCACCAACAAGTCCTGTGGCCCATTTATAACCCATAATCCAGACTTTTTCTGGTTTTAAAGGAAGTTGATATAATTTCATACCCTCTCTCCTCCTGATTTCTAAACGCGGCTTCGTGCTCGTTTTTTCGTATTGACACCACCAACACGTCTCGTGGCAAATTTCTAACCTATAATAGAGAATTTTTCGGGTTTTAAAGGAACTGGATATAATTTCATACCCTCTCTTCTCCCGATTTCTAAACGAGGCATCGTGCTCGTTTTTTCGTTTTGACACCACCAACACGTCTCGTTGCCCATTTCTAACCTATAATCGAGACTTTTTCGGGTTTTAAAGGAAGTGGATATAATTTCATTCCCTCTATCCTCCCGATTTCTAAACGAGGCTTCGTGCTCCTTTTTTCGTTTTGACACCACCAACAAGTCCTGTGGCCCATTTCTAACCTATAATCCAGACTTTTTCTGGTTTTAAAGGAAGTTGATATTATTTCATACCCTCTCTCCTCCCGATTTCTAAACGCGGCATCGTGCTCGTTTTTTCGTTTTGACACCACCAACACGTCTCGTGGCCCATTTCTAACCTATAATAGAGAATTTTTCGGGTTTTAAAGGAACTGGATATAATTTCATACCCTCTCTTCTCCCGATTTCTAAACGAGGCATCGTGCTCGTTTTTTCGTTTTGACACAACCAACATGTCTCGTGGCCCTTTTCTAACCTATAATCCAGACTTTTTCGGGTTTTAAAGGAAGTGGATATAATTTCATACCTTCTCTCCTCCCGATTTCTAAACGAGGCTTCGTGCTCGTTTTTTTGTTTTGACACCACCAACACGTCTCGTTGCCCATTTCTAACCTATAATCGAGACTTTTTCGGGTTTTAAAGGAAGTGGATATAATTTCATACTCTCGCTCCTCCCGATTTCTAAACGAGGCTTTGTGCTCCTTTTTTCGTTTTGACACCACCAACAAGTCCTGTGGCCCATTTATAACCCATAATCCAGACTTTTTCTGGTTTTAAAGGAAGTTGATATAATTTCATACCCTCTCTCCTCCTGATTTCTAAACGCGGCTTCGTTCTCGTTTTTTCGTTTTGACACCACCAACACGTCTCGTGGCAAATTTCTAACCTATAATAGAGAATTTTTCGGGTTTTAAAGGAACTGGATATAATTTCATACCCTCTCTTCTCCTGATTTCTAAACGAGGCATCGTGCTCGTTTTTTCGTTTTGACACCACCAACACGTCTCGTTGCCCATTTCTAACCTATAATCGAGACTTTTTCGGGTTTTAAAGGAAGTGGATATAATTTCATTCCCTCTATCCTCCCGATTTCTAAACGAGGCTTCGTGCTCCTTTTTTCGTTTTGACACCACCAACAAGTCCTGTGGCCCATTTCTAACCTATAATCCAGACTTTTTCTGGTTTTAAAGGAAGTTGATATAATTTCATACCCTCTCTCCTCCTGATTTCTAAACGCGGCTTCGTGCTCGTTTTTTCGTTTTGACACCACCAACACGTCTCGTGGCCCATTTCTAACCTATAATAGAGAATTTTTCGGGTTTTAAAGGAACTGGATATAATTTCATACCCTCTCTTCTCCCGATTTCTAAACGAGGCATCGTGCTCGTTTTTTCGTTTTGACACAACCAACATGTCTCGTGGCCCATTTCCAACCTATAATCCAGACTTTTTCGGGTTTTAAAGGAAGTGGATATAATTTCATACCTTCTCTCCTCCCGATTTCTAAACGAGGCTTCGTGCTCGTTTTTTCGTTTTGACACCACCAACACGTCCCGTGACCCTTTTCTAAACTATAATAGAGAATTCTTCATGTTTTAAAGGAAGTGGATATAATTTCATACCCTCTCTCCTCCCGATTTCTAAACGAGGCTTCGTGCTCGTTTTTTCATTTTGACACCACCAACATGTCTCGTGGCCCATTTCTAACCTATAATCCAGACTTTTTCTGGTTTTAAAGGAAGTTGATATAATTTCATACCTTCTCTCCTCCCGATTTCTAAACGAGGTTTCGTGCTCGTTTTTTAGTTTTGACACCACCAACACGTCTCGTTGCCCATTTCTAACCTATAATCGAGACTTTTTCGGGTTTTAAAGGAAGTGGATATAATTTCATACCCTCTCTTATCCCGATTTCTAAACGAGGCATCGTGCTCGTTTTTTCGTTTTGACACAACCAACATGTCAGGTGGCCCATTTCTAACCTATAATCCAGACTTTTTCGGGTTTTAAAGGAAGTGGATATAATTTCTTAACCTCTCTCCTCCCGATTTCTAAACGAGGCTTCGTGCTCATTTTTTCGTTTTGACACCACCAACAAGTCCTGTGGCCCATTTCTAACCTATAATCCAGACTTTTTCTGGTTTTAAAGGAAGTTGATATAATTTCATACCCTCTCTCCTCCCCATTTCTAAACGAGGCTTCGTGCTCGTTTTTTCGTTTTGACACCACCAACACGTCTCGTGGCCCATATCTAACCTATAATCGAGACTTTTTTCAGGTTTTAAAGGAAGTGGATATAATTTCATACCCTCTCTCCTCCCGATTTCTAAACGAGGCATCGTGCTCGTTTTTTCGTTTTGACACCACCAACATGTCTCGTGGCCCATTTCTAACCTATAATCCAATCTTTTTCGGGTTTTAAAGGAAGTGGATATAATTTCATACCCTCTCTCCCGATTTCTAAACGAGGCTTCGTGCTCCTTTTTTCGTTTTGACACCACCAACAAGTCCTGTGGCCCATTTCTAACCTATAATCTAGACTTTTTCTGGTTTTAAAGGAAGTTGATATAATTTCATACCCTCTCTCCTCCTGATTTCTAAACGCGGCTTCGTGCTCGTTTTTTCGTTTTGACACCACCAACACGTCTCGTGGCCCATTTCTAACCTATAATAGAGAATTTTTCGGGTTTTAAAGGAACTGGATATAATTTCATACCCTCTCTTCTCCCGATTTCTAAACGAGGCATCGTGCTCGTTTTTTCGTTTTAACACAACCAACATGTCTCGTGGCCCATTTCTAACCTATAATCCAGACTTTTTCGGGTTTTAAAGGAAGTGGATATAATTTCATACCCTCTCTCCTCCCTATTTCTAAACGAGGCTTCGTGCTCATTTTTTCGTTTTGACACCACCAAGACGTCTCGTGGCCCATTTCTAACCTATAATCGAGACTTTTTCGGGTTTTAAAGGAAGCGGATATAATTTCATACCCTCTCTCCTCCCGATTTCTAAACGAGGCTTCGTGCTCGTTTTTTCGTTTTGACACCACCAACACGTCTCGTGGCCTATATCTAACCTATAATCGAGACTTTTTCGGGTTTTAAAGGAAGTGGATGTAATTTCATTCCGTCTCTCCTCCCGATTTCTAAACGAGGCTTCGTGCTCATTTTTTCGTTTTGACACCACCAACACGTCTCGTGGCCCATTTCTAACCTATAATCGAGACTTTTTCTGGTTTTAAAGGAAGTGGATATAATTTCATACCCTCTCTTTTCTCGATTTCTAAACGAGGCTTCGCGCTCGTTTTTTCGTTTTGATACCACCAACAAGTCTCGTGGCCCATTTCTAACCTATAATCCACACTTTTTCGAGTTTTAAAGTTAGTGGATATAATTTCATACCCTCTCTCCTCCTGATTTCTAAACGAGGCTTCGTGCTCGTTTTTTCGTTTTGACACCACCAACAAGTCCCGTGGCCCATTTCTAACCTATAATCCAGACTTTTTCGGGTTTTAAAGGAAGTGGATATAATTTCATACCTTCTCTCCTCCCGATTTCTAAACGAGGCTTCGTGCTCGTTTTTTCGTTTTGACACCACCAACACGTCTCGTTGCCCATTTCTAACCTATAATCTAGACTTTTTCAGGTTTTAAAGGAAGTGGATATAATTTCATACCCTCTCTCCTCCCGATTTCTAAACGAGGCTTCGTGCTCGTTTTTTCGTTTTGAGACCACCAACATGTCTCGTGGCCCATTTCTAACCTATAATCCAGACTTTTTCGGGTTTTAAAGGAAGTGGATATAATTTCATACCCTCTCTCCTCCCGATTTCTAAACGAGGCTTCGTGCTCCTTTTTTCGTTTTGACACCACCAACAAGTCCTGTGGCCCATTTCTAACCTATAATCCAGACTTTTTCTGGTTTTAAAGGAAGTTGATATAATTTCATACCCTCTCTCCTCCTGATTTCTAAATGCGGCTTCGTGCTCGTTTTTTCGTTTTCAGTCCACCAACACGTCCCGTGGCCCATTTCTATCCTATAATCGAGACTTTTTCGGGTTTTAAAGGATGTGGATATAATTTCATACCGTCTCTCCTCCCGATTTCTGAACGTGGCTTCGTGCTCGTTTTTTCGTTTTGACACCACCAACATGTCTCGTGGCCCATTTCTAACCTATAATCCAGACTTTTTCGGGTTTTAAAGGAAGTGGATATAATTTCATACCCTCTCTCCTCCCGATTTCTAAACGAGGCTTCGTGCTCCTTTTTTCGTTTTGACACCACCAACAAGTCCTGTGGCCCATTTCTAACCTATAATCCAGACTTTTTCTGGTTTTAAAGGAAGTTGATATAATTTCATACCCTCTCTCCTCCTGATTTCTAAATGCGGCTTCGTGCTCATTTTTTCATTTTGACACCACCAACACGTCTCGTGGCCCATTTCTAACATATAATAGAGAATTTTTCGGGTTTTAAAGTAACTGGATATAATTTCATACCCTCTCTTCTCCCGATTTCTAAACGAGGCATCGTGCTCGTTTTTTCGTTTTGACACCACCAACACGTCTTGTTGCCCATTTCTAACCTATAATCGAGACTTTTTCGAGTTTTAAAGGAAGTAGATATAATTTCATTCCCTCTCTCCTCCCGATTTCTGAACGAGGCTTCGTGCTCCTTTTTTCGTTTTGACACCACCAACAAGTCCTGTGGCCCATTTCTAACCTATAATCCAGACTTTTCTGGTTTTAAAGGAAGTTGATATAATTTCATACCCTCTCTCCTCCTGATTTCTAAACGCGGCTTCGTGCTCGTTTTTTCGTTTTGACACCACCAACACGTCTCGTGGCCCATTTCTAACCTATAATAGAGAATTTTTCAGGTTTTAAAGGAACTAGATATAATTTCATACCCTCTCTTCTCCCGATTTCGAAACGAGGCATCGTGCTCATTTTTTCGTTTTGACACAACCAACATGTCTCTTGGCCCATTTCTAACCTATAATCCTGACTTTTTCGGGTTTTAAAGGAAGTGGATATAATTTCATACCTTCTCTCCTCCCGATTTCTAAACGAGGCTTCGTGCTCGTTTTTTCGTTTTGACACCACCAACACGTCTCGTTGCCCATTTCTAACCTATAATCGAGACTTTTTCGGGTTTTAAAGGAAGTGGATATAATTTCATTCCCTCTCTCCTCCCGATTTCTAAAGGAGGCTTCGTGCTCCTTTTTTCGTTTTGACACCACCAACAAGTCCTGTGGCCCATTTCTAACCTATAATCCAGACTTTTTCTGGTTTTAAAGGAAGTTGATATTATTTCATACCCTCTCTCCTCCCGATTTCTAAACGTGGCATCGTGCTCGTTTTTTCGTTTTGACACCACCAACACGTCTCGTGGCCCATTTCTAACCTATAATAGAGAATTTTTCGGGTTTTAAAGGAACTGGATATAATTTCATACCCTCTCTTCTCCCGATTTCTAAACGAGGCATCGTGCTCGTTTTTTCGTTTTGACACAACCAACATGTCTCGTGGCCCTTTTCTAACCTATAATTCAGACTTTTTCGGGTTTTAAAGGAAGTGGATATAATTTCATACCTTCTCTCCTCCCGATTTCTAAACGAGGCTTCGTGCTCGTTTTTTTGTTTTGACACCACCAACACGTCTCGTTGCCCATTTCTAACCTATAATCGAGACTTTTTCGGGTTTTAAAGGAAGTGGATATAATTTCATACTCTCGCTCCTCCCGATTTCTAAACGAGGCTTTGTGCTCCTTTTTTCGTTATGACACCACCAACAAGTCCTGTGGCCCATTTATAACCCATAATCCAGACTTTTTCTGGTTTTAAAGGAAGTTGATATAATTTCATACCCTCTCTCCTCCTGATTTCTAAACGCGGCTTCGTGCTCGTTTTTTCGTTTTGACACCACCAACACGTCTCGTGGCAAATTTCTAACCTATAATAGAGAATTTTTCGGGTTTTAAAGGAACTGGATATAATTTCATACCCTCTCTTCTCCTGATTTCTAAACGAGGCATCGTGCTCGTTTTTTCGTTTTGACACCACCAACACGTCTCGTTGCCCATTTCTAACCTATAATCGAGACTTTTTCGGGTTTTAAAGGAAGTGGATATAATTTCATTCCCTCTATCCTCCCGATTTCTAAACGAGGCTTCGTGCTCCTTTTTTCGTTTTGACACCACCAACAAGTCCTGTGGCCCATTTCTAACCTATAATCCAGACTTTTTCTGGTTTTAAAGGAAGTTGATATAATTTCATACCCTCTCTCCTCCTGATTTCTAAACGCGGCTTCGTGCTCGTTTTTTCGTTTTGACACCACCAACACGTCTCGTGGCCCATTTCTAACCTATAATAGAGAATTTTTCGGGTTTTAAAGGAACTGGATATAATTTCATACCCTCTCTTCTCCCGATTTCTAAACGAGGCATCGTGCTCGTTTTTTCGTTTTGACACAACCAACATGTCTCGTGGCCCATTTCCAACCTATAATCCAGACTTTTTCGGGTTTTAAAGGAAGTGGATATAATTTCATACCTTCTCTCCTCCCGATTTCTAAACGAGGCTTCGTGCTCGTTTTTTCGTTTTGACACCACCAACACGTCCCGTGACCCTTTTCTAAACTATAATATAGAATTCTTCATGTTTTAAAGGAAGTGGATATAATTTCATACCCTCTCTCCTCCCGATTTCTAAACGAGGCTTCGTGCTCGTTTTTTCATTTTGACACCACCAACATGTCTCGTGGCCCATTTCTAACCTATAATCCAGACTTTTTCTGGTTTTAAAGGAAGTTGATATAATTTCATACCTTCTCTCCTCCCGATTTCTAAACGAGGTTTCGTGCTCGTTTTTTAGTTTTGACACCACCAACACGTCTCGTTGCCCATTTCTAACCTATAATCGAGACTTTTTCGGGTTTTAAAGGAAGTGGATATAATTTCATACCCTCTCTTATCCCGATTTCTAAACGAGGCATCGTGCTCGTTTTTTCGTTTTGACACAACCAACATGTCAGGTGGCCCATTTCTAACCTATAATCCAGACTTTTTCGGGTTTTAAAGGAAGTGGATATAATTTCATAACCTCTCTCCTCCCGATTTCTAAACGAGGCTTCGTGCTCATTTTTTCGTTTTGACACCACCAACAAGTCCTGTGGCCCATTTCTAACCTATAATCCAGACTTTTTCTGGTTTTAAAGGAAGTTGATATAATTTCATACCCTCTCTCCTCCCCATTTCTAAACGAGGCTTCGTGCTCGTTTTTTCGTTTTGACACCACCAACACGTCTCGTGGCCCATATCTAACCTATAATCGAGACTTTTTTCAGGTTTTAAAGGAAGTGGATATAATTTCATACCCTCTCTCCTCCCGATTTCTAAACGAGGCATCGTGCTCGTTTTTTCGTTTTGACACCACCAACATGTCTCGTGGCCCATTTCTAACCTATAATCCAATCTTTTTCGGGTTTTAAAGGAAGTGGATATAATTTCATACCCTCTCTCCTCCCGATTTCTAAACGAGGCTTCGTGCTCCTTTTTTCGTTTTGACACCACCAACAAGTCCTGTGGCCCATTTCTAACCTATAATCTAGACTTTTTCTGGTTTTAAAGGAAGTTGATATAATTTCATACCCTCTCTCCTCCTGATTTCTAAACGCGGCTTCGTGCTCGTTTTTTCGTTTTGACACCACCAACACGTCTCGTGGCCCATTTCTAACCTATAATAGAGAATTTTTCGGGTTTTAAAGGAACTGGATATAATTTCATACCCTCTCTTCTCCCGATTTCTAAACGAGGCATCGTGCTCGTTTTTTCGTTTTAACACAACCAACATGTCTCGTGGCCCATTTCTAACCTATAATCCAGACTTTTTCGGGTTTTAAAGGAAGTGGATATAATTTCATACCCTCTCTCCTCCCGATTTCTAAACGAGGCTTCGTGCTCATTTTTTCGTTTTGACACCACCAAGACGTCTCGTGGCCCATTTCTAACCTATAATCGAGACTTTTTCGGGTTTTAAAGGAAGCGGATATAATTTCATACCCTCTCTCCTCCCGATTTCTAAACGAGGCTTCGTGCTCGTTTTTTCGTTTTGACACCACCAACACCTCTCGTGGCCTATATCTAACCTATAATCGAGACTTTTTCGGGTTTTAAAGGAAGTGGATGTAATTTCATTCCGTCTCTCCTCCCGATTTCTAAACGAGGCTTCGTGCTCATTTTTTCGTTTTGACACCACCAACACGTCTCGTGGCCCATTTCTAACCTATAATCGAGACTTTTTCTGGTTTTAAAGGAAGTGGATATAATTTCATACCCTCTCTTTTCTCGATTTCTAAACGAGGCTTCGCGCTCGTTTTTTCGTTTTGATACCACCAACAAGTCTCGTGGCCCATTTCTAACCTATAATCCACACTTTTTCGAGTTTTAAAGTTAGTGGATATAATTTCATACCCTCTCTCCTCCTGATTTCTAAACGAGGCTTCGTGCTCGTTTTTTCGTTTTGACACCACCAACAAGTCCCGTGGCCCATTTCTAACCTATAATCCAGACTTTTTCGGGTTTTAAAGGAAGTGGATATAATTTCATACCTTCTCTCCTCCCGATTTCTAAACGAGGCTTCGTGCTCGTTTTTTCGTTTTGACACCACCAACACGTCTCGTTGCCCATTTCTAACCTATAATCGAGACTTTTTCGGGTTTTAAAGGAAGTGGATATAATTTCATACCCTCTCTCCTCCCGATTTCTAAACGAGGCTTCGTGCTCGTTTTTTCGTTTTGAGACCACCAACATGTCTCGTGGCCCATTTCTAACCTATAATCCAGACTTTTTCGGGTTTTAAAGGAAGTGGATATAATTTCATACCCTCTCTCCTCCCGATTTCTAAACGAGGCTTCGTGCTCCTTTTTTCGTTTTGACACCACCAACAAGTCCTGTGGCCCATTTCTAACCTATAATCCAGACTTTTTCTGGTTTTAAAGGAAGTTGATATAATTTCATACCCTCTCTCCTCCTGATTTCTAAATGCGGCTTCGTGCTCGTTTTTTCGTTTTCAGTCCACCAACACGTCCCGTGGCCCATTTCTATCCTATAATCGAGACTTTTTCGGGTTTTAAAGGATGTGGATATAATTTCATACCGTCTCTCCTCCCGATTTCTGAACGTGGCTTCGTGCTCGTTTTTTCGTTTTGACACCACCAACATGTCTCGTGGCCCATTTCTAACCTATAATCCAGACTTTTTCGGGTTTTAAAGGAAGTGGATATAATTTCATACCCTCTCTCCTCCCGATTTCTAAACGAGGCTTCGTGCTCCTTTTTTCGTTTTGACACCACCAACAAGTCCTGTGGCCCATTTCTAACCTATAATCCAGACTTTTTCTGGTTTTAAAGGAAGTTGATATAATTTCATACCCTCTCTCCTCCTGATTTCTAAATGCGGCTTCGTGCTCATTTTTTCATTTTGACACCACCAACACGTCTCGTGGCCCATTTCTAACATATAATAGAGAATTTTTCGGGTTTTAAAGTAACTGGATATAATTTCATACCCTCTCTTCTCCCGATTTCTAAACGAGGCATCGTGCTCGTTTTTTCGTTTTGACACCACCAACACGTCTTGTTGCCCATTTCTAACCTATAATCGAGACTTTTTCGAGTTTTAAAGGAAGTAGATATAATTTCATTCCCTCTCTCCTCCCGATTTCTGAACGAGGCTTCGTGCTCCTTTTTTCGTTTTGACACCACCAACAAGTCCTGTGGCCCATTTCTAACCTATAATCCAGACTTTTCTGGTTTTAAAGGAAGTTGATATAATTTCATACCCTCTCTCCTCCTGATTTCTAAACGCGGCTTCGTGCTCGTTTTTTCGTTTTGACACCACCAACACGTCTCGTGGCCCATTTCTAACCTATAATAGAGAATTTTTCAGGTTTTAAAGGAACTAGATATAATTTCATACCCTCTCTTCTCCCGATTTCGAAACGAGGCATCGTGCTCATTTTTTCGTTTTGACACAACCAACATGTCTCTTGGCCCATTTCTAACCTATAATCCTGACTTTTTCGGGTTTTAAAGGAAGTGGATATAATTTCATACCTTCTCTCCTCCCGATTTCTAAACGAGGCTTCGTGCTCGTTTTTTCGTTTTGACACCACCAACACGTCTCGTTGCCCATTTCTAACCTATAATCGAGACTTTTTCGGGTTTTAAAGGAAGTGGATATAATTTCATTCCCTCTCTCCTCCCGATTTCTAAAGGAGGCTTCGTGCTCCTTTTTTCGTTTTGACACCACCAACAAGTCCTGTGGCCCATTTCTAACCTATAATCCAGACTTTTTCTGGTTTTAAAGGAAGTTGATATTATTTCATACCCTCTCTCCTCCCGATTTCTAAACGCGGCATCGTGCTCGTTTTTTCGTTTTGACACCACCAACACGTCTCGTGGCCCATTTCTAACCTATAATAGAGAATTTTTCGGGTTTTAAAGGAACTGGATATAATTTCATACCCTCTCTTCTCCCGATTTCTAAACGAGGCATCGTGCTCGTTTTTTCGTTTTGACACAACCAACATGTCTCGTGGCCCTTTTCTAACCTATAATTCAGACTTTTTCGGGTTTTAAAGGAAGTGGATATAATTTCATACCTTCTCTCCTCCCGATTTCTAAACGAGGCTTCGTGCTCGTTTTTTTGTTTTGACACCACCAACACGTCTCGTTGCCCATTTCTAACCTATAATCGAGACTTTTTCGGGTTTTAAAGGAAGTGGATATAATTTCATACTCTCGCTCCTCCCGATTTCTAAACGAGGCTTTGTGCTCCTTTTTTCGTTATGACACCACCAACAAGTCCTGTGGCCCATTTATAACCCATAATCCAGACTTTTTCTGGTTTTAAAGGAAGTTGATATAATTTCATACCCTCTCTCCTCCTGATTTCTAAACGCGGCTTCGTGCTCGTTTTTTCGTTTTGACACCACCAACACGTCTCGTGGCAAATTTCTAACCTATAATAGAGAATTTTTCGGGTTTTAAAGGAACTGGATATAATTTCATACCCTCTCTTCTCCTGATTTCTAAACGAGGCATCGTGCTCGTTTTTTCGTTTTGACACCACCAACACGTCTCGTTGCCCATTTCTAACCTATAATCGAGACTTTTTCGGGTTTTAAAGGAAGTGGATATAATTTCATTCCCTCTATCCTCCCGATTTCTAAACGAGGCTTCGTGCTCCTTTTTTCGTTTTGACACCACCAACAAGTCCTGTGGCCCATTTCTAACCTATAATCCAGACTTTTTCTTGTTTTAAAGGAAGTTGATATAATTTCATACCCTCTCTCCTCCTGATTTCTAAACGCGGCTTCGTGCTCGTTTTTTCGTTTTGACACCACCAACACGTCTCGTGGCCCATTTCTAACCTATAATAGAGAATTTTTCGGGTTTTAAAGGAACTGGATATAATTTCATACCCTCTCTTCTCCCGATTTCTAAACGAGGCATCGTGCTCGTTTTTTCGTTTTGACACAACCAACATGTCTCGTGGCCCATTTCCAACCTATAATCCAGACTTTTTCGGGTTTTAAAGGAAGTGGATATAATTTCATACCTTCTCTCCTCCCGATTTCTAAACGAGGCTTCGTGCTCGTTTTTTCGTTTTGACACCACCAACACGTCCCGTGACCCTTTTCTAAACTATAATAGAGAATTCTTCATGTTTTAAAGGAAGTGGATATAATTTCATACCCTCTCTCCTCCCGATTTCTAAACGAGGCTTCGTGCTCGTTTTTTTCATTTTGACACCACCAACATGTCTCGTGGCCCATTTCTAACCTATAATCCAGACTTTTTCAGGTTTTAAAGGAAGTTGATATAATTTCATACCTTCTCTCCTCCCGATTTCTAAACGAGGTTTCGTGCTCGTTTTTTAGTTTTGACACCACCAACACGTCTCGTTGCCCATTTCTAACCTATAATCGAGACTTTTTCGGGTTTTAAAGGAAGTGGATATAATTTCATACCCTCTCTTATCCCGATTTCTAAACGAGGCATCGTGCTCGTTTTTTCGTTTTGACACAACCAACATGTCAGGTGGCCCATTTCTAACCTATAATCCAGACTTTTTCGGGTTTTAAAGGAAGTGGATATAATTTCATAACCTCTCTCCTCCCGATTTCTAAACGAGGCTTCGTGCTCATTTTTTCGTTTTGACACCACCAACAAGTCCTGTGGCCCATTTCTAACCTATAATCCAGACTTTTTCTGGTTTTAAAGGAAGTTGATATAATTTCATACCCTCTCTCCTCCCCATTTCTAAACGAGGCTTCGTGCTCGTTTTTTCGTTTTGACACCACCAACACGTCTCGTGGCCCATATCTAACCTATAATCGAGACTTTTTTCAGGTTTTAAAGGAAGTGGATATAATTTCATACCCTCTCTCCTCCCGATTTCTAAACGAGGCATCGTGCTCGTTTTTTCGTTTTGACACCACCAACATGTCTCGTGGCCCATTTCTAACCTATAATCCAATCTTTTTCGGGTTTTAAAGGAAGTGGATATAATTTCATACCCTCTCTCCTCCCGATTTCTAAACGAGGCTTCGTGCTCCTTTTTTCGTTTTGACACCACCAACAAGTCCTGTGGCCCATTTCTAACCTATAATCTAGACTTTTTCTGGTTTTAAAGGAAGTTGATATAATTTCATACCCTCTCTCCTCCTGATTTCTAAACGCGGCTTCGTGCTCGTTTTTTCGTTTTGACACCACCAACACGTCTCGTGGCCCATTTCTAACCTATAATAGAGAATTTTTCGGGTTTTAAAGGAACTGGATATAATTTCATACCCTCTCTTCTCCCGATTTCTAAACGAGGCATCGTGCTCGTTTTTTCGTTTTAACACAACCAACATGTCTCGTGGCCCATTTCTAACCTATAATCCAGACTTTTTCGGGTTTTAAAGGAAGTGGATATAATTTCATACCCTCTCTCCTCCCGATTTCTAAACGAGGCTTCGTGCTCATTTTTTCGTTTTGACACCACCAAGACGTCTCGTGGCCCATTTCTAACCTATAATCGAGACTTTTTCGGGTTTTAAAGGAAGCGGATATAATTTCATACCCTCTCTCCTCCCGATTTCTAAACGAGGCTTCGTGCTCGTTTTTTCGTTTTGACACCACCAACACCTCTCGTGGCCTATATCTAACCTATAATCGAGACTTTTTCGGGTTTTAAAGGAAGTGGATGTAATTTCATTCCGTCTCTCCTCCCGATTTCTAAACGAGGCTTCGTGCTCATTTTTTCGTTTTGACACCACCAACACGTCTCGTGGCCCATTTCTAACCTATAATCGAGACTTTTTCTGGTTTTAAAGGAAGTGGATATAATTTCATACCCTCTCTTTTCTCGATTTCTAAACGAGGCTTCGCGCTCGTTTTTTCGTTTTGATACCACCAACAAGTCTCGTGGCCCATTTCTAACCTATAATCCACACTTTTTCGAGTTTTAAAGTTAGTGGATATAATTTCATACCCTCTCTCCTCCTGATTTCTAAACGAGGCTTCGTGCTCGTTTTTTCGTTTTGACACCACCAACAAGTCCCGTGGCCCATTTCTAACCTATAATCCAGACTTTTTCGGGTTTTAAAGGAAGTGGATATAATTTCATACCTTCTCTCCTCCCGATTTCTAAACGAGGCTTCGTGCTCGTTTTTTCGTTTTGACACCACCAACACGTCTCGTTGCCCATTTCTAACCTATAATCGAGACTTTTTCGGGTTTTAAAGGAAGTGGATATAATTTCATACCCTCTCTCCTCCCGATTTCTAAACGAGGCTTCGTGCTCGTTTTTTCGTTTTGAGACCACCAACATGTCTCGTGGCCCATTTCTAACCTATAATCCAGACTTTTTCGAGTTTTAAAGGAAGTGGATATAATTTCATACCCTCTCTCCTCCCGATTTCTAAACGAGGCTTCGTGCTCCTTTTTTCGTTTTGACACCACCAACAAGTCCTGTGGCCCATTTCTAACCTATAATCCAGACTTTTTCTGGTTTTAAAGGAAGTTGATATAATTTCATACCCTCTCTCCTCCTGATTTCTAAATGCAGCTTCGTGCTCGTTTTTTCGTTTTCAGTCCACCAACACGTCCCGTGGCCCATTTCTATCCTATAATCGAGACTTTTTCGGGTTTTAAAGGAAGTGGATATAATTTCATACCGTCTCTCCTCCCGATTTCTGAACGTGGCTTCGTGCTCGTTTTTTCGTTTTGACACCACCAACATGTCTCGTGGCCCATTTCTAACCTATAATCCAGACTTTTTCGGGTTTTAAAGGAAGTGGATATAATTTCATACCCTCTCTCCTCCCGATTTCTAAACGAGGCTTCGTGCTCCTTTTTTCGTTTTGACACCACCAACAAGTCCTGTGGCCCATTTCTAACCTATAATCCAGACTTTTTCTGGTTTTAAAGGAAGTTGATATAATTTCATACCCTCTCTCCTCCTGATTTCTAAATGCGGCTTCGTGCTCATTTTTTCGTTTTGACACCACCAACACGTCTCGTGGCCCATTTCTAACATATAATAGAGAATTTTTCGGGTTTTAAAGTAACTGGATATAATTTCATACCCTCTCTTCTCCCGATTTCTAAACGAGGCATCGTGCTCGTTTTTTCGTTTTGACACCACCAACACGTCTTGTTGCCCATTTCTAACCTATAATCGAGACTTTTTCGGGTTTTAAAGGAAGTAGATATAATTTCATTCCCTCTCTCCTCCCGATTTCTGAACGAGGCTTCGTGCTCCTTTTTTCGTTTTGACACCACCAACAAGTCCCGTGGCCCATTTCTAACCTATAATCCAGACTTTTCTGGTTTTAAAGGAAGTTGATATAATTTCATACCCTCTCTCCTCCTGATTTCTAAACGCGGCTTCGTGCTCGTTTTTTCGTTTTGACACCACCAACACGTCTCGTGGCCCATTTCTAACCTATAATAGAGAATTTTTCAGGTTTTAAAGGAACTAGATATAATTTCATACCCTCTCTTCTCCCGATTTCGAAACGAGGCATCGTGCTCATTTTTTCGTTTTGACACAACCAACATGTCTCGTGGCCCATTTCTAACCTATAATCCTGACTTTTTCGGGTTTTAAAGGAAGTGGATATAATTTCATACCTTCTCTCCTCCCGATTTCTAAACGAGGCTTCGTGCTCGTTTTTTCGTTTTGACACCACCAACACGTCTCGTTGCCCATTTCTAACCTATAATCGAGACTTTTTCGGGTTTTAAAGGAAGTGGATATAATTTCATTCCCTCTCTCCTCCCGATTTCTACAGGAGGCTTCGTGCTCCTTTTTTCGTTTTGACACCACCAACAAGTCCTGTGGCCCATTTCTAACCTATAATCCAGACTTTTCTGGTTTTAAAGGAAGTTGATATAATTTCATACCCTCTCTCCTCCTGATTTCTAAACGCGGCTTCGTGCTCGTTTTTTCGTTTTGACACCACCAACACGTCTCGTGGCCCATTTCTAACCTATAATAGAGAATTTTTCGGGTTTTAAAGGAACTGGATATAATTTCATACCCTCTCTTCTCCCGATTTCTAAACGAGGCATCGTGCTCGTTTTTTCGTTTTGACACAACCAACATTTCTCGTGGCCCATTTCTAACCTATAATCCAGACTTTTTCGGGTTTTAAAGGAAGTGGATATAATTTCATACCCTCTCTCATCCCGATTTCTAAACGAGGCTTCGTGCTCCATTTTTCGTTTTGACACCACCAACAAGTCTTGTGGCCCATTTCTAACCTATAATCCAGACTTTTTCTGGTTTTAAAGGAAGTTGATATAATTTCATACCCTCTCTCCTCCTGATTTCTAAATGCGGCTTCGTGCTCGTTTTTTCGTTTTCACTCCACCAACACGTCCCGTAGCCCATTTCTAACCTATAATCGAGACTTTTTCGGGTTTTAAAGGAAGTGGATATAATTTCATACCCTCTCTCCTTCCGATTTCTAAACGAGGCTTCGTGCTCGTTTTTTCGTTTTGACACCACCAACACGTCTCGTGGCCTATATCTAACCTATAATCGAGACTTTTTCGGGTTTTAAAGGAAGTGGATATAATTTCACTTCGTCTCTCCTCCCGATTTCTAAACGAGGCTTCGTGCTCATTTTTTCGTTTTGACACCACCAACACGTCTCGTGGCCCATTTCTAACCTATAATCGAGACTTTTTCGGGTTTTAAAGGAAGTGGATATAATTTCATACCCTCTCTCCTCTCGATTTCTAAACGAGGCTTCGCGCTCGTTTTTTCGTTTTGACACCAACAACAAGTCCCGTGGCCCATTTTTAACCTATAATCCAGACTTTTTTGGGTTTTAAAGGAAGTGGATATAATTTCATTCCTTCTCTCCTCCCGATTTCTAAACGAGGCTTCGTGCTCGTTTTTTCGTTTTGACACCACCAACACGTCTCGTTGCCCATTTCTAACCTATAATCGAGACTTTTTCGGGTTTTAAAGGAAGTGGATATAATTTCATACCTTCTCTCCTCACGATTTCTAAACGAGGCTTCGTGCTCGTTTTTTCGTTTTGACACCACCAACACGTCTCGTTGCCCATTTCTAACCTATAATCGAGACTTTTTCGGGTTTTAAAGGAAGTGGATATAATTTCATACCCTCTCTCCTCCCGATTTCTAAACGAGGCATCGTGCTCGTTTTTTCGTTTTGACACCACCAACATGTCTCGTGGCCCATTTCTAACCTATAATCCAAACTTTTTCGGGTTTTAAAGGAAGTGGATATAATTTCATACCCTCTCTCCTCCCGATTTCTAAACGAGGCTTCGTGCTCCTTTTTTCGTTTTGACACCACCAACAAGTCCCGTGGCCCATTTCTAACCTATAATCCAGACTTTTTCGGGTTTTAAAGGAAGTGGATATAATTTCATACCTTCTCTCCTCCCGATTTCTAAACGAGGCTTCGTGCTCGTTTTTTCGTTTTGACACCACCAACACGTCTCGTTGCCCATTTCTAACCTATAATCGAGACTTTTTCGGGTTTTAAAGGAAGTGGATATAATTTCATACCTTCTCTCCTCCCGATTTCTAAACGAGGCTTCGTGCTCGTTTTTTCGTTTTGACACCACCAACACGTCTCGTTGCCCATTTCTAACCTATAATCGAGACTTTTTCGGGTTTTAAAGGAAGTGGATATAATTTCATACCCTCTCTCCTCCCGATTTCTAAACGAGGCATCGTGCTCGTTTTTTCGTTTTGACACCACCAACATGTCTCGTGGCCCATTTCTAACCTATAATCCAAACTTTTTCGGGTTTTAAAGGAAGTGGATATAATTTCATACCCTCTCTCCTCCCGATTTCTAAACGAGGCTTCGTGCTCCTTTTTTCGTTTTGACACCACCAACAAGTCCCGTGGCCCATTTCTAACCTATAATCCAGACTTTTTCGGGTTTTAAAGGAAGTGGATATAATTTCATACCTTCTCTCCTCCCGATTTCTAAACGAGGCTTCGTGCTCGTTTTTTCGTTTTGACACCACCAACACGTCTCGTTGCCCATTTCTAACCTATAATCGAGACTTTTTCGGGTTTTAAAGGAAGTGGATATAATTTCATACCTTCTCTCCTCCCGATTTCTAAACGAGGCTTCGTGCTCGTTTTTTCGTTTTGACACCACCAACACGTCTCGTTGCCCATTTCTAACCTATAATCGAGACTTTTTCGGGTTTTAAAGGAAGTGGATATAATTTCATACCCTCTCTCCTCCCGATTTCTAAACGAGGCATCGTGCTCGTTTTTTCGTTTTGACACCACCAACATGTCTCGTGGCCCATTTCTAACCTATAATCCAAACTTTTTCGGGTTTTAAAGGAAGTGGATATAATTTCATACCCTCTCTCCTCCCGATTTCTAAACGAGGCTTCGTGCTCCTTTTTTCGTTTTGACACCACCAACAAGTCCCGTGGCCCATTTCTAACCTATAATCCAGACTTTTTCGGGTTTTAAAGGAAGTGGATATAATTTCATACCTTCTCTCCTCCCGATTTCTAAACGAGGCTTCGTGCTCGTTTTTTCGTTTTGACACCACCAACACGTCTCGTTGCCCATTTCTAACCTATAATCGAGACTTTTTCGGGTTTTAAAGGAAGTGGATATAATTTCATACCCTCTCTCCTCCCGATTTCTAAACGAGGCTTCGTGCTCCTTTTTTCGTTTTGACACCACCAACAAGTCCTGTGGCCCATTTCTAACCTATAATCCAGACTTTTTCTGGTTTTAAAGGAAGTGGATATAATTTCATAACTTCTCTCCTCCCGATTTCTAAACGAGGCTTCGTGCTCGTTTTTTCATTTTGACACCACCAACACGTCTCGTTGCCCATTTCTAACCTATAATCGAGACTTTTTCGGGTTTTAAAAGAAGTGGATATAATTTCATACCCTCTCTCCTCCCGATTTCTAAACGAGGCTTTGTGCTCCTTTTTTCGTTTTGACACCACCAACAAGTCCTGTGGCCCATTTATAACCCATAATCCAGACTTTTTCTGGTTTTAAAGGAAGTTGATATAATTTCATACCCTCTCTCCTCCTGATTTCTAAACGCGGCATCGTGCTCGTTTTTTCGTTTTGACACCACCAACACGTCTCGTTGCCCATTTCTAACCTATAATCGAGACTTTTTCAGGTTTTAAAGGAAGTGGATATAATTTCATTCCCTCTCTCCTCCCGATTTCTAAACGAGGCTTCGTGCTCCTTTTTTCTTTTTGACACCACCAACAAGTCCTGTGGCCCATTTCTAATCTATAATCCAGACTTTTTCTGGTTTTAAAGGAAGTTGATATAATTTCATACCCTCTCTCCTCCTGATTTCTAAACGCGGCTTCGTGCTCGTTTTTTCGTTTTGACACCACCAACACGTCTCGTGGCCCATTTCTAACCTATAATAGAGAATTTTTCGGGTTTTAAAGGAACTGGATATAATTTCATACCCTCTCTTCTCCCGATTTCTAAACGAGGCATCGTTCTCGTTTTTTCGTTTTGACACAACCAACATGTCAGGTGGCCCATTTCTAACCTATAATCCAGACTTTTTCGGGTTTTAAAGGAAGTGGATATAATTTCATAACCTCTCTCCTCCCGATTTCTAAACGAGGCTTCGTGCTCATTTTTTCGTTTTGACACCACCAACAAGTCCTGTGGCCCATTTCTAACCTATAATCCAGACTTTTTCTGGTTTTAAAGGAAGTTGATATAATTTCATACCCTCTCTCCTCCCCATTTCTAAACGAGGCTTCGTGCTCGTTTTTTCGTTTTGACACCACCAACACGTCTCGTGGCCCATATCTAACCTATAATCGAGACTTTTTTCAGGTTTTAAAGGAAGTGGATATAATTTCATACCCTCTCTCCTCCCGATTTCTAAACGAGGCATCGTGCTCGTTTTTTCGTTTTGACACCACCAACATGTCTCGTGGCCCATTTCTAACCTATAATCCAATCTTTTTCGGGTTTTAAAGGAAGTGGATATAATTTCATACCCTCTCTCCTCCCGATTTCTAAACGAGGCTTCGTGCTCCTTTTTTCGTTTTGACACCACCAACAAGTCCTGTGGCCCATTTCTAACCTATAATCTAGACTTTTTCTGGTTTTAAAGGAAGTTGATATAATTTCATACCCTCTCTCCTCCTGATTTCTAAACGCGGCTTCGTGCTCGTTTTTTCGTTTTGACACCACCAACACGTCTCGTGGCCCATTTCTAACCTATAATAGAGAATTTTTCGGGTTTTAAAGGAACTGGATATAATTTCATACCCTCTCTTCTCCCGATTTCTAAACGAGGCATCGTGCTCGTTTTTTCGTTTTAACACAACCAACATGTCTCGTGGCCCATTTCTAACCTATAATCCAGACTTTTTCGGGTTTTAAAGGAAGTGGATATAATTTCATACCCTCTCTCCTCCCGATTTCTAAACGAGGCTTCGTGCTCATTTTTTCGTTTTGACACCACCAAGACGTCTCGTGGCCCATTTCTAACCTATAATCGAGACTTTTTCGGGTTTTAAAGGAAGCGGATATAATTTCATACCCTCTCTCCTCCCGATTTCTAAACGAGGCTTCGTGCTCGTTTTTTCATTTTGACACCACCAACACCTCTCGTGGCCTATATCTAACCTATAATCGAGACTTTTTCGGGTTTTAAAGGAAATGGATTTAATTTCATTCCGTCTCTCCTCCCGATTTCTAAACGAGGCTTCGTGCTCATTTTTTCGTTTTGACACCACCAACACGTCTCGTGGCCCATTTCTAACCTATAATCGAGACTTTTTCTGGTTTTAAAGGAAGTGGATATAATTTCATACCCTCTCTTTTCTCGATTTCTAAACGAGGCTTCGCGCTCGTTTTTTCGTTTTGATACCACCAACAAGTCTCGTGGCCCATTTCTAACCTATAATCCACACTTTTTTGAGTTTTAAAGTTAGTGGATATAATTTCATACCCTCTCTCCTCCTGATTTCTAAACGAGGCTTCGTGCTCGTTTTTTCGTTTTGACACCACCAACAAGTCCCGTGGCCCATTTCTAACCTATAATCCAGACTTTTTCGGGTTTTAAAGGAAGTGGATATAATTTCATACCTTCTCTCCTCCCGATTTCTAAACGAGGCTTCGTGCTCGTTTTTTGGTTTTGACACCACCAACACGTCTCGTTGCCCATTTCTAACCTATAATCGAGACTTTTTCGGGTTTTAAAGGAAGTGGATATAATTTCATACCCTCTCTCCTCCCGATTTCTAAACGAGGCTTCGTGCTCGTTTTTTCGTTTTGAGACCACCAACATGTCTCGTGGCCCATTTCTAACCTATAATCCAGACTTTTTCGGGTTTTAAAGGAAGTGGATATAATTTCATACCCTCTCTCCTCCCGATTTCTAAACGAGGCTTCGTGCTCCTTTTTTCGTTTTGACACCACCAACAAGTCCTGTGGCCCATTTCTAACCTATAATCCAGACTTTTTCTGGTTTTAAAGGAAGTTGATATAATTTCATACCCTCTCTCCTCCTGATTTCTAAATGCGGCTTCGTGCTCGTTTTTTCGTTTTCAGTCCACCAACACGTCCCGTGGCCCATTTCTATCCTATAATCGAGACTTTTTCGGGTTTTAAAGGAAGTGGATATAATTTCATACCGTCTCTCCTCCCGATTTCTGAACGTGGCTTCGTGCTCGTTTTTTCGTTTTGACACCACCAACATGTCTCGTGGCCCATTTCTAACCTATAATCCAGACTTTTTCGGGTTTTAAAGGAAGTGGATATAATTTCATACCCTCTCTCCTCCCGATTTCTAAACGAGGCTTCGTGCTCCTTTTTTCGTTTTGACACCACCAACAAGTCCTGTGGCCCATTTCTAACCTATAATCCAGACTTTTTCTGGTTTTAAAGGAAGTTGATATAATTTCATACCCTCTCTCCTCCTGATTTCTAAATGCGGCTTCGTGCTCATTTTTTCGTTTTGACACCACCAACACGTCTCGTGGCCCATTTCTAACATATAATAGAGAATTTTTCGGGTTTTAAAGTAACTGGATATAATTTCATACCCTCTCTTCTCCCGATTTCTAAACGAGGCATCGTGCTCGTTTTTTCGTTTTGACACCACCAACACGTCTTGTTGCCCATTTCTAACCTATAATCGAGACTTTTTCGGGTTTTAAAGGAAGTAGATATAATTTCATTCCCTCTCTCCTCCCGATTTCTGAACGAGGCTTCGTGCTCCTTTTTTCGTTTTGACACCACCAACAAGTCCTGTGGCCCATTTCTAACCTATAATCCAGACTTTTCTGGTTTTAAAGGAAGTTGATATAATTTCATACCCTCTCTCCTCCTGATTTCTAAACGCGGCTTCGTGCTCGTTTTTTCGTTTTGACACCACCAACACGTCTCGTGGCCCATTTCTAACCTATAATAGAGAATTTTTCAGGTTTTAAAGGAACTAGATATAATTTCATACCCTCTCTTCTCCCGATTTCGAAACGAGGCATCGTGCTCATTTTTTCGTTTTGACACAACCAACATGTCTCGTGGCCCATTTCTAACCTATAATCCTGACTTTTTCGGGTTTTAAAGGAAGTGGATATAATTTCATACCTTCTCTCCTCCCGATTTCTAAACGAGGCTTCGTGCTCGTTTTTTCGTTTTGACACCACCAACACGTCTCGTTGCCCATTTCTAACCTATAATCGAGACTTTTTCGGGTTTTAAAGGAAGTGGATATAATTTCATTCCCTCTCTCCTCCCGATTTCTACAGGAGGCTTCGTGCTCCTTTTTTCGTTTTGACACCACCAACAAGTCCTGTGGCCCATTTCTAACCTATAATCCAGACTTTTCTGGTTTTAAAGGAAGTTGATATAATTTCATACCCTCTCTCCTCCTGATTTCTAAACGCGGCTTCGTGCTCGTTTTTTCGTTTTGACACCACCAACACGTCTCGTGGCCCATTTCTAACCTATAATAGAGAATTTTTCGGGTTTTAAAGGAACTGGATATAATTTCATACCCTCTCTTCTCCCGATTTCTAAACGAGGCATCGTGCTCGTTTTTTCGTTTTGACACAACCAACATTTCTCGTGGCCCATTTCTAACCTATAATCCAGACTTTTTCGGGTTTTAAAGGAAGTGGATATAATTTCATACCCTCTCTCATCCCGATTTCTAAACGAGGCTTCGTGCTCCATTTTTCGTTTTGACACCACCAACAAGTCTTGTGGCCCATTTCTAACCTATAATCCAGACTTTTTCTGGTTTTAAAGGAAGTTGATATAATTTCATACCCTCTCTCCTCCTGATTTCTAAATGCGGCTTCGTGCTCGTTTTTTCGTTTTCACTCCACCAACACGTCCCGTAGCCCATTTCTAACCTATAATCGAGACTTTTTCGGGTTTTAAAGGAAGTGGATATAATTTCATACCCTCTCTCCTTCCGATTTCTAAACGAGGCTTCGTGCTCGTTTTTTCGTTTTGACACCACCAACACGTCTCGTGGCCTATATCTAACCTATAATCGAGACTTTTTCGGGTTTTAAAGGAAGTGGATATAATTTCACTTCGTCTCTCCTCCCGATTTCTAAACGAGGCTTCGTGCTCATTTTTTCGTTTTGACACCACCAACACGTCTCGTGGCCCATTTCTAACCTATAATCGAGACTTTTTCGGGTTTTAAAGGAAGTGGATATAATTTCATACCCTCTCTCCTCTCGATTTCTAAACGAGGCTTCGCGCTCGTTTTTTCGTTTTGACACCAACAACAAGTCCCGTGGCCCATTTTTAACCTATAATCCAGACTTTTTTGGGTTTTAAAGGAAGTGGATATAATTTCATTCCTTCTCTCCTCCCGATTTCTAAACGAGGCTTCGTGCTCGTTTTTTCGTTTTGACACCACCAACACGTCTCGTTGCCCATTTCTAACCTATAATCGAGACTTTTTCGGGTTTTAAAGGAAGTGGATATAATTTCATACCTTCTCTCCTCACGATTTCTAAACGAGGCTTCGTGCTCGTTTTTTCGTTTTGACACCACCAACACGTCTCGTTGCCCATTTCTAACCTATAATCGAGACTTTTTCGGGTTTTAAAGGAAGTGGATATAATTTCATACCCTCTCTCCTCCCGATTTCTAAACGAGGCATCGTGCTCGTTTTTTCGTTTTGACACCACCAACATGTCTCGTGGCCCATTTCTAACCTATAATCCAAACTTTTTCGGGTTTTAAAGGAAGTGGATATAATTTCATACCCTCTCTCCTCCCGATTTCTAAACGAGGCTTCGTGCTCCTTTTTTCGTTTTGACACCACCAACAAGTCCCGTGGCCCATTTCTAACCTATAATCCAGACTTTTTCGGGTTTTAAAGGAAGTGGATATAATTTCATACCTTCTCTCCTCCCGATTTCTAAACGAGGCTTCGTGCTCGTTTTTTCGTTTTGACACCACCAACACGTCTCGTTGCCCATTTCTAACCTATAATCGAGACTTTTTCGGGTTTTAAAGGAAGTGGATATAATTTCATACCTTCTCTCCTCCCGATTTCTAAACGAGGCTTCGTGCTCGTTTTTTCGTTTTGACACCACCAACACGTCTCGTTGCCCATTTCTAACCTATAATCGAGACTTTTTCGGGTTTTAAAGGAAGTGGATATAATTTCATACCCTCTCTCCTCCCGATTTCTAAACGAGGCATCGTGCTCGTTTTTTCGTTTTGACACCACCAACATGTCTCGTGGCCCATTTCTAACCTATAATCCAAACTTTTTCGGGTTTTAAAGGAAGTGGATATAATTTCATACCCTCTCTCCTCCCGATTTCTAAACGAGGCTTCGTGCTCCTTTTTTCGTTTTGACACCACCAACAAGTCCCGTGGCCCATTTCTAACCTATAATCCAGACTTTTTCGGGTTTTAAAGGAAGTGGATATAATTTCATACCTTCTCTCCTCCCGATTTCTAAACGAGGCTTCGTGCTCGTTTTTTCGTTTTGACACCACCAACACGTCTCGTTGCCCATTTCTAACCTATAATCGAGACTTTTTCGGGTTTTAAAGGAAGTGGATATAATTTCATACCCTCTCTCCTCCCGATTTCTAAACGAGGCTTCGTGCTCCTTTTTTCGTTTTGACACCACCAACAAGTCCTGTGGCCCATTTCTAACCTATAATCCAGACTTTTTCTGGTTTTAAAG
Organism: Thalia dealbata; assembly: GCA_030544415.1. NCBI lineage: Eukaryota > Viridiplantae > Streptophyta > Magnoliopsida > Zingiberales > Marantaceae > Thalia > Thalia dealbata. The sequence continues at coordinate 12,427,507 of CM060458.1, read as the reverse complement.
GAAGTGGATATAATTTCATAACTTCTCTCCTCCCGATTTCTAAACGAGGCTTCGTGCTCGTTTTTTCATTTTGACACCACCAACACGTCTCGTTGCCCATTTCTAACCTATAATCGAGACTTTTTCGGGTTTTAAAAGAAGTGGATATAATTTCATACCCTCTCTCCTCCCGATTTCTAAACGAGGCTTTGTGCTCCTTTTTTCGTTTTGACACCACCAACAAGTCCTGTGGCCCATTTATAACCCATAATCCAGACTTTTTCTGGTTTTAAAGGAAGTTGATATAATTTCATACCCTCTCTCCTCCTGATTTCTAAACGCGGCATCGTGCTCGTTTTTTCGTTTTGACACCACCAACACGTCTCGTTGCCCATTTCTAACCTATAATCGAGACTTTTTCAGGTTTTAAAGGAAGTGGATATAATTTCATTCCCTCTCTCCTCCCGATTTCTAAACGAGGCTTCGTGCTCCTTTTTTCTTTTTGACACCACCAACAAGTCCTGTGGCCCATTTCTAATCTATAATCCAGACTTTTTCTGGTTTTAAAGGAAGTTGATATAATTTCATACCCTCTCTCCTCCTGATTTCTAAACGCGGCTTCGTGCTCGTTTTTTCGTTTTGAGACCACCAACATGTCTCGTGGCCCATTTCTAACCTATAATCCAAACTTTTTCGGGTTTTAAAGGAAGTGGATATAATTTCATACCCTCTCTCCTCCCGATTTCTAAACTAGACATCGTGCTCCGTTTTTCGTTTTGACACCACCAACAAGTCCTGTGGCCCATTTCTAACCTATAATCTAGACTTTTTCTGGTTTTAAAGGAAGTTGATATAATTTCATACCCTCTCTACTCTTGATTTCTAAACGCGGCTTCGTGCTCGTTTTTTCGTTTTGACACCACCAACACGTCTCGTGGCCCATTTCTAACCTATAATAGAGAATTTTTCGGGTTTTAAAGGAACTGGATATAATTTCATACCTTCTCTTCTCCCGATTTCTAAACGAGGCATCGTGCTCGTTTTTTCGTTTTGACACAACCAACATGTCTCGTGGCCCATTTCTAACCTATAATCCAGACTTTTTCGGGTTTTAAAGGAAGTGGATATAATTTCATACCCTCTCTCCTCCCGATTTCTAAACGAGGCTTCGTGCTCATTTTTTCGTTTTGACACCACCAAGACGTCTCGTAGCCCATTTCTAACCTATAATCGAGACTTTTTCGGGTTTTAAAGGAAGCGGATATAATTTCATACCCTCTCTCCTCCCGATTTCTAAACGAGGCTTCGTGCTCGTTTTTTTGTTTTGACACCACCAACACGTCTCGTGGCCTATATCTAACCTATAATCGAGACTTTTTCTGGTTTTAAAGGAAGTGGATATAATTTCATTCCGTCTCTCCTCCCGATTTCTAAACGAGGCTTCGTGCTCATTTTTTCGTTTTGACACCACCAACACGTCTCGGGCCCATTTCTAACCTATAATCGAGACTTTTTCTGGTTTTAAAGGAAGTGATTATAATTTCATACCCTCTCTCCTCTCGATTTCTAAACGAGGCTTCGCGCTCGTTTTTTCGTTTTGATACCACCAACAAGTCTCGTGGCCCATTTCTAACCTATAATCCACACTTTTTCGAGTTTTAAAGGAAGTGGATATAATTTCATACCCTCTCTCCTCCTGATTTCTAAACGAGGCTTCGTGCTCGTTTTTTCGTTTTGACACCACCAACAAGTCCCGTGGCCCATTTCTAACCTATAATCCAGACTTTTTCGGGTTTTAAAGGAAGTGGATATAATTTCATACCTTCTCTCCTCCCGATTTCTAAACGAGGCTTCGTGCTCGTTTTTTCGTTTTGACACCACCAACACGTCTCGTTGCCCATTTCTTACCTATAATCGAGACTTTTTCTGGTTTTAAAGGAAGTAGATATAATTTCATACCCTCTCTCCTCCCGATTTCTAAACGAGGCTTCGTGCTCGTTTTTTCGTTTTGAGACCACCAACATGTCTCGTGGCCCATTTCTAACCTATAATCCAGACTTTTTCGGGTTTTAAAGGAAGTGGATATAATTTCATACCCTCTCTCCTCCCGATTTCTAAACGAGGCTTCGTGCTCCTTTTTTCGTTTTGACACCACCAACAATTCCTGTGGCCCATTTCTAACCTACAATCCAGACTTTTTCTGGTTTTAAAGGAAGTTGATATAATTTCATACCCTCTCTCCTCCTGATTTCTAAACGCGGCTTCGTGCTCGTTTTTTCGTTTTCACTCCACCAACACGTCCCGTGGCCCATTTCTAACCTATAATCGAGACTTTTTCGGGTTTTAAAGGAAGTGGATATAATTTCATACCCTCTCTCCTCCCGATTTCTAAACGAGGCCTCGTGCTCGTTTTTTCGTTTTGAGACCACCAACATGTCTCGTGGCCCATTTCTAACCTATAATCCAGACTTTTTCGGGTTTTAAAGGAAGTGGATATAATTTCATACCCTCTCTCCTCCCGATTTCTAAACGAGGCTTCGTGCTCCTTTTTTCGTTTTGACACCACCAACAAGTCCTGTGGCCCATTTCTAACCTATAATCCAGACTTTTTCTGGTTTTAAAGGAAGTTGATATAATTTCATACCCTCTCTCCTCCTGATTTCTAAATGCGGCTTCGTGCTCGTTTTTTCGTTTTCAGTCCACCAACACGTCCCGTGGCCCATTTCTAACCTATAATCGAGACTTTTTCGGGTTTTAAAGGAAGTGTATATAATTTCATACCCTCTCTCCTCCCGATTTCTGAACGAGGCTTCGTGCTCGTTTTTTAGTTTTGACACCACCAACATGTCTCGTGGCCCATTTCTAACCTATAATCCAGACTTTTTCGGGTTTTAAAGGAATTGGATATAATTTCATACCCTCTCTCCTCCCGATTTCTAAACGAGGCTTCGTGCTCCTTTTTTCGTTTTGACACCACCAACAAGTCCTGTGGCCCATTTCTAACCTATAATCCAGACTTTTTTCTGGTTTTAAAGGAAGTTGATATAATTTCATACCCTCTCTCCTCCTGATTTCTAAATGCGGCTTCGTGCTCGTTTTTTCGTTTTGACACCACCAACACGTCTCGTGGCCCATTTCTAACATATAATAGAGAATTTTTCGGGTTTTAAAGTAACTGGATATAATTTCATACCCTCTCTTCTCCCGATTTCTAAACGAGGCATCGTGCTCGTTTTTTCGTTTTGACACCACCAACACGTCTTGTTGCCCATTTCTAACCTATAATCGAGACTTTTTCGGGTTTTAAAGGAAGTGGATATAATTTCATTCCCTCTCTCCTCCCGATTTCTGAACGAGGCTTCGTGCTCCTTTTTTCGTTTTGACACCACCAACAAGTCCTGTGGCCCATTTCTAACCTATAATCCAGACTTTTTCTGGTTTTAAAGGAAGTTGATATAATTTCATACCCTCTCTCCTCCTGATTTCTAAACGCGGCTTCATGCTCGTTTTTCCGTTTTGACACCACCAACACGTCTCGTGGCCCATTTCTAACCTATAATAGAGAATTTTTCAGGTTTTAAAGGAACTGGATATAATTTCATACCCTCTCTTCTCCCGATTTCAAAACGAGGCATCGTGCTCATTTTTTCGTTTTGACACAACCAACATGTCTCGTGGCCCATTTCTAACCTATAATCCAGACTTTTTCGGGTTTTAAAGGAAGTGGATATAATTTCATACCTTCTCTCCTCCCGATTTCTAAACGAGGCTTCGTGCTCGTTTTTTCGTTTTGACACCACCAACACGTCTCGTTGGCCATTTCTAACCTATAATCGAGACTTTTTCAGGTTTTCAAGGAAGTGGATATAATTTCATACCCTCTCTCCTCCCGATTTCTAAACGCGGCTTCGTGCTCATTTTTTCGTTTTGACACCACCAACACGTCTCTGGCCAATTTCTAACCTATAAGAGAGAATTTTTCGGGTTTTAAAGGAACTGGATATAATTTCATAACCTCTCTTCTCCCGATTTCTAAACGAGGCATCGTGCTCGTTTTTTCGTTTTGACACCACCAACACGTCTCGTTGCCCATTTCTAACCAATAATCGAGACTTTTTCGGGTTTTAAAGGAAGTGGATATAATTTCATTCCCTCTCTCCTCCCGATTTCTAAAGGAGGCTTCGTGCTCCTTTTTTCGTTTTGACACCACCAACAAGTCCCGTGGCCCATTTCTAACCTATAATCTAGACTTTTTCTGGTTTTAAAGGAAGTAGATATAATTTCATACCCTCTCTCCTCTTGATTTCTAAACGCGGCTTCGTGCTCGTTTTTTCGTTTTGACACCACCAACACGTCTCGTGGCCCATTTCTAACCTATAATAGAGAATTTTTCGGGTTTTAAAGGAACTGGATATAATTTCATACCCTCTCTTCTCCCGATTTCTAAACGAGGCATCGTGCTCGTTTTTTCGTTTTGACACAACCAACATGTCTCGTGGCCCATTTCTAACCTATAATCCAGACTTTTTCGGGTTTTAAAGGAAGTGGATATAATTTCATACCCTCTCTTCTCCCGATTTCTAAACGAGGCTTCGTGCTCATTTTTTCGTTTTGACACCACCAAGACGTCTCGTGGCCCATTTCTAACCTATAATCCACACTTTTTCGAGTTTTAAAGTTAGTGGATATAATTTCATACCCTCTCTCCTCCCGATTTCTAAACGAGGCTTCGTGCTCATTTTTTCGTTTTGACACCACCAAGACGTCTCGTGGCCCATTTCTAACCTATAATCGAGACTTTTTCGGGTTTTAAAGGAAGCGGATATAATTTCATACCCTCTCTCCTCCCGATTTCTAAACGAGGCTTCGTGCTCGTTTTTTTGTTTTGACACCACCAACACGTCTCGTGGCCTATATCTAACCTATAATCGAGACTTTTTCTGGTTTTAAAGGAAGTGGATATAATTTCATTCCGTCTCTCCTCCCGATTTCTAAACGAGGCTTCGTGCTCATTTTTTCGTTTTGACACCACCAACACGTCTCGTGGCCCATTTCTAACCTATAATCGAGACTTTTTCTGGTTTTAAAGGAAGTGGATATAATTTCATACCCTCTCTCCTCTCGATTTCTAAACGAGGCTTCGCGCTCGTTTTTTCGTTTTGATACCACCAACAAGTCTCGTGGCCCATTTCTAACCTATAATCCACACTTTTTCGAGTTTTAAAGGAAGTGGATATAATTTCATACCCTCTCTCCTCCTGATTTCTAAACGAGGCTTCGTACTCGTTTTTTCGTTTTGACACCACCAACAAGTCCCGTGGCCTATTTCTAACCTATAATCCAGACTTTTTCGGGTTTTAAAGGAAGTGGATATAATTTCATACATTCTCTCCTCCCGATTTCTAAACGAGGCTTCCTGCTCGTTTTTTCGTTTTGGCACCACCAACACGTCTCGTTGCCCATTTCTAACCTATAATCGAGACTTTTTCGGGTTTTAAAGGAAGTAGATATAATTTCATACCCTCTCTCCTCCCGATTTCTAAACGAGGCTTCGTGCTCGTTTTTTCGTTTTGAGACCACCAACATGTCTCGTGGCCCATTTCTAACCTATAATCCAGACTTTTTCGGGTTTTAAAGGAAGTGGATATAATTTCATACCCTCTCTCCTCCCGATTTCTAAACGAGGCTTCGTGCTCCTTTTTTCGTTTTGACACCACCAACAATTCCTGTGGCCCATTTCTAAACTATAATCCAGACTTTTTCTGGTTTTAAAGGAAGTTGATATAATTTCATACCCTCTCTCCTCCTGATTTCTAAACGCGGCTTCGTGCACGTTTTTTCGTTTTCACTCCACCAACACGTCCCGTGGCCCATTTCTAACCTATAATCGAGACTTTTTCTGGTTTTAAAGGATGTGGATATAATTTCATACCCTCTCTCCTCCCGATTTCTAAACGAGGCTTCGTGCTCGTTTTTTCGTTTTGAGACCACCAACATGTCTCGTGGCCCATTTCTAACCTATAATCCAGACTTTTTCGGGTTTTAAAGGAAGTGGATATAATTTCATACCCTCTCTCCTCCCGATTTCTAAACGAGGCTTCGTGCTCCTTTTTTCGTTTTGACACCACCAACAAGTCCTGTGGCCCATTTCTAACCTATAATCAAGACTTTTTCTGGTTTTAAAGGAAGTTGATATAATTTCATACCCTCTCTCCTCCTGATTTCTAAATGCGGCTTCGTGCTCGTTTTTTCGTTTTGACACCACCAACACGTCTCGTGGCCCATTTCTAACATATAATAGAGAATTTTTCGGGTTTTAAAGTAACTGGATATAATTTCATACCCTCTCTTCTCCCGATTTCTAAACGAGGCATCGTGCTCGTTTTTTCGTTTTGACACCACCAACACGTCTTGTTGCCCATTTCTAACCTATAATCGAGACTTTTTCGGGTTTTAAAGGAAGTGGATATAATTTCATTCCCTCTCTCCTCCCGATTTCTGAACGAGGCTTCGTGCTCCTTTTTTCATTTTGACACCACCAACAAGTCATGTGGCCCATTTCTAACCTATAATCCAGACTTTTTCTGGTTTTAAAGGAAGTTGATATAATTTCATACCCTCTCTCCTCCTGATTTCTAAACGCGGCTTCGTGCTCGTTTTTCCGTTTTGACACCACCAACACGTCTCGTGGCCCATTTCTAACCTATAATAGAGAATTTCTCCGGTTTTAAAGGAACTGGATATAATTTCATACCCTCTCTTCTCCCGATTTCGAAACGAGGCATCGTGCTCATTTTTTCGTTTTGACACAACCAACATTTCTCGTGGCCCATTTCTAACCTATAATCCAGACTTTTTCGGGTTTTAAAGGAAGTGGATATAATTTCATACCTTCTCTCCTCCCGATTTCTAAACGAGGCTTCGTGCTCGTTTTTTCGTTTTGACACCACCAACACGTCTCGTTGCCCATTTCTAACCTATAATCGAGACTTTTTCGGGTTTTCAAGGAAGTGGATATAATTTCATACCCTCTCTCCTCCCGATTTCTAAACGCGGCTTCGTGCTCGTTTTTTCGTTTTGACACCACCAACACGTCTCTGGCCAATTTCTAACCTATAAGAGAGAATTTTTCGGGTTTTAAAGGAACTGGATATAATTTCATAACCTCTCTTCTCCCGATTTCTAAACGAGGCATCGTGCTCGTTTTTTCGTTTTGACACCACCAACACGTCTCGTTGCCCATTTCTAACCTATAATCGAGACTTTTTCGGGTTTTAAAGGAAGTGGTTATAATTTCATTCCCTCTCTCCTCCCGATTTCTAAAGGAGGCTTCGTGCTCCTTTTTTCGTTTTGACACCACCAACAAGTCCTGTGGCCCATTTCTAACCTATAATCCAGACTTTTCTGGTTTTAAAGGAAGTTGATATAATTTCATACCCTCTCTCCTCCTGATTTCTAAACGCGGCTTCGTGCTCGTTTTTTCGTTTTGACACCACCAACACGTCTCGTGGCCCATTTCTAACCTATAATAGAGAATTTTTCGGGTTTTAAAGGAACTGGATATAATTTCATACCCTCTCTTCTCCCGATTTCTAAACGAGGCATCGTGCTCGTTTTTTCGTTTTGACACAACCAACATTTCTCGTGACCCATTTCTAACCTATAATCCAGACTTTTTCGGGTTTTAAAGGAAGTGGATATAATTTCATACCCTCTCTCATCCCGATTTCTAAACGAGGCTTCGTGCTCCATTTTTCGTTTTGACACCACCAACAAGTCTTGTGGCCCATTTCTAACCTATAATCCAGACTTTTTCTGGTTTTAAAGGAAGTTGATATAATTTCATACCCTCTCTCCTCCTGATTTCTAAACGCGGCTTCGTGCTCGTTTTTTCGTTTTCACTCCACCAACACGTCCCGTAGCCCATTTCTAACCTATAATCGAGACTTTTTCGGGTTTTAAAGGAAGTGGATATAATTTCATACCCTCTCTCCTTCCGATTTCTAAACGAGGCTTCGTGCTCGTTTTTTCGTTTTGACACCACCAACACGTCTCGTGGCCTATATCTAACCTATAATCGAGACTTTTTCGGGTTTTAAAGGAAGTGGATATAATTTCACTTCGTCTCTCCTCCCGATTTCTAAACGAGGCTTCGTGCTCATTTTTTCGTTTTGACACCACCAACACGTCTCGTGGCCCATTTCTAACCTATAATCGAGACTTTTTCGGGTTTTAAAGGAAGTGGATATAATTTCATACCCTCTCTCCTCTCGATTTCTAAACGAGGCTTCGCGCTCGTTTTTTCGTTTTGACACCAACAACAAGTCCCGTGGCCCATTTTTAACCTATAATCCAGACTTTTTTGGGTTTTAAAGGAAGTGGATATAATTTCATTCCTTCTCTCCTCCCGATTTCTAAACGAGGCTTCGTGCTCGTTTTTTCGTTTTGACACCACCAACACGTCTCGTTGCCCATTTCTAACCTATAATCGAGACTTTTTCGGGTTTTAAAGGAAGTGGATATAATTTCATACCTTCTCTCCTCACGATTTCTAAACGAGGCTTCGTGCTCGTTTTTTCGTTTTGACACCACCAACACGTCTCGTTGCCCATTTCTAACCTATAATCGAGACTTTTTCGGGTTTTAAAGGAAGTGGATATAATTTCATACCCTCTCTCCTCCCGATTTCTAAACGAGGCATCGTGCTCGTTTTTTCGTTTTGACACCACCAACATGTCTCGTGGCCCATTTCTAACCTATAATCCAAACTTTTTCGGGTTTTAAAGGAAGTGGATATAATTTCATACCCTCTCTCCTCCCGATTTCTAAACGAGGCTTCGTGCTCCTTTTTTCGTTTTGACACCACCAACAAGTCCCGTGGCCCATTTCTAACCTATAATCCAGACTTTTTCGGGTTTTAAAGGAAGTGGATATAATTTCATACCTTCTCTCCTCCCGATTTCTAAACGAGGCTTCGTGCTCGTTTTTTCGTTTTGACACCACCAACACGTCTCGTTGCCCATTTCTAACCTATAATCGAGACTTTTTCGGGTTTTAAAGGAAGTGGATATAATTTCATACCTTCTCTCCTCCCGATTTCTAAACGAGGCTTCGTGCTCGTTTTTTCATTTTGACACCACCAACACGTCTCGTTGCCCATTTCTAACCTATAATCGAGACTTTTTCGGGTTTTAAAGGAAGTGGATATAATTTCATACCCTCTCTCCTCCCGATTTCTAAACGAGGCATCGTGCTCGTTTTTTCGTTTTGACACCACCAACATGTCTCGTGGCCCATTTCTAACCTATAATCCAAACTTTTTCGGGTTTTAAAGGAAGTGGATATAATTTCATACCCTCTCTCCTCCCGATTTCTAAACGAGGCTTCGTGCTCCTTTTTTCGTTTTGACACCACCAACAAGTCCCGTGGCCCATTTCTAACCTATAATCCAGACTTTTTCGGGTTTTAAAGGAAGTGGATATAATTTCATACCTTCTCTCCTCCCGATTTCTAAACGAGGCTTCGTGCTCGTTTTTTCGTTTTGACACCACCAACACGTCTCGTTGCCCATTTCTAACCTATAATCGAGACTTTTTCGGGTTTTAAAGGAAGTGGATATAATTTCATACCCTCTCTCCTCCCGATTTCTAAACGAGGCTTCGTGCTCCTTTTTTCGTTTTGACACCACCAACAAGTCCTGTGGCCCATTTCTAACCTATAATCCAGACTTTTTCTGGTTTTAAAGGAAGTGGATATAATTTCATAACTTCTCTCCTCCCGATTTCTAAACGAGGCTTCGTGCTCGTTTTTTCATTTTGACACCACCAACACGTCTCGTTGCCCATTTCTAACCTATAATCGAGACTTTTTCGGGTTTTAAAAGAAGTGGATATAATTTCATACCCTCTCTCCTCCCGATTTCTAAACGAGGCTTTGTGCTCCTTTTTTCGTTTTGACACCACCAACAAGTCCTGTGGCCCATTTATAACCCATAATCCAGAATTTTTCTGGTTTTAAAGGAAGTTGATATAATTTCATACCCTCTCTCCTCCTGATTTCTAAACGCGGCATCGTGCTCGTTTTTTCGTTTTGACACCACCAACACGTCTCGTTGCCCATTTCTAACCTATAATCGATACTTTTTCAGGTTTTAAAGGAAGTGGATATAATTTCATTCCCTCTCTCCTCCCGATTTCTAAACGAGGCTTCGTGCTCCTTTTTTCTTTTTGACACCACCAACAAGTCCTGTGGCCCATTTCTAATCTATAATCCAGACTTTTTCTGGTTTTAAAGGAAGTTGATATAATTTCATACCCTCTCTCCTCCTGATTTCTAAACGCGGCTTCGTGCTCGTTTTTTCGTTTTGAGACCACCAACATGTCTCGTGGCCCATTTCTAACCTATAATCCAAACTTTTTCGGGTTTTAAAGGAAGTGGATATAATTTCATACCCTCTCTCCTCCCGATTTCTAAACTAGACATCGTGCTCCGTTTTTCGTTTTGACACCACCAACAAGTCCTGTGGCCCATTTCTAACCTATAATCTAGACTTTTTCTGGTTTTAAAGGAAGTTGATATAATTTCATACCCTCTCTACTCTTGATTTCTAAACGCGGCTTCGTGCTCGTTTTTTCGTTTTGACACCACCAACACGTCTCGTGGCCCATTTCTAACCTATAATAGAGAATTTTTCGGGTTTTAAAGGAACTGGATATAATTTCATACCTTCTCTTCTCCCGATTTCTAAACGAGGCATCGTGCTCGTTTTTTCGTTTTGACACAACCAACATGTCTCGTGGCCCATTTCTAACCTATAATCCAGACTTTTTCGGGTTTTAAAGGAAGTGGATATAATTTCATACCCTCTCTCCTCCCGATTTCTAAACGAGGCTTCGTGCTCATTTTTTCGTTTTGACACCACCAAGACGTCTCGTAGCCCATTTCTAACCTATAATGGAGACTTTTTCGGGTTTTAAAGGAAGCGGATATAATTTCATACCCTCTCTCCTCCCGATTTCTAAACGAGGCTTCGTGCTCGTTTTTTTGTTTTGACACCACCAACACGTCTCGTGGCCTATATCTAACCTATAATCGAGACTTTTTCTGGTTTTAAAGGAAGTGGATATAATTTCATTCCGTCTCTCCTCCCGATTTCTAAACGAGGCTTCGTGCTCATTTTTTCGTTTTGACACCACCAACACGTCTCGGGCCCATTTCTAACCTATAATCGAGACTTTTTCTGGTTTTAAAGGAAGTGGATATAATTTCATACCCTCTCTCCTCTCGATTTCTAAACGAGGCTTCGCGCTCGTTTTTTCGTTTTGATACCACCAACAAGTCTCGTGGCCCATTTCTAACCTATAATCCACACTTTTTCGAGTTTTAAAGGAAGTGGATATAATTTCATACCCTCTCTCCTCCTGATTTCTAAACGAGGCTTCGTGCTCGTTTTTTCGTTTTGACACCACCAACAAGTCCCGTGGCCCATTTCTAACCTATAATCCAGACTTTTTCGGGTTTTAAAGGAAGTGGATATAATTTCATACCTTCTCTCCTCCCGATTTCTAAACGAGGCTTCGTGCTCGTTTTTTCGTTTTGACACCACCAACACGTCTCGTTGCCCATTTCTTACCTATAATCGAGACTTTTTCTGGTTTTAAAGGAAGTAGATATAATTTCATACCCTCTCTCCTCCCGATTTCTAAACGAGGCTTCGTGCTCGTTTTTTCGTTTTGAGACCACCAACATGTCTCGTGGCCCATTTCTAACCTATAATCCAGACTTTTTCGGGTTTTAAAGGAAGTGGATATAATTTCATACCCTCTCTCCTCCCGATTTCTAAACGAGGCTTCGTGCTCCTTTTTTCGTTTTGACACCACCAACAATTCCTGTGGCCCATTTCTAACCTACAATCCAGACTTTTTCTGGTTTTAAAGGAAGTTGATATAATTTCATACCCTCTCTCCTCCTGATTTCTAAACGCGGCTTCGTGCTCGTTTTTTCGTTTTCACTCCACCAACACGTCCCGTGGCCCATTTCTAACCTATAATCGAGACTTTTTCGGGTTTTAAAGGAAGTGGATATAATTTCATACCCTCTCTCCTCCCGATTTCTAAACGAGGCCTCGTGCTCGTTTTTTCGTTTTGAGACCACCAACATGTCTCGTGGCCCATTTCTAACCTATAATCCAGACTTTTTCGGGTTTTAAAGGAAGTGGATATAATTTCATACCCTCTCTCCTCCCGATTTCTAAACGAGGCTTCGTGCTCCTTTTTTCGTTTTGACACCACCAACAAGTCCTGTGGCCCATTTCTAACCTATAATCTAGACTTTTTCTAGTTTTAAAGGAAGTTGATATAATTTCATACCCTCTCTCCTCCTGATTTCTAAATGCGGCTTCGTGCTCGTTTTTTCGTTTTCAGTCCACCAACACGTCCCGTGGCCCATTTCTAACCTATAATCGAGACTTTTTCGGGTTTTAAAGGAAGTGTATATAATTTCATACCCTCTCTCCTCCCGATTTCTGAACGAGGCTTCGTGCTCGTTTTTTAGTTTTGACACCACCAACATGTCTCGTGGCCCATTTCTAACCTATAATCCAGACTTTTTCGGGTTTTAAAGGAATTGGATATAATTTCATACCCTCTCTCCTCCCGATTTCTAAACGAGGCTTCGTGCTCCTTTTTTCGTTTTGACACCACCAACAAGTCCTTTGGCCCATTTCTAACCTATAATCCAGACTTTTTCTGGTTTTAAAGGAAGTTGATATAATTTCATACCCTCTCTCCTCCTGATTTCTAAATGCGGCTTCGTGCTCGTTTTTTCGTTTTGACACCACCAACACGTCTCGTGGCCCATTTCTAACATATAATAGAGAATTTTTCGGGTTTTAAAGTAACTGGATATAATTTCATACCCTCTCTTCTCCCGATTTCTAAACGAGGCATCGTGCTCGTTTTTTCGTTTTGACACCACCAACACGTCTTGTTGCCCATTTCTAACCTATAATCGAGACTTTTTCGGGTTTTAAAGGAAGTGGATATAATTTCATTCCCAATCTCCTCCCGATTTCTGAACGAGGCTTCGTGCTCCTTTTTTCGTTTTGACACCACCAACAAGTCCTGTGGCCAATTTCTAACCTATAATCCAGACTTTTTCTGGTTTTAAAGGAAGTTGATATAATTTCATACCCTCTCTCCTCCTGATTTCTAAACGCGGCTTCATGCTCGTTTTTCCGTTTTGACACCACCAACACGTCTCGTGGCCCATTTCTAACCTATAATAGAGAATTTTTCAGGTTTTAAAGGAACTGGATATAATTTCATACCCTCTCTTCTCCCGATTTCAAAACGAGGCATCGTGCTCATTTTTTCGTTTTGACACAACCAACATGTCTCGTGGCCCATTTCTAACCTATAATCCAGACTTTTTCGGGTTTTAAAGGAAGTGGATATAATTTCATACCTTCTCTCCTCCCGATTTCTAAACGAGACTTCGTACTCGTTTTTTCGTTTTGACACCACCAACACGTCTCGTTGCCCATTTCTAACCTATAATCGAGACTTTTTCGGGTTTTCAAGGAAGTGGATATAATTTCATACCCTCTCTCCTCCCGATTTCTAAACGCGGCTTCGTGCTCGTTTTTTCGTTTTGACACCACCAACACGTCTCTGGCCAATTTCTAACCTATAAGAGAGAATTTTTCGGGTTTTAAAGGAACTGGATATAATTTCATAACCTCTCTTCTCCCGATTTCTAAACGAGGCATCGTGCTCGTTTTTTCGTTTTGACACCACCAACACGTCTCGTTGCCCATTTCTAACCAATAATCGAGACTTTTTCGGGTTTTAAAGGAAGTGGATATAATTTCATTCCCTCTCTCCTCCCGATTTCTAAAGGAGGCTTCGTGCTCCTTTTTTCGTTTTGACACCACCAACAAGTCCCGTGGCCCATTTCTAACCTATAATCTAGACTTTTTCTGGTTTTAAAGGAAGTAGATATAATTTCATACCCTCTCTCCTCTTGATTTCTAAACGCGGCTTCGTGCTCGTTTTTTCGTTTTGACACCACCAACACGTCTCGTGGCCCATTTCTAACCTATAATAGAGAATTTTTCGGGTTTTAAAGGAACTGGATATAATTTCATACCCTCTCTTCTCCCGATTTCTAAACGAGGCATCGTGCTCGTTTTTTCGTTTTGACACAACCAACATGTCTCGTGGCCCATTTCTAACCTATAATCCAGACTTTTTCGGGTTTTAAAGGAAGTGGATATAATTTCATACCCTCTCTTCTCCCGATTTCTAAACGAGGCTTCGTGCTCATTTTTTCGTTTTGACACCACCAAGACGTCTCGTGGCCCATTTCTAACCTATAATCCACACTTTTTCGAGTTTTAAAGTTAGTGGATATAATTTCATACCCTCTCTCCTCCCGATTTCTAAACGAGGCTTCGTGCTCATTTTTTCGTTTTGACACCACCAAGACGTCTCGTGGCCCATTTCTAACCTATAATCGAGACTTTTTCGGGTTTTAAAGGAAGCGGATATAATTTCATACCCTCTCTCCTCCCGATTTCTAAACGAGGCTTCGTGCTCGTTTTTTTGTTTTGACACCACCAACACGTCTCGTGGCCTATATCTAACCTATAATCGAGACTTTTTCTGGTTTTAAAGGAAGTGGATATAATTTCATTCCGTCTCTCCTCCCGATTTCTAAACGAGGCTTCGTGCTCATTTTTTCGTTTTGACACCACCAACACGTCTCGTGGCCCATTTCTAACCTATAATCGAGACTTTTTCTGGTTTTAAAGGAAGTGGATATAATTTCATACCCTCTCTCCTCTCGATTTCTAAACGAGGCTTCGCGCTCGTTTTTTCGTTTTGATACCACCAACAAGTCTCGTGGCCAATTTCTAACCTATAATCCACACTTTTTCGAGTTTTAAAGGAAGTGGATATAATTTCATACCCTCTCTCCTCCTGATTTCTAAACGAGGCTTCGTACTCGTTTTTTCGTTTTGACACCACCAACAAGTCCCGTGGCCCATTTCTAACCTATAATCCAGACTTTTTCGGGTTTTAAAGGAAGTGGATATAATTTCATACCTTCTCTCCTCCCGATTTCTAAACGAGGCTTCCTGCTCGTTTTTTCGTTTTGACACCACCAACACGTCTCGTTGCCCATTTCTAACCTATAATCGAGACTTTTTCGGGTTTTAAAGGAAGTAGATATAATTTCATACCCTCTCTCCTCCCGATTTCTAAACGAGGCTTCGTGCTCGTTTTTTCGTTTTGAGACCACCAACATGTCTCGTGGCCCATTTCTAACCTATAATCCAGACTTTTTCGGGTTTTAAAGGAAGTGGATATAATTTCATACCCTCTCTCCTCCCGATTTCTAAACGAGGCTTCGTGCTCCTTTTTTCGTTTTGACACCACCAACAATTCCTGTGGCCCATTTCTAACCTATAATCCAGACTTTTTCTGGTTTTAAAGGAAGTTGATATAATTTCATACCCTCTCTCCTCCTGATTTCTAAACGCGGCTTCGTGCACGTTTTTTCGTTTTCACTCCACCAACACGTCCCGTGGCCCATTTCTAACCTATAATCGAGACTTTTTCTGGTTTTAAAGGATGTGGATATAATTTCATACCCTCTCTCCTCCCGATTTCTAAACGAGGCTTCGTGCTCGTTTTTTCGTTTTGAGACCACCAACATGTCTCGTGGCCCATTTCTAACCTATAATCCAGACTTTTTCGGGTTTTAAAGGAAGTGGATATAATTTCATACCCTCTCTCCTCCCGATTTCTAAACGAGGCTTCGTGCTCCTTTTTTCGTTTTGACACCACCAACAAGTCCTGTGGCCCATTTCTAACCTATAATCAAGACTTTTTCTGGTTTTAAAGGAAGTTGATATAATTTCATACCCTCTCTCCTCCTGATTTCTAAATGCGGCTTCGTGCTCGTTTTTTCGTTTTGACACCACCAACACGTCTCGTGGCCCATTTCTAACATATAATAGAGAATTTTTCGGGTTTTAAAGTAACTGGATATAATTTCATACCCTCTCTTCTCCCGATTTCTAAACGAGGCATCGTGCTCGTTTTTTCGTTTTGACACCACCAACACGTCTTGTTGCCCATTTCTAACCTATAATCGAGACTTTTTCGGGTTTTAAAGGAAGTGGATATAATTTCATTCCCTCTCTCCTCCCGATTTCTGAACGAGGCTTCGTGCTCCTTTTTTCGTTTTGACACCACCAACAAGTCATGTGGCCCATTTCTAACCTATAATCCATACTTTTTCTGGTTTTAAAGGAAGTTGATATAATTTCATACCCTCTCTCCTCCTGATTTCTAAACGCGGCTTCGTGCTCGTTTTTCCGTTTTGACACCACCAACACGTCTCGTGGCCCATTTCTAACCTATAATAGAGAATTTCTCCGGTTTTAAAGGAACTGGATATAATTTCATACCCTCTCTTCTCCCGATTTCGAAACGAGGCATCGTGCTCATTTTTTCGTTTTGACACAACCAACATTTCTCGTGGCCCATTTCTAACCTATAATCCAGACTTTTTCGGGTTTTAAAGGAAGTGGATATAATTTCATACCTTCTCTCCTCCCGATTTCTAAACGAGGCTTCGTGCTCGTTTTTTCGTTTTGACACCACCAACACGTCTCGTTGCCCATTTCTAACCTATAATCGAGACTTTTTCGGGTTTTCAAGGAAGTGGATATAATTTCATACCCTCTCTCCTCCCGATTTCTAAACGCGGCTTCGTGCTCGTTTTTTCGTTTTGACACCACCAACACGTCTCTGGCCAATTTCTAACCTATAAGAGAGAATTTTTCGGGTTTTAAAGGAACTGGATATAATTTCATAACCTCTCTTCTCCCGATTTCTAAACGAGGCATCGTGCTCGTTTTTTCGTTTTGACACCACCAACACGTCTCGTTGCCCATTTCTAACCTATAATCGAGACTTTTTCGGGTTTTAAAGGAAGTGGATATAATTTCATTCCCTCTCTCCTCCCGATTTCTAAAGGAGGCTTCGTGCTCCTTTTTTCGTTTTGACACCACCAACAAGTCCTGTGGCCCATTTCTAACCTATAATCCAGACTTTTCTGGTTTTAAAGGAAGTTGATATAATTTCATACCCTCTCTCCTCCTGATTTCTAAACGCGGCTTCGGGCTCGTTTTTTCGTTTTGACACCACCAACACGTATCGTGGCCCATTTCTAACCTATAATAGAGAATTTTTCGGGTTTTAAAGGAACTGGATATAATTTCATACCCTCTCTTCTCCCGATTTCTAAACGAGGCATCGTGCTCGTTTTTTCGTTTTGACACAACCAACATTTCTCGTGGCCCATTTCTAACCTATAATCCAGACTTTTTCGGGTTTTAAAGGAAGTGGATATAATTTCATACCCTCTCTCATCCCGATTTCTAAACGAGGCTTCGTGCTCCTTTTTTCGTTTTGACACCACCAACAAGTCCTGTGGCCCATTTCTAACCTATAATCCAGACTTTTTCTGGTTTTAAAGGAAGTTGATATAATTTCATACCCTCTCTCCTCCTGATTTCTAAACGCGGCTTCGTGCTCGTTTTTTCGTTTTCACTGCACCAACACGTCCCGTGGCCCATTTCTAACCTATAATCGAGACTTTTTCGGGTTTTAAAGGAAGTGGATATAATTTCATACCCTCTCTCCTCCCGATTTCTAAACGAGGCTTCGTGCTCGTTTTTTCGTTTTGACACCACCAACACGTCTCGTGGCCTATATCTAACCTATAATCGAGACTTTTTCGGGTTTTAAAGGAAGTGGATATAATTTCACTCCGTCTCTCCTCCCGATTTCTAAACGAGGCTTCGTGCTCATTTTTTCGTTTTGACACCACCAACACGTCTCGTGGCCCATTTCTAACCTATAATCGAGACTTTTTCGGGTTTTAAAGGAAGTGGATATAATTTCATACCCTCTCTCCTCTCGATTTCTAAACGAGGCTTCGCGCTCGTTTTTTCGTTTTGACACCACCAACAAGTCCTGTGGCCCATTTTTAACCTATAATCCAGACTTTTTCGGGTTTTAAAGGAAGTGGATATAATTTCATTCCTTCTCTCCTCCCGATTTCTAAACGAGGCTTCATGCTCGTTTTTTCGTTTTGACACCACCAACACGTCTCGTTGCCCATTTCTAACCTATAATCGAGACTTTTTCGGGTTTTAAAGGAAGTGGATATAATTTGATACCCTCTCTCCTCCCGATTTCTAAACGAGGCTTCGTGCTCCTTTTTTCGTTTTGACACCACCAACAAGTCCTGTGGCCCATTTCTAACCTATAATCCAGACTTTTTCTGGTTTTAAAGGAAGTTGATATAATTTCATACCCTCTCTCCTCCTGATTTCTATACGCGGCTTCGTGCTCGTTTTTTCGTTTTGACACCACCAACACGTCTCGTGGCCCATTTCTAACCTATAATAGAGAATTTTTCGGGTTTTAATGGAACTGGATATAATTTCATACCCTCTCTTCTCCCGATTTCTAAACGAGGCATCGTGCTCATTTTTTCGTTTTGACACAACCAACATGTCTCGTGGCCCTTTTCTAACCTATAATCCAGACTTTTTCGGGTTTTAAAGGAAGTGGATATAATTTCATACCTTCTCTCCTCCCGATTTCTAAACGAGGCTTCGTTCTCGATTTTTCGTTTTGACACCACCAACACGTCTCGTTGCCCATTTCTAACCTATAATCGAGACTTTTTCGGGTTTTAAAAGAAGTGGATATAATTTCATACCCTCTCTCCTCCCGATTTCTAAACGAGGCTTTGTGCTCCTTTTTTCGTTTTGACACCACCAACAAGTCCTGTGGCCCATTTATAACCCATAATCTAGACTTCTTCTGGTTTTAAAGGAAGTTGATATAATTTCATACCCTCTCTCCTCCTGATTTCTAAACGCTGCATCGTGCTCGTTTTTTCGTTTTGACACCACCAACACGTCTCGTTGCCCATTTCTAACCTATAATCGAGACTTTTTCGGGTTTTAAAGGAAGTGGATATAATTTCATTCCCTCTCTCCTCCCGATTTCTAAACGAGGCTTCGTGCTCCTTTTTTCTTTTTGACACCACCAACAAGTCCTGTGGCCCATTTCTAACCTATAATCCAGACTTTTTCTGGTTTTAAAGGAAGTTGATATAATTTCATACCCTCTCTCCTCCTGATTTCTAAACGCGGCTTCGTGCTCGTTTTTTCGTTTTGACACCACCAACACGTCTCGTGGCCCATTTCTAACCTATAATCCAGACTTTTTCGGGTTTTAAAGGAACTGGATATTATTTCATACCCTCTCTCCTCCTGATTTCTATACGCGGCTTCGTGCTCGTTTTTTCGTTTTGACACCACCAACACGTCTCGTGGCCCATTTCTAACCTATAATAGAGAATTTTTCGGGTTTTAATGGAACTGGATATAATTTCATACCCTCTCTTCTCCCGATTTCTAAACGAGGCATCGTGCTCGTTTTTTCGTTTTGACACAACCAACATGTCTCGTGGCCCTTTTCTAACCTATAATCCAGACTTTTTCGGGTTTTAAAGGAACTGGATATAATTTCATACCCTCTCTCCTCCTGATTTCTATACGCGGCTTCGTGCTCGTTTTTTCGTTTTGACACCACCAACACGTCTCGTGGCCTATTTCTAACCTATAATAGAGAATTTTTCGGGTTTTAATGGAACTGGATATAATTTCATACCCTCTCTTCTCCCGATTTCTAAACGAGGCATCGTGCTCGTTTTTTCGTTTTGACACCACCAACACGTCTCGTTGCCCATTTCTAACCTATAATCGAGACTTTTTCGGGTTTTAAAGGAAGTGGATATAATTTCATACCCTCTCTCCTCCCGATTTCTAAACGAGGCTTCGTGCTCCTTTTTTCATTTTGACACCACCAACAAGTCCTGTGGCCCATTTCTAACCTATAATCCAGACTTTTTCTGGTTTTAAAGGAAGTTGATATAATTTCATACCCTCTCTCCTCCTGATTTCTATACGCGGCTTCGTGCTCGTTTTTTCGTTTTGACACCACCAACACGTCTCGTGGCCCATTTCTAACCTATAATAGAGAATTTTTCGGGTTTTAATGGAACTGGATATAATTTCATACCCTCTCTTCTCCCGATTTCTAAACGAGGCATCGAGCTCGTTTTTTCGTTTTGACACAACCAACATGTCTCGTGGCCCATTTCTAACCTATAATACAATCTTTTTCGGGTTTTAAAGGAAGTGGATATAATTTCATACCTTCTCTCCTCCCGATTTCTAAACGAGGTTTCGTTCTCGTTTTTTCGTTTTGACACCACCAACACGTCTCGTTGCCCATTTCTAACCTATAATCGAGACTTTTTCGGGTTTTAAAAGAAGTGGATATAATTTCATACCCTCTCTCCTCCCGATTTCTAAACGAGGCTTTGTGCTCCTTTTTTCGTTTTGACACCACCAACAAGTCCTGTGGCCCATTTATAACCCATAATCCAGACTTTTTCTAGTTTTAAAGGAAGTTGATATAATTTCATACCCTCTCTCCTCCTGATTTCTAAACGCGGCATCGTGCTCGTTTTTTCGTTTTGACACAACCAACATGTCTCGTGGCCCATTTCTAACCTATAATCCTGACTTTTTCGGGTTTTAAAGGAAGTGGATATAATTTCATACCTTCTCTCCTCCCGATTTCTAAACGAGGCTTCGTGCTCCTTTTTTCGTTTTGACACCACCGACAAGTCCTGTGGCCCTTTTCTAACCTATAATCCAGACTTTTTCGGGTTTTAAAGGAAGTGGATATAATTTCATTCCCTCTCTCCTCCCGATTTCTAAAGGAGGCTTCGTGCTCCTTTTTTCGTTTTGACACCACCAACAAGTCCTGTGGCCCATTTCTAACCTATAATCCAGACTTTTCTGGTTTTAAAGGAAGTTGATATAATTTCATACCCTCTCTCCTCCTGATTTCTAAACGCGGCTTCGTGCTCGTTTTTTCGTTTTGACACCACCAACACGTCTCGTGGCCCATTTCTAACCTATAATAGAGAATTTTTCGGGTTTTAAAGGAACTGGATATAATTTCATACCCTCTCTTCTCCCGATTTCTAAACGAGGCATCGTGCTCGTTTTTTCGTTTTGACACAACCAACATTTCTCGTGGCCCATTTCTAACCTATAATCCAGACTTTTTCGGGTTTTAAAGGAAGTGGATATAATTTCATACCCTCTCTCATCCCGATTTCTAAACGAGGCTTCGTGCTCCTTTTTTCGTTTTGACACCACCAACAAGTCTTGTGGCCCATTTCTAACCTATAATCCAGACTTTTTCTGGTTTTAAAGGAAGTTGATATAATTTCATACCCTCTCTCCTCCTGATTTCTAAACTCGGCTTCGTGCTCGTTTTTTCGTTTTGACACCACCAACAAGTCCCGTGGCCCATTTTTAACCTATAATCCAGACTTTTTCGGGTTTTAAAGGAAGTGGATATAATTTCATTCCTTCTCTCCTCCCGATTTCTAAACGAGGCTTCGTGCTCTTTTTTTCGTTTTGACACCACCAACATGTCTCGTTGCCCATTTCTAACCTATAATCGAGACTTTTTCGGGTTTTAAAGGAAGTGGATATAATTTCATACCTTCTCTCCTCCTGATTTCTAAACGAGGCTTCGTGCTCGTTTTTTCGTTTTGACACCACCAACACGTCTCGTTGCCCATTTCTAACCTATAATCGAGACTTTTTCGGGTTTTAAAGGAAGTGGATATAATTTCATACCCTCTCTCCTCCCGATTTCTAAACGAGGCATCGTGCTCGTTTTTTCGTTTTGACACCACCAACATGTCTCGTGGCCCATTTCTAACCTATAATCCAAACTTTTTCGGGTTTTAAAGGAAGTGGATATAATTTCATACACTCTCTCCTCCCGATTTCTAAACGAGGCTTCGTGCTCCTTTTTTCGTTTTGACACCACCAACAAGTCCTGTGGCCCATTTCTAACCTATAATCTAGACTTTTTCTGGTTTTAAAGGAAGTTGATATAATTTCATACCCTCTCTCCTCTTGATTTCTAAACGCAGCTTCGTGTTCGTTTTTTCGTTTTGACACCACCAACACGTCTCGTGGCCCATTTCTAACCTATAATAGAGAATTTTTCGGGTTTTAAAGGAACTGGATATAATTTCATACACTCTCTTCTCCCGATTTCTAAACGAGGCATCGTGCTCGTTTTTTCGTTTTGACACAACCAACATGTCTCGTGGCCCATTTCTAACCTATAATCCAGACTTTTTCGGGTTTTAAAGGAAGTGGATATAATTTCATACCCTCTCTCCTCCCGATTTCTAAACGAGGCTTCGTGCTCATTTTTTCGTTTTGACACCACCAAGACGTCTCGTGGCCCATTTCTAACCTATAATCGAGACTTTTTCGGGTTTTAAAGGAAGCAGATATAATTTCATACACTCTCTCCTCCCGATTTCTAAACGAGGCTTCGTGCTCGTTTTTTTGTTTTGACACCACCAACACGTCTCGTGGCCTATATCTAACCTATAATCGAGACTTTTTCTAGTTTTAAAGGAAGTGGATATAATTTCATTCCGTCTCTCCTCCCGATTTCTAAACGAGGCTTCGTGCTCATTTTTTCGTTTTGACACCACCAACACGTCTCGTGGCCCATTTCTAACCTATAATCGAGACTTTTTCTGGTTTTAAAGGAAGTGGATATAATTTCATACCCTCTCTCCTCTCGATTTCTAAACGAGGCTTCGCGCTCGTTTTTTCGTTTTGATACCACCAACAAGTCTCGTGGCCCATTTCTAACCTATAATCCACACTTTTTCGAGTTTTAAAGGAAGTGGATATAATTTCATACCCTCTCTCCTCCTGATTTCTAAACGAGGCTTCGTGCTCGTTTTTTCATTTTGACACCACCAACAAGTCCCGTGGCCCATTTCTAACCTATAATCCAGACTTTTTCGGGTTTTAAAGGAAGTGGATATAATTTCATACCTTCTCTCCTCCCGATTTCTAAACGAGGCTTCGTGCTCGTTTTTTCGTTTTGACACCACCAACACGTCTCGTTGCCCATTTCTAACCTATAATCGAGACTTTTTCGGGTTTTAAAGGAAGTAGATATAATTTCATACCCTCTCTCCTCCCGATTTCTAAACGAGGCTTCGTGCTCGTTTTTTCGTTTTGAGACCACCAACATGTCTTGTGGCCCATTTCTAACCTATAATCCAGACTTTTTCGGGTTTTAAAGGAAGTGGATATAATTTCATACCCTCTCTCCTCCCGATTTCTAAACGAGGCTTCGTGCTCCTTTTTTCGTTTTGACACCACCAACAATTCCTGTGGCCCATTTCTAACCTATAATCCAGACTTTTTCTGGTTTTAAAGGAAGTTGATATAATTTCATACCCTCTCTCCTCCTGATTTCTAAATGCGGCTTCGTGCTCGTTTTTTCGTTTTCAGTCCACCAACACGTCCCGTGGCCCATTTCTAACCTATAATCGAGACTTTTTCGGGTTTTAAAGGAAGTGTATATAATTTCATACCCTCTCTCCTCCCGATTTCTGAACGAGGCTTCGTGCTCGTTTTTTAGTTTTGACACCACCAACATGTCTCGTGGCCCATTTCTAACCTATAATCCAGACTTTTTCGGGTTTTAAAGGAATTGGATATAATTTCATACCCTCTCTCCTCCCGATTTCTAAACGAGGCTTCGTGCTCCTTTTTTCGTTTTGACACCACCAACAAGTCCTGTGGCCCATTTCTAACCTATAATCCAGACTTTTTCTGGTTTTAAAGGAAGTTGATATAATTTCATACCCTCTCTCCTCCTGATTTCTAAATGCGGCTTCGCGCTCGTTTTTTCGTTTTGACACCACCAACACGTCTCGTGGCCCATTTCTAACATATAATAGAGAATTTTTCGGGTTTTAAAGTAACTGGATATAATTTCATACCCTCTCTTCTCCCGATTTCTAAACGAGGCATCGTGCTCGTTTTTTCGTTTTGACACCACCAACACGTCTTGTTGCCCATTTCTAACCTATAATCGAGACTTTTTCGGGTTTTAAAGGAAGTGGATATAATTTCATTCCCTCTCTCCTCCCGATTTCTGAACGAGGCTTCGTGCTCCTTTTTTCGTTTTGACACCACCAACAAGTCCTGTGGCCCATTTCTAACCTATAATCCAGACTTTTTCTGGTTTTAAAGGAAGTTGATATAATTTCATACCCTCTCTCCTCCTGATTTCTAAACGCGGCATCGTGCTCTTTTTTCCGTTTTGACACCACCAACACGTCTCGTGGCCCATTTCTAACCTATAATAAAGAATTTCTCAGGTTTTAAAGGAACTGGATATAATTTCATACCCTCTCTTCTCCCGATTTCGAAACGAGGCATCGTGCTCATTTTTTCGTTTTGACACAACCAACATGTCTCGTGGCCCATTTCTAACCTATAATCCAGACTTTTTCGGGTTTTAAAGGAAGTGGATATAATTTCATACCTTCTCTCCTCCCGATTTCTAAACGAGGCTTCGTGCTCGTTTTTTCGTTTTGACACCACCAACACGTCTCGTTGCCCATTTCTAACCTATAATCGAGACTTTTTCGGGTTTTCAAGGAAGTGGATATAATTTCATACCCTCTCTCCTCCCGATTTCTAAACGCGGCTTCGTGCTCGTTTTTTCGTTTTGACACCACCAACACGTCTCTGGCCAATTTCTTACCTATAAAAGAGAATTTTTCGGGTTTTAAAGGAACTGGATATAATTTCATAACCTCTCTTCTCCCGATTTGTAAACGAGGCATCGTGCTCGTTTTTTCGTTTTGACACCACCAACACGTCTCGTTGCCCATTTCTAACCTATAATCGAGACTTTTTCGGGTTTTAAACGAAGTGGATATAATTTCATTCCCTCTCTCCTCCCGATTTCTAAAGGAGGCTTCGTGCTCCTTTTTTCGTTTTGACACCACCAACAAGTCCTGTGGCCAATTTCTAACCTATAATCTAGACTTTTTCTGGTTTTAAAGGAAGTTGATATAATTTCATACCCTCTCTCCTCTTGATTTCTAAACGCGGCTTCGTGCTCGTTTTTTCGTTTTGACACCACCAACACGTCTCGTGGCCCATTTCTAACCTATAATAGAGAATTTTTCGGGTTTTAAAGGAACTGGATATAATTTCATACCCTCTCTTCTCCTGATTTCTAAACGAGGCATCGTGCTCGTTTTTTCGTTTTGACACAACCAACATGTCTCGTGGCCCATTTCAAACCTATAATCCAGACTTTTTCGGGTTTTAAAGGAAGTGGATATAATTTCATACCCTCTCTCCTCCCGATTTCTAAACGAGGCTTCGTGCTCATTTTTTCGTTTTGACACCACCAAGACGTCTCGTGGCCCATTTCTAACCTATAATCGAGATTTTTTCGGGTTTTAAAGGAAGCGGATATAATTTCATACCCTCTCTCCTCCCGATTTCTAAACGAGGCTTCGTGCTCCTTTTTTCGTTTTGACACCACCAACAAGTCCTGTGGCCCATTTCTAACCTATAATCCAGACTTTTTCTGGTTTTAAAGGAAGTTGATATAATTTCATACCCTCTCTCCTCCTGATTTCTAAATGCGGCTTCGCGCTCGTTTTTTCGTTTTGACACCACCAACACGTCTCGTGGCCCATTTCTAACATATAATAGAGAATTTTTCGGGTTTTAAAGTAACTGGATATAATTTCATACCCTCTCTTCTCCCGATTTCTAAACGAGGCATCGTGCTCGTTTTTTCGTTTTGACACCACCAACACGTCTTGTTGCCCATTTCTAACCTATAATCGAGACTTTTTCGGGTTTTAAAGGAAGTGGATATAATTTCATTCCCTCTCTCCTCCCGATTTCTGAACGAGGCTTCGTGCTCCTTTTTTCGTTTTGACACCACCAACAAGTCCTGTGGCCCATTTCTAACCTATAATCCAGACTTTTTCTGGTTTTAAAGGAAGTTGATATAATTTCATACCCTCTCTCCTCCTGATTTCTAAACGCGGCATCGTGCTCTTTTTTCCGTTTTGACACCACCAACACGTCTCGTGGCCCATTTCTAACCTATAATAAAGAATTTCTCAGGTTTTAAAGGAACTGGATATAATTTCATACCCTCTCTTCTCCCGATTTCGAAACGAGGCATCGTGCTCATTTTTTCGTTTTGACACAACCAACATGTCTCGTGGCCCATTTCTAACCTATAATCCAGACTTTTTCGGGTTTTAAAGGAAGTGGATATAATTTCATACCTTCTCTCCTCCCGATTTCTAAACGAGGCTTCGTGCTCGTTTTTTCGTTTTGACACCACCAACACGTCTCGTTGCCAATTTCTAACCTATAATCGAGACTTTTTCGGGTTTTCAAGGAAGTGGATATAATTTCATACCCTCTCTCCTCCCGATTTCTAAACGCGGCTTCGTGCTCGTTTTTTCGTTTTGACACCACCAACACGTCTCTGGCCAATTTCTAACCTATAAAAGAGAATTTTTCGGGTTTTAAAGGAACTGGATATAATTTCATAACCTCTCTTCTCCCGATTTGTAAACGAGGCATCGTGCTCGTTTTTTCGTTTTGACACCACCAACACGTCTCGTTGCCCATTTCTAACCTATAATCGAGACTTTTTCGGGTTTTAAAGGAAGTGGATATAATTTCATTCCCTCTCTCCTCCCGATTTCTAAAGGAGGCTTCGTGCTCCTTTTTTCGTTTTGACACCACCAACAAGTCCTGTGGCCCATTTCTAACCTATAATCTAGACTTTTTCTGGTTTTAAAGGAAGTTGATATAATTTCATACCCTCTCTCCTCTTGATTTCTAAACGCGGCTTCGTGCTCGTTTTTTCGTTTTGACACCACCAACACGTCTCGTGGCCCATTTCTAACCTATAATAGAGAATTTTTCGGGTTTTAAAGGAACTGGATATAATTTCATACCCTCTCTTCTCCTGATTTCTAAACGAGGCATCGTGCTCGTTTTTTCGTTTTGACACAACCAACATGTCTCGTGGCCCATTTCTAACCTATAATCCAGACTTTTTCGGGTTTTAAAGGAAGTGGATATAATTTCATACCCTCTCTCCTCCCGATTTCTAAACGAGGCTTCGTGCTCATTTTTTCGTTTTGACACCACCAAGACGTCTCGTGGCCCATTTCTAACCTATAATCGAGATTTTTTCGGGTTTTAAAGGAAGCGGATATAATTTCATACCCTCTCTCCTCCCGATTTCTAAACGAGGCTTCGTGCTCGTTTTTTTGTTTTGACACCACCAACACGTCTCGTGGCCTATATCTAACCTATAATCGATACTTTTTCTGGTTTTAAAGGAAGTGGATATAATTTCATTCCGTCTCTCCTCCCGATTTCTAAACGAGGCTTCGTGCTCATTTTTTCGTTTTGACACCACCAACACGTCTCGTGGCCCATTTCTACCCTATAATCGAGACTTTTTCTGGTTTTAAAGGAAGTGGATATAATTTCATACCCTCTCTCCTCTCGATTTCTAAACGAGGCTTCGCGCTCGTTTTTTCGTTTTGATACCACCAACAAGTCTCGTGGCCCATTTCTAACCTATAATCCACACTTTTTCGAGTTTTAAAGGAAGTGGATATAATTTCATACCCTCTCTCCTCCTGATTTCTAAACGAGGCTTCGTACTCGTTTTTTCGTTTTGACACCACCAACAAGTCCCGTGGCCCATTTCTAACCTATAATCCAGACTTTTTCGGGTTTTAAAGGAAGTGGATATAATTTCATACCTTCTCTCCTCCCGATTTCTAAATGAGGCTTCGTGCTCGTTTTTTCGTTTTGACACCACCAACACGTCTCGTTGCCCATTTCTAACCTATAATCGAGACTTTTTCGGGTTTTAAAGGAAGTAGATATAATTTCATACCCTCTCTCCTCCCGATTTCTAAACGAGGCTTCGTGCTCGTTTTTTCGTTTTGAGACCACCAACATGTCTCGTGGCCCATTTCTAACCTATAATCCAGACTTTTTTGGGTTTTAAAGGAAGTGGATATAATTTCATACCCTCTCTCCTCCCGATTTCTAAACGAGGCTTCGTGCTCCTTTTTTCGTTTTGACACCACCAACAATTCCTGTGGCCCATTTCTAACCTATAATCCAGACTTTTTCTGGTTTTAAAGGAAGTTGATATAATTTCATACCCTCTCTCCTCCTGATTTCTAAACGCGGCATCGTGCTCGTTTTTTCGTTTTGACACCACCAACACGTCTCGTTGCCCATTTCTAACCTATAATCGAGACTTTTTCGGGTTTTAAAGGAAGTGGATATAATTTCATACCCTCTCTCCTCCCGATTTCTAAACGAGGCTTCGTGCTCGTTTTTTCGTTTTGAGACCACCAACATGTCTCGTGGCCCATTTCTAACCTATAATCCAGACTTTTTCGGGTTTTAAAGGAAGTGGATATAATTTCATACCCTCTCTCCTCCCGATTTCTAAACGAGGCTTCGTGCTCATTTTTTCGTTTTGACACCACCAAGACGTCTCGTGGCCCATTTCTAACCTATAATCGAGATTTTTTCGGGTTTTAAAGGAAGCGGATATAATTTCATACCCTCTCTCCTCCCGATTTCTAAACGAGGCTTCGTGCTCGTTTTTTTGTTTTGACACCACCAACACGTCTCGTGGCCTATATCTAACCTATAATCGATACTTTTTCTGGTTTTAAAGGAAGTGGATATAATTTCATTCCGTCTCTCCTCCCGATTTCTAAACGAGGCTTCGTGCTCATTTTTTCGTTTTGACACCACCAACACGTCTCGTGGCCCATTTCTAACCTATAATCGAGACTTTTTCTGGTTTTAAAGGAAGTGGATATAATTTCATACCCTCTCTCCTCTCGATTTCTAAACGAGGCTTCGCGCTCGTTTTTTCGTTTTGATACCACCAACAAGTCTCGTGGCCCATTTCTAACCTATAATCCACACTTTTTCGAGTTTTAAAGGAAGTGGATATAATTTCATACCCTCTCTCCTCCTGATTTCTAAACGAGGCTTCGTACTCGTTTTTTCGTTTTGACACCACCAACAAGTCCCGTGGCCCATTTCTAACCTATAATCCAGACTTTTTCGGGTTTTAAAGGAAGTGGATATAATTTCATACCTTCTCTCCTCCCGATTTCTAAATGAGGCTTCGTGCTCGTTTT
Organism: Thalia dealbata; assembly: GCA_030544415.1. Lineage (NCBI taxonomy): Eukaryota > Viridiplantae > Streptophyta > Magnoliopsida > Zingiberales > Marantaceae > Thalia > Thalia dealbata. Next base: position 12,398,272 of record CM060458.1, on the reverse strand, counting down.
TTCGTTTTGACACCACCAACACGTCTCGTTGCCCATTTCTAACCTATAATCGAGACTTTTTCGGGTTTTAAAGGAAGTAGATATAATTTCATACCCTCTCTCCTCCCGATTTCTAAACGAGGCTTCGTGCTCGTTTTTTCGTTTTGAGACCACCAACATGTCTCGTGGCCCATTTCTAACCTATAATCCAGACTTTTTTGGGTTTTAAAGGAAGTGGATATAATTTCATACCCTCTCTCCTCCCGATTTCTAAACGAGGCTTCGTGCTCCTTTTTTCGTTTTGACACCACCAACAATTCCTGTGGCCCATTTCTAACCTATAATCCAGACTTTTTCTGGTTTTAAAGGAAGTTGATATAATTTCATACCCTCTCTCCTCCTGATTTCTAAACGCGGCATCGTGCTCGTTTTTTCGTTTTGACACCACCAACACGTCTCGTTGCCCATTTCTAACCTATAATCGAGACTTTTTCGGGTTTTAAAGGAAGTGGATATAATTTCATACCCTCTCTCCTCCCGATTTCTAAACGAGGCTTCGTGCTCGTTTTTTCGTTTTGAGACCACCAACATGTCTCGTGGCCCATTTCTAACCTATAATCCAGACTTTTTCGGGTTTTAAAGGAAGTGGATATAATTTCATACCCTCTCTCCTCCCGATTTCTAAACGAGGCTTCGTGCTCATTTTTTCGTTTTGACACCACCAAGACGTCTCGTGGCCCATTTCTAACCTATAATCGAGATTTTTTCGGGTTTTAAAGGAAGCGGATATAATTTCATACCCTCTCTCCTCCCGATTTCTAAACGAGGCTTCGTGCTCGTTTTTTTGTTTTGACACCACCAACACGTCTCGTGGCCTATATCTAACCTATAATCGATACTTTTTCTGGTTTTAAAGGAAGTGGATATAATTTCATTCCGTCTCTCCTCCCGATTTCTAAACGAGGCTTCGTGCTCATTTTTTCGTTTTGACACCACCAACACGTCTCGTGGCCCATTTCTAACCTATAATCGAGACTTTTTCTGGTTTTAAAGGAAGTGGATATAATTTCATACCCTCTCTCCTCTCGATTTCTAAACGAGGCTTCGCGCTCGTTTTTTCGTTTTGATACCACCAACAAGTCTCGTGGCCCATTTCTAACCTATAATCCACACTTTTTCGAGTTTTAAAGGAAGTGGATATAATTTCATACCCTCTCTCCTCCTGATTTCTAAACGAGGCTTCGTACTCGTTTTTTCGTTTTGACACCACCAACAAGTCCCGTGGCCCATTTCTAACCTATAATCCAGACTTTTTCGGGTTTTAAAGGAAGTGGATATAATTTCATACCTTCTCTCCTCCCGATTTCTAAATGAGGCTTCGTGCTCGTTTTTTCGTTTTGACACCACCAACACGTCTCGTTGCCCATTTCTAACCTATAATCGAGACTTTTTCGGGTTTTAAAGGAAGTAGATATAATTTCATACCCTCTCTCCTCCCGATTTCTAAACGAGGCTTCGTGCTCGTTTTTTCGTTTTGAGACCACCAACATGTCTCGTGGCCCATTTCTAACCTATAATCCAGACTTTTTTGGGTTTTAAAGGAAGTGGATATAATTTCATACCCTCTCTCCTCCCGATTTCTAAACGAGGCTTCGTGCTCCTTTTTTCGTTTTGACACCACCAACAATTCCTGTGGCCCATTTCTAACCTATAATCCAGACTTTTTCTGGTTTTAAAGGAAGTTGATATAATTTCATACCCTCTCTCCTCCTGATTTCTAAACGCGGCATCGTGCTCGTTTTTTCGTTTTGACACCACCAACACGTCTCGTTGCCCATTTCTAACCTATAATCGAGACTTTTTCGGGTTTTAAAGGAAGTGGATATAATTTCATACCCTCTCTCCTCCCGATTTCTAAACGAGGCTTCGTGCTCGTTTTTTCGTTTTGAGACCACCAACATGTCTCGTGGCCCATTTCTAACCTATAATCCAGACTTTTTCGGGTTTTAAAGGAAGTGGATATAATTTCATACCCTCTCTCCTCCCGATTTCTAAACGAGGCTTCGTGCTCCTTTTTTCGTTTTGACACCACCAACAAGTCCTGTGGCCCATTTCTAACCTATAATCCAGACTTTTTCTGGTTTTAAAGGAAGTTGATATAATTTCATACCCTCTCTCCTCCTGATTTCTAAATGCGGCTTCGTGCTCGTTTTTTCGTTTTCAGTCCACCAACACGTCCCGTGGCCCATTTCTATCCTATAATCGAGACTTTTTCGGGTTTTAAAGGAAGTGTATATAATTTCATACCCTCTCTCCTCCCGATTTCTGAACGAGGCTTCGTGCTCGTTTTTTAGTTTTGACACCACCAACATGTCTCGTGGCCCATTTCTAACCTATAATCCAGACTTTTTCGGGTTTTAAAGGAAGTGGATATAATTTCATACCCTCTCTCCTCCCGATTTCTAAACGAGGCTTCGTGCTCCTTTTTTCGTTTTGACACCACCAACAAGTCCTGTGGCCCATTTCTAACCTATAATCCAGACTTTTTCTGGTTTTAAAGGAAGTTGATATAATTTCATACCCTCTCTCCTCCTGATTTCTAAATGCGGCTTCGTGCTCGTTTTTTCGTTTTGACACCACCAACACGTCTCGTGGCCCATTTCTAACATATAATAGAGAATTTTTCGGGTTTTAAAGTAACTGGATATAATTTCATACCCTCTCTTCTCCCGATTTCTAAACGAGGCATCGTGCTCGTTTTTTCGTTTTGACACCACCAACACGTCTTGTTGCCCATTTCTAACCTATAATCGAGACTTTTTCGGGTTTTAAAGGAAGTGGATATAATTTCATTCCCTCTCTCCTCCCGATTTCTGAACGAGGCTTCGTGCTCCTTTTTTCGTTTTGACACCACCAACAAGTCCTGTGGCCCATTTCTAACCTATAATCCAGACTTTTTCTAGTTTTAAAGGAAGTTGATATAATTTCATACCCTCTCTCCTCCTGATTTCTAAACACGGCATCGTGCTCGTTTTTCCGTTTTGACACCACCAACACGTCTCGTGGCCCATTTCTAACCTATAATAAAGAATTTCTCAGGTTTTAAAGGAACTGGATATAATTTCATACCCTCTCTTCTCCCGATTTCGAAACGAGGCATCGTGCTCATTTTTTCGTTTTGACACAACCAACATGTCTCGTGGCCCATTTCTAACCTATAATCCAGACTTTTTCGGGTTTTAAAGGAAGTGGATATAATTTCATACCTTCTCTCCTCCCGATTTCTAAACGAGGCTTCGTGCTCGTTTTTTCGTTTTGACACCACCAACACGTCTCGTTGCCCATTTCTAACCTATAATCGAGACTTTTTCGGGTTTTCAAGGAAGTGGATATAATTTCATACCCTCTCTCCTCCCGATTTCTAAACGCGGCTTCGTGCTCGTTTTTTCGTTTTGACACCACCAACACGTCTCTGGCCAATTTCTAACCTATAAGAGAGAATTTTTCGGGTTTTAAAGGAACTGGATATAATTTCATAACCTCTCTTCTCCCGATTTCTAAACGAGGCATCGTGCTCGTTTTTTCGTTTTGACACCACCAACACGTCTCGTTGCCCATTTCTAACCTATAATCGAGACTTTTTTGGGTTTTAAAGGAAGTGGATATAATTTCATACCCTCTCTCCTCCCGATTTCTAAACGAGGCTTCGTGCTCCTTTTTTCGTTTTGACACCACCAACAAGTCCTGTGGCCCATTTCTAACCTATAATCCAGACTTTTCTGGTTTTAAAGGAAGTTGATATAATTTCATACCCTCTCTCCTCCTGATTTCTATACGCGGCTTCGTGCTCGTTTTTTCGTTTTGACACCACCAACACGTCTCGTGGCCCATTTCTAACCTATAATAGAGAATTTTTCGGGTTTTAATGGAACTGGATATAATTTCATACCCTCTCTTCTTCCGATTTCTAAACGAGGCATCGAGCTCGTTTTTTCGTTTTGACACGACCAACATGTCTCGTGGCCCATTTCTAACCTATAATACAAACTTTTTCGGGATTTAAAGGAAGTGGATATAATTTCATACCTTCTCTCCTCCCGATTTCTAAACGAGGCTTCGTTCTCGTTTTTTCGTTTTGACACCACCAACACGTCTCGTTGCCCATTTCTAACCTATAATCGAGACTTTTTCGGGTTTTAAAAGAAGTGGATATAATTTCATACCCTCTCTCCTCCCGATTTCTAAACGAGGCTTTGTGCTCCTTTTTTCGTTTTGACACCACCAACAAGTCCTGTGGCCCATTTATAACCCATAATCCAGACTTTTTCTGGTTTTAAAAGAAGTTGATATAATTTCATACCCTCTCTCCTCCTGATTTCTAAACGCGGCATCGTGCTCGTTTTTTCGTTTTGACACCACCAACACGTCTCGTTGCCCATTTCTAACCTATAATCGAGACTTTTTCGGGTTTTAAAGGAACTGGATATAATTTCATACCCTCTCTCCTCCCGATTTCTAAACGAGGCTTTGTGCTCCTTTTTTCGTTTTGACACCACCAACAAGTCCTGTGGCCCATTTATAACCCATAATCCAGACTTTTTCTGGTTTTAAAGGAAGTTGATATAATTTCATACCCTCTCTCCTCCTGATTTCTAAACGCGGCATCGTGCTCGTTTTTTCGTTTTGACACCACCAACACGTCTCGTTGCCCATTTCTAACCTATAATCGAGACTTTTTCGGGTTTTAAAGGAACTGGATATAATTTCATTCCCTCTCTCCTCCCGATTTCTAAACGAGGCTTCGTGCTCCTTTTTTCTTTTTGACACCACCAACAAGTCCTGTGGCCCATTTCTAACCTATAATCCAGAGTTTTTCTGGTTTTAAAGGAAGTTGATATAATTTCATACCCTCTCTCCTCCTGATTTCTAAACGCGGCTTCGTGCTCGTTTTTTCGTTTTGACACCACCAACACGTCTCGTGGCCCATTTCAAACCTATAATAGAGAATTTTTCGGGTTTTAAAGGAACTGGATATAATTTCATACCCTCTCTTCTCCCGATTTCTAAACGAGGCATCGTGCTCGTTTTTTCATTTTGACACAACCAACATTTCTCGTTGCCCATTTCTAACCTATAATCAAGACTTTTTCGGGTTTTAAAGGAAGTGGATATAATTTCATACCTTCTCTCCTCCCGATTTCTAAACGAGGCTTCGTGCTCGTTTTTTCGTTTGTGACACCACCAACACGTCCCGTGGCCCTTTTCTAAACTATAATAGAGAATTCTTCGTGTTTTAAAGGAAGTGGATATAATTTCATACCCTCTCTCCTCCCGATTTCTAAACGCGGCTTCGTGCTCGTTTTTTCGTTTTGACACCACCAACACGTCTCTGGCCAATTTCTAACCTATAATAGAGAATTTTTCGGGTTTTAAAGGAACTGGATATAATTTCATAACCTCTCTTCTCCCGATTTCTAAACGAGGCATCGTGCTCGTTTTTTCGTTTTGACACCACCAACACGTCTCGTTGCCCATTTCTAACCTATAATCGAGACTTTTTCGGGTTTTAAAGGAAGAGGATATAATTTCATTCCCTCTCTCCTCCCGATTTCTAAAGGAGGCTTCGTGCTCCTTTTTTCGTTTTGACACCACCAACAAGTCCTGTGGCCCATTTCTAACCTATAATCCAGACTTTTCTGGTTTTAAAGGAAGTTGATATAATTTCATACCCTCTCTCCTCCTGATTTCTAAACGCGGCTTCGTGCTCGTTTTTTCGTTTTGACACCACCAACACGTCTCGTGGCCCATTTCTAACCTATAATAGAGAATTTTTCGGGTTTTAAAGGAACTGGATATAATTTCATACCCTCTCTTCTCCCGATTTCTAAACGAGGCATCGTGCTCGTTTTTTCGTTTTGACACAACCAACATTTCTCGTGGCCCATTTCTAACCTATAATCCAGACTTTTTCGGGTTTTAAAGGAAGTGGATATAATTTCAAACCCTCTCTCATCCCGATTTCTAAACGAGGCTTCGTGCTCCTTTTTTCGTTTTGACACCGCCAACAAGTCCTGTGGCCCATTTCTAACCTATAATCCAGACTTTTTCTGGTTTTAAAGGAAGTTGATATAATTTCATACCCTCTCTCCTCCTGATTTCTAAACGCGGCTTTGTGCTCGTTTTTTCGTTTTCACTCCACCAACACGTCCCGTGGCCCATTTCTAACCTATAATCGAGACTTTTTCGGGTTTTAAAGGAAGTGGATATAATTTCATACCCTCTCTCCTCCCGATTTCTAAACGAGTCTTCGTGCTCGTTTTTTCGTTTTGACACCACCAACACGTCTCGTGGCCTATATCTAACCTTTAATCGAGACTTTTTCGGGTTTTAAAGGAAGTGGATATAATTTCACTCCGTCTCTCCTCCCGATTTCTAAACGAGGCTTCGTGCTCATTTTTTCGTTTTGACACCACCAACACGTCTCGTCGCCCATTTCTAACCTATAATCGAGACTTTTTCGGGTTTTAAAGGAAGTGGATATAATTTCATACCCTCTCTCCTCTCGATTTCTAAACGAGGCTTCGCGCTCGTTTTTTCGTTTTGACACCACCAACAAGTCCCGTGGCCCATTTTTAACCTATAATCCAGACTTTTTCGGGTTTTAAAGGAAGTGGATATAATTTCATTCCTTCTCTCCTCCCGATTTCTAAACGAGGCTTCGTGCTCGTTTTTTCGTTTTGACACCACCAACACGTCTCGTTGCCCATTTCTAACCTATAATCGAGACTTTTTCGGGTTTTAAAGGAAGTGGATATAATTTCATACCCTCTCTCCTCCCGATTTCTAAACGAGGCTTCGTGCTCCTTTTTTCGTTTTGACACCACCAACAAGTCCTGTGGCCCATTTCTAACCTATAATCCAGACTTTTTCTGGTTTTAAAGGAAGTTGATATAATTTCATACCCTCTCTCCTCCTGATTTCTAAACGCGGCATCGTGCTCGTTTTTTCGTTTTGACACCACCAACACGTCTCGTTGCCCATTTCTAACCTATAATCGAGACTTTTTCGGGTTTTAAAGGAACTGGATATAATTTCATTCCCTCTCTCCTCCCGATTTCTAAACGAGGCTTCGTGCTCCTTTTTTCTTTTTGACACCACCAACAAGTCCTGTGGCCCATTTCTAACCTATAATCCAGAGTTTTTCTGGTTTTAAAGGAAGTTGATATAATTTCATACCCTCTCTCCTCCTGATTTCTAAACGCGGCTTCGTGCTCGTTTTTTCGTTTTGACACCACCAACAAGTCCTGTGGCCCATTTCTAACATATAATCCAGACTTTTTCTGGTTTTAAAGGAAGTTGATATAATTTCATACCCTCTCTCCTCCCGATTTCTAAACAAGGCTTCGTGCTCGTTTTTTCGTTTTGACACCACCAACACGTCTCGTGGCCTATTTCTAACCTATAATAGAGAATTTTTCGGGTTTTAATGGAACTGGATATAATTTCATACCCTCTCTTCTCCCGATTTCTAAACGAGGCATCGTGCTCGTTTTCTCGTTTTGACACCACCAACACGTCTCGTTGCCCATTTCTAACCTATAATCGAGACTTTTTTGGGTTTTAAAGGAAGTGGATATAATTTCATACCCTCTCTCCTCCCGATTTCTAAACGAGGCTTCGTGCTCCTTTTTTCGTTTTGACACCACCAACAAGTCCTGTGGCCCATTTCTAACCTATAATCCAGACTTTTTCTGGTTTTAAAGGAAGTTGATATAATTTCATACCCTCTCTCCTCCTGATTTCTATACGCGGCTTCGTGCTCGTTTTTTCGTTTTGACACCACCATCACGTCTCGTGGCCCATTTCTAACCTATAATAGAGAATTTTTCGGGTTTTAATGGAACTGGATATAATTTCATACCCTCTCTTCTCCCGATTTCTAAACGAGGCATCGAGCTCGTTTTTTCGTTTTGACACGACCAACATGTCTCGTGGCCCATTTCTAACCTATAATACAAACTTTTTCGGGATTTAAAGGAAGTGGATATAATTTCATACCTTCTCTCCTCCCGATTTCTAAACGAGGCTTCGTTCTCGTTTTTTCGTTTTGACACCACCAACACGTCTCGTTGCCCATTTCTAACCTATAATCGAGACTTTTTCGGGTTTTAAAAGAAGTGGATATAATTTCATACCCTCTCTCCTCCCGATTTCTAAACGAGGCTTTGTGCTCCTTTTTTCGTTTTGACACCACCAACAAGTCCTGTGGCCCATTTATAACCCATAATCCAGACTTTTTCTGGTTTTAAAGGAAGTTGATATAATTTCATACCCTCTCTCCTCCTGATTTCTAAACGCGGCATCGTGCTCGTTTTTTCGTTTTGACACCACCAACACGTCTCGTTGCCCATTTCTAACCTATAATCGAGACTTTTTCGGGTTTTAAAGGAACTGGATATAATTTCATTCCCTCTCTCCTCCCGATTTCTAAACGAGGCTTCGTGCTCCTTTTTTCTTTTTGACACCACCAACAAGTCCTGTGGCCCATTTCTAACCTATAATCCAGAGTTTTTCTGGTTTTAAAGGAAGTTGATATAATTTCATACCCTCTCTCCTCCTGATTTCTAAACGCGGCTTCGTGCTCGTTTTTTCGTTTTGACACCACCAACACGTCTCGTGGCCCATTTCAAACCTATAATAGAGAATTTTTCGGGTTTTAAAGGAACTGGTTATAATTTCATACCCTCTCTTCTCCCGATTTCTAAACGAGGCATCGTGCTCGTTTTTTCATTTTGACACAACCAACATTTCTCGTTGCCCATTTCTAACCTATAATCAAGACTTTTTCGGGTTTTAAAGGAAGTGGATATAATTTCATACCTTCTCTCCTCCCGATTTCTAAACGAGGCTTCGTGCTCGTTTTTTCGTTTGTGACACCACCAACACGTCCCGTGGCCCTTTTCTAAACTATAATAGAGAATTCTTCGTGTTTTAAAGGAAGTGGATATAATTTCATACCCTCTCTCCTCCCGATTTCTAAACGCGGCTTCGTGCTCGTTTTTTCGTTTTGACACCACCAACACGTCTCTGGCCAATTTCTAACCTATAATAGGGAATTTTTCGGGTTTTAAAGGAACTGGATATAATTTCATAACCTCTCTTCTCCCGATTTCTAAACGAGGCATCGTGCTCGTTTTTTCGTTTTGACACCACCAACACGTCTCGTTGCCCATTTCTAACCTATAATCGAGACTTTTTCGGGTTTTAAAGGAAGAGGATATAATTTCATTCCCTCTCTCCTCCCGATTTCTAAAGGAGGCTTCGTGCTCCTTTTTTCGTTTTGACACCACCAACAAGTCCTGTGGCCCATTTCTAACCTATAATCCAGACTTTTCTGGTTTTAAAGGAAGTTGATATAATTTCATACCCTCTCTCCTCCTGATTTCTAAACGCGGCTTCGTGCTCGTTTTTTCGTTTTGACACCACCAACACGTCTCGTGGCCCATTTCTAACCTATAATAGAGAATTTTTCGGGTTTTAAAGGAACTGGATATAATTTCATACCCTCTCTTCTCCCGATTTCTAAACGAGGCATCGTGCTCGTTTTTTCGTTTTGACACAACCAACATTTCTCGTGGCCCATTTCTAACCTATAATCCAGACTTTTTCGGGTTTTAAAGGAAGTGGATATAATTTCAAACCCTCTCTCATCCCGATTTCTAAACGAGGCTTCGTGCTCCTTTTTTCGTTTTGACACCGCCAACAAGTCCTGTGGCCCATTTCTAACCTATAATCCAGACTTTTTCTGGTTTTAAAGGAAGTTGATATAATTTCATACCCTCTCTCCTCCTGATTTCTAAACGCGGCTTCGTGCTCGTTTTTTCGTTTTCACTCCACCAACACGTCCCGTGGCCCATTTCTAACCTATAATCGAGACTTTTTCGGGTTTTAAAGGAAGTGGATATAATTTCATACCCTCTCTCCTCCCGATTTCTAAACGAGTCTTCGTGCTCGTTTTTTCGTTTTGACACCACCAACACGTCTCGTGGCCTATATCTAACCTATAATCGAGACTTTTTCGGGTTTTAAAGGAAGTGGATATAATTTCACTCCGTCTCTCCTCCCGATTTCTAAACGAGGCTTCGTGCTCATTTTTTCGTTTTGACACCACCAACACGTCTCGTCGCCCATTTCTAACCTATAATCGAGACTTTTTCGGGTTTTAAAGGAAGTGGATATAATTTCATACCCTCTCTCCTCTCGATTTCTAAACGAGGCTTCGCGCTCGTTTTTTCGTTTTGACACCACCAACAAGTCCCGTGGCCCATTTTTAACCTATAATCCAGACTTTTTCGGGTTTTAAAGGAAGTGGATATAATTTCATTCCTTCTCTCCTACCGATTTCTAAACGAGGCTTCGTGCTCGTTTTTTCGTTTTGACACCACCAACACGTCTCGTTGCCCATTTCTAACCTATAATCGAGACTTTTTCGGGTTTTAAAGGAAGTGGATATAATTTCATACCCTCTCTCCTCCCGATTTCTAAACGAGGCTTCGTGCTCCTTTTTTCGTTTTGACACCACCAACAAGTCCTGTGGCCCATTTCTAACCTATAATCCAGACTTTTTCTGGTTTTAAAGGAAGTTGATATAATTTCATACCCTCTCTCCTCCTGATTTCTAAACGCGGCATCGTGCTCGTTTTTTCGTTTTGACACCACCAACACGTCTCGTTGCCCATTTCTAACCTATAATCGAGACTTTTTCGGGTTTTAAAGGAACTGGATATAATTTCATTCCCTCTCTCCTCCCGATTTCTAAACGAGGCTTCGTGCTCCTTTTTTCTTTTTGACACCACCAACAAGTCCTGTGGCCCATTTCTAACCTATAATCCAGAGTTTTTCTGGTTTTAAAGGAAGTTGATATAATTTCATACCCTCTCTCCTCCTGATTTCTAAACGCGGCTTCGTGCTCGTTTTTTCGTTTTGACACCACCAACAAGTCCTGTGGCCCATTTCTAACATATAATCCAGACTTTTTCTGGTTTTAAAGGAAGTTGATATAATTTCATACCCTCTCTCCTCCCGATTTCTAAACAAGGCTTCGTGCTCGTTTTTTCGTTTTGACACCACCAACACGTCTCGTGGCCTATTTCTAACCTATAATAGAGAATTTTTCGGGTTTTAATGGAACTGGATATAATTTCATACCCTCTCTTCTCCCGATTTCTAAACGAGGCATCGTGCTCGTTTTCTCGTTTTGACACCACCAACACGTCTCGTTGCCCATTTCTAACCTATAATCGAGACTTTTTTGGGTTTTAAAGGAAGTGGATATAATTTCATACCCTCTCTCCTCCCGATTTCTAAACGAGGCTTCGTGCTCCTTTTTTCGTTTTGACACCACCAACAAGTCCTGTGGCCCATTTCTAACCTATAATCCAGACTTTTTCTGGTTTTAAAGGAAGTTGATATAATTTCATACCCTCTCTCCTCCTGATTTCTATACGCGGCTTCGTGCTCGTTTTTTCGTTTTGACACCACCAACACGTCTCGTGGCCCATTTCTAACCTATAATAGAGAATTTTTCGGGTTTTAATGGAACTGGATATAATTTCATACCCTCTCTTCTCCCGATTTCTAAACGAGGCATCGAGCTCGTTTTTTCGTTTTGACACGACCAACATGTCTCGTGGCCCATTTCTAACCTATAATACAAACTTTTTCGGGATTTAAAGGAAGTGGATATAATTTCATACCTTCTCTCCTCCCGATTTCTAAACGAGGCTTCGTTCTCGTTTTTTCGTTTTGACACCACCAACACGTCTCGTTGCCCATTTCTAACCTATAATCGAGACTTTTTCGGGTTTTAAAAGAAGTGGATATAATTTCATACCCTCTCTCCTCCCGATTTCTAAACGAGGCTTTGTGCTCCTTTTTTCGTTTTGACACCACCAACAAGTCCTGTGGCCCATTTATAACCCATAATCCAGACTTTTTCTGGTTTTAAAGGAAGTTGATATAATTTCATACCCTCTCTCCTCCTGATTTCTAAACGCGGCATCGTGCTCGTTTTTTCGTTTTGACACCACCAACACGTCTCGTTGCCCATTTCTAACCTATAATCGAGACTTTTTCGGGTTTTAAAGGAACTGGATATAATTTCATTCCCTCTCTCCTCCCGATTTCTAAACGAGGCTTCGTGCTCCTTTTTTCTTTTTGACACCACCAACAAGTCCTGTGGCCCATTTCTAACCTATAATCCAGAGTTTTTCTGGTTTTAAAGGAAGTTGATATAATTTCATACCCTCTCTCCTCCTGATTTCTAAACGCGGCTTCGTGCTCGTTTTTTCGTTTTGACACCACCAACACGTCTCGTGGCCCATTTCAAACCTATAATAGAGAATTTTTCGGGTTTTAAAGGAACTGGATATAATTTCATACCCTCTCTTCTCCCGATTTCTAAACGAGGCATCGTGCTCGTTTTTTCATTTTGACACAACCAACATTTCTCGTTGCCCATTTCTAACCTATAATCAAGACTTTTTCGGGTTTTAAAGGAAGTGGATATAATTTCATACCTTCTCTCCTCCCGATTTCTAAACGAGGCTTCGTGCTCGTTTTTTCGTTTGTGACACCACCAACACGTCCCGTGGCCCTTTTCTAAACTATAATAGAGAATTCTTCGTGTTTTAAAGGAAGTGGATATAATTTCATACCCTCTCTCCTCCCGATTTCTAAACGCGGCTTCGTGCTCGTTTTTTCGTTTTGACACCACCAACACGTCTCTGGCCAATTTCTAACCTATAATAGAGAATTTTTCGGGTTTTAAAGGAACTGGATATAATTTCATAACCTCTCTTCTCCCGATTTCTAAACGAGGCATCGTACTCGTTTTTTCGTTTTGACACCACCAACACGTCTCGTTGCCCATTTCTAACCTATAATCGAGACTTTTTCGGGTTTTAAAGGAAGAGGATATAATTTCATTCCCTCTCTCCTCCCGATTTCTAAAGGAGGCTTCGTGCTCCTTTTTTCGTTTTGACACCACCAACAAGTCCTGTGGCCCATTTCTAACCTATAATCCAGACTTTTCTGGTTTTAAAGGAAGTTGATATAATTTCATACCCTCTCTCCTCCTGATTTCTAAACGCGGCTTCGTGCTCGTTTTTTCGTTTTGACACCACCAACACATCTCGTGGCCCATTTCTAACCTATAATAGAGAATTTTTCGGGTTTTAAAGGAACTGGATATAATTTCATACCCTCTCTTCTCCCGATTTCTAAACGAGGCATCGTGCTCGTTTTTTCGTTTTGACACAACCAACATTTCTCGTGGCCCATTTCTAACCTATAATCCAGACTTTTTCGGGTTTTAAAGGAAGTGGATATAATTTCAAACCCTCTCTCATCCCGATTTCTAAACGAGGCTTCGTGCTCCTTTTTTCGTTTTGACACCGCCAACAAGTCCTGTGGCCCATTTCTAACCTATAATCCAGACTTTTTCTGGTTTTAAAGGAAGTTGATATAATTTCATACCCTCTCTCCTCCTGATTTCTAAACTCGGCTTCGTGCTCGTTTTTTCGTTTTCACTCCACCAACACGTCCCGTGGCCCATTTCTAACCTATAATCGAGACTTTTTCGGGTTTTAAAGGAAGTGGATATAATTTCATACCCTCTCTCCTCCCGATTTCTAAACGAGTCTTCGTGCTCGTTTTTTCGTTTTGACACCACCAACACGTCTCGTGGCCTATATCTAACCTATAATCGAGACTTTTTCGGGTTTTAAAGGAAGTGGATATAATTTCACTCCGTCTCTCCTCCCGATTTCTAAACGAGGCTTCGTGCTCATTTTTTCGTTTTGACACCACCAACACGTCTCGTCGCCCATTTCTAACCTATAATCGAGACTTTTTCGGGTTTTAAAGGAAGTGGATATAATTTCATACCCTCTCTCCTCTCGATTTCTAAACGAGGCTTCGCGCTCGTTTTTTCGTTTTGACACCACCAACAAGTCCCGTGGCCCATTTTTAACCTATAATCCAGACTTTTTCGGGTTTTAAAGGAAGTGGATATAATTTCATTCCTTCTCTCCTCCCGATTTCTAAACGAGGCTTCGTGCTCGTTTTTTCGTTTTGACACCACCAACACGTCTCGTTGCCCATTTCTAACCTATAATCGAGACTTTTTCGGGTTTTAAAGGAAGTGGATATAATTTCATACCCTCTCTCCTCCCGATTTCTAAACGAGGCTTCGTGCTCCTTTTTTCGTTTTGACACCACCAACAAGTCCTGTGGCCCATTTCTAACCTATAATCCAGACTTTTTCTGGTTTTAAAGGAAGTTGATATAATTTCATACCCTCTCTCCTCCTGATTTCTAAATGCGGCTTCGTGCTCGTTTTTTCGTTTTCAGTCCACCAACACGTCCCGTGGCCCATTTCTAACCTATAATCGAGACTTTTTCGGGTTTTAAAGGAAGTGGATATAATTTCATTCCGTCTCTCCTCCCGATTTCTAAACGAGGCTTCGTGCTCGTTTCTTCGTTTTGACACCAGCAACATGTCTCGTGGCCCATTTCGAACCTATAATCCAGACTTTTTCGGTTTTAAAGGAAGTGGATATAATTTCATACCCTCTCTCCACCCGATTTCTAAACGAGGCTTCGTGCTCCTTTTTTCGTTTTGACACCACCAACAAGTACTGTGGCCCATTTCTAACATATAATCCAGACTTTTTCTGGTTTTAAAGGAAGTTGATATAATTTCATACCCTCTCTCCTCCCGATTTCTAAACAAGGCTTCGTGCTCGTTTTTTCGTTTTGACACCACCAACACGTCTCGTGACCCATTTCTAACCTATAATAGAGAATTTTTCGGGTTTTAAAGGAACTGGATATAATTTCATAACCTCACTTCTCCCGATTTCTAAACGAGGCATCGTGCTCGTTTTTTCGTTTTGACACCACCAACACGTCTTGTTGCCCATTTCTAACCTATAATCTAGACTTTTTCGGGTTTTAAAGGAAGTGGATATAATTTCATACCCTCTCTCCTCCCGATTTCTAAACGAGGCTTCGTGCTCCTTTTTTCGTTTTGACACCACCAACAAGTCCTGTGGCCCATTTCTAACCTATAATCCAGACTTTTTCTGGTTGTAAAGGAAGTTGATATAATTTCATACCCTCTCTCCTCCTGATTTCTAAATGCGGCTTCGTGTTCGTTTTTTCATTTTAACACCACCAACACGTCTCGTGGCCCATTTCTAACCTATAATAGAGAATTTTTAGGGTTTTAAAGGAACTGGATATAATTTCATACCCTCTCTTCTCCCGATTTCTAAACGAGGCATCGTGCTCGTTTTTTCGTTTTGACACCACCAACACGTCTTGTTGCCCATTTCTAACCTATAATCGAGACTTTTTCGGGTTTTAAAGGAAGTGGATATAATTTCATTCCCTCTCTCTTCCCGATTTCTAAACGAGGCTTCGTGCTCCTTTTTTCGTTTTGACACCACCAACAAGTCCTGTGGCCCATTTCTAACCTATAATCCAGACTTTTTCTGGTTTTAAAAGAAGTGGATATAATTTCATACCCTCTCTCCTCCCGATTTCTAAACGAGGCTTTGTGCTCCTTTTTTCGTTTTGACACCACCAACAAGTCCTGTGGCCCATTTATAACCCATAATCCAGACTTTTTCTGGTTTTAAAGGAAGTTGATATAATTTCATACCCTCTCTCCTCCTGATTTCTAAACGCGGCATCGTGCTCGTTTTTTCGTTTTGACACCACCAACACGTCTCGTGGCCCATTTCTAACCTATAATAGAGAATTTTTCGGGTTTTAATGGAACTGGATATAATTTCATACCCTCTCTTCTCCCGATTTCTAAACGAGGCATCGTGCTCGTTTTTTCGTTTTGACACAACCAACATGTCTCGTGGCCCTTTTCTAACCTATAATCCAGACTTTTTCGGGTTTTAAAGGAAGTGGATATAATTTCATACCTTCTCTCCTCCCGATTTCTAAACGAGGCTTCGTTCTCGTTTTTTCGTTTTGACACCACCAACACGTCTCGTTGCCCATTTCTAACCTATAATCGAGACTTTTTCGGGTTTTAAAAGAAGTGGATATAATTTCATACCCTCTCTCCTCCCGATTTCTAAACGAGGCTTTGTGCTCCTTTTTTCGTTTTGACACCACCAACAAGTCCTGTGGCCCATTTATAACCCATAATCCAGACTTTTTCTGGTTTTAAAGGAAGTTGATATAATTTCATACCCTCTCTCCTCCTGATTTCTAAACGCGGCATCGTGCTCGTTTTTTCGTTTTGACACCACCAACACGTCTCGTTGCCCATTTCTAACCTATAATCGAGACTTTTTCGGGTTTTAAAGGAAGTGGATATAATTTCATTCCCTCTCTCCTCCCGATTTCTAAACGAGGCTTCGTGCTCCTTTTTTCTTTTTGACACCACCAACAAGTCCTGTGGCTCATTTCTAACCTATAATCCAGACTTTTTCTGGTTTTAAAGGAAGTTGATATAATTTCATACCCTGTCTCCTCCTGATTTCTAAACGCGGCTTCGTGCTCGTTTTTTCGTTTTGACACCACCAACACGTCTCGTGGCCCATTTCTAACCTATAATCCAGACTTTTTCGGGTTTTAAAGGAACTGGATATAATTTCATACCCTCTCTCCTCCTGATTTCTATACGCGGCTTCGTGCTCATTTTTTCGTTTTGACACCACCAACACGTCTCGTGGCCCATTTCTAACCTATAATAGAGAATTTTTCGGGTTTTAATGGAACTGGATATTATTTCATACCCTCTCTTCTCCCGATTTCTAAACGAGGCATCGTGCTCGTTTTTTCGTTTTGACACAACCAACATGTCTCGTGGCCCTTTTCTAACCTATAATCCAGACTTTTTCGGGTTTTAAAGGAAGTGGATATAATTTCATACCTTCTCTCCTCCCGATTTCTAAACGAGGCTTCGTTCTCGTTTTTTCGTTTTGACACCACCAACACGTCTCGTTGCCCATTTCTAACCTATAATCGAGACTTTTTCGGGTTTTTAAAGAAGTGGATATAATTTCATACCCTCTCTCCTCCCGATTTCTAAACGAGGCTTTGTGCTCCTTTTTTCGTTTTGACACCACCAACAAGTCCTGTGGCCCATTTATAACCCATAATCCAGACTTTTTCTGGTTTTAAAGGAAGTTGATATAATTTCATATCCTCTCTCCTCCCGATTTCTAAACGCGGCATCGTGCTCATTTTTTCGTTTTGACACCACCAACACGTCTCGTTGCCCATTTCTAACCTATAATCGAGACTTTTTCGGGTTTTAAAGGAAGTGGATATAATTTCATTCCCTCTCTCCTCCCGATTTCTAAACGAGGCTTCGTGCTCCTTTTTTCTTTTTGACACCACCAACAAGTCCTGTGGCCCATTTCTGACCTATAATCCAGACTTTTTCTGGTTTTAAAGGAAGTTGATATAATTTCATACCCTCTCTCCTCCTGATTTCTAAACGCGGCTTCGTGCTCGTTTTTTCGTTTTGACACCACCAACACGTCTCGTGGCCCATTTCTAACCTATAATAGAGAATTTTTCGGGTTTTAATGGAACTGGATATAATTTCATACCCTCTCATCTCCCGATTTCTAAACGAGGCATCGTGCTCGTTTTTTCGTTTTGACACAACCAACATGTCTCGTGGCCCATTTCTAACCTATAATCCAGACTTTTTCGGGTTTTAAAGGAAGTGGATATAATTTCATACCCTCTCTCCTCCCGATTTCTAAACGAGGCTTCGTGCTCATTTTTTCGTTTTGACACAACCAACACGTCTCGTGGCCCATTTCTAACCTATAATCGAGACTTTTTCGGACTTTAAAGGAAGTGGATATAATTTCATACCCTCTCTCCTCCCGATTTCTAAACGAGGCTTCGCGCTCGTTTTTTCGTTTTGACACCACCAACACGTCCCGTGGCCCTTTTCAAACCTACAATCTAGATTTTTTCGGGTTTTAAAGGAAGCGGATATAATTTCATACCCTCTCTCCTCCCGATTTCTACACGAGGCTTTGTGCTCGTTTTTTCGTTTTGACACCACCAACACGTCTCGTGGCCTATATCTAACCTATAATCGAGACTTTTTCGGGTTTTAAAGGAAGTGGATATAATTTCATTCCGTCTCTCCTCCCGATTTCTAAACGAGGCTTCGTGCACATTTTTTCGTTTTGACACCACCAACACGTCTCGTGGCCCATTTCTAACATATAATCTAGACTTTTTCTGGTTTTAAAGGAAGTGGATATAATTTCATACCCTCTCTCCTCTCGATTTCTAAACGAGGCTTCGCGCTCGTTTTTTCGTTTTGACACTACCAACAAGTCCCGTGGCCCATTTCTAACCTATAATCTAGACTTTTTCGAGTTTTAAAGGAAGTGGATATAATTTGATACGCTACCTCCTCCCGATTTCTAAACGAGGCTTCGTGCTCGTTTTTTGGTTTTGACACCACCAACAATTCCCGTGGCCCATTTCTAACCTATAATCGAGACTTTTTCGGGTTTTAATGGAAGTGGATATAATTTCATACCCTCTCTCCTCCCGATTTCTAAACGAGGCTTCGTGCTCGTTTTTTCATTTTGACACCACCAAGACGTCTCGTGGCCCATTTCTAACCTATAATCGAGACTTTTTCGGGTTTTAAAGGAAGCGGATATAATTTCATACCCTCTCTCCTCCCGATTTCTACACGAGGCTTCGTGCTCGTTTTTTCGTTTTGACACCACCAACACGTCTCGTGGCCTATATCTAACCTATAATCGAGACTTTTTCGGGTTTTAAAGGAAGTGGATATAATTTCATTCCGTCTCTCCTCCCGATTTCTAAACGAGGCTTCGTGCACATTTTTTCGTTTTGACACCACCAACACGTCTCGTGGCCCATTTCTAACATATAATCGAGACTTTTTCTGGTTTTAAAGGAAGTGGATATAATTTCATACCCTCTCTCCTCTCGATTTCTAAACGAGGCTTCGCGCTCGTTTTTTCGTTTTGACACTACCAACAAGTCCCGTGGCCCATTTCTAACCTATAATCCAGTCTTTTTCGAGTTTTAAAGGAAGTGGATATAATTTGATACGCTACCTCCTCCCGATTTCTAAACGAGGCTTCGTGCTCGTTTTTTGGTTTTGACACCACCAACAATTCCCGTGGCCCATTTCTAACCTATAATCGAGACTTTTTCGGGTTTTAATGGAAGTGGATATAATTTCATACCCTCTCTCCTCCCGATTTCTAAACGAGACTTCGTGCTCGTTTTTTCGTTTTGACACCACCAACAAGTCCCGTGGCCTATTTCTAACCTATAATCCAGACTTTTTCGGGTTTTAAAGGAAGTGGATATAATTTCATACCTTCTCTCCTCCCGATTTCTAAACGAGGCTTCGTGCTCGTTTTTTCATTTTGACACCACCAACACGTCTCGTTGCCCATTTCTAACCTATAATCGAGACTTTTTCGGGTTTTAAAGGAAGTGGATAGAATTTCATACCCTCTCTCCTCCCGATTTCTAAACGAGGCTTCGTGCTCCTTTTTTCGTTTTGACACCACCAACAAGTCCTGTGGCCCATTTCTAACCTATAATCCAGACTTTTTCTGGTTTTAAAGGAAGTTGATATAATTTCATACCCTCTCTCCTCCTGATTTCTAAACGCGGCTTCATGCTCGTTTTTTCGTTTTCACTCCACCAACACGTCCCGTGGCCCATTTCTAACCTATAATCGAGACTTTTTCGGGTTTTAAAGGAAGTGGATATAATTTCATACCCTCTCTCCTCCCGATTTCTAAACGAGGCTTCGTGCTCGTTTTTTCGTTTTGAGACCACCAACATGTCTCGTGGCCCATTTCTAACCTATAATCCAGACTTTTTCGGGTTTTAAAGGAAGTGGATATAATTTCATACCCTCTCTCCCCCCGATTTCTAAACGAGGCTTCGTGCTCCTTTTTTCGTTTTGACACCACCAACAAGTCCTGTGGCCCATTTCTAACCTATAATCCAGACTTTTTCTGGTTTTAAAGGAAGTTGATATAATTTCATACCCTCTCTCCTCCTGATTTCTAAATGCGGCTTCGTGCTCGTTTTTTCGTTTTCAGTCCACCAACACGTCCCGTGGCCCATTTCTAACCTATAATCGAGACTTTTTCGGGTTTTAAAGGAAGTGGATATAATTTCATACCCTCTCTCCTCCCGAATTCTAAACGAGGCTTCGTGCTCGTTTTTTCATTTTGACACCAGCAACATGTCTCGTGGCCCATTTCTAACCTATAATCCAGACTTTTTCGGGTTTTAAAGGAAGTGGATATAATTTCATACCCTCTCTCCTCCCGATTTCTAAACGAGGCTTCGTGCTCCTTTTTTCGTTTTGACACCACCAACAAGTCCTGTGGCCCATTTCTAACCTATAATCCAGACTTTTTCTGGTTGTAAAGGAAGTTGATATAATTTCATACCCTCTCTCCTCCTGATTTCTAAATGCGGCTTCGTGTTCGTTTTTTCGTTTTAACACCACTAACACGTCTCGTGGCCCATTTCTAACCTATAATAGAGAATTTTTAGGGTTTTAAAGGAACTGGATATAATTTCATACCCTCTCTTCTCCCGATTTCTAAACGAGGCATCGTGCTCGTTTTTTCGTTTTGACACCACCAACACGTCTTTTTGCCCATTTCTAACCTATAATCGAGACTTTTTCGGGTTTTAAAGGAAGTGGATATAATTTCATTCCCTCTCTCTTCCCGATTTCTAAACGAGACTTCGTGCTCCTTTTTTCGTTTTGACACCACCAACAAGTCCTGTGGCCCATTTCTAACCTATAATCCAGACTTTTTCTGGTTTTAAAGGAAGTTGATATAATTTCATACCCTCTCTCCTCCTGATTTCTATACGCGGCTTCGTGCTCGTTTTTTCGTTTTGACACCACCAACACGTCTCGTGGCCCATTTCTAACCTATAATAGAGAATTTTTCGGGTTTTAATGGAACTGTATATAATTTCATACCCTCTCTTCTCCTGATTTCTAAACGAGGAATCGTGCTCGTTTTTTCGTTTTGACACAACCAACATGTCTCGTGGCCCTTTTCTAACCTATAATCCAGACTTTTTCGGGTTTTAAAGGAAGTGGATATAATTTCATACCTTCTCTCCTCCCGATTTCTAAACGAGGCTTCGTTCTCGTTTTTTCGTTTTGACACCACCAACACGTCTCGTTGCCCATTTCTAACCTATAATCGAGACTTTTTCGGGTTTTAAAAGAAGTGGATATAATTTCATACCCTCTCTCCTCCCGATTTCTAAACGAGGCTTTGTGCTCCTTTTTTCGTTTTGACACCACCAACAAGTCCTGTGGCCCATTTATAACCCATAATCCAGACTTTTTCTGGTTTTAAAGGAAGTAGATATAATTTCATACCCTCTCTCCTCCTGATTTCTAAACGCGACATCGTGCTCGTTTTTTCGTTTTGACACCACCAACACGTCTCGTTGCCCATTTCTAACCTATAATCGAGACTTTTTCGGGTTTTAAAGGAAGTGGATATAATTTCATTCCCTCTCTCCTCCCGATTTCTAAACGAGGCTTCGTGCTCCTTTTTTCTTTTTGACACCACCAACAAGTCTTGTGGCCCATTTCTAACCTATAAACCAGACTTTTTCTGGTTTTAAAGGAAGTTGATATAATTTCATACCCTCTCTCCTCCTGATTTCTAAACGCGGCTTCGTGCTCGTTTTTTCGTTTTGACACCACCAACACGTCTCGTGGCCCATTTCTAACCTATAATCCAGACTTTTTCGGGTTTTAAAGGAACTGGATATAATTTCATACCCTCTCTCCTCCTGATTTCTATACGCGGCTTCGTGCTCATTTTTTCGTTTTGACACCACCAACACGTCTCGTGGACCATTTCTAACCTATAATAGAGAATTTTTCGGGTTTTAATGGAACTGGATATTATTTCATACCCTCTCTTCTCCCGATTTCTAAACGAGGCATCGTGCTCGTTTTTTCGTTTTGACACAACCAACATGTCTCGTGGCCCTTTTCTAACCTATAATCGAGACTTTTTCGGGTTTTAAAGGAAGTGGATATAATTTCATACCTTCTCTCCTCCCGATTTCTGAACGAGGCTTCGTTCTCGTTTTTTCGTTTTGACACCACCAACACGTCTCGTTGCCCATTTCTAACCTATAATCGAGACTTTTTCGGGTTTTAAAAGAAGTGGATATAATTTCATACCCTCTCTCCTCCCGATTTCTAAACGAGGCTTTGTGCTCCTTTTTTCGTTTTGACATCACCAACAAGTCCTGTGGCCCATTTATAACCCATAATCCAGACTTTTTCTAGTTTTAAAGGAAGTTGATATAATTTCATACCCTCTCTCCTCCTGATTTCTAAACGCGGCATCGTGCTCGTTTTTTCGTTTTGACACCACCAACACGTCTCGTTGCCCATTTCTAACCTATAATCGAGACTTTTTCGGGTTTTAAAGGAAGTGGATATAATTTCATTCCCTCTCTCCTCCCGATTTCTAAACAAGGCTTCGTGCTCCTTTTTTCTTTTTGACACCACCAACAAGTCCTGTGGCCCATTTCTAACCTATAATCCAGACTTTTTCTGGTTTTAAAGGAAGTTGATATAATTTCATACCCTCTCTCCTCCTGATTTCTAAACGCGGCTTCGTGCTCGTTTTTTCGTTTTGACACCACCAACACGTCTCGTGGCCCATTTCTAACCTATAATAGAGAATTTTTCGGGTTTTAAAGGAACTGGATATAATTTCATACCCTCTCTTCTCCCGATTTCTAAACGAGGCATCGTGCTCGTTTTTTCATTTTGACACAACCAACATGTCTCGTTGCCCATTTCTAACCTATAATCTAGACTTTTTCGGGTTTTAAAGGAAGTGGATATAATTTCATACCTTCTCTCCTCCCGATTTCTAAACGAGGCTTCGTGCTCGTTTTTTCGTTTTGACACCACCAACACGTCCCGTGGCCCTTTTCTAAACTATAATAGAGAATTCTACGTATTTTAAAGGAAGTGGATATAATTTCATACCCTCTCTCCTCCCGATTTCTAAACGAGGCTTCGTGCTCGTTTTTTCGTTTTGACACCACCAACATGTCTCGTGGCCCATTTCTAACCTATAATCCAGACTTTTTCTGGTTTTAAAGGAAGTTGATATAATTTCATACCTTCTCTCCTCCCGATTTCTAAACGAGGCTTCGTGCTCGTTTTTTAGTTTTGACACCACCAACACGTCTCGTTGCCCATTTCTAACCTATAATCGAGACTTTTTCGCGTTTTAAAGGAAGTGGATATAATTTCATACCCTCTCTTCTCCCGATTTCTAAACGAGGCATCGTGCTCATTTTTTCGTTTTGACACAACCAACATGTCTGGTGGCCCATTTCTAACCTATAATCCAGACTTTTTCGGGTTTTAAAGGAAGTGGATATAATTTCATACCCTCTCTCCTCCCGATTTCTAAACGAGGCTTCGTGCTCCTTTTTTCGTTTTGACACCACCAACAAGTCCTGTGGCCCTTTTCTAACCTATAATCTAGACTTTTTCTGGTTTTAAAGGAAGTTGATATAATTTCATACCCTCTCTCCTCCTGATTTCTGAACGCGGCTTCGTGCTCGTTTTTTCGTTTTGACACCACCAACACGTCTCGTGGCCCATTTCTAACCTATAATAGAGAATTTTTTGGGTTTTAAAGGAACTGGATATAATTTCATACCCTCTCTTCTCCCGATTTCTAAACGAGGCATCGTGCTCGTTTTTTCGTTTTGACACAACCAACATGTCTCGTGGCCCATTTCTAACCTATAATCCAGACTTTTTCGGGTTTTAAAGGAAGTGGATATAATTTCATACCCTCTCTCCTCCCGATTTCTAAACGAGGCTTCGTGCTCATTTTTTCATTTTGACACCACCAAGACGTCTCGTGGCCCATTTCTAACCTATAATCGAGACTTTTTCGGGTTTTAAAGGAAGCGGATATAATTTCATACCCTCTCTCCTCCCGATTTCTACACGAGGCTTCGTGCTCGTTTTTTCATTTTGACACCACCAACACGTCTCGTGGCCTATATCTAACCTATAATCGAGACTTTTTCGGGTTTTAAAGGAAGTGGATATAATTTCATTCCGTCACTCCTCCCGATTTCTAAACGAGGCTTCGTGCACATTTTTTCGTTTTGACACCACCAACACGTCTCGTGGCCCATTTCTAACCTATAATCGAGACTTTTTCTGGTTTTAAAGGAAGTGGATATAATTTCATACCCTCTCTCCTCTCGATTTCTAAACGAGGCTTCGCGCTCGTTTTTTCGTTTTGACACTACCAACAAGTCCCGTGGCCCATTTCTAACCTATAATCCAGACTTTTTCGAGTTTTAAAGGAAGTGGATATAATTTGATACGCTACCTCCTCCCGATTTCTAAACGAGGCTTCGTGCTCATTTTTTGGTTTTGACACCACCAACAATTCCCGTGGCCCATTTCTAACCTATAATCGAGACTTTTTCGGGTTTTAATGGAAGTGGATATAATTTCATACCCTCTCTCCTCCCGATTTCTAAACGAGGCTTCGTGCTCGTTTTTTCATTTTGACACCACCAAGACGTCTCGTGGCCCATTTCTAACCTATAGTCGAGACTTTTTCGGGTTTTAAAGGAAGCGGATATAATTTCATACCCTCCCTCCTCCCGATTTCTACACGAGGCTTCGTGCTCGTTTTTTCGTTTTGACACCACCAACACGTCTCGTGGCCTATATCTAACCTATAATCGAGACTTTTTCGGGTTTTAAAGGAAGTGGATATAATTTCATTCCATCTCTCCTCCCGATTTCTAAACGAGGCTTCGTGCACATTTTTTCGTTTTGACACCACCAACACGTCTCGTGGCCCATTTCTAACCTATAATCGAGACTTTTTCTGGTTTTAAAGGAAGTGGATATAATTTCATACCCTCTCTCCTCTCGATTTCTAAACGAGGCTTCGCGCTCGTTTTTTCGTTTTGACACTACCAACAAGTCCCGTGGCCCATTTCTAACCTATAATCCAGACTTTTTCGAGTTTTAAAGGAAGTGGATATAATTTGATACGCTACCTCCTCCCGATTTCTAAACGAGGCTTCGTGCTCGTTTTTTGGTTTTGACACCACTAACAATTCCCGTGGCCCATTTCTAACCTATAATCGAGACTTTTTCGGGTTTTAATGGAAGTGGATATAATTTCATACCCTCTCTCCTCCCGATTTCTAAACGAGGCTTCGTGCTCGTTTTTTCGTTTTGACACCACCAACAAGTCCCGTGGCCTATTTCTAACCTATAATCCAGACTTTTTCGGGTTTTAAAGGAAGTTGATATAATTTCATACCTTCTCTCCTCCCGATTTCTAAACGAGGCTTCGTGCTCGTTTTTTCATTTTGACACCACCAACACGTCTCGTTGCCCATTTCTAACCTATAATCGAGACTTTTTCGGGTTTTAAAGGAAGTGGATAGAATTTCATACCCTCTCTCCTCCCGATTTCTAAACGAGGCTTCGTACTCCTTTTTTCGTTTTGACACCACCAACAAGTCCTGTGGCCCATTTCTAACCTATAATCCAGACTTTTTCTGGTTTTAAAGGAAGTTGATATAATTTCATACCCTCTCTCCTCCTGATTTCTAAACGCGGCTTCATGCTCGTTTTTTCGTTTTCACTCCACCAACACGTCCCGTGGCCCATTTCTAACCTATAATCGAGACTTTTTCGGTTTTTAAAGGAAGTGGATATAATTTCGTACCCTCTCTCCTCCCGATTTCTAAACGAGGCTTCGTGCTCGTTTTTTCGTTTTGAGACCACCAACATGTCTCGTGGCCCATTTCTAACCTATAATCCAGACTTTTTCGGGTTTTAAAGGAAGTAGATATAATTTCATACCCTCTCTCCCCCCGATTTCTAAACGAGGCTTCGTGCTCCTTTTTTCATTTTGACACCACCAACAAGTCCTGTGGCCCATTTCTAACCTATAATCCATACTTTTTCTGGTTTTAAAGGAAGTTGATATAATTTCATACCCTCTCTCCTCCTGATTTCTAAATGCGGCTTCGTGCTCGTTTTTTCGTTTTCAGTCCACCAACACGTCCCGTGGCCCATTTCTAACCTATAATCGAGACTTTTTCGGGTTTTAAAGGAAGTGGATATAATTTCATACCCTCTCTCCTCCCGAATTCTAAACGAGGCTTCGTGCTCGTTTTTTCATTTTGACACCAGCAACATGTCTCGTGGCCCATTTCTAACCTATAATCCAGACTTTTTCGGGTTTTAAAGGAAGTGGATATAATTTCATACCCTCTCTCCTCCCGATTTCTAAACGAGACTTCGTGCTCCTTTTTTCGTTTTGACACCACCAACAAGTCCTGTGGCCCATTTCTAACCTATAATCCAGACTTTTTCTGGTTTTAAAGGAAGTTGATATAATTTCATACCCTCTCTCCTCCTGATTTCTAAACGCGGCTTCATGCTCGTTTTTTCGTTTTCACTCCACCAACACGTCCCGTGGCCCATTTCTAACCTATAATCGAGACTTTTTCGGGTTTTAAAGGAAGTGGATATAATTTCATACCCTCTCTCCTCCCGATTTCTAAACGAGGCTTCGTGCTCGTTTTTTCGTTTTGAGACCACCAACATGTCTCGTGGCCCATTTCTAACCTATAATCCAGACTTTTTCGGGTTTTAAAGGAAGTGGATATAATTTCATACCCTCTCTCCCCCCGATTTCTAAACGAGGCTTCGTGCTCCTTTTTTCGTTTTGACACCACCAACAAGTCCTGTGGCCCATTTCTAACCAATAATCCAGACTTTTTCTGGTTTTAAAGGAAGTTGATATAATTTCATACCCTCTCTCCTCCTGATTTCTAAATGCGGCTTCGTGCTCGTTTTTTCGTTTTCAGTCCACCAACAAGTCCTGTGGCCCATTTATAACCCATAATCCAGACTTTTTCTGGTTTTAAAGGAAGTTGATATAAATTCATACCCTCTCTCCTCCTTATTTCTAAACGCGGCATCGTGCTCGTTTTTTCGTTTTGACACCACCAACACGTCTCGTTGCCCATTTCTAACCTATAATCGAGACTTTTTCGGGTTTTAAAGGAAGTGGATATAATTTCATTCCCTCTCTCCTCCCGATTTCTAAACGAGGCTTCGTGCTCCTTTTTTCATTTTGACACCACCAACAAGTCCTGTGGCCCATTTCTAACCTATAATCCAGACTTTTTCTGGTTTTAAAGGAAGTTGATATAATTTCATACCCTCTCTCCTCCTGATTTCTAAACGCGGCTTCGTGCTCGTTTTTTCGTTTTGACACCACCAACACGTCTCGTGGCCCATTTCTAACCTATAATCCAGACTTTTTCGGGTTTTAAAGGAACTGGATATAATTTCATACCCTCTCTCCTCCTGATTTCTATACGCGGCTTCGTGCTCGTTTTTTCGTTTTGACACCACTAACACGTCTCGTGGCCCATTTCTAACCTATAATAGAGAATTTTTCGGGTTTTAATGGAACTGGATATTATTTCATACCCTCTCTTCTCCCAATTTCTAAACGAGGCATCGTGCTCGTTTTTTCGTTTTGACACAACCAACATGTCTCGTGGCCCTTTTCTAACCTATAATCCAGACTTTTTCGGGTTTTAAAGGAAGTGGATATAATTTCATACCTTCTCTCCTCCCGATTTCTAAACGAGGCTTCGTTCTCGTTTTTTCGTTTTGACACCACCAACACGTCTCGTTGCCCATTTCTAACCTATAATCGAGACTTTTTCGGGTTTTAAAAGAAGTGGATATAATTTCATACCCTCTCTCCTCCCGATTTCTAAACGAGGCTTTGTGCTCCTTTTTTCGTTTGGACACCACCAACAAGTCCTGTGGCCCATTTATAACCCATAATCCAGACTTTTTCTGGTTTTAAAGGAAGTTGATATAATTTCATACCCTCTCTCCTCCTGATTTCCAAACGCGGCATCGTGCTCGTTTTTTCGTTTTGACACCACCAACACGTCTCGTTGCCCATTTCTAACCTATAATCGAGACTTTTTCGGGTTTTAAAGGAAGTGGATATAATTTCATTCCCTCTCTCCTCCCGATTTCTAAACGAGGCTTCGTGCTCCTTTTTTCTTTTTGACACCACCAACAAGTCCTGTGGCCCATTTCTAACCTATAATCCAGACTTTTTCTGGTTTTAAAGGAAGTTGATATAATTTCATACCCTCTCTCCTCCTGATTTCTAAACGCGGCATCGTGCTCGTTTTTTCGTTTTGACACCACCAACACGTCTCGTTGCCCATTTCTAACCTATAATCGAGACTTTTTCGGGTTTTAAAGGAACTGGATATAATTTCATTCCCTCTCTCCTCCCGATTTCTAAACGAGGCTTCGTGCTCCTTTTTTCTTTTTGACACCACCAACAAGTCCTGTGGCCCATTTCTAACCTATAATCTAGACTTTTTCGGGTTTTAAAGGAAGTGGATATAATTTCATACCTTCTCTCCTCCCGATTTCTAAACGAGGCTTCGTGCTCGTTTTTTCGTTTTCACACCACCAACACGTCCCGTGGCCCTTTTCTAAACTATAATAGAGAATTCTACGTGTTTTAAAGGAAGTGGATATAATTTCATACCCTCTCTCCTCCCGATTTCTAAACGCGGCTTCTGCTCTTTTTTTCGTTTTGACACCACCAACACGTCTCGTGGCCCATTTCTAACCTATAATCGAGACTTTTTCAAATTTTTAAGGAAGTGGATATAATTTCATACCCTCTCTCCTCCCGATTTCTAAACGAGGCTTCGTGCTCGTTTTTTCGTTTTGACACCACCAACATGTCTCGTGGCCCATTTCTAACCTATAATCCAGACTTTTTCTGGTTTTAAAGGAAGTTGATATAATTTCATACCTTCTCTCCTCCCGATTTCTAAACGGGGCTTCGTGCTCGTTTTTTAGTTTTGACACCACCAACACGTCTCGTTGCCCATTTCTAACCTATAATCGAGACTTTTTCGCGTTTTAAAGGAAGTGGATATAATTTCATACCCTCTCTTCTCCCGATTTCTAAATGAGGCATCGTGCTCATTTTTTCGTTTTGACACAACCAACATGTCTGGTGGCCCATTTCTAACCTATAATCCAGACTTTTTCGGGTTTTAAAGGAAGTGGATATAATTTCATTCCCTCTCTCCTCCCGATTTCTAAACGAGGCTTCGTGCTCCTTTTTTCTTTTTGACACCACCAACAAGTCCTGTGGCCCATTTCTAACCTATAATCCAGACTTTTTCTGGTTTTAAAGGAAGTTGATATAATTTCATACCCTCTCTCCTCCTGATTTCTAAACGCGGCTTCGTGCTCGTTTTTTCGTTTTGACACCACCAACACGTCTCGTGGCCCATTTCTAACCTATAATCCAGACTTTTTCGGGTTTTAAAGGAACTGGATATAATTTCATACCCTCTCTCCTCCTGATTTCTATACGCGGCTTCGTGCTCGTTTTTTCGTTTTGACACCACCAACACGTCTCGTGGCCCATTTCTAACCTATAATAGATAATTTTTCGGGTTTTAATGGAACTGGATATTATTTCATACCCTCTCTTCTCCCGATTTCTAAACGAGGCATCGTGCTCGTTTTTTCGTTTTGACACAACCAACATGTCTCCTGGCCCTTTTCTAACCTATAATCCAGACTTTTTCGGGTTTTAAAGGAAGTGGATATAATTTCATACCTTCTCTCCTCCCGATTTCTAAACGAGGCTTCGTTCTCGTTTTTTCGTTTTGACTCTACCAACACGTCTCGTTGCCCATTTCTAACCTATAATCGAGACTTTTTCGGGTTTTAAAAGAAGTGGATATAATTTCATACCCTCTCTCCTCCCGATTTCTAAACGAGGCTTTGTGCTCCTTTTTTCGTTTCGACACCACCAACAAGTCCTGTGGCCCATTTATAACCCATAATCCAGACTTTTTCTGGTTTTAAAGGAAGTTGATATAATTTCATACCCTCTCTCCTCCTGATTTCTAAACGCGGCATCGTGCTCGTTTTTTCGTTTTGACACCACCAACACGTCTCGTTGCCCATTTCTAACCTATAATCGAGACTTTTTCGGGTTTTAAAGGAAGTGGATATAATTTCATTCCCTCTCTCCTCCCGATTTCTAAACGAGGCTTCGTGCTCCTTTTTTCTTTTTGACACCACCAACAAGTCCTGTGGCTCATTTCTAACCTATAATCCAGACTTTTTCTGGTTTTAAAGGAAGTTGATATAATTTCATACCCTGTCTCCTCCTGATTTCTAAACGCGGCTTCGTGCTCGTTTTTTCGTTTTGACACCACCAACACGTCTCGTGGCCCATTTCTAACCTATAATAGAGAATTTTTCGGGTTTTAATGGAACTGGATATTATTTCATACCCTCTCTTCTCCCGATTTCTAAACGAGGCATCGTGCTCGTTTTTTCGTTTTGACACAACCAACATGTCTCGTGGCCCTTTTCTAACCTATAATCCAGACTTTTTCGGGTTTTAAAGGAAGTGGATATAATTTCATACCTTCTCTCCTCCCGATTTCTAAACGAGGCTTCGTTCTCGTTTTTTCGTTTTGACACCACCAACACGTCTCGTTGCCCATTTCTAACCTATAATCGAGACTTTTTCGGGTTTTAAAAGAAGTGGATATAATTTCATACCCTCTCTCCTCCCGATTTCTAAACGAGGCTTTGTGCTCCTTTTTTCGTTTCGACACCACCAACAAGTCCTGTGGCCCATTTATAACCCATAATCCAGACTTTTTCTGGTTTTAAAGGAAGTTGATATAATTTCATACCCTCTCTCCTCCTGATTTCTAAACGCGGCATCGTGCTCGTTTTTTCGTTTTGACACCACCAACACGTCTCGTTGCCCATTTCTAACCTATAATCGAGACTTTTTCGGGTTTTAAAGGAAGTGGATATAATTTCATTCCCTCTCTCCTCCCGATTTCTAAACGAGGCTTCGTGCTCCTTTTTTCTTTTTGACACCACCAACAAGTCCTGTGGCCCATTTCTAACCTATAATCCAGACTTTTTCTGGTTTTAAAGGAAGTTGATATAATTTCATACCCTCTCTCCTCCTGATTTCTAAACGCGGCATCGTGCTCGTTTTTTCGTTTTGACACCACCAACACGTCTCGTGGCCCATTTCTAACCTATAATAGAGAATTTTTCGGGTTTTAAAGGAACTGGATATAATTTCATACCCTCTCTTCTCCCGATTTCTAAACGAGGCATCGTGCTCGTTTTTTCATTTTGACACAACCAACATGTCTCGTTGCCCATTTCTAACCTATAATCTAGACTTTTTCGGGTTTTAAAGGAAGTGGATATAATTTCATACCTTCTCTCCTCCCGATTTCTAAACGAGGCTTCGTGCTCGTTTTTTCGTTTTGACACCACCAACACGTCCCGTGGCCCTTTTCTAAACTATAATAGAGAATTCTACGTGTTTTAAAGGAAGTGGATATAATTTCATACCCTCTCTCCTCCCGATTTCTAAACGAGGCTTCGTGCTCGTTTTTTCGTTTTGACACCACCAACATGTCTCGTGGCCCATTTCTAACCTATAATCCAGACTTTTTTCTGGTTTTCAAGGAAGTTGTTATAATTTCATACCTTCTCTCCTCCCGATTTCTAAACGAGGCTTCGTGCTTGTTTTTTAGTTTTGACACCACCAACACGTCTCGTTGCCCATTTCTAATCTATAATCGAGACTTTTTCGCGTTTTAAAGGAAGTGGATATAATTTCATACCCTCTCTCCTCCCGATTTCTAAACGAGGCTTCGTGCTCGTTTTTTCGTTTTGACACCACCAACACGTCTCGTGGCCCATTTCTAACCTATAATCGAGACTTTTTCGGGTTTTAAAGGAAGCGGATATAATTTCATACCCTCTCTCCTCCCGATTTCTACACGAGGCTTCGTGCTCGTTTTTTCGTTTTGACACCACCAACACGTCTCGTGGCCTATATCTAACCTATAATCCTGACTTTTTCAGGTTTTAAAGGAAGTGGATATAATTTCATTCCGTCTCTCCTCCCGATTTCTAAACGAGGCTTCGTGCACATTTTTTCGTTTTGACACCACCAACACGTCTCGTGGCCCATTTCTAACCTATAATCGAGACTTTTTCTGGTTTTAAAGGAAGTGGATATAATTTCATACCCTCTCTCCTCTCGATTTCTAAACGAGGCTTCGCGCTCGTTTTTTCGTTTTGACACTACCAACAAGTCCCGTGGCCCATTTCTAACCTATAATCCAGACTTTTTCGAGTTTTAAAGGAAGTGGATATAATTTGATACGCTACCTCCTCCCGATTTCTAAACGAGGCTTCGTGCTCGTTTTTTGGTTTTGACACCACCAACAATTCCCGTGGCCCATTTCTAACCTATAATCGAGACTTTTTCGGGTTTTAATGGAAGTGGATATAATTTCATACCCTCTCTCCTCCTGATTTCTAAACGAAGCTTCGTGCTCGTTTTTTCGTTTTGACACCACTAACAAGTCCCGTGGCCCATTTCTAACCTATAATCCAGACTTTTTCGGGTTTTAAAGGAAGCGGATATAATTTCATACCTTCTCTCCTCCCGATTTCTAAACGAGGCTTCGTGCTCGTTTTTTCATTTTGACACCACCAACACGTCTCGTTGCCCATTTCTAACCTATAATCGAGACTTTTTCGGGTTTTAAAGGAAGTGGATATAATTTCATACCCTCTCTCCTCCCGATTTCTAAACGAGGCTTCGTGCTCCTTTTTTCGTTTTGACACCACCAACAAGTCCTGTGGCCCATTTCTAACCTATAATCCAGACTTTTTCTGGTTTTAAAGGGAGTTGATATAATTTCATACCCTCTCTCCTCCTGATTTCTAAACGCGGCTTCATGCTCGTTTTTTCGTTTTTACTCCACCAACACGTCCCGTGGCCCATTTCTAACCTATAATCGAGACTTTTTCGGGTTTTAAAGGAAGTGGATATAATTTCATACCCTCTCTCCTCCCGATTTCTAAACGAGGCTTCGTGCTCGTTTTTTCGTTTTGAGACCACCAACATGTCTCGTGGCCCATTTCTAACGTATAATCCAGACTTTTTCGGGTTTTAAAGGAAGTCGATATAATTTCATACCCTCTCTCCCCCCGATTTCTAAACGAGGCTTCGTGCTCCTTTTTTCGTTTTGACACCACCAACAAGTCCTGTGGCCCATTTCTAACCTATAATCCAGACTTTTTCTGGTTTTAAAGGAAGTTGATATAATTTCATACCCTCTCTCCTCCTGATTTCTAAATGCGGCTTCGTGCTCGTTTTTTCGTTTTCAGTCCACCAACACGTCCCGTGGCCCATTTCTAACCTATAATCGAGACTTTTTCGGGTTTTAAAGGAAGTGGATATAATTTCATACCCTCTCTCCTCCCGAATTCTAAACGAGGCTTCGTGCTCGTTTTTTCATTTTGACACCAGCAACATGTCTCGTGGCCCATTTCTAACCTATAATCCAGACTTTTTCGGGTTTTAAAGGAAGTGGATATAATTTCATTCCGTCTCTCCTCCCGATTTCTAAACGAGGCTTCGTGCACATTTTTTCGTTTTGACACCACCAACACGTCTCGTGGCCCATTTCTAACCTATAATCGAGACTTTTTCTGGTTTTAAAGGAAGTGGATATAATTTCATACCCTCTCTCCTCTCGATTTCTAAACGAGGCTTCGCGCTCGTTTTTTCGTTTTGACACTACCAACAAGTCCCGTGGCCCATTTCTAACCTATAATCCAGACTTTTTCGAGTTTTAAAGGAAGTGGATATAATTTGATACGCTACCTCCTCCCGATTTCTAAACGAGGCTTCGTGCTCGTTTTTTGGTTTTGACACCACCAACAATTCCCGTGGCCCATTTCTAACCTATAATCGAGACTTTTTCGGGTTTTAATGGAAGTGGATATAATTTCATACCCTCTCTCCTCCTGATTTCTAAACGAAGCTTCGTGCTCGTTTTTTCGTTTTGACACCACCAACAAGTCCCGTGGCCCATTTCTAACCTATAATCCAGACTTTTTCGGGTTTTAAAGGAAGTGGATATAATTTCATACCTTCTCTCCTCCCGATTTCTAAACGAGGCTTCGTGCTCGTTTTTTCATTTTGACACCACCAACACGTCTCGTTGCCCATTTCTAACCTATAATCGAGACTTTTTCGGGTTTTAAAGGAAGTGGATATAATTTCATACCCTCTCTCCTCCCGATTTCTAAACGAGGCTTCGTGCTCCTTTTTTCGTTTTGACACCACCAACAAGTCCTGTGGCCCATTTCTAACCTATAATCCAGACTTTTTCTGGTTTTAAAGGAAGTTGATATAATTTCATACCCTCTCTCCTCCTGATTTCTAAACGCGGCTTCATGCTCGTTTTTTCGTTTTCACTCCACCAACACGTCCCGTGGCCCATTTCTAACCTATAATCGAGACTTTTTCGGGTTTTAAAGGAAGTGGATATAATTTCATACCCTCTCTCCTCCCGATTTCTAAACGAGGCTTCGTGCTCGTTTTTTCGTTTTGAGACCACCAACATGTCTCGTGGCCCATTTCTAACGTATAATCCAGACTTTTTCGGGTTTTAAAGGAAGTGGATATAATTTCATACCCTCTCTCCCCCCGATTTCTAAACGAGGCTTCGTGCTCCTTTTTTCGTTTTGACACCACCAACAAGTCCTGTGGCCCATTTCTAACCTATAATCCAGACTTTTTCTGGTTTTAAAGGAAGTTGATATAATTTCATACCCTCTCTCCTCCTGATTTCTAAATGCGGCTTCGTGCTCGTTTTTTCGTTTTCAGTCCACCAACACGTCCCGTGGCCCATTTCTAACCTATAATCGAGACTTTTTCGAGTTTTAAAGGAAGTGGATATAATTTCATACCCTCTCTCCTCCCGAATTCTAAACGAGGCTTCGTGCTCGTTTTTTCATTTTGACACCAGCAACATGTCTCGTGGCCCATTTCTAACCTATAATCGAGACTTTTTCGGGTTTTAAAGGAAGTGGATATAATTTCATACCCTCTCTCCTCCCGATTTCTAAACGAGGCTTCGTGCTCCTTTTTTCGTTTTGACACCACTAACAAGTCCTGTGGCCCATTTCTAACCTATAATCCAGACTTTATCTGGTTTTAAAGGAAGTTGATATAATTTCATACCCTCTCTCCTCCTGATTTCTAATTGCGGCTTCATGCTCGTTTTTTCGTTTTCACTCCACCAACACGTCCCGTGGCCCATTTCTAACCTATAATCGAGACTTTTTCGGGTTTTAAAAGAAGTGGATATAATTTCATACCCTCTCTCCTCCCGATTTCTAAACGAGGCTTCGTGCTCGTTTTTTCGTTTTGAGACCACCAACATGTCTCGTGGCCCATTTCTAACCTATAATCCAGACTTTTTCGGGTTTTAAAGGAAGTGGATATAATTTCATACCCTCTCTCCTCCCGATTTCTAAACGAGGCTTCGTGCTCCTTTTTTCGTTTTGACACCACCAACAAGTCC
The DNA here is from genome assembly GCA_030544415.1 of Thalia dealbata. NCBI lineage: Eukaryota > Viridiplantae > Streptophyta > Magnoliopsida > Zingiberales > Marantaceae > Thalia > Thalia dealbata. The sequence goes on along the minus strand of CM060458.1, from coordinate 12,362,632 downwards.
TGTGGCCCATTTCTAACCTATAATCCAGACTTTTTCTGGTTTTAAAGGAAGTTGATATAATTTCATAACCTCTCTCCTCCTGATTTCTAAATGCGGCTTCGTGCTCGTTTTTTCGTTTTGACACCACCAACACGTCTCGTGGCCCATTTCTACCCTATAATAGAGAATTTTTCGGGTTTTAAAGTAACTGGATATAATTTCATACCCTCTCTTCTCCCGATTTCTAAACGAGGCATCGTGCTCGTTTTTTCGTTTTGACACCACTAACACGTCTTGTTGCCCATTTCTAACCTATAATCGAGACTTTTTCGGGTTTTAAAGGAAGTGGATATAATTTCATTCCCTCTCTCCTCCCGATTTCTAAACGAGGCTTCGTGCTCCTTTTTTCGTTTGGACACCACCAACAAGTCCTGTGGCCCATTTCTAACCTATAATCCAGACTTTTTCTGGTTTTAAAGGAAGTTGATATAATTTCATTCCCTCTCTCCTCCTGATTTCTAAATGCGGCTTCGTGCTCGTTTTTTCGTTTTCAGTCCACCAACACGTCCCGTGGCCCATTTCTAACCTATAATCGAGACTTTTTCGGGTTTTAAAGGAAGTGGATATAATTTCATACCCTCTCTCCTCCCGAATTCTAAACGAGGCTTCGTGCTCGTTTTTTCATTTTGACACCAGCAACATGTCTCGTGGCCCATTTCTAACCTATAATCCACACTTTTTCGGGTTTTAAAGGAAGTGGATATAATTTCATACCCTCTCTCCTCCCGATTTCTAAACGAGGCTTCGTGCTCCTTTTTTCGTTTTGACACCACCAACAAGTCCTGTGGCCCATTTCTAACCTATAATCCAGACTTTTTCTGGTTTTAAAGGAAGTTGATATAATTTCATAACCTCTCTCCTCCTGATTTCTAAATGCGGCTTCGTGCTCGTTTTTTCGTTTTGACACCACCAACACGTCTCGTGGCCCATTTCTAACCTATAATAGAGAATTTTTCGGGTTTTAAAGTAACTGGATATAATTTCATACCCTCTCTTCTCCCGATTTCTAAACGAGGCATCGTGCTCGTTTTTTCGTTTTGACACCACTAACACGTCTTGTTGCCCATTTCTAACCTATAATCGAGACTTTTTCGGGTTTTAAAGGAAGTGGATATAATTTCATTCCCTCTCTCCTCCCGATTTCTAAACGAGGCTTCGTGCTCCTTTTTTCGTTTGGACACCACCAACAAGTCCTGTGGCCCATTTCTAACCTATAATCCAGACTTTTTCTGGTTTTAAAGGAAGTTGATATAATGTCATACCCTCTCTCCTCCTGATTTCTAAACGCGGCTTCGTGCTCGTTTTTTCGTTTTGACACCACCAACAAGTCTCGTGGCCCATTTCTAACCTATAATAGAGAATTTTTCAGGTTTTAAAGGAACTGGATATAATTTCATACTCTCTCTTCTCCCGATTTCTAAACGAGGCATCGTGCTCGTTTTTTCATTTTGACACAACCAACATGTCTCGTGGCCCATTTCTAACCTATAATCCAGACTTTTTCGGGTTTTAAAGGAAGTGGATATAATTTCATACCTTCTCTCCTCCCGATTTCTAAACGAGGCTTCGTGCTCGTTTTTTCGTTTTGACACCACCAACACGTCTCGTTGCCCATTTCTAACCTATAATCGAGACTTTTTCGGGTTTTAAAGGAAGTGGATATAATTTCATACCCTCTCTCCTCCCGATTTCTAAACGAGGCTTTGTTCTCCTTTTTTCGTTTTGACACCACCAACAAGTCCTGTGGCCCATTTATAACCCATAATCCAAACTTTTTCTGGTTTTAAAGGAAGTTGATATAATTTCATACCCTCTCTCCTCCTGATTTCTAAACGCGGCTTCGTGCTCGTTTTTTCGTTTTGACACCACCAACACGTCTCTGGCCAATTTCTAACCTATAATAGAGAATTTTTCGGGTTTTAAAGGAACTGGATATAATTTCATAACCTCTCTTCTCCCGATTTCTAAACGAGGCATCGTGCTCGTTTTTTCGTTTTGACACCACCAACACGTCTCGTTGCCCATTTCTAACCTATAATCGAGACTTTTTCGGGTTTTAAAGGAAGTGGATATAATTTCATTCCCTCTCTCCTCCCGATTTCTAAACGAGGCTTCGTGCTCCTTTTTTCGTTTTGACACCACCAACACGTCTCGTTGCCCATTTCTAACCTATAATCCAGACTTTTTCGAGTTTTAAAGGAAGTGAATATAATTTGATACGCTACCTCCTCCCGATTTCTAAACGAGGCTTCGTGCTCGTTTTTTGGTTTTGACACCACAAACAATTCCCGTGGCCCATTTCTAACCTATAATCGAGACTTTTTCGGGTTTTAATGGAAGTGGATATAATTTCATACCCTCTCTCCTCCCGATTTCTAAACGAGGCTTCGTGCTCGTTTTTTCGTTTTGACACCACCAACAAGTCCCGTGGCCCATTTCTAACCTATAATCCAGACTTTTTCGGGTTTTAAAGGAAGTGGATATAATTTCATACCTTCACTCCTCCCGATTTCTAAACGAGGCTTCGTGCTCGTTTTTTCATTTTGACACCACCAACAGGTCTCGTTGCCCATTTCTAACCTATAATCGAGACTTTTTCGGGTTTTAAAGGAAGTGGATATAATTTCATACCCTCTCTCCTCCCGATTTCTAAACGAGGCTTCGTGCTCCTTTTTTCGTTTTGACACCACCAACAAGTCCTGTGGCCCATTTCTAACCTATAATCCAGACTTTTTTCTGGTTTTAAAGGAAGTTGATATAATTTCATACCCTCTCTCCTCCTGATTTCTAAACGCGGCTTCATGCTCGTTTTTTCGTTTTCACTCCACCAACACGTCCCGTGGCCCATTTCTAACCTATAATCGAGACTTTTTCGGGTTTTAAAGGAAGTGGATATAATTTCATACCCTCTCTCCTCCCGAATTCTAAACGAGGCTTCGTGCTCGTTTTTTCATTTTGACACCAGCAACATGTCTCGTGGCCCATTTCTAACCTATAATCCACACTTTTTCGGGTTTTAAAGGAAGTGGATATAATTTCATACCCTCTCTCCTCCCGATTTCTAAACGAGGCTTCGTGCTCCTTTTTTCGTTTTGACACCACCAACAAGTCCTGTGGCCCATTTCTAACCTATAATCCAGACTTTTTCTGGTTTTAAAGGAAGTTGATATAATTTCATAACCTCTCTCCTCCTGATTTCTAAATGCGGCTTCGTGCTCGTTTTTTCGTTTTGACACCACCAACACGTCTCGTGGCCCATTTCTAACCTATAATAGAGAATTTTTCGGGTTTTAAAGTAACTGGATATAATTTCATACCCTCTCTTCTCCCGATTTCTAAACGAGGCATCGTGCTCGTTTTTTCGTTTTGACACCACTAACACGTCTTGTTGCCCATTTCTAACCTATAATCGAGACTTTTTCGGGTTTTAAAGGAAGTGGATATAATTTCATTCCCTCTCTCCTCCCGATTTCTAAACGAGGCTTCGTGCTCCTTTTTTCGTTTGGACACCACCAACAAGTCCTGTGGCCCATTTCTAACCTATAATCCAGACTTTTTCTGGTTTTAAAGGAAGTTGATATAATGTCATACCCTCTCTCCTCCCGATTTCTAAACGAGGCTTCGTGCTCCTTTTTTCGTTTTGACACCACCAACACGTCTCGTTGCCCATTTCTAACCTATAATCCAGACTTTTTCGAGTTTTAAAGGAAGTGGATATAATTTGATACGCTACCTCCTCCCGATTTCTAAACGAGGCTTCGTGCTCGTTTTTTGGTTTTGACACCACAAACAATTCCCGTGGCCCATTTCTAACCTATAATCGAGACTTTTTCGGGTTTTAATGGAAGTAGATATAATTTCATACCCTCTCTCCTCCCGATTTCTAAACGAGGCTTCGTGCTCGTTTTTTCGTTTTGACACCACCAACAAGTCCCGTGGCCCATTTCTAACCTATAATCCAGACTTTTTCGGGTTTTAAAGGAAGTGGATATAATTTCATACCTTCACTCCTCCCGATTTCTAAACGAGGCTTCGTGCTCGTTTTTTCATTTTGACACCACCAACAGGTCTCGTTGCCCATTTCTAACCTATAATCGAGACTTTTTCGGGTTTTAAAGGAAGTGGATATAATTTCATACCCTCTCTCCTCCCGATTTCTAAACGAGGCTTCGTGCTCCTTTTTTCGTTTTGACACCACCAACAAGTCCTGTGGCCCATTTCTAACCTATAATCCAGACTTTTTCTGGTTTTAAAGGAAGTTGATATAATTTCATACCCTCTCTCCTCCTGATTTCTAAACGCGGCTTCATGCTCGTTTTTTCGTTTTCACTCCACCAACACGTCCCGTGGCCCATTTCTAACCTATAATCGAGACTTTTTCGGGTTTTAAAGGAAGTGGATATAATTTCATACCCTCTCTCCTCCCGAATTCTAAACGAGGCTTCGTGCTCGTTTTTTCATTTTGACACCAGCAACATGTCTCGTGTTCCATTTCTAACCTATAATCCACACTTTTTCGGGTTTTAAATGAAGTGGATATAATTTCATACCCTCTCTCCTCCCGATTTCTAAACGAGGCTTCGTGCTCCTTTTTTCGTTTTGACACCACCAACAAGTCCTGTGGCCCATTTCTAACCTATAATCCAGACTTTTTCTGGTTTTAAAGGAAGTTGATATAATTTCATAACCTCTCTCCTCCTGATTTCTAAATGCGGCTTCGTGCTCGTTTTTTCGTTTTGACACCACCAACACGTCTCGTGGCCCATTTCTAACCTATAATAGAGAATTTTTCGGGTTTTAAAGTAACTGGATATAATTTCATACCCTCTCTTCTCCCGATTTCTAAACGAGGCATCGTGCTCGTTTTTTCGTTTTGACACCACTAACACGTCTTGTTGCCCATTTCTAACCTATAATCGAGACTTTTTCGGGTTTTAAAGGAAGTGGATATAATTTCATTCCCTCTCTCCTCCCGATTTCTAAACGAGGCTTCGTGCTCCTTTTTTCGTTTGGACACCACCAACAAGTCCTGTGGCCCATTTCTAACCTATAATCCAGACTTTTTCTGGTTTTAAAGGAAGTTGATATAATGTCATACCCTCTCTCCTCCTGATTTCTAAACGCGGCTTCGTGCTCGTTTTTTCATTTTGACACCACCAACAAGTCTCGTGGCCCATTTCTAACCTATAATAGAGAATTTTTCAGGTTTTAAAGGAACTGGATATAATTTCATACTTTCTCTTCTCCCGATTTCTAAACGAGGCATCGTGCTCGTTTTTTCATTTTGACACAACCAACATGTCTCGTGGCCCATTTCTAACCTATAATCCAGACTTTTTCGGGTTTTAAAGGAAGTGGATATAATTTCATACCTTCTCTCCTCCCGATTTCTAAACGAGGCTTCGTGCTCGTTTTTTCGTTTTGACACCACCAAAACGTCTCGTTGCCCATTTCTAACCTATAATCGAGACTTTTTCGGGTTTTAAAGGAAGTGGATATAATTTCATACCCTCTCTCCTCCCGATTTCTAAACGAGGCTTTGTGCTCCTTTTTTCGTTTTGACACCACCAACAAGTCCTGTGGCCCATTTATAACCCATAATCCAAACTTTTTCTGGTTTTAAAGGAAGTTGATATAATTTCATACCCTCTCTCCTCCTGATTTCTAAACGCGGCTTCGTGCTCGTTTTTTCGTTTTGACACCACCAACACGTCTCTGGCCAATTTCTAACCTATAATAGAGAATTTTTCGGGTTTTAAAGGAACTGGATATAATTTCATAACCTCTCTTCTCCCGATTTCTAAACGAGGCATCGTGCTCGTTTTTTCGTTTTGACACCACCAACACGTCTCGTTGCCCATTTCTAACCTATAATCGAGACTTTTTCGGGTTTTAAAGGAAGTGGATATAATTTCATTCCCTCTCTCCTCCCGATTTCTAAACGAGGCTTCGTGCTCCTTTTTTCGTTTTGACACCACCAACACGTCTCGTTGCCCATTTCTAACCTATAATCCAGACTTTTTCGAGTTTTAAAGGAAGTGGATATAATTTGATACGCTACCTCCTCCCGATTTCTAAACGAGGCTTCGTGCTCGTTTTTTGGTTTTGACACCACCAACAATTCCCGTGGCCCATTTCTAACCTATAATCGAGACTTTTTCGGGTTTTAATGGAAGTGGATATAATTTCATACCCTCTCTCCTCCCGATTTCTAAACGAGGCTTCGTGCTCGTTTTTTCGTTTTGACACCACCAACAAGTCCCGTGGCCCATTTCTAACCTATAATCCAGACTTTTTCGGGTTTTAAAGGAAGTGGATATAATTTCATACCTTCACTCCTCCCGATTTCTAAACGAGGCTTCGTGCTCGTTTTTTCATTTTGACACCACCAACAGGTCTCGTTGCCCATTTCTAACCTATAATCGAGACTTTTTCAGGTTTTAAAGGAAGTGGATATAATTTCATACCCTCTCTCCTCCCGATTTCTAAACGAGGCTTCGTGCTCCTTTTTTCGTTTTGACACCACCAACAAGTCCTGTGGCCCATTTCTAACCTATAATCCAGACTTTTTCTGGTTTTAAAGGAAGTTGATATAATTTCATACCCTCTCTCCTCCTGATTTCTAAACGCGGCTTCATGCTCGTTTTTTCGTTTTCACTCCACCAACACGTCCCGTGGCCCATTTCTAACCTATAATCGAGACTTTTTCGGGTTTTAAAGGAAGTGGATATAATTTCATACCCTCTCTCCTCCCGAATTCTAAACGAGGCTTCGTGCTCGTTTTTTCATTTTGACACCAGCAACATGTCTCGTGGCCTATTTCTAACCTATAATCCACACTTTTTCGGGTTTTAAAGGAAGTGGATATAATTTCATACCCTCTCTCCTCCCGATTTCTAAACGAGGCTTCGTGCTCCTTTTTTCGTTTTGACACCACCAACAAGTCCTGTGGCCCATTTCTAACCTATAATCCAGAATTTTTCTGGTTTTAAAGGAAGTTGATATAATTTCATAACCTCTCTCCTCCTGATTTCTAAATGCGGCTTCGTGCTCGTTTTTTCGTTTTGACACCACCAACACGTCTCGTGGCCCATTTCTAACCTATAATAGAGAATTTTTCGGGTTTTAAAGTAACTGGATATAATTTCATACCCTCTCTTCTCCCAATTTCTAAACGAGGCATCGTGCTCGTTTTTTCGTTTTGACACCACTAACACGTCTTGTTGCCCATTTCTAACCTATAATCGAGACTTTTTCGGGTTTTAAAGGAAGTGGATATAATTTCATTCCCTCTCTCCTCCCGATTTCTAAACGAGGCTTTGTGCTCCTTTTTTCGTTTGGACACCACCAACAAGTCCTGTGGCCCATTTCTAACCTATAATCTAGACTTTTTCTGGTTTTAAAGGAAGTTGATATAAAGTCATACCCTCTCTCCTCCTGATTTCTAAACGCGGCTTCGTGCTCGTTTTTTCGTTTTGACACCACCAACAAGTCTCGTGGCCCATTTCTAACCTATAATAGAGAATTTTTCAGGTTTTAAAGGAACTGGATATAATTTCATACTCTCTCTTCTCCCGATTTCTAAACGAGGCATCGTGCTCGTTTTTTCATTTTGACACAACCAACATGTCTCGTGGCCCATTTCTAACCTATAATCCAGACTTTTTCGGGTTTTAAAGGAAGTGGATATAATTTCATACCTTCTCTCCTCCCGATTTCTAAACGAGGCTTCGTGCTCGTTTTTTCGTTTTGACACCACCAACACGTCTCGTTGCCCATTTCTAACCTATAATCGAGACTTTTTCGGGTTTTAAAGGAAGTGGATATAATTTCATACCCTCTCTCCTCCCGATTTCTAAACGAGGCTTTGTGCTCCTTTTTTCGTTTTGACACCACCAACAAGTCCTGTGGCCCATTTATAACCCATAATCCAAACTTTTTCTGGTTTTAAAGGAAGTTGATATAATTTCATACCCTCTCTCCTCCTGATTTCTAAACGCGGCTTCGTGCTCGTTTTTTCGTTTTGACACCACCAACACGTCTCTGGCCAATTTCTAACCTATAATAGAGAATTTTTCGGGTTTTAAAGGAACTGGATATAATTTCATAACCTCTCTTCTCCCGATTTCTAAACGAGGCATCGTGCTCGTTTTTTCGTTTTGACACCACCAACACGTCTCGTTGCCCATTTCTAACCTATAATCGAGACTTTTTCGGGTTTTAAAGGAAGTGGATATAATTTCATTCCCTCTCTCCTCCCGATTTCTAAACGAGGCTTCGTGCTCCTTTTTTCGTTTTGACACCACCAACACGTCTCGTTGCCCATTTCTAACCTATAATCCAGACTTTTTCGAGTTTTAAAGGAAGTGGATATAATTTGATACGCTACCTCCTCCCGATTTCTAAACGAGGCTTCGTGCTCGTTTTTTGGTTTTGACACCACCAACAATTCCCGTGGCCCATTTCTAACCTATAATCGAGACTTTTTCGGGTTTTAATGGAAGTGGATATAATTTCATACCCTCTCTCCTCCCGATTTCTAAACGAGGCTTCGTGCTCGTTTTTTCGTTTTGACACCACCAACAAGTCCCGTGGCCCATTTCTAACCTATAATCCAGACTTTTTCGGGTTTTAAAGGAAGTGGATATAATTTCATACCCTCTCTCCCCCCGATTTCTAAACGAGGCTTCGTGCTCCTTTTTTCGTTTTGACACCACCAACAAGTCCTGTGACCCATTTCTAACCTATAATCCAGACTTTTTCTGGTTTTAAAGGAAGTTGATATAATTTCATACCCTCTCTCCTCCTGATTTCTAAATGCGGCTTCGTGCTCGTTTTTTCATTTTCAGTCCACCAACATGTCCCGTGGCCCATTTCTAACCTATAATCGAGACTTTTTCGGGTTTTAAAGGAAGTGGATATAATTTCATACCCTCTTTCCTCCCGAATTCTAAACGAGGCTTCGTGCTCGTTTTTTCATTTTGACACCAGCAACATGTCTCGTGGCCCATTTCTAACCTATAATCCAGACTTTTTCGGGTTTTAAAGGAAGTGGATATAATTTCATACCCTCTCTCCTCCCGATTTCTAAACGAGGCTTCGTGCTCCTTTTTTCGTTTTGACACCACCAACATGTCCTGTGGCCCATTTCTAACCTATAATCCAGACTTTTTCTGGTTTTAAAGGAAGTTGATATAATTTCATGCCCTCTCTCCTCCTGATTTCTAAACGCGGCTTCATGCTCGTTTTTTCGTTTTCACTCCACCAACACGTCCCGTGGCCCATTTCTAACCTATAATCGAGACTTTTTCGGGTTTTAAAGGAAGTGGATATAATTTCATACCCTCTCTCCTCCCGATTTCTAAACGAGGCTTCGTGCTCGTTTTTTCGTTTTGAGACCACCAACATGTCTCGTGGCCCATTTCTAACCTATAATCCAGACTTTTTTGGGTTTTAAAGGAAGTGGATATAATTTCATACCCTCTCTCCCCCCGATTTCTAAACGAGGCTTCGTGCTCCTTTTTTCGTTTTGACACCACCAACAAGTCCTGTGGCCCATTTCTAACCTATAATCCAGACTTTTTCTGGTTTTAAAGGAAGTTGATATAATTTCATACCCTCTCTCCTCCTGATTTCTAAATGCGGCTTCGTGCTCGTTTTTTCGTTTTCAGTCCACCAACACGTCCCGTGGCCCATTTCTAACCTATAATCGAGACTTTTTCGGGTTTTAAAGGAAGTGGATATAATTTCATACCCTCTCTCCTCCCGAATTCTAAACGAGGCTTCGTGCTCGTTTTTTCATTTTGACACCAGCAACATGTCTCGTGGCCCATTTCTAACCTATAATCCAGACTTTTTCGGGTTTTAAAGGAAGTGGATATAATTTCATACCCTCTCTCCTCCCGATTTCTAAACGAGGCTTCGTGCTCCTTTTTTCGTTTTGACACCACCAACAAGTCCTGTGGCCCATTTCTAACCTATAATCCAGACTTTTTCTGGTTTTAAAGGAAGTTGATATAATTTCATACCCTCTCTCCTCCTGATTTCTAAATGCGGCTTCGTGCTCGTTTTTTCGTTTTGACACCACCAACACGACTCGTGGCCCATTTCTAACCTATAATAGAGAATTTTTCGGGTTTTAAAGTAACTGGATATAATTTCATACCCTCTCTTCTCCCGATTTATAAACGAGGCATCGTGCTCGTTTTTTCGTTTTGACACCACTAACACGTCTTGTTGCCCATTTCTAACCTATAATCGAGACTTTTTCGGGTTTTAAAGGAAGTGGATATAATTTCATTCCGTCTCTCCTCCCGATTTCTAAATGAGGCTTCGTGCTCCTTTTTTCGTTTTGACACCACCAACAAGTCCTGTGGCCCATTTCTAACCTATAATCCAGACTTTTTTTGTTTTTAAAGGAAGTTGATATAATGTCATACCCTCTCTCCTCCTGATTTCTAAACGCGGCTTCGTGCTCGTTTTTTCGTTTTGACACCACCAACAAGTCTCGTGGCCCATTTCTAACCTATAATAGAGAATTTTTCAGGTTTTAAAGGAACTGGATATAATTTCATACTCTTTCTTCTCCCGATTTCTAAACGAGGCATCGTGCTCGTTTTTTCGTTTTGACACAACCAACATGTCTCGTGGCCCATTTCTAACCTATAATCCAGACTTTTTCGGGTTTTAAAGGAAGTGGATATAATTTCATACCTTCTCTCCTTCCGATTTCTAAACGAGGCTTCGTGCTAGTTTTTTCGTTTTGACACCACCAACACGTCTCGTTGCCCATTTCTAACCTATAATCGAGACTTTTTCGGGTTTTAAAGGAAGTGGATATAATTTCATACCCTCTCTCCCGATTTCTAAACGAGGCTTTGTGCTCCTTTTTTCGTTTTGACACCACCAACAAGTCCTGTGGCCCATTTATAACCCATAATCCAAACTTTTTCTGGTTTTAAAGGAAGTTGATATACTTTCATACCCTCTCTCCTCCTGATTTCTAAACGCGGCTTCGTGCTCGTTTTTTCGTTTTGACACCACCAACACGTCTCTGGCCAATTTCTAACCTATAATAGAGAATTTTTCGGGTTTTAAAGGAACTGGATATAATTTCATAACCTCTCTTCTCTAAACGAGGCATCGTGCTCGTTTTTTCGTTTTGACACCACCAACACGTCTCGTTGCCCATTTCTAACCTATAATCGAGACTTTTTCGGGTTTTAAAGGAAGTGGATATAATTTCATTCCCTCTCTCCTCCCGATTTCTAAACGAGGCTTCGTGCTCCTTTTTTCGTTTTGACACCACCAACAAGTCCTGTGGCCCATTGCTAACCTATAATTCAGACTTTTCTGATTTTAAAGGAAGTTGATATAATTTCATACCCTCTCTCCTCCTGATTTCTAAACGCGGCTTCGTGCTCGTTTTTTCATTTTGACACCATCAACACGTCTCGTGGCCCATTTCTAACCTATAATAGAGAATTTTTCGGGTTTTAAAGGAACTGGATGTAATTTCATACCTTCTCTTCTCCCGATTTCTAAACGAGGCATCGTGCTCGTTTTTTCGTTTTGACACAACCAACATGTCTCGTGGCACATTTATAACCTATAATCCAGACTTTTTTGGGTTTTAAAGGAAGTGGATATAATTTCATACCTTCTCTCCTCCCGATTTCTAAACGAGGCTTCGTGCTCGTTTTTTCGTTTTGACACCACCAACACGTCCCGTGGCCCTTTTCTAACCTATAATAGAAAATTCTTCGTGTTTTAAAGGAAGTGGATATAATTTCATACCCTCTCTCCTCCCGATTTCTAAACGAGGCTTCGTGCTCGTTTTTTCGTTTTGACACCACCAACATGTCTCGTGGCCCATTTCTAACCTATAATCCAGACTTTTTCGAGTTTTAAAGGAAGTGGATATAATTTCATACCTTCTCTCCTCCCGATTTCTAAACGAGGCTTCGTGCTCATTTTTTAGTTTTGACACCACCAACACGTCTCGTTGCCCATTTCTAACCTATAATCGAGACTTTTTTTGGTTTTAAAGGAAGTGGATATAATTTCATACCCTCTCTCCTCCCGATTTCTAAACGAGGGTTCGTGCTCATTTTTTCGTTTTGACGCCAACAACAATTTCCGTGGCCCATTTAACCTATAATCCAGACTTTTTCGGGTTTTAATGGATGTGGATATAATTTCATGCCCTCTCTCCTCCCGATTTCTAAACGAGGCTTCGTGCTCGTTTTTTCGTTTTGACACCACCAACAAGTCCTGTGGCCCATTTATAACCCATAATCCAGACTTTTTCTGGTTTTAAAGGAAGTTGATATAATTTCATACCCTCTCTCCTCCTGATTTCTAAACGCGGCTTCGTGCTCGTTTTTTCGTTTTGACACCACCAACACGTCTCGTGGCCAATTTCTAACCTATAATAGAGAATTTTTCGGGTTTTAAAGGAACTGGATATAATTTCATACCCTCTCTTCTCCCGATTTCTAAACGAGGCATCGTGCTCGTTTTTTCGTTTTGACACCACCAACACGTCTCGTTGCCCATTTCTAACCTATAATCGAGACTTTTTCGGGTTTTAAAGGAAGTGGATATAATTTCATTCCCTCTCTCCTCCCGATTTCTAAACGAGGCTTCGTGCTCCTTTTTTCGTTTTGACACCACCAACAAGTCCTGTGGCCCATTGCTAACCTATAATTCAGACTTTTCTGGTTTTAAAGGAAGTTGATATAATTTCATACCCTCTCTCCTCCTGATTTCTAAACGCGGCTTCGTGCTCGTTTTTTCATTTTGACACCACCAACACGTCTCGTGGCCCATTTCTAACCTATAATAGAGAATTTTTCGGGTTTTAAAGGAACTGGATGTAATTTCATACCTTCTCTTCTCCCGATTTCTAAACGAGGCATCGTGCTCGTTTTTTCGTTTTGACACAACCAACATGTCTCGTGGCACATTTATAACCTATAATCCAGACTTTTTCGGGTTTTAAAGGAAGTGGATATAATTTCATACCTTCTCTCCTCCCGATTTCTAAACGAGGCTTCGTGCTCGTTTTTTCGTTTTGACACCACCAACACGTCCCGTGGCCCTTTTCTAACCTATAATAGAAAATTCTTCGTGTTTTAAAGGAAGTGGATATAATTTCATACCCTCTCTCCTCCCGATTTCTAAACGAGGCTTCGTGCTCGTTTTTTCGTTTTGACACCACCAACATGTCTCGTGGCCCATTTCTAACCTATAATCCAGACTTTTTCGAGTTTTAAAGGAAGTGGATATAATTTCATACCTTCTCTCCTCCCGATTTCTAAACGAGGCTTCGTGCTCATTTTTTAGTTTTGACACCACCAACACGTCTCGTTGCCCATTTCTAACCTATAATCGAGACTTTTTTTGGTTTTAAAGGAAGTGGATATAATTTCATACCCTCTCTCCTCCCGATTTCTAAACGAGGGTTCGTGCTCGTTTTTTCGTTTTGACGCCAACAACAATTTCCGTGGCCCATTTAACCTATAATCCAGACTTTTTCGGGTTTTAATGGATGTGGATATAATTTCATGCCCTCTCTCCTCCCGATTTCTAAACGAGGCTTCGTGCTCGTTTTTTCGTTTTGACACCACCAACAAGTCCTGTGGCCCATTTATAACCCATAATCCAGACTTTTTCTGGTTTTAAAGGAAGTTGATATAATTTCATACCCTCTCTCCTCCTGATTTCTAAACGCGGCTTCGTGCTCGTTTTTTCGTTTTGACACCACCAACACGTCTCGTGGCCAATTTCTAACCTATAATAGAGAATTTTTCGGGTTTTAAAGGAACTGGATATAATTTCATACCCTCTCTTCTCCCGATTTCTAAACGAGGCATCGTGCTCGTTTTTTCGTTTTGACACCACCAACACGTCTCGTTGCCCATTTCTAACCTATAATCGAGACTTTTTCGGGTTTTAAAGGAAGTGGATATAATTTCATTCCCTCTCTCCTCCCGATTTCTAAACGAGGCTTCGTGCTCCTTTTTTCGTTTGGACACCACCAACAAGTCCTGTGGCCCATTTCTAACCTATAATCCAGACTTTTTCTGGTTTTAAAGGAAGTTGATATAATGTCATACCCTCTCTCCTCCCGATTTCTAAACGAGGCTTCGTGCTCCTTTTTTCGTTTTGACACCACCAACACGTCTCGTTGCCCATTTCTAACCTATAATCCAGACTTTTTCGAGTTTTAAAGGAAGTGGATATAATTTGATACGCTACCTCCTCCCGATTTCTAAACGAGGCTTCGTGCTCGTTTTTTGGTTTTGACACCACAAACAATTCCCGTGGCCCATTTCTAACCTATAATCGAGACTTTTTCGGGTTTTAATGGAAGTGGATATAATTTCATACCCTCTCTCCTCCCGATTTCTAAACGAGGCTTCGTGCTCGTTTTTTCGTTTTGACACCACCAACAAGTCCCGTGGCCCATTTCTAACCTATAATCCAGACTTTTTCGGGTTTTAAAGGAAGTGGATATAATTTCATACCTTCACTCCTCCCGATTTCTAAACGAGGCTTCGTGCTCGTTTTTTCATTTTGACACCACCAACAGGTCTCGTTGCCCATTTCTAACCTATAATCGAGACTTTTTCGGGTTTTAAAGGAAGTGGATATAATTTCATACCCTCTCTCCTCCCGATTTCTAAACGAGGCTTCGTGCTCCTTTTTTCGTTTTGACACCACCAACAAGTCCTGTGGCCCATTTCTAACCTATAATCCATACTTTTTTCTGGTTTTAAAGGAAGTTGATATAATTTCATACCCTCTCTCCTCCTGATTTCTAAACGCGGCTTCATGCTCGTTTTTTCGTTTTCACTCCACCAACACGTCCCGTGGCCCATTTCTAACCTATAATCGAGACTTTTTCGGGTTTTAAAGGAAGTGGATATAATTTCATACCCTCTCTCCTCCCGAATTCTAAACGAGGCTTCGTGCTCGTTTTTTCATTTTGACACCAGCAACATGTCTCGTGGCCCATTTCTAACCTATAATCCACACTTTTTCGGGTTTTAAAGGAAGTGGATATAATTTCATACCCTCTCTCCTCCCGATTTCTAAACGAGGCTTCGTGCTCCTTTTTTCGTTTTGACACCACCAACAAGTCCTGTGGCCCATTTCTAACCTATAATCCAGACTTTTTCTGGTTTTAAAGGAAGTTGATATAATTTCATAACCTCTCTCCTCCTGATTTCTAAATGCGGCTTCGTGCTCGTTTTTTCGTTTTGACACCACCAACACGTCTCGTGGCCCATTTCTAACCTATAATAGAGAATTTTTCGGGTTTTAAAGTAACTGGATATAATTTCATACCCTCTCTTCTCCCGATTTCTAAACGAGGCATCGTGCTCGTTTTTTCGTTTTGACACCACTAACACGTCTTGTTGCCCATTTCTAACCTATAATCGAGACTTTTTCGGGTTTTAAAGGAAGTGGATATAATTTCATTCCCTCTCTCCTCCCGATTTCTAAACGAGGCTTCGTGCTCCTTTTTTCGTTTGGACACCACCAACAAGTCCTGTGGCCCATTTCTAACCTATAATCCAGACTTTTTCTGGTTTTAAAGGAAGTTGATATAATGTCATACCCTCTCTCCTCCCGATTTCTAAACGAGGCTTCGTGCTCCTTTTTTCGTTTTGACACCACCAACACGTCTCGTTGCCCATTTCTAACCTATAATCCAGACTTTTTCGAGTTTTAAAGGAAGTGGATATAATTTGATACGCTACCTCCTCCCGATTTCTAAACGAGGCTTCGTGCTCGTTTTTTGGTTTTGACACCACAAACAATTCCCGTGGCCCATTTCTAACCTATAATCGAGACTTTTTCGGGTTTTAATGGAAGTGGATATAATTTCATACCCTCTCTCCTCCCGATTTCTAAACGAGGCTTCGTGCTCGTTTTTTCGTTTTGACACCACCAACAAGTCCCGTGGCCCATTTCTAACCTATAATCCAGACTTTTTCGGGTTTTAAAGGAAGTGGATATAATTTCATACCTTCACTCCTCCCGATTTCTAAACGAGGCTTCGTGCTCGTTTTTTCATTTTGACACCACCAACAGGTCTCGTTGCCCATTTCTAACCTATAATCGAGACTTTTTCGGGTTTTAAAGGAAGTGGATATAATTTCATACCCTCTCTCCTCCCGATTTCTAAACGAGGCTTCGTGCTCCTTTTTTCGTTTTGACACCACCAACAAGTCCTGTGGCCCATTTCTAACCTATAATCCAGACTTTTTCTGGTTTTAAAGGAAGTTGATATAATTTCATACCCTCTCTCCTCCTGATTTCTAAACGCGGCTTCATGCTCGTTTTTTCGTTTTCACTCCACCAACACGTCCCGTGGCCCATTTCTAACCTATAATCGAGACTTTTTCGGGTTTTAAAGGAAGTGGATATAATTTCATACCCTCTCTCCTCCCGAATTCTAAACGAGGCTTCGTGCTCGTTTTTTCATTTTGACACCAGCAACATGTCTCGTGTTCCATTTCTAACCTATAATCCACACTTTTTCGGGTTTTAAAGGAAGTGGATATAATTTCATACCCTCTCTCCTCCCGATTTCTAAACGAGGCTTCGTGCTCCTTTTTTCGTTTTGACACCACCAACAAGTCCTGTGGCCCATTTCTAACCTATAATCCAGACTTTTTCTGGTTTTAAAGGAAGTTGATATAATTTCATAACCTCTCTCCTCCTGATTTCTAAATGCGGCTTCGTGCTCGTTTTTTCGTTTTGACACCACCAACACGTCTCGTGGCCCATTTCTAACCTATAATAGAGAATTTTTCGGGTTTCAAAGTAACTGGATATAATTTCATACCCTCTCTTCTCCCGATTTCTAAACGAGGCATCGTGCTCGTTTTTTCGTTTTGACACCACTAACACGTCTTGTTGCCCATTTCTAACCTATAATCGAGACTTTTTCGGGTTTTAAAGGAAGTGGATATAATTTCATTCCCTCTCTCCTCCCGATTTCTAAACGAGGCTTCGTGCTCCTTTTTTCGTTTGGACACCACCAACAAGTCCTGTGGCCCATTTCTAACCTATAATCCAGACTTTTTCTGGTTTTAAAGGAAGTTGATATAATGTCATACCCTCTCTCCTCCTGATTTCTAAACGCGGCTTCGTGCTCGTTTTTTCATTTTGACACCACCAACAAGTCTCGTGGCCCATTTCTAACCTATAATAGAGAATTTTTCAGGTTTTAAAGGAACTGGATATAATTTCATACTTTCTCTTCTCCCGATTTCTAAACGAGGCATCGTGCTCGTTTTTTCATTTTGACACAACCAACATGTCTCGTGGCCCATTTCTAACCTATAATCCAGACTTTTTCGGGTTTTAAAGGAAGTGGATATAATTTCATACCTTCTCTCCTCCCGATTTCTAAACGAGGCTTCGTGCTCGTTTTTTCGTTTTGACACCACCAAAACGTCTCGTTGCCCATTTCTAACCTATAATCGAGACTTTTTCGGGTTTTAAAGGAAGTGGATATAATTTCATACCCTCTCTCCTCCCGATTTCTAAACGAGGCTTTGTGCTCCTTTTTTCGTTTTGACACCACCAACAAGTCCTGTGGCCCATTTATAACCCATAATCCAAACTTTTTCTGGTTTTAAAGGAAGTTGATATAATTTCATACCCTCTCTCCTCCTGATTTCTAAACGCGGCTTCGTGCTCGTTTTTTCGTTTTGACACCACCAACACGTCTCTGGCCAATTTCTAACCTATAATAGAGAATTTTTCGGGTTTTAAAGGAACTGGATATAATTTCATAACCTCTCTTCTCCCGATTTCTAAACGAGGCATCGTGCTCGTTTTTTCGTTTTGACACCACCAACACGTCTCGTTGCCCATTTCTAACCTATAATCGAGACTTTTTCGGGTTTTAAAGGAAGTGGATATAATTTCATTCCCTCTCTCCTCCCGATTTCTAAACGAGGCTTCGTGCTCCTTTTTTCGTTTTGACACCACCAACACGTCTCGTTGCCCATTTCTAACCTATAATCCAAACTTTTTCGAGTTTTAAAGGAAGTGGATATAATTTGATACGCTACCTCCTCCCGATTTCTAAACGAGGCTTCGTGCTCGTTTTTTGGTTTTGACACCACCAACAATTCCCGTGGCCCATTTCTAACCTATAATCGAGACTTTTTCGGGTTTTAATGGAAGTGGATATAATTTCATACCCTCTCTCCTCCCGATTTCTAAACGAGGCTTCGTGCTCGTTTTTTCGTTTTGACACCACCAACAAGTCCCGTGGCCCATTTCTAACCTATAATCCAGACTTTTTCGGGTTTTAAAGGAAGTGGATATAATTTCATACCTTCACTCCTCCCGATTTCTAAACGAGGCTTCGTGCTCGTTTTTTCATTTTGACACCACCAACAGGTCTCGTTGCCCATTTCTAACCTATAATCGAGACTTTTTCAGGTTTTAAAGGAAGTGGATATAATTTCATACCCTCTCTCCTCCCGATTTCTAAACGAGGCTTCGTGCTCCTTTTTTCGTTTTGACACCACCAACAAGTCCTGTGTCCCATTTCTAACCTATAATCCAGACTTTTTCTGGTTTTAAAGGAAGTTGATATAATTTCATACCCTCTCTCCTCCTGATTTCTAAACGCGGCTTCATGCTCGTTTTTTCGTTTTCACTCCACCAACACGTCCCGTGGCCCATTTCTAACCTATAATCGAGACTTTTTCGGGTTTTAAAGGAAGTGGATATAATTTCATACCCTCTCTCCTCCCGAATTCTAAACGAGGCTTCGTGCTCGTTTTTTCATTTTGACACCAGCAACATGTCTCGTGGCCTATTTCTAACCTATAATCCACACTTTTTCGGGTTTTAAAGGAAGTGGATATAATTTCATACCCTCTCTCCTCCCGATTTCTAAACGAGGCTTCGTGCTCCTTTTTTCGTTTTGACACCACCAACAAGTCCTGTGGCCCATTTCTAACCTATAATCCAGACTTTTTCTGGTTTTAAAGGAAGTTGATATAATTTCATAACCTCTCTCCTCCTGATTTCTAAATGCGGCTTCGTGCTCGTTTTTTCGTTTTGACACCACCAACACGTCTCGTGGCCCATTTCTAACCTATAATAGAGAATTTTTCGGGTTTTAAAGTAACTGGATATAATTTCATACCCTCTCTTCTCCCAATTTCTAAACGAGGCATCGTGCTCGTTTTTTCGTTTTGACACCACTAACACGTCTTGTTGCCCATTTCTAACCTATAATCGAGACTTTTTCGGGTTTTAAAGGAAGTGGATATAATTTCATTCCCTCTCTCCTCCCGATTTCTAAACGAGGCTTTGTGCTCCTTTTTTCGTTTGGACACCACCAACAAGTCCTGTGGCCCATTTCTAACCTATAATCTAGACTTTTTCTGGTTTTAAAGGAAGTTGATATAAAGTCATACCCTCTCTCCTCCTGATTTCTAAACGCGGCTTCGTGCTCGTTTTTTCGTTTTGACACCACCAACAAGTCTCGTGGCCCATTTCTAACCTATAATAGAGAATTTTTCAGGTTTTAAAGGAACTGGATATAATTTCATACTCTCTCTTCTCCCGATTTCTAAACGAGGCATCGTGCTCGTTTTTTCATTTTGACACAACCAACATGTCTCGTGGCCCATTTCTAACCTATAATCCAGACTTTTTCGGGTTTTAAAGGAAGTGGATATAATTTCATACCTTCTCTCCTCCCGATTTCTAAACGAGGCTTCGTGCTCGTTTTTTCGTTTTGACACCACCAACACGTCTCGTTGCCCATTTCTAACCTATAATCGAGACTTTTTCGGGTTTTAAAGGAAGTGGATATAATTTCATACCCTCTCTCCTCCCGATTTCTAAACGAGGCTTCGTGCTCCTTTTTTCGTTTTGACACCACCAACAAGTCCTGTGGCCCATTTATAACCCATAATCCAAACTTTTTCTGGTTTTAAAGGAAGTTGATATAATTTCATACCCTCTCTCCTCCTGATATCTAAACGCGGCTTCGTGCTCGTTTTTTCGTTTTGACACCACCAACACGTCTCTGGCCAATTTCTAACCTATAATAGAGAATTTTTCGGGTTTTAAAGGAACTGGATATAATTTCATAACCTCTCTTCTCCCGATTTCTAAACGAGGCATCGTGCTCGTTTTTTCGTTTTGACACCACCAACACGTCTCGTTGCCCATTTCTAACCTATAATCGAGACTTTTTCGGGTTTTAAAGGAAGTGGATATAATTTCATTCCCTCTCTCCTCCCGATTTCTAAACGAGGCTTCGTGCTCCTTTTTTCGTTTTGACACCACCAACACGTCTCGTTGCCCATTTCTAACCTATAATCCAGACTTTTTCGAGTTTTAAAGGAAGTGGATATAATTTGATACGCTACCTCCTCCCGATTTCTAAACGAGGCTTCGTGCTCGTTTTTTGGTTTTGACACCACCAACAATTCCCGTGGCCCATTTCTAACCTATAATCGAGACTTTTTCGGGTTTTAATGGAAGTGGATATAATTTCATACCCTCTCTCCTCCCGATTTCTAAACGAGGCTTCGTGCTCGTTTTTTCGTTTTGACACCACCAACAAGTCCCGTGGCCCATTTCTAACCTATAATCCAGACTTTTTCGGGTTTTAAAGGAAGTGGATATAATTTCATACCCTCTCTCCCCCCGATTTCTAAACGAGGCTTCGTGCTCCTTTTTTCGTTTTGACACCACCAACAAGTCCTGTGACCCATTTCTAACCTATAATCCAGACTTTTTCTGGTTTTAAAGGAAGTTGATATAATTTCATACCCTCTCTCCTCCTGATTTCTAAATGCGGCTTCGTGCTCGTTTTTTCATTTTCAGTCCACCAACAAGTCCCGTGGCCCATTTCTAACCTATAATCGAGACTTTTTCGGGTTTTAAAGGAAGTGGATATAATTTCATACCCTCTTTCCTCCCGAATTCTAAACGAGGCTTCGTGCTCGTTTTTTCATTTTGACACCAGCAACATGTCTCGTGGCCCATTTCTAACCTATAATCCAGACTTTTTCGGGTTTTAAAGGAAGTGGATATAATTTCATACCCTCTCTCCTCCCGATTTCTAAACGAGGCTTCGTGCTCCTTTTTTCGTTTTGACACCACCAACATGTCCTGTGGCCCATTTCTAACCTATAATCCAGACTTTTTCTGGTTTTAAAGGAAGTTGATATAATTTCATGCCCTCTCTCCTCCTGATTTCTAAACGCGGCTTCATGCTCGTTTTTTCGTTTTCACTCCACCAACACGTCCCGTGGCCCATTTCTAACCTATAATCGAGACTTTTTCGGGTTTTAAAGGAAGTGGATATAATTTCATACCCTCTCTCCTCCCGATTTCTAAACGAGGCTTCGTGCTCGTTTTTTCGTTTTGAGACCACCAACATGTCTCGTGGCCCATTTCTAACCTATAATCCAGACTTTTTTGGGTTTTAAAGGAAGTGGATATAATTTCATACCCTCTCTCCCCCCGATTTCTAAACGAGGCTTCGTGCTCCTTTTTTCGTTTTGACACCACCAACAAGTCCTGTGGCCCATTTCTAACCTATAATCCAGACTTTTTCTGGTTTTAAAGGAAGTTGATATAATTTCATACCCTCTCTCCTCCTGATTTCTAAATGCGGCTTCGTGCTCGTTTTTTCGTTTTCAGTCCACCAACACGTCCCGTGGCCCATTTCTAACCTATAATCGAGACTTTTTCGGGTTTTAAAGGAAGTGGATATAATTTCATACCCTCTCTCCTCCCGAATTCTAAACGAGGCTTCGTGCTCGTTTTTTCATTTTGACACCACCAACAAGTCCTGTGGCCCATTTCTAACCTATAATCCAGACTTTTTCTGGTTTTAAAGGAAGTTGATATAATTTCATACCCTCTCTCCTCCTGATTTCTAAATGCGGCTTCGTGCTCGTTTTTTCGTTTTGACACCACCAACACGACTCGTGGCCCATTTCTAACCTATAATAGAGAATTTTTCGGGTTTTAAAGTAACTGGATATAATTTCATACCCTCTCTTCTCCCGATTTATAAACGAGGCATCGTGCTCGTTTTTTCGTTTTGACACCACTAACACGTCTTGTTGCCCATTTCTAACCTATAATCGAGACTTTTTCGGGTTTTAAAGGAAGTGGATATAATTTCATTCCGTCTCTCCTCCCGATTTCTAAATGAGGCTTCGTGCTCCTTTTTTCGTTTTGACACCACCAACAAGTCTTGTGGCCCATTTCTAACCTATAATCCAGACTTTTTTTATTTTTAAAGGAAGTTGATATAATGTCATACCCTCTCTCCTCCTGATTTCTAAACGCGGCTTCGTGCTCGTTTTTTCGTTTTGACACCACCAACAAGTCTCGTGGCCCATTTCTAACCTATAATAGAGAATTTTTCAGGTTTTAAAGGAACTGGATATAATTTCATACTCTTTCTTCTCCCGATTTCTAAACGAGGCATCGTGCTCGTTTTTTCGTTTTGACACAACCAACATGTCTCGTGGCCCATTTCTAACCTATAATCCAGACTTTTTCGGGTTTTAAAGGAAGTGGATATAATTTCATACCTTCTCTCCTTCCGATTTCTAAACGAGGCTTCGTGCTAGTTTTTTCGTTTTGACACCACCAACACGTCTCGTTGCCCATTTCTAACCTATAATCGAGACTTTTTCGGGTTTTAAAGGAAGTGGATATAATTTCATACCCTCTCTCCCGATTTCTAAACGAGGCTTTGTGCTCCTTTTTTCGTTTTGACACCACCAACAAGTCCTGTGGCCCATTTATAACCCATAATCCAAACTTTTTCTGGTTTTAAAGGAAGTTGATATACTTTCATACCCTCTCTCCTCCTGATTTCTAAACGCGGCTTCGTGCTCGTTTTTTCGTTTTGACACCACCAACACGTCTCTGGCCAATTTCTAACCTATAATAGAGAATTTTTCGGGTTTTAAAGGAACTGGATATAATTTCATAACCTCTCTTCTCTAAACGAGGCATCGTGCTCGTTTTTTCGTTTTGACACCACCAACACGTCTCGTTGCCCATTTCTAACCTATAATCGAGACTTTTTCGGGTTTTAAAGGAAGTGGATATAATTTCATTCCCTCTCTCCTCCCGATTTCTAAACGAGGCTTCGTGCTCCTTTTTTCGTTTTGACACCACCAACAAGTCCTGTGGCCCATTGCTAACCTATAATTCAGACTTTTCTGGTTTTAAAGGAAGTTGATATAATTTCATACCCTCTCTCCTCCTGATTTCTAAACGCGGCTTCGTGCTCGTTTTTTCATTTTGACACCACCAACACGTCTCGTGGCCCATTTCTAACCTATAATAGAGAATTTTTCGGGTTTTAAAGGAACTGGATGTAATTTCATACCTTCTCTTCTCCCGATTTCTAAACGAGGCATCGTGCTCGTTTTTTCGTTTTGACACAACCAACATGTCTCGTGGCACATTTATAACCTATAATCCAGACTTTTTCGGGTTTTAAAGGAAGTGGATATAATTTCATACCTTCTCTCCTCCCGATTTCTAAACGAGGCTTCGTGCTCGTTTTTTCGTTTTGACACCACCAACACGTCCCGTGGCCCTTTTCTAACCTATAATAGAAAATTCTTCGTGTTTTAAAGGAAGTGGATATAATTTCATACCCTCTCTCCTCCCGATTTCTAAACGAGGCTTCGTGCTCGTTTTTTCGTTTTGACACCACCAACATGTCTCGTGGCCCATTTCTAACCTATAATCCAGACTTTTTCGAGTTTTAAAGGAAGTGGATATAATTTCATACCTTCTCTCCTCCCGATTTCTAAACGAGGCTTCGTGCTCATTTTTTAGTTTTGACACCACCAACACGTCTCGTTGCCCATTTCTAACCTATAATCGAGACTTTTTTTGGTTTTAAAGGAAGTGGATATAATTTCATACCCTCTCTCCTCCCGATTTCTAAACGAGGGTTCGTGCTCATTTTTTCGTTTTGACGCCAACAACAATTTCCGTGGCCCATTTAACCTATAATCCAGACTTTTTCGGGTTTTAATGGATGTGGATATAATTTCATGCCCTCTCTCCTCCCGATTTCTAAACGAGGCTTCGTGCTCGTTTTTTCGTTTTGACACCACCAACAAGTCCTGTGGCCCATTTATAACCCATAATCCAGACTTTTTCTGGTTTTAAAGGAAGTTGATATAATTTCATACCCTCTCTCCTCCTGATTTCTAAACGCGGCTTCGTGCTCGTTTTTTCGTTTTGACACCACCAACACGTCTCGTGGCCAATTTCTAACCTATAATAGAGAATTTTTCGGGTTTTAAAGGAACTGGATATAATTTCATACCCTCTCTTCTCCCGATTTCTAAACGAGGCATCGTGCTCGTTTTTTCGTTTTGACACCACCAACACGTCTCGTTGCCCATTTCTAACCTATAATCGAGACTTTTTCGGGTTTTAAAGGAAGTGGATATAATTTCATTCCCTCTCTCCTCCCGATTTCTAAACGAGGCTTCGTGCTCCTTTTTTCGTTTTGACACCACCAACAAGTCCTGTGGCCCATTGCTAACCTATAATTCAGACTTTTCTGGTTTTAAAGGAAGTTGATATAATTTCATACCCTCTCTCCTCCTGATTTCTAAACGCGGCTTCGTGCTCGTTTTTTCATTTTGACACCACCAACACGTCTCGTGGCCCATTTCTAACCTATAATAGAGAATTTTTCGGGTTTTAAAGGAACTGGATGTAATTTCATACCTTCTCTTCTCCCGATTTCTAAACGAGGCATCGTGCTCGTTTTTTCGTTTTGACACAACCAACATGTCTCGTGGCACATTTATAACCTATAATCCAGACTTTTTCGGGTTTTAAAGGAAGTGGATATAATTTCATACCTTCTCTCCTCCCGATTTCTAAACGAGGCTTCGTGCTCGTTTTTTCGTTTTGACACCACCAACACGTCCCGTGGCCCTTTTCTAACCTATAATAGAAAATTCTTCGTGTTTTAAAGGAAGTGGATATAATTTCATACCCTCTCTCCTCCCGATTTCTAAACGAGGCTTCGTGCTCGTTTTTTCGTTTTGACACCACCAACATGTCTCGTGGCCCATTTCTAACCTATAATCCAGACTTTTTCGAGTTTTAAAGGAAGTGGATATAATTTCATACCTTCTCTCCTCCCGATTTCTAAACGAGGCTTCGTGCTCATTTTTTAGTTTTGACACCACCAACACGTCTCGTTGCCCATTTCTAACCTATAATCGAGACTTTTTTTGGTTTTAAAGGAAGTGGATATAATTTCATACCCTCTCTCCTCCCGATTTCTAAACGAGGGTTCGTGCTCGTTTTTTCGTTTTGACGCCAACAACAATTTCCGTGGCCCATTTAACCTATAATCCAGACTTTTTCGGGTTTTAATGGATGTGGATATAATTTCATGCCCTCTCTCCTCCCGATTTCTAAACGAGGCTTCGTGCTCGTTTTTTCGTTTTGACACCACCAACAAGTCCTGTGGCCCATTTATAACCCATAATCCAGACTTTTTCTGGTTTTAAAGGAAGTTGATATAATTTCATACCCTCTCTCCTCCTGATTTCTAAACGCGGCTTCGTGCTCGTTTTTTCGTTTTGACACCACCAACACGTCTCGTGGCCAATTTCTAACCTATAATAGAGAATTTTTCGGGTTTTAAAGGAACTGGATATAATTTCATACCCTCTCTTCTCCCGATTTCTAAACGAGGCATCGTGCTCGTTTTTTCGTTTTGACACCACCAACACGTCTCGTTGCCCATTTCTAACCTATAATCGAGACTTTTTCGGGTTTTAAAGGAAGTGGATATAATTTCATTCCCTCTCTCCTCCCGATTTCTAAACGAGGCTTCGTGCTCCTTTTTTCGTTTTGACACCACCAACAAGTCCTGTGGCCCATTTCTAACCTATAATCCAGACTTTTTCTGGTTTTAAAGGAAGTTGATATAATTTCATACCCTCTCTCCTCCTGATTTCTAAACGCGGCTTCGTGCTCGTTTTTTCGTTTTGACACCACCAACACGTCTCGTGGCCCATTTCTAACCTATAATAGAGAATTTTTCGGATTTTAAAGAAAGTGGATATAATTTCATACCCTCTCTCCTCCTGATTTCTAAATGCGGCTTCGTGCTCGTTTTTTCGTTTTCAGTCCACCAACACGTCCCGTGGCCCATTTCTAACCTATAATCGAGACTTTTTCGGGTTTTAAAGGAAGTGGATATAATTTCATACCCTCTCTCCTCCCGATTTCTAAACGAGGCTTCGTGCTCCTTTTTTCGTTTTGACACCACCAACAAGTCCTGTGGCCCATTTCTAACCTATAATCTAGACTTTTTCTGGTTTTAAAGGAAGTTTTATAATTTCATACCCTCTCTCCTCCCGATTTCTAAACGAGGCTTCGTGCTCGTTTTTTCGTTTTGACACCACCAACACGTCTCGTGACCCATTTCTAACCTATAATAGAGAATTTTTCGGGTTTTAAAGGAACTGGATATAATTTCATACCCTCACTTCTCCCGATTTCTAAACGAGGCATCGTGCTCGTTTTTTCGTTTTGACACCACCAACACGTCTTGTTGCCCATTTCTAACCTATAATCGAGACTTTTTCGAGTTTTAAAGGAAGTGAATATAATTTCATACCCTCTCTCCTCCCGATTTCTAAATGAGGCTTCGTGCTCCTTTTTTCGTTTTGACACCACCAACAAGTCCTGTGGCCCATTTCTAACCTATAATCCAGACTTTTTCTGGTTTTAAAGGAAGTTGATATAATTTCATACCCTCTTTCCTCCTGATTTCTAAATGCGGCTTCGTGTTCGTTTTTTCGTTTTAACACCACCAACACGTCTCGTGGCCCATTTCTAACCTATAATAGAGAATTTTTCGGGTTTTAAAGGAACTGGATATAATTTCATACCCTCTCTTCTCCCGATTTCTAAACGAGGCATCGTGCTCGTTTTTTCGTTTTGACACCACCAACACGTCTTGTTGCCCATTTCTAACCTATAATCGAGACTTTTTCGGGTTTTAAAGGAAGTGGATATAATTTCATTCCCTCTCTCCTCCCGATTTCTAAACGAGGCTTCGTGCTCCTTTTTTCGTTTTGACACCACCAACAAGTCCTGTGGCCCATTTCTAACCTATAATCCAGACTTTTTCTGGTTTTAAAGGAAGTTGATATAATTTCATACCCTCTCTCCTCCTGATTTCTATACGCGGCTTCGTACTCGTTTTTTCGTTTTGACACCACCAACACGTCTCGTGGCCCATTTCTAACCTATAATAGAGAATTTTTCGGGTTTTAATGGAACTGGATATAATTTCATACCCTCTCTTCTCCCGATTTCGAAACGAGGCATCGTGCTCGTTTTTTCGTTTTGACACAACCAACATGTCTCGTGGCCCTTTTCTAACCTATAATCAAGACTTTTTCGGGTTTTAAAGGAAGTGGATATAATTTCATACCTTCTCTCCTCCCGATTTCTAAACGAGGCTTCGTTCTCGTTTTTTCGTTTTGACACCACCAACACGTCTCGTTGCCCATTTCTAACCTATAATCGAGACTTTTTCGGGTTTTAAAAGAAGTTGATATAATTTCATACCCTCTCTCCTCCCGATTTCTAAATGAGGCTTTGTGCTCCTTTTTTCGTTTTGACACCACCAACAAGTCCTGTGGCCCATTTATAACCCATAATCCAGACTTTTTCTGGTTTTAAAGGAAGTTGATATAATTTCATACCCTCTCTCCTCCTGATTTCTAAACGCGGCATCGTGCTCGTTTTTTCGTTTTAACACCACCAACACGTCTCGTTGCCCATTTCTAACCTATAATCGAGACTTTTTCGGGTTTTAAAGGAAGTGGATATAATTTCATTCCCTCTCTCCTCCCGATTTCTAAACGAGGCTTCGTGCTCCTTTTTTCTTTTTGACACCACCAACAAGTCCTGTGGCCCATTTCTAACCTATAATCCAGACTTTTTCTGGTTTTAAAGGAAGTTGATATAATTTCATACCCTCTCTCCTCCTGATTTCTAAATGCGGCTTCGTGCTCGTTTTTTCGTTTTGACACCACCAACACGTCTCGTGGCCCATTTCTAATCTATAATAGAGAATTTTTTGGGTTTTAAAGGAACTGGATATAATTTCATACCCTCTCTTCTCCCGATTTCTAAACGAGGCATCGTGCTCGTTTTTTCGTTTTGACACCACCAACACGTCTTGTTGCCCATTTCTAACCTATAATCGAGACTTTTTCGGGTTTTAAAGGAAGTGGATATAATTTCATACCCTCTCTCCTCCCGATTTCTAAACGAGGCTTCGTGCTCCTTTTTTCGTTTTGACACCACCAACAAGTCCTGTGGCCCATTTCTAACCTATAATCCAGACTTTTTCTTGTTTTAAAGGAAGTTGATATAATTTCATACCCTCTCTCCTCCTGATTTCTAAATGCGGCTTCGTGTTCGTTTTTTCGTTTTAACACCACCAACACGTCTCGTGGCCCATTTCTAACCTATAATAGAGAATTTTTCGAGTTTTAAAGGAACTGGATATAATTTCATACCCTCTCTTCTCCCGATTTCTAAACGAGGCATCGTGCTCGTTTTTTCGTTTTGACACCACCAACACGTCTTGTTGCCCATTTCTAACCTATAATCGAGACTTTTTCGGGTTTTAAAGGAAGTGGATATAATTTCATTCCCTCTCTCCTCCCGATTTCTAAACGAGGCTTCGTGCTCCTTTTTTCGTTTTGACACCACCAACAAGTCCTGTGGCCCATTTCTAACCTATAATCCAGACTTTTTCTGGTTTTAAAGGAAGTTGATATAATTTCATACCCTCTCTCCTCCTGATTTCTATACGCGGCTTCGTGCTCGTTTTTTCGTTTTGACACCACCAACACGTCTCGTGGCCAATTTCTAACCTATAATAGAGAATTTATCGGGTTTTAAAGGAACTGGATATAATTTCATACCCTCTCTTCTCCCGATTTCTAAACGAGGCATCGTGCTCGTTTTTTCGTTTTGACACAACCAACATGTCTCGTTGCCCATTTCTAACCTATAATCCAGACTTTTTCGGGTTTTAAAGGAAGTGGATATAATTTCATACCTTCTCTCCTCCCGATTTCTAAACGAGGCTTCGTGCTCGTTTTTTCGTTTTGACACCACCAACACGTCCCGTGGCCCTTTTCTAAACTATAATAGAGAATTCTTCGTGTTTTAAAGGAAGTGGATATAATTTCATACCCTCTCTCCTCCCGATTTCTAAACGAGGCTTCGTGTTCGTTTTTTTGTTTTGACACAACCAACATGTCTCGTGGCCCATTTCTAACCTATAATCCAGACTTTTTCTGGTTTTAAAGGAAGTTGATATAATTTCATACCTTCTCTCCTCCCGATTTCTAAATGAGGCTTCGTGCTCGTTTTTTAGTTTTGACACCACCAACACGTCTCGTTGCCCATTTCTAACCTATAATCGAGTCTTTTTCGGGTTTTAAAGGAAGTGGATATAATTTCATACCCTCTCTGCTCCCGATTTCTAAACGAGGCATCGTGCTCGTTTTTTCGTTTTGACACAACCAACATGTCTGGTGGCCCATTTCTAACCTATAATCCAGACTTTTTCGGGTTTTAAAGGAAGTGGATATAATTTCATACCCTCTCTCCTCCCGATTTCTAAACGAGGCTTCGTGCTCCTTTTTTCGTTTTGACACCACCAACAAGTCCTGTGGCCCATTTCTAACCTATAATCCAGACTTTTTCTTGTTTTAAAGGAAGTTGATATAATTTCATACCCTCTCTCCTCCTGATTTCTAAATGCGGCTTCGTGTTCGTTTTTTCGTTTTAACACCACCAACACGTCTCGTGGCCCATTTCTAACCTATAATAGAGAATTTTTCGAGTTTTAAAGGAACTGGATATAATTTCATACCCTCTCTTCTCCCGATTTCTAAACGAGGCATCGTGCTCGTTTTTTCGTTTTGACACCACCAACACGTCTTGTTGCCCATTTCTAACCTATAATCGAGACTTTTTCGGGTTTTAAAGGAAGTGGATATAATTTCATTCCCTCTCTCCTCCCGATTTCTAAACGAGGCTTCGTGCTCCTTTTTTCGTTTTGACACCACCAACAAGTCCTGTGGCCCATTTCTAACCTATAATCCAGACTTTTTCTGGTTTTAAAGGAAGTTGATATAATTTCATACCCTCTCTCCTCCTGATTTCTATACGCGGCTTCGTGCTCGTTTTTTCGTTTTGACACCACCAACACGTCTCGTGGCCCATTTCTAACCTATAATAGAGAATTTTTCGGGTTTTAATGGAACTGGAAATAATTTCATACCCTCTCTTCTCCCGATTTCTAAACGAGGCATCGTGCTCGTTTTTTCGTTTTGACACAACCAACATGTCTCGTGGCCCTTTTCTAACCTATAATCCAGACTTTTTCGAGTTTTAAAGGAAGTGGATATAATTTCATACCTTCTCTCCTCCCGATTTCTAAACGAGGCTTCGTTCTCGTTTTTTCGTTTTGACACCACCAACACGTCTCGTTGCCCATTTCTAACCTATAATCGAGACTTTTTCAGGTTTTAAAAGAAGTGGATATAATTTCATACCCTCTCTCCTCCCAATTTCTAAACGAGGCTTTGTGCTCCTTTTTTCGTTTTGACACCACCAACAAGTCCTGTGGCCCATTTATAACCCATAATCCAGACTTTTTCTGGTTTTAAAGGAAGTTGATATAATTTCATACCCTCTCTCCTCCTGATTTCTAAACGCGGCATCGTGCTCGTTTTTTCGTTTTGACACCACCAACACGTCTCGTTGCCCATTTCTAACCTATAATCAAGACTTTTTCGGGTTTTAAAGGAAGTGGATATAATTTCATTCCCTCTCTCCTCCCGATTTCTAAACGAGGCTTCGTGCTCCTTTTTTCTTTTTGACACCACCAACAAGTCCTGTGGCCCATTTCTAACCTATAATCCAGACTTTTTCTGGTTTTAAAGGAAGTTGATATAATTTCATACCCTCTCTCCTCCTGATTTCTAAACGCGGCTTCGTGCTCGTTTTTTCGTTTTTACACCACCAACACGTCTCGTGGCCAATTTCTAACCTATAATAGAGAATTTATCGGGTTTTAAAGGAACTGGATATAATTTCATACCCTCTCTTCTCCCGATTTCTAAACGAGGCATCGTGCTCGTTTTTTCGTTTTGACACAACCAACATGTCTCGTTGCCCATTTCTAACCTATAATCCAGACTTTTTCGGGTTTTAAAGGAAGTGGATATAATTTCATACCTTCTCTCCTCCCGATTTCTAAACGAGGCTTCGTGCTCGTTTTTTCGTTTTGACACCACCAACACGTCCCGTGGCCCTTTTCTAAACTATAATAGAGAATTCTTCGTGTTTTAAAGGAAGTGGATATAATTTCATACCCTCTCTCCTCCCGATTTCTAAACGAGGCTTCGTGTTCGTTTTTTCGTTTTGACACAACCAACATGTCTCGTGGCCCATTTCTAACCTATAATCCAGACTTTTTCTGGTTTTAAAGGAAGTTGATATAATTTCATACCTTCTCTCCTCCCGATTTCTAAATGAGGCTTCGTGCTCGTTTTTTAGTTTTGACACCACCAACACGTCTCGTTGCCCATTTCTAACCTATAATCGAGTCTTTTTCGGATTTTAAAGGAAGTGGATATAATTTCATACCCTCTCTGCTCCCGATTTCTAAACGAGGCATCGTGCTCGTTTTTTCGTTTTGACACAACCAACATGTCTGGTGGCCCATTTCTAACCTATAATCCAGACTTTTTCGGGTTTTAAAGGAAGTGGATATAATTTCATACCCTCTCTCCTCCCGATTTCTAAACGAGGCTTCGTGCTCCTTTTTTCGTTTTGACACCACCAACAAGTCCTGTGGCCCATTTCTAACCTATAATCTAGACTTTTTCTGGTTTTAAAGGAAGTTGATATAATGTCATACCCTCTCTCCTCCTGATTTCTAAACGCGGCTTCGTGCTCGTTTTTTCGTTTTGACACCACCAACACGTCTCGTGGCCCATTTCTAACCTATAATAGAGAATTTTTCGGGTTTTGAAGGAACTGGATATAATTTCATACCCTCTCTTCTCCCGATTTCTAAACGAGGCATCGTGCTCGTTTTTTCGTTTTGACACAACCAACATGTCTCGTGGCCCATTTCTAACCTATAATCCAGACTTTTTCGGGTTTTAAAGGAAGTGGATATAATTTCATACCCTCTCTCCTCCCGATTTCTAAACGAGGCTTCGTGCACATTTTTTCATTTTGACACCACCAAGACGTCTCGTGGCCCATTTCTAACCTTTAATCGAGACTTTTTCGGGTTTTAAAGGAAGCGGATATAATTTCATACCCTCTCTCCTCCCGATTTCTACACGAGGCTTCGTGCTCGTTTTTTCGTTTTGACACCACCAACACGTCTCGTGGCCTATATCTAACCTATAATCGAGATTTTTTCGGGTTTTAAAGGAAGTGGATATAATTTCATTCCGTCTCTCCTCCCGATTTCTAAACGAGGCTTCGTGCACATTTTTTCGTTTTGACACCACCAACACGTCTCGTGACCCATTTCTAACCTTTAATCGAGACTTTTTCTGGTTTTAAAGGAAGTGGATATAATTTCATACCCTCTCTCCTCTCGATTTCTAAACGAGGCTTCGCGCTCGTTTTTTCGTTTTGACACTACCAACAAGTCCCGTGGCCCATTTCTAACCTATAATCCAGACTTTTTCGAGTTTTAAAGGAAGTGGATATAATTTGATACGCTACCTCCTCCCGATTTCTAAACGAGGCTTCGTGCTCGTTTTTTGGTTTTGACACCACCAACAATTCCCGTGGCCCATTTCTAACCTATAATCGAGACTTTTTCGGGTTTTAATGGAAGTGGATATAATTTCATACCCTCTCTCCTCCCGATTTCTAAACGAGGCTTCGTGCTCGTTTTTTGGTTTTGACACCACCAACAATTCACGTGGCCCATTTCTAACCTATAATCGAGACTTTTTCGGGTTTTAATGGAAGTGGATATAATTTCATACCCTCTCTCCTCCCGATTTCTAAACGAGGCTTCGTGCTCCTTTTTTCGTTTTGACACCACCAACAAGTCCTGTGGCCCATTTCTAACCTATAATCCAGACTTTTTCTGGTTTTAAAGGAAGTTGATATAATTTCATACCCTCTCTCCTCCTGATTTCTAAACGCGGCTTCGTGCTCGTTTTTTCGTTTTCACTCCACCAACACGTCCCGTGGCCCATTTCTAACCTATAATCGAGACTTTTTCGGGTTTTAAAGGAAGTGGATATAATTTCATAACCTCGCTCCTCCCGATTTCTAAACGAGGCTTCGTGCTCGTTTTTTCGTTTTGACACCACTAACACGTCTTGTTGCCCATTTCTAACCTATAATCGAGACTTTTTCTGGTTTTAAAGGAAGTTGATATAATTTCATACCCTCTCTCCTCCTGATTTTTAAATGCGGCTTCGTGCTCGTTTTTTCGTTTTGACACCACCAACACGTCTCGTGGCCCATTTCTAACCTATAATAGAGAATTTTTCGGGTTTTGAAGGAACTGGATATAATTTCATACCCTCTCTTCTCCCGATTTCTAAACGAGGCATCGTGCTCGTTTTTTCGTTTTGACACAACCAACATGTCTCGTGGCCCATTTCTAACCTATAATCCAGACTTTTTCGGGTTTTAAAGGAAGTGGATATAATTTCATACCCTCTCTCCTCCCGATTTCTAAACGAGGCTTCGTGCACATTTTTTCATTTTGACACCACCAAGACGTCTCGTGGCCCATTTCTAACCTTTAATCGAGACTTTTTCGGGTTTTAAAGGAAGCGGATATAATTTCATACCCTCTCTCCTCCCGATTTCTACACGAGGCTTCGTGCTCGTTTTTTCGTTTTGACACCACCAACACGTCTCGTGGCCTATATCTAACCTATAATCGAGATTTTTTCGGGTTTTAAAGGAAGTGGATATAATTTCATTCCGTCTCTCCTCCCGATTTCTAAACGAGGCTTCGTGCACATTTTTTCGTTTTGACACCACCAACACGTCTCGTGACCCATTTCTAACCTTTAATCGAGACTTTTTCTGGTTTTAAAGGAAGTGGATATAATTTCATACCCTCTCTCCTCTCGATTTCTAAACGAGGCTTCGCGCT
The DNA here is from genome assembly GCA_030544415.1 of Thalia dealbata. Classification (NCBI taxonomy): domain Eukaryota; kingdom Viridiplantae; phylum Streptophyta; class Magnoliopsida; order Zingiberales; family Marantaceae; genus Thalia; species Thalia dealbata. The sequence goes on along the minus strand of CM060458.1, from coordinate 12,328,317 downwards.
CGTTTTTTCGTTTTGACACTACCAACAAGTCCCGTGGCCCATTTCTAACCTATAATCCAGACTTTTTCGAGTTTTAAAGGAAGTGGATATAATTTGATACGCTACCTCCTCCCGATTTCTAAACGAGGCTTCGTGCTCGTTTTTTGGTTTTGACACCACCAACAATTCCCGTGGCCCATTTCTAACCTATAATCGAGACTTTTTCGGGTTTTAATGGAAGTGGATATAATTTCATACCCTCTCTCCTCCCGATTTCTAAACGAGGCTTCGTGCTCGTTTTTTGGTTTTGACACCACCAACAATTCACGTGGCCCATTTCTAACCTATAATCGAGACTTTTTCGGGTTTTAATGGAAGTGGATATAATTTCATACCCTCTCTCCTCCCGATTTCTAAACGAGGCTTCGTGCTCCTTTTTTCGTTTTGACACCACCAACAAGTCCTGTGGCCCATTTCTAACCTATAATCCAGACTTTTTCTGGTTTTAAAGGAAGTTGATATAATTTCATACCCTCTCTCCTCCTGATTTCTAAACGCGGCTTCGTGCTCGTTTTTTCGTTTTCACTCCACCAACACGTCCCGTGGCCCATTTCTAACCTATAATCGAGACTTTTTCGGGTTTTAAAGGAAGTGGATATAATTTCATAACCTCGCTCCTCCCGATTTCTAAACGAGGCTTCGTGCTCGTTTTTTCGTTTTGACACCACTAACACGTCTTGTTGCCCATTTCTAACCTATAATCGAGACTTTTTCTGGTTTTAAAGGAAGTTGATATAATTTCATACCCTCTCTCCTCCTGATTTTTAAATGCGGCTTCGTGCTCGTTTTTTCGTTTTGACACCACCAACACGTCTCGTGGCCCATTTCTAACCTATAATAGAGAATTTTTCAGGTTTTAAAGGAACTGGATATAATTTCATACCCTCTCTTCTCCCGATTTCTAAACGAGGCATCGTGCTCGTTTTTTCGTTTTGACACAACCAACATGTCTCGTGGCCCATTTCTAACCTATAATCCAGACTTTTTCGGGTTTTAAAGGAAGTGGATATAATTTCATACCCTCTCTCCTCCTGATTTCTAAACGAGGCATCGTGCTCGTTTTTTCGTTTTGACACCACTAACACGTCTTGTTGCCCATTTCTAACCTATAATCAAGACTTTTTCTGGTTTTAAAGGAAGTTGATATAATTTCATACCCTCTCTCCTCCTGATTTCTAAACGCGGCTTCGTGCTCGTTTTTTCGTTTTGACACCACCAACACGTCTCGTGGCCCATTTCTAACCTATAATAGAGAATTTTTCAGGTTTTAAAGGAACTGGATATAATTTCATACCCTCACTTCTCCCGATTTCTAAACGAGGCATCGTGCTCGTTTTTTCGTTTTGACACAACCAACATGTCTCGTGGCCCATTTCTAACCTATAATCCAGACTTTTTCGGGTTTTAAAGGAAGTGGATATAATTTCATACCCTCTCTCCTCCCGATTTCTAAACGAGGCTTCGTGCTCCTTTTTTTGTTTTGACACCACCAACAAGTCCTGTGGCCCATTTCTAACCTATAATCCAGACTTTTTCTTGTTTTAAAGGAAGTTGATATAATTTCATACCCTCTCTCCTCCTGATTTCTAAACGCGGCTTCGTGCTCGTTTTTTCGTTTTCACTCCTCCAACACGTCCCGTGGCCCATTTCTAACCTATAATCGAGACTTTTTCGGGTTTTAAAGGAAGTGGATATAATTTCATACCCTCGCTCCTCCCGATTTCTAAACGAGGCTTCGTGCTCGTTTTTTCGTTTTGAGACCACCAACATGTCTCGTGGCCCATTTCTAACCTATAATCCAGACTTTTTCGGGTTTTAAAGGAAGTGGATATAATTTCATACCCTCTCTCCTCCTGATTTCTAAACGAGGCATCGTGCTCGTTTTTTCGTTTTGACACCACGAACACGTCTTGTTGCCCATTTCTAACCTATAATCGAGACTTTTTCTGGTTTTAAAGGAAGTTGATATAATTTCATACCCTCTCTCCTCCTTATTTCTAAACGCGGCTTCGTGCTCGTTTTTTCGTTTTGACACCACCAACACGTCTCGTGGCCCATTTCTAACCTATAATAGAGAATTTTTCAGGTTTTAAAGGAACTGGATATAATTTCATACCCTCTCTTCTCCCGATTTCTAAACGAGGCATCGTGCTCGTTTTTTCGTTTTGACACAACCAACATGTCTCGTGGCCCATTTCTAACCTATAATCCAGACTTTTTCGGGTTTTAAAGGAAGTGGATATAATTTCATACCTTCTCTCCTCCCGATTTCTAAACGAGGCTTCGTGCTCGTTTTTTGGTTTTGACACCACCAACAATTCACGTGGCCCATTTCTAACCTATAATCGAGACTTTTTCGGGTTTTAATGGAAGTGGATATAATTTCATACCCTCTCTCCTCCCGATTTCTAAACGAGGCTTCGTGCTCGTTTTTTCGTTTTGACACCACCAACAAGTCCAGTGGCCCATTTCTAACCTATAATCCAGACTTTTTCGGGTTTTAAAGGAAGTGGATATAATTTCATACCTTCTCTCCTCCCGATTTCTAAACGAGGCTTCGTGCTCGTTTTTTCATTTTGACACCACCAACACGTCTCGTTGCCCATTTCTAACCTATAATCGAGACTTTTTCGGGTTTTAAAGGAAGTGGATATAATTTCATACCCTCTCTCCTCCCGATTTCTAAACGAGGCTTCGTGCTCGTTTTTTCGTTTTGAGACCACCAACATGTCTCGTGGCCCATTTCTAACCTATAATCCAGACTTTTTCGGGTTTTAAAGGAAGTGGATATAATTTCATACCCTCTCTCCTCCCGATTTCTAAACGAGGCTTCGTGCTCCTTTTTTCGTTTTGACACCACCAACAAGTCCTGTGGCCCATTTCTAACCTATAATCCAGACTTTTTCTGGTTTTAAAGGAAGTTGATATAATTTCATACCCTCTCTCCTCCTGATTTCTAAATGCGGCTTCGTGTTCGTTTTTTCGTTTTAACACCACCAACACGTCTCGTGGCCCATTTTTAACCTATAATAGAGAATTTTTCGGGTTTTAAAGGAACTGGATATAATTTCATACCCTCTCTTCTCCCGATTTCTAAACGAGGCATCGTGCTCGTTTTTTCGTTTTGACACCACCAACACGTCTTGTTGCCCATTTCTAACCTATAATCGAGACTTTTTCGGGTTTTAAAGGAAGTGGATATAATTTCATTCCCTCTCTCCTCCCGATTTCTAAACGAGGCTTCGTGCTCCTTTTTTCGTTTTGACACCACCAACAAGTCCTGTGGCCCATTTCTAACCTAAAATCCAGACTTTTTCTGGTTTTAAAGGAAGTTGATATAATTTCATACCCTCTCTCCTCCTGATTTCTATACGCGGCTTCGTGCTCGTTTTTTCGTTTTGACACCACCAACACGTCTCGTGGCCCATTTCTAACCTATAATAGAGAATTTTTCGGGTTTTAATGGAACTGGATATAATTTCATACCCTCTCTTCTCCCGATTTCGAAACGAGGCATCGTGCTCGTTTTTTCGTTTTGACACAACCAACATGTCTCGTGGCCCTTTTCTAACCTATAATCAAGACTTTTTCGGGTTTTAAAGGAAGTGGATATAATTTCATACCTTCTCTCCTCCCGATTTCTAAACGAGGCTTCGTTCTCGTTTTTTCGTTTTGACACCACCAACACGTCTCGTTGCCCATTTCTAACCTATAATCGATACTTTTTCGGGTTTTAAAAGAAGTTGATATAATTTCATACCCTCTCTCCTCCCGATTTCTAAATGAGGCTTTGTGCTCCTTTTTTCGTTTTGACACCACCAACAAGTCCTGTGGCCCATTTATAACCCATAATCCAGACTTTTTCTGGTTTTAAAGGAAGTTGATATAATTTCATACCCTCTCTCCTCCTGATTTCTAAACGCGGCATCGTGCTCGTTTTTTCGTTTTGACACCACCAACACGTCTCGTTGCCCATTTCTAACCTATAATCGAGACTTTTTCGGGTTTTAAAGGAAGTGGATATAATTTCATTCCCTCTCTCCTCCCGATTTCTAAACGAGGCTTCGTGCTCCTTTTTTCTTTTTGACACCACCAACAAGTCCTGTGGCCCATTTCTAACCTATAATCCAGACTTTTTCTGGTTTTAAAGGAAGTTGATATAATTTCATACCCTCTCTCCTCCTGATTTCTAAATGCGGCTTCGTGCTCGTTTTTTCGTTTTGACACCACCAACACGTCTCGTGGCCCATTTCTAATCTATAATAGAGAATTTTTTGGGTTTTAAAGGAACTGGATATAATTTCATACCCTCTCTTCTCCCGATTTCTAAACGAGGCATCGTGCTCGTTTTTTCGTTTTGACACCACCAACACGTCTTGTTGCCCATTTCTAACCTATAATCGAGACTTTTTCGGGTTTTAAAGGAAGTGGATATAATTTCATACCCTCTCTCCTCCCGATTTCTAAACGAGGCTTCGTGCTCCTTTTTTCGTTTTGACACCACCAACAAGTCCTGTGGCCCATTTCTAACCTATAATCCAGACTTTTTCTTGTTTTAAAGGAAGTTGATATAATTTCATACCCTCTCTCCTCCTGATTTCTAAATGCGGCTTCGTGTTCGTTTTTTCGTTTTAACACCACCAACACGTCTCGTGGCCCATTTCTAACCTATAATAGAGAATTTTTCGGGTTTTAAAGGAACTGGATATAATTTCATACCCTCTCTTCTCCCGATTTCTAAACGAGGCATCGTGCTCGTTTTTTCGTTTTGACACCACCAACACGTCTTGTTGCCCATTTCTAACCTATAATCGAGACTTTTTCGGGTTTTAAAGGAAGTGGATATAATTTCATTCCCTCTCTCCTCCCGATTTCTAAACGAGGCTTCGTGCTCCTTTTTTCGTATTGACACCACCAACAAGTCCTGTGCCCCATTTCTAACCTATAATCCAGACTTTTTCTGGTTTTAAAGGAAGTTGATATAATTTCATACCCTCTCTCCTCCTGATTTCTATACGCGGCTTCGTGCTCGTTTTTTCGTTTTGACACCACCAACACGTCTCGTGGCCCATTTCTAACCTATAATAGAGAATTTTTCGGGTTTTAATGGAACTGGAAATAATTTCATACCCTCTCTTCTCCCGATTTCTAAACGAGGCATCGTGCTCGTTTTTTCGTTTTGACACAACCAACATGTCTCGTGGCCCTTTTCTAACCTATAATCCAGACTTTTTCGGGTTTTAAAGGAAGTGGATATAATTTCATACCTTCTCTCCTCCCGATTTCTAAACGAGGCTTCGTTCTCGTTTTTTCGTTTTGACACCACCAACACGTCTCGTTGCCCATTTCTAACCTATAATCGAGACTTTTTCAGGTTTTAAAAGAAGTGGATATAATTTCATACCCTCTCTCCTCCCAATTTCTAAACGAGGCTTTGTGCTCCTTTTTTCGTTTTGACACCACCAACAAGTCCTGTGGCCCATTTATAACCCATAATCCAGACTTTTTCTGGTTTTAAAGGAAGTTGATATAATTTCATACCCTCTCTCCTCCTGATTTCTAAACGCGGCATCGTGCTCGTTTTTTCGTTTTGACACCACCAACACGTCTCGTTGCCCATTTCTAACCTATAATCAAGACTTTTTCGGGTTTTAAAGGAAGTGGATATAATTTTATTCCCTCTCTCCTCCCGATTTCTAAACGAGGCTTCGTGCTCCTTTTTTCTTTTTGACACCACCAACAAGTCCTGTGGCCCATTTCTAACCTATAATCCAGACTTTTTCTGGTTTTAAAGGAAGTTGATATAATTTCATACCCTCTCTCCTCCTGATTTCTAAACGCGGCTTCGTGCTCGTTTTTTCGTTTTGACACCACCAACACGTCTCGTGGCCAATTTCTAACCTATAATAGAGAATTTATCGGGTTTTAAAGGAACTGGATATAATTTCATACCCTCTCTTCTCCCGATTTCTAAACGAGGCATCGTGCTCGTTTTTTCGTTTTGACACAACCAACATGTCTCGTTGCCCATTTCTAACCTATAATCCAGACTTTTTCGGGTTTTAAAGGAAGTGGATATAATTTCATACCTTCTCTCCTCCCGATTTCTAAACGAGGCTTCGTGCTCGTTTTTTCGTTTTGACACCACCAACACGTCCCGTGGCCCTTTTCTAAACTATAATAGAGAATTCTTCGTGTTTTAAAGGAAGTGGATATAATTTCATACCCTCTCTCCTCCCGATTTCTAAACGAGGCTTCGTGTTCGTTTTTTTGTTTTGACACAACCAACATGTCTCGTGGCCCATTTCTAACCTATAATCCAGACTTTTTCTGGTTTTAAAGGAAGTTGATATAATTTCATACCTTCTCTCCTCCCGATTTCTAAATGAGGCTTCGTGCTCGTTTTTTAGTTTTGACACCACCAACACGTCTCGTTGCCCATTTCTAACCTATAATCGAGTCTTTTTCGGGTTTTAAAGGAAGTGGATATAATTTCATACCCTCTCTGCTCCCGATTTCTAAACGAGGCATCGTGCTCGTTTTTTCGTTTTGACACAACCAACATGTCTGGTGGCCCATTTCTAACCTATAATCCAGACTTTTTCGGGTTTTAAAGGAAGTGGATATAATTTCATACCCTCTCTCCTCCCGATTTCTAAACGAGGCTTCGTGCTCCTTTTTTCGTTTTGACACCACCAACAAGTCCTGTGGCCCATTTCTAACCTATAATCTAGACTTTTTCTGGTTTTAAAGGAAGTTGATATAATGTCATACCCTCTCTCCTCCTGATTTCTAAACGCGGCTTCGTGCTCGTTTTTTCGTTTTGACACCACCAACACGTCTCGTGGCCCATTTCTAACCTATAATAGAGAATTTTTCGGGTTTTGAAGGAACTGGATATAATTTCATACCCTCTCTTCTCCCGATTTCTAAACGAGGCATCGTGCTCGTTTTTTCGTTTTGACACAACCAACATGTCTCGTGGCCCATTTCTAACCTATAATCCAGACTTTTTCGGGTTTTAAAGGAAGTGGATATAATTTCATACCCTCTCTCCTCCCGATTTCTAAACGAGGCTTCGTGCACATTTTTTCATTTTGACACCACCAAGACGTCTCGTGGCCCATTTCTAACCTTTAATCGAGACTTTTTCGGGTTTTAAAGGAAGCGGATATAATTTCATACCCTCTCTCCTCCCGATTTCTACACGAGGCTTCGTGCTCGTTTTTTCGTTTTGACACCACCAACACGTCTCGTGGCCTATATCTAACCTATAATCGAGATTTTTTCGGGTTTTAAAGGAAGTGGATATAATTTCATTCCGTCTCTCCTCCCGATTTCTAAACGAGGCTTCGTGCACATTTTTTCGTTTTGACACCACCAACACGTCTCGTGACCCATTTCTAACCTATAATCGAGACTTTTTCTGGTTTTAAAGGAAGTGGATATAATTTCATACCCTCTCTCCTCTCGATTTCTAAACGAGGCTTCGCGCTCGTTTTTTCGTTTTGACACTACCAACAAGTCCCGTGGCCCATTTCTAACCTATAATCCAGACTTTTTCGAGTTTTAAAGGAAGTGGATATAATTTGATACGCTACCTCCTCCCGATTTCTAAACGAGGCTTCGTGCTCGTTTTTTGGTTTTGACACCACCAACAATTCCCGTGGCCCATTTCTAACCTATAATCGAGACTTTTTCGGGTTTTAATGGAAGTGGATATAATTTCATACCCTCTCTCCTCCCGATTTCTAAACGAGGCTTCGTGCTCGTTTTTTGGTTTTGACACCACCAACAATTCACGTGGCCCATTTCTAACCTATAATCGAGACTTTTTCGGGTTTTAATGGAAGTGGATATAATTTCATACCCTCTCTCCTCCCGATTTCTAAACGAGTCTTCGTGCTCCTTTTTTCGTTTTGACACCACCAACAAGTCCTGTGGCCCATTTCTAACCTATAATCCAGACTTTTTCTGGTTTTAAAGGAAGTTTATATAATTTCATACCCTCTCTCCTCCTGATTTCTAAACGCGGCTTCATGCTCGTTTTTTCGTTTTCACTCCACCAACACGTCCCGTGGCCCATTTCTAACCTATAATCGAGACTTTTTCGGGTTTTAAAGGAAGTGGATATAATTTCATACCCTCGCTCCTCCCGATTTCTAAACGAGGCATCGTGCTCGTTTTTTCATTTTGACACCACTAACACGTCTTGTTGCCCATTTCTAACCTATAATCGAGACTTTTTCTGGTTTTAAAGGAAGTTGATATAATTTCATACCCTCTCTCCTCCTGATTTTTAAATGCGGCTTCGTGCTCGTTTTTTCGTTTTGACACCACCAACACGTCTCGTGGCCCATTTCTAACCTATAATAGAGAATTTTTCAGGTTTTAAAGGAACTGGATATAATTTCATACCCTCTCTCCTCCCGATTTCTACACGAGGCTTCGTGCTCGTTTTTTCGTTTTGACACCACCAACACGTCTCGTGGCCTATATCTAACCTATAATCGAGATTTTTTCGGGTTTTAAAGGAAGTGGATATAATTTCATTCCGTCTCTCCTCCCGATTTCTAAACGAGGCTTCGTGCACATTTTTTCGTTTTGACACCACCAACACGTCTCGTGACCCATTTCTAACCTATAATCGAGACTTTTTCTGGTTTTAAAGGAAGTGGATATAATTTCATACCCTCTCTCCTCTCGATTTCTAAACGAGGCTTCGCGCTCGTTTTTTCGTTTTGACACTACCAACAAGTCCCGTGGCCCATTTCTAACCTATAATCCAGACTTTTTCGAGTTTTAAAGGAAGTGGATATAATTTGATACGCTACCTCCTCCCGATTTCTAAACGAGGCTTCGTGCTCGTTTTTTGGTTTTGACACCACCAACAATTCCCGTGGCCCATTTCTAACCTATAATCGAGACTTTTTCGGGTTTTAATGGAAGTGGATATAATTTCATACCCTCTCTCCTCCCGATTTCTAAACGAGGCTTCGTGCTCGTTTTTTGGTTTTGACACCACCAACAATTCACGTGGCCCATTTCTAACCTATAATCGAGACTTTTTCGGGTTTTAATGGAAGTTGATATAATTTCATACCCTCTCTCCTCCCGATTTCTAAACGAGTCTTCGTGCTCCTTTTTTCGTTTTGACACCACCAACAAGTCCTGTGGCCCATTTCTAACCTATAATCCAGACTTTTTCTGGTTTTAAAGGAAGTTGATATAATTTCATACCCTCTCTCCTCCTGATTTCTAAACGTGGCTTCGTGGTCGTTTTTTCGTTTTCACTCCACCAACACGTCCCGTGGCCCATTTCTAACCTATAATCGAGACTTTTTCGGGTTTTAAAGGAAGTGGATATAATTTCATACCCTCGCCCCTCCCGATTTCTAAACGAGGCTTCGTGCTCGTTTTTTCGTTTTGACACCACTAACACGTCTTGTTGCCCATTTCTAACCTATAATCGAGACTTTTTCTGGTTTTAAAGGAAGTTGATATAATTTCATACCCTCTCTCCTCCTGATTTTTAAATGCGGCTTCGTGCTCGTTTTTTCGTTTTGACACCACCAACACGTCTCGTGGCCCATTTCTAACCTATAATAGAGAATTTTTCAGGTTTTAAAGGAACTGGATATAATTTCATACCCTCTCTTCTCCCGATTTCTAAACGAGGCATCGTGCTCGTTTTTTCGTTTTGACACAACCAACATGTCTCGTGGCCCATTTCTAACCTATAATCCAGACTTTTTCGGGTTTTAAAGGAAGTGGATATAATTTCATACCCTCTCTCCTCCTGATTTCTAAACGAGGCATCGTGCTCGTTTTTTCGTTTTGACACCACTAACACGTCTTGTTGCCCATTTCTAACCTATAATCAAGACTTTTTCTGGTTTTAAAGGAAGTTGATATAATTTCATACCCTCTCTCCTCCTGATTTCTAAACGCGGCTTCGTGCTCGTTTTTTCGTTTTGACACCACCAACACGTCTCGTGGCCCATTTCTAACCTATAATAGAGAATTTTTCAGGTTTTAAAGGAACTGGATATAATTTCATACCCTCTCTTCTCCCGATTTCTAAACGAGGCATCGTGCTCGTTTTTTCGTTTTGACACAACCAACATGTCTCGTGGCCCATTTCTAACCTATAATCCAGACTTTTTCGGGTTTTAAAGGAAGTGGATATAATTTCATACCCTCTCTCCTCCCGATTTCTAAACGAGGCTTCGTGCTCCTTTTTTTGTTTTGACACCACCAACAAGTCCTGTGGCCCATTTCTAACCTATAATCCAGACTTTTTCTTGTTTTAAAGGAAGTTGATATAATTTCATACCCTCTCTCCTCCTGATTTCTAAACGCGGCTTCGTGCTCGTTTTTTCGTTTTCACTCCACCAACACGTCCCGTGGCCCATTTCTAACCTATAATCGAGACTTTTTCGGGTTTTAAAGGAAGTGGATATAATTTCATACCCTCGCTCCTCCCGATTTCTAAACGAGGCTTCGTGCTCGTTTTTTCGTTTTGAGACCACCAACATGTCTCGTGGCCCATTTCTAACCTATAATCCAGACTTTTTCGGGTTTTAAAGGAAGTGGATATAATTTCATACCCTCTCTCCTCCTGATTTCTAAACGAGGCATCGTGCTCGTTTTTTCGTTTTGACACCACTAACACGTCTTGTTGCCCATTTCTAACCTATAATCGAGACTTTTTCTGGTTTTAAAGGAAGTTGATATAATTTCATACCCTCTCTCCTCCTGATTTCTAAACGCGGCTTCGTGCTCGTTTTTTCGTTTTGACACCACCAACACGTCTCGTGGCCCATTTCTAACCTATAATAGAGAATTTTTCAGGTTTTAAAGGAATTGGATATAATTTCATACCCTCTCTTCTCCCGATTTCTAAACGAGGCATCGTGCTCGTTTTTTCGTTTTGACACAACCAACATGTCTCGTGGCCCATTTCTAACCTATAATCCAGACTTTTTCGGGTTTTAAAGGAAGTGGATATAATTTCATACCTTCTCTCCTCCCGATTTCTAAACGAGGCTTCGTGCTCGTTTTTTGGTTTTGACACCACCAACAATTCACGTGGCCCATTTCTAACCTATAATCGAGACTTTTTCGGGTTTTAATGGAAGTGGATATAATTTCATACCCTCTCTCCTCCCGATTTCTAAACGAGGCTTCGTGCTCGTTTTTTCGTTTTGACACCACCAACAAGTCCCGTGGCCCATTTCTAACCTATAATCCAGACTTTTTCGGGTTTTAAAGGAAGTGGATATAATTTCATACCTTCTCTCCTCCCGATTTCTAAACGAGGCTTCGTGCTCGTTTTTTCATTTTGACACCACCAACACGTCTCGTTGCCCATTTCTAACCTATAATCGAGACTTTTTCGGGTTTTAAAGGAAGTGGATATAATTTCATACCCTCTCTCCTCCCGATTTCTAAACGAGGCTTCGTGCTCGTTTTTTCGTTTTGAGACCACCAACATGTCTCGTGGCCCATTTCTAACCTATAATCCAGACTTTTTCGGGTTTTAAAGGAAGTGGATATAATTTCATACCCTCTCTCCTCCCGATTTCTAAACGAGGCTTCGTGCTCCTTTTTTCGTTTTGACACCACCAACAAGTCCTGTGGCCCATTTCTAACCTATAATCCAGACTTTTTCTGGTTTTAAAGGAAGTTGATATAATTTCATACCCTCTCTCCTCCTGATTTCTAAACGCGGCTTCGTGCTCGTTTTTTCGTTTTCACTCCACCAACACGTCCCGTGGCCCATTTCTAACCTATAATCGAGACTTTTTCGGGTTTTAAAGGAAGTGGATATAATTTCATACCCTCGCTCCTCCCGATTTCTAAACGAGGCTTCGTGCTCGTTTTTTCGTTTTGAGACCACCAACATGTCTCGTGGCCCATTTCTAACCTATAATCCAGACTTTTTCGGGTTTTAAAGGAAGTGGATATAATTTCATACCCTCTCTCCTCCCGATTTCTAAACGAGGCTTCGTGCTCCTTTTTTCGTTTTGACACCACCAACAAGTCCTGTGCCCCATTTCTAACCTATAATCCAGACTTTTTCTGGTTTTAAAGGAAGTTGATATAATTTCATACCCTCTCTCCTCCTGATTTCTAAATGCGGCTTCGGGCTCGTTTTTTCGTTTTCAGTCCACCAACACGTCCCGTGGCCCATTTCTAACCTATAATCCAGACTTTTTCTGGTTTTAAAGGAAGTTGATATAATTTCATACCCTCTCTCCTCCTGATTTCTAAATGCGGCTTCGTGCTCGTTTTTTCATTTTGACACCACCAACACGTCTCGTGGCCCATTTCTAACCTATAATAGAGAATTTTTCGGGTTTTAAAGAAACTGGATATAATTTCATACTCTCTCTTCTCCCGATTTCTAAACGAGGCATCGTGCTCGTTTTTTTGTTTTGACACCACTAACACGTCTTGTTGCCCATTTCTAACCTATAATCGAGACTTTTTCTGGTTTTAAAGGAAGTTGATATAATTTCATACCCTCTCTCCTGATTTCTAAATGCGGCTTCGTGCTCGTTTTTTCGTTTTGACACCACCAACACGTCTCGTGGCCCATTTCTAACCTATAATAGAGAATTTTTCGGGTTTTAAAGTAACTGGATATAATCTCATACCCTCTATTCTCCCGATTTCTAAACGAGGCATCGTGCTCGTTTTTTCGTTTTGACACCACTAACACGTCTTGTTGCCCATTTCTAACCTATAATCGAGACTTTTTCGGGTTTTAAAGGAAGTGGATATAATTTCATTCCCTCTCTCCTCCCGATTTCTAAACGAGGCTTCGTGCTCCTTTTTTAGTTTTGACACCACTAACAAGTCCTGTGGCCCATTTCTAACCTATAATCCAGATTTTTCTGGTTTTAAAGGAAGTTGATATAATTTCATACCCTCTCTCCTCCTGATTTCTAAACGCGGCTTCGTGCTCGTTTTTTCGTTTTGACACCACCAACACGTCTCGTGGCCCATTTCTAACCTATAATAGAGAATTTTTCAGGTTTTAAAGAAACTGGATATAATTTCATACCCTCTCTTCTCCCGATTTCTAAACGAGGCATCGTGCTTGTTTTTTCGTTTTGACACAACCAACATGTCTCGTGGCCAATTTCTAACCTATAATCCAGACTTTTTCGGGTTTTAAAGGAAGTGGATATAATTTCATACCCTCTCTCCTCCCGATTTCTAAACGAGGCTTCGTGCTCGTTTTTTCGTTTTGACACCACCAACACGTCTCGTTGCCCATTTCTAACCTATAATCGAGACTTTTTCGGGTTTTAAAGGAAGTGCATATAATTTCATACCCTCTCTCCTCCCGATTTCTAAACGAGGCTTTGTGCTCCTTTTTTCGTTTTGACACCACCAACAAGTCCTGTGGCCCATTTATAACCCATAATTCAAACTTTTTCTGGTTTTAAAGGAAGTTGATATAATTTCATACCCTCTCTCCTCCTGATTTCTAAACGCGGCTTCGTGCTCGTTTTTTCGTTTTTACACCACCAACACGTCTCTAGCCAATTTCTAACCTATAATAGAGAATTTTTCGGGTTTTAAAGGAACTGATATAATTTCATAACCTCTCTTCTCCCGATTTCTAAACGAGGCATCGTGCTCGTTTTTTCGTTTTGACACCACCAACACGTCTCGTTGCCCATTTCTAACCTATAATCGAGACTTTTTCGGGTTTTAAAGGAAGTGGATATAATTTCATTCCCTCTCTCCTCCCGATTTCTAAACGAGGCTTCGTGCTCCTTTTTTCGTTTTGACACAACCAACATGTCTCGTGGCCCATTTATAACCTATAATCCAGACTTTTTCGGGTTTTAAAGGAAGTGGATATAATTTCATACCCTCTCTCCTCCCGATTTCTAAACGTGGCTTCGTGCTCGTTTTTTCGTTTTGAGACCACCAACATGTCTCGTGGCCCATTTCTAACCTATAATCCAGACTTTTTCGGGTTTTAAAGGAAGTGGATACAATTTTATACCCTCTCTCCTCCCGATTTCTAAACGAGGCTTCGTGCTCCTTTTTTCGTTTTTACACCACCAACAAGTCCTGTGGCCCATTTCTAACCTATAATCCAGACTTTTTCTGGTTTTAAAGGAAGTTGATATAATTTCATACCCTCTCTCCTCCTGATTTCTAAATGCGGCTTCGTGCTCGTTTTTTCGTTTTGACACCACCAACACGTCTCGTGGCCCATTTCTAACCTATAATAGAGAATTTTTTGGGTTTTAAAGTAACTGGATATAATTTCATACCCTCTCTTCTCCCGATTTCTAAACGAGGCATCGTGCTCGTTTTTTCGTTTTGACACCACTAACACGTCTTGTTGCCCATTTCTAACCTATAATCGAGACTTTTTCGGGTTTTAAAGGAAGTGGATATAATTTCATTCCCTCTCTCCTCCCGATTTCTAAACGAGGCTTCGTGCTCCTTTTTTCGTTTTGACACAACCAACATGTCTCGTGGCCCATTTCTAACCTATAATCCAGACTTTTTTTGGTTTTAAAGGAAGTTGATATAATTTCATACCCTCTCTCCTCCTGATTTCTAATCGCGGCTTCGTGCTCGTTTTTTCGTTTTGACACCACCAACACGTCTCGTGGCCCATTTCTAACCTATAATAGAGAATTTTTCAGGTTTTAAAGGAACTGGATATAATTTCATACCCTCTCTTCTCCCGATTTCTAAACGAGGCATCGTGCTCGTTTTTTCATTTTGACACAACCAACATGTCTCGTGGCCCATTTCTAACCTATAATCCAGACTTTTTCGGGTTTTAAAGGAAGTGGATATAATTTCATACCTTCTCTCCTCCCGATTTCTAAACGAGGCTTCGTGCTCGTTTTTTCGTTTTGACACCACCAACACGTCTCGTTTCCCATTTCTAACCTATAATCGAGACTTTTTCGGGTTTTAAAGGAAGTGCATATAATTTCATACCCTCTCTCCTCCCGATTTCTAAACGAGGCTTTGTGCTCCTTTTTTCGTTTTGACACCACCAACAAGTCCTGTGGCCCATTTATAACCCATAATCCAAACTTTTTCTGGTTTTAAAGGAAGTTGATATAATTTCATACCCTCTCTCCTCCTGATTTCTAAACGCGGCTTCGTGCTCGTTTTTTCATTTTGACACCACCAACACGTC
This sequence comes from Thalia dealbata, assembly GCA_030544415.1. Classification (NCBI taxonomy): domain Eukaryota; kingdom Viridiplantae; phylum Streptophyta; class Magnoliopsida; order Zingiberales; family Marantaceae; genus Thalia; species Thalia dealbata. Next base: position 12,313,085 of record CM060458.1, on the reverse strand, counting down.
TCTGGCCAATTTCTAACCTATAATAGAGAATTTTTCGGGTTTTAAAGGAACTGGATATAATTTCATAACCTCTCTTCTCCCGATTTCTAAACGAGGCATCGTGCTCGTTTTTTCATTTTGACACCACCAACACGTCTCGTTGCCCATTTCTAACCTATAATCGAGACTTTTTCGGGTTTTAAAGGAAGTGGATATAATTTCATTCCCTCTCTCCTCCCGATTTCTAAACGAGGCTTCGTGCTCCTTTTTTCATTTTGACACCACCAACAAGTCCTGTGGCCCATTTCTAACCTATAATCCAGACTTTTTCTGGTTTTAAAGGAAGTTGATATAATTTCATACCCTCTCTCCTCCTGATTTCTAAACGCGGCTTCGTGCTCGTTTTTTCGTTTTGACACCACCAACACGTCTCGTGGCCCATTTCTAACCTATAATAGAGAATTTTTCGGGTTTTAAAGGAAGTGGATATAATTTCATACCCTCTCTCCTCCCGATTTCTGAACGAGGCTTCGTGCTCCTTTTTTCGTTTTGACACCACCAACAAGTCTTGTGGCCCATTTCTAACCTATAATCCAGACTTTTCTGGTTTTAAAGGAAGTTGATATAATTTCATACCCTCTCTCCTCCTGATTTCTAAATGCGGCTTCGTGCTCGTTTTTTCGTTTTCAGTCCACCAACACGTCTCGTGGCCCATTTCTAACCTATAATCGAGACTTTTTCGGGTTTTAAAGGAAGTGGATATAATTTCATACCCTCTCTCCTCCCGATTTCTAAACGAGGCTTCGTGCTCGTTTTTTCGTTTTGAGATCACCAACATGTCTCGTGGCCCATTTCTAACCTATAATCCAGACTTTTTCGGGTTTTAAAGGAAGTGGATATAATTTCATACCCTCTCTCCTCCCGATTTCTAAACGAGGCTTCGTGCTCCTTTTTTCGTTTTGACACCACCAACAAGTCCTGTGGCCCATTTCTAACCTATAATCCAGACTTTTCTGGTTTTAAAGGAAGTTGATATAATTTCATACCCTCTCTCCTCCAGATTTCTAAACGCGGCTTCGTGCTCGTTTTTTCGTTTTGACACCACCAACACGTCTCGTGGCCCATTTCTAACCTATAATAGAGAATTTTTCAGGTTTTAAAGGAACTGGATATAATTTCATACCCTCTCTTCTCCCGATTTCTAAACGAGGCATCGTGCTCGTTTTTTCATTTTGACACAACCAACATGTCTCGTGGCCCATTTCTAACCTATAATCCAGACTTTTTCGGGTTTTAAAGGAAGTGGATATAATTTCATACCTTCTCTCCTCCCGATTTCTAAACGAGGCTTCGTGCTCGTTTTTTCGTTTTGACACCACCAACACGTCTCGTTGCCCATTTCTAACCTATAATCGAGACTTTTTCGGGTTTTAAAGGAAGTGCATATAATTTCATACCCTCTCTCCTCCCGATTTCTAAACGAGGCTTTGTGCTCCTTTTTTCGTTTTGACACCACCAACAAGTCCTGTGGCCCATTTATAACCCATAATCCAAACTTTTTCTGGTTTTAAAGGAAGTTGATATAATTTCATACCCTCTCTCCTCCTGATTTCTAAACGCGGCTTCGTGCTCGTTTTTTCATTTTGACACCACCAACACGTCTCTGGCCAATTTCTAACCTATAATAGAGAATTTTTCGGGTTTTAAAGGAACTGGATATAATTTCATAACCTCTCTTCTCCCGATTTCTAAACGAGGCATCGTGCTCGTTTTTTCGTTTTGACACCACCAACACGTCTCGTTGCCCATTTCTAACCTATAATCGAGACTTTTTCGGGTTTTAAAGGAAGTGGATATAATTTCATTCCCTCTCTCCTCCCGATTTTTAAACGAGGCTTCGTGCTCCTTTTTTCGTTTTGACACCACCAACAAGTCCTGTGGCCCATTGCTAACCTATAATCCAGACTTTTCTGGTTTTAAAGGAAGTTGATATAATTTCATACCCTCTCTCCTCCTGATTTCTAAACGCGGCTTCGTGCTCGTTTTTTCATTTTGACACCACCAACACGTCTCGTGGCCCAATTCTAACCTATAATAGAGAATTTTTCGGGTTTTAAAGGAACTGGATGTAATTTCATACCCTCTCTTCTCCCGATTTCTAAACGAGGCATCGTGCTCGTTTTTTCGTTTTGACACAACCAACATGTCTCGTGGCCCATTTATAACCTATAATCCAGACTTTTTTCGGGTTTTAAAGGAAGTGGATATAATTTCATACCTTCTCTCCTCCCGATTTCTAAACGAGGCTTCGTGCTCGTTTTTTCGTTTTGACACCACCAACACGTCCCGTGGCCCTTTTCTAACCTATAATAGATAATTCTTCGTGTTTTAAAGGAAGTAGATATAATTTCATACCCTCTATCCTCCCGATTTCTAAACGAGGCTTCGTGCTCGTTTTTTCGTTTTGACACCACCAACATGTCTCGTGGCCCATTTCTAACCTATAATCCAGACTTTTTCGAGTTTTAAAGGAAGTGGATATAATTTCATACCTTCTCTCCTCCCGATTTCTAAACGAGGCTTCGTGCTCATTTTTTAGTTTTGACACCACCAACACGTCTCGTTGCCCATTTCTAACCTATAATCTAGACTTTTTCGGGTTTTAAAGGAAGTGGATATAATTTCATACCCTCTCTCCTCCCGATTTCTAAACGAGGGTTCGTGCTCGTTTTTTCGTTTTGACACCAACAACAATTTCCGTGGCCCATTTCTAACCTATAGTCCAGACTTTTTCGGGTTTTAATGGATGTGGATATAATTTCATGCCCTCTCTCCTCCCGATTTCTAAACGAGGCTTCGTGCTCATTTTTTCGTTTTGACACCAACAATAAGTCCCGTGGCTCATTTCTAACCTATAATCGAGACTTTTTCGGGTTTTAAAGGAAGTGGATATAATTTCATACCCTCTCTCCTCCCGATTTCTAAACGAGGCTTTGTGCTCCTTTTTTCGTTTTGACACCACCAACAAGTCCTGTGGCCCATTTATAACCCATAATCCAGACTTTTTCTGGTTTTAAAGGAAGTTGATATAATTTCATACCCTCTCTCCTCCTGATTTCTAAACGCGGCTTCGTGCTCGTTTTTTCGTTTTGACACCACCAACACGTCTCGTGGCCAATTTCTAACCTATAATAGAGAATTTTTCGGGTTTTAAAGGAACTGGATATAATTTCATACCCTCTCTTCTCCCGATTTCTAAACGAGGCATCGTGCTCGTTTTTTCGTATTGACACCACCAACACGTCTCGTTGCCCATTTCTAACCTATAATCGAGACTTTTCCGGGTTTTAAAGGAAGTGGAAATAATTTCATTCCCTCTCTCCTCCCGATTTCTAAACGAGGCTTCGTTCTCCTTTTTTCGTTTTGACACCACCAACAAGTCCTGTGGCCCATTTCTAACCTATAATCCAGACTTTTTCTAGTTTTAAAGGAAGTTGATATAATTTCATACCCTCTCTCCTCCTGATTTCTAAACGCGGCTTCGTGCTCGTTTTTTCGTTTTGACACCACCAACACGTCTCGTGGCCAATTTCTAACCTATAATAGAGAATTTTTCGGGTTTTAAAGGAACTGGATATAATTTCATACCCTCTCTTCTCCCGATTTCTAAACGAGGCATCGTGCTCGTTTTTTCGTTTTGACACCACCAACACGTCTCGTTGCCCATTTCTAACCTATAATCGAGACTTTTTCGGGTTTTAAAGGAAGTGGATATAATTTCATTCCCTCTCTCCTCCCGATTTCTAAACGAGGCTTCGTGCTCCTTTTTTCGTTTTGACACCACCAACAAGTCCTGTGGCCCATTTCTAACCTATAATCCAGACTTTTTCTGGTTTTAAAGGAAGTTGATATAATTTCATACCCTCTCTCCTCCAGATTTCTAAACGCGGCTTCGTGCTCGTTTTTTCGTTTTGACACCACCAACACGTCTCGTGGCCCATTTCTAACCTATAATAGAGAATTTTTCAAGTTTTAAAGGAACTGGATATAATTTCATACCGTCTCTTCTCCCGATTTCTTAACGAGGCATCGTGCTCGTTTTTTCAATTTGACACAACCAACATGTCTCGTGGCCCATTTCTAACCTATAATCCAGACTTTTTCGGGTTTTAAAGGAAGTGGATATAATTTCATACCTTCTCTCCTCCCGATTTCTAAATGAGGCTTCGTGCTCGTTTTTTCGTTTTGACACCACCAACACGTCTCGTTGCCCATTTCTAACCTATAATCGAGACTTTTTCGGGTTTTAAAGGAAGTGCATATAATTTCATACCCTCTCTCCTCCCGATTTCTAAACGAGGCTTCGTGCTCCTTTTTTCGTTTTGACACCACCAACAAGTCCTGTGGCCCATTTCTAACCTATAATCCAGACTTTTTCTGGTTTTAAAGGAAGTTGATATAATTTCATACCCTCTCTCCTCCTGATTTCTAAACGCGGCTTCTTGCTCGTTTTTTCGTTTTGACACCACCAACACGTCTCGTGACCCATTTCTAACCTATAATAGAGAATTTTTCGGGTTTTAAAGGAAGTGGATATAATTTCATACCCTCTCTCCTCCCGATTTCTGAACGAGGCTTCGTGCTCCTTTTTTCGTTTTGACACCACCAACAAGTCTTGTGGCCCATTTCTAACCTATAATCCAGACTTTTCTGGTTTTAAAGGAAGTTGATATAATTTCATACCCTCTCTCCTCCTGATTTCTAAATGCGGCTTCGTGCTCGTTTTTTCGTTTTCAGTCCACCAACACGTCCCGTGGCCCATTTCTAACCTATAATCGAGACTTTTTCGGGTTTTAAAGGAAGTGGATATAATTTCATACCCTCTCTCCTCCCGTTTTCTAAACGAGGCTTCGTGCTCGTTTTTTCGTTTTGAGATCACCAACATGTCTCGTGGCCCATTTCTAACCTATAATCCAGACTTTTTCGGGTTTTAAAGGAAGTGGATATAATTTCATACCCTCTCTCCTCCCGATTTCTAAACGAGGCTTCGTGCTCCTTTTTTCGTTTTGACACCACCAACAAGTCCTGTGGCCCATTTCTAACCTGTAATCCAGACTTTTTCTGGTTTTAAAGGAAGTTGATATAATTTCATACCCTCTCTCCTCCTGATTTTTAAATGCGGCTTCGTGCTCGTTTTTTCGTTTTCAGTCCACCAACACGTCCCGTGGCCCATTTCTAACCTATAATCGAGACTTTTTCGGGTTTTAAAGGAAGTGGATATAATTTTATACCCTCTCTCCTCCCGATTTCTAAACGAGGCTTCGTGCTCGTTTTTTCGTTTTGACACCACCAACATGTCTCGTGGCCCATTTCAAACCTATAATCCAGACTTTTTCGGGTTTTAAAGGAAGTGGATATAATTTCATACCCTCTCTCCTCCCGATTTCTAAGCGAGGCTTCGTGCTCCTTTTTTCGTTTTGACACCACCAACAAGTCTTGTGGCCCATTTCTAACCTATAATCCAGACTTTTTCTGGTTTTAAAGGAAGTTGATATAATTTCATACCCTCTCTCCTCCTGATTTCTAAATGCGGCTTCGTGCTCGTTTTTTTCATTTTCAGTCCACCAACACGTCCCGTGGCCCATTTCTAACCTATAATCGAGACTTTTTCAGGTTTTAAAGGAAGTGGATATAATTTCATACCCTCTCTCCTCCCGATTTCTAAACGAGGCTTCGTGCTCGTTTTTTCGTTTTGACACCACCAACATGTCTCTGGCCCATTTCTAACCTATAATCCAGACTTTTTCGGGTTTCAAAGGAAGTGGATATAATTTCATACCTTCTGTCCTCCCGATTTCTAAACGAGGCTTCGTGCTCGTTTTTTCGTTTTGACACCACCAACACGTCTCGTTGCCCATTTCTAACCTATAGTCGAGACTTTTTCGGGTTTTAAAGGATGTGGATATAATTTCATACCCTCTCTCCTCCCGATTTCTAAACGAGGCTTTGTGCTCCTTTTTTCGTTTTGACACCACCAACAAGTCCTGTGGCCCATTTATAACCCATAATCCAGACTTTTTCTGGTTTTAAAGGAAGTTGATATAATTTCATACCCTCTCTCCTCCTGATTTCTAAACGCGGCTTCGTAACGTCTCGTGGCCCATTTCTAACCTATAATCGATACTTTTTCGTGTTTTAAAGGATGTGGATATAATTTCATACCCTCTCTCCTCCCGATTTCTAAACGAGGCTTCGTGCTCATTTTTTCGTTTTGACACCACCAACAAGTCCCGTGGCCCATTTCTAACCTATAATCGACACTTTTTCGGGTTTTAAAGGAAGTGGATATAATTTTGTACCCTCTCTCCTCACGATTTCTAAACGAGGCTTCGTGCTCGTTTTTTCGTTTTGACACCACCAAGAAGTCCCGTGGCCCATTACTAACCTATAATACAGACTTTTTCGGGTTTTCTCATACCCTCTCTCCTCCCGATTTCTAAACGAGGCTTCGTGCCGTTTTTTCGTTTTGACACCACCAACACGTCCCGTGGCCCTTTTCAAACCTATAATCTAGACTTTTTCGGGTTTTAAAGGAAGTGGATATAATTTCATACCCTCTCTCCTCCCGATTTCTTAACGAGGCTTCGTGCTCGTTTTTTTTCATTTTGACACCACCAACACATCTCATGGCCCATTTCTAACCTATAATCGAGACTTTTTCGGGGTTTAAAGGAAGTGGATATAATTTCATAACCTCTCTCCTCACGATTTCTAAACGAGGCTTCGCACTCGTTTTTTCATTTTGACAACACCAACACGTCCCGTGGCCCTTTTCAAACCTATAATCTAGACTTTTTCAGGTTTTAAAGGAAGTGGATATAATTTCATACCCTCTCTCCTCCCGATTTCTAAACGAGGCTTCGTGCTGTTTTTTCGTTTTGATACCAACAACACGTCCCGTGGCCCTTTTCAAACCTATAATCTAGACTTTTTCGGGTTTTAAATGAAGTGGATATAATTTCATACCCTCTCTCCTCCCGATTTCTAAACGAGGCTTCGTGCTCGTTTTTTCGTTTTGAAACAACCAACTAGTCCCGTGGCCCATTTCTAACCTATAATCCAGACTTTTTCGGGTTTTAAAGGAAGTGGATATAATTTCATACTCTCTCTCCTCCCGATTTGTAAACGAGGCTTCGTGCTCGTTTTTTCGTTTTGAAACAACCAACTAGTCCCGTGGCCCATTTCTAACCTATAATCCAGACTTTTTCGGGTTTTAAAGGAAGTGGATATAATTTCATACCCTCTCTCCTCCCGATTTGTAAACGAGGCTTCGTGCTCGTTTTTTCGTTTTGACACCACCTACAAGTCCCGTGGCCCATTACTAACCTATAATCCAGACTTTTTCGGGTTTTAAAGGAAGTGGATATAATTTCATACCCTCTCTCCTCCCGATTTCTAAACGAGGCTTCGTGCCGTTTTTTCGTTTTGACACCAACAACACGTCCCGTGGCCCTTTTCAAACCTATAATCTAAACTTTATCGGGTTTTAAAGGAAGTGGATATAATTTCATACCCTCTCTCCTCCCGATTTCTAAACGAGGCTTCGTGCTCGTTTTTTCGTTTTGACACAACTAACTAGTCCCGTGGCCCATTTCTAACCTATAATCCAGACTTTTTCTGGTTTTAAAGGAAGTTGATATAATTTCATACCCTCTCTCCTCCTGATTTCTAAACGCAGCTTCGTGCTCGTTTTTTCGTTTTGACACCACCAACACGTCTCGTGGCCCATTTCTAACTTATAATAGAGAATTTTTCGGGTTTTAAAGGAACTGGATATAATATCATACCAACTCTTCTCCCGATTTCTAAACGAGGCATCGTGCTCGTTTTTTCGTTTTGACACAACCAACATGTCTCGTGGCCCATTTCTAACCTATAATCCAGACTTTTTCGGGTTTTAAAGGAAGTGGATATAATTTCATACCTTCTCTCCTCCCGATTTCTACACGAGGCTTCGCACTCGTTTTTTCGTTTTGACACCACCAACACGTCTCGTTGCCCATTTCTAACCTATAATCGAGAATATTTCGGGTTTTAAAGGAAGTGGATACAATTTCATACCCTCTCTCATCCCGATTTCTAAACGAGGCTTCGTGCTCGTTTTTTCGTTTTGACACAACCAACACGCCCCGTGGCCCATTTCTAACCTATAATCGAGACTTTTTCGAGTTTTAAAGGAAGTGTATATAAATTCATACCCTCTATCCTCCCTATTTCTAAACGAGGCTTCGTGCTCGTTTTTTCGTTTTGACACTACCAACAAGTCCCGTGGCCCATTTCTAACCTATAATCCAGACTTTTTCGAGTTTTAAACGAAGTGGATATAATTTCATACCCTCTCTCCTCCCGATTTCTAAACGAGGCTTCGTGCTCGTTTTTTCGTTTTGACACCACCAATAAGTCCCGTGGCCCATTTCTAACCTATAATCGAGACTTTTTCGGGTTTTAAAGGAAGTGTATTTAAATTCATACCCTCTCTCCTCCCGATTTCTAAACGAGACTTCGTGCTCGTTTTTTCGTTTTGACACCAATTATCGAGACTTTTTCGGGTTTTAAAGGAAGTGGATATAATTTCATACCCTCTCTCCTCCCGATTTCTAAATGCGGCTTCGTGCTCTTTTTTTCGTTTTGACACCACCAACACGTCTCGTGGCCCATTTCTAACCTATAATCGAGACTTTTTCGGGTTTTAAAGGAAGTGGATATAATTTCATACCCTCTCTCCTCCCGATTTCTAAACGAGGCTTCGTGCTCATTTTTTCATTTTGACACCACCAACACATCTCATGGCCCATTTCTAACCTATAATCGAGACTTTTTCGGGGTTTAAAGGAAGTAGATATAATTTCATAATCTCTCTCCTCACGATTTCTAAACGAGGCTTCGTGCTTGTTTTTTCGTTTTGACACCACCAACAAGTCCCGTGGCCCATTTCTAACCTTTAATCGAGACTTTTTCGGGTTTTAAAGGAAGTGTATTTAAATTCATACCCTCTCTCCTCCCGATTTCTAAACGAGACTTCGTGCTCGTTTTTTCGTTTTGACACCACCAATACGTCCCGTGGCCCTTTTCTAACCTATAATCGAGACTTTTTCGGGTTTTAAAGGAAGTGGATATAATTTCATATCCTCTCTCCTCCCGATTTCTAAACGAGGCTTCGTGCCATTTTTTCGTTTTGACAACACCAACACGTCCCGTGGCCCTTTTCAAACCTATAATCTAGACTTTTTCAGGTTTTAAAGGAAGTGTATATAATTTCATACCCTCTCTCCTCCCGATTTGTAAACGAGGCTTCGTGCTCGTTTTTTCGTTTTGACACCACCAACAAGTCCCGTGGCCCATTACTAACCTATAATCCAGACTTTTTCGGGTTTTAAAGGAAGTGGATATAATTTCATAACCTCTCTCCTCACGATTTCTAAACGTGGCTTCGTGCTTGTTTTTTCGTTTTGACACCACCAACAAGTCCCGTGGCCCATTTCTAACCTATAATCGAGACTTTTTCGGGTTTTAAAGGAAGTGTATTTAAATTCATACCCTCTCTCCTCCCGATTTCTAAACGAGACTTCGTGCTCGTTTTTTCGTTTTGACACCACCAATACGTCCCGTGGCCCTTTTCTAACCTGTAATCGAGACTTTTTCGGGTTTTAAAGGAAGTGGATATAATTTCATATCTCTCTCCTCCCGATTTCTAAACGAGGCTTCGTGCCATTTTTTCATTTTGACAACACCAACACGTCCCGTGGCCCTTTTCAAACCTATAATCTAGACTTTTTCGGGTTTTAAACGAAGTGGATATAATTTCATACCCTCTCTCCTCCCGATTTCTAAACGAGGCTTCGTGCTCGTTTTTTCGTTTTGACACAACCAACTAGTCCCGTGGCCCATTTCTAACCTATAATCCAGACTTTTTCGGGTTTTAAAGGAAGTGGATATAATTTCATACCCTCTCTCCTCCCGATTTGTAAATGAGGCTTCGTGCTCGTTTTTTCGTTTTGACACCACCAACAAGTCCCGTGGCCCATTACTAACCTATAATCCAGACTTTTTCGGGTTTTAAAGGAAGTGGATATAATTTCATACCCTCTCTCCTCCTGATTTCTAAACGAGGCTTCGTGCCGTTTTTTCGTTTTGACACCAACAATACGTCCCGTGGCCCTTTTCAAACCTATAATCTAGACTTTTTCGGGTTTTAAAGGAAGTGGATATAATTTCATACCCTCTCTCCTCCCGATTTCTAAACAAGGCTTCGTGCTCGTTTTTTCGTTTTGACACAACTAACTAGTCCCGTGGCCCATTTCTAACCTATAATCCAGACTTTTTCGGGTTTTAAAGGAAGTGGATATAATTTCATACCCTCTCTCCTCCCGATTTCTAAACGAGGCTTCGTGCTCATTTTTTCATTTTGACACCACCAACACATCTCATGGCCCATTTCTAACCTATAATCTAGACTTTTTCGGGGTTTAAAGGAAGTGGATATAATTTCATAACCTCTCTCCTCACGATTTCTAAACGAGGCTTCGTGCTCGTTTTTTCGTTTTGACACCACCAACAAGTCCCGTGGCCCATTTCTAACCTATAATCGAGACTTTTTCGGGTTTTCAAGGAAGTGGATATAATTTCATACCCTCTCTCCTCCCGATTTCTAAACGAGGCTTCGTGCTCGTTTTTTCGTTTTGACACCACCAACACGTCCCGTGGCCCATTTTTAACCTATAATCGAGACTTTTCTGGTTTTAAAGGATGTGGATATAATTTCATTCCCTCTCTCCTCCCGATTTCTAAACGAGGCTTCGCGCTCGTTTTTTCGTTTTGACACAACCAACACGCCTCGTGGCCCATTTCTAACCTATAATCCATACTTTTTTGGGTTTTAAAGGAAGTGGATATAATTTCATACCCTCTATCCTCCCTATTTCTAAACGAGGCTTCGTGCTCGTTTTTTCGTTTTGACACCACCAACAAATCCCGTGGCCCATTTCTAACCTATAATCCAGACTTTTTCGGGTTTTAAACGAAGTGGATATAATTTCATACCCTCTCTCCTCCCGATTTCTAAACGAGGCTTCGTGCTCGTTTTTTGGTTTTGACACCACCAACAAGTCCCGTGGCCCATTTCTAACCTATAATCGAGACTTTTTCGGGTTTTAAAGGAAGTGTATTTAAATTCATACCCTCTCTCCTCCCGATTTCTAAACGTGACTTTGTGCTCGTTTTTTCGTTTTGACACCACCAACACGTCCCGTGGCCCTTTTCTAACCTATTATCGAGACTTTTTCGGGTTTTAAAGGAAGTGGATATAATTTCATACCCTCTCTCCTCCCGATTTCTAAACGCTGCTTCGTGCTCTTTTTTTCGTTTTGACACCACCAACACATCTCGTGGCCCATTTCTAACCTATAATCGAGACTTTTTCGGATTTTAAAGGAAGTGGATATAATTTCATACCCTCTCTCCTCCCGATTTCTAAACGAGGCTTCGTACTCATTTTTTCATTTTGACACCACCAACAAGTCCCGTGGCCCATTTCTAACCTATAATCGAGACTTTTTCGGGTTTTAAAGGAAGTGGATATAATTTTGTACCCTCTCTCCTCCCGATTTCTAAACGAGGCTTCGTGCTCGTTTTTTCGTTTTGACACCACCAACAAGTCCAGTGGCCCATTACTAACCTATAATCCAGACTTTTTCGAGTTTTAAAGGAAGTGGATATAATTTCATACCCTCTCTCCTCCCGATTTCTAAACGAGACTTTGTGCTCGTTTTTTCGTTTTGACACCACCAACACGTCCCGTGGCCCTTTTCTAACCTATTATCGAGACTTTTTCGGGTTTAAAGGAAGTGGATATAATTTCATAACCTCTCTCCTCACGATTTCTAAATGCGGCTTCGTGTTCGTTTTTTCGTTTTGACACCACCAACACGTCTCGTGGCCCATTTCTAACCTATAATCGATACTTTTTCGTGTTTTAAAGGAAGTTGATATAATTTCATACCCTCTCTCCTCCCGATTTCTAAACGAGGCTTCGTGCTCATTTTTTCGTTTTGAAACCACCAACAAGTCCCGTGGCCCATTTCTAACCTATAATCGAGACTTTTTCGGGTTTTAAAGGAAGTGGATATAATTTTGTACCCTCTCTCCTCCCGATTTCTAAACAAGGCTTCGTGCTCGTTTTTTCGTTTTGACACCACCAACAAGTCCCGCGGCCCATTACTAACCTATAATCCAGACTTTTTCGGGTTTTAAAGGAAGTGGATATAATTTCATACCCTCTCTCCTCCCGATTTCTAAACGAGGCTTCGTGCCGTTTTTTCGTTTTGACACCAACAACACGTCCCGTGGCCCTTTTCAAACCTATAATCTAGACTTTTTCGGATTTTAAAGGAAGTGGATATAATTTCATACCCTCTCCTCCCGATTTCTAAACGAGGCTTCGTGCTCGTTTTTTCGTTTTGACACAACTAACTAGTCCCGTGGCCCATTTCTAACCTATAATCCAGACTTTTTCGGGTTTTAAAGGAAGTGGATATAATTTCATACCCTCTCTCCTCCCGATTTCTAAACGAGGCTTCGTGCTCATTTTTTCATTTTGACACCACCAACACATCTCATGGCCCATTTCTAACCTATAATCGAGACTTTTTCGGGGTTTAAAGGAAGTGGATATAATTTCATAACCTCTTTCCTCACGATTTCTAAACGAGGCTTCGTGCTCGTTTTTTCGTTTTGACACCACCAACAAGTCCCGTGGCCCATTTCTAACCTATAATCGAGACTTTTTCGGGTTTTCAAGGAAGTGGATATAATTTCATACCCTCTCTCCTCCCGATTTCTAAACGAGGCTTCGTGCTCGTTTTTTCGTTTTGACACCACCAACACGTCCCGTGGCCCATTTTTAACCTATAATCGAGACTTTTTCTGGTTTTAAAGGATGTGGATATAATTTCATTCCCTCTCTCCTCCCGATTTCTAAACGAGGCTTCGCGCTCGTTTTTTCGTTTTGACACAACCAACACGCCTCGTGGCCCATTTCTAACCTATAATCCAGACTTTTTTGGGTTTTAAAGGAAGTGGATATAATTTCATACCCTCTATCCTCCCTATTTCTAAACGAGGCATCGTGCTCGTTTTTTCGTTTTGACACCACCAACAAATCCCGTGGCCCATTTCTAACCTATAATCCAGACTTTTTCGAGTTTTAAAGGAAGTGGATATAATTTCATACCCTCTCTCCTCCCCATTTCTAAACGAGGCTTCGTGCCGTTTTTTCGTTTTGACACCAACAACACGTCCCGTAGCCCTTTTCAAACCTATAATCTAGACTTTTTCGGGTTTTAAAGGAAGTGGATATAATTTCATACCCTCTCTCCTCCCGATTTCTAAACGAGGCTTCATGCTCGTTTTTTCGTTTTGACACCACCAACACGTCCCGTGGCCCATTTTTAACCTATAATCCAGACTTTTTCTGGTTTTAAAGGATGTGGATATAATTTCATTCCCTCTCTCCTCCCGATTTCTAAACGAGGCTTCGTGCTCGTTTTTTCGTTTTGACACCACCAACAAGTCCCGTGGCCCATTTCTAACCTATAATCGAGACTTTTTCGGGTTTTCAAGGAAGTGGATATAATTTTGTACCCTCTCTCCTCCCGATTTCTAAACGAGGCTTCGTGCTCGTTTTTTCGTTTTGACACCACCAACAAGTCCCGTGGCCCAGTACTAACCTATAATCCAGACTTTTTCGGGTTTTAAAGGAAGTGGATATAATTTCATACCCTCTCTCCTCCCGATTTCTAAACGAGGCTTCGTGCCGTTTTTTCGTTTTGACACCAACAACACGTCCCGTGGCCCTTTTCAAACCGATAATCTAGACTTTTTCGGATTTTAAAGGAAGTGGATATAATTTCATACCCTCTCTCCTCCCGATTTCTAAACGAGGCTTCGTGCTCGTTTTTTCGTTTTGACACAACTAACTAGTCCCGTGGCCCATTTCTAACCTATAATCCAGACTTTTTCGGGTTTTAAAGGAAGTGGATATAATTTCATACCCTCTCTCCTCCCGATTTCTAAACGAGGCTTCGTGCTCATTTTTTCATTTTGACACCACCAACACATCTCATGGCCCATTTCTAACCTATAATCGAGACTTTTTCGGGGTTTAAAGGAAGTGGATATAATTTCATAACCTCTTTCGTCACGATTTCTAAACGAGGCTTCGTGCTCGTTTTTTCGTTTTGACACCACCAACAAGTCCCGTGGCCCATTTCTAACCTATAATCGAGACTTTTTCGGGTTTTCAAGGAAGTGGATATAATTTCATACCCTCTCTCCTCCCGATTTCTAAACGAGGCTTCGTGCTCGTTTTTTCGTTTTGACACCACCAACACGTCCCGTGGCCCATTTTTAACCTATAATCGAGACTTTTTCTGGTTTTAAAGGATGTGAATATAATTTCATTCCCTCTCTCCTCCCGATTTCTAAACGAGGCTTCGCGCTCGTTTTTTCGTTTTGACACAACCAACACGCCTCGTGGCCCATTTCTAACCTATAATCCAGACTTTTTTGGGTTTTAAAGGAAGTGGATATAATTTCATACCCTCTATCCTCCCTATTTCTAAACGAGGCTTCGTGCTCGTTTTTTCATTTTGACACCACCAACAAATCCCGTGGCTCATTTCTTACCTATAATCCAGACTTTTTCGAGTTTTAAAGGAAGTGGATATAATTTCATACCCTCTCTCCTCCCGATTTCTAAACGAGGCTTCATGCCGTTTTTTCGTTTTGACACCAACAACACGTCCCGTAGCCCTTTTCAAACCTATAATCTAGACTTTTTCGGGTTTTAAAGGAAGTGGATATAATTTCATACCCTCTCTCCTCCCGATTTCTAAACGAGGCTTCGTGCTCGTTTTTTCGTTTTGACACAACTAACTAGTCCCGTGGTCCATTTCTAACCTATAATCCAGACTTTTTCGGGTTTTAAAGGAAGTGGATATAATTTCATACCCTCTCTCCTCCCGATTTCTAAACGAGGCTTCGTGCTCGTTTTTTCGTTTTGACACCACTAACACGTCCCGTGGCCCATTTTTAACCTATAATCCAGACTTTTTCTGGTTTTAAAGGATGTGGATATAATTTCATTCCCTCTCTCCTCCCGATTTCTAAACGAGGCTTCGTGCTCGTTTTTTCGTTTTGACACCACTAACACGTCCCGTGGCCCATTTTTAACCTATAATCCAGACTTTTTCTGGTTTTAAAGGATGTGGATATAATTTCATTCCCTCTCTCCTCCCGATTTCTAAACGAGGCTTCGTGCTCGTTTTTTCGTTTTGACACCACTAACACGTCCCGTGGCCCATTTTTAACCTATAATCCAGACTTTTTCTGGTTTTAAAGGATGTGGATATAATTTCATTCCCTCTCTCCTCCCGATTTCTAAACGAGGCTTCGTGCTCGTTTTTTCGTTTTGACACCACCAACAAGTCCCGTGGCCCATTTCTAACCTATAATCGAGACTTTTTCGGGTTTTCAAGGAAGTGGATATAATTTCATACCCTCTCTCCTCCTGATTTCTAAACGAGGCTTCGTGCCGTTTTTTCGTTTTGACACCAACAACACGTCCCGTGGCCCTTTTCAAACCTATAATCTAGACTTTTTCGGATTTTAAAGGAAGTGGATATAATTTTGTACCCTCTCTCCTCCCGATTTCTAATCGAGGCTTCGTGCCCGTTTTTTCGTTTTGACACCACCAACAAGTCCCGTGGCCCATTACTAACCTATAATCCAGACTTTTTCGGGTTTTAAAGGAAGTGGATATAATTTCATACCCTCTCTCCTCCCGATTTCTAAACGAGGCTTCGTGCCGTTTTTTCGTTTTGACACCAACAACACGTCCCGTGGCCCTTTTCAAACCGATAATCCAGACTTTTTCGGGTTTTAAAGGAAGTGGATATAATTTCATACCCTCTCTCCTCCCGATTTCTAAACGAGGCTTCGTGCTCGTTTTTTGGTTTTGAGACCACCAACAAGTCCCGTGGCCCATTTCTAACCTATAATCGAGACTTTTTCGGGTTTTAAAGGAAGTGTATTTAAATTCATACCCTCTCTCCTCCCGATTTCTAAACGTGACTTTGTGCTCGTTTTTTCGTTTTGACACCACCAACACGTCCTGTGGCCCTTTTCTAACCTATTATCGAGACTTTTTCGGGTTTTAAAGGAAATGGATATAATTTCATACCCTCTCTCCTCCCGATTTCTAAACGCTGCTTCGTGCTCTTTTTTTCGTTTTAACACCACCAACACGTCTCGTGGCCCATTTCTAACCTATAATCGAGACTTTTTCGGGTTTTAAAGGAAGTGGATATAATTTCATACCCTCTCTCCTCCCGATTTCTAAACGAGGCTTCGTACTCATTTTTTCAATTTGACACCACCAACAAATCCCGTGGCCCATTTCTAACCTATAATCGAGACTTTTTCGGGTTTTAAAGGAAGTGGATATAATTTTGTATCCTCTCTCCTCCCGATTTCTAAACGAGGCTTCGTGCTCGTTTTTTCGTTTTGACACCACCAACAAGTCCAGTGGCCCATTACTAACCTATAATCCAGACTTTTTCGGGTTTTAAAGGAAGTGGATATAATTTCATACCCTCTCTCCTCCCGATTTCTAAACGAGACTTTGTGCTCGTTTTTTCGTTTTGACACCACCAACACGTCCCGTGGCCCTTTTCTAACCTATTATCGAGACTTTTTCGGGTTTAAAGGAAGTGGATATAATTTCATAACCTCTCTCCTCACGATTTCTAAATGCGGCTTCGTGTTCGTTTTTTTCATTTTGACACCACCAACACGTCTCGTGGCCCATTTCTAACCTATAATCGATACTTTTTCGTGTTTTAAAGGAAGTTGATATAATTTCATACCCTCTCTCCTCCCGATTTCTAAACGAGGCTTCGTGCTCATTTTTTCGTTTTGAAACCACCAACAAGTCCCGTGGCCCATTTCTAACCTATAATCGAGACTTTTTCGGGTTTTAAAGGAAGTGGATATAATTTTGTACCCTCTCTCCTCCCGATTTCTAAACAAGGCTTCGTGCTCGTTTTTTCGTTTTGACACCACCAACAAGTCCCGCGGCCCATTACTAACCTATAATCCAGACTTTTTCGGGTTTTAAAGGAAGTGGATATAATTTCATACCCTCTCTCCTCCCGATTTCTAAACGAGGCTTCGTGCCGTTTTTTCGTTTTGACACCAACAACACGTCCCGTGGCCCTTTTCAAACCTATAATCTAGACTTTTTCGGATTCTAAAGGAAGTGGATATAATTTCATACCCTCTCCTCCCGATTTCTAAACGAGGCTTCGTGCTCGTTTTTTCGTTTTGACACAACTAACTAGTCCCGTGGCCCATTTCTAACCTATAATCCAGACTTTTTCGGGTTTTAAAGGAAGTGGATATAATTTCATACCCTCTCTCCTCCCGATTTCTAAACGAGGCTTCGTGCTCATTTTTTCATTTTGACACCACCAACACATCTCATGGCCCATTTCTAACCTATAATCGAGACTTTTTCGGGTTTTAAAGGAAGTGGATATAATTTCATACCCTCTCTCCTCCCGATTTCTAAACGAGGCTTCGTGCTCGTTTTTTCGTTTTGACACCACCAACACGTCCCGTGGCCCATTTTTAACCTATAATCCAGACTTTTTCTGGTTTTAAAGGATGTGGATATAATTTCATTCCCTCTCTCCTCCCGATTTCTAAACGAGGCTTCGTGCTCGTTTTTTCGTTTTGACACCACCAACAAGTCCCGTGGCCCATTTCTAACCTATAATCGAGACTTTTTCGGGTTTTCAAGGAAGTGGATATAATTTTGTACCCTCTCTCCTCCCGATTTCTAAACGAGGCTTCGTGCTCGTTTTTTCGTTTTGACACCACCAACAAGTCCCGTGGCCCAGTACTAACCTATAATCCAGACTTTTTCGGGTTTTAAAGGAAGTGGATATAATTTCATACCCTCTCTCCTCCCGATTTCTAAACGAGGCTTCGTGCCGTTTTTTCGTTTTGACACCAACAACACGTCCCGTGGCCCTTTTCAAACCGATAATCTAGACTTTTTCGGATTTTAAAGGAAGTGGATATAATTTCATACCCTCTCTCCTCCCGATTTCTAAACGAGGCTTCGTGCTCGTTTTTTCGTTTTGACACAACTAACTAGTCCCGTGGCCCATTTCTAACCTATAATCCAGACTTTTTCGGGTTTTAAAGGAAGTGGATATAATTTCATACCCTCTCTCCTCCCGATTTCTAAACGAGGCTTCGTGCTCATTTTTTCATTTTGACACCACCAACACATCTCATGGCCCATTTCTAACCTATAATCGAGACTTTTTCGGGGTTTAAAGGAAGTGGATATAATTTCATAACCTCTTTCCTCACGATTTCTAAACGAGGCTTCGTGCTCGTTTTTTCGTTTTGACACCACCAACAAGTCCCGTGGCCCATTTCTAACCTATAATCGAGACTTTTTCGGGTTTTCAAGGAAGTGGATATAATTTCATACCCTCTCTCCTCCCGATTTCTAAACGAGGCTTCGTGCTCGTTTTTTCGTTTTGACACCACCAACACGTCCCGTGGCCCATTTTTAACCTATAATCGAGACTTTTTCTGGATTTAAAGGATGTGGATATAATTTCATTCCCTCTCTCCTCCCGATTTCTAAACGAGGCTTCGCGCTCGTTTTTTCGTTTTGGCACAACCAACACGCCTCGTGGCCCATTTCTAACCTATAATCCAGACTTTTTTGGGTTTTAAAGGAAGTGGATATAATTTCATACCCTCTATCCTCCCTATTTCTAAACGAGGCATCGTGCTCGTTTTTTCGTTTTGACACCACCAACAAATCCCGTGGCCCATTTCTAACCTATAATCCAGACTTTTTCGAGTTTTAAAGGAAGTGGATATAATTTCATACCCTCTCTCCTCCCCATTTCTAAACGAGGCTTCGTGCCGTTTTTTCGTTTTGACACCAACAACACGTCCCGTAGCCCTTTTCAAACCTATAATCTAGACTTTTTCGGGTTTTAAAGGAAGTGGATATAATTTCATACCCTCTCTCCTCCCGATTTCTAAACGAGGCTTCGTGCTCGTTTTTTCGTTTTGACACCACCAACACGTCCCGTGGCCCATTTTTAACCTATAATCCAGACTTTTTCTGGTTTTAAAGGATGTGGATATAATTTCATTCCCTCTCTCCTCCCGATTTCTAAACGAGGCTTCGTGCTCGTTTTTTCATTTTGACACCACCAACAAGTCCCGTGGCCCATTTCTAACCTATAATCGAGACTTTTTCGGGTTTTCAAGGAAGTGGATATAATTTCATACTCTCTCTCCTCCCGATTTCTAAACGAGGCTTCGTGCCGTTTTTTCGTTTTGACACCAACAACACGTCCCGTGGCCCTTTTCAAACCTATAATCTAGACTTTTTCGGATTTTAAAGGAAGTGGATATAATTTTGTACCCTCTCTCCTCCCGATTTCTAAACGAGGCTTCGTGCTCGTTTTTTCGTTTTGACACCACCAACAAGTCCCGTGGCCCATTACTAACCTATAATCCAGACTTTTTCGGGTTTTAAAGGAAGTGGATATAATTTCATACCCTCTCTCCTCCCGATTTCTAAACGAGGCTTCGTGCCGTTTTTTCGTTTTGACACCAACAACACGTCCCGTGGCCCTTTTCAAACCGATAATCTAGACTTTTTCGGATTTTAAAGGAAGTGGATATAATTTCATACCCTCTCTCCTCCCGATTTCTAAACGAGGCTTCGTGCTCGTTTTTTCGTTTTGACACAACTAACTAGTCCCGTGGCCCATTTCTAACCTATAATCCAGACTTTTTCGGGTTTTAAAGGAAGTGGATATAATTTCATACCCTCTCTCCTCCCGATTTCTAAACGAGGCTTCGTGCTCATTTTTTCATTTTGACACCACCAACACATCTCATGGCCCATTTCTAACCTATAATCGAGACTTTTTCGGGGTTTAAAGGAAGTGGATATAATTTCATAACCTCTTTCCTCACGATTTCTAAACGAGGCTTCGTGCTCGTTTTTTCGTTTTGACACCACCAACAAGTCTCGTGGCCCATTTCTAACCTATAATCGAGACTTTTTCGGGTTTTCAAGGAAGTGGATATAATTTCATACCCTCTCTCCTCCCGATTTCTAAACGAGGCTTCGTGCTCGTTTTTTCGTTTTGACACCACCAACACGTCCCGTGGCCCATTTTTAACCTATAATCGAGACTTTTTCTGGTTTTAAAGGATGTGGATATAATTTCATTCCCTCTCTCCTCCCGATTTCTAAACGAGGCTTCGCGCTCGTTTTTTCGTTTTGACACAACCAACACGCCTCGTGGCCCATTTCTAACCTATAATCCAGACTTTTTTGGGTTTTAAAGGAAGTGGATATAATTTCATACCCTCTATCCTCCCTATTTCTAAACGAGGCTTCGTGCTCGTTTTTTTATTTTGACACCACCAACAAATCCCGTGGCTCATTTCTAACCTATAATCCAGACTTTTTCGAGTTTTAAAGGAAGTGGATATAATTTCATACCCTCTCTCCTCCCGATTTCTAAACGAGGCTTCGTGCCGTTTTTTCGTTTTGACACCAACAACACGTCCCGTAGCCCTTTTCAAACCTATAATCTAGACTTTTTCGGGTTTTAAAGGAAGTGGATATAATTTCATACCCTCTCTCCTCCCGATTTCTAAACGAGGCTTCGTGCTCGTTTTTTCGTTTTGACACAACTAACTAGTCCCGTGGCCCATTTCTAACCTATAATCCAGACTTTTTCGGGTTTTAAAGGAAGTGGATATAATTTCATACCCTCTCTCCTCCCGATTTCTAAACGAGGCTTCGTGCTCATTTTTTCATTTTGACACCACCAACACATCTCATGGCCCATTTCTAACCTATAATCGAGACTTTTTCGGGGTTTAAAGGAAGTGGATATAATTTCATAACCTCTCTCCTCACGATTTCTAAACGAGGCTTCGTGCTCGTTTTTTCGTTTTGACACCACCAACAAGTCCCGTGGCCCATTTCTAACCTATAATCGAGACTTTTTCGGGTTTTCAAGGGAGTGGATATAATTTCATACCCTCTCTCCTCCCGATTTCTAAACGAGGCTTCGTGCTCGTTTTTTCGTTTTGACACCACCAACACGTCTCGTGGCCCATTTTTAACCTATAATCGAGACTTTTTCTGGTTTTAAAGGATGTGGATATAATTTCATTCCCTCTCTCCTCCCGATTTCTAAACGAGGCTTCGCGCTCGTTTTTTCGTTTTGACACAACCAACACGCCTCGTGGCCCATTTCTAACCTATAATCCAGACTTTTTTGGGTTTTAAAGGAAGTGGATATAATTTCATACCCTCTATCCTCCCTATTTCTAAACGAGGCTTCGTGCTCGTTTTTTTATTTTGACACCACCAACAAATCCCGTGGCTCATTTCTAACCTATAATCCAGACTTTTTCGAGTTTTAAAGGAAGTGGATATAATTTCATACCCTCTCTCCTCCCGATTTCTAAACGAGGCTTCGTGCCGTTTTTTCGTTTTGACACCAACAACACGTCCCGTAGCCCTTTTCAAACCTATAATCTAGACTTTTTCGGGTTTTAAAGGAAGTGGATATAATTTCATACCCTCTCTCCTCCCGATTTCTAAACGAGGCTTCGTGCTCGTTTTTTCGTTTTGACACAACTAACTAGTCCCGTGGCCCATTTCTAACCTATAATCCAGACTTTTTCGGGTTTTAAAGGAAGTGGATATAATTTCATACCCTCTCTCCTCCCGATTTCTAAACGAGGCTTCGTGCTCATTTTTTCATTTTGACACCACCAACACATCTCATGGCCCATTTCTAACCTATAATCGAGACTTTTTCGGGGTTTAAAGGAAGTGGATATAATTTCATAACCTCTCTCCTCACGATTTCTAAACGAGGCTTCGTGCTCGTTTTTTCGTTTTGACACCACCAACAAGTCCCGTGGCCCATTTCTAACCTATAATCGAGACTTTTTCGGGTTTTCAAGGGAGTGGATATAATTTCATACCCTCTCTCCTCCCGATTTCTAAACGAGGCTTCGTGCTCGTTTTTTCGTTTTGACACCACCAACACGTCTCGTGGCCCATTTTTAACCTATAATCGAGACTTTTTCTGGTTTTAAAGGATGTGGATATAATTTCATTCCCTCTCTCCTCCCGATTTCTAAACGAGGCTTCGCGCTCGTTTTTTCGTTTTGACACAACCAACACGCCTCGTGGCCCATTTCTAACCTATAATCCAGACTTTTTTGGGTTTTAAAGGAAGTGGATATAATTTCATACCCTCTATCCTCCCTATTTCTAAACGAGGCATCGTGCTCGTTTTTTCGTTTTGACACCACCAACAAATCCCGTGGCCCATTTCTAACCTATAATCCAGACTTTTTCGAGTTTTAAAGGAAGTGGATATAATTTCATACCCTCTCTCCTCCCGATTTCTAAACGAGGCTTCGTGCTCATTTTTTCGTTTTGACACCACCAACAAGTCCTGTGGCCCATTTCTAACCTATAATCCAGACTTTCTCGGGTTTTAAAGGAAGTGGATATAATTTCATACCCTCTCTCCTCCCGATTTCTAAACGAGGCTTCGTGCTCGTTTTTTCGTTTTGACACCACCAACACGTCCCGTGGCCCATTTTTAACCTATAATCCAGACTTTTTCTGGTTTTAAAGGATGTGGATATAATTTCATTCCCTCTCTCCTCCCGATTTCTAAACGAGGCTTCGTGCTCGTTTTTTCGTTTTGACACCACCAACAAGTCCCGTGGCCCATTTCTAACCTATAATCGAGAATATTTCGGGTTTTCAAGGAAGTGGATATAATTTCATACCCTCTCTCCTCCCGATTTCTAAACGAGGCTTCGTGCCGTTTTTTCGTTTTGACACCAACAACACGTCCCGTGGCCCTTTTCAAACCAATAATCTAGACTTTTTCGGATTTTAAAGGAAGTGGATATAATTTTGTACCCTCTCTCCTCCCGATTTCTAATCGAGGCTTCGTGCTCGTTTTTTCGTTTTGACACCACCAACAAGTCCCGTGGCCCATTACTAACCTATAATCCAGACTTTTTCGGGTTTTAAAGGAAGTGGATATAATTTCATACCCTCTCTCCTCCCGATTTCTAAACGAGGCTTCGTGCCGTTTTTTCGTTTTGACACCAACAACACGTCCCGTGGCCCTTTTCAAACCGATAATCCAGACTTTTTCGGGTTTTAAAGGAAGTGGATATAATTTCATACCCTCTCTCCTCCCGATTTCTAAACGAGGCTTCGTGCTCGTTTTTTGGTTTTGACACCACCAACAAGTCCCGTGGCCCATTTCTAACCTATAATCGAGACTTTTTCGGGTTTTAAAGGAAGTGTATTTAAATTCATACCCTCTCTCCTCCCGATTTCTAAACGTGACTTTGTGCTCGTTTTTTCGTTTTGACACCACCAACACGTCTTGTGGCCCTTTTCTAACCTATTATCGAGACTTTTTCGGGTTTTAAAGGAAGTGGATATAATTTCATACCCTCTCTCCTCCCGATTTCTAAACGCTGCTTCGTGCTCTTTTTTTCGTTTTGACACCACCAACACGTCTCGTGGCCCATTTCTAACCTATAATCCAGACTTTTTTGGGTTTTAAAGGAAGTGGATATAATTTCATAACCTCTCTCCTCACGATTTCTAAACGAGGCATCGTGCTCGTTTTTTCGTTTTGACACCACCAACAAATCCCGTGGCCCATTTCTAACCTATAATCCAGACTTTTTCGAGTTTTAAAGGAAGTGGATATAATTTCATACCCTCTCTCCTCCCGATTTCTAAACGAGGCTTCGTGCTCGTTTTTTTATTTTGACACCACCAACAAGTCCCGTGGCCCATTTCTAACATATAATCCAGACTTTTTCGGGTTTTAAAGGAAGTGGATATAATTTTATACCCTCTCTCCTCCCGATTTCTAAACGCGGGTTCGTGCTCGTTTTTTCGTTTTGACACTACCAACACGTCTCGTGGCCCATTTCTAACCTATAATCCAGACTTTTTCGGGTTTTAAAGGAAGTGGATATAATTTCATACCCTCTCACCTCCCGATTTCTAAACGAGGCTTCGTGCTCATTTTTTCGTTTTGACACCACCAACAAGTCCCGTGGCCCATTTCTAACCTATAATCGAGACTTTTTCAGGTTTTAAAGGAAGTGGATATAATTTTATACCCTCTCTCCTCCCGATTTCTAAACGCGGGTTCGTGCTCGTTTTTTCGTTTTGACACTACCAACACGTCTCGTGGCCCATTTCTAACCTATAATCCAGACTTTTTCGGGTTTTAAAGGAAGTGGATATAATTTCATACCCTCTCACCTCCCGATTTCTAAACGAGGCTTCGTGCTCGTTTTTTCGTTTTGACACCACCAACAAGTCACGTGGCCCATTTCTAATCTATAATCGAGACTTTTTCGAGTTTTAAAGGAAGTGGATATAATTTCATACCCTCTCTCCTCCCGATTTCTAAACGAGGCTTCGTGCTCGTTTTTTCGTTTTGACACCACCAAACGTCCCGTGGCCCATTTTTAACCTATAATGGAGACTTTTTCTGGTTTTAAAGGATGTGGATATAATTTCATTCCCTCTCTCCTCCCGATTTCTAAACGAGGCTTCGCGCTCGTTTTTTTCGTTTTGACACAACCAACACGCCTCGTGGCCCATTTCTAACCTATAATCCAGACTTTTTTGGGTTTTAAAGGAAGTGGATATAATTTCATACCCTCTATCCTCCCTATTTCTAAACGAGGCTTCGTGCTCGTTTTTTCGTTTTGACACCACCAACAAGTCCCGTGGCCCATTTCTAACCTATAATCGAGACTTTTTCGGGTTTTAAAGGAAGTGTATTTAAATTCATACCCTCTCTCCTCCCGATTTCTAAACGAGACTTCGTGCTCGTTTTTTCGTTTTGACACCGCCAACACGTCCCGTGGCCCTTTTCTAACCTATTATCGAGACTTTTCGGGTTTTAAAGGAAGTGGATATAATTTCATACCCTCTCTCCTCCCGATTTCTAAACGCGGCTTCGTGCTCTTTTTTTCGTTTTGACACCACCAACACGTCTCGTGGCCCATTTCTAACCTATAATCGAGACTTTTTCGGGTTTTAAAGGAAGTGGATATAATTTCATACCCGCTCTCCTCCCGATTTCTAAACGCGGCTTCGTGCTCTTTTTTTCGTTTTGACACCACCAACACGTCTCGTGGCCCATTTCTAACCTATAATCGAGACTTTTTCGGGTTTTAAAGGAAGTGGATATAATTTCATACCCGCTCTCCTCCCGATTTCTAAACGAGGCTTCGTGCTCCTTTTTTCATTTTGACACCACCAACACATCTCATGGCCCATTTCTAACCTATAATCGAGACTTTTTCGGGGTTTAAAGGAAGTGGATATAATTTCATAACCTCTCTCCTCACGATTTCTAAACGAGGCTTCGTGCTCGTTTTTTCGTTTTGACACCACCAACAAATCCCGTGGCCCATTTCTAACCTATAATCCAGACTTTTTCGGGTTTTAAACGAAGTGGATATAATTTCATACCCTCTCTCCTCCCGATTTCTAAACGAGGCTTCGTGCTCGTTTTTTCGTTTTGACACCACCAACAAGTCCCGTGGCCCATTTCTAACCTATAATCGAGACTTTTTCGGGTTTTAAAGGAAGTGTATTTAAATTCATACCCTCTCTCCTCCCGATTTCTAAACGAGACTTCGTGCTCGTTTTTTTGTTTTGACACCACCAACACGTCCCGTGGCCCTTTTCTAACCTATTATCGAGACTTTTCGGGTTTTAAAGGAAGTGGATATAATTTCATACCCTCTCTCCTCCCGATTTCTAAACGCGGCTTCGTGCTCTTTTTTTCGTTTTGACACCACCAACACGTCTCGTGGCCCATTTCTAACCTATAATCGAGACTTTTTCGGGTTTTAAAGGAAGTGGATATAATTTCATACCCGCTCTCCTCCCGATTTCTAAACGAGGCTTCGTGCTCATTTTTTCATTTTGACACCACCAACACATCTCATGGCCCATTTCTAACCTATAATCGAGACTTTTTCGGGGTTTAAAGGAAGTGGATATAATTTCATAACCTCTCTCCTCACGATTTCTAAACGAGGCTTCGTGCTCGTTTTTTCGTTTTGACACCACCAACAAGTCGCGTGGCCCATTTCTAACCTATAATCGAGACTTTTTCGGGTTTTAAAGGAAGTGTATTTAAATTCATACCCTCTATCCTCCCGATTTCTAAACGAGACTTCGTGCTCGTTTTTTCGTTTTGACACCACCAATACGTCCCGTGGCCCTTTTCTAACCTATAATCGAGACTTTTTCAGGTTTTAAAGGAAGTGGATATAATTTCATATCCTCTCTCCTCCCGATTTCTAAACTAGGCTTCGTGCCGTTTTTTCGTTTTGACAACACCAACACGTCCCGAGGCCCTTTTCAAACCTATAATCTAGACTTTTTCGGGTTTTAAAGGAAGTGGATATAATTTCATACCCTCTCTCCTCCCGATTTGTAAACGAGGCTTCGTGCTCTTTTTTTCGTTTTGACACCACCAACAAGTCCCGTGGCCCATTACTAACCTATAATCCAGACTTTTTCGGGTTTTAAAGGAAGTGGATATAATTTCATACCCTCTCTCCTCCCGATTTCTAAACGAGGCTTCGTACTGTTTTTTCGTTTTGACACCAACAACACGTCCCGTGGCCCTTTTAAAACCTATAATCTAGACTTTTTCGGGTTTTAAACGAAGTGGATATAATTTCATACCCTCTCTCCTCCCGATTTCTAAACGAGGCTTCGTGCTGTTTTTTCGTTTTGACACCACCAACACGTCCCGTAACCCTTTTCAAACCTATAATCTAGACTTTTTCGGGTTTTAAAGGAAGTGGATATAATTGCATACCCTCTCTCCTCCCGATTTCTAAACGAGGCTTCGTGCTCGTTTTTTCGTTTTGACACAACCAAATAGTCCCGTGGCCCATTTCTAACCTATAATCCAGACTTTTTCGGGTTTTAAAGGAAGTGGATATAATTTCATACCCTCTCTCCTCCCGATTTCTATACGAGGCTTCGTGCTCGTTTTTTCGTTTTGACACCACCAACAGGTCCCGTGGCCCATTTCTAACCTATAATCGAGACTTTTTCGGGTTTTAAAGGAAGTGCATATAATTTCATACCCTCTCTCTCCCGATTTCTAAACGAGGTATCGTGCTTGTTTTTTCATTTTGACACCACCAACAAGTCCCCTGGCCCATTTCTAACTTATAATCGAGACTTTTTCGGGTTTTAAATGAAGTGGATATAATTTCATACCCTCTCTCCTCCCGATTTCTAAACGAGGCTTCGTGCTCATTTTTTCGTTTTGAAACCACCAACAAGTCCAGTGTCCCATTTCTAACCTATAATCGAGACTTTTTCGGGTTTTAAATGAAGTGGATATAATTTCATACCCTCTCTCATCCCGATTTCTAAACGAGGCTTCGTGCTCGTTTTTTCATTTTGACACCACCAACAAGTCTAGTGGCCCATTACTAACCTATAATCCAGACTTTTTCGGGTTTTAAAGGAAGTGGAAATAATTTCATACCCTCTCTCTCCCGATTTCTAAACGAGGCATCGTGCCGTTTTTTTGTTTTGACACCACCAACACGTCCCGTGGGCCTTTTCAAACCTATAATCGAGACTTTTTCGGGTTTTAAATGAAGTGGATATAATTTCATACCCTCTCTCCTCCCGATTTCTAAACGCGGCTTCGTGCTCGTTTTTTCATTTTCACACCACCAACACATCTCATGGCCCATTTGTAACCTATAATCGATACTTTTTCGTGTTTTAAAGGAAGTGGATATAATTTCATACCCTCTCTCCTCCCGATTTCAAAACGAGGCTTCGTGTTCGTTTTTTCATTTTGACACCACCAACAAGTCCCGTGGCCCATTTCTAACCTATAATCGAGACTTTTTCGTGTTTTAAAGGAAGTGCATATAATTTTGTACCCCCTCTCCTCCCGATTTCTAAACGAGGCTTCGTGCTCATTTTTTCGTTTTGACACCACCAACAAGTCCTGTGGCCCATTTCTAACCTATAATCCAGACTTTTTCGGGTTTTAAAGGAAGTGGATATAATTTCATACCCTCTCTCCTCCCGATTTCTAAACGAGGCTTCGCGCTCGTTTTTTCGTTTTGACACCACCAACACGTCCCCTGGCCCTTTTCAAACCTATAATCTTGATTTTTTCGGGTTTTAAAGGAAGTGGATATAATTTCATACCCTCTCTCCTCCCGATTTCTAAACTACGCTTCGTGCTCATTTTTTCGTTTTGACAGCACCAACACATCTCGTGGCCCATTTCTAACCTATAATCGAGACTTTTTCGGGTTTTAAAGGATGTGGATATAATTTCATAACCTCTCTCCTCACGATTTCTAAATGCGGCTTCGTGCTCGTTTTTTCGTTTTGACACCACCAACACGTCTCGTTGCCCATTTCTAACCTATAATCGAGACTTTTTCGGATTTTAAAGGAAGTGGATATATTTTCATACCCACTCTCCTCCCGATTTCTAAACGAGGCTTCGCGCTCGTTTTTTCGTTTTGACACAACCAACACGTCTCGTGGCCTATTTCTAACCTATAATCGAGACTTTTTCGGGTTTTAAAGGAAGTGGATATAATTTCAGACCCTCTCTCCTCCCGATTTCTAAATGAGGCTTCCCGCTCGTTTTTTCGTTTTGACACCACCAACACGTCCCGTGGCCCTTTTCAAACCTATAATCTAGATTTTTTCGGATTTTAAATGAAGTGGATATAATTTCATACCCTCTCTCCTCCCGATTTCTAAACTAGGCTTCGTGCTCATTTTTTCGTTTTGACACCACCAACACATCTCGTGGCCCATTTCTAACCTATAATCGAGACTTTTTCGGGTTTTAAAGGAAGTGGATATAATTTCATAACCTCTCTCCTCACGATTTCTAAATGCGGCTTCGTTCTCGTTTTTTCGTTTTGACACCACCAACACGTCTCGTTGCCCATTTCTAACTTATAATCGAGACTTTTTCGGGTTTTAAAGGAAGTGAATATAATTTCATACCCTCTCTCCTCCCGATTTCAAAACGAGGCTTCGCTCTAGTTTTTTCGTTTTGACACAACCAACACGTCTCGTGGCCCATTTCTAACCTATAATCGAGACATTTTCGGGTTTTAAAAGAAGTGGATATAATTTCATAACCTCTCTCCTAACGATTTCTAAATGCGGCTTCGTGCTCGTTTTTTAGTTGTGACACCACCAACACGTCCCGTGGCCCTTTACAAACCTATAATCTAGATTTTTTCGGGTTTTAAAGGAAGTGGATATAATTTCATACCCTCTCTCCTCCCGATTTCTAAACTAGGCTTCGTGCTCATTTTTTCGTTTTGACAGCACCAACACATCTCGTGGCCCATTTCTAACCTATAATCGAGACATTTTCGGGTTTTAAAGGAAGTGGATATAATTTCATAACCTCTCTCCTCACGATTTCTAAATGCGGCTTCGTGCTCGTTTTTTCGTTTTGACACCACCAACACGTCTCGTTGCCCACTTCTAACCTATAATCGAGACTTTTTCGGATTTTAAAGGAAGTGGATATATTTTCATACCCACTCTCCTCCCGATTTCTAAACGAGGCTTCGCGCTCGTTTTTTCGTTTTCACACAACCAACACGTCTCGTGGCCCATTTCTAACCTATAATCGAGACTTTTTCGGGTTTTAAAGGAAGTGGATATAATTTCATACCCTCTCTCCTCCCGATTTCTAAACGAGGCTTCGCGCTCGTTTTTTCGTTTTGACACCACCAACACGTCCCGTGGCCCTTTTCAAACCTATAATCTAGATTTTTTCGGGTTTTAAAGGAAGTGGATATAATTTCATACCCTCTCTCCTCCCGATTTCTAAACTAGGCTTCGTGCTCATTTTTTCGTTTTGACACCACCAACACATCTCGTGGCCCTTTTCAAACCTATAATCTAGACTTTTTCTGGTTTTAAAGGAAGTGGATATAATTTCATACCCTCTCTCCTCCCAATTTCTAAACGAGGCTTCGCGCTCGTTTTTTCGTTTTGACACCACCAACACGTCCCGTGGCCCTTTTCAAACCAATAATCTAGATTTTTTCGGGTTTTAAAGGAAGTTGATATAATTTCATACCCTCTCTCCTCCCGATTTCTAAACTACGCTTCGTGCTCATTTTTTCGTTTTGACAGCACCAACACATCTCGTGGCCCATTTCTAACCTATAATCGAGACTTTTTCGGGTTTTAAAGGAAGTGGATATAATTTCATACCCTCTCTCCTCCTGATTTCTAAATGAGGCTTCCCGCTCGTTTTTTCGTTTTGACACCACCAACACGTCCCGTGGCCCTTTTCAAACCTATAATCTAGATTTTTTCGGGTTTTAAAGGAAGTGGATATAATTTCATACCCTCTCTCCTCCCGATTTCTAAACTAGGATTCGTGCTCATTTTTTCGTTTTGACACCACCAACACATCTCGTGGCCCATTTCTAACCTATAATCGAGACTTTTTCGGGTTTTAAAGGAAGTGGATATAATTTCATAACCTCTCTCCTCACGATTTCTAAATGCGGCTTCGTGCTCGTTTTTTCGTTTTGACACCACCAACAGATCTCGTGGCCCATTTCTAACCTATCGAGTTTTAAAGGAAGTGGATATAATTTCATACCCTCTCTCCTCCCGATTTCTAAACGAGGCTTCGCGCTCGTTTTTTCGTTTTGACACCACCAACACGTCCCGTGGCCCTTTTCAAACCTATAATCTAGATTTTTTCGGGTTTTAAAGGAAGTGGATATAATTTCATACCCTCTCTCCTCCCGATTTCTAAACTAGGCTTCGTGCTCATTTTTTCGTTTTGACAGCACCAACACATCTCGTGGCCCATTTCTAACCTATAATCGAGACTTTTTCGGGTTTTAAAGGAAGTGGATATAATTTCATAACCTCTCTCCTCACGATTTCTAAAAGCGGCTTCGTGCTCGTTTTTTCGTTTTGACACAACCAACACGTCTCGTTGCCCATTTCTAACCTATAATCGAGACTTTTTCGGATTTTAAAGGAAGGGGATATATTTTCATACCCACTCTCCTCCCGATTTCTAAACGAGGCTTCGCGCTCGTTTTTTCGTTTTGACACAACCAACACGTCTCGTGGCCCATTTCTAACCTATAATCGAGACTTTTTCGGGTTTTAAAGGAAGTGGATATAATTTCAAACCCTCTCTCCTCCCGATTTCTAAACGAGGCTTCGCGCTCGTTTTTTCGTTTTGACACCACCAACACGTCCCGTGGCCCTTTTCAAACCTATAATCTAGATTTTTTCGGGTTTTAAAGGAAGTGGATATAATTTCATACCCTCTCTCCTCCCGATTTCTAAACTAGGCTTCGTGCTCATTTTTTCGTTTTGACACCACCAACACGTCTCGTTGCCCATTTCTAACCTATAATCGAGACTTTTTCGGGTTTTAAAGGAAGTGGATATAATTTCATACCCTCTCTCCTCCCGATTTCAAAACGAGGCTTCGCTCTCGTTTTTTCGTTTTGACACAACCAACACGTCTCGTGGCCCATTTCTAACCTATAATCGAGACTTTTTCGGGTTTTAAAGGAAGTGGATATAATTTCATACCCTCTCTCCTCCCGATTTCTAAACGAGGCTTCGTGCTCATTTTTTCGTTTTGACACCACCAACAAGTCCTGTGGCCCATTTCTAACCTATAATCCAGACTTTTTCGGGTTTTAAAGGAAGTGGATATAATTTCATACCCTCTCTCCTCCCGATTTCTAAACGAGGCTTCGCGCTCGTTTTTTCGTTTTGACACCACCAACACGTCCCGTGGCCCTTTTCAAACCTATAATCTAGATTTTTTCGGGTTTTAAAGGAAGTGGATATAATTTCATACCCTCTCTCCTCCCGATTTCTAAACTAGGCTTCGTGCTCATTTTTTCGTTTTGACACCACCAACACATCTCGTGGCCATTTCTAACCTATAATCGAGACTTTTTCGGGTTTTAAAGGAAGTGGATATAATTTCATAACCTCTCTCCTCACGATTTCTAAATGCGGCTTCGTGCTCATTTTTTCGTTTTGACACCACCAACACGTCTCGTTGCCCATTTCTAACCTATAATCGAGACTTTTTCGGGTTTTAAAGGAAGTGGATATAATTTCATACCCTCTCTCCTCCCGATTTCTAAACGAGGCATCGCGCTCGTTTTTTCGTTTTGACACCACCAACACGTCCCGTGGCCCTTTTCAAACCTATAATCTAGATTTTTTCGGGTTTTAAAGGAAGTGGATATAATTTCATACCCTCTCTCCTCCCGATTTCTAAACGAGGCTTCGTGCTCATTTTTTCGTTTTGACACCACCAACAAGTCCTGTGGCCCATTTCTAACCTATAATCCAGACTTTTTCGGGTTTTAAAGGAAGTGGATATAATTTCATACCCTCTCTCCTCCCGATTTCGAAACGAGGCTTCGCGCTCGTTTTTTCGTTTTGACACAACCAACACGTCCCGTGGCCCTTTTCAAACCTATAATCTAGATTTTTTCGGGTTTTAAAGGAAGTGGATATAATTTCATACCCTCTCTCCTCCCGATTTCTAAACGAGGTTTCGTGCTCTTTTTTTCATTTTGACACCACCAACACGTCTCGTGGCCCATTTCTAACCTATAATCGAGACTTTTTCGGATTTTAAAGGAAGTGGATATATTTTCATACCCACTCTCCTCCCGATTTCTAAACGAGGCTTCGCGCTCGTTTTTTCGTTTTGACACAACCAACACGTCTCGTGGCCCATTTCTAACCTATAATCGAGACTTTTTCGGGTTTTAAAGGAAGTGGATATAATTTCATACCCTCTCTCCTCCCGATTTCTAAACGAGGCTTCGCGCTCGTTTTTTCGTTTTGACAGCACCAACACGTCCCGTGGCCCTTTTCAAACCTATAATCTAGATTTTTTCGGGTTTTAAAGGAAGTGGATATAATTTCATACCCTCTCTCCTCCCGATTTCTAAACTAGGCTTCGTGCTAATTTTTTCGTTTTGACACCACCAACACATATCGTGGCCCATTTCTAACCTATAATCGAGACTTTTTCGGGTTTTAAAGGAAGTGGATATAATTTCATAACCTCTCTCCTCACGATTTCTAAATGCGGCTTCGTGCTCGTTTTTTCGTTTTGACACCACCAACACGTCTCGTTGCCCATTTCTAACCTATAATCGAGACTTTTTCGGGTTTTAAAGGAAGTGGATATAATTTCATACCCTCTCTCCTCCCGATTTCAAAACGAGGCTTCGCTCTCATTTTTTCGTTTTGACACAACCAACACGTCTCGTGCCCCATTTCTAACCTATAATCGAGACTTTTTCGGGTTTTAAAGGAAGTGGATATAATTTCATAACCTCTCTCGTAACGATTTCTAAATGCGGCTTCGTGCTCGTTTTTTCGTTTTGACACCACCAACACGTCCCGTGGCCCTTTTCAAACCTATAATCTAGATTTTTTTGGGTTTTAAAGGAAGTGGATATAATTTCATACCCTCTCTCCTCCCGATTTCTAAACGAGGCTTCGCGCTCGTTTTTTCGTTTTGACACCACCAACACGTCCCGTGGCCCTTTTCAAACCTATAATCTTGATTTTTTCGGGTTTTAAAGGAAGTGGATATAATTTCATACCCTCTCTCCTCCCGATTTCTAAACTACGCTTCGTGCTCATTTTTTCGTTTTGACAGCACCAACACATCTCGTGGCCCATTTCTAACCTATAATCGAGAATTTTTCGGGTTTTAAAGGATGTGGATATAATTTCATAACCTCTCTCCTCACGATTTCTAAATGCGGCTTCGTGCTCGTTTTTTCGTTTTGACACCACCAACACGTCTCGTTGCCCATTTCTAACCTATAATCGAGACTTTTTCGGATTTTAAAGGAAGTGGATATATTTTCATACCCACTCTCCTCCCGATTTCTAAACGAGGCTTCGCGCTCGTTTTTTCGTTTTGACACAACCAACACGTCTCGTGGCCCATTTCTAACCTATAATCGAGACTTTTTAGGGTTTTAAAGGAAGTGGATATAATTTCATACCCTCTCTCCTCCCGATTTCTAAACTAGGCTTCGTGCTCATTTTTTCGTTTTGACACCACCAACACGTCCCGTGGCCCTTTCCAAACCTATAATCTAGATTTTTTCGGGTTTTAAAGGAAGTGGATATAATTTCATAACCTCTCTCCTCACGATTTCTAAATGCGGCTTCGTTCTCGTTTTTTCGTTTTGACACCACCAACACGTCTCGTTGCCCATTTCTAACTTATAATCGAGACTTTTTCGGGTTTTAAAGGAAGTGAATATAATTTCATACCCTCTCTCCTCCCGATTTCAAAACGAGGCTTCGCTCTCGTTTTTTCGTTTTGACACCACCAACACGTCTCGTTGCCCACTTCTAACCTATAATCGAGACATTTTCGGGTTTTAAAGGAAGTGGATATAATTTCATAACCTCTCTCCTAACGATTTCTAAATGCGACTTCGTGCTCGTTTTTTCGTTTTGACACCACCAACAGATCTCGTGGCCCATTTCTAACCTATCGAGTTTTAAAGGAAGTGGATATAATTTCATACCCTCTCTCCTCCCGATTTCTAAACGAGGCTTCGCGCTCGTTTTTTCGTTTTGACACCACCAACAAGTCCTGTGGCCCATTTCTAACCTATAATCCAGACTTTTTTGGGTTTTAAAAGAAGTGGATATAATTTCATACCCTCTCTCCTCCCGATTTCTAAACGAGGCTTCGCGCTCGTTTTTTCGTTTTGACACCACCAACACGTCCCGTGGCCCTTTTCAAACCTATAATCTTGATTTTTTCGGGTTTTAAAGGAAGTGGATATAAT
Organism: Thalia dealbata; assembly: GCA_030544415.1. NCBI lineage: Eukaryota > Viridiplantae > Streptophyta > Magnoliopsida > Zingiberales > Marantaceae > Thalia > Thalia dealbata. Next base: position 12,277,958 of record CM060458.1, on the reverse strand, counting down.
TTCATACCCTCTCTCCTCCCGATTTCTAAACTACGCTTCGTGCTCATTTTTTCATTTTGACAGCACCAACACATCTCGTGGCCCATTTCTAACCTATAATCGAGACTTTTTCGGGTTTTAAAGGATGTGGATATAATTTCATAACCTCTCTCCTCACGATTTCTAAATGCGGCTTCGTGCTCGTTTTTTCGTTTTGACACCACCAACACGTCTCGTTGCCATTTCTAACCTACAATCGATACTTTTTCGGATTTTAAAGGAAGTGGATATATTGTCATACCCACTCTCCTCCCGATTTCTAAACGAGGCTTCGCGCTCGTTTTTTCGTTTTGACACAACCAACACGTCTCGTGGCCCATTTCTAACCTATAATCGAGACTTTTTCGGGTTTTAAAGGAAGTGGATATAATTTCATACCCTCTCTCCTCCCGATTTCTAAATGAGGCTTCCCGCTCGTTTTTTCGTTTTGACACCACCAACACGTCCCGTGGCCCTTTTCAAACCTATAATCTAGATTTTTTCGGGTTTTAAAGGAAGTGGATATAATTTCATACCCTCTCTCCTCCCGATTTCTAAACTAGGCTTCGTGCTCGTTTTTTCATTTTGACACAACCAACACGTCTCGTGCCCCATTTCTAACCTATAATCGAGACTTTTTCGGGTTTTAAAGGAAGTGGATATAATTTCATAACCTCTCTCCTAACGATTTCTAAATGCGGCTTCGTGCTCGTTTTTTCGTTTTGACACCACCAACACGTCCCGTGGCCCTTTTCAAACCTATAATCTAGATTTTTTTGGGTTTTAAAGGAAGTGGATATAATTTCATACCCTCTCTCCTCCCGATTTCTAAACGAGGCTTCGCGCTCGTTTTTTCATTTTGACACCACCAACACGTCCCGTGGCCCTTTTCAAACCTATAATCTTGATTTTTTCGGGTTTTAAAGGAAGTGGATATAATTTCATACCCTCTCTCCTCCCGATTTCTAAACTACGCTTCGTGCTCATTTTTTCGTTTTGACAGCACCAACACATCTCGTGGCCCATTTCTAACCTATAATCGAGAATTTTTCGGGTTTTAAAGGATGTGGATATAATTTCATAACCTCTCTCCTCACGATTTCTAAATGCGGCTTCGTGCTCGTTTTTTCGTTTTGACACCACCAACACGTCTCGTTGCCCATTTCTAACCTATAATCGAGACTTTTTCGGATTTTAAAGGAAGTGGATATATTTTCATACCCACTCTCCTCCCGATTTCTAAACGAGGCTTCGCGCTCGTTTTTTCGTTTTGACACAACCAACACGTCTCGTGGCCCATTTCTAACCTATAATCGAGACTTTTTCGGGTTTTAAAGGAAGTGGATATAATTTCATACCCTCTCTCCTCCCGATTTCTAAACTAGGCTTCGTGCTCATTTTTTCGTTTTGACACCACCAACACGTCCCGTGGCCCTTTCCAAACCTATAATCTAGATTTTTTCGGGTTTTAAAGGAAGTGGATATAATTTCATAACCTCTCTCCTCACGATTTCTAAATGCGGCTTCGTTCTCGTTTTTTCGTTTTGACACCACCAACACGTCTCGTTGCCCATTTCTAACTTATAATCGAGACTTTTTCGGGTTTTAAAGGAAGTGAATATAATTTCATACCCTCTCTCCTCCCGATTTCAAAACGAGGCTTCGCTCTCGTTTTTTCGTTTTGACACAACCAACACGTCTCGTGGCCCATTTCTAACCTATAATCGAGACATTTTCGGGTTTTAAAGGAAGTGGATATAATTTCATAACCTCTCTCCTAACGATTTCTAAATGCGGCTTCGTGCTCGTTTTTTCGTTTTTACACCACCAACACGTCCCGTGGCCCTTTTCAAACCTATAATCTAGATTTTTTCGGGTTTTAAAGGAAGTGGATATAATTTCATACCCTCTCTCCTCCCGATTTCTAAACTAGGCTTCGTGCTCATTTTTTCGTTTTGACAGCACCAACACATCTCGTGGCCAATTTCTAACCTATAATCGAGACTTTTTCGGGTTTTAAAGGAAGTGGATATAATTTCATAACCTCTCTCCTCACGATTTCTAAATACGGCTTCGTGCTCGTTTTTTCGTTTTGACACCACCAACACGTCTCGTTGCCCACTTCTAACCTATAATCGAGACTTTTTCTGATTTTAAAGGAAGTGGATATATTTTCATACCCACTCTCGGCCCGATTTCTAAACGAGGCTTCGCGCTCGTTTTTTCGTTTTGACACAACCAACACGTCTCGTGTCCCATTTCTAACCTATAATCGAGACTTTTTCGGGTTTTAAAGGAAGTGGATATAATTTCATACCCTCTCTCCTCCCGATTTCTAAATGAGGCTTCCCGCTCGTTTTTTCGTTTTAACACCACCAACACGTCCCGTGGCCCTTTTCAAACCTATAATCTAGATTTTTTCGGGTTTTAAAGGAAGTGGATATAATTTCATACCCTCTCTCCTCCCGATTTCTAAACTAGGCTTCGTGCTCATTTTTTCGTTTTGACACCACCAACACATCTCGTGGCCCATTTCTAAACTATAATCGAGACTTTTTCGGGTTTTAAAAGAAGTGGATATAATTTCATAACCTCTCTCCTCACGATTTCTAAATGCGGCTTCGTTCTCGTTTTTTCGTTTTGACACGACCAACACGTCTCGTTGCCCATTTCTAACTTATAATCGAGACTTTTTCGGGTTTTAAAGGAAGTGAATATAATTTCATACCCTCTGTCCTCCCGATTTCAAAACGAGGCTTCGCTCTCGTTTTTTCGTTTTGACACAACCAACACGTCTCGTGGCCCATTTCTAACCTATAATCGAGACATTTTCGGGTTTTAAAGGAAGTGGATATAATTTCATAACCTCTCTCCTAACGATTTCTAAATGCGGCTTCGTGCTCGTTTTTTCGTTTTTACACCACCAACACGTCCCGTGGCCCTTTTCAAACCTATAATCTAGATTTTTTCGGGTTTTAAAGGAAGTGGATATAATTTCATACCCTCTTTCCTCCCGATTTCTAAACTAGACTTCGTGCTCATTTTTTCGTTTTGACAGCACCAACACATCTCGTGGCCCATTTCTAACCGATAATCGAGACTTTTTCGGGTTTTAAAGGAAGTGGATATAATTTCATAACCTCTCTCCTCACGATTTCTAAATGCGGCTTCGTGCTCGTTTTTTCGTTTTGACACCACCAACACGTCTCGTTGCCCACTTCTAACCTATAATCGAGACTTTTTCGGATTTTAAAGGAAGTGGATATATTTTCATACCCACTCTCCGCCCGATTTCTAAACGAGGCTTCGCGCTCGTTTTTTCGTTTTGACACAACCAACACGTCTCGTGGCCCATTTCTAACCTATAATCGAGACTTTTTCGGGTTTTAAAGGAAGTGGATATAATTTCATACCCTCTCTCCTCCCGATTTCTAAATGAGGCTTCCCGCTCGTTTTTTCGTTTTGACACCTCCAACACGTCCCGTGGCCCTTTTCAAACCTATAATCTAGATTTTTTCGGGTTTTAAAGGAAGTGGATATAATTTTATACCCTCTCTCCTCCCGATTTCTAAACTAGGCTTCGTGCTCATTTTTTCGTTTTGACACCACCAACACATCTCGTGGCCCATTTCTAACCTATAATCCAGACTTTTTTGGGTTTTAAAAGAAGTGGATATAATTTCATACCCTCTCTCCTCCCGATTTCTAAACGAGGCTTCGCGCTCGTTTTTTCGTTTTGACACCACCAACACGTCCCGTGGCCCTTTTCAAACCTATAATCTTGATTTTTTCGGGTTTTAAAGGAAGTGGATATAATTTCATACCCTCTCTCCTCCCGATTTCTAAACTACGCTTCGTGCTCATTTTTTCATTTTGACAGCACCAACACATCTCGTGGCCCATTTCTAACCTATAATCGAGACTTTTTCGGGTTTTAAAGGATGTGGATATAATTTCATAACCTCTCTCCTCACGATTTCTAAATGCGGCTTCGTGCTCGTTTTTTCGTTTTGACACCACCAACACGTCTCGTTGCCATTTCTAACCTACAATCGATACTTTTTCGGATTTTAAAGGAAGTGGATATATTGTCATACCCACTCTCCTCCCGATTTCTAAACGAGGCTTCGCGCTCGTTTTTTCGTTTTGACACAACCAACACGTCTCGTGGCCCATTTCTAACCTATAATCGAGACTTTTTCGGGTTTTAAAGGAAGTGGATATAATTTCATACCCTCTCTCCTCCCGATTTCTAAATGAGGCTTCCCGCTCGTTTTTTCGTTTTGACACCACCAACACGTCCCGTGGCCCTTTTCAAACCTATAATCTAGATTTTTTCGGGTTTTAAAGGAAGTGGATATAATTTCATACCCTCTCTCCTCCCGATTTCTAAACTAGGCTTCGTGCTCGTTTTTTCATTTTGACACAACCAACACGTCTCGTGCCCCATTTCTAACCTATAATCGAGACTTTTTCGGGTTTTAAAGGAAGTGGATATAATTTCATAACCTCTCTCCTAACGATTTCTAAATGCGGCTTCGTGCTCGTTTTTTCGTTTTGACACCACCAACACGTCCCGTGGCCCTTTTCAAACCTATAATCTAGATTTTTTTGGGTTTTAAAGGAAGTGGATATAATTTCATACCCTCTCTCCTCCCGATTTCTAAACGAGGCTTCGCGCTCGTTTTTTCATTTTGACACCACCAACACGTCCCGTGGCCCTTTTCAAACCTATAATCTTGATTTTTTCGGGTTTTAAAGGAAGTGGATATAATTTCATACCCTCTCTCCTCCCGATTTCTAAACTACGCTTCGTGCTCATTTTTTCGTTTTGACAGCACCAACACATCTCGTGGCCCATTTCTAACCTATAATCGAGAATTTTTCGGGTTTTAAAGGATGTGGATATAATTTCATAACCTCTCTCCTCACGATTTCTAAATGCGGCTTCGTGCTCGTTTTTTCGTTTTGACACCACCAACACGTCTCGTTGCCCATTTCTAACCTATAATCGAGACTTTTTCGGATTTTAAAGGAAGTGGATATATTTTCATACCCACTCTCCTCCCGATTTCTAAACGAGGCTTCGCGCTCGTTTTTTCGTTTTGACACAACCAACACGTCTCGTGGCCCATTTCTAACCTATAATCGAGACTTTTTCGGGTTTTAAAGGAAGTGGATATAATTTCATACCCTCTCTCCTCCCGATTTCTAAACTAGGCTTCGTGCTCATTTTTTCGTTTTGACACCACCAACACGTCCCGTGGCCCTTTCCAAACCTATAATCTAGATTTTTTCGGGTTTTAAAGGAAGTGGATATAATTTCATAACCTCTCTCCTCACGATTTCTAAATGCGGCTTCGTTCTCGTTTTTTCGTTTTGACACCACCAACACGTCTCGTTGCCCATTTCTAACTTATAATCGAGACTTTTTCGGGTTTTAAAGGAAGTGAATATAATTTCATACCCTCTCTCCTCCCGATTTCAAAACGAGGCTTCGCTCTCGTTTTTTCGTTTTGACACAACCAACACGTCTCGTGGCCCATTTCTAACCTATAATCGAGACATTTTCGGGTTTTAAAGGAAGTGGATATAATTTCATAACCTCTCTCCTAACGATTTCTAAATGCGGCTTCGTGCTCGTTTTTTCGTTTTTACACCACCAACACGTCCCGTGGCCCTTTTCAAACCTATAATCTAGATTTTTTCGGGTTTTAAAGGAAGTGGATATAATTTCATACCCTCTCTCCTCCCGATTTCTAAACTAGGCTTCGTGCTCATTTTTTCGTTTTGACAGCACCAACACATCTCGTGGCCAATTTCTAACCTATAATCGAGACTTTTTCGGGTTTTAAAGGAAGTGGATATAATTTCATAACCTCTCTCCTCACGATTTCTAAATACGGCTTCGTGCTCGTTTTTTCGTTTTGACACCACCAACACGTCTCGTTGCCCACTTCTAACCTATAATCGAGACTTTTTCTGATTTTAAAGGAAGTGGATATATTTTCATACCCACTCTCGGCCCGATTTCTAAACGAGGCTTCGCGCTCGTTTTTTCGTTTTGACACAACCAACACGTCTCGTGTCCCATTTCTAACCTATAATCGAGACTTTTTCGGGTTTTAAAGGAAGTGGATATAATTTCATACCCTCTCTCCTCCCGATTTCTAAATGAGGCTTCCCGCTCGTTTTTTCGTTTTAACACCACCAACACGTCCCGTGGCCCTTTTCAAACCTATAATCTAGATTTTTTCGGGTTTTAAAGGAAGTGGATATAATTTCATACCCTCTCTCCTCCCGATTTCTAAACTAGGCTTCGTGCTCATTTTTTCGTTTTGACACCACCAACACATCTCGTGGCCCATTTCTAAACTATAATCGAGACTTTTTCGGGTTTTAAAAGAAGTGGATATAATTTCATAACCTCTCTCCTCACGATTTCTAAATGCGGCTTCGTTCTCGTTTTTTCGTTTTGACACGACCAACACGTCTCGTTGCCCATTTCTAACTTATAATCGAGACTTTTTCGGGTTTTAAAGGAAGTGAATATAATTTCATACCCTCTGTCCTCCCGATTTCAAAACGAGGCTTCGCTCTCGTTTTTTCGTTTTGACACAACCAACACGTCTCGTGGCCCATTTCTAACCTATAATCGAGACATTTTCGGGTTTTAAAGGAAGTGGATATAATTTCATAACCTCTCTCCTAACGATTTCTAAATGCGGCTTCGTGCTCGTTTTTTCGTTTTTACACCACCAACACGTCCCGTGGCCCTTTTCAAACCTATAATCTAGATTTTTTCGGGTTTTAAAGGAAGTGGATATAATTTCATACCCTCTTTCCTCCCGATTTCTAAACTAGACTTCGTGCTCATTTTTTCGTTTTGACAGCACCAACACATCTCGTGGCCCATTTCTAACCGATAATCGAGACTTTTTCGGGTTTTAAAGGAAGTGGATATAATTTCATAACCTCTCTCCTCACGATTTCTAAATGCGGCTTCGTGCTCGTTTTTTCGTTTTGACACCACCAACACGTCTCGTTGCCCACTTCTAACCTATAATCGAGACTTTTTCGGATTTTAAAGGAAGTGGATATATTTTCATACCCACTCTCCGCCCGATTTCTAAACGAGGCTTCGCGCTCGTTTTTTCGTTTTGACACAACCAACACGTCTCGTGGCCCATTTCTAACCTATAATCGAGACTTTTTCGGGTTTTAAAGGAAGTGGATATAATTTCATACCCTCTCTCCTCCCGATTTCTAAATGAGGCTTCCCGCTCGTTTTTTCGTTTTGACACCTCCAACACGTCCCGTGGCCCTTTTCAAACCTATAATCTAGATTTTTTCGGGTTTTAAAGGAAGTGGATATAATTTTATACCCTCTCTCCTCCCGATTTCTAAACTAGGCTTCGTGCTCATTTTTTCGTTTTGACAACACCAACACATCTCGTGGCCCATTTCTAACCTATAATCGAGACTTTTTCGGGTTTTAAAGGAAGTGGATATAATTTCATAACCTCTCTCCTCACGATTTCTAAATGCGGCTTCGTTCTCGTTTTTTCGTTTTGACACCACCAACACGTCTCGTTGCCCATTTCTAACTTATAATCGAGACTTTTTCGGGTTTTAAAGGAAGTGAATATAATTTCATACCCTCTCTCCTCCCGATTTCAAAACGAGGCTTCGCTCTCGTTTTTTCGTTTTGACACAACCAACACGTCTCGTGGCCCATTTCTAACCTATAATCGAGACATTTTCGGGTTTTAAAGGAAGTGGATATAATTTCATAACCTCTCTCCTAACGATTTCTAAATGCGACTTCGTGCTCGTTTTTTCGTTTTGACACCACCAACAGATCTCGTGGCCCATTTCTAACCTATCGAGTTTCAAAGGAAGTGGATATAATTTCATACCCTCTCTCCTCCCGATTTCTAAACGAGGCTTCGCGCTCGTTTTTTCGTTTTGACACCACCAACACGTCCCGTGGCCCTTATCAAACCTATAATCTAGATTTTTTCGGGTTTTAAAGGAAGTGGATATAATTTCATACCCTCTCTCCTCCCGATTTCTAAACTAGGCTTCGTGCTCATTTTTTCGTTTTGACTCCACCAACACATCTCGTGGCCCATTTCTAACCTATAATCGAGACTTTTTCGGGTTTTAAAGGAAGTGGATATAATTTCATAACCTCTATCCTCACGATTTCTAAATGCGGCTTCGTGCTCGTTTTTTCGTTTTGACACCACCAACACGTCTCGTTGCCCATTTCTAACCTATAATCGAGACTTTTTCGGATTTTAAAGGAAGTTGATATATTTTCATACCCACTCTCCTCCCGATTTCTAAACGAGGCTTCGCGCTCGTTTTTTCGTTTTGACACAACCAACACGTCTCGTGGCCCATTTCTATCCAATAATCGAGACTTTTTCGGATTTTAAAGGAAGTGGATATAATTTCATACCCTCTCTCCTCCCGATTTCTAAACGAGGCTTCGCGCTCGTTTTTTCGTTTTGACACCACCAACACGTCCCGTGGCCCTTTTCAAACCTATAATCTAGATTTTTTCGGGTTTTAAAGGAAGTGGATATAATTTCATACCCTCTCTCCTCCCGATTTCTTAACTAGGCTTCGTGCTCATTTTTTCGTTTTGACACCACCAACACATCTCGTGGCCCATTTCTAACCTATAATCGAGACTTTTTCGGGTTTAAAGGAAGTGGATATAATTTCATAACCTCTCTCCTCACGATTTCTAAATGCGGCTTCGTGCTCGTTTTTTCGTTTTGACAACACCAACACGTCTCGTTGCCCATTTCTAACCTATAATCGAGATTTTTTCGGGTTTTAAAGGAAGTGGATATAATTTCATACCCTCTCTCCTCCCGATTTCAAAACGAGGCTTCGCTCTCGTTTTTTCATTTTGACACAACCAACACGTCTCGTGGCCCATTTCTAACCAATAATCGAGACTTTTTCGGGTTTTAAAGGAAGTGGATATAATTTCATACCCTCTCTCCTCCCGATTTCTAAACGAGGCTTCGTGCTCATTTTTTCGTTTTGACACCACCAACAAGTCCTGTGGCCCATTTCTAACCTATAATCCAGACTTTTTCGGGTTTTAATGGAAGTGGATATAATTTCATACCCACTCTCCTCCAGATTTCTAAACGAGGCTTCGCGCTCGTTTTTTCGTTTTGACACCACCAACACGTCCCGTGGCCCTTTTTAAACCTATAATCTAGATTTTTTCGGGTTTTAAAGGAAGTGGATATAATTTCATACCCTCTCTCCTCCCGATTTCTAAACTACGCTTCGTGCTCATTTTTTCGTTTTGACAGCACCAACACATCTCGTGGCCCATTTCTATCCTATAATCGAGACTTTTTCGGGTTTTAAAGGATGTGGATATAATTTCATAACCTCTCTCCTCACGATTTCTAAATGCGGCTTCGTGCTCGTTTTTTCGTTTTGACACCACCAACACGTCTCGTTGCCCATTTCTAACCTATAATCGAGACTTTTTCGGATTTTAAAGGAAGTGGATATATTTTCATACCCACTCTCCCGATTTCTAAACGAGGCTTCACGCTCGTTTTTTCGTTTTGACACAACCAACACGTCTCGTGGCCCATTTCTAACCTATAATCGAGACTTTTTCGGGTTTTAAAGGAAGTGGATATAATTTCATACCCTCTCTCCTCCCGATTTCTAAACGAGGCTTCGCGCTCGTTTTTTCGTTTTGACACCACCAACACGTCCCGTGGCCCTTTTCAAACCTATAATCTAGATTTTTTCGGGTTTTAAAGGAAGTGGATATAATTTCATACCCTCTCTCCTCCCGATTTCTAAACTAGGATTCGTGCTCATTTTTTCGTTTTGACACCACCAACACATCTCGTGGCCCATTTCTAACCTATAATCGTGACTTTTTCGGGTTTTAAAGGAAGTGGATATAATTTCATAACCACTCTCCTCACGATTTCTAAATGCGGCTTCGTGCTCATTTTTTCATTTTGACATCACCAACACGTCTCGTTGCCCATTTCTAACCTATAATCGAGACTTTTTCGGGTTATAAAGGAAGTGGATATAATTTAATACCCTCTCTCCTCCCGATTTCTAAACGAGGCTTCGCGCTCGTTTTTTCGTTTTGACACCACCAACACGTCCCGTGGCCCTTTTCAAACTTATAATCTAGATTTTTTCGGGTTTTAAAGGAAGTGGATATAATTTCATACCCTCTCTCGTCCCGATTTCTAAACGAGGCTTCGTGCTCATTTTTTCGTTTTGACACCACCAACAAGTCCAGTGGCCCATTTCTAACCTATAATCCAGACTTTTTCGGGCTTTAAAGGAAGTGGATATAATTTCATCCCCTCTCTCCTCCCGATTTCTAAACGAGGCTTCGCGCTCGTTTTTTCGTTTTGACACAACCAACACGTCCCGTGGCCCTTTTCAAACCTATAATCTAGATTTTTTCGGGTTTTAAAGGAAGTGGATATAATTTCATACCCTCTCTCCTCCCGATTTCTAAACGAGGTTTCGTGCTCTTTTTTTCGTTTTGACACCACCAACACGTCTCGTGGCCCATTTCTAACCTATAATCGAGACTTTTTCGGATTTTAAAGGAAGTGGATATATTTTCATACCCACTCTCCTCCCGATTTCTAAACGAGGCTTCGCGCTCGTTTTTTCGTTTTGACACAACCAACACGTCTCGTGGCCCATTTCTAACCTATAATCGAGACTTTTTCGGGTTTTAAAGGAAGTGGATATAATTTCATACCCTCTCTCCTCCCGATTTCTAAACGAGGCTTCGCGCTCGTTTTTTCGTTTTGACACCTCCAACACGTCCCGTGGCCCTTTTCAAACCTATAATCTAGATTTTTTCGGGTTTTAAAGGAAGTGGATATAATTTCATACCCTCTCTCCTCCCGATTTCTAAACTAGGCTTCGTGCTAATTTTTTCGTTTTGACACCACCAACACATCTCGTGGCCCATTTCTAACCTATAATCGAGACTTTTTCGGGTTTTAAAAGAAGTGGATATAATTTCATAACCTCTCTCCTCACGATTTCTAAATGCGGCTTCGTGCTCGTTTTTTCGTTTTGACACCACCAACACGTCTCGTTGCCCATTTCTAACCTATAATCGAGACTTTTTCGGGTTTTAAAGGAAGTGGATATAATTTCATACCCTCTCTCCTCCCGATTTCAAAACGAGGCTTCGCTCTCGTTTTTTCGTTTTGACACAACCAACACGTCTCGTGGCCCATTTCTAACCTATAATCGAGACTTTTTCGGGTTTTAAAGGAAGTGGATATAATTTCATACCCTCTCTCCTCCCGATTTCTAAACGAGGCTTCGCGCTCGTTTTTTCGTTTTGACACCACCAACACGTCCCGTGGCCCTTTTCAAACCTATAATCTAGATTTTTTCGGGTTTTAAAGGAAGTGGATATAATTTCATACCCTCTCTCCTCCCGATTTCTAAACTAGGCTTCGTGCTAATTTTTTCGTTTTGACACCACCAACACATCTCGTGGCCCATTTCTAACCTATAATCGAGACTTTTTCGGGTTTTAAAGGAAGTGAATATAATTTCATAACCTCTCTCCTCACGATTTCTAAATGCGGCTTCGTGCTCGTTTTTTCGTTTTGACACCACCAACACGTCTCGTTGCCCATTTCTAACCTATAATCGAGACTTTTTCGGGTTTTAAAGGAAGTGGATATAATTTCATACCCTCTCTCCTCCCGATTTGAAAACGAGGCTTCGCTCTCGTTTTTTCGTTTTGACACAACCAACACGTCTCGTGGCCCATTTCTAACCTATAATCGAGACTTTTTCGGGTTTTAAAGGAAGTGGATATAATTTCATACCCTCTCTCCTCCCGATTTCTAAACGAGGCTTCGTGCTCATTTTTTCGTTTTGACACCACCAACAAGTCCTGTGGCCCATTTCTAACCTATAATCCAGACTTTTTCGGGTTTTAAAGGAAGTGGATATAATTTCATACCCTCTCTCCTCCCGATTTCTAAACGAGGCTTCGCGCTCGTTTTTTCATTTTGACACCACCAACACGTCCCCTGGCCCTTTTCAAACCTATAATCTTGATTTTTTCGGGTTTTAAAGGAAGTGGATATAATTTCATACCCTCTCTCCTTCCGATTTCTAAACTACGCTTCGTGCTCATTTTTTCGTTTTGACAGCACCAACACATCTCGTGGCCCATTTCTAACCTATAATCGAGACTTTTTCGGGTTTTAAAGGATGTGGATATAATTTCATAACCTCTCTCCTCACGATTTCTAAATGCGGCTTCGTGCTCGTTTTTTTGTTTTGACACCACCAACACGTCTCGTTGCCCATTTCTAACCTATAATCGAGACTTTTTCGGATTTTAAAGGAAGTGGATATATTTTCATACCCACTCTCCTCCCGATTTCTAAACGAGGCTTCGTGCTCGTTTTTTCGTTTTGACACAACCAACACGTCTAGTGGCCCATTTCTAACCTATAATCGAGACTTTTTCGGGTTTTAAAGGAAGTGGATATAATTTCATACCCTCTCTCCTCCCGATTTCTAAATGAGGCTTCCCGCTCGTTTTTTCGTTTTGACACCACCAACACGTCCCGTGGCCCTTTCCAAACCTATAATCTAGATTTTTTCGGGTTTTAAAGGAAGTGGATATAATTTCATACCCTCTCTCCTCCCGATTTCTAAACTAGGCTTCGTGCTAATTTTTTCGTTTTGACACCACCAACACATCTCGTGGCCCATTTCTAACCTATAATCGAGACTTTTTCGGGTTTTAAAGGAAGTGGATATAATTTCATAACCTCTCTCCTCACGATTTCTAAATGCGGCTTCGTTCTCGTTTTTTCGTTTTGACACCACCAACACGTCACGTTGCCCATTTCTAACTTATAATCAAGACTTTTTCGGGTTTTAAAGGAAGTGAATATAATTTCATACCCTCTCTCCTCCCGATTTCAAAACGAGGCTTCGCTCTCGTTTTTTCGTTTTGACACAACCAACACGTCTCGTGGCCCATTTCTAACCTATAATCGAGACATTTTCGGGTTTTAAAGGAAGTGGATATAATTTCATAACCTCTCCCCTAACGATTTCTAAATGCGGCTTCGTGCTCGTTTTTTCGTTTTGACACCACCAACACGTCCCGTGGCCTTTTTCAAACCTATAATCTAGATTTTTTCGGGTTTTAAAGGAAGTGGATATAATTTCATACCCTCTCTCCTCCCGATTTCTAAACTAGGCTTCGTGCTCATTTTTTCGTTTTGACAGCACCAACACATCTCGTGGCCCATTTCTAACCTATAATCGAGACTTTTTCGGGTTTTAAAGGAAGTGGATATAATTTCATAACCTCTCTCCTCACGATTTCTAAATGCGGCTTCGTGCTCGTTTTTTCGTTTTGACACCACCAACACGTCTCGTTGCCCACTTCTAACCTATAATCGAGACTTTTTCGGATTTTAAAGGAAGTGGATATATTTTCATACCCACTCTCCTCCCGATTTCTAAACGAGGCTTCGCGCTCGTTTTTTCGTTTTGACACAACCAACACGTCTCGTCGCCCATTTCTAACCTATAATCGAGACTTTTTCGGGTTTTAAAGGAAGTGGATATAATTTCATACCCTCTCTCCTCCTGATTTCTAAATGAGGCTTCCCGCTCGTTTTTTCGTTTTGACACCACCAACACGTCCCGTGGCCCTATTCAAACCTATAATCTAGATTTTTTCGGGTTTTAAAGGAAGTGGATATAATTTCATACCCTCTCTCCTCCCGATTTCTAAACTAGGCTTCGTGCTCATTTTTTCGTTTTGACACCACCAACACATCTCGTGGCCCATTTCTAACCTATAATCGAGACTTTTTCGGGTTTTAAAGGAAGTGGATATAATTTCATACCCTCTCTCCTCCCGATTTGAAAACGAGGCTTCGCTCTCGTTTTTTCGTTTTGACACAACCAACACGTCTCGTGGCCCATTTCTAACCTATAATCGAGACTTTTTCGGGTTTTAAAGGAAGTGGATATAATTTCATACCCTCTCTCCTCCCGATTTGAAAACGAGGCTTCGCTCTCGTTTTTTCGTTTTGACACAACCAACACGTCTCGTGGCCCATTTCTAACCTATAATCGAGACTTTTTCGGGTTTTAAAGGAAGTGGATATAATTTCATACCCTCTCTCCTCCCGATTTCTAAACGAGGCTTCGTGCTCATTTTTTCGTTTTGACACCACCAACAAGTCCTGTGGCCCATTTCTAACCTATAATCCAGACTTTTTCGGGTTTTAAAGGAAGTGGATATAATTTCATACCCTCTCTCCTCCCGATTTCTAAACGAGGCTTCGCGCTCGTTTTTTCATTTTGACACCACCAACACGTCCCCTGGCCCTTTTCAAACCTATAATCTTGATTTTTTCGGGTTTTAAAGGAAGTGGATATAATTTCATACCCTCTCTCCTCCCGATTTCTAAACTACGCTTCGTGCTCATTTTTTCGTTTTGACAGCACCAACACATCTCGTGGCCCATTTCTAACCTATAATCGAGACTTTTTCGGGTTTTAAAGGATGTGGATATAATTTCATAACCTCTCTCCTCACGATTTCTAAATGCGGCTTCGTGCTCGTTTTTTCGTTTTGACACCACCAACACGCCTCGTTGCCCATTTCTAACCTATAATCGAGACTTTTTCGGGTTTTAAAGGAAGTGGATATAATTTCATACCCTCTCTCCTCCCGATTTGAAAACGAGGCTTCGCTCTCGTTTTTTCATTTTGACACAACCAACACGTCTCGTGGCCCATTTCTAACCTATAATCGAGACTTTTTCGGGTTTTAAAGGAAGTGGATATAATTTCATACCCTCTCTCCTCCCGATTTCTAAACGAGGCTTCGTGCTCATTTTTTCGTTTTGACACCACCAACAAGTCCTGTGGCCCATTTCTAACCTATAATCCAGACTTTTTCGGGTTTTAAAGGAAGTGGATATAATTTCATACCCTCTCTCCTCCCGATTTCTAAACGAGGCTTCGCGCTCGTTTTTTCATTTTGACACCACCAACACGTCCCCTGGCCCTTTTCAAACCTATAATCTTGATTTTTTCGGGTTTTAAAGGAAGTGGATATAATTTCATACCCTCTCTCCTCCCGATTTCTAAACTACGCTTCGTGCTCATTTTTTCGTTTTGACAGCACCAACACATCTCGTGGCCCATTTCTAACCTATAATCGAGACTTTTTCGGGTTTTAAAGGATGTGGATATAATTTCATAACCTCTCTCCTCACGATTTCTAAATGCGGCTTCGTGCTCGTTTTTTTGTTTTGACACCACCAACACGTCTCGTTGCCCATTTCTAACCTATAATCGAGACTTTTTCGGATTTTAAAGGAAGTGGATATATTTTCATACCCACTCTCCTCCCGATTTCTAAACGAGGCTTCGTGCTCGTTTTTTCGTTTTGACACAACCAACACGTCTAGTGGCCCATTTCTAACCTATAATCGAGACTTTTTCGGGTTTTAAAGGAAGTGGATATAATTTCATACCCTCTCTCCTCCCGATTTCTAAATGAGGCTTCCCGCTCGTTTTTTCGTTTTGACACCACCAACACGTCCCGTGGCCCTTTCCAAACCTATAATCTAGATTTTTTCGGGTTTTAAAGGAAGTGGATATAATTTCATACCCTCTCTCCTCCCGATTTCTAAACTAGGCTTCGTGCTGATTTTTTCGTTTTGACACCACCAACACATCTCGTGGCCCATTTCTAACCTATAATCGAGACTTTTTCGGGTTTTAAAGGAAGTGGATATAATTTCATAACCTCTCTCCTCACGATTTCTAAATGCGGCTTCGTTCTCGTTTTTTCGTTTTGACACCACCAACACGTCACGTTGCCCATTTCTAACTTATAATCAAGACTTTTTCGGGTTTTAAAGGAAGTGAATATAATTTCATACCCTCTCTCCTCCCGATTTCAAAACGAGGCTTCGCTCTCGTTTTTTCGTTTTGACACAACCAACACGTCTCGTGGCCCATTTCTAACCTATAATCGAGACATTTTCGGGTTTTAAAGGAAGTGGATATAATTTCATAACCTCTCCCCTAACGATTTCTAAATGCGGCTTCGTGCTCGTTTTTTCGTTTTGACACCACCAACACGTCCCGTGGCCTTTTTCAAACCTATAATCTAGATTTTTTCGGGTTTTAAAGGAAGTGGATATAATTTCATACCCTCTCTCCTCCCGATTTCTAAACTAGGCTTCGTGCTCATTTTTTCGTTTTGACAGCACCAACACATCTCGTGGCCCATTTCTAACCTATAATCGAGACTTTTTCGGGTTTTAAAGGAAGTGGATATAATTTCATAACCTCTCTCCTCACGATTTCTAAATGCGGCTTCGTGCTCGTTTTTTCGTTTTGACACCACCAACACGTCTCGTTGCCCACTTCTAACCTATAATCGAGACTTTTTCGGATTTTAAAGGAAGTGGATATATTTTCATACCCACTCTCCTCCCGATTTCTAAACGAGGCTTCGCGCTCGTTTTTTCGTTTTGACACAACCAACACGTCTCGTCGCCCATTTCTAACCTATAATCGAGACTTTTTCGGGTTTTAAAGGAAGTGGATATAATTTCATACCCTCTCTCCTCCTGATTTCTAAATGAGGCTTCCCGCTCGTTTTTTCGTTTTGACACCACCAACACGTCCCGTGGCCCTATTCAAACCTATAATCTAGATTTTTTCGGGTTTTAAAGGAAGTGGATATAATTTCATACCCTCTCTCCTCCCGATTTCTAAACTAGGCTTCGTGCTCATTTTTTCGTTTTGACACCACCAACACATCTCGTGGCCCATTTCTAACCTATAATCGAGACTTTTTCGGGTTTTAAAGGAAGTGGATATAATTTCATAACCTCTCTCCTCACGATTTCTAAATGCGGCTTCGTGCTCGTTTTTTCGTTTTGACACCACCAACACGTCTCGTTGCCCATTTCTAACCTATAATCGAGACTTTTTCGGGTTTTAAAGGAAGTGGATATAATTTCATACCCTCTCTCCTCCCGATTTCAAAACGAGGCTTCGCTCTCGTTTTTTCGTTTTGACACAACCAACACGTCTCGTGGCCCATTTCTAACCTATAATCGAGACTTTTTCGGGTTTTAAAGGAAGTGGATATAATTTCATACCCTCTCTCCTCCCGATTTCTAAACGAGGCTTCGTGCTCATTTTTTCGTTTTGACACCACCAACAAGTCCTGTGGCCCATTTCTAACCTATAATCCAGACTTTTTCGGGTTTTAAAGGAAGTGGATATAATTTCATACCCTCTCTCCTCCCGATTTCTAAACGAGGCTTCGCGCTCGTTTTTTCATTTTGACACCACCAACACGTCCCCTGGCCCTTTTCAAACCTATAATCTTGATTTTTTCGGGTTTTAAAGGAAGTGGATATAATTTCATACCCTCTCTCCTCCCGATTTCTAAACTACGCTTCGTGCTCATTTTTTCGTTTTGACAGTACCAACACATCTCGTGGCCCATTTCTAACCTATAATCGAGACTTTTTCGGGTTTTAAAGGATGTGGATATAATTTCATAACCTCTCTCCTCACGATTTCTAAATGCGGCTTCGTGCTCGTTTTTTTGTTTTGACACCACCAACACGTCTCGTTGCCCATTTCTAACCTATAATCGAGACTTTTTCGGATTTTAAAGGAAGTGGATATATTTTCATACCCACTCTCCTCCCGATTTCTAAACGAGGCTTCGTGCTCGTTTTTTCGTTTTGACACAACCAACACGTCTCGTGGCCCATTTCTAACCTATAATCGAGACTTTTTCGGGTTTTAAAGGAAGTGGATATAATTTCATACCCTCTCTCCTCCCGATTTCTAAATGAGGCTTCCCGCTCGTTTTTTCGTTTTGACACCACCAACACGTCCCGTGGCCCTTTCCAAACCTATAATCTAGATTTTTTCGGGTTTTAAAGGAAGTGGATATAATTTCATACCCTCTCTCCTCCCGATTTCTAAACTAGGCTTCGTGCTAATTTTTTCGTTTTGAGACCACCAACACATCTCGTGGCCCATTTCTAACCTATAATCGAGACTTTTTCGGGTTTTAAAGGAAGTGGATATAATTTCATAACCTCTCTCCTCATGATTTCTAAATGCGGCTTCGTTCTCGTTTTTTCGTTTTGACACCACCAACACGTCTCGTTGCCCATTTCTAACTTATAATCGAGACTTTTTCGGGTTTTAAAGGAAGTGAATATAATTTCATACCCTCTCTCCTCCCGATTTCAAAACGAGGCTTCGCTCTCGTTTTTTCGTTTTGACACAACCAACACGTCTCGTGGCCCATTTCTAACCTATAATCGAGACATTTTCGGGTTTTAAAGGAAGTGGATATAATTTCATAACCTCTCCCCTAACGATTTCTAAATGCGGCTTCATGCTCGTTTTTTCGTTTTGACACCACCAACACGTCCCGTGGCCCTTTTCAAACCTATAATCTAGATTTTTTCGGGTTTTAAAGGAAGTGGATATAATTTCATACCCTCTCTCCTCCCGATTTCTAAACGAGGCTTCGCGCTCGTTTTTTCATTTTGACACCACCAACACGTCCCCTGGCCCTTTTCAAACCTATAATCTTGATTTTTTCGGGTTTTAAAGGAAGTGGATATAATTTCATACCCTCTCTCCTCCCGATTTCTAAACTAAGCTTCGTGCTCATTTTTTCGTTTTGACAGCACCAACACATCTCGTGGCCCATTTCTAACCTATAATCGAGACTTTTTCGGGTTTTAAAGGAAGTGGATATAATTTCATAACCTCTCTCCTCACGATTTCTAAATGCGGCTTCGTGCTCGTTTTTTCGTTTTGACACCACCAACACGTCTCGTTGCACACTTCTAACCTATAATCGAGACTTTTTCGGATTTTAAAGGAAGTGGATATATTTTCATACCCACTCTCCTCCCGATTTCTAAACGAGGCTTCGCGCTCGTTTTTTCGTTTTGACACAACCAACACGTCTCGTCGCCCATTTCTAACCTATAATCGAGACTTTTTCGGGTTTTAAAGGAAGTGGATATAATTTCATACCCTCTCTCCTCCTGATTTCTAAATGAGGCTTCCCGCTCGTTTTTTCGTTTTGACACCACCAACACGTCCCGTGGCCCTTTTCAAACCTATAATCTAGATTTTTTCGGGTTTTAAAGGAAGTGGATATAATTTCATACCCTCTCTCCTCCCGATTTCTAAACTAGGCTTCGTGCTCATTTTTTCGTTTTGACACCACCAACACATCTCGTGGCCCATTTCTAACCTATAATCGAGACTTTTTCGGGTTTTAAAGGAAGTGGATATAATTTCATAACCTCTCTCCTCACGATTTCAAAATGCGGCTTCGTTCTCGTTTTTTCGTTTTGACACCACCAACACGTCTCGTTGCCCATTTCTAACTTATAATCGAGACTTTTTCGGGTTTTAAAGGAAGTGAATATAATTTCATACCCTCTCTCCACCCGATTTCAAAACGAGGCTTCGCTCACGTTTTTTCGTTTTGACACAACCAACACGTCTCGTGGCCCATTTCTAACCTATAATCGAGACATTTTCGGGTTTTAAAGGAAGTGGATATAATTTCATAACCTCTCTCCTAACGATTTCTAAATGCGGCTTCGTGCTCATTTTTTCGTTTTGACACTACCAACAGATCTCGTGGCCCATTTCTAACCTATCGAGTTTTAAAGGAAGTGGATATAATTTCATACCCTCTCTCCTCCCGATTTCTAAACGAGGCTTCGCGCTCGTTTTTTCGTTTTGACACCACCAACACGTCCCGTGGCCCTTTTCAAACCTATAATCTAGATTTTTTCGGGTTTTAAAGGAAGTGGATATAATTTCATACCCTCTCTCCTCCCGATTTCTAAACTAGGCTTCGTGCTCATTTTTTCGTTTTGACAGCACCAACACATCTCGTGGCCCATTTCTAACCTATAATCGAGACTTTTTCGGGTTTTAAAGGAAGTGGATATAATTTCATAACCTCTCTCCTCACGATTTCTAAATGCGGCTTCGTGCTCGTTTTTTCGTTTTGACACCACCAACACGTCTCGTTGCCCATTTCTAACCTATAATCGAGACTTTTTCGGATTTTAAAGGAAGTGGATATATTTTCATACCCACTCTCCTCCCGATTTCTAAACGAGGCTTCGCGCTCGTTTTTTCGTTTTGACACAACCAACATGTCTCGTGGCCCATTTCTAACCTATAATCGAGACTTTTTCGGGTTTTAAAGGAAGTGGATATAATTTCATACCCTCTCTCCTCCCGATTTCTAAACGAGGCTTCGCGCTCGTTTTTTCGTTTTGACACCACCAACACGTCCCGTGGCCCTTTTCAAACCTATAATCTAGATTTTTTCGGGTTTTAAAGGAAGTGGATATAATTTCATACCCTCTCTCCTCCCGATTTCAAAACGAGGCTTCGCTCTCGTTTTTTCGTTTTGACACAACCAACACGTCTCGTGGCCCATTTCTAACCTATAATCGAGACTTTTTCGGGTTTTAAAGGAAGTGGATATAATTTCATACCCTCTCTCCTCCCGATTTCTAAACGAGGCTTCGTGCTCATTTTTTCGTTTTGACACCACCAACAAGTCCTGTGGCCCATTTCTAACCTATAATCCAGACTTTTTCGGGTTTTAAAGGAAGTGGATATAATTTCATACCCTCTCTCCTCCCGATTTCTAAACGAGGCTTCGCGCTCGTTTTTTCGTTTTGACACCACCAACACGTCCCGTGGCCCTTTTCAAACCTATAATCTAGATTTTTTCGGGTTTTAAAGGAAGTGGATATAATTTCATACCCTCTCTCCTCCCGATTTCTAAACTAGGCTTCGTGCTCATTTTTTCGTTTTGACACCACCAACACGTCCCGTGGCCCTTTCCAAACCTATAATCTAGATTTTTTCGGGTTTTAAAGGAAGTGGATATAATTTCATAACCTCTCTCCTCACGATTTCTAAATGCGGCTTGTTCTCGTTTTTTCGTTTTGACACCACCAACACGTCTCGTTGCCCATTTCTAACTTATAATCGAGACTTTTTCGGGTTTTAAAGGAAGTGAATATAATTTCATACCCTCTCTCCTCCCGATTTCAAAACGAGGCTTCGCTCTCGTTTTTTCGTTTTGACACAACCAACACGTCTCGTGGCCCATTTCTAACCTATAATCGAGACATTTTCGGGTTTTAAAGGAAGTGGATATAATTTCATAACCTCTCTCCTAACGATTTCTAAA
This sequence comes from Thalia dealbata, assembly GCA_030544415.1. Taxonomy (NCBI): domain Eukaryota; kingdom Viridiplantae; phylum Streptophyta; class Magnoliopsida; order Zingiberales; family Marantaceae; genus Thalia; species Thalia dealbata. The sequence goes on along the minus strand of CM060458.1, from coordinate 12,256,591 downwards.
TGCGGCTTCGTGCTCGTTTTTTCGTTTTTACACCACCAACACGTCCCGTGGCCCTTTTCAAACCTATAATCTAGATTTTTTCGGGTTTTAAAGGAAGTGGATATAATTTCATACCCTCTCTCCTCCCGATTTCTAAACTAGGCTTCGTGCTCATTTTTTCGTTTTGACAGCACCAACACATCTCGTGGCCCATTTCTAACCTATAATCGAGACTTTTTCGGGTTTTAATGGAAGTGGATATAATTTCATAACCTCTCTCCTCACGATTTCTAAATACGGCTTCGTGCTCGTTTTTTCGTTTTGACACCACCAACACGTCTCGTTGCCCACTTCTAACCTATAATCGAGACTTTTTCGGATTTTAAAGGAAGTGGATATATTTTCATACCCACTCTCGGCCCGATTTCTAAACGAGGCTTCGCGCTCGTTTTTTCGTTTTGACACAACCAACACGTCTCGTGTCCCATTTCTAACCTATAATCGAGACTTTTTCGGGTTTTAAAGGAAGTGGATATAATTTCATACCCTCTCTCCTCCCGATTTCTAAACTAGGCTTCGTGCTCATTTTTTCGTTTTGACACCACCAACACGTCCCGTGGCCCTTTCCAAACCTATAATCTAGATTTTTTCGGGTTTTAAAGGAAGTGGATATAATTTCATAACCTCTCTCCTCACGATTTCTAAATGCGGCTTGTTCTCGTTTTTTCGTTTTGACACCACCAACACGTCTCGTTGCCCATTTCTAACTTATAATCGAGACTTTTTCGGGTTTTAAAGGAAGTGAATATAATTTCATACCCTCTCTCCTCCCGATTTCAAAACGAGGCTTCGCTCTCGTTTTTTCGTTTTGACACAACCAACACGTCTCGTGGCCCATTTCTAACCTATAATCGAGACATTTTCGGGTTTTAAAGGAAGTGGATATAATTTCATAACCTCTCTCCTAACGATTTCTAAATGCGGCTTCGTGCTCGTTTTTTCGTTTTTACACCACCAACACGTCCCGTGGCCCTTTTCAAACCTATAATCTAGATTTTTTCGGGTTTTAAAGGAAGTGGATATAATTTCATACCCTCTCTCCTCCCGATTTCTAAACTAGGCTTCGTGCTCATTTTTTCGTTTTGACAGCACCAACACATCTCGTGGCCCATTTCTAACCTATAATCGAGACTTTTTCGGGTTTTAATGGAAGTGGATATAATTTCATAACCTCTCTCCTCACGATTTCTAAATACGGCTTCGTGCTCGTTTTTTCGTTTTGACACCACCAACACGTCTCGTTGCCCACTTCTAACCTATAATCGAGACTTTTTCGGATTTTAAAGGAAGTGGATATATTTTCATACCCACTCTCGGCCCGATTTCTAAACGAGGCTTCGCGCTCGTTTTTTCGTTTTGACACAACCAACACGTCTCGTGTCCCATTTCTAACCTATAATCGAGACTTTTTCGGGTTTTAAAGGAAGTGGATATAATTTCATACCCTCTCTCCTCCCGATTTCTAAATGAGGCTTCCCGCTCGTTTTTTCGTTTTGACACCACCAACACGTCCCGTGGCCCTTTTCAAACCTATAATCTAGATTTTTTCGGGTTTTAAAGGAAGTGGATATAATTTCATACCCTCTCTCCTCCCGATTTCTAAACTAGGCTTCGTGCTCATTTTTTCGTTTTGACACCACCAACACATCTCGTGGCCCATTTCTAACCTATAATCGAGACTTTTTCGGGTTTTAAAGGAAGTGGATATAATTTCATAACCTCTCTCCTCACGATTTCTAAATGCGGCTTCGTTCTCGTTTTTTCGTTTTGACACCACCAACACGTCTCGTTGCCCATTTCTAACTTATAATCGAGACTTTTTCGGGTTTTAAAGGAAGTGAATATAATTTCATACCCTCTGTCCTCCCGATTTCAAAACGAGGCTTCGCTCTCGTTTTTTCGTTTTGACACAACCAACACGTCTCGTGGCCCATTTCTAACCTATAATCGAGACATTTTCGGGTTTTAAAGGAAGTGGATATAATTTCATAACCTCTCTCCTAACGATTTCTAAATGCGGCTTCGTGCTCGTTTTTTCGTTTTTACACCACCAACACGTCCCGTGGCCCTTTTCAAACCTATAATCTAGATTTTTTCGGGTTTTAAAGGAAGTGGATATAATTTCATACCCTCTCTCCTCCCGATTTCTAAACTAGGCTTCGTGCTCATTTTTTCGTTTTGACAGCACCAACACATCTCGTGGCCCATTTCTAACCGATAATCGAGACTTTTTCGGGTTTTAAAGGAAGTGGATATAATTTCATAACCTCTCTCCTCACGATTTCTAAATGCGGCTTCGTGCTCGTTTTTTCGTTTTGACACCACCAACACGTCTCGTTGCCCACTTCTAACCTATAATCGAAACTTTTTCGGATTTTAAAGGAAGTGGATATATTTTCATACCCACTCTCCGCCCGATTTCTAAACGAGGCTTCGCGCTCGTTTTTTCGTTTTGACACAACCAACACGTCTCGTGGCCCATTTCTAACCTATAATCGAGACTTTTTCGGGTTTTAAAGGAAGTGGATATAATTTCATACCCTCTCTCCTCCCGATTTCTAAATGAGGCTTCCCGCTCGTTTTTTCGTTTTGACACCTCCAACACGTCCCGTGGCCCTTTTCAAACCTATAATCTAGATTTTTTCGGGTTTTAAAGGAAGTGGATATAATTTCATACCCTCTCTCCTCCCGATTTCTAAACTAGGCTTCGTGCTCATTTTTTCGTTTTGACACCACCAACACATCTCGTGGCCCATTTCTAACCTATAATCGAGACTTTTTCGGGTTTTAAAGGAAGTGGATATAATTTCATAACCTCTCTCCTCACGATTTCTAAATGCGGCTTCGTTCTCGTTTTTTCGTTTTGACACCACCAACACGTCTCGTTGCCCATTTCTAACTTATAATCGAGACTTTTTCGGGTTTTAAAGGAAGTGAATATAATTTCATACCCTCTCTCCTCCCGATTTCAAAACGAGGCTTCGCTCTCGTTTTTTCGTTTTGACACAACCAACACGTCTCGTGGCCCATTTCTATCCAATAATCGAGACTTTTTCGGATTTTAAAGGAAGTGGATATAATTTCATACCCTCTCTCCTAACGATTTCTCAATGCGACTTCGTGCTCGTTTTTTCGTTTTGACACCACCAACAGATCTCGTGGCCCATTTCTAACCTATCGAGTTTCAAAGGAAGTGGATATAATTTCATACCCTCTCTCCTCCCGATTTCTAAACGAGGCTTCGCGCTCGTTTTTTCGTTTTGACACCACCAACACGTCCCGTGGCCCTTATCAAACCTATAATCTAGATTTTTTCGGGTTTTAAAGGAAGTGGATATAATTTCATACCCTCTCTCCTCCCGATTTCTAAACTAGGCTTCGTGCTCATTTTTTCGTTTTGACACCACCAACACATCTCGTGGCCCATTTCTAACCTATAATCGAGACTTTTTCGGGTTTTAAAGGAAGTGGATATAATTTCATAACCTCTCTCCTCACGATTTCTAAATGCGGCTTCGTGCTCGTTTTTTCGTTTTGACACCACCAACACGTCTCGTTGCCCACTTCTAACCTATAATCGAGACTTTTTCGGATTTTAAAGGAAGTGGATATATTTTCATACCCACTCTCCTCCCGATTTCTAAACGAGGCTTCGCGCTCGTTTTTTCGTTTTGACACAACCAACACGTCTCGTGGCCCATTTCTAACCTATAATCGAGACTTTTTCGGGTTTTAAAGGAAGTGGATATAATTTCATACCCTCTCTCCTCCCGATTTCTAAATGAGGCTTCCCGCTCGTTTTTTCGTTTTGACACCTCCAACACGTCCCGTGGCCCTTTTCAAACCTATAATCTAGATTTTTTCGGGTTTTAAAGGAAGTGAATATAATTTCATACCCTCTCTCCTCCCGATTTCTAAACTAGGCTTCGTGCTCATTTTTTCGTTTTGACACCACCAACACATCTCGTGGCCCATTTCTAACCTATAATCGAGACTTTTTCGGGTTTTAAAGGAAGTGGATATAATTTCATAACCTCTCTCCTCACGATTTCTAAATGCGGCTTCGTTCTCATTTTTTCGTTTTGACACCACCAACACGTCTCGTTGCCCATTTCTAACTTATAATCGAGACTTTTTCGGGTTTTAAAGGAAGTGAATATAATTTCATACCCTCTCTCCTCCCGATTTCAAAACGAGGCTTCGCTCTCGTTTTTTCGTTTTGACACAACCAACACGTCTCGTGGCCCATTTCTATCCAATAATCGATACTTTTTCGGATTTTAAAGGAAGTGGATATAATTTCATACCCTCTCTCCTAACGATTTCTCAATGCGACTTCGTGCTCGTTTTTTCGTTTTGACACCACCAACAGATCTCGTGGCCCATTTCTAACCTATCGAGTTTCAAAGGAAGTGGATATAATTTCATACCCTCTCTCCTCCCGATTTCTAAACGAGGCTTCGCGCTCGTTTTTTCGTTTTGACACCACCAACACGTCCCGTGGCCCTTATCAAACCTATAATCTAGATTTTTTCGGGTTTTAAAGGAAGTGGATATAATTTCATACCCTCTCTCCTCCCGATTTCTAAACTAGGCTTCGTGCTCATTTTTTCGTTTTGACACCACCAACACATCTCGTGGCCCATTTCTAACCTATAATCGAGACTTTTTCGGGTTTTAAAGGAAGTGGATATAATTTCATAACCTCTCTCCTCACGATTTCTAAATGCGGCTTCGTGCTCGTTTTTTCGTTTTGACACCACCAACACGTCTCGTTGCCCATTTCTAACCTATAATCGAGACTTTTTCGGATTTTAAAGGAAGTGGATATATTTTCATACCCACTCTCCTCCCGATTTCTAAACGAGGCTTCGCGCTCGTTTTTTCGTTTTGACACAACCAACACGTCTCGTGGCCCATTTCTATCCAATAATCGAGACTTTTTCGGATTTTAAAGGAAGTGGATATAATTTCATACCCTCTCTCCTCCCGATTTCTAAACGAGGCTTCGCGCTCGTTTTTTCGTTTTGACACCACCAACACGTCCCGTGGCCCTTTTCAAACCTATAATCTAGATTTTTTCGGGTTTTAAAGGAAGTGGATATAATTTCATACCCTCTCTCCTCCCGATTTCTAAACTAGGCTTCGTGCTCATTTTTTCGTTTTGACACCACCAACACATCTCGTGGCCCATTTCTAACCTATAATCGAGACTTTTTCGGGTTTAAAGGAAGTGGATATAATTTCATAACCTCTCTCCTCACGATTTCTAAATGCGGCTTCGTGCTCATTTTTTCGTTTTGACAACACCAACACGTCTCGTTGCCCATTTCTAACCTATAATCGAGATTTTTTCGGGTTTTAAAGGAAGTGGATATAATTTCATACCCTCTCTCCTCCCGATTTCAAAACGAGGCTTCGCTCTCGTTTTTTCGTTTTGACACAACCAACACGTCTCGTGGCCCATTTCTAACCTATAATCGAGACTTTTTCGGGTTTTAAAGGAAGTGGATATAATTTCATACCCTCTCTCCTCCCGATTTCTAAACGAGGCTTCGTGCTCATTTTTTCGTTTTGACACCACCAACAAGTCCTGTGGCCCATTTCTAACCTATAATCCAGACTTTTTCGGGTTTTAATGGAAGTGGATATAATTTCATACCCTCTCTCCTCCAGATTTCTAAACGAGGCTTCGCGCTCGTTTTTTCGTTTTGACACCACCAACACGTCCCGTGGCCCTTTTTAAACCTATAATCTAGATTTTTTCGGGTTTTAAAGGAAGTGGATATAATTTCATACCCTCTCTCCTCCCGATTTCTAAACTACGCTTCGTGCTCATTTTTTCGTTTTGACAGCACCAACACATCTCGTGGCCCATTTCTATCCTATAATCGAGACTTTTTCGGGTTTTAAAGGATGTGGATATAATTTCATAACCTCTCTCCTCACGATTTCTAAATGCGGCTTCGTGCTCGTTTTTTCGTTTTGACACCACCAACACGTCTCGTTGCCCATTTCTAACCTATAATCGAGACTTTTTCGGATTTTAAAGGAAGTGGATATATTTTCATACCCACTCTCCCGATTTCTAAACGAGGCTTCACGCTCGTTTTTTCGTTTTGACACAACCAACACGTCTCGTGGCCCATTTCTAACCTATAATCGAGACTTTTTCGGGTTTTAAAGGAAGTGGATATAATTTCATACCCTCTCTCCTCCCGATTTCTAAACGAGGCTTCGCGCTCGTTTTTTCGTTTTGACACCACCAACACGTCCCGTGGCCCTTTTCAAACCTATAATCTAGATTTTTTCGGGTTTTAAAGGAAGTGGATATAATTTCATACCCTCTCTCCTCCCGATTTCTAAACTAGGATTCGTGCTCATTTTTTCGTTTTGACACCACCAACACATCTCGTGGCCCATTTCTAACCTATAATCGTGACTTTTTCGGGTTTTAAAGGAAGTGGATATAATTTCATAACCACTCTCCTCACGATTTCTAAATGCGGCTTCGTGCTCATTTTTTCATTTTGACACCACCAACACGTCTCGTTGCCCATTTCTAACCTATAATCGAGACTTTTTCGGGTTTTAAAGGAAGTGGATATAATTTCATACCCTCTCTCCTCCCGATTTCTAAACGAGGCTTCGCGCTCGTTTTTTCGTTTTGACACCACCAACACGTCCCGTGGCCCTTTTCAAACTTATAATCTAGATTTTTTCGGGTTTTAAAGGAAGTGGATATAATTTCATACCCTCTCTCGTCCCGATTTCTAAATGAGGCTTCGTGCTCATTTTTTCGTTTTGACACCACCAACAAGTCCAGTGGCCCATTTCTAACCTATAATCCAGACTTTTTCGGGTTTTAAAGGAAGTGGATATAATTTCATCCCCTCTCTCCTCCCGATTTCTAAACGAGGCTTCGCGCTCGTTTTTTCGTTTTGACACAACCAACACGTCCCGTGGCCCTTTTCAAACCTATAATCTAGATTTTTTCGGGTTTTAAAGGAAGTGGATATAATTTCATACCCTCTCTCCTCCCGATTTCTAAACGAGGTTTCGTGCTCTTTTTTTCGTTTTGACACCACCAACACATCTCGTGGCCCATTTCTAACCTATAATCGAGACTTTTTCGGATTTTAAAGGAAGTGGATATATTTTCATACCCACTCTCCTCCCGATTTCTAAACGAGGCTTCGCGCTCGTTTTTTCGTTTTGACACAACCAACACGTCTCGTGGCCCATTTCTAACCTATAATCGAGACTTTTTCGGGTTTTAAAGGAAGTGGATATAATTTCATACCCTCTCTCCTCCCGATTTCTAAACGAGGCTTCGCGCTCGTTTTTTCGTTTTGACACCACCAACACGTCCCGTGGCCCTTTTCAAACCTATAATCTAGATTTTTTCGGGTTTTAAAGGAAGTGGATATAATTTCATACCCTCTCTCCTCCCGATTTCTAAACTAGGATTCGTGCTCATTTTTTCGTTTTGACACCACCAACACATCTCGTGGCCCATTTCTAACCTATAATCGTGACTTTTTCGGGTTTTAAAGGAAGTGGATATAATTTCATAACCACTCTCCTCACGATTTCTAAATGCGGCTTCGTGCTCATTTTTTCATTTTGACACCACCAACACGTCTCATTGCCCATTTCTAACCTATAATCGAGACTTTTTCGGGTTTTAAAGGAAGTGGATATAATTTCATACCCTCTGTCCTCCCGATTTCTAAACGAGGCTTCGCGCTCGTTTTTTCGTTTTGACACCACCAACACGTCCCGTGGCCCTTTTCAAACTTATAATCTAGATTTTTTCGGGTTTTAAAGGAAGTGGATATAATTTCATACCCTCTCTCGTCCCGATTTCTAAACGAGGCTTCGTGCTCATTTTTTCGTTTTGACACCACCAACAAGTCCAGTGGCCCATTTCTAACCTATAATCCAGACTTTTTCGGGTTTTAAAGGAAGTGGATATAATTTCATCCCCTCTCTCCTCCCGATTTCTAAACGAGGCTTCGCGCTCGTTTTTTCGTTTTGACACAACCAACACGTCCCGTGGCCCTTTTCAAACCTATAATCTAGATTTTTTCGGGTTTTAAAGGAAGTGGATATAATTTCATACCCTCTCTCCTCCCGATTTCTAAACGAGGTTTCGTGCTCTTTTTTTCGTTTTGACACCACCAACACATCTCGTGGCCCATTTCTAACCTATAATCGAGACTTTTTCGGATTTTAAAGGAAGTGGATATATTTTCATACCCACTCTCCTCCCGATTTCTAAACGAGGCTTCGCGCTCGTTTTTTCGTTTTGACACAACCAACACGTCTCGTGGCCCATTTCTAACCTATAATCGAGACTTTTTCGGGTTTTAAAGGAAGTGGATATAATTTCATACCCTCTCTCCTCCCGATTTCTAAACGAGGCTTCGCGCTCGTTTTTTCGTTTTGACACCTCCAACACGTCCCGTGGCCCTTTTCAAACCTATAATCTAGATTTTTTCGGGTTTTAAAGGAAGTGGATATAATTTCATACCCTCTCTCCTCCCGATTTCTAAACTAGGCTTCGTGCTAATTTTTTCGTTTTGACACCACCAACACATCTCGTGGCCCATTTCTAACCTATAATCGAGACTTTTTCGGGTTTTAAAGGAAGTGGATATAATTTCATAACCTCTCTCCTCACGATTTCTAAATGCGGCTTCGTGCTCGTTTTTTCGTTTTGACACCACCAACACGTCTCGTTGCCCATTTCTAACCTATAATCGAGACTTTTTCGGGTTTTAAAGGAAGTGGATATAATTTCATACCCTCTCTCCTCCCGATTTCAAAACGAGGCTTCGCTCTCGTTTTTTCGTTTTGACACAACCAACACGTCTCGTGGCCCATTTCTAACCTATAATCGAGACTTTTTCGGGTTTTAAAGGAAGTGGATATAATTTCATACCCTCTCTCCTCCCGATTTCTAAACGAGGCTTCGCGCTCGTTTTTTCGTTTTGACACCACCAACACGTCCCGTGGCCCTTTTCAAACCTATAATCTAGATTTTTTCGGGTTTTAAAGGAAGTAGATATAATTTCATACCCTCTCTCCTCCCGATTTCTAAACTAGGCTTCGTGCTAATTTTTTCGTTTTGACACCACCAACACATCTCGTGGCCCATTTCTAACCTATAATCGAGACTTTTTCGGGTTTTAAAGGAAATGGATATAATTTCATAACCTCTCTCCTCACGATTTCTAAATGCGGCTTCGTGCTCGTTTTTTCGTTTTGACACCACCAACACGTCTCGTTGCCCATTTCTAACCTATAATCGAGACTTTTTCGGGTTTTAAAGGAAGTGGATATAATTTCATACCCTCTCTCCTCCCGATTTCAAAACGAGGCTTCGCTCTCGTTTTTTCGTTTTGACACAACCAACACGTCTCGTGGCCCATTTCTAACCTATAATCGAGACTTTTTCGGGTTTTAAAGGAAGTGGATATAATTTCATACCCTCTCTCCTCCCGATTTCTAAACGAGGCTTCGTGCTCATTTTTTCGTTTTAACACCACCAACAAGTCCTGTGGCCCATTTCTAACCTATAATCCAGACTTTTTCGGGTTTTAAAGGAAGTGGATATAATTTCATACCCTCTCTCCTCCCGATTTCTAAACGAGGCTTCACGCTCGTTTTTTCATTTTGACACCACCAACACGTCCCCTGGCCCTTTTCAAACCTATAATCTTGATTTTTTCGGGTTTTAAAGGAAGTGGATATAATTTCATACCCTCTCTCCTCCCGATTTCTAAACTACGCTTCGTGCTCATTTTTTCGTTTTGACAGCACCAACACATCTCGTGGCCCATTTCTAACCTATAATCGAGACTTTTTCGGGTTTTAAAGGATGTGGATATAATTTCATAACCTCTCTCCTCACGATTTCTAAATGCGGCTTCGTGCTCGTTTTTTTGTTTTGACACCACCAACACGTCTCGTTGCCCATTTCTAACCTATAATCGAGACTTTTTCGGATTTTAAAGGAAGTGGATATATTTTCATACCCACTCTCCTCCCGATTTCTAAACGAGGCTTCGTGCTCGTTTTTTCGTTTTGACAGAACAACACGTCTAGTGGCCCATTTCTAACCTATAATCGAGACTTTTTCGGGTTTTAAAGGAAGTGGATATAATTTCATACCCTCTCTCCTCCCGATTTCTAAATGAGGCTTCCCGCTCGTTTTTTCGTTTTGACACCACCAACACGTCCCGTGGCCCTTTCCAAACCTATAATCTAGATTTTTTCGGGTTTTAAAGGAAGTGGATATAATTTCATACCCTCTCTCCTCCCGATTTCTAAACTAGGCTTCGTGCTAATTTTTTCGTTTTGACACCACCAACACATCTCGTGGCCCATTTCTAACCTATAATCGAGACTTTTTCGGGTTTTAAAGGAAGTGGATATAATTTCATAACCTCTCTCCTCACGATTTCTAAATGCGGCTTCGTTCTCGTTTTTTCGTTTTGACACCACCAACACGTCTCGTTGCCCATTTCTAACTTATAATCAAGACTTTTTCGGGTTTTAAAGGAAGTGAATATAATTTCATACCCTCTCTCCTCCCGATTTCAAAACGAGGCTTCGCTCTCGTTTTTTCGTTTTGACACAACCAACACGTCTCGTGGCCCATTTCTAACCTATAATCGAGACATTTTCGGGTTTTAAAGGAAGTGGATATAATTTCATAACCTCTCCCCTAACGATTTCTAAATGCGGCTTCGTGCTCGTTTTTTCGTTTTGACACCACCAACACGTCCCGTGGCCCTTTTCAAACCTATAATCTAGATTTTTTCGGGTTTTAAAGGAAGTGGATATAATTTCATACCCTCTCTCCTCCCGATTTCTAAACTAGGCTTCGTGCTCATTTTTTCGTTTTGACAGCACCAACACATCTCGTGGCCCATTTCTAACCTATAATCGAGACTTTTTCGGGTTTTAAAGGAAGTGGATATAATTTCATAACCTCTCTCCTCACGATTTCTAAATGCGGCTTCGTGCTCGTTTTTTCGTTTTGACACAACCAACACGTCTCGTCGCCCATTTCTAACCTATAATCGAGACTTTTTCGGGTTTTAAAGGAAGTGGATATAATTTCATACCCTCTCTCCTCCTGATTTCTAAATGAGGCTTCCCGCTCGTTTTTTCGTTTTGACACCACCAACACGTCCCGTGGCCCTATTCAAACCTATAATCTAGATTTTTTCGGGTTTTAAAGGAAGTGGATATAATTTCATACCCTCTCTCCTCCCGATTTCTAAACTAGGCTTCGTGCTCATTTTTTCGTTTTGACACCACCAACACATCTCGTGGCCCATTTCTAACCTATAATCGAGACTTTTTCGGGTTTTAAAGGAAGTGGATATAATTTCATAACCTCTCTCCTCACGATTTCTAAATGCGGCTTCGTGCTCGTTTTTTCGTTTTGACACCACCAACACGTCTCGTTGCCCATTTCTAACCTATAATCGAGACTTTTTCGGGTTTTAAAGGAAGTGGATATAATTTCATACCCTCTCTCCTCCCGATTTCAAAACGAGGCTTCGCTCTCGTTTTTTCGTTTTGACACAACCAACACGTCTCGTGGCCCATTTCTAACCTATAATCGAGACTTTTTCGGGTTTTAAAGGAAGTGGATATAATTTCATACCCTCTCTCCTCCCGATTTCTAAACGAGGCTTCGTGCTCATTTTTTCGTTTTGACACCACCAACAAGTCCTGTGGCCCATTTCTAACCTATAATCCAGACTTTTTCGGGTTTTAAAGGAAGTGGATATAATTTCATACCCTCTCTCCTCCCGATTTCTAAACGAGGCTTCGCGCTCGTTTTTTCATTTTGACACCACCAACACGTCCCCTGGCCCTTTTCAAACCTATAATCTTGATTTTTTCGGGTTTTAAAGGAAGTGGATATAATTTCATACCCTCTCTCCTCCCGATTTCTAAACTACGCTTCGTGCTCATTTTTTCGTTTTGACAGTACCAACACATCTCGTGGCCCATTTCTAACCTATAATCGAGACTTTTTCGGGTTTTAAAGGATGTGGATATAATTTCATAACCTCTCTCCTCACGATTTCTAAATGCGGCTTCGTGCTCGTTTTTTTGTTTTGACACCACCAACACGTCTCGTTGCCCATTTCTAACCTATAATCGAGACTTTTTCGGATTTTAAAGGAAGTGGATATATTTTCATACCCACTCTCCTCCCGATTTCTAAACGAGGCTTCGTGCTCGTTTTTTCGTTTTGACACAACCAACACGTCTCGTGGCCCATTTCTAACCTATAATCGAGACTTTTTCGGGTTTTAAAGGAAGTGGATATAATTTCATACCCTCTCTCCTCCCGATTTCTAAATGAGGCTTCCCGCTCGTTTTTTCGTTTTGACACCACCAACACGTCCCGTGGCCCTTTCCAAACCTATAATCTAGATTTTTTCGGGTTTTAAAGGAAGTGGATATAATTTCATACCCTCTCTCCTCCCGATTTCTAAACTAGGCTTCGTGCTAATTTTTTCGTTTTGACACCACCAACACATCTCGTGGCCCATTTCTAACCTATAATCGAGACTTTTTCGGGTTTTAAAGGAAGTGGATATAATTTCATAACCTCTCTCCTCATGATTTCTAAATGCGGCTTCGTTCTCGTTTTTTCGTTTTGACACCACCAACACGTCTCGTTGCCCATTTCTAACTTATAATCGAGACTTTTTCGGGTTTTAAAGGAAGTGAATATAATTTCATACCCTCTCTCCTCCCGATTTCAAAACGAGGCTTCGCTCTCGTTTTTTCGTTTTGACACAACCAACACGTCTCGTGGCCCATTTCTAACCTATAATCGAGACATTTTCGGGTTTTAAAGGAAGTGGATATAATTTCATAACCTCTCCCCTAACGATTTCTAAATGCGGCTTCATGCTCGTTTTTTCGTTTTGACACCACCAACACGTCCCGTGGCCCTTTTCAAACCTATAATCTAGATTTTTTCGGGTTTTAAAAGAAGTGGATATAATTTCATACCCTCTCTCCTCCCGATTTCTAAACTAAGCTTCGTGCTCATTTTTTCGTTTTGACAGCACCAACACATCTCGTGGCCCATTTCTAACCTATAATCGAGACTTTTTCGGGTTTTAAAGGAAGTGGATATAATTTCATAACCTCTCTCCTCACGATTTCTAAATGCGGCTTCGTGCTCGTTTTTTCGTTTTGACACCACCAACACGTCTCGTTGCCCACTTCTAACCTATAATCGAGACTTTTTCGGATTTTAAAGGAAGTGGATATATTTTCATACCCACTCTCCTCCCGATTTCTAAACGAGGCTTCGTGCTCGTTTTTTCGTTTTGACACAACCAACACGTCTCGTGGCCCATTTCTAACCTATAATCGAGACTTTTTCGGGTTTTAAAGGAAGTGGATATAATTTCATACCCTCTCTCCTCCCGATTTCTAAATGAGGCTTCCCGCTCGTTTTTTCGTTTTGACACCACCAACACGTCCCGTGGCCCTTTCCAAACCTATAATCTAGATTTTTTCGGGTTTTAAAGGAAGTGGATATAATTTCATACCCTCTCTCCTCCCGATTTCTAAACTAGGCTTCGTGCTAATTTTTTCGTTTTGACACCACCAACACATCTCGTGGCCCATTTCTAACCTATAATCGAGACTTTTTCGGGTTTTAAAGGAAGTGGATATAATTTCATAACCTCTCTCCTCATGATTTCTAAATGCGGCTTCGTTCTCGTTTTTTCGTTTTGACACCACCAACACGTCTCGTTGCCCATTTCTAACTTATAATCGAGACTTTTTCGGGTTTTAAAGGAAGTGAATATAATTTCATACCCTCTCTCCTCCCGATTTCAAAACGAGGCTTCGCTCTCGTTTTTTCGTTTTGACACAACCAACACGTCTCGTGGCCCATTTCTAACCTATAATCGAGACATTTTCGGGTTTTAAAGGAAGTGGATATAATTTCATAACCTCTCCCCTAACGATTTCTAAATGCGGCTTCATGCTCGTTTTTTCGTTTTGACACCACCAACACGTCCCGTGGCCCTTTTCAAACCTATAATCTAGATTTTTTCGGGTTTTAAAAGAAGTGGATATAATTTCATACCCTCTCTCCTCCCGATTTCTAAACTAAGCTTCGTGCTCATTTTTTCGTTTTGACAGCACCAACACATCTCGTGGCCCATTTCTAACCTATAATCGAGACTTTTTCGGGTTTTAAAGGAAGTGGATATAATTTCATAACCTCTCTCCTCACGATTTCTAAATGCGGCTTCGTGCTCGTTTTTTCGTTTTGACACCACCAACACGTCTCGTTGCCCACTTCTAACCAATAATCAAGACTTTTTCGGATTTTAAAGGAAGTGGATATATTTTCATACCCACTCTCCTCCCGATTTCTAAACGAGGCTTCGCGCTCGTTTTTTCGTTTTGACACAACCAACACGTCTCGTCGCCCATTTCTAACCTATAATCGAGACTTTTTCGGGTTTTAAAGGAAGTGGATATAATTTCATACCCTCTCTCCTCCTGATTTCTAAATGAGGCTTCCCGCTCGTTTTTTCGTTTTGACACCACCAACACGTCCCGTGGCCCTTTTCAAACCTATAATCTAGATTTTTTCGGCTTTTAAAGGAAGTGGATATAATTTCATACCCTCTCTCCTCCCGATTTCTAAACTAGGCTTCGTGCTCATTTTTTCGTTTTGACACCACCAACACATCTCGTGGCCCATTTCTAACCTATAATCGAGACTTTTTCGGGTTTTAAAGGAAGTGGATATAATTTCATAACCTCTCTCCTCACGATTTCTAAATGCGGCTTCGTTCTCGTTTTTTCGTTTTGACACCACCAACACGTCTCGTTGTCCATTTCTAACTTATAATCGAGACTTTTTCGGGTTTTAAAGGAAGTGAATATAATTTCATACCCTCTCTCCACCCGATTTCAAAACGAGGCTTCGCTCACGTTTTTTCGTTTTGACACAACCAACACGTCTCGTGGCCCATTTCTAACCTATAATCGAGACATTTTTGGGTTTTAAAGGAAGTGGATATAATTTCATAACCTCTCTCCTAACGATTTCTAAATGCGGCTTCGTGCTCATTTTTTCGTTTTGACACCACCAACAGATCTCGTGGCCCATTTCTAACCTATCGAGTTTTAAAGGAAGTAGATATAATTTCATACCCTCTCTCCTCCCGATTTCTAAACGAGGTTTCGCGCTCATTTTTTCGTTTTGACACCACCAACACGTCCCGTGGCCCTTTTCAAACCTATAATCTAGATTTTTTCGGGTTTTAAAGGAAGTGGATATAATTTCATACCCTCTCTCCTCCCGATTTCTAAACTAGGCTTCGTGCTCATTTTTTCGTTTTGACAGCACCAACACATCTCGTGGCCCATTTCTAACCTATAATCGAGACTTTTTCGGGTTTTAAAGGAAGTGGATATAATTTCATAACCTCTCTCCTCACGATTTCTAAATGCGGCTTCGTGCTCGTTTTTTCGTTTTGACACCACCAACACGTCTCGTTGCCCATTTCTAACCTATAATCGAGACTTTTTCGGATTTTAAAGGAAGTGGATATATTTTCATACCCACTCTCCTCCCGATTTCTAAACGAGGCTTCGCGCTCGTTTTTTCGTTTTGACACAACCAACATGTCTCGTGGCCCATTTCTAACCTATAATCGAGACTTTTTCGGGTTTTAAAGGAAGTGGATATAATTTCATACCCTCTCTCCTCCCGATTTCTAAACGAGGCTTCGCGCTCGTTTTTTCGTTTTGACACCACCAACACGTCCCGTGGCCCTTTTCAAACCTATAATCTAGATTTTTTCGGGTTTTAAAGGAAGTTGATATAATTTCATACCCTCTCTCCTCCCGATTTCAAAACGAGGCTTCGCTCTCGTTTTTTCGTTTTGACACAACCAACACGTCTCGTGGCCCATTTCTAACCTATAATCGAGACTTTTTCGGGTTTTAAAGGAAGTGGATATAATTTCATACCCTCTCTCCTCCCGATTTCTAAACGAGGCTTCGTGCTCATTTTTTCGTTTTGACACCACCAACAAGTCCTGTGGCCCATTTCTAACCTATAATCCAGACTTTTTCGGGTTTTAAAGGAAGTGGATATAATTTCATACCCTCTCTCCTCCCGATTTCTAAACGAGGCTTCGCGCTCGTTTTTTCGTTTTGACACCACCAACACGTCCCGTGGCCCTTTTCAAACCTATAATCTAGATTTTTTCGGGTTTTAAAGGAAGTTGATATAATTTCATACCCTCTCTCCTCCCGATTTCAAAACGAGGCTTCGCTCTCGTTTTTTCGTTTTGACACAACCAACACGTCTCGTGGCCCATTTCTAACCTATAATCGAGACTTTTTCGGGTTTTAAAGGAAGTGGATATAATTTCATACCCTCTCTCCTCCCGATTTCTAAACTACGCTTCGTGCTCATTTTTTCGTTTTGACAGTACCAACACATCTCGTGGCCCATTTCTAACCTATAATCGAGACTTTTTCGGGTTTTAAAGGATGTGGATATAATTTCATAACCTCTCTCCTCACGATTTCTAAATGCGGCTTCGTGCTCGTTTTTTTGTTTTGACACCACCAACACGTCTCGTTGCCCATTTCTAACCTATAATCGAGACTTTTTCGGATTTTAAAGGAAGTGGATATATTTTCATACCCACTCTCCTCCCGATTTCTAAACGAGGCTTCGTGCTCGTTTTTTCGTTTTGACACAACCAACACGTCTCGTGGCCCATTTATAACCTATAATCGAGACTTTTTCGGGTTTTAAAGGAAGTGGATATAATTTCATACCCTCTCTCCTCCCGATTTCTAAATGAGGCTTCCCGCTCGTTTTTTCGTTTTGACACCACCAACACGTCCCGTGGCCCTTTCCAAACCTATAATCTAGATTTTTTTGGGTTTTAAAGGAAGTGGATATAATTTCATACCCTCTCTCCTCCCGATTTCTAAACTAGGCTTCGTGTTAATTTTTTCGTTTTGACACCACCAACACATCTCGTGGCCCATTTCTAACCTATAATCGAGACTTTTTCGGGTTTTAAAGGAAGTGGATATAATTTCATAACCTCTCTCCTCATGATTTCTAAATGCGGCTTCGTTCTCGTTTTTTCGTTTTGACACCACCAACACGTCTCGTTGCCCATTTCTAACTTATAATCGAGACTTTTTCGGGTTTTAAAGGAAGTGAATATAATTTCATACCCTCTCTCCTCCCGATTTCAAAACGAGGCTTCGCTCTCGTTTTTTCGGTTTGACACAACCAACACGTCTCGTGGCCCATTTCTAACCTATAATCGAGACATTTTCGGGTTTTAAAGGAAGTGGATATAATTTCATAACCTCTCCCCTAACGATTTCTAAATGCGGCTTCATGCTCGTTTTTTCGTTTTGACACCACCAACACGTCCCGTGGCCCTTTTCAAACCTATAATCTAGATTTTTTCGGGTTTTAAAAGAAGTGGATATAATTTCATACCCTCTCTCCTCCCGATTTCTAAACTAAGCTTCGTGCTCATTTTTTCGTTTTTACAGCACCAACACATCTCGTGGCCCATTTCTAACCTATAATCGAGACTTTTTCGGGTTTTAAAGGAAGTGGATATAATTTCATAACCTCTCTCCTCACGATTTCTAAATGCGGCTTCGTGCTCGTTTTTTCGTTTTGACACCACCAACACGTCTCGTTGCCCACTTCTAACCTATAATCGAGACTTTTTCGGATTTTAAAGGAAGTGGATATATTTTCATACCCACTCTCCTCCCGATTTCTAAACGAGGCTTCGTGCTCGTTTTTTCGTTTTGACACAACCAACACGTCTCGTGGCCCATTTCTAACCTATAATCGAGACTTTTTCGGGTTTTAAAGGAAGTGGATATAATTTCATACCCTCTCTCCTCCCGATTTCTAAATGAGGCTTCCCGCTCGTTTTTTCGTTTTGACACCACCAACACGTCCCGTGGCCCTTTCCAAACCTATAATCTAGATTTTTTCGGGTTTTAAAGGAAGTGGATATAATTTCATACCCTCTCTCCTCCCGATTTCTAAACTAGGCTTCGTGCTAATTTTTTCGTTTTGACACCACCAACACATCTCGTGGCCCATTTCTAACCTATAATCGAGACTTTTTCGGGTTTTAAAGGAAGTGGATATAATTTCATAACCTCTCTCCTCATGATTTCTAAATGCGGCTTCGTTCTCGTTTTTTCGTTTTGACACCACCAACACGTCTCGTTGCCCATTTCTAACTTATAATCGAGACTTTTTCGGGTTTTAAAGGAAGTGAATATAATTTCATACCCTCTCTCCTCCCGATTTCAAAACGAGGCTTCGCTCTCGTTTTTTCGTTTTGACACAACCAACACGTCTCGTGGCCCATTTCTAACCTATAATCGAGACATTTTCGGGTTTTAAAGGAAGTGGATATAATTTCATAACCTCTCCCCTAACGATTTCTAAATGCGGCTTCATGCTCGTTTTTTCGTTTTGACACCACCAACACGTCCCGTGGCCCTTTTCAAACCTATAATCTAGATTTTTTCGGGTTTTAAAAGAAGTGGATATAATTTCATACCCTCTCTCCTCCCGATTTCTAAACTAAGCTTCGTGCTCATTTTTTCGTTTTGACAGCACCAACACATCTCGTGGCCCATTTCTAACCTATAATCGAGACTTTTTCGGGTTTTAAAGGAAGTGGATATAATTTCATAACCTCTCTCCTCACGATTTCTAAATGCGGCTTCGTGCTCGTTTTTTCGTTTTGACACCACCAACACGTCTCGTTGCCCACTTCTAACCAATAATCGAGACTTTTTCGGATTTTAAAGGAAGTGGATATATTTTCATACCCACTCTCCTCCCGATTTCTAAACGAGGCTTCGCGCTCGTTTTTTCGTTTTGACACAACCAACACGTCTCGTCGCCCATTTCTAACCTATAATCGAGACTTTTTCGGGTTTTAAAGGAAGTGAATATAATTTCATACCCTCTCTCCACCCGATTTCAAAACGAGGCTTCGCTCACGTTTTTTCGTTTTGACACAACCAACACGTCTCGTGGCCCATTTCTAACCTATAATCGAGACATTTTTGGGTTTTAAAGGAAGTGGATATAATTTCATAACCTCTCTCCTAACGATTTCTAAATGCGGCTTCGTGCTCATTTTTTCGTTTTGACACCACCAACAGATCTCGTGGCCCATTTCTAACCTATCGAGTTTTAAAGGAAGTAGATATAATTTCATACCCTCTCTCCTCCCGATTTCTAAACGAGGTTTCGCGCTCATTTTTTCGTTTTGACACCACCAACACGTCCCGTGGCCCTTTTCAAACCTATAATCTAGATTTTTTCGGGTTTTAAAGGAAGTGGATATAATTTCATACCCTCTCTCCTCCCGATTTCTAAACTAGGCTTCGTGCTCATTTTTTCGTTTTGACAGCACCAACACATCTCGTGGCCCATTTCTAACCTATAATCGAGACTTTTTCGGGTTTTAAAGGAAGTGGATATAATTTCATAACCTCTCTCCTCACGATTTCTAAATGCGGCTTCGTGCTCGTTTTTTCGTTTTGACACCACCAACACGTCTCGTTGCCCATTTCTAACCTATAATCGAGACTTTTTCGGATTTTAAAGGAAGTGGATATATTTTCATACCCACTCTCCTCCCGATTTCTAAACGAGGCTTCGCGCTCGTTTTTTCGTTTTGACACAACCAACATGTCTCGTGGCCCATTTCTAACCTATAATCGAGACTTTTTCGGGTTTTAAAGGAAGTGGATATAATTTCATACCCTCTCTCCTCCCGATTTCTAAACGAGGCTTCGCGCTCGTTTTTTCGTTTTGACACCACCAACACGTCCCGTGGCCCTTTTCAAACCTATAATCTAGATTTTTTCGGGTTTTAAAGGAAGTTGATATAATTTCATACCCTCTCTCCTCCCGATTTCAAAACGAGGCTTCGCTCTCGTTTTTTCGTTTTGACACAACCAACACGTCTCGTGGCCCATTTCTAACCTATAATCGAGACTTTTTCGGGTTTTAAAGGAAGTGGATATAATTTCATACCCTCTCTCCTCCCGATTTCTAAACGAGGCTTCGTGCTCATTTTTTCGTTTTGACACCACCAACAAGTCCTGTGGCCCATTTCTAACCTATAATCCAGACTTTTTCGGGTTTTAAAGGAAGTGGATATAATTTCATACCCTCTCTCCTCCCGATTTCTAAACGAGGCTTCGCGCTCGTTTTTTCGTTTTGACACCACCAACACGTCCCGTGGCCCTTTTCAAACCTATAATCTAGATTTTTTCGGGTTTTAAAGGAAGTGGATATAATTTCATACCCTCTCTCCTCCCGATTTCTAAACTACGCTTCGTGCTCATTTTTTCGTTTTGACAGCTCTCGTGGCCCATTTCTATCCTATAATCGAGACTTTTTCGGGTTTTAAAGGATGTGGATATAATTTCATAACCTCTCTCCTCACGATTTCTAAATGCGGCTTCGTGCTCGTTTTTTCGTTTTGACACCACCAACACCTCTCGTTGCCCATTTCTAACCTATAATCGAGACTTTTTCGGATTTTAAAGGAAGTGGATATATTTTCATACCCACTCCCCCGATTTCTAAACGAGGCTTCGCGCTCGTTTTTTCGTTTTGACACAACCAACACGTCTCGTGGCCCATTTCTAACCTATAATCGAGACTTTTTCGGGTTTTAAAGGAAGTGGATATAATTTCATACCCTCTCTCCTCCCGATTTCTAAACGAGGCATCGCGCTCGTTTTTTCGTTTTGACACCACCAACACGTCCCGTGGCCCTTTTCAAACCTATAATCAAGATTTTTTCGGGTTTTAAAGGAAGTGGATATAATTTCATACCCTCTCTCCTCCCGATTTCTAAACTAGGATTCGTGCTCATTTTTTCGTTTTGACACCACCAACAAATCTCGTGGCCCATTTCTAACCTATAATCGAGACTTTTTCGGGTTTTAAAAGAAGTGGATATAATTTCATAACCTCTCTCCTCACGATTTCTAAATGCGGCTTCGTGCTCATTTTTTCGTTTTGACACCACCAACACGTCTCGTTGCCCATTTCTAACCTATAATCGAGACTTTTTCGGGTTTTAAAGGAAGTGGATATAATTTCATACCCTCTCTCCTCCCGATTTCTAAACGAGGCTTCGCGCTCGTTTTTTCATTTTGACACCACCAACACGTCCCGTGGCCCTTTTCAAACCTATAATCTAGATTTTTTCGGGTTTTAAAGGAAGTGGATATAATTTCATACCCTCTCTCCTCCCGATTTCTAAACGAGGCTTCGTGCTCATTTTTTCGTTTTGACACCACCAACAAGTCCTGTGGCCCATTTCTAACCTATAATCCAGACTTTTTCGGGTTTTAAAGGAAGTGGATATAATTTCATACCCTCTCTCCTCCCGATTTCTAAACGAGGCTTCGCGCTCGTTTTCTCGTTTTGACACAACCAACACGTCCCGTGGCCCTTTTCAAACCTATAATCTAGATTTTTTCGGGTTTTAAAGGAAGTGGATATAATTTCATACCCTCTCTCCTCCCGATTTCTAAAAGAGGTTTCGTGCTCTTTTTTTCGTTTTGACACCACCAACACGTCTCGTGGCCCATTTCTAACCTATAATCGAGACTTTTTCGGATTTTAAAGGAAGTGGATATATTTTCATACCCACTCTCCTCCCGATTTCTAAACGAGGCTTCGCGCTCGTTTTTTCGTTTTGACACAACCAACACGTCTCGTGGCCCATTTCTAACCTATAATCGAGACTTTTTTCGGGTTTTAAAGGAAGTGGATATAATTTCATACCCTCTCTCCTCCCGATTTCTAAACTAGGCTTCGTGCTAATTTTTTCGTTTTGACACCACCAACACATCTCGTGGCCCATTTCTAACCTATAATCGAGACTTTTTCGGGTTTTAAAGGAAGTGGATATAATTTCATAACCTCTCTCCTCACGATTTCTAAATGCGGCTTCGTGCTCGTTTTTTCGTTTTGACACCACCAACACGTCTCGTTGCCCATTTCTAACCTATAATCGAGACTTTTTCGGGTTTTAAAGGAAGTGGATATAATTTCATACCCTCTCTCCTCCCGATTTCAAAACGAGGCTTCGCTCTCGTTTTTTCGTTTTGACACAACCAACACGTCTCGTGGCCCATTTCTAACCTATAATCGAGACTTTTTCGGGTTTTAAAGGAAGTGGATATAATTTCATACCCTCTCTCCTCCCGATTTCTAAACGAGGCTTCGTGCTCATTTTTTCATTTTGACACCACCAACAAGTCCTGTGGCCCATTTCTAACCTATAATCAAGACTTTTTCGGGTTTTAAAGGAAGTGGATATAATTTCATACCCTCTCTCCTCCCGATTTCTAAACGAGGCTTCGCGCTCGTTTTTTCGTTTTGACACCACCAACACGTCCCGTGGCCCTTTTCAAACCTATAATCTTGATTTTTTCGGGTTTTAAAGGAAGTGGATATAATTTCATACCCTCTCTCCTCCCGATTTCTAAACTACGCTTCGTGCTCATTTTTTCGTTTTGACAGCACCAACACATCTCGTGGCCCATTTCTAACCTATAATCGAGACTTTTTCGGGTTTTAAAGGATGTGGATATAATTTCATAACCACTCTCCTCACGATTTCTAAATGCGGCTTCGTGCTCGTTTTTTCGTTTTGACACCACCAACACGTCTCGTTGCCCATTTCTAACCTATAATCGAGACTTTTTCGGATTTTAAAGGAAGTGGATATATTTTCATACCCACTCTCCCGATTTATAAACGAGGCTTCGCGCTCGTTTTTTCGTTTTGACACAACCAACACGTCTCGTGGCCCATTTCTAACCTATAATCGAGACTTTTTCGGGTTTTAAAGGAAGTGGATATAATTTCATACCCTCTCTCCTCCCGATTTCTAAACGAGGCTTCGCGCTCGTTTTTTCGTTTTGACACCACCAACACGTCCCGTGGCCCTTTTCAAACCTATAATCTAGATTTTTTCGGGTTTTAAAGGAAGTGGATATAATTTCATACCCTCTCTCCTCCCGATTTCTAAACTAGGCTTCGTGCTCATTTTTTCGTTTTGACACCACCAACACATCTCGTGGCTCATTTCTAACCTATAATCGAGACTTTTTCGGGTTTTAAAGGAAGTGGATATAATTTCATAACCTCTCTCCTCACGATTTCTAAATGCGGCTTCGTGCTCATTTTTTCGTTTTGACACCACCAACACGTCTCGTTGCCCATTTCTAACCTATAATCGAGACTTTTTCGGGTTTTAAAGGAAGTGAATATAATTTCATACCCTCTCTCCTCCCGATTTGAAAACGAGGCTTCGCTCTAGTTTTTTCGTTTTGACACAACCGACACGTCTCGTGGCCCATTTCTAACCTATAATCGAGACTTTTTCGGGTTTTAAAGGAAGTGGATATAATTTCATACCCTCTCTCCTCCCGATTTCTAAACGAGGCTTCGTGCTCATTTTTTCATTTTGACACCACCAACAAGTCCTGTGGCCCATTTCTAACCTATAATCCAGACTTTTTCGGGTTTTAAAGGAAGTGGATATAATTTCATACCCTCTCTCCTCCCGATTTCTAAACGAGGCTTCGCGCTCGTTTTTTCGTTTTGACACCACCAACACGTCCCGTGGCCCTTTTCAAACCTATAATCTAGATTTTTTCGGGTTTTAAAGGAAGTGGATATAATTTCATACCCTCTCTCCTCCCGATTTCTAAACTAGGCTTCGTGCTCATTTTTTCGTTTTGACACCACCAACACATCTCGTGGCTCATTTCTAACCTATAATCGAGACTTTTTCGGGTTTTAAAGGAAGTGGATATAATTTCATAACCTCTCTCCTCACGATTTCTAAATGCGGCTTCGTGCTCATTTTTTCGTTTTGACACCACCAACACGTCTCCTTGCCCATTTCTAACCTATAATCGAGACTTTTTCGGGTTTTAAAGGAAGTGAATATAATTTCATACCCTCTCTCCTCCCGATTTGAAAACGAGGCTTCGCTCTAGTTTTTTCGTTTTGACACAACCGACACGTCTCGTGGCCCATTTCTAACCTATAATCGAGACTTTTTCGGGTTTTAAAGGAAGTGGATATAATTTCATACCCTCTCTCCTCCCGATTTCTAAACGAGGCTTCGTGCTCATTTTTTCATTTTGACACCACCAACAAGTCCTGTGGCCCATTTCTAACCTATAATCCAGACTTTTTCGGGTTTTAAAGGAAGTGGATATAATTTCATACCCTCTCTCCTCCCGATTTCTAAACGAGGTTTCGTGCTCTTTTTTTCGTTTTGACACCACCAACACGTCTCGTGGCCCATTTCTAACCTATAATCGAGACTTTTACGAATTTTCAAGGAAGTTGATATAATTTCATACCCTCTCTCCTCCCGATTTCTAAACGAGGCTTCGCGCTCGTTTTTTCGTTTTGACACAACCAACACATCTCGTGGCCCATTTCTAACCTATAATCGAGACTTTTTCGGGATTTAAAGGAAGTGGATATAATTTCATAACCTCTCTCCTCACGATTTATAAATGCGGCATCGTGCTCGTTTTTTCGTTTTGACACCACCAACACGTCTCGTTGCCCATTTCAAACCTATAATCGAGACTTTTTCGGATTTTAAAGGAAGTGGATATATTTTCATACCCACTCTCCTCCCGATTTCTAAACGAGGCTTCGCGCTCGTTTTTTCGTTTTGACAAAACCAACACGTCTCGTGGCCCATTTCTAACCTATAATCGAGACTTTTTCGGGTTTTAAAGGAAGTGGATATAATTTCATACCCTCTCTCCTCCCGATTTCTAAACGAGGCTTCGCATTCGTTTTTTCGTTTTGACACCACCAACACGTCCCGTGGCCCTTTTCAAACCTATAATCTAGATTTTTTCGGGTTTTAAAGGAAGTGGATATAATTTCATACCCTCTCTCCTCCCGATTTCTAAACTAGGCTTCGTGCTCATTTTTTCGTTTTGACAGCACCAACACATCTCGTGGCCCATTTCTAACCTATAATCGAGACTTTTTCGGGTTTTAAAGGAAGTGGATATAATTTCATAACCTCTCTCTTCACGATTTCTAAATGCGGATTCGTGCTCGTTTTTTCGTTTTGACACCACCAACACGTCTCGTTGCCTATTTCTAACCTATAATCGAGACTTTTTCGGATTTTAAAGGAAGTGGATATATTTTCATACCCACTCTCCTCCCGATTTCTAAACGAGGCTTCGCGCTCGTTTTTTCGTTTTGACACAACCAACACGTCTCGTGGCCCATTTCTAACCTATAATCGAGACTTTTTCGGGTTTTAAAGGAAGTGGATATAATTTCATACCCTCTCTCCTCCCGATTTCTAAACGAGGCTTCGCGCTCATTTTTTCGTTTTGACACCACCAACACGTCCCGTGGCCCTTTTCAAACCTATAATCTAGATTTTTTGGGGTTTTAAAGGAAGTGGATATAATTTCATACCCTCTCTCCTCCCGATTTCTAAACTAGGCTTCGTGCTCATTTTTTCGTTTTGACACCACCAACACATCTCGTGGCCCATTTCTAACCTATAATCGAGACTTTTTCGGGTTTTAAAGGAAGTGGATATAATTTCATAACCTCTCTCCTCACGATTTCTAAAGGCGGCTTCGTGCTCGTTTTTTCGTTTTGACACCACCAACACGTCTCGTTGCCCATTTCTAACCTATAATCGAGACTTTTTCGGGTTTTAAAGGAAGTGGATATAATTTCATACCCTCTCTCCTCCCGATTTCAAAACGAGGCTTCGCTCTCGTTTTTTCGTTTTGACACAACCAACACGTCTCGTGGCCCATTTCTAACCTATAATCGAGACATTTTCGGGTTTTAAAGGAAGTGGATGTAATTTCATAACCTCTCTCCTCACGATTACTAAATGCGGCTTCGTGCTCGTTTTTTCGTTTTGACACCACCAACACATCTCGTGGCCCATTTCTAACCTATAATCGAGACTTTTTCGGGTTTTAAAGGAAGTGGATATAATTTCATAACCTCTCTCCTCACGATTTCTAAATGCGGCTTCGTGCTCATTTTTTCGTTTTGACACCACCAACACGTCTCGTTGCCCATTTCTAACCTATAATCGAGACTTTTTCGGGTTTTAAAGGAAGTGAATATAATTTCATACCCTCTCTCCTCCCGATTTGAAAACGAGGCTTCGCTCTGGTTTTTTCGTTTTGACACAACCAACACGTCTCGTGGCCCATTTCTAACCTATAATCGAGACTTTTTCGGGTTTTAAAGGAAGTGGATATAATTTCATACCCTCTCTCCTCCCGATTTCTAAACGAGGCTTCGAGCTCATTTTTTCATTTTGACACCACCAACAAGTCCTGTGGCCCATTTCTAACCTATAATCCAGACTTTTTCGGGTTTTAAAGGAAGTGGATATAATTTCATACCCTCTCTCCTCCCGATTTCTAAACGAGGCTTCGCGCTCGTTTTTTCATTTTGACACCACCAACACGTCCCGTGGCCCTTTTCAAACCTATAATCTAGATTTTTTCGGGTTTTAAAGGAAGTGGATATAATTTCATACCCTCTCTCCTCCCGATTTCTAAACGAGGTTTCGTGCTCTTTTTTTCGTTTTGACACCACCAACACGTCTCGTGGCCCATTTCTAACCTATAATCGAGACTTTTTCGAATTTTCAAGGAAGTTGATATAATTTCATACCCTCTCTCCTCCCGATTTCTAAACGAGGCTTCGCGCTCGTTTTTTCGTTTTGACACAACCAACACATCTCGTGGCCCATTTCTAACCTATAATCGAGACTTTTTCGGGATTTAAAGGAAGTGGATATAATTTCATAACCTCTCTCCTCACGATTTATAAATGCGGCATCGTGCTCGTTTTTTCGTTTTGACACCACCAACACGTCTCGTTGCCCATTTCAAACCTATAATCGAGACTTTTTCGGATTTTAAAGGAAGTGGATATATTTTCATACCCACTCTCCTCCCGATTTCTAAACGAGGCTTCGCGCTCGTTTTTTCGTTTTGACAAAACCAACACGTCTCGTGGCCCATTTCTAACCTATAATCGAGACTTTTTCGGGTTTTAAAGGAAGTGGATATAATTTCATACCCTCTCTCCTCCCGATTTCTAAACGAGGCTTCGCATTCGTTTTTTCGTTTTGACACCACCAACACGTCCCGTGGCCCTTTTCAAACCTATAATCTAGATTTTTTCGGGTTTTAAAGGAAGTGGATATAATTTCATACCCTCTCTCCTCCCGATTTCTAACCTAGGCTTCGTGCTCATTTTTTCGTTTTGACAGCACCAACACATCTCGTGGCCCATTTCTAACCTATAATCGAGACTTTTTCGGGTTTTAAAGGAAGTGGATATAATTTCATAACCTCTCTCTTCACGATTTCTAAATGCGGATTCGTGCTCGTTTTTTCGTTTTGACACCACCAACACGTCTCGTTGCCTATTTCTAACCTATAATCGAGACTTTTTCGGATTTTAAAGGAAGTGGATATATTTTCATACCCACTCTCCTCCCGATTTCTAAACGAGGCTTCGCGCTCGTTTTTTCGTTTTGACACAACCAACACGTCTCGTGGCCCATTTCCAACCTATAATCGAGACTTTTTCGGGTTTTAAAGGAAGTGGATATAATTTCATACCCTCTCTCCTCCCGATTTCTAAACGAGGCTTCGCGCTCATTTTTTCGTTTTGACACCACCAACACGTCCCGTGGCCCTTTTCAAACCTATAATCTAGATTTTTTGGGGTTTTAAAGGAAGTGGATATAATTTCATACCCTCTCTCCTCCCGATTTCTAAACTAGGCTTCGTGCTCATTTTTTCGTTTTGACACCACCAACACATCTCGTGGCCCATTTCTAACCTATAATCGAGACTTTTTCGGGTTTTAAAGGAAGTGGATATAATTTCATAACCTCTCTCCTCACGATTTCTAAATGCGGCTTCGTGCTCATTTTTTCGTTTTGACACCACCAACACGTCTCGTTGCCCATTTCTAACCTATAATCGAGACTTTTTCGGGTTTTAAAGGAAGTGAATATAATTTCATACCCTCTCTCCTCCCGATTTGAAAACGAGGCTTCGCTCTGGTTTTTTCGTTTTGACACAACCAACACGTCTCGTGGCCCATTTCTAACCTATAATCGAGACTATTTCAGGTTTTAAAGGAAGTGGATATAATTTCATACCCTCTCTCCTCCCGATTTCTAAACGAGGCTTCGTGCTCATTTTTTCATTTTGACACCACCAACAAGTCCTGTGGCCCATTTCTAACCTATAATCCAGACTTTTTCGGGTTTTAAAGGAAGTGGATATAATTTCATACCCTCTCTCCTCCCGATTTCTAAACGAGGCTTCGCGCTCGTTTTTTCGTTTTGACACCACCAACACGTCCCGTGGCCCTTTTCAAACCTATAATCTAGATTTTTTCGGGTTTTAAAGGAAGTGGATATAATTTCATACCCTCTCTCCTCCCGATTTCTAAACGAGGTTTCGTGCTCTTTTTTTCGTTTTGACACCACCAACACGTCTCGTGGCCCATTTCTAACCTATAATCGAGACTTTTACGAATTTTCAAGGAAGTTGATATAATTTCATACCCTCTCTCCTCCCGATTTCTAAACGAGGCTTCGCGCTCGTTTTTTCGTTTTGACACAACCAACACATCTCGTGGCCCATTTCTAACCTATAATCGAGACTTTTTCGGGATTTAAAGGAAGTGGATATAATTTCATAACCTCTCTCCTCACGATTTATAAATGCGGCATCGTGCTCGTTTTTTCGTTTTGACAGCACCAACACATCTCGTGGCCCATTTCTAACCTATAATCGAGACTTTTTCGGGTTTTAAAGGAAGTGGATATAATTTCATAACCTCTCTCTTCACGATTTCTAAATGCGGATTCGTGCTCGTTTTTTCGTTTTGACACCACCAACACGTCTCGTTGCCTATTTCTAACCTATAATCGAGACTTTTTCGGATTTTAAAGGAAGTGGATATATTTTCATACCCACTCTCCTCCCGATTTCTAAACGAGGCTTCGCGCTCGTTTTTTCGTTTTGACACAACCAACACGTCTCGTGGCCCATTTCTAACCTATAATCGAGACTTTTTCGGGTTTTAAAGGAAGTGGATATAATTTCATACCCTCTCTCCTCCCGATTTCTAAACGAGGCTTCGCGCTCATTTTTTCATTTTGACACCACCAACACGTCCCGTGGCCCTTTTCAAACCTATAATCTAGATTTTTTGGGGTTTTAAAGGAAGTGGATATAATTTCATACCCTCTCTCCTCCCGATTTCTAAACTAGGCTTCGTGCTCATTTTTTCGTTTTGACACCACCAACACATCTCGTGGCCCATTTCTAACCTATAATCGAGACTTTTTCGGGTTTTAAAGGAAGTGGATATAATTTCATAACCTCTCTCCTCACGATTTCTAAAGGCGGTTTCGTGCTCGTTTTTTCGTTTTGACACCACCAACATGTCTCGTTGCCCATTTCTAACCTATAATCGAGACTTTTTCGGGTTTTAAAGGAAGTGGATATAATTTCATACCCTCTCTCCTCCCGATTTCAAAACGAGGCTTCGCTCTCGTTTTTTCGTTTTGACACAACCAACACGTCTCGTGGCCCATTTCTAACCTATAATCGAGACATTTTCGGGTTTTAAAGGAAGTGGATATAATTTCATAACCTCTCTCCTCACGATTTCTAAATGCGGCTTCGTGCTCGTTTTTTCGTTTTGACACCACCAACACATCTCGTGGCCCATTTCTAACCTATAATCGAGACTTTTTTGGGTTTTAAAGGAAGTGGATATAATTTCATACCCTCTCTCCTCCCAATTTCTAAACGAGGCTTCGCGCTCGTTTTTTCGTTTTGACACCACCAACACGTCCCGTGGCCCTTTTCAAACCTATAATCTAGATTTTTTCGGGTTTTAAAGGAAGTGGATATAATTTCATACCCTCTCTCCTCCCGATTTCTAAACTAGGCTTCGTGCTCATTTTTTCATTTTGACAGCACCAACACAACTCGTGGCCCATTTCTAACCTATAATCGAGACTTTTTCGGGTTTTAAAGGAAGTGGATATAATTTCATAACCTCTCTCCTCACGATTTCTAAATGCGGCTTCGTGCTCGTTTTTTCGTTTTGACACCACCAACACATCTCGTTGCCCATTTCTAACCTATAATCGAGACTTTTTCGGATTTTAAAGGAAGTGGATATATTTTCATACCCACTCTCCTCCCGATTTCTAAACGAGGCTTCGCGCTCGTTTTTTCGTTTTGACACAACCAACACGTCTCGTGGCCCATTTCTAACCTATAATCGAGACTTTTTCGGGTTTTAAAGGAAGTGGATATAATTTCATACCCTCTCTCCTCCCGATTTTTAAACGAGGCTTCGCGCTCGTTTTTTCGTTTTGACACCACCAACACGTCCCGTGGCCCTTTTCAAACCTATAATCTAGATTTTTTTGGGTTTTAAAGGAAGTGGATATAATTTCATACCCTCTCTCCTCCCGATTTCAAAACGAGGCTTCGCTCTCGTTTTTTCGTTTTGACACAACCAACACGTCTCGTTGCCCATTTCTAACCTATAATCGAGACTTTTTCGGGTTTTAAAGGAAGTGGATATAATTTCATACCCTCTCTCCTCCCGATTTCTAAACGAGGCTTCGCGCTCGTTTTTTCGTTTTGACAACAAGTCCTGTGGCCCATTTCTAACCTATAATCGAGACTTTTTCGGGTTTTAAAGGAAGTGGATATAATTTCATACCCTCTCTCCTCCCGATTTCTAAACGAGGCTTCGCGCTCGTTTTTTCGTTTTGACACCACCAACACGTCCCGTGGCCCTTTTCAAACCTATAATCTAGATTTTTTCGGGTTTTAAAGGAAGTGGATATAATTTCATACCCTCTCTCCTCCCGATTTCTAACCTAGGCTTCGTGCTCATTTTTTCGTTTTGACAGCACCAACACATCTCGTAGCCCATTTCTAACCTATAATCGAGACTTTTTCGGGTTTTAAACGAAGTGGATATAATTTCATAACCTCTCTCTTCACGATTTCTAAATGCGGATTCGTGCTCGTTTTTTCGTTTTGACACCACCAACACGTCTCGTTGCCTATTTCTAACCTATAATCGAGACTTTTTCGGATTTTAAAGGAAGTGGATATATTTTCATACCCACTCTCCTCCCGATTTCTAAACGAGGCTTCGCGCTCGTTTTTTCGTTTTGACACAACCAACACGTCTCGTGGCCCATTTCTAACCTATAATCGAGACTTTTTCGGGTTTTAAAGGAAGTGGATATAATTTCATACCCTCTCTCCTCCCGATTTCTAAACGTAGCTTCGCGCTCATTTTTTCGTTTTGACACCACCAATACGTCCCGTGGCCCTTTTCAAACCTATAATCTAGATTTTTTGGGGTTTTAAAGGAAGTGGATATAATTTCATACCCTCTCTCCTCCCGATTTCTAAACTAGGCTTCGTGCTCATTTTTTCGTTTTGACACCACCAACACATCTCGTGGCCCATTTCTAACCTATAATCGAGACTTTTTCGGGTTTTAAAGGAAGTGGATATAATTTCATAACCTCTCTCCTCACGATTTCTAAAGGCGGCTTCGTGCTCGTTTTTTCGTTTTGACACCACCAACATGTCTCGTTGCCCATTTCTAACCTATAATCGAGACTTTTTCGGGTTTTAAAGGAAGTGGATATAATTTCATACCCTCTCTCCTCCCGATTTCAAAACGAGGCTTCGCTCTCATTTTTTCGTTTTGACACAACCAACACGTCTCGTGGCCCATTTCTAACCTATAATCGAGACATTTTCGGGTTTTAAAGGAAGTGGATATAATTTCATAACCTCTCTCCTCACGATTTCTAAATGCGGCTTCGTGCTCGTTTTTTCGTTTTGACACCACCAACACATCTCGTGGCCCATTTCTAACCTATAATCGAGACTTTTTTGGGTTTTAAAGGAAGTGGATATAATTTCATACCCTCTCTCCTCCCAATTTCTAAACGAGGTTTCGCGCTCGTTTTTTCGTTTTGACACCACCAACACGTCCCGTGGCCCTTTTCAAACCTATAATCTAGATTTTTTCGGGTTTTAAAGGAAGTGGATATAATTTCATACCCTCTCTCCTCCCGATTTCTAAACTAGGCTTCGTGCTCATTTTTTCATTTTGACAGCACCAACACATCTCGTGGCCCATTTCTAACCTATAATCGAGACTTTTTCGGGTTTTAAAGGAAGTGGATATAATTTCATAACCTCTCTCCTCACGATTTCTAAATGCGGCTTCGTGCTCGTTTTTTCGTTTTGACACCACCAACACATCTCATTGCCCATTTCTAACCTATAATCGAGACTTTTTCGGATTTTAAAGGAAGTGGATATATTTTCATACCCACTCTCCTCCCGATTTCTAAACGAGGCTTCGCGCTCGTTTTTTCGTTTTGACACAACCAACACGTCTCGTGGCCCGTTTCTAACCTATAATCGAGACTTTTTCGGGTTTTAAAGGAAGTGGATATAATTTCATACCCTCTCTCCTCCCGATTTTTAAACGAGGCTTCGCGCTCGTTTTTTCGTTTTGACACCACCAACACGTCCCGTGGCCCTTTTCAAACCTATAATCTAGATTTTTTCGGGTTTTAAAGGAAGTGGATATAATTTCATACCCTCTCTCCTCCCGATTTCAAAACGAGGCTTCGCTCTCGTTTTTTCGTTTTGACACAACCAACACGTCTCGTGGCCCATTTCTAACCTATAATCGAGACTTTTTCGGGTTTTAAAGGAAGTGGATATAATTTCATACCCTCTCTCCTCCCGATTTCTAAACGAGGCTTCGTGCTCATTTTTTCGTTTTGACACCACCAACAAGTCCTGTGGCCCATTTCTAACCTATAATCCAGACTTTTTCGGGTTTTAAAGGAAGTGGATATAATTTCATACCCTCTCTCCTCCCGATTTCTAAACGAGGCTTCGCGCTCGTTTTTTCGTTTTGACACCACCAACACGTCCCGTGGCCCTTTTCAAACCTATAATCTAGATTTTTTCGGGTTTTAAAGCAAGTGGATATAATTTCATACCCTCTCTCCTCCCGATTTCTAAACTAGGCTTCGTGCTCATTTTTTCGTTTTGACACCACCAACACATCTCGTGGCCCATTTCTAACCTATAATCGAGACTTTTTCGGGTTTTAAAGGAAGTGGATATAATTTCATAACCTCTCTCCTCACGATTTCTAAAGGCGGCTTCGTGCTCGTTTTTTCGTTTTGACACCACCAACATGTCTCGTTGCCCATTTCTAACCTATAATCGAGACTTTTTCGGGTTTTAAAGGAAGTGGATATAATTTCATACCCTCTCTCCTCCCGATTTCAAAACGAGGCTTCGCTCTCGTTTTTTCGTTTTGACACAACCAACACGTCTCGTGGCCCATTTCTAACCTATAATCGAGACATTTTCGGGTTTTAAAGGAAGTGGATATAATTTCATAACCTCTCTCCTCACGATTTCTAAATGCGGCTTCGTGCTCGTTTTTTCGTTTTGACACCACCAACACATCTCGTGGCCCATTTCTAACCTATAATCGAGACTTTTTTGGGTTTTAAAGGAAGTGGATATAATTTCATACCCTCTCTCCTCCCAATTTCTAAACGAGGCTTCGCGCTCGTTTTTTCGTTTTGACACCACCAACACGTCCCGTGGCCCTTTTCAAACCTATAATCTAGATTTTTTCGGGTTTTAAAGGAAGTGGATATAATTTCATACCCTCTCTCCTCCCGATTTCTAAACTAGGCTTCGTGCTCATTTTTTCATTTTGACAGCACCAACACATCTCGTGGCCCATTTCTAACCTATAATCGAGACTTTTTCGGGTTTTAAAGGAAGTGGATATAATTTCATAACCTCTCTCCTCACGATTTCTAAATGCGGCTTCGTGCTCGTTTTTTCGTTTTGACACCACCAACACATCTCGTTGCCCATTTCTAACCTATAATCGAGACTTTTTCGGATTTTAAAGGAAGTGGATATATTTTCATACCCACTCTCCTCCCGATTTCTAAACGAGGCTTCGCGCTCGTTTTTTCGTTTTGACACAACCAACACGTCTCGTGGCCCATTTCTAACCTATAATCGAGACTTTTTCGGGTTTTAAAGGAAGTGGATATAATTTCATACCCTCTCTCCTCCCGATTTGTAAACGAGGCTTCGCGCTCGTTTTTTCGTTTTGACACCACCAACACGTCCCGTGGCCCTTTTCAAACCTATAATCTAGATTTTTTCGGGTTTTAAAGGAAGTGGATATAATTTCATACCCTCTCTCCTCCCGATTTCAAAACGAGGCTTCGCTCTCGTTTTTTCGTTTTGACACAACCAACACGTCTCGTTGCCCATTTCTAACCTATAATCGAGACTTTTTCGGGTTTTAAAGGAAGTGGATATAATTTCATACCCTCTCTCCTCCCGATTTCTAAACGAGGCTTCGCGCTCGTTTTTTCGTTTTGACACCACCAACAAGTCCTGTGGCCCATTTCTAACCTATAATCGAGACTTTTTCGGGTTTTAAAGGAAGTGGATATAATTTCATACCCTCTCTCCTCCCGATTTCTAAACGAGGCTTCGCGCTCGTTTTTTCGTTTTGACACCACCAACACGTCCCGTGGCCCTTTTCAAACCTATAATCTAGATTTTTTCGGGTTTTAAAGGAAGTGGATATAATTTCATACCCTCTCTCCTCCCGATTTCTAACCTAGGCTTCGTGCTCATTTTTTCGTTTTGACAGCACCAACACATCTCGTGGCCCATTTCTAACCTATAATCGAGACTTTTTCGGGTTTTAAACGAAGTGGATATAATTTCATAACCTCTCTCTTCACGATTTCTAAATGCGGATTCGTGCTCGTTTTTTCGTTTTGACACCACCAACACGTCTCGTTGCCTATTTCTAACCTATAATCGAGACTTTTTCGGATTTTAAAGGAAGTGGATATATTTTCATACCCACTCTCCTCCCGATTTCTAAACGAGGCTTCGCGCTCGTTTTTTCGTTTTGACACAACCAACACGTCTCGTGGCCCATTTCTAACCTATAATCGAGACTTTTTCGGGTTTTAAAGGAAGTGGATATAATTTCATACCCTCTCTCCTCCCGATTTCTAAACGAGGCTTCGCGCTCATTTTTTCGTTTTGACACCACCAACACGTCCCGTGGCCCTTTTCAAACCTATAATCTAGATTTTTTGGGGTTTTAAAGGAAGTGGATATAATTTCATACCCTCTCTCCTCCCGATTTCTAAACTAGGCTTCGTGCTCATTTTTTCGTTTTGACACCACCAACACATCTCGTGGCCCATTTCTAACCTATAATCGAGACTTTTTCGGGTTTTAAAGGAAGTGGATATAATTTCATACCCTCTCTCCTCCCGATTTTTAAACGAGGCTTCGCGCTCGTTTTTTCGTTTTGACACCACCAACACGTCCCGTGGCCCTTTTCAAACCTATAATCTAGATTTTTTCGGGTTTTAAAGGAAGTGGATATAATTTCATACCCTCTCTCCTCCCGATTTCAAAACGAGGCTTCGCTCTCGTTTTTTCGTTTTGACACAACCAACACGTCTCGTGGCCCATTTCTAACCTATAATCGAGACTTTTTCGGGTTTTAAAGGAAGTGGATATAATTTCATACCCTCTCTCCTCCCGATTTCTAAACGAGGCTTCGTGCTCATTTTTTCGTTTTGACACCACCAACAAGTCCTGTGGCCCATTTCTAACCTATAATCCAGACTTTTTCGGGTTTTAAAGGAAGTGGATATAATTTCATACCCTCTCTCCTCCCGATTTCTAAACGAGGCTTCGCGCTCGTTTTTTCGTTTTGACACCACCAACACGTCCCGTGGCCCTTTTCAAACCTATAATCTAGATTTTTTCGGGTTTTAAAGGAAGTGGATATAATTTCATACCCTCTCTCCTCCCGATTTCTAAACTAGGCTTCGTGCTCATTTTTTCATTTTGACAGCACCAACACATCTCGTGGCCCATTTCTAACCTATAATCGAGACTTTTTCGGGTTTTAAAGGAAGTGGATATAATTTCATAACCTCTCTCCTCACGATTTCTAAATGCGGCTTCGTGCTCGTTTTTTCGTTTTGACACCACCAACACATCTCGTTGCCCATTTCTAACCTATAATCGAGACTTTTTCGGATTTTAAAGGAAGTGGATATATTTTCATACCCACTCTCCTCCCGATTTCTAAACGAGGCTTCGCGCTCGTTTTTTCGTTTTGACACAACCAACACGTCTCGTGGCCCATTTCTAACCTATAATCGAGACTTTTTCGGGTTTTAAAGGAAGTGGATATAATTTCATACCCTCTCTCCTCCCGATTTCTAAACGAGGCTTCGCGCTCATTTTTTCATTTTGACACCACCAACACGTCCCGTGGCCCTTTTCAAACCTATAATCTAGATTTTTT
Source organism: Thalia dealbata (assembly GCA_030544415.1). NCBI lineage: Eukaryota > Viridiplantae > Streptophyta > Magnoliopsida > Zingiberales > Marantaceae > Thalia > Thalia dealbata. The sequence continues at coordinate 12,219,876 of CM060458.1, read as the reverse complement.
GGGGTTTTAAAGGAAGTGGATATAATTTCATACCCTCTCTCCTCCCGATTTCTAAACTAGGCTTCGTGCTCATTTTTTCGTTTTAACACCACCAACACATCTCGTGGCCCATTTCTAACCTATAATCGAGACTTTTTCGGGTTTTAAAGGAAGTGGATATAATTTCATAACCTCTCTCCTCACGATTTCTAAAGGCGGTTTCGTGCTCGTTTTTTCGTTTTGACACCACCAACATGTCTCGTTGCCCATTTCTAACCTATAATCGAGACTTTTTCGGGTTTTAAAGGAAGTGGATATAATTTCATACCCTCTCTCCTCCCGATTTCAAAACGAGGCTTCGCTCTCGTTTTTTCGTTTTGACACAACCAACACGTCTCGTGGCCCATTTCTAACCTATAATCGAGACATTTTCGGGTTTTAAAGGAAGTGGATATAATTTCATAACCTCTCTCCTCACGATTTCTAAATGCGGCTTCGTGCTCGTTTTTTCGTTTTGACACCACCAACACATCTCGTGGCCCATTTCTAACCTATAATCGAGACTTTTTTGGGTTTTAAAGGAAGTGGATATAATTTCATACCCTCTCTCCTCCCAATTTCTAAACGAGGCTTCGCGCTCGTTTTTTCGTTTTGACACCACCAACACGTCCCGTGGCCCTTTTCAAACCTATAATCTAGATTTTTTCGGGTTTTAAAGGAAGTGGATATAATTTCATACCCTCTCTCCTCCCGATTTCTAAACTAGGCTTCGTGCTCATTTTTTCATTTTGACAGCACCAACACAACTCGTGGCCCATTTCTAACCTATAATCGAGACTTTTTCGGGTTTTAAAGGAAGTGGATATAATTTCATAACCTCTCTCCTCACGATTTCTAAATGCGGCTTCGTGCTCGTTTTTTCGTTTTGACACCACCAACACATCTCGTTGCCCATTTCTAACCTATAATCGAGACTTTTTCGGATTTTAAAGGAAGTGGATATATTTTCATACCCACTCTCCTCCCGATTTCTAAACGAGGCTTCGCGCTCGTTTTTTCGTTTTGACACAACCAACACGTCTCGTGGCCCGTTTCTAACCTATAATCGAGACTTTTTCGGGTTTTAAAGGAAGTGGATATAATTTCATACCCTCTCTCCTCCCGATTTTTAAACGAGGCTTCGCGCTCGTTTTTTCGTTTTGACACCACCAACACGTCCCGTGGCCCTTTTCAAACCTATAATCTAGATTTTTTTGGGTTTTAAAGGAAGTGGATATAATTTCATACCCTCTCTCCTCCCGATTTCAAAACGAGGCTTCGCTCTCGTTTTTTCGTTTTGACACAACCAACACGTCTCGTTGCCCATTTCTAACCTATAATCGAGACTTTTTCGGGTTTTAAAGGAAGTGGATATAATTTCATACCCTCTCTCCTCCCGATTTCTAAACGAGGCTTCGCGCTCGTTTTTTCGTTTTGACACCACCAACAAGTCCTGTGGCCCATTTCTAACCTATAATCGAGACTTTTTCGGGTTTTAAAGGAAGTGGATATAATTTCATACCCTCTCTCCTCCCGATTTCTAAACGAGGCTTCGCGCTCGTTTTTTCGTTTTGACACCACCAACACGTCCCGTGGCCCTTTTCAAACCTATAATGTAGATTTTTTCGGGTTTTAAAGGAAGTGGATATAATTTCATACCCTCTCTCCTCCCGATTTCTAACCTAGGCTTCGTGCTCATTTTTTCGTTTTGACAGCACCAACACATCTCGTGGCCCATTTCTAACCTATAATCGAGACTTTTTCGGGTTTTAAACGAAGTGGATATAATTTCATAACCTCTCTCTTCACGATTTCTAAATGCGGATTCGTGCTCGTTTTTTCGTTTTGACACCACCAACACGTCTCGTTGCCTATTTCTAACCTATAATCGAGACTTTTTCGGATTTTAAAGGAAGTGGATATATTTTCATACCCACTCTCCTCCCGATTTCTAAACGAGGCTTCGCGCTCGTTTTTTCGTTTTGACACAACCAACACGTCTCGTGGCCCATTTCTAACCTATAATCGAGAATTTTTCGGGTTTTAAAGGAAGTGGATATAATTTCATACCCTCTCTCCTCCCGATTTCTAAACGTGGCTTCGCGCTCATTTTTTCGTTTTGACACCACCAACACGTCCCGTGGCCCTTTTCAAACCTATAATCTAGATTTTTTGGGGTTTTAAAGGAAGTGGATATAATTTCATACCCTCTCTCCTCCCGATTTCTAAACTAGGCTTCGTGCTCATTTTTTCGTTTTGACACCACCAACACATCTCGTGGCCCATTTCTAACCTATAATCGAGACTTTTTCGGGTTTTAAAGGAAGTGGATATAATTTCATAACCTCTCTCCTCACGATTTCTAAAGGCGGCTTCGTGCTCGTTTTTTCGTTTTGACACCACCAACATGTCTCGTTGCCCATTTCTAACCTATAATCGAGACTTTTTCGGGTTTTAAAGGAAGTGGATATAATTTCATACCCTCTCTCCTCCCGATTTCAAAACGAGGCTTCGCTCTCATTTTTTCGTTTTGACACAACCAACACGTCTCGTGGCCCATTTCTAACCTATAATCGAGACATTTTCGGGTTTTAAAGGAAGTGGATATAATTTCATAACCTCTCTCCTCACGATTTCTAAATGCGGCTTCGTGCTCGTTTTTTCGTTTTGACACCACCAACACATCTCGTGGCCCATTTCTAACCTATAATCGAGACTTTTTTGGGTTTTAAAGGAAGTGGATATAATTTCATACCCTCTCTCCTCCCAATTTCTAAACGAGGCTTCGCGCTCGTTTTTTCGTTTTGACACCACCAACACGTCCCGTGGCCCTTTTCAAACCTATAATCTAGATTTTTTCGGGTTTTAAAGGAAGTGGATATAATTTCATACCCTCTCTCCTCCCGATTTCTAAACTAGGCTTCGTGCTCATTTTTTCATTTTGACAGCACCAACACATCTCGTGGCCCATTTCTAACCTATAATCGAGACTTTTTCGGGTTTTAAAGGAAGTGGATATAATTTTATAACCTCTCTCCTCACGATTTCTAAATGCGGCTTCGTGCTCGTTTTTTCGTTTTGACACCACCAACACATCTCGTTGCCCATTTCTAACCTATAATCGAGACTTTTTCGGATTTTAAAGGAAGTGGATATATTTTCATACCCACTCTCCTCCCGATTTCTAAACGAGGCTTCGCGCTCGTTTTTTCGTTTTGACACAACCAACACGTCTCGTGGCCCGTTTCTAACCTATAATCGAGACTTTTTCGGGTTTTAAAGGAAGTGGATATAATTTCATACCCTCTCTCCTCCCGATTTTTAAACGAGGCTTCGCGCTCGTTTTTTCGTTTTGACACCACCAACACGTCCCGTGGCCCTTTTCAAACCTATAATCTAGATTTTTTCGGGTTTTAAAGGAAGTGGATATAATTTCATACCCTCTCTCCTCCCGATTTCAAAACGAGGCTTCGCTCTCGTTTTTTCGTTTTGACACAACCAACACGTCTCGTGGCCCATTTCTAACCTATAATCGAGACTTTTTCGGGTTTTAAAGGAAGTGGATATAATTTCATACCCTCTCTCCTCCCGATTTCTAAACGAGGCTTCGTGCTCATTTTTTCGTTTTGACACCACCAACAAGTCCTGTGGCCCATTTCTAACCTATAATCCAGACTTTTTCGGGTTTTAAAGGAAGTGGATATAATTTCATACCCTCTCTCCTCCCGATTTCTAAACGAGGCTTCGCGCTCGTTTTTTCGTTTTGACACCACCAACACGTCCCGTGGCCCTTTTCAAACCTATAATCTAGATTTTTTCGGGTTTTAAAGCAAGTGGATATAATTTCATACCCTCTCTCCTCCCGATTTCTAAACTAGGCTTCGTGCTCATTTTTTCGTTTTGACACCACCAACACATCTCGTGGCCCATTTCTAACCTATAATCGAGACTTTTTCGGGTTTTAAAGGAAGTGGATATAATTTCATAACCTCTCTCCTCACGATTTCTAAAGGCGGCTTCGTGCTCGTTTTTTCGTTTTGACACCACCAACATGTCTCGTTGCCCATTTCTAACCTATAATCGAGACTTTTTCGGGTTTTAAAGGAAGTGGATATAATTTCATACCCTCTCTCCTCCCGATTTCAAAACGAGGCTTCGCTCTCGTTTTTTCGTTTTGACACAACCAACACGTCTCGTGGCCCATTTCTAACCTATAATCGAGACATTTTCGGGTTTTAAAGGAAGTGGATATAATTTCATAACCTCTCTCCTCACGATTTCTAAATGCGGCTTCGTGCTCGTTTTTTCGTTTTGACACCACCAACACATCTCGTGGCCCATTTCTAACCTATAATCGAGACTTTTTTGGGTTTTAAAGGAAGTGGATATAATTTCATACCCTCTCTCCTCCCAATTTCTAAACGAGGCTTCGCGCTCGTTTTTTCGTTTTGACACCACCAACACGTCCCGTGGCCCTTTTCAAACCTATAATCTAGATTTTTTCGGGTTTTAAAGGAAGTGGATATAATTTCATACCCTCTCTCCTCCCGATTTCTAAACTAGGCTTCGTGCTCATTTTTTCATTTTGACAGCACCAACACATCTCGTGGCCCATTTCTAACCTATAATCGAGACTTTTTCGGGTTTTAAAGGAAGTGGATATAATTTCATAACCTCTCTCCTCACGATTTCTAAATGCGGCTTCGTGCTCGTTTTTTCGTTTTGACACCACCAACACATCTCGTTGCCCATTTCTAACCTATAATCGAGACTTTTTCGGATTTTAAAGGAAGTGGATATATTTTCATACCCACTCTCCTCCCGATTTCTAAACGAGGCTTCGCGCTCGTTTTTTCGTTTTGACACAACCAACACGTCTCGTGGCCCGTTTCTAACCTATAATCGAGACTTTTTCGGGTTTTAAAGGAAGTGGATATAATTTCATACCCTCTCTCCTCCCGATTTTTAAACGAGGCTTCGCGCTCGTTTTTTCGTTTTGACACCACCAACACGTCCCGTGGCCCTTTTCAAACCTATAATCTAGATTTTTTCGGGTTTTAAAGGAAGTGGATATAATTTCATACCCTCTCTCCTCCCGATTTCAAAACGAGGCTTCGCTCTCGTTTTTTCGTTTTGACACAACCAACACGTCTCGTTGCCCATTTCTAACCTATAATCGAGACTTTTTCGGGTTTTAAAGGAAGTGGATATAATTTCATACCCTCTCTCCTCCCGATTTCTAAACGAGGCTTCGCGCTCGTTTTTTCGTTTTGACACCACCAACAAGTCCTGTGGCCCATTTCTAACCTATAATCGAGACTTTTTCGGGTTTTAAAGGAAGTGGATATAATTTCATACCCTCTCTCCTCCCGATTTCTAAACGAGGCTTCGCGCTCGTTTTTTCGTTTTGACACCACCAACACGTCCCGTGGCCCTTTTCAAACCTATAATCTAGATTTTTTCGGGTTTTAAAGGAAGTGGATATAATTTCATACCCTCTCTCCTCCCGATTTCTAACCTAGGCTTCGTGCTCATTTTTTCGTTTTGACAGCACCAACACATCTCGTGGCCCATTTCTAACCTATAATCGAGACTTTTTCGGGTTTTAAACGAAGTGGATATAATTTCATAACCTCTCTCTTCACGATTTCTAAATGCGGATTCGTGCTCGTTTTTTCGTTTTGACACCACCAACACGTCTCGTTGCCTATTTCTAACCTATAATCGAGACTTTTTCGGATTTTAAAGGAAGTGGATATATTTTCATACCCACTCTCCTCCCGATTTCTAAACGAGGCTTCGCGCTCGTTTTTTCGTTTTGACACAACCAACACGTCTCGTGGCCCATTTCTAACCTATAATCGAGACTTTTTCGGGTTTTAAAGGAAGTGGATATAATTTCATACCCTCTCTCCTCCCGATTTCTAAACGAGGCTTCGCGCTCATTTTTTCGTTTTGACACCACCAACACGTCCCGTGGCCCTTTTCAAACCTATAATCTAGATTTTTTGGGGTTTTAAAGGAAGTGGATATAATTTCATACCCTCTCTCCTCCCGATTTCTAAACTAGGCTTCGTGCTCATTTTTTCGTTTTGACACCACCAACACATCTCGTGGCCCATTTCTAACCTATAATCGAGACTTTTTCGGGTTTTAAAGGAAGTGGATATAATTTCATACCCTCTCTCCTCCCGATTTTTAAACGAGGCTTCGCGCTCGTTTTTTCGTTTTGACACCACCAACACGTCCCGTGGCCCTTTTCAAACCTATAATCTAGATTTTTTCGGGTTTTAAAGGAAGTGGATATAATTTCATACCCTCTCTCCTCCCGATTTCAAAACGAGGCTTCGCTCTCGTTTTTTCGTTTTGACACAACCAACACGTCTCGTGGCCCATTTCTAACCTATAATCGAGACTTTTTCGGGTTTTAAAGGAAGTGGATATAATTTCATACCCTCTCTCCTCCCGATTTCTAAACGAGGCTTCGTGCTCATTTTTTCGTTTTGACACCACCAACAAGTCCTGTGGCCCATTTCTAACCTATAATCCAGACTTTTTCGGGTTTTAAAGGAAGTGGATATAATTTCATACCCTCTCTCCTCCCGATTTCTAAACGAGGCTTCGCGCTCGTTTTTTCGTTTTGACACCACCAACACGTCCCGTGGCCCTTTTCAAACCTATAATCTAGATTTTTTCGGGTTTTAAAGGAAGTGGATATAATTTCATACCCTCTCTCCTCCCGATTTCTAAACTAGGCTTCGTGCTCATTTTTTCATTTTGACAGCACCAACACATCTCGTGGCCCATTTCTAACCTATAATCGAGACTTTTTCGGGTTTTAAAGGAAGTGGATATAATTTCATAACCTCTCTCCTCACGATTTCTAAATGCGGCTTCGTGCTCGTTTTTTCGTTTTGACACCACCAACACATCTCGTTGCCCATTTCTAACCTATAATCGAGACTTTTTCGGATTTTAAAGGAAGTGGATATATTTTCATACCCACTCTCCTCCCGATTTCTAAACGAGGCTTCGCGCTCGTTTTTTCGTTTTGACACAACCAACACGTCTCGTGGCCCGTTTCTAACCTATAATCGAGACTTTTTCGGGTTTTAAAGGAAGTGGATATAATTTCATACCCTCTCTCCTCCCGATTTTTAAACGAGGCTTCGCGCTCGTTTTTTCGTTTTGACACCACCAACACGTCCCGTGGCCCTTTTCAAACCTATAATCTAGATTTTTTCGGGTTTTAAAGGAAGTGGATATAATTTCATACCCTCTCTCCTCCCGATTTCAAAACGAGGCTTCGCTCTCGTTTTTTCGTTTTGACACAACCAACACGTCTCGTGGCCCATTTCTAACCTATAATCGAGACTTTTTCGGGTTTTAAAGGAAGTGGATATAATTTCATACCCTCTCTCCTCCCGATTTCTAAACGAGGCATCGTGCTCATTTTTTCGTTTTGACACCACCAACAAGTCCTGTGGCCCATTTCTAACCTATAATCCAGACTTTTTCGGGTTTTAAAGGAAGTGGATATAATTTCATACCCTCTCTCCTCCCGATTTCTAAACGAGGCTTCGCGCTCGTTTTTTCATTTTGACACCACCAACACGTCCCGTGGCCCTTTTCAAACCTATAATCTAGATTTTTTCGGGTTTTAAAGGAAGTGGATATAATTTCATACCCTCTCTCCTCCCGATTTCTAAACTACGCTTCGTGCTCATTTTTTCGTTTTGACAGCACCAACACATCTCGTGGCCCATTTCTATCCTATAATCGAGACTTTTTCGGGTTTTAAAGGATGTGGATATAATTTCATAACCTCTCTCCTCACGATTTCTAAATGCGGCTTCGTGCTCGTTTTTTCGTTTTGACACCACCAACACGTCTCGTTGCCCATTTCTAACCTATAATCGAGACTTTTTCGGATTTTAAAGGAAGTGGATATATTTTCATACCCACTCCCCCGATTTCTAAACGAGGCTTCGCGCTCGTTTTTTCGTTTTGACACAACCAACACGTCTCGTGGCCCATTTCTAACCTATAATCGAGACTTTTTCGGGTTTTAAAGGAAGTGGATATAATTTCATACCCTCTCTCCTCCCGATTTCTAAACGAGGCTTCGCGCTCGTTTTTTCGTTTTGACACCACCAACACATCTCGTGGCCCATTTCTAACCTATAATCGAGACTTTTTCGGGTTTTAAAAGATGTGGATATAATTTCATAACCTCTCTCCTCACGATTTCTAAATGCGGCTTCGTGCTCATTTTTTCGTTTTGACACCACCAACACGTCTCGTTGCCCATTTCTAACCTATAATCGAGACTTTTTCGGGTTTTAAAGGAAGTGGATATAATTTCATACCCTCTCTCCTCCCGATTTCTAAACGAGGCTTCGCGCTCGTTTTTTCGTTTTGACACCACCAACACGTCCCGTGGCCCTTTTCAAACCTATAATCCAGATTTTTTCGGGTTTTAAAGGATGTGGATATAATTTCATACCCTCTCTCCTCCCGATTTCTAAACGAGGCTTCGTGCTCATTTTTTCGTTTTGACACCAACAACAAGTCCTGTGGCCCATTTCTAACCTATAATCGAGACTTTTTCGGGTTTTAAAGGAAGTGGATATAATTTCATACCCTCTCTCCTCCCGATTTCTAAACGAGGCTTCGCGCTCGTTTTTTCGTTTTGACACAACCAACACGTCCCGTGGCCCTTTTCAAACCTATAATCTAGATTTTTTCGGGTTTTAAAGGAAGTGGATATAATTTCATACCCTCTCTCCTCCCGATTTCTAAACGAGGTTTCGTGCTCTTTTTTTCGTTTTGACACCACCAACACGTCTCGTGGCCCATTTCTAACCTATAATCGAGACTTTTTCGGATTTTAAAGGAAGTGGATATATTTTCATACCCACTCTCCTCCCGATTTCTAAACGAGGCTTCGCGCTCGTTTTTTCGTTTTGACACAACCAACACGTCTCGTGGCCCGTTTCTAACCTATAATCGAGACTTTTTCGGGTTTTAAAGGAAGTGGATATAATTTCATACCCTCTCTCCTCCCGATTTTTAAACGAGGCTTCGCGCTCGTTTTTTCGTTTTGACACCACCAACACGTCCCGTGGCCCTTTTCAAACCTATAATCTAGATTTTTTCGGGTTTTAAAGGAAGTGGATATAATTTCATACCCTCTCTCCTCCCGATTTCAAAACGAGGCTTCGCTCTCGTTTTTTCGTTTTGACACAACCAACACGTCTCGTGGCCCATTTCTAACCTATAATCGAGACTTTTTCGGGTTTTAAAGGAAGTGGATATAATTTCATACCCTCTCTCCTCCCGATTTCTAAACGAGGCTTCGTGCTCATTTTTTCGTTTTGACACCACCAACAAGTCCTGTGGCCCATTTCTAACCTATAATCCAGACTTTTTCGGGTTTTAAAGGAAGTGGATATAATTTCATACCCTCTCTCCTCCCGATTTCTAAACGAGGCTTCGCGCTCGTTTTTTCGTTTTGACACCACCAACACGTCCCGTGGCCCTTTTCAAACCTATAATCTAGATTTTTTCGGGTTTTAAAGGAAGTGGATATAATTTCATACCCTCTCTCCTCCCGATTTCTAAACTAGGCTTCGTGCTCATTTTTTCATTTTGACAGCACCAACACATCTCGTGGCCCATTTCTAACCTATAATCGAGACTTTTTCGGGTTTTAAAGGAAGTGGATATAATTTCATAACCTCTCTCCTCACGATTTCTAAATGCGGCTTCGTGCTCGTTTTTTCGTTTTGACACCACCAACACATCTCGTTGCCCATTTCTAACCTATAATCGAGACTTTTTCGGATTTTAAAGGAAGTGGATATATTTTCATACCCACTCTCCTCCCGATTTCTAAACGAGGCTTCGCGCTCGTTTTTTCGTTTTGACACAACCAACACGTCTCGTGGCCCGTTTCTAACCTATAATCGAGACTTTTTCGGGTTTTAAAGGAAGTGGATATAATTTCATACCCTCTCTCCTCCCGATTTTTAAACGAGGCTTCGCGCTCGTTTTTTCGTTTTGACACCACCAACACGTCCCGTGGCCCTTTTCAAACCTATAATCTAGATTTTTTCGGGTTTTAAAAGAAGTGGATATAATTTCATACCCTCTCTCCTCCCGATTTCAAAACGAGGCTTCGCTCTCGTTTTTTCGTTTTGACACAACCAACACGTCTCGTGGCCCATTTCTAACCTATAATCGAGACTTTTTCGGGTTTTAAAGGAAGTGGATATAATTTCATACCCTCTCTCCTCCCGATTTCTAAACGAGGCATCGTGCTCATTTTTTCGTTTTGACACCACCAACAAGTCCTGTGGCCCATTTCTAACCTATAATCCAGACTTTTTCGGGTTTTAAAGGAAGTGGATATAATTTCATACCCTCTCTCCTCCCGATTTCTAAACGAGGCTTCGCGCTCGTTTTTTCATTTTGACACCACCAACACGTCCCGTGGCCCTTTTCAAACCTATAATCTAGATTTTTTTGGGTTTTAAAGGAAGTGGATATAATTTCATACCCTCTCTCCTCCCGATTTCTAAACTACGCTTCGTGCTCATTTTTTCGTTTTGACAGCACCAACACATCTCGTGGCCCATTTCTATCCTATAATCGAGACTTTTTCGGGTTTTAAAGGATGTGGATATAATTTCATAACCTCTCTCCTCACGATTTCTAAATGCGGCTTCGTGCTCGTTTTTTCGTTTTGACACCACCAACACGTCTCGTTGCCCATTTTTAACCTATAATCGAGACTTTTTCGGATTTTAAAGGAAGTGGATATATTTTCATACCCACTCCCCCGATTTCTAAACGAGGCTTCGCGCTCGTTTTTTCGTTTTGACACAACCAACACGTCTCGTGGCCCATTTCTAACCTATAATCGAGACTTTTTCGGGTTTTAAAGGAAGTGGATATAATTTCATACCCTCTCTCCTCCCGATTTCTAAACGAGGCTTCGCGCTCGTTTTTTCGTTTTGACACCACCAACACATCTCGTGGCCCATTTCTAACCTATAATCGAGACTTTTTCGGGTTTTAAAAGATGTGGATATAATTTCATAACCTCTCTCCTCACGATTTCTAAATGCGGCTTCGTGCTCATTTTTTCGTTTTGACACCACCAACACGTCTCGTTGCCCATTTCTAACCTATAATCGAGACTTTTTCGGGTTTTAAAGGAAGTGGATATAATTTCATACCCTCTCTCCTCCCGATTTCTAAACGAGGCTTCGCGCTCGTTTTTTCGTTTTGACACCACCAACACGTCCCGTGGCCCTTTTCAAACCTATAATCCAGATTTTTTCGGGTTTTAAAGGATGTGGATATAATTTCATACCCTCTCTCCTCCCGATTTCTAAACGAGGCTTCGTGCTCATTTTTTCGTTTTGACACCAACAACAAGTCCTGTGGCCCATTTCTAACCTATAATCGAGACTTTTTCGGGTTTTAAAGGAAGTGGATATAATTTCATACCCTCTCTCCTCCCGATTTCTAAACGAGGCTTCGCGCTCGTTTTTTCGTTTTGACACAACCAACACGTCCCGTGGCCCTTTTCAAACCTATAATCTAGATTTTTTCGGGTTTTAAAGGAAGTGGATATAATTTCATACCCTCTCTCCTCCCGATTTCTAAACGAGGTTTCGTGCTCTTTTTTTCGTTTTGACACCACCAACACGTCTCGTGGCCCATTTCTAACCTATAATCGAGACTTTTTCGGATTTTAAAGGAAGTGGATATATTTTCATACCCACTCTCCTCCCGATTTCTAAACGAGGCTTCGCGCTCGTTTTTTCGTTTTGACACAACCAACACGTCTCGTGGCCCATTTCTAACCTATAATCGAGACTTTTTCGGGTTTTAAAGGAAGTGGATATAATTTCATACCCTCTCTCCTCCCGATTTCTAAACGAGGCTTCGCGCTCGTTTTTTCGTTTTGACACCACCAACACGTCCCGTGGCCCTTTTCAAACCTATAATCTAGATTTTTTCGGGTTTTAAAGGAAGTGGATATAATTTCATACCCTCTCTCCTCCCGATTTCTAAACTACGCTTCGTGCTCATTTTTTCGTTTTGACACCACCAACACATCTCGTGGCCCATTTCTAACCTATAATCGAGACTTTTTCGGGTTTTAAAGGAAGTGGATATAATTTCATAACCTCTCTCCTCACGATTTCTAAATGCGGCTTCGTGCTCGTTTTTTCGTTTTGACACCACCAACACGTCTCGTTGCCCATTTCTAACCTATAATCGAGACTTTTTCGGATTTTAAAGGAAGTGGATATATTTTCATACCCACTCCCCCGATTTCTAAACGAGGCTTCGCGCTCGTTTTTTCGTTTTGACACAACCAACACGTCTCGTGGCCCATTTCTAACCTATAATCGAGACTTTTTCGGGTTTTAAAGGAAGTGGATATAATTTCATACCCTCTCTCCTCCCGATTTCTAAACGAGGCTTCGCGCTCGTTTTTTCGTTTTGACACCACCAACACATCTCGTGGCCCATTTCTAACCTATAATCGAGACTTTTTCGGGTTTTAAAAGATGTGGATATAATTTCATAACCTCTCTCCTCACGATTTCTAAATGCGGCTTCGTGCTCATTTTTTCGTTTTGACACCACCAACACGTCTCGTTGCCCATTTCTAACCTATAATCGAGACTTTTTCGGGTTTTAAAGGAAGTGGATATAATTTCATACCCTCTCTCCTCCCGATTTCTAAACGAGGCTTCGCGCTCGTTTTTTCGTTTTGACACCACCAACACGTCCCGTGGCCCTTTTCAAACCTATAATCCAGATTTTTTCGGGTTTTAAAGGAAGTGGATATAATTTCATACCCTCTCTCCTCCCGATTTCTAAACGAGGCTTCGTGCTCATTTTTTCGTTTTGACACCACCAACAAGTCCTGTGGCCCATTTCTAACCTATAATCGAGACTTTTTCGGGTTTTAAAGGAAGTGGATATAATTTCATACCCTCTCTCCTCCCGATTTCTAAACGAGGCTTCGCGCTCGTTTTTTCGTTTTGACACAACCAACACGTCCCGTGGCCCTTTTCAAACCTATAATCTAGATTTTTTCGGGTTTTAAAGGAAGTGGATATAATTTCATACCCTCTCTCCTCCCGATTTCTAAACGAGGTTTCGTGCTCTTTTTTTCGTTTTGACACCACCAACACGTCTCGTGGCCCATTTCTAACCTATAATCGAGACTTTTTCGGATTTTAAAGGAAGTGGATATATTTTCATACCCACTCTCCTCCCGATTTCTAAACGAGGCTTCGCGCTCGTTTTTTCGTTTTGACACAACCAACACGTCTCGTGGCCCATTTCTAACCTATAATCGAGACTTTTTCGGGTTTTAAAGGAAGTGGATATAATTTCATACCCTCTCTCCTCCCGATTTCTAAACGAGGCTTCGCGCTCGTTTTTTCGTTTTGACACCACCAACACGTCCCGTGGCCCTTTTCAAACCTATAATCTAGATTTTTTCGGGTTTTAAAGGAAGTGGATATAATTTCATACCCTCTCTCCTCCCGATTTCTAAACTAGGCTTCGTGCTAATTTTTTCGTTTTGACACCACCAACACATCTCGTGGCCCATTTCTAACCTATAATCGAGACTTTTTCGGGTTTTAAAGGAAGTGGATATAATTTCATAACCTCTCTCCTCACGATTTCTAAATGCGGCTTCGTGCTCGTTTTTTCGTTTTGACACCACCAACACGTCTCGTTGCCCATTTCTAACCTATAATCGAGACTTTTTCGGGTTTTAAAGGAAGTGGATATAATTTCATACCCTCTCTCCTCCCGATTTCTAAACGAGGCTTCGCGCTCGTTTTTTCGTTTTGACACCACCAACACGTCCCGTGGCCCTTTTCAAACCTATAATCTAGATTTTTTCGGGTTTTAAAGGAAGTGGATATAATTTCATACCCTCTCTCCTCCCGATTTCTAAACTAGGCTTCGTGCTCATTTTTTCGTTTTGACACCACCAACACATCTCGTGGCCCATTTCTAACCTATAATCGAGACTTTTTCGGGTTTTAAAAGATGTGGATATAATTTCATAACCTCTCTCCTCACGATTTCTAAATGCGGCTTCGTGCTCATTTTTTCGTTTTGACACCACCAACACGTCTCGTTGCCCATTTCTAACCTATAATCGAGACTTTTTCGGGTTTTAAAGGAAGTGGATATAATTTCATACCCTCTCTCCTCCCGATTTCTAAACGAGGCTTCGCGCTCGTTTTTTCGTTTTGACACCACCAACACGTCCCGTGGCCCTTTTCAAGCCTATAATCTAGATTTTTTCGGGTTTTAAAGGAAGTGGATATAATTTCATACCCTCTCTCCTCCCGATTTCTAAACGAGGCTTCGTGCTCATTTTTTCGTTTTGACAGCACCAACAAGTCCTGTGGCCCATTTCTAACCTATAATCGAGACTTTTTCGGGTTTTAAAGGAAGTGGATATAATTTCATACCCTCTCTCCTCCCGATTTCTAAACGAGGCTTCGCGCTCGTTTTTTCGTTTTGACACAACCAACACGTCCCGTGGCCCTTTCCAAACCTATAATCTAGATTTTTTCGGGTTTTAAAGGAAGTGGATATAATTTCATACCCTCTCTCCTCCCGATTTCTAAACGAGGTTTCGTGCTCTTTTTTTCGTTTTGACACCACCAACACGTCTCGTGGCCCATTTCTAACCTATAATCGAGACTTTTTCGGATTTTAAAGGAAGTGGATATATTTTCATACCCACTCTCCTCCCGATTTCTAAACGAGGCTTCGCGCTCGTTTTTTCGTTTTGACACAACCAACACGTCTCGTGGTCCATTTCTAACCTATAATCGAGACTTTTTCGGGTTTTAAAGGAAGTGGATATAATTTCATACCCTCTCTCCTCCCGATTTCTAAACGAGGCTTCGCGCTCGTTTTTTCGTTTTGACACCACCAACACGTCCCGTGGCCCTTTTCAAACCTATAATCTAGATTTTTTCGGGTTTTAAAGGAAGTGGATATAATTTCATACCCTCTCTCCTCCCGATTTCTAAACTAGGCTTCGTGCTAATTTTTTCGTTTTGACACCACCAACACATCTCGTGGCCCATTTCTAACCTATAATCGAGACTTCTTCGGGTTTTAAAGGAAGTGGATATAATTTCATAACCTCTCTCCTCACGATTTCTAAATGCGGCTTCGTGCTCGTTTTTTCGTTTTGACACCACCAACACGTCTCGTTGCCCATTTCTAACCTATAATCGAGACTTTTTCGGGTTTTAAAGGAAGTGGATATAATTTCATACCCTCTCTCCTCCCTATTTCAAAACGAGGCTTCGCTCTCGTTTTTTCGTTTTGACACAACCAACACGTCTGGTGGCCCATTTCTAACCTATAATCGAGACTTTTTCGGGTTTTAAAGGAAGTGGATATAATTTCATACCCTCTCTCCTCCCGATTTCTAAACGAGGCTTCGTGCTCATTTTTTTGTTTTGACACCACCAACAAGTCCTGTGGCCCATTTCTAACCTATAATCAAGACTTTTTCGGGTTTTAAAGGAAGTGGATATAATTTCATACCCTCTCTCCTCCCGATTTCTAAACGAGGCTTCGCGCTCGTTTTTTCGTTTTGACACCACCAACACGTCCCGTGGCCCTTTTCAAACCTATAATCTAGATTTTTTCGGGTTTTAAAGGAAGTGGATATAATTTCATACCCTCTCTCCTCCCGATTTCTAACCTAGGCTTCGTGCTCATTTTTTCGTTTTGACAGCACCAACACATCTCGTGGCCCATTTCTAACCTATAATCGAGACTTTTTCGGGTTTTAAACGAAGTGGATATAATTTCATAACCTCTCTCTTCACGATTTCTAAATGCGGATTCGTGCTCGTTTTTTCGTTTTGACACCACCAACACGTCTCGTTGCCTATTTCTAACCTATAATCGAGACTTTTTCGGATTTTAAAGGAAGTGGATATATTTTCATACCCACTCTCCTCCCGATTTCTAAACGAGGCTTCGCGCTCGTTTTTTCGTTTTGACACAACCAACACGTCTCGTGGCCCGTTTCTAACCTATAATCGAGACTTTTTCGGGTTTTAAAGGAAGTGGATATAATTTCATACCCTCTCTCCTCCCGATTTTTAAACGAGGCTTCGCGCTCGTTTTTTCGTTTTGACACCACCAACACGTCCCGTGGCCCTTTTCAAACCTATAATCTAGATTTTTTCGGGTTTTAAAGGAAGTGGATATAATTTCATACCCTCTCTCCTCCCGATTTCAAAACGAGGCTTCGCTCTCGTTTTTTCGTTTTGACACAACCAACACGTCTCGTGGCCCATTTCTAACCTATAATCGAGACTTTTTCGGGTTTTAAAGGAAGTGGATATAATTTCATACCCTCTCTCCTCCCGATTTCTAAACGAGGCTTCGTGCTCATTTTTTCGTTTTGACACCACCAACAAGTCCTGTGGCCCATTTCTAACCTATAATCCAGACTTTTTCGGGTTTTAAAGGAAGTGGATATAATTTCATACCCTCTCTCCTCCCGATTTCTAAACGAGGCTTCGCGCTCGTTTTTTCATTTTGACACCACCAACACGTCCCGTGGCCCTTTTCAAACCTATAATCTAGATTTTTTCGGGTTTTAAAGGAAGTGGATATAATTTCATACCCTCTCTCCTCCCGATTTCTAAACTACGCTTCGTGCTCATTTTTTCGTTTTGACAGCACCAACACATCTCGTGGCCCATTTCTATCCTATAATCGAGACTTTTTCGGGTTTTAAAGGATGTGGATATAATTTCATAACCTCTCTCCTCACGATTTCTAAATGCAGCTTCGTGCTCGTTTTTTCGTTTTGACACCACCAACACGTCTCGTTGCCCATTTCTAACCTATAATCGAGACTTTTTCGGATTTTAAAGGAAGTGGATATATTTTCATACCCACTCCCCCGATTTCTAAACGAGGCTTCGCGCTCGTTTTTTCGTTTTGACACAACCAACACGTCTCGTGGCCCATTTCTAACCTATAATCGAGACTTTTTCGGGTTTTAAAGGAAGTGGATATAATTTCATACCCTCTCTCCTCCCGATTTCTAAACGAGGCTTCGCGCTCGTTTTTTCGTTTTGACACCACCAACACATCTCGTGGCCCATTTCTAACCTATAATCGAGACTTTTTCGGGTTTTAAAAGATGTGGATATAATTTCATAACCTCTCTCCTCACGATTTCTAAATGCGGCTTCGTGCTCATTTTTTCGTTTTGACACCACCAACACGTCTCGTTGCCCATTTCTAACCTATAATCGAGACTTTTTCGGGTTTTAAAGGAAGTGGATATAATTTCATACCCTCTCTCCTCCCGATTTCTAAACGAGGCTTCGCGCTCGTTTTTTCGTTTTGACACCACCAACACGTCCCGTGGCCCTTTTCAAACCTATAATCCAGATTTTTTCGGGTTTTAAAGGAAGTGGATATAATTTCATACCCTCTCTCCTCCCGATTTCTAAACGAGGCTTCGTGCTCATTTTTTCGTTTTGACACCAACAACAAGTCCTGTGGCCCATTTCTAACCTATAATCGAGACTTTTTCGGGTTTTAAAGGAAGTGGATATAATTTCATACCCTCTCTCCTCCCGATTTCTAAACGAGGCTTCGCGCTCGTTTTTTCGTTTTGACACAACCAACACGTCCCGTGGCCCTTTTCAAACCTATAATCTAGATTTTTTCGGGTTTTAAAGGAAGTGGATATAATTTCATACCCTCTCTCCTCCCGATTTCTAAACGAGGTTTCGTGCTCTTTTTTTCGTTTTGACACCACCAACACGTCTCGTGGCCCATTTCTAACCTATAATCGAGACTTTTTCGGATTTTAAAGGAAGTGGATATATTTTCATACCCACTCTCCTCCCGATTTCTAAACGAGGCTTCGCGCTCGTTTTTTCGTTTTGACACAACCAACACGTCTCGTGGCCCATTTCTAACCTATAATCGAGACTTTTTCGGGTTTTAAAGGAAGTGGATATAATTTCATACCCTCTCTCCTCCCGATTTCTAAACGAGGCTTCGCGCTCGTTTTTTCGTTTTGACACCACCAACACGTCCCGTGGCCCTTTTCAAACCTATAATCTAGATTTTTTCGGGTTTTAAAGGAAGTGGATATAATTTCATACCCTCTCTCCTCCCGATTTCTAAACTACGCTTCGTGCTCATTTTTTCGTTTTGACACCACCAACACATCTCGTGGCCCATTTCTAACCTATAATCGAGACTTTTTCGGGTTTTAAAGGAAGTGGATATAATTTCATAACCTCTCTCCTCACGATTTCTAAATGCGGCTTCGTGCTCGTTTTTTCGTTTTGACACCACCAACACGTCTCGTTGCCCATTTCTAACCTATAATCGAGACTTTTTCGGATTTTAAAGGAAGTGGATATATTTTCATACCCACTCCCCCGATTTCTAAACGAGGCTTCGCGCTCGTTTTTTCGTTTTGACACAACCAACACGTCTCGTGGCCCATTTCTAACCTATAATCGAGACTTTTTCGGGTTTTAAAGGAAGTGGATATAATTTCATAACCTCTCTCCTCCCGATTTCTAAACGAGGCTTCGCGCTCGTTTTTTCGTTTTGACACCACCAACACATCTCGTGGCCCATTTCTAACCTATAATCGAGACTTTTTCGGGTTTTAAAAGATGTGGATATAATTTCATAACCTCTCTCCTCACGATTTCTAAATGCGGCTTCGTGCTCATTTTTTCGTTTTGACACCACCAACACGTCTCGTTGCCCATTTCTAACCTATAATCGAGACTTTTTCGGGTTTTAAAGGAAGTGGATATAATTTCATACCCTCTCTCCTCCCGATTTCTAAACGAGGCTTCGCGCTCGTTTTTTCGTTTTGACACCACCAACACGTCCCGTGGCCCTTTTCAAACCTATAATCCAGATTTTTTCGGGTTTTAAAGGAAGTGGATATAATTTCATACCCTCTCTCCTCCCGATTTCTAAACGAGGCTTCGTGCTCATTTTTTCGTTTTGACACCACCAACAAGTCCTGTGGCCCATTTCTAACCTATAATCGAGACTTTTTCGGGTTTTAAAGGAAGTGGATATAATTTCATACCCTCTCTCCTCCCGATTTCTAAACGAGGCTTCGCGCTCGTTTTTTCGTTTTGACACAACCAACACGTCCCGTGGCCCTTTTCAAACCTATAATCTAGATTTTTTCGGGTTTTAAAGGAAGTGGATATAATTTCATACCCTCTCTCCTCCCGATTTCTAAACGAGGTTTCGTGCTCTTTTTTTCGTTTTGACACCACCAACACGTCTCGTGGCCCATTTCTAACCTATAATCGAGACTTTTTCGGATTTTAAAGGAAGTGGATATATTTTCATACCCACTCTCCTCCCGATTTCTAAACGAGGCTTCGCGCTCGTTTTTTCGTTTTGACACAACCAACACGTCTCGTGGCCCATTTCTAACCTATAATCGAGACTTTTTCGGGTTTTAAAGGAAGTGGATATAATTTCATACCCTCTCTCCTCCCGATTTCTAAACGAGGCTTCGCGCTCGTTTTTTCGTTTTGACACCACCAACACGTCCCGTGGCCCTTTTCAAACCTATAATCTAGATTTTTTCGGGTTTTAAAGGAAGTGGATATAATTTCATACCCTCTCTCCTCCCGATTTCTAAACTAGGCTTCGTGCTAATTTTTTCGTTTTGACACCACCAACACATCTCGTGGCCCATTTCTAACCTATAATCGAGACTTTTTCGGGTTTTAAAGGAAGTGGATATAATTTCATAACCTCTCTCCTCACGATTTCTAAATGCGGCTTCGTGCTCGTTTTTTCGTTTTGACACCACCAACACGTCTCGTTGCCCATTTCTAACCTATAATCGAGACTTTTTCGGGTTTTAAAGGAAGTGGATATAATTTCATACCCTCTCTCCTCCCGATTTCTAAACGAGGCTTCGCGCTCGTTTTTTTGTTTTGACACCACCAACACGTCCCGTGGCCCTTTTCAAACCTATAATCTAGATTTTTTCGGGTTTTAAAGGAAGTGGATATAATTTCATACCCTCTCTCCTCCCGATTTCTAAACTAGGCTTCGTGCTCATTTTTTCGTTTTGACACCACCAACACATCTCGTGGCCCATTTCTAACCTATAATCGAGACTTTTTCGGGTTTTAAAAGATGTGGATATAATTTCATAACCTCTCTCCTCACGATTTCTAAATGCGGCTTCGTGCTCATTTTTTCGTTTTGACACCACCAACACGTCTCGTTGCCCATTTCTAACCTATAATCGAGACTTTTTCGGGTTTTAAAGGAAGTGGATATAATTTCATACCCTCTCTCCTCCCGATTTCTAAACGAGGCTTCGCGCTCGTTTTTTCGTTTTGACACCACCAACACGTCCCGTGGCCCTTTTCAAGCCTATAATCTAGATTTTTTCGGGTTTTAAAGGAAGTGGATATAATTTCATACCCTCTCTCCTCCCGATTTCTAAACGAGGCTTCGTGCTCATTTTTTCGTTTTGACAGCACCAACAAGTCCTGTGGCCCATTTCTAACCTATAATCGAGACTTTTTCGGGTTTTAAAGGAAGTGGATATAATTTCATACCCTCTCTCCTCCCGATTTCTAAACGAGGCTTCGCGCTCGTTTTTTCGTTTTGACACAACCAACACGTCCCGTGGCCCTTTTCAAACCTATAATCTAGATTTTTTCGGGTTTTAAAGGAAGTGGATATAATTTCATACCCTCTCTCCTCCCGATTTCTAAACGAGGTTTCGTGCTCTTTTTTTCGTTTTGACACCACCAACACGTCTCGTGGCCCATTTCTAACCTATAATCGAGACTTTTTCGGATTTTAAAGGAAGTGGATATATTTTCATACCCACTCTCCTCCCGATTTCTAAACGAGGCTTCGCGCTCGTTTTTTCGTTTTGACACAACCAACACGTCTCGTGGTCCATTTCTAACCTATAATCGAGACTTTTTCGGGTTTTAAAGGAAGTGGATATAATTTCATACCCTCTCTCCTCCCGATTTCTAAATGCGGCTTCGCGCTCGTTTTTTCGTTTTGACACCACCAACACGTCCCGTGGCCCTTTTCAAACCTATAATCTAGATTTTTTCGGGTTTTAAAGGAAGTGGATATAATTTCATACCCTCTCTCCTCCCGATTTCAAAACGAGGCTTCGCTCTCGTTTTTTCGTTTTGACACAACCAACACGTCTCGTGGCCCATTTCTAACCTATAATCGAGACTTTTTCGGGTTTTAAAGGAAGTGGATATAATTTCATACCCTCTCTCCTCCCGATTTCTAAACGAGGCTTCGTGCTCATTTTTTCGTTTTGACACCACCAACAAGTCCTGTGGCCCATTTCTAACCTATAATCCAGACTTTTTCGGGTTTTAAAGGAAGTGGATATAATTTCATACCCTCTCTCCTCCCGATTTCTAAACGAGGCTTCGCGCTCGTTTTTTCGTTTTGACACCACCAACACGTCCCGTGGCCCTTTTCAAACCTATAATCTAGATTTTTTCGGGTTTTAAAGGAAGTGGATATAATTTCATACCCTCTCTCCTCCCGATTTCTAAACTAGGCTTCGTGCTCATTTTTTCATTTTGACAGCACCAACACATCTCGTGGCCCATTTCTAACCTATAATCGAGACTTTTTCGGGTTTTAAAGGAAGTGGATATAATTTCATAACCTCTCTCCTCACGATTTCTAAATGCGGCTTCGTGCTCGTTTTTTCGTTTTGACACCACCAACACATCTCGTTGCCCATTTCTAACCTATAATCGAGACTTTTTCGGATTTTAAAGGAAGTGGATATATTTTCATACCCACTCTCCTCCCGATTTCTAAACGAGGCTTCGCGCTCGTTTTTTCGTTTTGACACAACCAACACGTCTCGTGGCCCGTTTCTAACCTATAATCGAGACTTTTTCGGGTTTTAAAGGAAGTGGATATAATTTCATACCCTCTCTCCTCCCGATTTTTAAACGAGGCTTCGCGCTCGTTTTTTCGTTTTGACACCACCAACACGTCCCGTGGCCCTTTTCAAACCTATAATCTAGATTTTTTCGGGTTTTAAAGGAAGTGGATATAATTTCATACCCTCTCTCCTCCCGATTTCAAAACGAGGCTTCGCTCTCGTTTTTTCGTTTTGACACAACCAACACGTCTCGTGGCCCATTTCTAACCTATAATCGAGACTTTTTCGGGTTTTAAAGGAAGTGGATATAATTTCATACCCTCTCTCCTCCCGATTTCTAAACGAGGCTTCGTGCTCATTTTTTCGTTTTGACACCACCAACAAGTCCTGTGGCCCATTTCTAACCTATAATCCAGACTTTTTCGGGTTTTAAAGGAAGTGGATATAATTTCATACCCTCTCTCCTCCCGATTTCTAAACGAGACTTCGCGCTCGTTTTTTCGTTTTGACACCACCAACACGTCCCGTGGCCCTTTTCAAACCTATAATCTAGATTTTTTCGGGTTTTAAAGGAAGTGGATATAATTTCATACCCTCTCTCCTCCCGATTTCTAAACTACGCTTCGTGCTCATTTTTTCGTTTTGACAGCACCAACACATCTCGTGGCCCATTTCTATCCTATAATCGAGACTTTTTCGGGTTTTAAAGGATGTGGATATAATTTCATAACCTCTCTCCTCACGATTTCTAAATGCGGCTTCGTGCTCGTTTTTTCGTTTTGACACCACCAACACGTCTCGTTGCCCATTTCAAACCTATAATCGAGACTTTTTCGGATTTTAAAGGAAGTGGATATATTTTCATACCCACTCCCCCGATTTCTAAACGAGGCTTCGCGCTCGTTTTTTCGTTTTGACACAACCAACACGTCTCGTGGCCCATTTCTAACCTATAATCGAGACTTTTTCGGGTTTTAAAGGAAGTGGATATAATTTCATACCCTCTCTCCTCCCGATTTCTAAACGAGGCTTCGCGCTCGTTTTTTCGTTTTGACACCACCAACACATCTCGTGGCCCATTTCTAACCTATAATCGAGACTTTTTCGGGTTTTAAAAGATGTGGATATAATTTCATAACCTCTCTCCTCACGATTTCTAAATGCGGCTTCGTGCTCATTTTTTCGTTTTGACACCACCAACACGTCTCGTTGCCCATTTCTAACCTATAATCGAGACTTTTTCGGGTTTTAAAGGAAGTGGATATAATTTCATACCCTCTCTCCTCCCGATTTCTAAACGAGGCTTCGCGCTCGTTTTTTCGTTTTGACACCACCAACACGTCCCGTGGCCCTTTTCAAACCTATAATCCAGATTTTTTCGGGTTTTAAAGGAAGTGGATATAATTTCATACCCTCTCTCCTCCCGATTTCTAAACGAGGCTTCGTGCTCATTTTTTCGTTTTGACACCACCAACAAGTCCTGTGGCCCATTTCTAACCTATAATCGAGACTTTTTCGGGTTTTAAAGGAAGTGGATATAATTTCATACCCTCTCTCCTCCCGATTTCTAAACGAGGCTTCGCGCTCGTTTTTTCGTTTTGACACAACCAACACGTCCCGTGGCCCTTTTCAAACCTATAATCTAGATTTTTTCGGGTTTTAAAGGAAGTGGATATAATTTCATACCCTCTCTCCTCCCGATTTCTAAACGAGGTTTCGTGCTCTTTTTTTCGTTTTGACACCACCAACACGTCTCGTGGCCCATTTCTAACCTATAATCGAGACTTTTTCGGATTTTAATGGAAGTGGATATATTTTCATACCCACTCTCCTCCCGATTTCTAAACGAGGCTTCGCGCTCGTTTTTTCGTTTTGACACAACCAACACGTCTCGTGGCCCATTTCTAACCTATAATCGAGACTTTTTCGGGTTTTAAGGGAAGTGGATATAATTTCATACCCTCTCTCCTCCCGATTTCTAAACGAGGCTTCGCGCTCGTTTTTTCGTTTTGACACCACCAACACGTCCCGTGGCCCTTTTCAAACCTATAATCTAGATTTTTTCGGGTTTTAAAGGAAGTGGATATAATTTCATACCCTCTCTCCTCCCGATTTCTAAACTAGGCTTCGTGCTAATTTTTTCGTTTTGACACCACCAACACATCTCGTGGCCCATTTCTAACCTATAATCGAGACTTTTTCGGGTTTTAAAGGAAGTGGATATAATTTCATAACCTCTCTCCTCACGATTTCTAAATGCGGCTTCGTGCTCGTTTTTTCGTTTTGACACCACCAACACGTCTCGTTGCCCATTTCTAACCTATAATCGAGACTTTTTCGGGTTTTAAAGGAAGTGGATATAATTTCATACCCTCTCTCCTCCCGATTTCTAAACGAGGCTTCGCGCTCGTTTTTTCGTTTTGACACCACCAACACGTCCCGTGGCCCTTTTCAAACCTATAATCTAGATTTTTTCGGGTTTTAAAGGAAGTGGATATAATTTCATACCCTCTCTCCTCCCGATTTCGAAACTAGGCTTCGTGCTCATTTTTTCGTTTTGACACCACCAACACATCTCGTGGCCCATTTCTAACCTATAATCGAGACTTTTTCGGGTTTTAAAAGATGTGGATATAATTTCATAACCTCTCTCCTCACGATTTCTAAATGCGGCTTCGTGCTCATTTTTTCGTTTTGACACCACCAACACGTCTCGTTGCCCATTTCTAACCTATAATCGAGACTTTTTCGGGTTTTAAAGGAAGTGGATATAATTTCATACCCTCTCTCCTCCCGATTTCTAAACGAGGCTTCGCGCTCGTTTTTTCGTTTTGACACCACCAACACGTCCCGTGGCCCTTTTCAAACCTATAATCTAGATTTTTTCGGGTTTTAAAGGAAGTGGATATAATTTCATACCCTCTCTCCTCCCGATTTCTAAACGAGGTTCGTGCTCATTTTTTCGTTTTGACAGCACCAACAAGTCCTGTGGCCCATTTCTAACCTATAATCGAGACTTTTTCGGGTTTTAAAAGAAGTGGATATAATTTCATACCCTCTCTCCTCCCGATTTCTAAACGAGGCTTCGCGCTCGTTTTTTCGTTTTGACACAACCAACACGTCCCGTGGCCCTTTTCAAACCTATAATCTAGATTTTTTCGGGTTTTAAAGGAAGTGGATATAATTTCATACCCTCTCTCCTCCCGATTTCTAAACGAGGTTTCGTGCTCTTTTTTTCGTTTTGACACCACCAACACGTCTCGTGGCCCATTTCTAACCTATAATCGAGACTTTTTCGGATTTTAAAGGAAGTGGATATATTTTCATACCCACTCTCCTCCCGATTTCTAAACGAGGCTTCGCGCTCGTTTTTTCGTTTTGACACAACCAACACGTCTCGTGGCCCATTTCTAACCTATAATCGAGACTTTTTCGGGTTTTAAAGGAAGTGGATATAATTTCATACCCTCTCTCCTCCCGATTTCTAAACGAGGCTTCGCGCTCGTTTTTTCGTTTTGACACCACCAACACGTCCCGTGGCCCTTTTCAAACCTATAATCTAGATTTTTTCGGGTTTTAAAGGAAGTGGATATAATTTCATACCCTCTCTCCTCCCGATTTCTAAACTAGGCTTCGTGCTAATTTTTTCGTTTTGACACCACCAACACATCTCGTGGCCCATTTCTAACCTATAATCGAGACTTTTTCGGGTTTTAAAGGAAGTGGATATAATTTCATAACCTCTCTCCTCACGATTTCTAAATGCGGCTTCGTGCTCGTTTTTTCGTTTTGACACCACCAACACGTCTCGTTGCCCATTTCTAACCTATAATCGAGACTTTTTCGGGTTTTAAAGGAAGTGGATATAATTTCATACCCTCTCTCCTCCCTATTTCAAAACGAGGCTTCGCTCTCGTTTTTTCGTTTTGACACAACCAACACGTCTCGTGGCCCATTTCTAACCTATAATCGAGACTTTTTCGGGTTTTAAAGGAAGTGGATATAATTTCATACCCTCTCTCCTCCCGATTTCTAAACGAGGCTTCGTGCTCATTTTTTTTGTTTTGACACCACCAACAAGTCCTGTGGCCCATTTCTAACCTATAATCAAGACTTTTTCGGGTTTTAAAGGAAGTGGATATAATTTCATACCCTCTCTCCTCCCGATTTCTAAACGAGGCTTCGCGCTCGTTTTTTCGTTTTGACACCACCAACACGTCCCGTGGCCCTTTTCAAACCTATAATCTTGATTTTTTCGGGTTTTAAAGGAAGTGGATATAATTTCATACCCTCTCTCCTCCCGATTTCTAAACTACGCTTCGTGCTCATTTTTTCGTTTTGACAGCACCAACACATCTCGTGGCCCATTTCTATCCTATAATCGAGACTTTTTCGGGTTTTAAAGGATGTGGATATAATTTCATAACCTCTCTCCTCACGATTTCTAAATGCGGCTTCGTGCTCGTTTTTTCGTTTTGACACCACCAACACGTCTCGTTGCCCATTTCTAACCAATAATCGAGACTTTTTCGGATTTTAAAGGAAGTGGATATATTTTCATACCCACTCCCCCGATTTCTAAACGAGGTTTCGTGCTCTTTTTTTCGTTTTGACACCACCAACACGTCTCGTGGCCCATTTCTAACCTATAATCGAGACTTTTTCGGATTTTAAAGGAAGTGGATATATTTTCATACCCACTCTCCTCCCGATTTCTAAACGAGGCTTCGCGCTCGTTTTTTCGTTTTGACACAACCAACACGTCTCGTGGCCCATTTCTAACCTATAATCGAGACTTTTTCGGGTTTTAAAGGAAGTGGATATAATTTCATACCCTCTCTCCTCCCGATTTCTAAACGAGGCTTCACGCTCGTTTTTTCGTTTTGACACCACCAACACGTCCCGTGGCCCTTTTCAAACCTATAATCTAGATTTTTTCGGGTTTTAAAGGAAGTGGATATAATTTCATACCCTCTCTCCTCCCGATTTCTAAACTAGGCTTCGTGCTCATTTTTTCGTTTTGACACCACCAACACATCTCGTGGCCCATTTCTAACCTATAATCGAGACTTTTTCGGGTTTTAAAAGATGTGGATATAATTTCATAACCTCTCTCCTCACGATTTCTAAATGCGGCTTCGTGCTCATTTTTTCGTTTTGACACCACCAACACGTCTCGTTGCCCATTTCTAACCTATAATCGAGACTTTTTCGGGTTTTAAAGGAAGTGGATATAATTTCATACCCTCTCTCCTCCCGATTTCTAAACGAGGCTTCGCGCTCGTTTTTTCGTTTTGACACCACCAACACGTCCCGTGGCCCTTTTCAAACCTATAATCTAGATTTTTTCGGGTTTTAAAGGAAGTGGATATAATTTCATACCCTCTCTCCTCCCGATTTCTAAACGAGGTTCGTGCTCATTTTTTCGTTTTGACAGCACCAACAAGTCCTGTGGCCCATTTCTAACCTATAATCGAGACTTTTTCGGGTTTTAAAGGAAGTGGATATAATTTCATACCCTCTCTCCTCCCGATTTCTAAACGAGGCTTCGCGCTCGTTTTTTCGTTTTGACACAACCAACACGTCCCGTGGCCCTTTTCAAACCTATAATCTAGATTTTTTCGGGTTTTAAAGGAAGTGGATATAATTTCATACCCTCTCTCCTCCCGATTTCTAAACGAGGTTTCGTGCTCTTTTTTTCGTTTTGACACCACCAACACGTCTCGTGGCCCATTTATAACCTATAATCGAGACTTTTTCGGATTTTAAAGGAAGTGGATATATTTTCATACCCATTCTCCTCCCGATTTCTAAACGAGGCTTCGCGCTCGTTTTTTCGTTTTGACACAACCAACACGTCTCGTGGCCCATTTCTAACCTATAATCGAGACTTTTTCGGGTTTTAAAGGAAGTGGATATAATTTCATACCCTCTCTCCTCCCGATTTCTAAACGAGGCTTCGCGCTCGTTTTTTCGTTTTGACACCACCAACACGTCCCGTGGCCCTTTTCAAACCTATAATCTAGATTTTTTCGGGTTTTAAAGGAAGTGGATATAATTTCATACCCTCTCTCCTCCCGATTTCTAAACTAGGCTTCGTGCTAATTTTTTCGTTTTGACACCACCAACACATCTCGTGGCCCATTTCTAACCTATAATCGAGACTTTTTCGGGTTTTAAAGGAAGTGGATATAATTTCATAACCTCTCTCCTCACGATTTCTAAATGCGGCTTTGTGCTCGTTTTTTCGTTTTGACACCACCAACACGTCTCGTTGCCCATTTCTAACCTATAATCGAGACTTTTTCGGGTTTTAAAGGAAGTGGATATAATTTCATACCCTCTCTCCTCCCTATTTCAAAACGAGGCTTCGCTCTCGTTTTTTCGTTTTGACACAACCAACACGTCTCGTGGCCCATTTCTAACCTATAATCGAGACTTTTTCGGGTTTTAAAGGAAGTGGATATAATTTCATACCCTCTCTCCTCCCGATTTCTAAACGAGGCTTCGTGCTCATTTTTTTGTTTTGACACCACCAACAAGTCCTGTGGCCCATTTCTAACCTATAATCAAGACTTTTTCGGGTTTTAAAGGAAGTGGATATAATTTCATACCCTCTCTCCTCCCGATTTCTAAACGAGGCTTCGCGCTCGTTTTTTCGTTTTGACACCACCAACACGTCCCGTGGCCCTTTTCAAACCTATAATCTTGATTTTTTCGGGTTTTAAAGGAAGTGGATATAATTTCATACCCTCTCTCCTCCCGATTTCTAAACTACGCTTCGTGCTCATTTTTTCGTTTTGACAGCACCAACACATCTCGTGGCCCATTTCTATCCTATAATCGAGACTTTTTCGGGTTTTAAAGGATGTGGATATAATTTCATAACCTCTCTCCTCACGATTTCTAAATGCGGCTTCGTGCTCGTTTTTTCGTTTTGACACCACCAACACGTCTCGTTGCCCATTTCTAACCAATAATCGAGACTTTTTCGGATTTTAAAGGAAGTGGATATATTTTCATACCCACTCCCCCGATTTCTAAACGAGGCTTCGCGCTCGTTTTTTCGTTTTGACACAACCAACACGTCTCGTGGCCCATTTCTAACCTATAATCGAGACTTTTTCGGGTTTTAAAGGAAGTGGATATAATTTCATACCCTCTCTCCTCCCGATTTCTAAACGAGGCTTCGCGCTCGTTTTTTCGTTTTGACACCACCAACACGTCCCGTGGCCCTTTTCAAACCTATAATCTAGATTTTTTCGGGTTTTAAAGGAAGTGGATATAATTTCATACCCTCTCTCCTCCCGATTTCTAAACTAGGCTTCGTACTCATTTTTTCGTTTTGACACCACCAACACATCTCGTGGCCCATTTCTAACCTATAATCGAGACTTTTTCGGGTTTTAAAAGATATGGATATAATTTCATAACCTCTCTCCTCACGATTTCTAAATGCGGCTTCGTGCTCATTTTTTCGTTTTGACACCACCAACACGTCTCGTTGCCCATTTCTAACCTATAATCGAGACTTTTTCGGGTTTTAAAGGAAGTGGATATAATTTCATACCCTCTCTCCTCCCGATTTCTAAACGAGGCTTCGCGCTCGTTTTTTCGTTTTGACACCACCAACACGTCCCGTGGCCCTTTTCAAACCTATAATCTAGATTTTTTCGGGTTTTAAAGGAAGTGGATATAATTTCATACCCTCTCTCCTCCCGATTTCTAAACGAGGCTTCGTGCTCATTTTTTCGTTTTGACAGCACCAACAAGTCCTGTGGCCCATTTCTAACCTATAATCGAGACTTTTTCGGGTTTTAAAGGAAGTGGATATAATTTCATACCCTCTCTCCTCCCGATTTCTAAACGAGGCTTCGCGCTCGTTTTTTCGTTTTGACACAACCAACACGTCCCGTGGCCCTTTTCAAACCTATAATCTAGATTTTTTCGGGTTTTAAAGGAAGTGGATATAATTTCATACCCTCTCTCCTCCCGATTTCTAAACGAGGTTTCGTGCTCTTTTTTTCGTTTTGACACCACCAACACGTCTCGTGGCCCATTTCTAACCTATAATCGAGACTTTTTCGGATTTTAAAGGAAGTGGATATATTTTCATACCCACTCTCCTCCCGATTTCTAAACGAGGCTTCGCGCTAGTTTTTTCGTTTTGACACAACCAACACGTCTCGTGGCCCATTTCTAACCTATAATCGAGACTTTTTCGGGTTTTAAAGGAAGTGGATATAATTTCATACCCTCTCTCCTCCCGATTTCTAAACGAGGCTTCGCGCTCGTTTTTTCGTTTTGACACCACCAACACGTCCCGTGGCCCTTTTCAAACCTATAATCTAGATTTTTTCGGGTTTTAAAGGAAGTGGATATAATTTCATACCCTCTCTCCTCCCGATTTCTAAACTAGGCTTCGTGCTAATTTTTTCGTTTTGACACCACCAACACATCTCGTGGCCCATTTCTAACCTATAATCGAGACTTTTTCGGGTTTTAAAGGAAGTGGATATAATTTCATAACCTCTCTCCTCACGATTTCTAAATGCGGCTTCGTGCTCGTTTTTTCGTTTTGACACCACCAACACGTCTCGTTGCCCATTTCTAACCTATAATCGAGACTTTTTCGGGTTTTAAAGGAAGTGGATATAATTTCATACCCTCTCTCCTCCCTATTTCAAAACGAGGCTTCGCTCTCGTTTTTTCGTTTTGACACAACCAACACGTCTCGTGGCCCATTTCTAACCTATAATCGAGACTTTTTCGGGTTTTAAAGGAAGTGGATATAATTTCATACCCTCTCTCCTCCCGATTTCTAAACGAGGCTTCGTGCTCATTTTTTCGTTTTGACACCACCAACAAGTCCTGTGGCCCATTTCTAACCTATAATCAAGACTTTTTCGGGTTTTAAAGGAAGTGGATATAATTTCATACCCTCTCTCCTCCCGATTTCTAAACGAGGCTTCGCGCTCGTTTTTTCGTTTTGACACCACCAACACGTCCCGTGGCCCTTTTCAAACCTATAATCTTGATTTTTTCGGGTTTTAAAGGAAGTGGATATAATTTCATACCCTCTCTCCTCCCGATTTCTAAACTACGCTTCGTGCTCATTTTTTCGTTTTGACAGCACCAACACATCTCGTGGCCCATTTCTAACCTATAATCGAGACTTTTTCGGGTTTTAAAGGATGTGGATATAATTTCATAACCTCTCTCCTCACGATTTCTAAATGCGGCTTCGTGCTCGTTTTTTCGTTTTGACACCACCAACACGTCTCGTTGCCCATTTCTAACCTATAATCGAGACTTTTTCGGATTTTAAAGGAAGTGGATATATTTTCATACCCACTCTCCCGATTTCTAAACGAGGCTTCGCGCTCGTTTTTTCGTTTTGACACAACCAACACGTCTCGTGGCCCATTTCTAACCTATAATCGAGACTTTTTCGGGTTTTAAAGGAAGTGGATATAATTTCATACCCTCTCTCCTCCCGATTTCTAAACGAGGCTTCGCGCTCGTTTTTTCGTTTTGACACCACCAACACGTCCCGTGGCCCTTTTCAAACCTATAATCTAGATTTTTTCGGGTTTTAAAGGAAGTGGATATAATTTCATACCCTCTCTCCTCCCGATTTCTAAACTAGGCTTCGTGCTCATTTTTTCGTTTTCACACCACCAACACATCTCGTGGCTCATTTCTAACCTATAATCGAGACTTTTTCGGGTTTTAAAGGAAGTGGATATAATTTCATAACCTCTCTCCTCACGATTTCTAAATGCGGCTTCGTGCTCGTTTTTTCGTTTTGACACCACCAACACGTCTCGTTGCCCATTTCTAACCTATAATCGAGACTTTTTCGGATTTTAAAGGAAGTGGATATATTTTCATACCCACTCTCCTCCCGATTTCTAAACGAGGCTTCGCGCTCGTTTTTTCGTTTTGACACAACCAACACGTCTCGTGGCCCATTTCTAACCTATAATCGAGACTTTTTCGGGTTTTAAAGGAAGTGGATATAATTTCATACCCTCTCTCCTCCCGATTTCTAAACGAGGCTTCGCGCTCATTTTTTCGTTTTGACACCACCAACACGTCCCGTGGCCCTTTTCAAACCTATAATCTAGATTTTTTCGGGTTTTAAAGGAAGTGGATATAATTTCATACCCTCTCTCCTCCCGATTTCTAAACTAGGCTTCGTGCTCATTTTTTCGTTTTGACACCACCAACACATCTCGTGGCCCATTTCTAACCTATAATCGAGACTTTTTCGGGTTTTAAAGGAAGTGGATATAATTTCATAACCTCTCTCCTCACGATTTCTAAAGGCGGCTTCGTGCTCGTTTTTTCGTTTTGACACCACCAACACGTCTCGTTGCCCATTTCTAACCTATAATTGAGACTTTTTCGGGTTTTAAAGGAAGTGGATATAATTTCATACCCTCTCTCCTCCCTATTTCAAAACGAGGCTTCGCTCTCGTTTTTTCGTTTTGACACAACCAACACGTCTCGTGGCCCATTTCTAACCTATAATCGAGACTTTTTCGGGTTTTAAAGGAAGTGGATATAATTTCATACCCTCTCTCCTCCCGATTTCTAAACGAGGCTTCGTGCTCATTTTTTCGTTTTGACACCACCAACAAGTCCTGTGGCCCATTTCTAACCTATAATCAAGACTTTTTCGGGTTTTAAAGGAAGTGGATATAATTTCATACCCTCTCTCCTCCCGATTTCTAAACGAGGCTTCGCGCTCGTTTTTTCGTTTTGACACCACCAACACGTCCCGTGGCCCTTTTCAAACCTATAATCTTGATTTTTTCGGGTTTTAAAGGAAGTGGATATAATTTCATACCCTCTCTC
Organism: Thalia dealbata; assembly: GCA_030544415.1. NCBI lineage: Eukaryota > Viridiplantae > Streptophyta > Magnoliopsida > Zingiberales > Marantaceae > Thalia > Thalia dealbata. Next base: position 12,186,983 of record CM060458.1, on the reverse strand, counting down.
CTCCCGATTTCTAAACGAGGTTTCGTGCTCTTTTTTCCGTTTTGACACCACCAACACGTCTCGTGGCCCATTTCTAACCTATAATCGAGACTTTTTCGGATTTTAAAGGAAGTGGATATATTTTCATACCCACTCTCCTCCCGATTTCTAAACGAGGCTTCGCGCTCGTTTTTTCGTTTTGACACAACCAACACGTCTCGTGGCCCATTTCTAACCTATAATCGAGACTTTTTCGGGTTTTAAAGGAAGTGGATATAATTTCATACCCTCTCTCCTCCCGATTTCTAAACGAGGCTTCGCGCTCGTTTTTTCGTTTTGACACCACCAACACGTCCCGTGGCCCTTTTCAAACCTATAATCTAGATTTTTTCGGGTTTTAAAGGAAGTGGATATAATTTCATACCCTCTCTCCTCCCGATTTCTAAACTAGGCTTCGTGCTAATTTTTTCATTTTGACACCACCAACACATCTCGTGGCCCATTTCTAACCTATAATCGAGACTTTTTCGGGTTTTAAAGGAAGTGGATATAATTTCATAACCTCTCTCCTCACGATTTCTAAATGTGGCTTCGTGCTCGTTTTTTCGTTTTGACACCACCAACACGTCTCGTTGCCCATTTCTAACCTATAATCGAGACTTTTTCGGGTTTTAAAGGAAGTGGATATAATTTCATACCCTCTCTCCTCCCTATTTCAAAACGAGGCTTCGCTCTCGTTTTTTCGTTTTGACACAACCAACACGTCTCGTGGCCCATTTCTAACCTATAATCGAGACTTTTTCGGGTTTTAAAGGAAGTGGATATAATTTCATACCCTCTCTCCTCCCGATTTCTAAACGAGGCTTCGTGCTCATTTTTTCGTTTTGACACCACCAACAAGTCCTGTGGCCCATTTCTAACCTATAATCAAGACTTTTTCGGGTTTTAAAGGAAGTGGATATAATTTCATACCCTCTCTCCTCCCAATTTCTAAACGAGGCTTCGCGCTCGTTTTTTCGTTTTGACACCACCAACACGTCCCGTGGCCCTTTTCAAACCTATAATCTTGATTTTTTCGGGTTTTAAAGGAAGTGGATATAATTTCATACCCTCTCTCCTCCCGATTTCTAAACTACGCTTCGTGCTCATTTTTTCGTTTTGACAGCACCAACACATCTCGTGGCCCATTTCTAACCTATAATCGAGACTTTTTCGGGTTTTAAAGGATGTGGATATAATTTCATAACCTCTCTCCTCACGATTTCTAAATGCGGCTTCGTGCTCGTTTTTTCGTTTTGACACCACCAACACGTCTCGTTGCCCATTTCTAACCTATAATCGAGACTTTTTCGGATTTTAAAGGAAGTGGATATATTTTCATACCCACTCTCCCGATTTCTAAACGAGGCTTCGCGCTCGTTTTTTCGTTTTGACACAACCAACACGTCTCGTGGCCCATTTCTAACCTATAATCGAGACTTTTTCGGGTTTTAAAGGAAGTGGATATAATTTCATACCCTCTCTCCTCCCGATTTCTAAACGAGGCTTCGCGCTCGTTTTTTCGTTTTGACACCACCAACACGTCCCGTGGCCCTTTTCAAACCTATAATCTAGATTTTTTCGGGTTTTAAAGGAAGTGGATATAATTTCATACCCTCTCTCCTCCCGATTTCTAAACTAGGCTTCGTGCTCATTTTTTCGTTTTGACACCACCAACACATCTCGTGGCTCATTTCTAACCTATAATCGAGACTTTTTCGGGTTTTAAAGGAAGTGGATATAATTTCATAACCTCTCTCCTCACGATTTCTAAATGCGGCTTCGTGCTCGTTTTTTCGTTTTGACACCACCAACACGTCTCGTTGCCCATTTCTAACCTATAATCGAGACTTTTTCGGATTTTAAAGGAAGTGGATATATTTTCATACCCACTCTCCTCCCGATTTCTAAACGAGGCTTCGCGCTCGTTTTTTCGTTTTGACACAACCAACACGTCTCGTGGCCCATTTCTAACCTATAATCGAGACTTTTTCGGGTTTTAAAGGAAGTGGATATAATTTCATACCCTCTCTCCTCCCGATTTCTAAACGAGGCTTCGCGCTCATTTTTTCGTTTTGACACCACCAACACGTCCCGTGGCCCTTTTCAAACCTATAATCTAGATTTTTTCGGGTTTTAAAGGAAGTGGATATAATTTCATACCCTCTCTCCTCCCGATTTCTAAACTAGGCTTCGTGCTCATTTTTTCGTTTTGACACCACCAACACATCTCGTGGCCCATTTCTAACCTATAATCGAGACTTTTTCGGGTTTTAAAGGAAGTGGATATAATTTCATAACCTCTCTCCTCACGATTTCTAAAGGCGGCTTCGTGCTCGTTTTTTCGTTTTGACACCACCAACACGTCTCGTTGCCCATTTCTAACCTATAATCGAGACTTTTTCGGGTTTTAAAGGAAGTGGATATAATTTCATACCCTCTCTCCTCCCGATTTCAAAACGAGGCTTCGCTCTCGTTTTTTCGTTTTGACACAACCAACACGTCTCGTGGCCCATTTCTAACCTATAATCGAGACATTTTCGGGTTTTAAAGGAAGTGGATATAATTTCATAACCTCTCTCCTCACGATTTCTAAATGCGGCTTCGTGCTCGTTTTTTCGTTTTGACACCACCAACACATCTCGTGGCCCATTTCTAACCTATAATCGAGACTTTTTCGGGTTTTAAAGGAAGTGGATATAATTTCATACCCTCTCTCCTCCCAATTTCTAAACGAGGCTTCGCGCTCGTTTTTTCATTTTGACACCACCAACACGTCCCGTGGCCCTTTTCAAACCTAAAATCTAGATTTTTTCGGGTTTTAAAGGAAGTGGATATAATTTCATACCCTCTCTCCTCCCGATTTCTAAACTAGGCTTCGTGCTCATTTTTTCGTTTTGACAGCACCAACACATCTCGTGGCCCATTTCTAACCTATAATCGAGACTTTTTCGGGTTTTAAAGGAAGTGGATATAATTTCATAACCTCCCTCCTCACGATTTCTAAATGCGGCTTCGTGCTCGTTTTTTCGTTTTGACACCACCAACACGTCTCGTTGCCCATTTCTAACCTATAATCGAGACTTTTTCGGGTTTTAAAGGAAGTGGATATAATTTCATACCCTCTCTCCTCCCGATTTCAAAACGAGGCTTCGCGCTCGTTTTTTCGTTTTGACACAACCAACACGTCTCGTGGCCCATTTCTAACCTATAATCGAGACTTTTTCGGGTTTTAAAGGAAGTGGATATAATTTCATACCCTCTTTCCTCCCAATTTCTAAACGAGGCTTCGCGCTCGTTTTTTCGTTTTGACACCACCAACAAGTCCTGTGGCCCATTTCTAACCTATAATCCAGACTTTTTCGGGTTTTAAAGGAAGTGGATATAATTTCATACCCTCTCTCCTCCCGATTTCTAAACGAGGTTTCGTGCTCGTTTTTTCATTTTGACACCAACAACAAGTCCCGTGGCTCATTTCTAACCTATAATCGAGACTTTTTCGGGTTTTAAAGGAAGTGGATATAATTTCATACCCTCTCTCCTCCCGATTTCTAAACGCGGCTTCTGCTCTTTTTTTCGTTTTGACACCACCAACACGTCTCGTGGCCCATTTCTAACCTATAAACGAGACTTTTTCAAATTTTTAAGGAAGTGGATATAATTTCATACCCTCTCTCCTCCCGATTTCTAAACGAGGCTTCGCGCTCGTTTTTTCGTTTTGACACAACCAACACATCTCGTGGCCCATTTCTATCCTATAATCGAGACTTTTTCGGGATTTAAAGGAAGTGGATATAATTTCATAACCTCTCTCCTCACGATTTCTAAATGCGTCTTCGTGCTCGTTTATTCGTTTTGACACCACCAACACGTCTCGTTGCCCATTTCTAACCTAAAATCGAGACTTTTTCGGATTTTAAAAGAAGTCGATATATTTTCATACCCACTCTCCTCCCGATTTCTAAACGAGGCTTCGCGCTCGTTTTTTCGTTTTGACACAACCAACACGTCTCGTGGCCCATTTCTAACCTATAATCGAGACTTTTTCGGGTTTTAAAGGAAGTGGATATAATTTCATACCCTCTCTCCTCCCGATTTCTAAACGAGGCTTCGCGCTCGTTTTTTCGTTTTGACACCACCAACACGTCCCGTGGCCCTTTTCAAACCTATAATCTAGATTTTTTCGGGTTTTAAAGGAAGTGGATATAATTTCATACCCTCTCTCCTCCCGATTTCTAAACGAGGTTTCGTGCTCGTTTTCTCATTTTGACACCACCAACACGTCTCGTTGCCCATTTCTTACCTATAATCGAGACTTTTTCGGGTTTTAATGGAAGTGGATATAATTTCATACCCTCTCTCCTCCCGATTTCTAAACTAGGCTTCGTGCTCATTTTTTCGTTTTGACACAACCAACACATCTCGTGGCCCATTTCTAACCTATAATCGAGACTCTTTCGGGTTTTAAAGGAAGTGGATATAATTTCATAACCTCTCTCCTCACGATTTCTAAATGCGGCTTCGTGCTCGTTTTTTCGTTTTGACACCACCAACACGTCTCGTTGCCCATTTCTAACCTATAATCGAGACTTTTTCGGGTTTTAAAGGAAGTGGATATAATTTCATACCCTCTCTCCTCCCGATTTCAAAACGAGGCTTCGCTCTCGTTTTTTCATTTTGACACAACCAACACGTCTCGTGGCCCATTTCTAACCTATAATCGAGACTTTTTCGGGTTTTAAAGGAAGTGGATATAATTTCATACCCTCTCTCCTCCCGATTTCTAAACGAGGCTTCGTGCTCATTTTTTCGTTTTGACACCACCAACAAGTCCTGTGGCCCATTTCTAACCTATAATCCAGACTTTTTCGGGTTTTAAAGGAAGTGGATATAATTTCATACCCTCTCTCCTCCCGATTTCTAAACGAGGCTTCGCGCTCGTTTTTTCGTTTTGACACCACCAACACGGCTCTTTTCAAACCTATAATGTAGATTTTTTCGGGTTTTAAAGGAAGTGGATATAATTTCATACCCTCTCTCCTCCCGATTTCTAAACTACGCTTCGTGCTCATTTTTTCGTTTTGACAGCACCAACACATCTCGTGGCCCATTTCTAACCTATAATCGAGTCTTTTTCGGGTTTTAAAGGATGTGGATATAATTTCATAACCTCTCTCCTCACGATTTCTAAATGCGGCTTCGTGCTCGTTTTTTCGTTTTGACACCACCAACACGTCTCGTTGCCCATTTCTAACCTATAATCGAGACTTTTTCGGATTTTAAAGGAAGAGGATATATTTTCATACCCACTCTCCTCCCGATTTCTAAACAAGGCTTCGCGCTCGTTTTTTCGTTTTGACACAACCAACACGTCTCGTGGCCCATTTCTAACCTATAATCGAGACTTTTTCGGGTTTTAAAGGAAGTGGATATAATTTCATACCCTCTCTCCTCCCAATTTCTAAACGAGGCTTCGCGCTCGTTTTTTCGTTTTGACACCACCAACACGTCCCGTGGCCCTTTTCAAACCTATAATCTAGATTTTTTCGGGTTTTAAAGGAAGTGGATATAATTTCATACCCTCTCTCCTCCCGATTTCTAAACTAGGCTTCGTGCTCATTTTTTCGTTTTGACACCACCAACACATCTCGTGGCTCATTTCTAACCTATAATCGAGACTTTTTCAGGTTTTAAAGGAAGTGGATATAATTTCAAAACCTCTCTCCTCACGATTTCTAAATGCGGCTTCGTGCTCATTTTTTCGTTTTGACACCACCAACACGTCTCGTTGCCCATTTCTAACCTATAATCGAGACTTTTTCGGGTTTTAAAGGAAGTGAATATAATTTCATACCCTCTCTCCTCCCGATTTGAAAACGAGGCTTCGCTCTCGTTTTTTCGTTTTGACACAACCAACACGTCTCGTGGCCCATTTCTAACCTATAATCGAGACTTTTTCGGGTTTTAAAGGAAGTGGATATAATTTCATACCCTCTCTCCTCCCGATTTCTAAACGAGGCTTCGCGCTCATTTTTTCATTTTTACACCACCAACACGTCCCGTGGCCCTTTTCAAACCTATAATCTAGATTTTTTCGAGTTTTAAAGGAAGTGGATAAAATTTCATACCCTCTCTCCTCCCGATTTCTAAACTAGGCTTCGTGCTCATTTTTTCGTTTTGACACCACCAACACATTTCGTGGCCCATTTCTAACCTATAATCGAGACTTTTTCGGGTTTTAAAGGAAGTGGATATAATTTCATAACCTCTCTCCTCACGATTTCTAAAGGCGGCTTCGTGCTCGTTTTTTCGTTTTGACACCACCAACACGTCTCGTTGCCCATTTCTAACCTATAATCGAGACTTTTTCGGGTTTTAAAGGAAGTGGATATAATTTCATACCCTCTCTCCTCCCGATTTCAAAACGAGGCTTCGCTCTCGTTTTTTCGTTTTGACACAACCAACACGTCTCGTGGCCCATTTCTAACCTATAATCTAGACATTTTCAGGTTTTAAAGGAAGTGGATATAATTTCATAACCTCTCTCCTCACGATTTCTAAATGCGGCTTCGTGCTCGTTTTTTCGTTTTGACACCACCAACACATCTCGTGGCCCATTTCTAACCTATAATCGAGACTTTTTCGGGTTTTAAAGGAAGTGGATATAATTTCATACACTCTCTCCTCCCAATTTCTAAACGAGGCTTCGCGCTCGTTTTTTCGTTTTGACACCACCAACACGTCCCGTGGCCCTTTTCAAACCTATAATCTAGATTTTTTCGGGTTTTAAAGGAAGTGGATATAATTTCATACCCTCTCTCCTCCCGATTTCTAAACTAGGCTTCGTGCTCATTTTTTCGTTTTGACAGCACCAACACATCTCGTGGCCCATTTCTAACCTATAATCGAGACTTTTTCGGGTTTTAAAGGAAGTGGATATAATTTCATACCCTCTCTCCTCCCGATTTCTAAACGAGGCTTCGCGCTCGTTTTTTCGTTTTGACACCACCAACACGTCCCGTGGCCCTTTTCAAACCTATAATCTAGATTTTTTCGGGTTTTAAAGGAAGTGGATATAATTTCATACCCTCTCTCCTCCCGATTTCTAAACTAGGCTTCGTGCTCATTTTTTCGTTTTGACACCACCAACACATCTCGTGGCTCATTTCTAACCTATAATCGAGACTTTTTCGGGTTTTAAAGGAAGTGGATATAATTTCATAACCTCTCTCCTCACGATTTCTAAATGCGGCTTCGTGCTTGTTTTTTCGTTTTGACACCACCAACACGTCTCGTTGCCCATTTCTAACCTATAATCGAGACTTTTTCGGATTTTAAAGGAAGTGGATATATTTTCATACCCACTCTCCTCCCGATTTCTAAACGAGGCTTCGCGCTCGTTTTTTCGTTTTGACACAACCAACACGTCTCGTGGCCCATTTCTAACCTATAATCGAGACTTTTTCGGGTTTTAAAGGAAGTGGATATAATTTCATACCCTCTCTCCTCCCGATTTCTAAACGAGGCTTCGCGCTCATTTTTTCGTTTTGACACCACCAACACGTCCCGTGGCCCTTTTCAAACCTATAATCTAGATTTTTTCGGGTTTTAAAGGAAGTGTATATTATTTCATACCCTCTCTCCTCCCGATTTCTAAACTAGGCTTCGTGCTCATTTTTTCGTTTTGACACCACCAACACATCTCGTGGCCCATTTCTAACCTATAATCGAGACTTTTTCGGGTTTTAAAGGAAGTGGATATAATTTCATAACCTCTCTCCTCACGATTTCTAAAGGCGGCTTCGTGCTCGTTTTTTCGTTTTGACACCACCAACACGTCTCGTTGCCCATTTCTAACCTATAATTGAGACTTTTTCGGGTTTTAAAGGAAGTGGATATAATTTCATACCCTCTCTCCTCCCTATTTCAAAACGAGGCTTCGCTCTCGTTTTTTCGTTTTGACACAACCAACACGTCTCGTGGCCCATTTCTAACCTATAATCGAGACTTTTTCGGGTTTTAAAGGAAGTGGATATAATTTCATACCCTCTCTCCTCCCGATTTCTAAACGAGGCTTCGTGCTCATTTTTTCGTTTTGACACCACCAACAAGTCCTGTGGCCCATTTCTAACCTATAATCAAGACTTTTTCGGGTTTTAAAGGAAGTGGATATAATTTCATACCCTCTCTCCTCCCGATTTCTAAACGAGGCTTCGCGCTCGTTTTTTCGTTTTGACACCACCAACACGTCCCGTGGCCCTTTTCAAACCTATAATCTTGATTTTTTCGGGTTTTAAAGGAAGTGGATATAATTTCATACCCTCTCTCCTCCCGATTTCTAAACGAGGTTTCGTGCTCTTTTTTTCGTTTTGACACCACCAACACGTCTCGTGGCCCATTTCTAACCTATAATCGAGACTTTTTCGGATTTTAAAGGAAGTGGATATATTTTCATACCCACTCTCCTCCCGATTTCTAAACGAGGCTTCGCGCTCGTTTTTTCGTTTTGACACAACCAACACGTCTCGTGGCCCATTTCTAACCTATAATCGAGACTTTTTCGGGTTTTAAAGGAAGTGGATATAATTTCATACCCTCTCTCCTCCCGATTTCTAAACGAGGCTTCGCGCTCGTTTTTTCGTTTTGACACCACCAACACGTCCCGTGGCCCTTTTCAAACCTATAATCTAGATTTTTTCGGGTTTTAAAGGAAGTGGATATAATTTCATACCCTCTCTCCTCCCGATTTCTAAACTAGGCTTCGTGCTAATTTTTTCGTTTTGACACCACCAACACATCTCGTGGCCCATTTCTAACCTATAATCGAGACTTTTTCGGGTTTTAAAGGAAGTGGATATAATTTCATAACCTCTCTCCTCACGATTTCTAAATGCGGCTTCGTGCTCGTTTTTTCGTTTTGACACCACCAACACGTCTCGTTGCCCATTTCTAACCTATAATCGAGACTTTTTCGGGTTTTAAAGGAAGTGGATATAATTTCATACCCTCTCTCCTCCCTATTTCAAAACGAGGCTTCGCTCTCGTTTTTTCGTTTTGACACAACCAACACGTCTCGTGGCCCATTTCTAACCTATAATCGAGACTTTTTCGGGTTTTAAAGGAAGTGGATATAATTTCATACCCTCTCTCCTCCCGATTTCTAAACGAGGCTTCGTGCTCATTTTTTCGTTTTGACACCACCAACAAGTCCTGTGGCCCATTTCTAACCTATAATCAAGACTTTTTCGGGTTTTAAAGGAAGTGGATATAATTTCATACCCTCTCTCCTCCCGATTTCTAAACGAGGCTTCGCGCTCGTTTTTTCGTTTTGACACCACCAACACGTCCCGTGGCCCTTTTCAAACCTATAATCTTGATTTTTTCGGGTTTTAAAGGAAGTGGATATAATTTCATACCCTCTCTCCTCCCGATTTCTAAACTACGCTTCGTGCTCATTTTTTCGTTTTGACAGCACCAACACATCTCGTGGCCCATTTCTAACCTATAATCGAGACTTTTTCGGGTTTTAAAGGATGTGGATATAATTTCATAACCTCTCTCCTCACGATTTCTAAATGCGGCTTCGTGCTCGTTTTTTCGTTTTGACACCACCAACACGTCTCGTTGCCCATTTCTAACCTATAATCGAGACTTTTTCGGATTTTAAAGGAAGTGGATATATTTTCATACCCACTCTCCTCCCGATTTCTAAACGAGGCTTCGCGCTCGTTTTTTCGTTTTGACACAACCAACACGTCTCGTGGCCCATTTCTAACCTATAATCGAGACTTTTTCGGGTTTTAAAGGAAGTGGATATAATTTCATACCCTCTCTCCTCCCGATTTCTAAACGAGGCTTTGCGCTCGTTTTTTCGTTTTGACACCACCAACACGTCCCGTGGCCCTTTTCAAACCTATAATCTAGATTTTTTCGGGTTTTAAAGGAAGTGGATATAATTTCATACCCTCTCTCCTCCCGATTTCTAAACTAGGCTTCGTGCTCATTTTTTCATTTTCACACCACCAACACATCTCGTGGCTCATTTCTAACCTATAATCGAGACTTTTTCGGGTTTTAAAGGAAGTGGATATAATTTCATAACCTCTCTCCTCACGATTTCTAAATGCGGCTTCGTGCTCGTTTTTTCGTTTTGACACCACCAACACGTCTCGTTGCCCATTTCTAACCTATAATCGAGACTTTTTCGGATTTTAAAGGAAGTGGATATATTTTCATACCCACTCTCCTCCCGATTTCTAAACGAGGCTTCGCGCTCGTTTTTTCGTTTTGACACAACGAACACGTCTCGTGGCCCATTTCTAACCTATAATCGAGACTTTTTCGGGTTTTAAAGGAAGTGGATATAATTTCGTACCCTCTCTCCTCCCGATTTCTAAACGAGGCTTCGCGCTCATTTTTTCGTTTTGACACCACCAACACATCCCGTGGCCCTTTTCAAACCTATAATCTAGATTTTTTCGGGTTTTAAAGGAAGTGGATATAATTTCATACCCTCTCTCCTCCCGATTTCTAAACTAGGCTTCGTGCTCATTTTTTCGTTTTGACACCACCAACACATCTCGTGGCCCATTTCTAACCTATAATCGAGACTTTTTCGGGTTTTAAAGGAAGTGGATATAATTTCATAACCTCTCTCCTCACGATTTCTAAAGGCGGCTTCGTGCTCGTTTTTTCGTTTTGACACCACCAACACGTCTCGTTGCCCATTTCTAACCTATAATAGAGACTTTTTCGGGTTTTAAAGGAAGTGGATATAATTTCATACCCTCTCTCCTCCCGATTTCAAAACGAGGCTTCGCTCTCGTTTTTTCGTTTTGACACAACCAACACGTCTCGTGGCCCATTTCTAACCTATAATCGAGATATTTTCGGGTTTTAAAGGAAGTGGATATAATTTCATAACCTCTCTCCTCACGATTTCTAAATGCGGCTTCGTGCTCGTTTTTTCGTTTTGACACCACCAACACATCTCGTGGCCCATTTCTAACCTATAATCGAGACTTTTTCGGGTTTTAAAGGAAGTGGATATAATTTCATACCCTCTCTCCTCCCAATTTCTAAACGAGGCTTCGCGCTCGTTTTTTCGTTTTGACACCACCAACACGTCCCGTGGCCCTTTTCAAACCTATAATCTAGATTTTTTCGGGTTTTAAAGGAAGTGGATATAATTTCATACCCTCTCTCCTCCCGATTTCTAAACTAGGCTTCGTGCTCATTTTTTCGTTTTGACAGCACCAACACATCTCGTGGCCCATTTCTAACCTATAATCGAGACTTTTTCGGGTTTTAAAGGAAGTAGATATAATTTCATAACCTCTCTCCTCACGATTTCTAAATGCGGCTTCGTGCTCGTTTTTTCGTTTTGACACCACCAACACGTCTCGTTGCCCATTTCTAACCTATAATCGAGACTTTTTCGGGTTTTAAAGGAAGTGGATATAATTTCATACCCTCTCTCCTCCCGATTTCAAAACGAGGCTTCGCGCTCGTTTTTTCGTTTTGACACAACCAACACGTCTCGTGGCCCATTTCTAACCTATAATCGAGACTTTTTCGGGTTTTAAAGGAAGTGGATATAATTTCATACCCTCTCTCCTCCCAATTTCTAAACGAGGCTTCGCGCTCGTTTTTTCGTTTTGACACCACCAACAAGTCCTGTGGCCCATTTCTAACCTATAATCCAGACTTTTTCGGGTTTTAAAGGAAGTGGATATAATTTCATACCCTCTCTCCTCCCGATTTCTAAACGAGGTTTCGTGCTCGTTTTTTCATTTTGACACCAACAACAAGTCCCGTGGCTCATTTCTAACCTATAATCGAGACTTTTTCGGGTTTTAAAGGAAGTGGATATAATTTCATACCCTCTCTCCTCCCGATTTCTAAACGCGGCTTCTGCTCTTTTTTTCGTTTTGACACCACCAACACGTCTCGTGGCCCATTTCTAACCTATAATCGAGACTTTTTCAAATTTTTAAGGAAGTGGATATAATTTCATACCCTCTCTCCTCCCGATTTCTAAACGAGGCTTCGCGCTCGTTTTTTCGTTTTGACACAACCAACACATCTCGTGGCCCATTTCTATCCTATAATCGAGACTTTTTCGGGATTTAAAGGAAGTGGATATAATTTCATAACCTCTCTCCTCACGATTTCTAAATGCGTCTTCGTGCTCGTTTATTCGTTTTGACACCACCAACACGTCTCGTTGCCCATTTCTAACCTAAAATCGAGACTTTTTCGGATTTTAAAGGAAGTCGATATATTTTCATACCCACTCTCCTCCCGATTTCTAAACGAGGCTTCGCGCTCGTTTTTTCGTTTTGACACAACCAACACGTCTCGTGGCCTATTTCTAACCTATAATCGAGACTTTTTCGGGTTTTAAAGGAAGTGGATATAATTTCATACCCTCTCTCCTCCCGATTTCTAAACGAGGCTTCGCGCTCGTTTTTTCGTTTTGACACCACCAACACGTCCCGTGGCCCTTTTCAAACCTATAATCTAGATTTTTTCGGGTTTTAAAGGAAGTTGATATAATTTCATACCCTCTCTCCTCCCGATTTCTAAACGAGGTTTCGTGCTCGTTTTCTCATTTTGACACCACCAACACGTCTCGTTGCCCATTTCTTACCTATAATCGAGACTTTTTCGGGTTTTAAAGGAAGTGGATATAATTTCATACCCTCTTTCCTCCCAATTTCTAAACGAGGCTTCGCGCTCGTTTTTTCGTTTTGACACAACCAACACGTCTCGTGGCCCATTTCTAACCTATAATCGAGACTTTTTCGGGTTTTAAAGGAAGTGGATATAATTTCATACCCTCTTTCCTCCCAATTTCTAAACGAGGCTTCGCGCTCGTTTTTTCGTTTTGACACCACCAACAAGTCCTGTGGCCCATTTCTAACCTATAATCCAGACTTTTTCGGGTTTTAAAGGAAGTGGATATAATTTCATACCCTCTCTCCTCCCGATTTCTAAACGAGGTTTCGTGCTCGTTTTTTCATTTAGACACCAACAACAAGTCCCGTGGCTCATTTCTAACCTATAATCGAGACTTTTTCGGGTTTTAAAGGAAGTGGATATAATTTCATACCCTCTCTCCTCCCGATTTCTAAACGCGGCTTCTGCTCTTTTTTTCGTTTTGACACCACCAACACGTCTCGTGGCCCATTTCTAACCTATAATCGAGACTTTTTCAAATTTTTAAGGAAGTGGATATAATTTCATACCCTCTCTCCTCCCGATTTCTAAACGAGGCTTCGCGCTCGTTTTTTCGTTTTGACACAACCAACACATCTCGTGGCCCATTTCTATCCTATAATCGAGACTTTTTCGGGATTTAAAGGAAGTGGATATAATTTCATAACCTCTCTCCTCACGATTTCTAAATGCGTCTTCGTGCTCGTTTATTCGTTTTGACACCACCAACACGTCTCGTTGCCCATTTCTAACCTAAAATCGAGACTTTTTCGGATTTTAAAGGAAGTCGATATATTTTCATACCCACTCTCCTCCCGATTTCTAAACGAGGCTTCGCGCTCGTTTTTTCGTTTTGACACAACCAACACGTCTCGTGGCCTATTTCTAACCTATAATCGAGACTTTTTCGGGTTTTAAAGGAAGTGGATATAATTTCATACCCTCTCTCCTCCCGATTTCTAAACGAGGCTTCGCGCTCGTTTTTTCGTTTTGACACCACCAACACGTCCCGTGGCCCTTTTCAAACCTATAATCTAGATTTTTTCGGGTTTTAAAGGAAGTGGATATAATTTCATACCCTCTCTCCTCCCGATTTCTAAACGAGGTTTCGTGCTCGTTTTCTCATTTTGACACCACCAACACGTCTCGTTGCCCATTTCATACCTATAATCGAGACTTTTTCGGGTTTTAAAGGAAGTGGATATAATTTCATACCCTCTCTCCTCCCGATTTCTAAACTAGGCTTCGTGCTCATTTTTTCGTTTTGACACAACCAACACATCTCGTGGCCCATTTCTAACCTATAATCGAGACTCTTTCGGGTTTTAAAGGAAGTGGATATAATTTCATAACCTCTCTCCTCACGATTTCTAAATGCGGCTTCGTGCTCGTTTTTTCGTTTTGACACCACCAACACGTCTCGTTGCCCATTTCTAACCTATAATCGAGACTTTTTCGGGTTTTAAAGGAAGTGGATATAATTTCATACCCTCTCTCCTCCCGATTTCAAAACGAGGCTTCGCTCTCGTTTTTTCATTTTGACACAACCAACACGTCTCGTGGCCCATTTCTAACCTATAATCGAGACTTTTTCGGGTTTTAAAGGAAGTGGATATAATTTCATACCCTCTCTCCTCCCGATTTCTAAACGAGGCTTCGTGCTCATTTTTTCGTTTTGACACCACCAACAAGTCCTGTGGCCCATTTCTAACCTATAATCCAGACTTTTTCGGGTTTTAAAGGAAGTGGATATAATTTCATACCCTCTCTCCTCCCGATTTCTAAACGAGGCTTCGCGCTCGTTTTTTCGTTTTGACACCACCAACACGGCCCTTTTCAAACCTATAATGTAGATTTTTTCGGGTTTTAAAGGAAGTGGATATAATTTCATAACCTCTCTCCTCACGATTTCTAAATGCGGCTTCGTGCTCGTTTTTTCGTTTTGACACCACCAACACATCTCGTGGCCCATTTCTAACCTATAATCGAGACTTTTTCGGGTTTTAAAGGAAGTGGATATAATTTCATACCCTCTCTCCTCCCAATTTCTAAACGAGGCTTCGCGCTCGTTTTTTCGTTTTGACACCACCAACACGTCCCGTGGCCCTTTTCAAACCTATAATCTAGATTTTTTCGGGTTTTAAAGGAAGTGGATATAATTTCATACCCTCTCTCCTCCCGATTTCTAAACTAGGCTTCGTGCTCATTTTTTCGTTTTGACAGCACCAACACATCTCGTGGCCCATTTCTAACCTATAATCGAGACTTTTTCGGGTTTTAAAGGAAGTAGATATAATTTCATAACCTCTCTCCTCACGATTTCTAAATGCGGCTTCGTGCTCGTTTTTTCGTTTTGACACCACCAACACGTCTCGTTGCCCATTTCTAACCTATAATCGAGACTTTTTCGGGTTTTAAAGGAAGTGGATATAATTTCATACCCTCTCTCCTCCCGATTTCAAAACGAGGCTTCGCGCTCGTTTTTTCGTTTTGACACAACCAACACGTCTCGTGGCCCATTTCTAACCTATAATCGAGACTTTTTCGGGTTTTAAAGGAAGTGGATATAATTTCATACCCTCTCTCCTCCCAATTTCTAAACGAGGCTTCGCGCTCGTTTTTTCGTTTTGACACCACCAACAAGTCCTGTGGCCCATTTCTAACCTATAATCCAGACTTTTTCGGGTTTTAAAGGAAGTGGATATAATTTCATACCCTCTCTCCTCCCGATTTCTAAACGAGGTTTCGTGCTCGTTTTTTCATTTTGACACCAACAACAAGTCCCGTGGCTCATTTCTAACCTATAATCGAGACTTTTTCGGGTTTTAAAGGAAGTGGATATAATTTCATACCCTCTCTCCTCCCGATTTCTAAACGCGGCTTCTGCTCTTTTTTTCGTTTTGACACCACCAACACGTCTCGTGGCCCATTTCTAACCTATAATCGAGACTTTTTCAAATTTTTAAGGAAGTGGATATAATTTCATACCCTCTCTCCTCCCGATTTCTAAACGAGGCTTCGCGCTCGTTTTTTCGTTTTGACACAACCAACACATCTCGTGGCCCATTTCTATCCTATAATCGAGACTTTTTCGGGATTTAAAGGAAGTGGATATAATTTCATAACCTCTCTCCTCACGATTTCTAAATGCGTCTTCGTGCTCGTTTATTCGTTTTGACACCACCAACACGTCTCGTTGCCCATTTCTAACCTAAAATCGAGACTTTTTCGGATTTTAAAGGAAGTCGATATATTTTCATACCCACTCTCCTCCCGATTTCTAAACGAGGCTTCGCGCTCCTTTTTTCGTTTTGACACAACCAACACGTCTCGTGGCCTATTTCTAACCTATAATCGAGACTTTTTCGGGTTTTAAAGGAAGTGGATATAATTTCATACCCTCTCTCCTCCCGATTTCTAAACGAGGCTTCGCGCTCGTTTTTTCGTTTTGACACCACCAACACGTCCCGTGGCCCTTTTCAAACCTATAATCTAGATTTTTTCGGGTTTTAAAGGAAGTGGATATAATTTCATACCCTCTCTCCTCCCGATTTCTAAACGAGGTTTCGTGCTCGTTTTCTCATTTTGACACCACCAACACGTCTCGTTGCCCATTTCTTACCTATAATCGAGACTTTTTCGGGTTTTAAAGGAAGTGGATATAATTTCATACCCTCTTTCCTCCCAATTTCTAAACGAGGCTTCGCGCTCGTTTTTTCGTTTTGACACAACCAACACGTCTCGTGGCCCATTTCTAACCTATAATCGAGACTTTTTCGGGTTTTAAAGGAAGTGGATATAATTTCATACCCTCTTTCCTCCCAATTTCTAAACGAGGCTTCGCGCTCGTTTTTTCGTTTTGACACCACCAACAAGTCCTGTGGCCCATTTCTAACCTATAATCCAGACTTTTTCGGGTTTTAAAGGAAGTGGATATAATTTCATACCCTCTCTCCTCCCGATTTCTAAACGAGGTTTCGTGCTCGTTTTTTCATTTAGACACCAACAACAAGTCCCGTGGCTCATTTCTAACCTATAATCGAGACTTTTTCGGGTTTTAAAGGAAGTGGATATAATTTCATACCCTCTCTCCTCCCGATTTCTAAACGCGGCTTCTGCTCTTTTTTTCGTTTTGACACCACCAACACGTCTCGTGGCCCATTTCTAACCTATAATCGAGACTTTTTCAAATTTTTAAGGAAGTGGATATAATTTCATACCCTCTCTCCTCCCGATTTCTAAACGAGGCTTCGCGCTCGTTTTTTCGTTTTGACACAACCAACACATCTCGTGGCCCATTTCTATCCTATAATCGAGACTTTTTCGGGATTTAAAGGAAGTGGATATAATTTCATAACCTCTCTCCTCACGATTTCTAAATGCGTCTTCGTGCTCGTTTATTCGTTTTGACACCACCAACACGTCTCGTTGCCCATTTCTAACCTAAAATCGAGACTTTTTCGGATTTTAAAGGAAGTCGATATATTTTCATACCCACTCTCCTCCCGATTTCTAAACGAGGCTTCGCGCTCGTTTTTTCGTTTTGACACAACCAACACGTCTCGTGGCCTATTTCTAACCTATAATCGAGACTTTTTCGGGTTTTAAAGGAAGTGGATATAATTTCATACCCTCTCTCCTCCCGATTTCTAAACGAGGCTTCGCGCTCGTTTTTTCGTTTTGACACCACCAACACGTCCCGTGGCCCTTTTCAAACCTATAATCTAGATTTTTTCGGGTTTTAAAGGAAGTGGATATAATTTCATACCCTCTCTCCTCCCGATTTCTAAACGAGGTTTCGTGCTCGTTTTCTCATTTTGACACCACCAACACGTCTCGTTGCCCATTTCATACCTATAATCGAGACTTTTTCGGGTTTTAAAGGAAGTGGATATAATTTCATACCCTCTCTCCTCCCGATTTCTAAACTAGGCTTCGTGCTCATTTTTTCGTTTTGACACAACCAACACATCTCGTGGCCCATTTCTAACCTATAATCGAGACTCTTTCGGGTTTTAAAGGAAGTGGATATAATTTCATAACCTCTCTCCTCACGATTTCTAAATGCGGCTTCGTGCTCGTTTTTTCGTTTTGACACCACCAACACGTCTCGTTGCCCATTTCTAACCTATAATCGAGACTTTTTCGGGTTTTAAAGGAAGTGGATATAATTTCATACCCTCTCTCCTCCCGATTTCAAAACGAGGCTTCGCTCTCGTTTTTTCATTTTGACACAACCAACACGTCTCGTGGCCCATTTCTAACCTATAATCGAGACTTTTTCGGGTTTTAAAGGAAGTGGATATAATTTCATACCCTCTCTCCTCCCGATTTCTAAACGAGGCTTCGCGCTCGTTTTTTCGTTTTGACACCACCAACACGTCCCGTGGCCCTTTTCAAACCTATAATCTAGATTTTTTCGGGTTTTAAAGGAAGTGGATATAATTTCATACCCTCTCTCCTCCCGATTTCTAAACTAGGCTTCGTGCTCATTTTTTCGTTTTGACACCACCAACACATCTCGTGGCTCATTTCTAACCTATAATCGAGACTTTTTCAGGTTTTAAAGGAAGTGGATATAATTTCATAACCTCTCTCCTCACGATTTCTAAATGCGGCTTCGTGCTCATTTTTTCGTTTTGACACCACCAACACGTCTCGTTGCCCATTTCTAACCTATAATCGAGACTTTTTCGGGTTTTAAAGGAAGTGAATATAATTTCATACCCTCTCTCCTCCCGATTTGAAAACGAGGCTTCGCTCTCGTTTTTTCGTTTTGACACAACCAACACGTCTCGTGGCCCATTTCTAACCTATAATCGAGACTTTTTCGGGTTTTAAAGGAAGTGGATATAATTTCATACCCTCTCTCCTCCCGATTTCTAAACGAGGCTTCGCGCTCATTTTTTCATTTTTACACCACCAACACGTCCCGTGGCCCTTTTCAAACCTATAATCTAGATTTTTTCGGGTTTTAAAGGAAGTGGATATAATTTCATACCCTCTCTCCTCCCGATTTCTAAACTAGGCTTCGTGCTCATTTTTTCGTTTTGACACCACCAACACATTTCGTGGCCCATTTCTAACCTATAATCGAGACTTTTTCGGGTTTTAAAGGAAGTGGATATAATTTCATAACCTCTCTCCTCACGATTTCTAAAGGCGGCTTCGTGCTCGTTTTTTCGTTTTGACACCACCAACACGTCTCGTTGCCCATTTCTAACCTATAATCGAGACTTTTTCGGGTTTTAAAGGAAGTGGATATAATTTCATACCCTCTCTCCTCCCGATTTCAAAACGAGGCTTCGCTCTCGTTTTTTCGTTTTGACACAACCAACACGTCTCGTGGCCCATTTCTAACCTATAATCTAGACATTTTCAGGTTTTAAAGGAAGTGGATATAATTTCATAACCTCTCTCCTCACGATTTCTAAATGCGGCTTCGTGCTCGTTTTTTCGTTTTGACACCACCAACACATCTCGTGGCCCATTTCTAACCTATAATCGAGACTTTTTCGGGTTTTAAAGGAAGTGGATATAATTTCATACACTCTCTCCTCCCAATTTCTAAACGAGGCTTCGCGCTCGTTTTTTCGTTTTGACACCACCAACACATCCCGTGGCCCTTTTCAAACCTATAATCTAGATTTTTTCGGGTTTTAAAGGAAGTGGATATAATTTCATACCCTCTCTCCTCCCGATTTCTAAACTAGGCTTCGTGCTCATTTTTTCGTTTTGACAGCACCAACACATCTCGTGGCCCATTTCTAACCTATAATCGAGACTTTTTCGGGTTTTAAAGGAAGTGGATATAATTTCATAACCTCTCTCCTCACGATTTCTAAATGCGGCTTCGTGCTCGTTTTTTCGTTTTGACACCACCAACACGTCTCGTTGCCCATTTCTAACCTATAATCGAGACTTTTTCGGATTTTAAAGGAAGTGGATATATTTTCATACCCACTCTCCTCCCGATTTCTAAACGAGGCTTCGCGCTCGTTTTTTCGTTTTGACACAACCAACACGTCTCGTGGCCCATTTCTAACCTATAATCGAGACTTTTTCGGGTTTTAAAGGAAGTGGATATAATTTCATACCCTCTCTCCTCCCGATTTCTAAACGAGGCTTCGCGCTCGTTTTTTCGTTTTCACACCACTAACACGTCCCGTGGCCCTTTTCAAACCTATAATCTTGATTTTTTCGGGTTTTAAAGGAAGTGGATATAATTTCATACCCTCTCTCCTCCCGATTTCTAAACTAGGCTTCGTGCTCATTTTTTCGTTTTGACACCACCAACACATCTCGTGGCCCATTTCTAACCTATAATCGAGACTTTTTCGGGTTTTAAAGGAAGTGGATATAATTTCATAACCTCTCTCCTCACGATTTCTAAATGCGGCTTCGTGCTCGTTTTTTCGTTTTGACACCACCAACACGTCTCGTTGCCCATTTCTAACCTATAATCGAGACTTTTTCGGATTTTAAAGGAAGTGGATATATTTTCATACCCACTCTCCTCCCGATTTCTAAACGAGGCTTCGCGCTCGTTTTTTCGTTTTGACACAACCAACACGTCTCGTGGCCCATTTCTAACCTATAATCGAGACTTTTTCGGGTTTTAAAGGAAGTGGATATAATTTCATACCCTCTCTCCTCCCGATTTCTAAACGAGGCTTCGCGCTCGTTTTTTCGTTTTGACACCACCAACACGTCCCGTGGCCCTTTTCAAACCTATAATCTTGATTTTTTCGGGTTTTAAAGGAAGTGGATATAATTTCATACCCTCTCTCCTCCCGATTTCTAAACTAGGCTTCGTGCTCATTTTTTCGTTTTGACACCACCAACACATCTCGTAGCCCATTTCTAACCTATAATCGAGACTTTTTCGGGTTTTAAAGGAAGTGGATATAATTTCATAACCTCTCTGCTCACAATTTCTAAATGCGGCTTCGTGCTCGTTTTTTCGTTTTGACACCACCAACACGTCTCGTTGCCCATTTCTAACCTATAATCGAGACTTTTTCGGGTTTTAAAGGAAGTGGATATAATTTCATACCCTCTCTCCTCCCAATTTCTAAACTAGGCTTCGTGCTCATTTTTTCGTTTTGACAGCACCAACACATCTCGTGGCCCATTTCTAACCTATAATCGAGACTTTTTCGGGTTTTAAAGGAAGTGGATATAATTTCATAACCTCTCTCCTCACGATTTCTAAATGCGGCTTCGTGCTCGTTTTTTCGTTTTGACACCACCAACACGTCTCGTTGCCCATTTCTAACCTATAATCGAGACTTTTTCGGGTTTTAAAGGAAGTGGATATAATTTCATACCCTCTCTCCTCCCGATTTCAAAACGAGGCTTCGCGCTCGTTTTTTCGTTTTGACACAACCAACACGTCTCGTGGCCCATTTCTAACCTATAATCGAGACTTTTTCGGGTTTTAAAGGATGTGGATATAATTTCATAACCTCTCTCCTCACGATTTCTAAATGCGGCTTCGTGCTCCTTTTTTCGTTTTGACACCACCAACACGTCTCGTTGCCCATTTCTAACCTATAATCGAGACTTTTTCGGATTTTAAAGGAAGTGGATATATTATCATACCCACTCTCCTCCCGATTTCTAAACGAGGCTTCGCGCTCGTTTTTTCGTTTTGACACAACCAACACGTCTCGTGGCCCATTTCTAACCTATAATCGAGACTTTTTCGGGTTTTAAAGGAAGTGGATATAATTTCATACCCTCTCTCCTCCCGATTTCTAAACGAGGCTTCGCGCTCGTTTTTTCGTTTTGACACCACCAACACGTCCCGTGGCCCTTTTCAAACCTATAATCTAGATTTTTTCGGGTTTTAAAGGAAGTGGATATAATTTCATACCCTCTCTCCTCCCGATTTCTAAACTAGGCTTCGTGCTCATTTTTTCGTTTTGACACCACCAACACATCTCGTGGCCCATTTCTAACCTATAATCGAGACTTTTTCGGGTTTTAAAGGAAGTGGATATAATTTCATAACCTCTCTCCTCACGATTTCTAAATGCGGCTTCGTGCTCATTTTTTCGTTTTGACACCACCAACACGTCTCGTTGCCCATTTCTAACCTATAATCGAGACTTTTTCGGGTTTTAAAGGAAGTGGATATAATTTCATACCCTCTCTCCTCCCGATTTCAAAACGAGGCTTCGCTCTCGTTTTTTCGTTTTGACACAACCAACACGTCTCGTGGCCCATTTCTAACCTATAATCGAGACTTTTTCGGGTTTTAAAGGAAGTGGATATAATTTCATACCCTCTCTCCTCCCGATTTCTAAACGAGGCTTCGCGCTCATTTTTTCATTTTGACACCACCAACACGTCCCGTGGCCCTTTTCAAACCTATAATCTAGATTTTTTCGGGTTTTAAAGGAAGTGGATATAATTTCATACCCTCTCTCCTCCCGATTTCTAAACTAGGCTTCGTGCTCATTTTTTCGTTTTGACACCACCAACACATCTCGTGGCCCATTTCTAACCTATAATCGAGACTTTTTCGGGTTTTAAAGGAAGTGGATATAATTTCATAACCTCTCTCCTCACGATTTCTAAAGGCGGCTTCGTGCTCGTTTTTTCGTTTTGACACCACCAACACGTCTCGTTGCCCATTTCTAACCTATAATCGAGACTTTTTCGGGTTTTAAAGGAAGTGGATATAATTTCATACCCTCTCTCCTCCCGATTTCAAAACGAGGCTTCGCGCTCGTTTTTTCGTTTTGACACAACCAACACGTCTCGTGGCCCATTTCTAACCTATAATCTAGACATTTTCGGGTTTTAAAGGAACTGGATATAATTTTATTACCTCTCTCCTCACGATTTCTAAATGCGGCTTCGTGCTCGTTTTTTCGTTTTGACACCACCGACACATCTCGTGGCCCATTTCTAACCTATAATCGAGACTTTTTCGGGTTTTAAAGGAAGTGGATATAATTTCATACCCTCTCTCCTCCCAATTTCTAAACGAGGCTTCGCGCTCGTTTTTTCGTTTTGACACCACCAACACGTCCCGTGGCCCTTTTCAAACCTATAATCTAGATTTTTTCGGGTTTTAAAGGAAGTGGATATAATTTCATAACCTCTCTCCTCACGATTTCTAAATGCGGCTTCGTGCTCGTTTTTTCGTTTTGACACCACCAACACGTCTCGTTGCCCATTTCTAACCTATAATCGAGACTTTTTCGGGTTTTAAAGGAAGTGGATATAATTTCATACCCTCTCTCCTCCCGATTTCAAAACGAGGCTTCGCTCTCGTTTTTTCGTTTTGACACAACCAACACGTCTCGTGGCCCATTTCTAACCTATAATCGAGACTTTTTCGGGTTTTAAAGGAAGTGGATATAATTTCATACCCTCTCTCCTCCCGATTTCTAAACGAGGCTTCGCGCTCATTTTTTCATTTTGACACCACCAACACGTCCCGTGGCCCTTTTCAAACCTATAATCTAGATTTTTTCGGGTTTTAAAGGAAGTGGATATAATTTCATACCCTCTCTCCTCCCGATTTCTAAACTAGGCTTCGTGCTCATTTTTTCGTTTTGACACCACCAACACATCTCGTGGCCCATTTCTAACCTATAATCGAGACTTTTTCGGGTTTTAAAGGAAGTGGATATAATTTCATAACCTCTCTCCTCACGATTTCTAAAGGCGGCTTCGTGCTCGTTTTTTCGTTTTGACACCACCAACACGTCTCGTTGCCCATTTCTAACCTATAATCGAGACTTTTTCGGGTTTTAAAGGAAGTGGATATAATTTCATACCCTCTCTCCTCCCGATTTCAAAACGAGGCTTCGCGCTCGTTTTTTCGTTTTGACACAACCAACACGTCTCGTGGCCCATTTCTAACCTATAATCTAGACATTTTCGGGTTTTAAAGGAACTGGATATAATTTCATTACCTCTCTCCTCACGATTTCTAAATGCGGCTTCGTGCTCGTTTTTTCGTTTTGACACCACCGACACATCTCGTGGCCCACTTCTAACCTATAATCGAGACTTTTTCGGGTTTTAAAGGAAGTGGATATAATTTCATACCCTCTCTCCTCCCAATTTCTAAACGAGGCTTCGCGCTCGTTTTTTCGTTTTGACACCACCAACACGTCCCGTGGCCCTTTTCAAACCTATAATCTAGATTTTTTCGGGTTTTAAAGGAAGTGGATATAATTTCATACCCTCTCTCCTCCCGATTTCTAAACTAGGCTTCGTGCTCATTTTTTCGTTTTGACAGCACCAACACATCTCGTGGCCCATTTCTAACCTATAATCGAGACTTTTTCGGGTTTTAAAGGAAGTGGATATAATTTCATAACCTCTCTCCCCACGATTTCTAAATGCGGCTTCGTGCTCGTTTTTTCGTTTTGACACCACCAACACGTCTCGTTGCCCATTTCTAACCTATTATCGAGACTTTTTCGGATTTTAAAGGAAGTGGATATATTTTCAGACCCACTCTCCTCCCGATTTCTATACGAGGCTTCGCGCTCGTTTTTTCGTTTTGACACAACCAAGACGTCTCGTGGCCCATTTCTAACCTATAATCGAGACTTTTTCGGGTTTTAAAGGAAGTGGATATAATTTCATACCCTCTCTCCTCCCGATTTCTAAACGAGGCTTCGCGCTCGTTTTTTCGTTTTGACACCACCAACACGTCCCGTGGCCCTTTTCAAACCTATAATCTTGATTTTTTCGGGTTTTAAAGGAAGTGGATATAATTTCATACCCTCTCTCCTCCCGATTTCTAAACTAGGCTTCGTGCTCATTTTTTCGTTTTGACACCACCAACACATCTCGTAGCCCATTTCTAACCTATAATCGAGACTTTTTCGGGTTTTAAAGGAAGTGGATATAATTTCATAACCTCTCTCCTCACAATTTCTAAATGCGGCTTCGTGCTCGTTTTTTCGTTTTGACACCACCAACACGTCTCGTTGCCCATTTCTAACCTATAATCGAGACTTTTTCGGGTTTTAAAGGAAGTGGATATAATTTCATACCCTCTCTCCTCCCGATTTCTAAACTAGGCTTCGTGCTCATTTTTTCGTTTTGACAGCACCAACACATCTCGTGGCCCATTTCTAACCTATAATCGAGACTTTTTCGGGTTTTAAAGGAAGTGGATATAATTTCATAACCTCTCTCCTCACGATTTCTAAATGCGGCTTCGTGCTCGTTTTTTCGTTTTGACACCACCAACACATCTCGTTGCCCATTTCTAACCTATAATCGAGACTTTTTCGGGTTTTAAAGGAAGTGGATATAATTTCATACCCTCTCTCCTCCCGATTTCAAAACGAGGCTTCGCGCTCGTTTTTTCGTTTTGACACAACCAACACGTCTCGTGGCCCATTTCTAACCTATAATCGAGACTTTTTCGGGTTTTAAAGGAAGTGGATATAATTTCATACCCTCTTTCCTCCCAATTTCTAAACAAGGCTTCGCGCTCGTTTTTTAGTTTTGACACCACCAACAAGTCCTGTGGCCCATTTCTAACCTATAATCCAGACTTTTTCGGGTTTTAAAGGAAGTGGATATAATTTCATACCCTCTCTCCTCCCGATTTCTAAACTAGGCTTCGTGCTCATTTTTTCGTTTTGACAGCACCAACACATCTCGTGGCCCATTTCTAACCTATAATCGAGACTTTTTCGGGTTTTAAAGGAAGTGGATATAATTTCATAACCTCTCTCCTCACGATTTCTAAATGCGGCTTCGTGCTCGTTTTTTCGTTTTGACACCACCAACACGTCTCGTTGCCCATTTCTAACCTATAATCGAGACTTTTTCGGATTTTAAAGGAAGTGGATATATTTTCAGACCCACTCTCCTCCCGATTTCTATACGAGGCTTCGCGCTCGTTTTTTCGTTTTGACACAACCAAGACGTCTCGTGGCCCATTTCTAACCTATAATCGAGACTTTTTCGGGTTTTAAAGGAAGTGGATATAATTTCATACCCTCTCTCCTCCCGATTTCTAAACGAGGCTTCGCGCTCGTTTTTTCGTTTTGACACCACCAACACGTCCCGTGGCCCTTTTGAAACCTATAAACTTGATTTTTTCGGGTTTTAAAGGAAGTGGATATAATTTCATACCCTCTCTCCTCCCGATTTCTAAACTAGGCTTCGTGCTCATTTTTTCGTTTTGACACCACCAACACATCTCGTAGCCCATTTCTAACCTATAATCGAGACTTTTTCGGGTTTTAAAGGAAGTGGATATAATTTCATAACCTCTCTCCTCACAATTTCTAAATGCGGCTTCGTGCTCGTTTTTTCGTTTTGACACCACCAACACGTCTCGTTGCCCATTTCTAACCTATAATCGAGACTTTTTCGGGTTTTAAAGGAAGTGGATATAATTTCATACCCTCTCTCCTCCCGATTTCTAAACTAGGCTTCGTGCTCATTTTTTCGTTTTGACAGCACCAACACATCTCGTGGCCCATTTCTAACCTATAATCGAGACTTTTTCGGGTTTTAAAGGAAGTGGATATAATTTCATAACCTCTCTCCTCACGATTTCTAAATGCGGCTTCGTGCTCGTTTTTTCGTTTTGACACCACCAACACGTCTCGTTGCCCATTTCTAACCTATAATCGAGACTTTTTCGGATTTTAAAGGAAGTGGATATATTTTCAGACCCACTCTCCTCCCGATTTCTATACGAGGCTTCGCGCTCGTTTTTTCGTTTTGACACAACCAAGACGTCTCGTGGCCCATTTCTAACCTATAATCGAGACTTTTTCGGGTTTTAAAGGAAGTGGATATAATTTCATACCCTCTCTCCAACCGATTTCTAAACGAGGCTTCGCGCTCGTTTTTTCGTTTTGACACCACCAACACGTCCCGTGGCCCTTTTCAAACCTATAATCTTGATTTTTTCGGGTTTTAAAGGAAGTGGATATAATTTCATACCCTCTCTCCTCCCGATTTCTAAACTAGGCTTCGTGCTCATTTTTTCGTTTTGACACCACCAACACATCTCGTAGCCCATTTCTAACCTATAATCGAGACTTTTTCGGGTTTTAAAGGAAGTGGATATAATTTCATAACCTCTCTCCTCACAATTTCTAAATGCGGCTTCGTGCTCGTTTTTTCGTTTTGACACCACCAACACGTCTCGTTGCCCATTTCTAACCTATAATCGAGACTTTTTCGGGTTTTAAAGGAAGTGGATATAATTTCATACCCTCTCTCCTCCCGATTTCTAAACTAGGCTTCGTGCTCATTTTTTCGTTTTGACAGCACCAACACATCTCGTGGCCCATTTCTAACCTATAATCGAGACTTTTTCGGGTTTTAAAGGAAGTGGATATAATTTCATACCCTCTCTCCTCCCGATTTCTAAACGCGGCTTCGCTCTCGTTTTTTCGTTTTGACACCACCAACACGTCTCGTTGCCCATTTCTAACCTATAATCGAGACTTTTTCGGATTTTAAAGGAAGTGGATATAATTTCATACCCTCTCTCCTCCCGATTTCAAAACTAGGCTTCGCGCTCGTTTTTTCGTTTTGACACCACCAACACGTCTCGTGGCCCATTTCTAACCTATAATCGAGACTTTTTCGGGTTTTAAAGGAAGTGGATATAATTTCATACCCTCTCTCCTCCCGATTTCTAAACTAGGCTTCGTGCTCATTTTTTCGTTTTGACAGCACCAACACATCTCGTGGCCCATTTCTAACCTATAATCGAGACTTTTTCGGGTTTTAAAGGAAGTGGATATAATTTCATAACCTCTCTCCTCACGATTTCTAAATCCGGCTTCGTGCTCGTTTTTTCGTTTTGACACCACCAACACGTCTCGTTGCCCATTTCTAACCTATAATCGAGACTTTTTCGGATTTTAAAGGAAGTGGATATATTTTCATACCCACTCTCCTCCCGATTTCTAAACGAGGCTTCGCGCTCGTTTTTTCGTTTTGACACAACCAACACGTCTCGTGGCCCATTTCTAACCTATAATCGAGACTTTTTCAGGTTTTAAAGGAAGTGGATATAATTTCATACCCTCTCTCCTCCCGATTTCTAAACGAGGCTTCGTGCTCATTTTTTCGTTTTGACACCACCAACAAGTCCTGTGGCCCATTTCTAACCTATAATCCAGACTTTTTCGGGTTTTAAAGGAAGTTGATATAATTTCATACCCTCTCTCCTCCCGATTTCTAAACGAGGCTTCGCGCTCGTTTTTTCGTTTTGACACCACCAACACGTCCCGTGGCCCTTTTCAAACCTATAATCTAGATTTTTTCGGATTTTAAAGGAAGTGGATATAATTTCATACCCTCTCTCCTCCCGATTTCTAAACTACGCTTCGTGCTCATTTTTTCGTTTTGACAGCACCAACACATCTCGTGGCCCATTTCTAACCTATAATCGAGACTTTTTCGGGTTTTAAAGGATGTGGATATAATTTCATAACCTCTCTCCTCACGATTTCTAAATGCGGCTTCGTGCTCATTTTTTCGTTTTGACACCACCAACACGTCTCGTTGCCCATTTCTAACCTATAATCGAGACTTTTTCGGATTTTAAAGGAAGTGGATATATTTTCATACCCACTCTCCTCCCGATTTCTAAACGAGGCTTAGCGCTCGTTTTTTCATTTTGACACAACCAACACGTCTCGTGGCCCATTTCTAACCTATAATCGAGACTTTTTCGGGTTTTAAAGGAAGTTGATATAATTTCATACCCTCTCTCCTCCCGATTTCTAAACGAGGCTTCGCGCTCGTTTTTTCGTTTTGACACCACCAACACGTCCCGTGGCCCTTTTCAAACCTATAATCTAGATTTTTTCGGGTTTTAAAGGAAGTGGATATAATTTCATACCCTCTCTTCTCCCGATTTCTAAACTAGGCTTCGTGCTCATTTTTTCGTTTTGACACCACCAACACATCTCGTGGCCCATTTCTAACCTATAATCGAGACTTTTTCGGGTTTTAAAGGAAGTGGATATAATTTCATAACCTCTCTCCTCACGATTTCTAAATGCGGCTTCGTGCTCGTTTTTTCGTTTTGACACCACCAACACGTCTCGTTGCCCATTTCTAACCTATAATCGAGACTTTTTCGGATTTTAAAGGAAGTGGATATATTTTCAGACCCACTCTCCTCCTGATTTCTATACGAGGCTTCGCGCTCGTTTTTTCGTTTTGACACAACCAAGACGTCTCGTGGCCCATTTCTAACCTATAATCGAGACTTTTTCGGGTTTTAAAGGAAGTGGATATAATTTCATACCCTCTCTCCTCCCGATTTCTAAACGAGGCTTCGCGCTCGTTTTTTCGTTTTGACACCACCAACACGTCCCGTGGCCCTTTTCAAACCTATAATCTTGATTTTTTCGGGTTTTAAAGGAAGTGGATATAATTTCATACCCTCTCTCCTCCCGATTTCTAAACTAGGCTTCGTGCTCATTTTTTCGTTTTGACACCACCAACACATCTCGTAGCCCATTTCTAAACTATAATCGAGACTTTTTCGGGTTTTAAAGGAAGTGGATATAATTTCATAACCTCTCTCCTCACAATTTCTAAATGCGGCTTCGTGCTCGTTTTTTCGTTTTGACACCACCAACACGTCTCGTTGCCCATTTCTAACCTATAATCGAGACTTTTTCGGGTTTTAAAGGATGTGGATATAATTTCATACCCTCTCTCCTCCCGATTTCTAAACTAGGCTTCGTGCTCATTTTTTCGTTTTGACAGCACCAACACATCTCGTGGCCCATTTCTAACCTATAATCGAGACTTTTTCGGGTTTTAAAGGAAGTGGATATAATTTCATACCCTCTCTCCTCCCGATTTCAAAACGAGGCTTCGCTCTCGTTTTTTCGTTTTGACACAACCAACACGTCTCGTGGCCCATTTCTATCCTATAATCGAGACTTTTTCGGGTTTTAAAGGAAGTGGATATAATTTCATACCCTCTCTCCTCCCGATTTCTAAACGAGGCTTCGCGCTCGTTTTTTCGTTTTGACACCACCAACACGTCCCGTGGCCCTTTTGAAACCTATAATCTTGATTTTTTCGGGTTTTAAAGGAAGTGGATATAATTTCATACCCTCTCTCCTCCCGATTTCTAAACTAGGCTTCGTGCTCATTTTTTCGTTTTGACACCACCAACACATCTCGTAGCCCATTTCTAACCTATAATCGAGACTTTTTCGGGTTTTAAAGGAAGTGGATATAATTTCATAACCTCTCTCCTCACAATTTCTAAATGCGGCTTCGTGCTCGTTTTTTCGTTTTGACACCACCAACACGTCTCGTTGCCCATTTCTAACCTATAATCGAGACTTTTTCGGGTTTTAAAGGAAGTGGATATAATTTCATACCCTCTCTCCTCCCGATTTCAAAACGAGGTTTCGCTCTCGTTTTTTCGTTTTGACACAACCAACACGTCTCGTGGTCCATTTCTAACCTATAATCTAGACATTTTCGGGTTTTAAAGGAAGTGGATATAATTTCATAACCTCTCTGCTCACGATTTCTAAATGCGGCTTCGTGCTCGTTTTTTCGTTTTGACACCACCAACACATCTCGTGGCCCATTTCTAACCTATAATCGAGACTTTTTCGGGTTTTAAAGGAAGTGGATATAATTTCATACCCTCTCTCCTCCCAATTTCTAAACGAGGCTTCGCGCTCGTTTTTTCGTTTTGACACCACCAACACGTCCCGTGGCCCTTTTCAAACCTATATTCTAGATTTTTTCGGGTTTTAAAGGAAGTGGATATAATTTCATACCCTCTCTCCTCCCGATTTCTAAACTAGGCTTCGTGCTCATTTTTTCGTTTTGACAGCACCAACACATCTCGTGGCCCATTTCTAACCTATAATCGAGACTTTTTCGGGTTTTAAAGGAAGTGGATATAATTTCATAACCTCTCTCCTCACGATTTCTAAATCCGGCTTCGTGCTCGTTTTTTCGTTTTGACACCACCAACACGTCTCGTTGCCCATTTCTAACCTATAATCGAGACTTTTTCGGATTTTAAAGGAAGTGGATATATTTTCATACCCACTCTCCTCCCGATTTCTAAACGAGGCTTCGCGCTCGTTTTTTCGTTTTGACACAACCAACACGTCTCGTGGCCCATTTCTAACCTATAATCGAGACTTTTTCGGGTTTTAAAGGAAGTGGATATAATTTCATACCCTCTCTCCTCCCGATTTCTAAACGAGGCTTCGTGCTCATTTTTTCGTTTTGACACCACCAACAAGTCCTGTGGCCCATTTCTAACCTATAATCCAGACTTTTTCGGGTTTTAAAGGAAGTGGATATAATTTCATACCCTCTCTCCTCCCGATTTCTAAACGAGGCTTCGCGCTCGTTTTTTCGTTTTGACACCACCAACACGTCCCGTGGCCCTTTTCAAACCTATAATCTAGATTTTTTCGGGTTTTAAAGGAAGTGGATATAATTTCATACCCTCTCTCCTCCCGATTTCTAAACTACGCTTCGTGCTCATTTTTTCGTTTTGACAGCACCAACACATCTCGTCGCCCATTTCTAACCTATAATCGAGACTTTTTCGGGTTTTAAAGGATGTGGATATAATTTCATAACCTCTCTCCTCACGATTTCTAAATGCGGCTTCGTGCTCATTTTTTCGTTTTGACACCACCAACACGTCTCGTTGCCCATTTCTAACCTATAATCGAGACTTTTCGGATTTTAAAGGAAGTGGATATATTATCATACCCACTCTCCTCCCGATTTCTAAACGCGGCTTCGCTCTCGTTTTTTCGTTTTGACACAACCAAGACGTCTCGTGGCCCATTTCTAACCTATAATCGAGACTTTTTCGGGTTTTAAAGGAAGTGAATATAATTTCATACCCTCTCTCCTCCCGATTTCTAAACGAGGCTTCGCGCTCGTTTTTTCGTTTTGACACCACCAACACGTCCCGTGGCCCTTTTCAAACCTATAATCTAGATTTTTTCGGGTTTTAAAGGAAGTGGATATAATTTCATACCCTCTCTCCTCCCGATTTCTAAACTAGGCTTCGTGCTCATTTTTTCGTTTTGACAGCACCAACACATCTCGTGGCCCATTTCTAACCTATAATCGAGACTTTTTCGGGTTTTAAAGGAAGTGGATATAATTTCATAACCTCTCTCCTCACGATTTCTAAATCCGGCTTCGTGCTCGTTTTTTCGTTTTGACACCACCAACACGTCTCGTTGCCCATTTCTAACCTATGATCGAGACTTTTTCGGATTTTAAAGGAAGTGGATATATTTTCATACCCACTCTCCTCCCGATTTCTAAACGAGGCTTCGCGCTCGTTTTTTCGTTTTGACACAACCAACACGTCTCGTGGCCCATTTCTAACCTATAATCGAGACTTTTTCGGGTTTTAAAGGAAGTGGATATAATTTCATACCCTCTCTCCTCCCGATTTCTAAACGAGGCTTCGTGCTCATTTTTTCGTTTTGACACCACCAACAAGTCCTGTGGCCCATTTCTAACCTATAATCCAGACTTTTTCGGGTTTTAAAGGAAGTGGATATAATTTCATACCCTCTCTCCTCCCGATTTCTAAACGAGGCTTCGCGCTCGTTTTTTCGTTTTGACACCACCAACACGTCCCGTGGCCCTTTTCAAACCTATAATCTAGATTTTTTCGGGTTTTAAAGGAAGTGCATATAATTTCATACCCTCTCTCCTCCCGATTTCTAAACTACGCTTCGTGCTCATTTTTTCGTTTTGACAGCACCAACACATCTCGTGGCCCATTTCTAACCTATAATCGAGACTTTTTCGGGTTTTAAAGGATGTGGATATAATTTCATAACCTCTCTCCTCACGATTTCTAAATGCGGCTTCGTGCTCATTTTTTCGTTTTGACACCACCAACACGTCTCGTTGCCCATTTCTAACCTATAATTGAGACTTTTTCGGATTTTAAAGGAAGTGGATATATTTTCATACCCACTCTCCTCCCGATTTCTAAACGAGGCTTCGCGCTCGTTTTTTCGTTTTGACACAACCAACACGTCTCGTGGCCCATTTCTAACCTATAATCGAGACTTTTTCGGGTTTTAAAGGAAGTTGATATAATTTCATACCCTCTCTCCTCCCGATTTCTAAACGAGGCTTCGCGCTCGTTTTTTCGTTTTGACACCACCAACACGTCCCGTGGCCCTTTTCAAACCTATAATCTAGATTTTTTCGGGTTTTAAAGGAAGTGGATATAATTTCATACCCTCTCTCCTCCCGATTTCTAAACTAGGCTTCGTGCTCATTTTTTCGTTTTGACACCACCAACACATCTCGTGGCCCATTTCTAACCTATAATCGAGACTTTTTCGGGTTTTAAAGGAAGTGGATATAATTTCATAACCTCTCTCCTCACGATTTCTAAATGCGGCTTCGTGCTCATTTTTTCGTTTTGACACCACCAACACGTCTCGTTGCCCATTTCTAACCTATAATCGAGACTTTTTCGGGTTTTAAAGGAAGTGGATATAATTTCATACCCTCTCTCCTCCCGATTTCAAAACGAGGCTTCGCTCGCGTTTTTTCGTTTTGACACAACCAACACGTCTCGTGGCCCATTTCTAACCTATAATCGAGACTTTTTTGGGTTTTAAAGGAAGTGGATATAATTTCATACCCTCTCTCCTCCCGATTTCTAAACGAGGCTTCGCGCTCATTTTTTCATTTTGACACCACCAACACGTCCCGTGGCCCTTTTCAAACCTATAATCTAGATTTTTTCGGGTTTTAAAGGAAGTGGATATAATTTCATACCCTCTCTCCTCCCGATTTCTAAACTAGGCTTCGTGCTCATTTTTTCGTTTTGACACCACCAACACATCTCGTGGCCCATTTCTAACCTATAATCGAGACTTTTTCGGGTTTTAAAGGAAGTGGATATAATTTCATAACCTCTCTCCTCACGATTTCTAAATCCGGCTTCGTGCTCGTTTTTTCGTTTTGACACCACCAACACGTCTCGTTGCCCATTTCTAACCTATAATCGAGACTTTTTCGGATTTTAAAGGAAGTGGATATATTTTCATACCCACTCTCCTCCCGATTTCTAAACGAGGCTTCGCGCTCGTTTTTTCGTTTTGACACAACCAACACGTCTCGTGGCCCATTTCTAACCTATAATCGAGACTTTTTCGGGTTTTAAAGGAAGTGGATATAATTTCATACCCTCTCTCCTCCCGATTTCTAAACGAGGCTTCGCGCTCGTTTTTTCGTTTTGACACAACCAACATGTCTCGTGGCCCATTTCTAACCTATAATCGAGACTTTTTTGGGTTTTAAAGGAAGTGGATATAATTTCATACCCTCTCTCCTCCCGATTTCTAAACGAGGCTTCGCGCTCGTTTTTTCGTTTTGACACAACCAACACGTCTCGTGGCCCATTTCTAACCTATAATCGAGACTTTTTCGGGTTTTAAAGGAAGTGGATATAATTTCATACCCTCTCTCCTCCCGATTTCTAAACGAGGCTTCGCGCTCATTTTTTCGTTTTGACACCACCAACACGTCCCGTGGCCCTTTTCAAACCTATAATCTAGATTTTTTCGGGTTCTAAAGGAAGTGGATATAATTTCATACCCTCTCTCCTCCCGATTTCTAAACTAGGCTTCGTGCTCATTTTTTCGTTTTGACACCACCAACACATCTCGTGGCCCATTTCTAACCTATAATCGAGACTTTTTCGGGTTTTAAAGGAAGTGGATATAATTTCATAACCTCTCTCCTCACGATTTCTAAATGCGGCTTCGTGCTCGTTTTTTCGTTTTGACACCACCAACGCGTCTCGTTGCCCATTTCTAACCTATAATCGAGACTTTTTCAGATTTTAAAGGAAGTGGATATATTTTCATACCCACTCTCCTCCCGATTTCTAAACGAGGCTTCGCGCTCGTTTTTTCGTTTTAACACAACCAACACGTCTCGTGGCCCATTTCTAACTTATAATCGAGACTTTTTCGGGTTTTAAAGGATGTGGATATAATTTCATAACCTCTCTCCTCACGATTTCTAAATGCGGCTTCGTGCTCATTTTTTCGTTTTGACACCACCAACACGTCTCGTTGCCCATTTCTAACCTATAATCGAGACTTTTTCGGATTTTAAAGGAAGTGGATATATTATCATACCCACTCTCCTCCCGATTTCTAAACGCGGCTTCGCTCTCGTTTTTTCGTTTTGACACAACCAACACGTCTCGTGGCCCATTTCTAACCTATAATCGAGACTTTTTCGGGTTTTAAAGGAAGTGGATATAATTTCATACCCTCTCTCCTCCCGATTTCTAAACGAGGCTTCGCGCTCGTTTTTTCGTTTTGACACCACCAACACGTCCCGTGGCCCTTTTCAAACCTATAATCTAGATTTTTTCGGGTTTTAAAGGAAGTGGATATAATTTCATACCCTCTCTCCTCCCGATTTCTAAACTAGGCTTCGTGCTCATTTTTTCGTTTTGACAGCACCAACACATCTCGTGGCCCATTTCTAACCTATAATCGAGACTTTTTCGGGTTTTAAAGGAAGTGGATATAATTTCATAACCTCTCTCCTCACGATTTCTAAATCAGGCTTCGTGCTCGTTTTTTCGTTTTGACACCACCAACACGTCTCGTTGCCCATTTCTAACCTATGATCGAGACTTTTTCGGATTTTAAAGGAAGTGGATATATTTTCATACCCACTCTCCTCCCGATTTCTAAACGAGGCTTCGCGCTCGTTTTTTCGTTTTGACACAACCAACACGTCTCGTGGCCCATTTCTAACCTATAATCGAGACTTTTTCGGGTTTTAAAGGAAGTGGATATAATTTCATACCCTCTCTCCTCCCGATTTCTAAACGAGGCTTCGTGCTCATTTTTTCGTTTTGACACCACCAACAAGTCCTGTGGCCCATTTCTAACCTATAATCCAGACTTTTTCGGGTTTTAAAGGAAGTGGATATAATTTCATACCCTCTCTCCTCCCGATTTCTAAACGAGGCTTCGCGCTCGTTTTTTCGTTTTGACACCACCAACACGTCCCGTGGCCCTTTTCAAACCTATAATCTAGATTTTTTCGGGTTTTAAAGGAAGTGGATATAATTTCATACCCTCTCTCCTCCCGATTTCTAAACTACGCTTCGTGCTCATTTTTTCGTTTTGACAGCACCAACACATCTCGTGGCCCATTTCTAACCTATAATCGAGACTTTTTCGGGTTTTAAAGGATGTGGATATAATTTCATAACCTCTCTCCTCACGATTTCTAAATGCGGCTTCGTGCTCATTTTTTCGTTTTGACACCACCAACACGTCTCGTTGCCCATTTCTAACCTATAATCGAGACTTTTCGGATTTTAAAGGAAGTGGATATATTATCATACCCACTCTCCTCCCGATTTCTAAACGCGGCTTCGCTCTCGTTTTTTCGTTTTGACACAACCAAGACGTCTCGTGGCCCATTTCTAACCTATAATCGAGACTTTTTCGGGTTTTAAAGGAAGTGAATATAATTTCATACCCTCTCTCCTCCCGATTTCTAAACGAGGCTTCGCGCTCGTTTTTTCGTTTTGACACCACCAACACGTCCCGTGGCCCTTTTCAAACCTATAATCTAGATTTTTTCGGGTTTTAAAGGAAGTGGATATAATTTCATACCCTCTCTCCTCCCGATTTCTAAACTAGGCTTCGTGCTCATTTTTTCGTTTTGACAGCACCAACACATCTCGTGGCCCATTTCTAACCTATAATCGAGACTTTTTCGGGTTTTAAAGGAAGTGGATATAATTTCATAACCTCTCTCCTCACGATTTCTAAATCCGGCTTCGTGCTCGTTTTTTCGTTTTGACACCACCAACACGTCTCGTTGCCCATTTCTAACCTATGATCGAGACTTTTTCGGATTTTAAAGGAAGTGGATATATTTTCATACCCACTCTCCTCCCGATTTCTAAACGAGGCTTCGCGCTCGTTTTTTCGTTTTGACACAACCAACACGTCTCGTGGCCCATTTCTAACCTATAATCGAGACTTTTTCGGGTTTTAAAGGAAGTGGATATAATTTCATACCCTCTCTCCTCCCGATTTCTAAACGAGGCTTCGTGCTCATTTTTTCGTTTTGACACCACCAACAAGTCCTGTGGCCCATTTCTAACCTATAATCCAGACTTTTTCGGGTTTTAAAGGAAGTGGATATAATTTCATACCCTCTCTCCTCCCGATTTCTAAACGAGGCTTCGCGCTCGTTTTTTCGTTTTGACACCACCAACACGTCCCGTGGCCCTTTTCAAACCTATAATCTAGATTTTTTCGGGTTTTAAAGGAAGTGCATATAATTTCATACCCTCTCTCCTCCCGATTTCTAAACTACGCTTCGTGCTCATTTTTTCGTTTTGACAGCACCAACACATCTCGTGGCCCATTTCTAACCTATAATCGAGACTTTTTCGGGTTTTAAAGGATGTGGATATAATTTCATAACCTCTCTCCTCACGATTTCTAAATGCGGCTTCGTGCTCATTTTTTCGTTTTGACACCACCAACACGTCTCTTTGCCCATTTCTAACCTATAATTGAGACTTTTTC
Organism: Thalia dealbata; assembly: GCA_030544415.1. Lineage (NCBI taxonomy): Eukaryota > Viridiplantae > Streptophyta > Magnoliopsida > Zingiberales > Marantaceae > Thalia > Thalia dealbata. Next base: position 12,149,646 of record CM060458.1, on the reverse strand, counting down.
GGATTTTAAAGGAAGTGGATATATTTTCATACCCACTCTCCTCCCGATTTCTAAACGAGGCTTCGCGCTCGTTTTTTCGTTTTGACACAACCAACACGTCTCGTGGCCCATTTCTAACCTATAATCGAGACTTTTTCGGGTTTTAAAGGAAGTGGATATAATTTCATACCCTCTCTCCTCCCGATTTCTAAACGAGGCTTCGTGCTCATTTTTTCGTTTTGACACCACCAACACGTCTCGTTGCCCATTTCTAACCTATAATCGAGACTTTTCGGATTTTAAAGGAAGTGGATATATTATCATACCCACTCTCCTCCCGATTTCTAAACGCGGCTTCGCTCTCGTTTTTTCGTTTTGACACAACCAAGACGTCTCGTGGCCCATTTCTAACCTATAATCGAGACTTTTTCGGGTTTTAAAGGAAGTGAATATAATTTCATACCCTCTCTCCTCCCGATTTCTAAACGAGGCTTCGCGCTCGTTTTTTCGTTTTGACACCACCAACACGTCCCGTGGCCCTTTTCAAACCTATAATCTAGATTTTTTCGGGTTTTAAAGGAAGTGGATATAATTTCATACCCTCTCTCCTCCCGATTTCTAAACTAGGCTTCGTGCTCATTTTTTCGTTTTGACAGCACCAACACATCTCGTGGCCCATTTCTAACCTATAATCGAGACTTTTTCGGGTTTTAAAGGAAGTGGATATAATTTCATAACCTCTCTCCTCACGATTTCTAAATCCGGCTTCGTGCTCGTTTTTTCGTTTTGACACCACCAACACGTCTCGTTGCCCATTTCTAACCTATGATCGAGACTTTTTCGGATTTTAAAGGAAGTGGATATATTTTCATACCCACTCTCCTCCCGATTTCTAAACGAGGCTTCGCGCTCGTTTTTTCGTTTTGACACAACCAACACGTCTCGTGGCCCATTTCTAACCTATAATCGAGACTTTTTCGGGTTTTAAAGGAAGTGGATATAATTTCATACCCTCTCTCCTCCCGATTTCTAAACGAGGCTTCGTGCTCATTTTTTCGTTTTGACACCACCAACAAGTCCTGTGGCCCATTTCTAACCTATAATCCAGACTTTTTCGGGTTTTAAAGGAAGTGGATATAATTTCATACCCTCTCTCCTCCCGATTTCTAAACGAGGCTTCGCGCTCGTTTTTTCGTTTTGACACCACCAACACGTCCCGTGGCCCTTTTCAAACCTATAATCTAGATTTTTTCGGGTTTTAAAGGAAGTGCATATAATTTCATACCCTCTCTCCTCCCGATTTCTAAACTACGCTTCGTGCTCATTTTTTCGTTTTGACAGCACCAACACATCTCGTGGCCCATTTCTAACCTATAATCGAGACTTTTTCGGGTTTTAAAGGATGTGGATATAATTTCATAACCTCTCTCCTCACGATTTCTAAATGCGGCTTCGTGCTCATTTTTTCGTTTTGACACCACCAACACGTCTCGTTTCCCATTTCTAACCTATAATCGAGACTTTTTCGGATTTTAAAGGAAGTGGATATATTTTCATACCCACTCTCCTCCCGATTTCTAAACGAGGCTTCGCGCTCGTTTTTTCGTTTTGACACAACCAACACGTCTCGTGGCCCATTTCTAACCTATAATCGAGACTTTTTCGGGTTTTAAAGGAAGTTGATATAATTTCATACCCTCTCTCCTCCCGATTTCTAAACGAGGCTTCGCGCTCGTTTTTTCGTTTTGACACCACCAACACGTCCCGTGGCCCTTTTCAAACCTATAATCTAGATTTTTTCGGGTTTTAAAGGAAGTGGATATAATTTCATACCCTCTCTCCTCCCGATTTCTAAACTAGGCTTCGTGCTCATTTTTTCGTTTTGACACCACCAACACATCTCGTGGCCCATTTCTAACCTATAATCGAGACTTTTTCGGGTTTTAAAGGAAGTGGATATAATTTCATAACCTCTCTCCTCACGATTTCTAAATGCGGCTTCGTGCTCATTTTTTCGTTTTGACACCACCAACACGTCTCGTTGCCCATTTCTAACCTATAATCGAGACTTTTTCGGGTTTTAAAGGAAGTGGATATAATTTCATACCCTCTCTCCTCCCGATTTCAAAACGAGGCTTCGCTCGCGTTTTTTCGTTTTGACACAACCAACACGTCTCGTGGCCCATTTCTAACCTATAATCGAGACTTTTTTGGGTTTTAAAGGAAGTGGATATAATTTCATACCCTCTCTCCTCCCGATTTCTAAACGAGGCTTCGCGCTCATTTTTTCATTTTGACACCACCAACACGTCCCGTGGCCCTTTTCAAACCTATAATCTAGATTTTTTCGGGTTTTAAAGGAAGTGGATATAATTTCATACCCTCTCTCCTCCCGATTTCTAAACTAGGCTTCGTGCTCATTTTTTCGTTTTGACACCACCAACACGTCTCGTTTCCCATTTCTAACCTATAATCGAGACTTTTTCGGATTTTAAAGGAAGTGGATATATTTTCATACCCACTCTCCTCCCGATTTCTAAACGAGGCTTCGCGCTCGTTTTTTCGTTTTGACACAACCAACACGTCTCGTGGCCCATTTCTAACCTATAATCGAGACTTTTTCGGGTTTTAAAGGAAGTTGATATAATTTCATACCCTCTCTCCTCCCGATTTCTAAACGAGGCTTCGCGCTCGTTTTTTCGTTTTGACACCACCAACACGTCCCGTGGCCCTTTTCAAACCTATAATCTAGATTTTTTCGGGTTTTAAAGGAAGTGGATATAATTTCATACCCTCTCTCCTCCCGATTTCTAAACTAGGCTTCGTGCTCATTTTTTCGTTTTGACACCACCAACACATCTCGTGGCCCATTTCTAACCTATAATCGAGACTTTTTCGGGTTTTAAAGGAAGTGGATATAATTTCATAACCTCTCTCCTCACGATTTCTAAATGCGGCTTCGTGCTCATTTTTTCGTTTTGACACCACCAACACGTCTCGTTGCCCATTTCTAACCTATAATCGAGACTTTTTCGGGTTTTAAAGGAAGTGGATATAATTTCATACCCTCTCTCCTCCCGATTTCAAAACGAGGCTTCGCTCGCGTTTTTTCGTTTTGACACAACCAACACGTCTCGTGGCCCATTTCTAACCTATAATCGAGACTTTTTTGGGTTTTAAAGGAAGTGGATATAATTTCAGACCCTCTCTCCTCCCGATTTCTAAACGAGGCTTCGCGCTCATTTTTTCATTTTGACACCACCAACACGTCCCGTGGCCCTTTTCAAACCTATAATCTAGATTTTTTCGGGTTTTAAAGGAAGTGGATATAATTTCATACCCTCTCTCCTCCCGATTTCTAAACTAGGCTTCGTGCTCATTTTTTCGTTTTGACACCACCAACACATCTCGTGGCCCATTTCTAACCTATAATCGAGACTTTTTCGGGTTTTAAAGGAAGTGGATATAATTTCATAACCTCTCTCCTCACGATTTCTAAATCCGGCTTCGTGCTCGTTTTTTCGTTTTGACACCACCAACACGTCTCGTTGCCCATTTCTAACCTATAATCGAGACTTTTTCGGATTTTAAAGGAAGTGGATATATTTTCATACCCACTCTCCTCCCGATTTCTAAACGAGGCTTCGCGCTCGTTTTTTCGTTTTGACACAACCAACACGTCTCGTGGCCCATTTCTAACCTATAATCGAGACTTTTTCGGGTTTTAAAGGAAGTGGATATAATTTCATACCCTCTCTCCTCCCGATTTCTAAACGAGGCTTCGCGCTCGTTTTTTCATTTTGACACAACCAACACGTCTCGTGGCCCATTTCTAACCTATAATCGAGACTTTTTTGGGTTTTAAAGGAAGTGGATATAATTTCATACCCTCTCTCCTCCCGATTTCTAAACGAGGCTTCGCGCTCGTTTTTTCGTTTTGACACAACCAACACGTCTCGTGGCCCATTTCTAACCTATAATCGAGACTTTTTCGGGTTTTAAAGGAAGTGGATATAATTTCATACCCTCTCTCCTCCCGATTTCTAAACAAGGCTTCGCGCTCATTTTTTCGTTTTGACACCACCAACACGTCCCGTGGCCCTTTTCAAACCTATAATCTAGATTTTTTCGGGTTCTAAAGGAAGTGGATATAATTTCATACCCTCTCTCCTCCCGATTTCTAAACTAGGCTTCGTGCTCATTTTTTCGTTTTGACACCACCAACACATCTCGTGGCCCATTTCTAACCTATAATCGAGACTTTTTCGGGTTTTAAAGGAAGTGGATATAATTTCATAACCTCTCTCCTCACGATTTCTAAATGCGGCTTCGTGCTCGTTTTTTCGTTTTGACACCACCAACGCGTCTCGTTGCCCATTTCTAACCTATAATCGAGACTTTTTCAGATTTTAAAGGAACTGGATATATTTTCATACCCACTCTCCTCCCGATTTCTAAACGAGGCTTCGCGCTCGTTTTTTCGTTTTAACACAACCAACACGTCTCGTGGCCCATTTCTAACTTATAATCGAGACTTTTTCGGGTTTTAAAGGATGTGGATATAATTTCATAACCTCTCTCCTCACGATTTCTAAATGCGGCTTCGTGCTCATTTTTTCGTTTTGACACCACCAACACGTCTCGTTGCCCATTTCTAACCTATAATCGAGACTTTTTCGGATTTTAAAGGAAGTGGATATATTATCGTACCCACTCTCCTCCCGATTTCTAAACGCGGCTTCGCTCTCGTTTTTTCGTTTTGACACAACCAACACGTCTCGTGGCCCATTTCTAACCTATAATCGAGACTTTTTCGGGTTTTAAAGGAAGTGGATATAATTTCATACCCTCTCTCCTCCCGATTTCTAAACGAGGCTTCGCGCTCGTTTTTTCGTTTTGACACCACCAACACGTCCCGTGGCCCTTTTCAAACCTATAATCTAGATTTTTTCGGGTTTTAAAGGAAGTGGATATAATTTCATACCCTCTCTCCTCCCGATTTCTAAACTAGGCTTCGTGCTCATTTTTTCGTTTTGATAGCACCAACACATCTCGTGGCCCTTTTCTAACCTATAATCGAGACTTTTTCGGGTTTTAAAGGAAGTGGATATAATTTCATAACCTCTCTCCTCACGATTTCTAAATCCGGCTTCGTGCTCGTTTTTTCGTTTTGACACCACCAACACGTCTCGTTGCCCATTTCTAACCTATGATCGAGACTTTTTCGGATTTTAAAGGAAGTGGATATATTTTCATACCCACTCTCCTCCCGATTTCTAAACGAGGCTTCGCGCTCGTTTTTTCGTTTTGACACAACCAACACGTCTCGTGGCCCATTTCTAACCTATAATCGAGACTTTTTCGGGTTTTAAAGGAAGTGGATATAATTTCATACCCTCTCTCCTCCCGATTTCTAAACGAGGCTTCGTGCTCATTTTTTCGTTTTGACACCACCAACAAGTCCTGTGGCCCATTTCTAACCTATAATCCAGACTTTTTCGGGTTTTAAAGGAAGTGGATATAATTTCATACCCTCTCTCCTCCCGATTTCTAAACGAGGCTTCGCGCTCGTTTTTTCGTTTTGACACCACCAACACGTCCCGTGGCCCTTTTCAAACCTATAATCTAGATTTTTTCGGGTTTTAAAGGAAGTGGATATAATTTCATACCCTCTCTCCTCCCGATTTCTAAACTACGCTTCGTGCTCATTTTTTCGTTTTGACAGCACCAACACATCTCGTGGCCCATTTCTAACCTATAATCGAGACTTTTTCGGGTTTTAAAGGATGTGGATATAATTTCATAACCTCTCTCCTCACGATTTCTAAATGCGGCTTCGTGCTCATTTTTTCGTTTTGACACCACCAACACGTCTCGTTGCCCATTTCTAACCTATAATCGAGACTTTTTCGGATTTTAAAGGAAGTGGATATATTTTCATACCCACTCTCCTCCCGATTTCTAAACGAGGCTTCGCGCTCGTTTTTTCGTTTTGACACAACCAACACCTCTCGTGGCCCATTTCTAACCTATAATCGAGACTTTTTCGGGTTTTAAAGAAAGTTGATATAATTTCATACCCTCTCTCCTCCCGATTTCTAAACGAGGCTTCGCGCTCGTTTTTTCGTTTTGACACCACCAACACGTCCCGTGGCCCTTTTCAAACCTATAATCTAGATTTTTTCGGGTTTTAAAGGAAGTGGATATAATTTCATACCCTCTCTCCTCCCGATTTCTAAACTAGGCTTCGTGCTCATTTTTTCGTTTTGACACCACCAACACATCTCGTGGCCCATTTCTAACCTATAATCGAGACTTTTTCGGGTTTTAAAGGAAGTGGATATAATTTCATAACCTCTCTCCTCACGATTTCTAAATGCGGCTTCGTGCTCATTTTTTCGTTTTGACACCACCAACACGTCTCGTTGCCCATTTCTAACCTATAATCGAGACTTTTTCGGGTTTTAAAGGAAGTGGATATAATTTCATACCCTCTCTCCTCCCGATTTCAAAACGAGGCTTCGCTCTCGTTTTTTCGTTTTGACACAACCAACACGTCTCGTGGCCCATTTCTAACCTATAATCGAGACTTTTTTGGGTTTTAAAGGAAGTGGATATAATTTCTTACCCTCTCTCCTCCCGATTTCTAAACGAGGCTTCGCGCTCATTTTTTCATTTTGACACCACCAACACGTCCCGTGGCCCTTTTCAAACCTATAATCTAGATTTTTTCGGGTTTTAAAGGAAGTGGATATAATTTCATACCCTCTCTCCTCCCGATTTCTAAACTAGGCTTCGTGCTCATTTTTTCGTTTTGACACCACCAACACATCTCGTGGCCCATTTCTAACCTATAATCGAGACTTTTTCGGGTTTTAAAGGAAGTGGATATAATTTCATAACCTCTCTCCTCACGATTTCTAAAGGCGGCTTCGTGCTCGTTTTTTCGTTTTGACACCACCAACACGTCTCGTTGCCCATTTCTAACCTATAATCGAGACTTTTTCGGGTTTTAAAGGAAGTGGATATAATTTCATACCCTCTCTCCTCCCGATTTCAAAACGAGGCTTCGCTCTCGTTTTTTCGTTTTGACACAACCAACACGTCTCGTGGCCCATTTCTAACCTATAATCTAGACATTTTCGGATTTTAAAGGAACTGGATATAATTTCATTACCTCTCTCCTCACGATTTCTAAATGCGGCTTCGTTCTCTTTTTTTCGTTTTGACACCACCAACACATCTCGTGGCCCATTTCTAACCTATAATCGTGACTTTTTCGGGTTTTAAAGGAAGTGGATATAATTTCATAACCACTCTCCTCACGATTTCTAAATGCGGCTTCGTGCTCATTTTTTCATTTTGACACCACCAACACGTCCCGTGACCCATTTCTAACCTATAATCGAGACTTTTTCGGGTTTTAAAGGAAGTGGATATAATTTCATACCCTCTCTCCTCCCGATTTCTAAACGAGGCTTCGCGCTCGTTTTTTCGTTTTGACACCACCAACACGTCTCGTGGCCCATTTCTAACTTATAATCTAGATTTTTTCGGGTTTTAAAGGAAGTGGATATAATTTCATAACCTCTCTCCTCACGATTTCTAAATGCGGCTTCGTGCTCGTTTTTTCGTTTTGACACCACCAACACGTCTCGTTGCCCATTTCTAACCTATAATCGAGACTTTTTCGGATTTTAAAGGAAGTGGATATATTTTCAGACCCACTCTCCTCCCGATTTCTATACGAGGCTTCGCGCTCGTTTTTTCGTTTTGACACAACCAAGACGTCTCGTGGCCCATTTCTAACCTATAATCGAGACTTTTTCGGGTTTTAAAGGAAGTGGATATAATTTCGTACCCTCTCTCCTCCCGATTTCTAAACGAGGCTTCGCGCTCGTTTTTTCGTTTTGACACAACCAACACGTCCCGTGGCCCTTTTCAAACCTATAATCTTGATTTTTTCGGGTTTTAAAGGAAGTGGATATAATTTCATACCCTCTCTCCTCCCGATTTCTAAACTAGGCTTCGTGCTCATTTTTTCGTTTTGACACCACCAACACATCTCGTAACCCATTTCTAACCTATAATCGAGACTTTTTCGGGTTTTAAAGGAAGTGGATATAATTTCATAACCTCTCTCCTCACAATTTCTAAATGCGGCTTCGTGCTCGTTTTTTCGTTTTGACACCACCAACACGTCTCGTTGCCCATTTCTAACCTATAATCGAGACTTTTTCGGGTTTTAAAGGAAGTGGATATAATTTCATACCCTCTCTCCTCCCGATTTCAAAACGAGGCTTCGCTCTCGTTTTTTCGTTTTGACACAACCAACACGTCTCGTGGCCCATTTCTAACCTATAATCGAGACTTTTTCGGGTTTTAAAGGAAGTGGATATAATTTCATACCCTCTCTCCTCCCGATTTCTAAACGAGGCTTCGTGCTCATTTTTTCGTTTTGACACCACCAACAAGTCCTGTGGCCCATTTCTAACCTATAATCCAGACTTTTTCGGGTTTTAAAGGAAGTGGATATAATTTCATACCCTCTCTCCTCCCGATTTCTAAACGAGGCTTCGCGCTCGTTTTTTCGTTTTGACACCACCAATACGTCCCGTGGCCCTTTTCAAACCTATAATCTAGATTTTTTCGGGTTTTAAAGGAAGTGGATATAATTTCATACCCTCTCTCCTCCCGATTTCTAAACTACGCTTCGTGCTCATTTTTTCGTTTTGACAGCACCAACACATCTCGTGGCCCATTTCTATCCTATAATCGAGACTTTTTCGGGTTTTAAAGGATGTGGATATAATTTCATAACCTCTCTCCTCACGATTTCTAAATGCGGCTTCGTGCTCATTTTTTCGTTTTGACACCACCAACACGTCTCGTTGCCCATTTCTAACCTATAATCGAGACTTTTTCGGATTTTAAAGGAAGTGGATATATTTTCATACCCACTCTCCTCCCGATTTCTAAACGAGGCTTCGCGCTCGTTTTTTCGTTTTGACACAACCAACACCTCTCGTGGCCCATTTCTAACCTATAATCGAGACTTTTTCGGGTTTTAAAGAAAGTTGATATAATTTCATACCCTCTCTCCTCCCGATTTCTAAACGAGGCTTCGCGCTCGTTTTTTCGTTTTGACACCACCAACACGTCCCGTGGCCCTTTTCAAACCTATAATCTAGATTTTTTCGGGTTTTAAAGGAAGTGGATATAATTTCATACCCTCTCTCCTCCCGATTTCTAAACTAGGCTTCGTGCTCATTTTTTCGTTTTGACACCACCAACACATCTCGTGGCCCATTTCTAACCTATAATCGAGACTTTTTCGGGTTTTAAAGGAAGTGGATATAATTTCATAACCTCTCTCCTCACGATTTCTAAATGCGGCTTCGTGCTCATTTTTTCGTTTTGACACCACCAACACGTCTCGTTGCCCATTTCTAACCTATAATCGAGACTTTTTCGGGTTTTAAAGGAAGTGGATATAATTTCATACCCTCTCTCCTCCCGATTTCAAAACGAGGCTTCGCTCTCGTTTTTTCGTTTTGACACAACCAACACGTCTCGTGGCCCATTTCTAACCTATAATCGAGACTTTTTTGGGTTTTAAAGGAAGTGGATATAATTTCTTACCCTCTCTCCTCCCGATTTCTAAACGAGGCTTCGCGCTCATTTTTTCATTTTGACACCACCAACACGTCCCGTGGCCCTTTTCAAACCTATAATCTAGATTTTTTCGGGTTTTAAAGGAAGTGGATATAATTTCATACCCTCTCTCCTCCCGATTTCTAAACTAGGCTTCGTGCTCATTTTTTCGTTTTGACACCACCAACACATCTCGTGGCCCATTTCTAACCTATAATCGAGACTTTTTCGGGTTTTAAAGGAAGTGGATATAATTTCATAACCTCTCTCCTCACGATTTCTAAAGGCGGCTTCGTGCTCGTTTTTTCGTTTTGACACCACCAACACGTCTCGTTGCCCATTTCTAACCTATAATCGAGACTTTTTCGGGTTTTAAAGGAAGTGGATATAATTTCATACCCTCTCTCCTCCCGATTTCAAAACGAGGCTTCGCTCTCGTTTTTTCGTTTTGACACAACCAACACGTCTCGTGGCCCATTTCTAACCTATAATCGAGACTTTTTCGGGTTTTAAAGGAAGTGGATATAATTTCATACCCTCTCTCCTCCCGATTTCTAAACGAGGCTTCGTGCTCATTTTTTCGTTTTGACACCACCAACAAGTCCTGTGGCCCATTTCTAACCTATAATCCAGACTTTTTCGGGTTTTAAAGGAAGTGGATATAATTTCATACCCTCTCTCCTCCCGATTTCTAAACGAGGCTTCGCGCTCGTTTTTTCGTTTTGACACCACCAATACGTCCCGTGGCCCTTTTCAAACCTATAATCTAGATTTTTTCGGGTTTTAAAGGAAGTGGATATAATTTCATACCCTCTCTCCTCCCGATTTCTAAACTACGCTTCGTGCTCATTTTTTCGTTTTGACAGCACCAACACATCTCGTGGCCCATTTCTATCCTATAATCGAGACTTTTTCGGGTTTTAAAGGATGTGGATATAATTTCATAACCTCTCTCCTCACGATTTCTAAATGCGGCTTCGTGCTCGTTTTTTCGTTTTGACACCACCAACACGTCTCGTTGCCCATTTCTAACCTATAATCGAGACTTTTTCGGATTTTAAAGGAAGTGGATTTATTTTCATACCCAGTCTCCTCCCGATTTCTAAACGAGGCTTCGCGCTCGTTTTTTCGTTTTGACACAACCAACACGTCTCGTGGCCCATTTCTAACCTATAATCGAGACTTTTTCGGGTTTTAAAGGAAGTGGATATAATTTCATACCCTCTCTCTCCCGATTTCTAAACGAGATTTCGCGCACGTTTTTTCGTTTTGACAGCACCAACACATCTCGTGGCCCATTTCTAACCAATAATCGAGACTTTTTCGGGTTTTAAAGGAAGTGGATATAATTTCATAACCTCTCTCCTCACGATTTCTAAATGCGGCTTCGTGCTCGTTTTTTCATTTTGACACCACCAACACGTCTCGTTGCCCATTTCTAACCTATAATCGAGACTTTTTCGGATTTTAAAGGAAGTGGATATATTTTCATACCCACTCTCCTCCCGATTTCTAAATGCGGCTTCGCGCTCGTTTTTTCGTTTTGACACAACCAACACGTCTCGTGGCCCATTTCTAACCTATAATCGAGACTTTTTCGGATTTTAAAGGAAGTGGATATATTTTCATACCCACTCTCCTCCCGATTTCTAAACGAGGCTTCGCGCTCGTTTTTTCGTTTTGACACAACCAACACGTCTCGTGGCCCATTTCTAACCTATAATCGAGACTTTTTCGGGTTTTAAAGGAAGTGGATATAATTTCATACCCTCTCTCCTCCCGATTTCTAAACGAGGCTTCGCGCTCGTTTTTTCGTTTTGACACCACCAACACATCTCGTAGCCCATTTCTAACCTATAATCGAGACTTTTTCGGGTTTTAAAGGAAGTGGATATAATTTCATAACCTCTCTCCTCACAATTTCTAAATGCGGCTTCGTGCTCGTTTTTTCGTTTTGACACCACCAACACGTCTCGTTGCCCATTTCTAACCTATAATCGAGACTTTTTCGGGTTTTAAAGGAAGTGGATATAATTTCATACCCTCTCTCCTCCCGATTTCAAAACGAGGCTTCGCTCTCGTTTTTTCGTTTTGACACAACCAACACGTCTCGTGGCCCATTTCTAACCTATAATCGAGACTTTTTCGGGTTTTAAAGGAAGTGGATATAATTTCATACCCTCTCTCATCCCGATTTCTAAACGAGGCTTCGTGCTCATTTTTTCGTTTTGACACCACCAACAAGTCCTGTGGCCCATTTCTAACCTATAATCCAGACTTTTTCGGGTTTTAAAGGAAGTGGATATAATTTCATACCCTCTCTCCTCCCGATTTCTAAACGAGGCTTCGCGCTCGTTTTTTCGTTTTGACACCACCAATACGTCCCGTGGCCCTTTTCAAACCTATAATCTAGATTTTTTCGGGTTTTAAAGGAAGTGGATATAATTTCATACCCTCTCTCCTCCCGATTTCTAAACTACGCTTCGTGCTCATTTTTTCGTTTTGACAGCACCAACACATCTCGTGGCCCATTTTTATCCTATAATCGAGACTTTTTCGGGTTTTAAAGGATGTGGATATAATTTCATAACCTCTCTCCTCACGATTTCTAAATGCGGCTTCGTGCTCGTTTTTTCGTTTTGACACCACCAACACGTCTCGTTGCCCATTTCTAACCTATAATCGAGACTTTTTCGGATTTTAAAGGAAGTGGATTTATTTTCATACCCACTCTCCTCCCGATTTCTAAACGAGGCTTCGCGCTCGTTTTTTCGTTTTGACACAACCAACACGTCTCGTGGCCCATTTCTAACCTGTAATCGAGACTTTTTCGGGTTTTAAAGGAAGTGGATATAATTTCATACCCTCTCTCCTCCCGATTTCTAAACGAGGCTTCGCGCTCGTTTTTTCGTTTTGACAGCACCAACACATCTCGTGGCCCATTTCTAACCTATAATCGAGACTTTTTCGGGTTTAAAAATAAGTGGATATAATTTCATAACCTCTCTCCTCACGATTTCAAAATGCGGCTTCGTGCTCGTTTTTTCATTTTCACACCACCAACACGTCTTGTTGCCCATTTCTAACCTATAATCGAGACTTTTTCGGATTTTAAAGGAAGTGGATATATTTTCATACCCACTCTCCTCCCGATTTCTAAACGAGGCTTCGCGCTCGTTTTTTCGTTTTGACACAACCAACACGTCTCGTGGCCCATTTCTAACCTATAATCGAGACTTTTTCGGGTTTTAAAGGAAGTGGATATAATTTCATACCCTCTCTCCTCCCGATTTCTAAACGAGGCTTCGCGCTCGTTTTTTCGTTTTGACACCACCAACACGTCCTGTGGCCCTTTTCAAACCTATAATCTAGATTTTTTCGGGTTTTAAATGAAGTGGATATAATTTCATACCCTCCCTCCTCCCGATTTCTAAACTAGGCTTCGTGCTCATTTTTTCGTTTTGACACCACCAACACATCTCGTGGCCCATTTCTAACCTATAATCGAGACTTTTTCAGGTTTTAAAGGAAGTGGATATAATTTCATAACCTCTCTCCTCACGATTTCTAAAGGCGGCTTCGTGCTCGTTTTTTCGTTTTGACACCACCAAGACGTCTCGTTGCCCATTTCTAACCTATAATCGAGTCTTTTTCGGGTTTTAAAGGAAGTGGATATAATTTCATACCCTCTCTCCTCCCGATTTCAAAACGAGGCTCTGCTCTCGTTTTTTCGTTTTGACACAACCAACACGTCTCGTGGCCTATTTCTAACCTATAATCGAGACTTTTTCGGGTTTTAAAGGAAGTGGATATAATTTCATACCCTCTCTCCTCCCGATTTCTAAACGAGGCTTCGTGCTCATTTTTTCGTTTTGACACCACCAACAAGTCCTGTGGCCCATTTCTAACCTATAATCCAGACTTTTTCGGGTTTTAAAGGAAGTGGATATAATTTCATACCCTCTCTCCTCCCGATTTCTAAACGAGGCTTCGCGCTCGTTTTTTCGTTTTGACACCACCAACACGTCCCGTGGCCCTTTTCAAACCTATAATCTAGATTTTTTCGGGTTTTAAAGGAAGTGGATATAATTTCATACCCTCTCTCCTCCTGATTTCTAAACTAGGCTTCGTGCTCATTTTTTCGTTTTGACAGCACCAACACGTCTCGTGGCCCATTTCTAACCTATAATCGAGACATTTTCGGATTTTAAAGGAAGTAGATATAATTTCATAACCTCTCTCCTCAAGATTTCTAAATGCGGCTTCGTGCTCGTTTTTTCGTTTTGACACCACCAACACATCTCGTGGCCCATTTCTAACCTATAATCGATACTTTTTCGGGTTTTAAAGGAAGTGGATATAATTTCATACCCTCTCTCCTCCCAATTTCTAAACGAGGCTTCGCGCTCGTTTTTTCGTTTTGACACCACCAACACGTCCCGTGGCCCTTTTCAAACCTATAATCTAGATTTTTTCGGGTTTTAAAGGAAGTGGATATAATTTCATACCCTCTCTCCTCCCGATTTCTAAACGAGGCTTCGCGCTCGTTTTTTCGTTTTGACACCACCAACACGTCTTGTTGCCCATTTCTAACCTATAATCGAGACTTTTTCGGATTTTAAAGGAAGTGGATATATTTTCATACCCACTCTCCTCCCGATTTCTAAACGAGGCTTCGCGCTCGTTTTCTCGTTTTGACAAAACCAACACGTCTCGTTGCCCATTTCTAACCTATAATCGAGACTTTTTCGGATTTTAAAGGAAGTGGATATAATTTCATACCCTCTCTCCTCCCGATTTCTAAACGAGGCATCGCGTTCGTTTTTTCGTTTTGACACCACCAACACGTCCCGTGGCCCATTTCTAACCTATAATCGAGACTTTTTCGGGTTTTAAAGGAAGTGGATATAATTTCATACCCTCTCTCCTCCCAATTTGTAAACGAGGCTTCGCGCTCGTTTTTTCGTTTTGACACCACCAACACGTCCCGTGGCCCTTTTCAAACCTATAATCTAGATTTTTTCGGGTTTTAAAGGAAGTGGATATAATTTCATACCCTCTCTCCTCCCGATTCTAAACTAGGCTTCGTGCTCATTTTTTCGTTTTGACACCACCAACACATCTCGTGGCCCATTTCTAACCTATAATCGAGACTTTTTCGGGTTTTAAAGGAAGTGGATATAATTTCATAAGCTCTCTCCTCACGATTTCTAAATGCGGCTTCGTGCTCGTTTTTTCGTTTTGACACCACCAACACGTCTCGTTGCCCATTTCTAACCTATAATCGAGACTTTTTCGGATTTTAAAGGAAGTGGATATATTTTCATACCCACTCTCCTCCCGATTTCTAAACGAGGCTTCGCGCTCGTTTTTTCGTTTTAACACAACCAACACGTCTCGTGGCCCATTTCTAACCTATAATCGAGACTTTTTCGGGTTTTAAAGGAAGTGGATATAATTTCATACCCTCTCTCCTCCCGATTTCTAAACGAGGCTTCGCGCTCGTTTTTTCGTTTTGACACAACCAACACGTCTCGTGGCCCATTTCTAACCTATAATCGAGACTTTTTCGGGTTTTAAAGGAAGTGGATATAATTTCATACCCTCTCTCCTCCCGATTTCTAAACGAGGCTTCGCGCTCGTTTTTTCGTTTTGACACCACCAACACGTCCCGTGGCCCTTTTCAAACCTATAATCTAGACTTTTTCGGGTTTTCAAGGAAGTAGATATAATTTCATACCCTCTCTCCTCCCAATTTCTAAACGAGGCTTCGCGCTCGTTTTTTCGTTTTGACACCACCAACACGTCCCGTGGCCCTTTTCAAACCTATAATCTAGATTTTTTCGGATTTTAAAGGAAGTGGATATAATTTCATACCCTCTCTCCTCCCGATTTCAAAACGAGGCTTCGCTCTCGTTTTTTCGTTTTGACACAACCAACACGTCTCGTGGCCCATTTCTAACCTATAATCGAGACTTTTTCGGGTTTTAAAGGAAGTGGATATAATTTCATACCCTCTCTCCTCCCGATTTCTAAACGAGGCTTCGTGCTCATTTTTTCGTTTTGACACCACCAACAAGTCCTGTGGCCCATTTCTAACCTATAATCCAGACTTTTTCGGGTTTTAAAGGAAGTGGATATAATTTCATACCCTCTCTCCTCCCGATTTCTAAACGAGGCTTTGCGCTCGTTTTTTCGTTTTGACACCACCAAGACGTCTCGTTGCCCATTTCTAACCTATAATCGAGTCTTTTTCGGGTTTTAAAGGAAGTGGATATAATTTCATACCCTCTCTCCTCCCGATTTCAAAACGAGGCTCTGCTCTCGTTTTTTCGTTTTGACACAACCAACACGTCTCGTGGCCCATTTCTAACCTATAATCGAGACTTTTTCGGGTTTTAAAGGAAGTGGATATAATTTCATACCCTCTCTCCTCCCGATTTCTAAACGAGGCTTCGTGCTCATTTTTTCGTTTTGACACCACCAACAAGTCCTGTGGCCCATTTCTAACCTATAATCCAGACTTTTTCGGGTTTTAAAGGAAGTGGATATAATTTCATACCCTCTCTCCTCCCGATTTCTAAACGAGGCTTCGCGCTCGTTTTTTCGTTTTGACACCACCAACACGTCCCGTGGCCCTTTTCAAACCTATAATCTAGATTTTTTCGGGTTTTAAAGGAAGTGGATATAATTTCATACCCTCTCTCCTCCTGATTTCTAAACTAGGCTTCGTGCTCATTTTTTCGTTTTGACAGCACCAACACGTCTCGTGGCCCATTTCTAACCTATAATCGAGACATTTTCGGATTTTAAAGGAAGTAGATATAATTTCATAACCTCTCTCCTCAAGATTTCTAAATGCGGCTTCGTGCTCGTTTTTTCGTTTTGACACCACCAACACATCTCGTGGCCCATTTCTAACCTATAATCGATACTTTTTCGGGTTTTAAAGGAAGTGGATATAATTTCATACCCTCTCTCCTCCCAATTTCTAAACGAGGCTTCGCGCTCGTTTTTTCGTTTTGACACCACCAACACGTCCCGTGGCCCTTTTCAAACCTATAATCTAGATTTTTTCGGGTTTTAAAGGAAGTGGATATAATTTCATACCCTCTCTCCTCCCGATTTCTAAACGAGGCTTCGCGCTCGTTTTTTCGTTTTGACACCACCAACACGTCTTGTTGCCCATTTCTAACCTATAATCGAGACTTTTTCGGATTTTAAAGGAAGTGGATATATTTTCATACCCACTCTCCTCCCGATTTCTAAACGAGGCTTCGCGCTCGTTTTCTCGTTTTGACAAAACCAACACGTCTCGTTGCCCATTTCTAACCTATAATCGAGACTTTTTCGGATTTTAAAGGAAGTGGATATAATTTCATACCCTCTCTCCTCCCGATTTCTAAACGAGGCATCGCGTTCGTTTTTTCGTTTTGACACCACCAACACGTCCCGTGGCCCATTTCTAACCTATAATCGAGACTTTTTCGGGTTTTAAAGGAAGTGGATATAATTTCATACCCTCTCTCCTCCCAATTTGTAAACGAGGCTTCGCGCTCGTTTTTTCGTTTTGACACCACCAACACGTCCCGTGGCCCTTTTCAAACCTATAATCTAGATTTTTTCGGGTTTTAAAGGAAGTGGATATAATTTCATACCCTCTCTCCTCCCGATTCTAAACTAGGCTTCGTGCTCATTTTTTCGTTTTGACACCACCAACACATCTCGTGGCCCATTTCTAACCTATAATCGAGACTTTTTCGGGTTTTAAAGGAAGTGGATATAATTTCATAACCTCTCTCCTCACGATTTCTAAATGCGGCTTCGTGCTCGTTTTTTCGTTTTGACACCACCAACGCGTCTCGTTGCCCATTTCTAACCTATAATTGAGACTTTTTCGGATTTTAAAGGAAGTGGATATATTTTCATACCCACTCTCCTCCCGATTTCTAAACGAGGCTTCGCGCTCGTTTTTTCGTTTTAACACAACCAACACGTCTCGTGGCCCATTTCTAACCTATAATCGAGACTTTTTCGGGTTTTAAAGGAAGTGGATATAATTTCATACCCTCTCTCCTCCCGATTTCTAAACGAGGCTTCGCGCTCGTTTTTTCGTTTTGACACAACCAACACGTCTCGTGGCCCATTTCTAACCTATAATCGAGACTTTTTCGGGTTTTAAAGGAAGTGGATATAATTTCATACCCTCTCTCCTCCCGATTTCTAAACGAGGCTTCGCGCTCGTTTTTTCGTTTTGACACCACCAACACGTCCCGTGGCCCTTTTCAAACCTATAATCTAGACTTTTTCGGGTTTTCAAGGAAGTAGATATAATTTCATACCCTCTCTCCTCCCAATTTCTAAACGAGGCTTCGCGCTCGTTTTTTCGTTTTGACACCACCAACACGTCCCGTGGCCCTTTTCAAACCTATAATCTAGATTTTTTCGGATTTTAAAGGAAGTGGATATAATTTCATACCCTCTCTCCTCCCGATTTCAAAACGAGGCTTCGCTCTCGTTTTTTCGTTTTGACACAACCAACACGTCTCGTGGCCCATTTCTAACCTATAATCGAGACTTTTTCGGGTTTTAAAGGAAGTGGATATAATTTCATACCCTCTCTCCTCCCGATTTCTAAACGAGGCTTCGTGCTCATTTTTTCGTTTTGACACCACCAACAAGTCCTGTGGCCCATTTCTAACCTATAATCCAGACTTTTTCGGGTTTTAAAGGAAGTGGATATAATTTCATACCCTCTCTCCTCCCGATTTCTAAACGAGGCTTTGCGCTCGTTTTTTCGTTTTGACACCACCAACACGTCCCGTGGCCCTTTTCAAACCTATAATCTAGATTTTTTCGGGTTTTAAAGGAAGTGGATATAATTTCATACCCTCTCTCCTCCCGATTTCTAAACTAGGCTTCGTGCTCATTTTTTCGTTTTGACAGCACCAACACGTCTCGTGGCCCATTTCTAACCTATAATCGAGACATTTTTGGGTTTTAAAGGAAGTGGATATAATTTCATAACCTCTCTCCTCAAGATTTCTAAATGCGGCTTCGTGCTCGTTTTTTCGTTTTGACACCACCAACACATCTCGTGGCCCATTTCTAACCTATAATCGAGACTTTTTCGGGTTTTAAAGGAAGTGGATATAATTTCATACCCTCTCTCCTCCCAATTTCTAAACGAGGCTTCGCGCTCGTTTTTTCGTTTTGACACCACCAACACGTCCCGTGGCCCTTTTCAAACCTATAATCTAGATTTTTTCGGGTTTTAAAGGAAGTGGATATAATTTCATACCCTCTCTCCTCCCGATTTCTAAACGAGGCTTCGCGCTCGTTTTTTCGTTTTGACACCACCAACACGTCTTGTTGCCCATTTCTAACCTATAATCGAGACTTTTTCGGATTTTAAAGGAAGTGGATATATTTTCATACCCACTCTCCTCCCGATTTCTAAACGAGGCTTCGCGCTCGTTTTCTCGTTTTGACAAAACCAACACGTCTCGTTGCCCATTTCTAACCTATAATCGAGACTTTTTCGGATTTTAAAGGAAGTGGATATAATTTCATACCCTCTCTCCTCCCGATTTCTAAACGAGGCATCGCGTTCGTTTTTTCGTTTTGACACCACAAACACGTCCCGTGGCCCATTTCTAACCTATAATCGAGACTTTTTCGGATTTTAAAGGAAGTGGATATAATTTCATACCCTCTCTCCTCCCAATTTCTAAACGAGGCTTCGCGCTCGTTTTTTCGTATTGACACCACCAACACGTCCCGTGGCCCATTTCAAACCTATAATCTAGATTTTTTCGGGTTTTAAAGGAAGTGGATATAATTTCATACCCTCTCTCCTCCCGATTCTAAACTAGGCTTCGTGCTCATTTTTTCGTTTTGACACTACCAACACATCTCGTGGCCCATTTCTAACCTATAATCGAGACTTTTTCGGGTTTTAAAGGAAGTAGATATAATTTCATAACCTCTCTCCTCACGATTTCTAAATGCGGCTTCGTGCTCGTTTTTTCGTTTTGACACCACCAACGCGTCTCGTTGCCCATTTCTAACCTATAATCGAGACTTTTTCGGATCTTAAAGGAAGTGGATATATTTTCATACCCACTCTCCTCCCGATTTCTAAACGAGGCTTCGCGCTCGTTTTTTCGTTTTAACACAACCAACACGTCTCGTGGCCCATTTCTAACCTATAATCGAGACTTTTTCGGGTTTTAAAGGAAGTGGATATAATTTCATACCCTCTCTCCTCCCGATTTCTAAACGAGGCTTCGCGCTCATTTTTTCGTTTTGACACCACCAACACGTCCCGTGGCCCTTTTCAAACCTATAATCTAGATTTTTTCGGGTTCTAAAGGAAGTGGATATAATTTCATACCCTCTCTCCTCCCGATTTCTAAACTAGGCTTCGTGCTCATTTTTTCGTTTTGACACCACCAACACATCTCGTGGCCCATTTCTAACCTATAATCGAGACTTTTTCGGGTTTTAAAGGAAGTGGATATAATTTCATAACCTCTCTCCTCACGATTTCTAAATGCAGCTTCGTGCTCGTTTTTTCGTTTTGACACCACCAACACGTCTCGTTGCCCATTTCTAACCTATAATCGAGACTTTTTCGGATTTTAAAGGAAGTGGATATATTTTCATACCCACTCTCCTCCCGATTTCTAAACGAGGCTTCGCGCTCGTTTTTTCGTTTTGACACAACCAACACGTCTCGTGGCCCATTTCTAACCTATAATCGAGACTTTTCGGGTTTTAAAGGAAGTGGATATAATTTCATACCCTCTCTCCTCCCGATTTCAAAACGAGGCTTCGCTCTCGTTTTTTCGTTTTGACACAACCAACACGTCTCGTGGCCCATTTCTAACCTATAATCGAGACATTTTTGGGTTTTAAAGGAAGTGGATATAATTTCATAACCTCTCTCCTCACGATTTCTAAATGTGGCTTCGTGCTCGTTTTTTCGTTTTGACACCACCAACAAATCTCGTGGCCCATTTCTAACATATAATCGAGACTTTTTCGGGTTTTAAAGGAAGTGGATATAATTTCATACCCTCTCTCCTCCCAATTTCTAAACGAGGCTTCGCGCTCGTTTTTTCGTTTTGACACCACCAACACGTCCCGTGGCCCTTTTCAAACCTATAATCTAGATTTTTTCGGGTTTTAAAGGAAGTGGATATAATTTCATACCCTCTCTCCTCCCGATTTCTAAACTAGGCTTCGTGCTCATTTTTTCGTTTTGACAGCACCAACACATCTCGTGGCCCATTTCTAACCTATAATCAAGACATTTTCGGGTTTTAAAGGAAGTGGATATAATTTCATAACCTCTCTCCTCACGATTTCTAAATGCGGCTTCGTGCTCGTTTTTTCGTTTTGACACCACCAACACGTCTCGTTGCCCATTTCTAACCTATAATCGAGACTTTTTCGGGTTTTAAAGGAAGTGGATATAATTTCATACCCTCTCTCCTCCCGATTTCTAAACGAGGCTTCGCGCTCATTTTTTCGTTTTGACACCACCAACACGTTCTGTGGCCCTTTTCAAACCTATAATTTAGATTTTTTCGGATTTTAAAGGAAGTGGATATAATTTCATACCCTCTCTCCTCCCGATTTCTAAACTAGGCTTCGTGCTCATTTTTTCGTTTTGACACCACCAACACCTCTCGTGGCCCATTTCTAACCTATAATCGAGACTTTTTCGGGTTTTAAAGGAAGTGGATATAATTTCATAACCTCTCTCCTCACGATTTCTAAATACGGCTTCGTGCTCGTTTTTTCGTTTTGACACCACCAACACGTCTCGTTGCCCATTTCTAACCTATAATCGAGACTTTTTCGGGTTTTAAAGGAAGTGGATATAATTTCATACCCTCTCTCCTCCCGATTTCAAAACGAGGCTTCGCTCTCGTTTTTTCGTTTTGACACAACCAACACGTCTCGTGGCCCATTTCTAACCTATAATCGAGACATTTTCGGGTTTTAAAGGAAGTGTATATAATTTCATAACCTCTCTCCTCACGATTTCTAAATGCGGCTTCGTGCTCGTTTTTTCGTTTTGACACCACCAACACATCTCGTGGCCCATTTCTAACTTATAATCGAGACTTTTTCGGGTTTTAAAGGAAGTGGATATAATTTCATACCCTCTCTCCTCCCAATTTCTAAACGAGGCTTCGCGCTCGTTTTTTCGTTTTGACACCACCAACACGTCCCGTGGCCCTTTTCAAACCTATAATCTAGATTTTTTCGGGTTTTAAAGGAAGTGGATATAATTTCATACCCTCTCTCCTCCCGATTCTAAACTAGGCATCGTGCTCATTTTTTCGTTTTGACACGACCAACACATCTCGTGGCCAATTTCTAACCTATAATCGAGACTTTTTCGGGTTTTAAAGGAAGTGGATATAATTTCATAAGCTCTCTCCTCACGATTTCTAAATGCGGCTTCGTGCTCGTTTTTTCGTTTTGACACCACCAACACGTCTCGTTGCCCATTTCTAACCTATAATCGAGACTTTTTCGGATTTTAAAGGAAGTGGATATATTTTCATACCCACTCTCCTCCCGATTTCTAAACGAGGCTTCGCGCTCGTTTTTTCGTTTTGACACAACCAACACGTCTCGTGGCCCATTTCTAACCTATATTCGAGACTTTTTCGGGTTTTAAAGGAAGTGGATATAATTTCATACCCTCTCTCTTCCCAATTTCTAAACGAGGCTTCGCGCTCGTTTTTTCGTTTTGACACCACCAACACGTCCCGTGGCCCTTTTCAAACCTATAATCTAGATTTTTTCGGGTTTTAAAGGAAGTGGATATAATTTCATACCCTCTCTCCTCCCGATTTCTAAACTAGGCTTCGTGCTCATTTTTTCGTTTACACACCACCAACACATCTCGTGGCCCATTTCTAACCTATAATCGAGACTTTTTCGGGTTTTAAAGGAAGTGGATATAATTTCATAACCTCTCTCCTCACGATTTCTAAATGCGGCTTCGTGCTCGTTTTTTAGTTTTGACACCACCAACGCGTCTCGTTGCCCATTTCTAACCTATAATCGAGTCTTTTTCGGATTTTAAAGGAAGTGGATATATTTTCATACCCACTCTCCTCCCGATTTCTAAACGAGGCTTCGCGCTCGTTTTTTCGTTTTCACACAACCAACACGTCTCGTGGCCCATTTCTAACCTATAATCGAGACTTTTTCGGGTTTTAAAGGAAGTGGATATAATTTCATACCCTCTCTCCTCCCGATTTCTAAACGAGGCTTCGCTCTCGTTTTTTCGTTTTGAAACAACCAACACGTCTCGTGGCCCATTTCTAACCTATAATCGAGACTTTTTCGGGTTTTAAAGGAAGTGGATATAATTTCATACCCTCTCTCCTCCCGATTTCTAAACGAGGCTTCGTGCTCATTTTTTCGTTTTGACACCACCAACACATCTCGTGGCCCATTTCTAACCTATAATCGAGACTTTTTCGGGTTTTAAAGGAAGTGGATATAATTTCATACCCTCTCTCCTCCCAATTTCTAAACGAGGCTTCGCGCTCGTTTTTTCGTTTTGACACCACCAACACGTCCCGTGGCCCTTTTCAAACCTATAATCTAGATTTTTTCGGGTTCTAAAGGAAGTGGATATAATTTCATACCCTCTCTCCTCCCGATTTCTAAACTAGGCTTCGTGCTCATTTTTTCGTTTTGACACCACCAACACATCTCGTGGCCCATTTCTAACCTATAATCGAGACTTTTTCGGGTTTTAAAGGAAGTGGATATAATTTCATAACCTCTCTCCTCACGATTTCTAAATGCGGCTTCGTGCTCGTTTTTTCGTTTTGACACCACCAACACGTCTCGTTGCCCATTTCTAACCTATAATCGAGACTTTTTCGGGTTTTAAAGGAAGTGGATATAATTTCATACCCTCTCTCCTCCCGATTTCAAAACGAGGCTTCGCTCTCGTTTTTTCATTTTGACACAACCAACACGTCTCGTGGCCCATTTCTAACCTATAATCGAGACATTTTCGGGTTTTAAAGGAAGTGGATATAATTTCATAACCTCTCTCCTCACGATTTCTAAATGCGGCTTCGTGCTCGTTTTTTCGTTTTGACACCACCAACACATCTCGTGGCCCATTTCTAACCTATAATCGAGACTTTTTCGGGTTTTAAAGGAAGTGGATATAATTTCATACCCTCTCTCCTCCCAATTTCTAAACGAGGCTTCGCGCTCGTTTTTTCGTTTTGACACCACCAACACGTCCCGTGGCCCTTTTCAAACCTATAATCTAGATTTTTTCGGGTTTTAAAGGAAGTGGATATAATTTCATACCCTCTCTCCTCCCGATTTCTAAACTAGGCTTCGTGCTCATTTTTTCGTTTTGACAGCACCAACACATCTCGTGGCCCATTTCTAACCTATAATCGAGACTTTTTCGGGTTTTAAAGGAAGTGGATATAATTTCATAACCTCTCTCCTCACGATTTCTAAATGCGGCTTCGTGCTCGTTTTTTCGTTTTGACACCACCAACACGTCTCGTTGCCCATTTCTAACCTATAATCGAGACTTTTTCGGATTTTAAAGGAAGTGGATATATTTTCATACCCACTCTCCTCCCGATTTCTAAACGAGGCTTCGCGCTCGTTTTTTCGTTTTGACACAACCAACACGTCTCGTGGCCCATTTCTAACCTATAATCGAGACTTTTTCGGGTTTTAAAGGAAGTGGATATAATTTCATACCCTCTCTCCTCCCGATTTCAAAACGAGGCTTCGCTCTCGTTTTTTCGTTTTGACACAACCAACACGTCTCGTGGCCCATTTCAAACCTATAATCGAGACATTTTTGGGTTTTAAAGGAAGTGGATATAATTTCATAACCTCTCTCCTCACGATTTCTAAATGCGGCTTCGTGCTCGTTTTTTCGTTTTGACACCACCAACACATCTCGTGGCCCATTTCTAACCTATAATCGAGACTTTTTCGGGTTTTAAAGGAAGTGGATATAATTTCATACCCTCTCTCCTCCCAATTTCTAAACGAGGCTTCGCGCTCGTTTTTTCGTTTTCACACAACCAACACGTCTCGTGGCCCATTTCTAACCTATAATCGAGACTTTTTCGGGTTTTAAAGGAAGTGGATATAATTTCATACCCTCTCTCCTCCCGATTTCTAAACGAGGCTTCGCTCTCGTTTTTTCGTTTTGAAACAACCAACACGTCTCGTGGCCCATTTCTAACCTATAATCGAGACTTTTTCGGGTTTTAAAGGAAGTGGATATAATTTCATACCCTCTCTCCTCCCGATTTCTAAATGCGGCTTCGTGCTCGTTTTTTCGTTTTGACACCACCAACGCGTCTCGTTGCCCATTTCTAACCTATAATCGAGACTTTTTCGGGTTTTAAAGGAAGTGGATATAATTTCATACCCTCTCTCCTCCCAATTTCTAAACGAGGCTTCGCGCTCGTTTTTTCGTTTTGACACCACCAACACGTCCCGTGGCCCTTTTCAAACCTATAATCTAGATTTTTTCGGGTTCTAAAGGAAGTGGATATAATTTCATACCCTCTCTCCTCCCGATTTCTAAACTAGGCTTCGTGCTCATTTTTTCGTTTTGACACCACCAACACATCTCGTGGCCCATTTCTAACCTATAATCGAGACTTTTTCGGGTTTTAAAGGAAGTGGATATAATTTCATAACCTCTCTCCTCACGATTTCTAAATGCGGCTTCGTGCTCGTTTTTTCGTTTTGACACCACCAACACGTCTCGTTGCCCATTTCTAACCTATAATCGAGACTTTTTCGGGTTTTAAAGGAAGTGGATATAATTTCATACCCTCTCTCCTCCCGATTTCAAAACGAGGCTTCGCTCTCGTTTTTTCATTTTGACACAACCAACACGTCTCGTGGCCCATTTCTAACCTATAATCGAGACATTTTCGGGTTTTAAAGGAAGTGGATATAATTTCATAACCTCTCTCCTCACGATTTCTAAATGCGGCTTCGTGCTCGTTTTTTCGTTTTGACACCACCAACACATCTCGTGGCCCATTTCTAACCTATAATCGAGACTTTTTCGGGTTTTAAAGGAAGTGGATATAATTTCATACCCTCTCTCCTCCCAATTTCTAAACGAGGCTTCGCGCTCGTTTTTTCGTTTTGACACCACCAACACGTCCCGTGGCCCTTTTCAAACCTATAATCTAGATTTTTTCGGGTTTTAAAGGAAGTGGATATAATTTCATACCCTCTCTCCTCCCGATTTCTAAACTAGGCTTCGTGCTCATTTTTTCGTTTTGACAGCACCAACACATCTCGTGGCCCATTTCTAACCTATAATCGAGACTTTTTCGGGTTTTAAAGGAAGTGGATATAATTTCATAACCTCTCTCCTCACGATTTCTAAATGCGGCTTCGTGCTCGTTTTTTCGTTTTGACACCACCAACACGTCTCGTTGCCCATTTCTAACCTATAATCGAGACTTTTTCGGATTTTAAAGGAAGTGGATATATTTTCATACCCACTCTCCTCCCGATTTCTAAACGAGGCTTCGCGCTCGTTTTTTCGTTTTGACACAACCAACACGTCTCGTGGCCCATTTCTAACCTATAATCGAGACTTTTTCGGGTTTTAAAGGAAGTGGATATAATTTCATACCCTCTCTCCTCCCGATTTCAAAACGAGGCTTCGCTCTCGTTTTTTCGTTTTGACACAACCAACACGTCTCGTGGCCCATTTCTAACCTATAATCGAGACATTTTTGGGTTTTAAAGGAAGTGGATATAATTTCATAACCTCTCTCCTCACGATTTCTAAATGCGGCTTCGTGCTCGTTTTTTCGTTTTGACACCACCAACACATCTCGTGGCCCATTTCTAACCTATAATCGAGACTTTTTCGGGTTTTAAAGGAAGTGGATATAATTTCATACCCTCTCTCCTCCCAATTTCTAAACGAGGCTTCGCGCTCGTTTTTTCGTTTTCACACAACCAACACGTCTCGTGGCCCATTTCTAACCTATAATCGAGACTTTTTCGGGTTTTAAAGGAAGTGGATATAATTTCATACCCTCTCTCCTCCCGATTTCTAAACGAGGCTTCGCTCTCGTTTTTTCGTTTTGAAACAACCAACACGTCTCGTGGCCCATTTCTAACCTATAATCGAGACTTTTTCGGGTTTTAAAGGAAGTGGATATAATTTCATACCCTCTCTCCTCCCGATTTCTAAATGCGGCTTCGTGCTCGTTTTTTCGTTTTGACACCACCAACGCGTCTCGTTGCCCATTTCTAACCTATAATCGAGACTTTTTCGGGTTTTAAAGGAAGTGGATATAATTTCATACCCTCTCTCCTCCCGATTTCTAAACGAGGCTTCGCGCTCATTTTTTCGTTTTGACACCACCAACACGTTCCGTGGCCCTTTTCAAACCTATAATTTAGATTTTTTCGGATTTTAAAGGAAGTGGATATAATTTCATACCCTCTCTCCTCCCGATTTCTAAACTAGGCTTCGTGCTCATTTTTTCGTTTTGACACCACCAACACATCTCGTGGCCCATTTCTAACCTATAATCGAGACTTTTTCGGGTTTTAAAGGAAGTGGATATAATTTCATACCCTCTCTCCTCACGATTTCTAAATACGGCTTCGTGCTCGTTTTTTAGTTTTGACACCACCAACACGTCTCGTTGCCCATTTCTAACCTATAATCGAGTCTTTTTCGGGTTTTAAAGGAAGTGGATATAATTTCATAACCTCTCTCCTCACGATTTCTAAATGCGGCTTCGTGCTCGTTTTTTCGTTTTGACACCACCAACACGTCTCGTTGCCCATTTCTAACCTATAATCGAGACTTTTTCGGGTTTTAAAGGAAGTGGATATAATTTCATACCCTCTCTCCTCCCGATTTCAAAACGAGGCTTCGCTCTCGTTTTTTCATTTTGACACAACCAACACGTCTCGTGGCCCATTTCTAACCTATAATCGAGACATTTTCGGGTTTTAAAGGAAGTGGATATAATTTCATAACCTCTCTCCTCACGATTTCTAAATGCGGCTTCGTGCTCGTTTTTTCGTTTTGACACCACCAACACATCTCGTGGCCCATTTCTAACCTATAATCGAGACTTTTTCGGGTTTTAAAGGAAGTGGATATAATTTCATACCCTCTCTCCTCCCAATTTCTAAACGAGGCTTCGCGCTCGTTTTTTCGTTTTGACACCACCAACACGTCCCGTGGCCCTTTTCAAACCTATAATCTAGATTTTTTCGGGTTTTAAAGGAAGTGGATATAATTTCATACCCTCTCTCCTCCCGATTTCTAAACTAGGCTTCGTGCTCATTTTTTCGTTTTGACAGCACCAACACATCTCGTGGCCCATTTCTAACCTATAATCGAGACTTTTTCGGGTTTTAAAGGAAGTGGATATAATTTCATAACCTCTCTCCTCACGATTTCTAAATGCGGCTTCGTGCTCGTTTTTTCGTTTTGACACCACCAACACGTCTCGTTGCCCATTTCTAACCTATAATCGAGACTTTTTCGGATTTTAAAGGAAGTGGATATATTTTCATACCCACTCTCCTCCCGATTTCTAAACGAGGCTTCGCGCTCGTTTTTTCGTTTTGACACAACCAACACGTCTCGTGGCCCATTTCTAACCTATAATCGAGACTTTTTCGGGTTTTAAAGGAAGTGGATATAATTTCATACCCTCTCTCCTCCCGATTTCAAAACGAGGCTTCGCTCTCGTTTTTTCGTTTTGACACAACCAACACGTCTCGTGGCCCATTTCTAACCTATAATCGAGACATTTTTGGGTTTTAAAGGAAGTGGATATAATTTCATAACCTCTCTCCTCACGATTTCTAAATGCGGCTTCGTGCTCGTTTTTTCGTTTTGACACCACCAACACATCTCGTGGCCCATTTCTAACCTATAATCGAGACTTTTTCGGGTTTTAAAGGAAGTGGATATAATTTCATACCCTCTCTCCTCCCAATTTCTAAACGAGGCTTCGCGCTCGTTTTTTCGTTTTCACACAACCAACACGTCTCGTGGCCCATTTCTAACCTATAATCGAGACTTTTTCGGGTTTTAAAGGAAGTGGATATAATTTCATACCCTCTCTCCTCCCGATTTCTAAACGAGGCTTCGCTCTCGTTTTTTCGTTTTGAAACAACCAACACGTCTCGTGGCCCATTTCTAACCTATAATCGAGACTTTTTCGGGTTTTAAAGGAAGTGGATATAATTTCATACCCTCTCTCCTCCCGATTTCTAAATGCGGCTTCGTGCTCGTTTTTTCGTTTTGACACCACCAACGCGTCTCGTTGCCCATTTCTAACCTATAATCGAGACTTTTTCGGGTTTTAAAGGAAGTGGATATAATTTCATACCCTCTCTCCTCCCGATTTCTAAACGAGGCTTCGCGCTCATTTTTTCGTTTTGACACCACCAACACGTTCCGTGGCCCTTTTCAAACCTATAATTTAGATTTTTTCGGATTTTAAAGGAAGTGGATATAATTTCATACCCTCTCTCCTCCCGATTTCTAAACTAGGCTTCGTGCTCATTTTTTCGTTTTGACACCACCAACACATCTCGTGGCCCATTTCTAACCTATAATCGAGACTTTTTCGGGTTTTAAAGGAAGTGGATATAATTTCATAACCTCTCTCCTCACGATTTCTAAATACGGCTTCGTGCTCGTTTTTTAGTTTTGACACCACCAACACGTCTCGTTGCCCATTTCTAACCTATAATCGAGTCTTTTTCGGGTTTTAAAGGAAGTGGATATAATTTCATAACCTCTCTCCTCACGATTTCTAAATGCGGCTTCGTGCTCGTTTTTTCGTTTTGACACCACCAACACGTCTCGTTGCCCATTTCTAACCTATAATCGAGACTTTTTCGGGTTTTAAAGGAAGTGGATATAATTTCATACCCTCTCTCCTCCCGATTTCAAAACGAGGCTTCGCTCTCGTTTTTTCATTTTGACACAACCAACACGTCTCGTGGCCCATTTCTAACCTATAATCGAGACATTTTCGGGTTTTAAAGGAAGTGGATATAATTTCATAACCTCTCTCCTCACGATTTCTAAATGCGGCTTCGTGCTCGTTTTTTCGTTTTGACACCACCAACACATCTCGTGGCCCATTTCTAACCTATAATCGAGACTTTTTCGGGTTTTAAAGGAAGTGGATATAATTTCATACCCTCTCTCCTCCCAATTTCTAAACGAGGCTTCGCGCTCGTTTTTTCGTTTTGACACCACCAACACGTCCCGTGGCCCTTTTCAAACCTATAATCTAGATTTTTTCGGGTTTTAAAGGAAGTGGATATAATTTCATACCCTCTCTCCTCCCGATTTCTAAACTAGGCTTCGTGCTCATTTTTTCGTTTTGACAGCACCAACACATCTCGTGGCCCATTTCTAACCTATAATCGAGACTTTTTCGGGTTTTAAAGGAAGTGGATATAATTTCATAACCTCTCTCCTCACGATTTCTAAATGCGGCTTCGTGCTCGTTTTTTCGTTTTGACACCACCAACACGTCTCGTTGCCCATTTCTAACCTATAATCGAGACTTTTTCGGATTTTAAAGGAAGTGGATATATTTTCATACCCACTCTCCTCCCGATTTCTAAACGAGGCTTCGCGCTCGTTTTTTCGTTTTGACACAATCAACACGTCTCGTGGCCCATTTCTAACCTATAATCGAGACTTTTTCGGGTTTTAAAGGAAGTGGATATAATTTCATACCCTCTCTCCTCCCGATTTCAAAACGAGGCTTCGCTCTCGTTTTTTCGTTTTGACACAACCAACACGTCTCGTGGCCCATTTCTAACCTATAATCGAGACATTTTTGGGTTTTAAAGGAAGTGGATATAATTTCATAACCTCTCTCCTCACGATTTCTAAATGCGGCTTCGTGCTCGTTTTTTCGTTTTGACACCACCAACACATCTCGTGGCCCATTTCTAACCTATAATCGAGACTTTTTCGGGTTTTAAAGGAAGTGGATATAATTTCATACCCTCTCTCCTCCCAATTTCTAAACGAGGCTTCGCGCTCGTTTTTTCGTTTTGACACCACCAACACGTCCCGTGGCCCTTTTCAAACCTATAATCTAGATTTTTTCGGGTTTTAAAGGAAGTGGATATAATTTCATACCCTCTCTCCTCCCGATTTCTAAACTAGGCTTCGTGCTCATTTTTTCGTTTTGACAGCACCAACATATCTCGTGGCCCATTTCTAACCTATAATCGAGACATTTTCGGGTTTTAAAGGAAGTGGATATAATTTCATAACCTCTCTCCTCACGATTTCTAAATGCGGCTTCGTGCTCGTTTTTTCGTTTTGACACCACCAACGCGTCTCGTTGCCCATTTCTAACCTATAATCGAGACTTTTTCGGGTTTTAAAGGAAGTGGATATAATTTCATACCCTCTCTCCTCCCGATTTCTAAACGAGGCTTCGCGCTCATTTTTTCGTTTTGACACCACCAACACGTTCCGTGGCCCTTTTCAAACCTATAATTTAGATTTTTTCGGATTTTAAAGGAAGTGGATATAATTTCATACCCTCTCTCCTCCCGATTTCTAAACTAGGCTTCGTGCTCATTTTTTCGTTTTGACACCACCAACACATCTCGTGGCCCATTTCTAACCTATAATCGAGACTTTTTCGGGTTTTAAAGGAAGTGGATATAATTTCATAACCTCTCTCCTCACGATTTCTAAATACGGCTTCGTGCTCGTTTTTTCGTTTTGACACCACCAACACGTCTCGTTGCCCATTTCTAACCTATAATCGAGACTTTTTCGGGTTTTAAAGGAAGTGGATATAATTTCATACCCTCTCTCCTCCCGATTTCAAAACGAGGCTTCGCTCTCGTTTTTTCGTTTTGACACAACCAACACGTCTCGTGGCCCATTTCTAACCTATAATCGAGACATTTTCGGGTTTTAAAGGAAGTGGATATAATTTCATAACCTCTCTCCTCACGATTTCTAAATGCGGCTTCGTGCTCGTTTTTTCGTTTTGACAGCACCAACACATCTCGTGGCCCATTTCTAACCTATAATCGAGACTTTTTCGGGTTTTAAAGGAAGTGGATATAATTTCATACCCTCTCTCCTCCCAATTTCTAAACGAGGCTTCGCGCTCGTTTTTTCGTTTTGACACCACCAACACGTCCCGTGGCCCTTTTCAAACCTATAATCTAGATTTTTTCGGGTTTTAAAGGAAGTGGATATAATTTCATACCCTCTCTCCTCCCGATTCTAAACTAGGCTTCGTGCTCTTTTTTTCGTTTTGACACCACCAACACATCTCGTGGCCCATTTCTAACCTATAATCGAGACTTTTTCGGGTTTTAAAGGAAGTGGATATAATTTCATATGCTCTCTCCTCACGATTTCTAAATGCGGCTTCGTGCTCGTTTTTTCGTTTTGACACCACCAACACGTCTCGTTGCCCATTTCTAACCTATAATCGAGACTTTTTCGGATTTTAAAGGAAGTGGATATATTTTCATACCCACTCTCCTCCCGATTTCTAAACGAGGCTGCGCGCTCGTTTTTTCGTTTTGACACAACCAACACGTCTCGTGGCCCATTTCTAACCTATAATCGAGACTTTTTCGGGTTTTAAAGGAAGTGGATATAATTTCATACCCTCTCTCCTCCCAATTTCTAAACGAGGCTTCGCGCTCGTTTTTTCGTTTTGACACCACCAACACGTCCCGTGGCCCTTTTCAAACCTATAATCTAGATTTTTTCGGGTTTTAAAGGAAGTGGATATAATTTCATACCCTCTCTCCTCCCGATTTCTAAACTAGGCTTCGTGCTCATTTTTTCGTTTACACACCACCAACACATCTCGTGGCCCACTTCTAACCTATAATCGAGACTTTTTCGGATTTTAAAGGAAGTGGATATAATTTCATAACCTCTCTCCTCACGATTTCTAAATGCGGCTTCGTGCTCGTTTTTTCGTTTTGACACCACCAACGCGTCTCGTTGCCCATTTCTAACCTATAATCGAGACTTTTTCGGATTTTAAAGGAAGTGGATATATTTTCATACCCACTCTCCTCCCGATTTCTAAACGAGGCTTCGCGCTCGTTTTTTCGTTTTCACACAACCAACACGTCTCGTGGCCCATTTCTAACCTATAATCGAGACTTTTTTGGGTTTTAAAGGAAGTGGATATAATTTCATACCCTCTCTCCTCCCGATTTCTAAACGAGGCTTCGCGCTCATTTTTTCGTTTTGACACCACCAACACGTCCCGTGGCCCTTTTCAAACCTATAATCTAGATTTTTTCGGGTTCTAAAGGAAGTGGATATAATTTCATACCCTCTCTCCTCCCGATTTCTAAACTAGGCTTCGTGCTCATTTTTTCGTTTTGACAGCACCAACACATCTCGTGGCCCATTTCTAACCTATAATCGAGACTTTTTCGGATTTTAAAGGAAGTGGATATATTTTCATACCCACGCTCCTCCCGATTTCTAAACGAGGCTTCGCGCTCGTTTTTTCGTTTTCACACAACCAACACGTCTCGTGGCCCATTTCTAACCTATAATCGAGACTTTTTCGGGTTTTAAAGGAAGTGGATATAATTTCATACCCTCTCTCCTCCCAATTTCTAAACGAGGCTTCGCGCTCGTTTTTTCGTTTTGACACCACCAACACGTCCCGTAGCCCTTTTCAAACCTATAATCGAGACTTTTTCGGGTTTTAAAGGAAGTGGATATAATTTCTTACCCTCTCTCCTCCCGATTTCTAAACGAGGCTTCGCGCTCATTTTTTCATTTTGACACCACCAACACGTCCCGTGGCCCTTTTCAAACCTATAATCTAGATTTTTTCGGGTTTTAAAGGAAGTGGATATAATTTCATACCCTCTCTCCTCCCGATTTCTAAACTAGGCTTCGTGCTCATTTTTTCGTTTTGACAGCACCAACACATCTCGTGGCCCATTTCTAACCTATAATCGAGACATTTTCGGGTTTTAAAGGAAGTGGATATAATTTCATAACCTCTCTCCTCACGATTTCTAAATGCGGCTTCGTGCTCGTTTTTTCGTTCTGACACCACCAACGCGTCTCGTTGCCCATTTCTAACCTATAATCGAGACTTTTTCGGGTTTTAAAGGAAGTGGATATAATTTCATACCCTCTCTCCTCCCGATTTCTAAACGAGGCTTCGCGCTCCTTTTTTCGTTTTGACACCACCAACACGTCCCGTGGCCCTTTTCAAACCTATAATCTAGATTTTTTCGGGTTTTAAAGGAAGTGGATATAATTTCATACCCTCTCTCCTCCCGATTTCTAAACTAGGCTTTGTGCTCATTTTTTCGTTTTGACACCACCAACACATCTCGTGGCCCATTTCTAACCTATAATCGAGACTTTTTCGGGTTTTAAAGGAAGTGGATATAATTTCATAACCTCTCTCCTCACGATTTCTAAATGCGGCTTCATGCTCGTTTTTTCTTTTTGACACCACCAACGCGTCTCGTTGCCCATTTCTAACCTATAATCGAGACTTTTTCGGATTTTAAAGGAAGTGGATATATTTTCATACCCACTCTCCTCCCGATTTCTAAACGAGGCTTCGCGCTCGTTTTTTCGTTTTAACACAACCAACACGTCTCGTGGCCCATTTCTAACCTATAATCGAGACTTTTTCGGGTTTTAAAGGAAGTGGATATAATTTCATACCCTCTCTCCTCCCGATTTCTAAACGAGGCTTCGCGCTCATTTTTTCGATTTGACACCACCAACACGTCCCGTGGCCCTTTTCAAACCTATAATCTAGATTTTTTCGGGTTCTAAAGGAAGTGGATATAATTTCATACCCTCTCTCCTCCCGATTTCTAAACTAGGCTTCGTGCTCATTTTTTCGTTTTGACACCACCAACACATCTCGTGGCCCATTTCTAACCTATAATCGAGACTTTTTCGGGTTTTAATGGAAGTGGATATAATTTCATAACCTCTCTCCTCACGATTTCTAAATGCAGCTTCGTGCTCGTTTTTTCGTTTTGACACCACCAACACGTCTCGTTGCCCATTTCTAACCTATGATCGAGACTTTTTCGGATTTTAAAGGAAGTGGATATATTTTCATACCCACTCTCCTCCCGATTTCTAAACGAGGCTTCGCGCTCGTTTTTTCGTTTTGACACAACCAACACGTCTCGTGGCCCATTTCTAACCTATAATCGAGACTTTTCGGGTTTTAAAGGAAGTGGATATAATTTCATACCCTCTCTCCTCCCGATTTCAAAACGAGGCTTCGCTCTCGTTTTTTCGTTTTGACACAACCAACACGTCTCGTGGCCCATTTCTAACCTATAATCGAGACATTTTTGGGTTTTAAAGGAAGTGGATATAATTTCATAACCTCTCTCCTCACGATTTCTAAATGCGGCTTCGTGCTCGTTTTTTCGTTTTGACACCACCAACAAATCTCGTGGCCCATTTCTAACCTATAATCGAGACTTTTTCGGGTTTTAAAGGAAGTGGATATAATTTCATACCCTCTCTCGTCCCAATTTCTAAACGAGGCTTCGCGCTCGTTTTTTCGTTTTGACACCACCAACACGTCCCGTGGCCCTTTTCAAACCTATAATCTAGATTTTTTCGGGTTTTAAAGGAAGTGGATATAATTTCATACCCTCTCTCCTCCCGATTTCTAAACTAGGCTTCGTGCTCATTTTTTCGTTTTGACAGCACCAACACATCTCGTGGCCCATTTCTAACCTATAATCAAGACATTTTCGGGTTTTAAAGGAAGTGGATATAATTTCATAACCTCTCTCCTCACGATTTCTAAATGCGGCTTCGTGCTCGTTTTTCGTTTTGACACCACCAACACGTCTCGTTGCCCATTTCTAACCTATAATCGAGACTTTTTCGGGTTTTAAAGGAAGTGGATATAATTTCATACCCTCTCTCCTCCCGATTTCTAAACGAGGCTTCGCGCTCATTTTTTCGTTTTGACACCACCAACACGTTCCGTGGCCCTTTTCAAACCTATAATTTAGATTTTTTCGGATTTTAAAGGAAGTGGATATAATTTCATACCCTCTCTCCTCCCGATTTCTAAACTAGGCTTCGTGCTCATTTTTTCGTTTTGACACCACCAACACCTCTCGTGGCCCATTTCTAACCTATAATCGAGACTTTTTTGGGTTTTAAAGGAAGTGGATATAATTTCATAACCTCTCTCCTCACGATTTCTAAATACGGCTTCGTGCTCGTTTTTTCGTTTTGACACCACCAACACGTCTCGTTGCCCATTTCTAACCTATAATCGAGACTTTTTCGGGTTTTAAAGGAAGTGGATATAATTTCATACCCTCTCTCCTCCCGATTTCAAAACGAGGCTTCGCTCTCGTTTTTTCGTTTTGACACAACCAACACGTCTCGTGGCCCATTTCTAACCTATAATCGAGACATTTTCGGGTTTTAAAGGAAGTGGATATAATTTCATAACCTCTCTCCTCACGATTTCTAAATGCGGCTTCGTGCTCGTTTTTTCGTTTTGACACCACCAACACATCTCGTGGCCCATTTCTAACCTATAATCGAGACTTTTTCGGGTTTTAAAGGAAGTGGATATAATTTCATACCCTCTCTCCTCCCAATTTCTAAACGAGGCTTCGCGCTCGTTTTTTCGTTTTGACACCACCAACACGTCCCGTGGCCCTTTTCAAACCTATAATCTAGATTTTTTCGGGTTTTAAAGGAAGTGGATATAATTTCATACCCTCTCTCCTCCCGATTCTAAACTAGGCATCGTGCTCATTTTTTCGTTTTGACACCACCAACACATCTCGTGGCCCATTTCTAACCTATAATCGAGACTTTTTCGGGTTTTAAAGGAAGTGGATATAATTTCATAAGCTCTCTCCTCACGATTTCTAAATGCGGCTTCGTGCTCGTTTTTTCGTTTTGACACCACCAACACGTCTCGTTGCCCATTTCTAACCTATAATCGAGACTTTTTCGGATTTTAAAGGAAGTGGATATATTTTCATACCCACTCTCCTCCCGATTTCTAAACGAGGCTTCGCGCTCGTTTTTTCGTTTTGACACAACCAACACGTCTCGTGGCCCATTTCTAACCTATAATCGAGACTTTTTCGGGTTTTAAAGGAAGTGGATATAATTTCATACCCTCTCTCCTCCCAATTTCTAAACGAGGCTTCGCGCTCGTTTTTTCGTTTTGACACCACCAACACGTCCCGTGGCCCTTTTCAAACCTATAATCTAGATTTTTTCGGGTTTTAAAGGAAGTGGATATAATTTCATAACCTCTCTCCTCACGATTTCTAAATGCGGCTTCGTGCTCGTTTTTTCGTTTTGACACCACCAACGCGTCTCGTTGCCCATTTCTAACCTATAATCGAGACTTTTTCGGATTTTAAAGGAAGTGGATATATTTTCATACCCACTCTCCTCCCGATTTCTAAACGAGGCTTCGCGCTCGTTTTTTCGTTTTCACACAACCAACACGTCTCGTGGCCCATTTCTAACCTATAATCGAGACTTTTTCGGGTTTTAAAGGAAGTGGATATAATTTCATACCCTCTCTCCTCCCGATTTCTAAACGAGGCTTCGCTCTCGTTTTTTCGTTTTGAAACAACCAACACGTCTCGTGGCCCATTTCTAACCTATAATCGAGACTTTTTCGGGTTTTAAAGGAAGTGGATATAATTTCATACCCTCTCTCCTCCCGATTTCTAAACGAGGCTTCGTGCTCATTTTTTCGTTTTGACACCACCAACACATCTCGTGGCCCATTTCTAACCTATAATCGAGACTTTTTCGGGTTTTAAAGGAAGTGGATATAATTTCATACCCTCTCTCCTCCCAATTTCTAAACGAGGCTTCGCGCTCGTTTTTTCGTTTTGACACCACCAACACGTCCCGTGGCCCTTTTCAAACCTATAATCTAGATTTTTTCGGGTTCTAAAGGAAGTGGATATAATTTCATACCCTCTCTCCTCCCGATTTCTAAACTAGGCTTCGTGCTCATTTTTTCGTTTTGACACCACCAACACATCTCGTGGCCCATTTCTAACCTATAATCGAGACTTTTTCGGGTTTTAAAGGAAGTGGATATAATTTCATAACCTCTCTCCTCACGATTTCTAAATGCGGCTTCGTGCTCGTTTTTTCGTTTTGACACCACCAACACGTCTCGTTGCCCATTTCTAACCTATAATCGAGAATTTTTCGGGTTTTAAAGGAAGTGGATATAATTTCGTACCCTCTCTCCTCCCGATTTCAAAACGAGGCTTCGCTCTCGTTTTTTCGTTTTGACACAACCAACACGTCTCGTGGCCCATTTCTAACCTATAATCGAGACATTTTCGGGTTTTAAAGGAAGTGGATATAATTTCATAACCTCTCTCCTCACGATTTCTAAATGCGGCTTCGTGCTCGTTTTTTCGTTTTGACACCACCAACACATCTCGTGGCCCATTTCTAACCTATAATCGAGACTTTTTCGGGTTTTAAAGGAAGTGGATATAATTTCATACCCTCTCTCCTCCCAATTTCTAAACGAGGCTTCGCGCTCGTTTTTTCGTTTTGACACCACCAACACGTCCCGTGGCCCTTTTCAAACCTATAATCTAGATTTTTTCGGGTTTTAAAGGAAGTGGATATAATTTCATACCCTCTCTCCTCCCGATTTCTAAACTAGGCTTCGTGCTCATTTTTTCGTTTTGACAGCACCAACACATCTCGTGGCCCATTTCTAACCTATAATCGAGACTTTTTCGGGTTTTAAAGGAAGTGGATATAATTTCATAACCTCTCTCCTCACGATTTCTAAATGCGGCTTCGTGCTCGTTTTTTCGTTTTGACACCACCAACACGTCTCGTTGCCCATTTCTAACCTATAATCGAGACTTTTTCGGATTTTAAAGGAAGTGGATATATTTTCATACCCACTCTCCTCCCGATTTCTAAACGAGGCTTCGCGCTCGTTTTTTCGTTTTGACACAACCAACACGTCTCGTGGCCCATTTCTAACCTATAATCGAGACTTTTTCGGGTTTTAAAGGAAGTGGATATAATTTCATACCCTCTCTCCTCCCGATTTCAAAACGAGGCTTCGCTCTCGTTTTTTCGTTTTGACACAACCAACACGTCTCGTGGCCCATTTCTAACCTATAATCGAGACATTTTTGGGTTTTAAAGGAAGTGGATATAATTTCATAACCTCTCTCCTCACGATTTCTAAATGCGGCTTCGTGCTCGTTTTTTCGTTTTGACACCACCAACACTTCTCGTGGCCCATTTCTAACCTATAATCGAGACTTTTTCGGGTTTTAAAGGAAGTGGATATAATTTCATACCCTCTCTCCTCCCAATTTCTAAACGAGGCTTCGCGCTCGTTTTTTCG
This sequence comes from Thalia dealbata, assembly GCA_030544415.1. NCBI lineage: Eukaryota > Viridiplantae > Streptophyta > Magnoliopsida > Zingiberales > Marantaceae > Thalia > Thalia dealbata. The sequence goes on along the minus strand of CM060458.1, from coordinate 12,110,533 downwards.
TTTTGACACCACCAACACGTCCCGTGGCCCTTTTCAAACCTATAATCTAGATTTTTTCGGGTTTTAAAGGAAGTGGATATAATTTCATACCCTCTCTCCTCCCGATTTCTAAACTAGGCTTCGTGCTCATTTTTTCGTTTTGACAGCACCAACATATCTCGTGGCCCATTTCTAACCTATAATCGAGACATTTTCGGGTTTTAAAGGAAGTGGATATAATTTCATAACCTCTCTCCTCACGATTTCTAAATGCGGCTTCGTGCTCGTTTTTTCGTTTTGACACCACCAACACGTCTCGTTGCCCATTTCTAACCTATAATCGAGACTTTTTCGGGTTTTAAAGGAAGTGGATATAATTTCATACCCTCTCTCCTCCCGATTTCTAAACGAGGCTTCGCGCTCATTTTTTCGTTTTGACACCACCAACACGTTCCGTGGCCCTTTTCAAACCTATAATTTAGATTTTTTCGGATTTTAAAGGAAGTGGATATAATTTCATACCCTCTCTCCTCCCGATTTCTAAACTAGGCTTCGTGCTCATTTTTTCGTTTTGACACCACCAACACATCTCGTGGCCCATTTCTAACCTATAATCGAGACTTTTTCGGGTTTTAAAGGAAGTGGATATAATTTCATAACCTCTCTCCTCACGATTTCTAAATACGGCTTCGTGCTCGTTTTTTCGTTTTGACACCACCAACACGTCTCGTTGCCCATTTCTAACCTATAATCGAGACTTTTTCGGGTTTTAAAGGAAGTGGATATAATTTCATACCCTCTCTCCTCCCGATTTCTAAACGAGGCTTCGCGCTCATTTTTTCGTTTTGACACCACCAACACGTTCCGTGGCCCTTTTCAAACCTATAATTTAGATTTTTTCGGATTTTAAAGGAAGTGGATATAATTTCATACCCTCTCTCCTCCCGATTTCTAAACTAGGCTTCGTGCTCATTTTTTCGTTTTGACACCACCAACACATCTCGTGGCCCATTTCTAACCTATAATCGAGACTTTTTCGGGTTTTAAAGGAAGTGGATATAATTTCATAACCTCTCTCCTCACGATTTCTAAATACGGCTTCGTGCTCGTTTTTTCGTTTTGACACCACCAACACGTCTCGTTGCCCATTTCTAACCTATAATCGAGACTTTTTCGGGTTTTAAAGGAAGTGGATATAATTTCATACCCTCTCTCCTCCCGATTTCAAAACGAGGCTTCGCTCTCGTTTTTTCGTTTTGACACAACCAACACGTCTCGTGGCCCATTTCTAACCTATAATCGAGACATTTTCGGGTTTTAAAGGAAGTGGATATAATTTCATAACCTCTCTCCTCACGATTTCTAAATGCGGCTTCGTGCTCGTTTTTTCGTTTTGATACCACCAACACATATCGTGGCCCATTTCTAACCTATAATCGAGACTTTTTCGGGTTTTAAAGGAAGTGGATATAATTTCATACCCTCTCTCCTCCCGATTTCTAAACTAGGCTTCGTGCTCATTTTTTCGTTTTGACACCACCAACACATCTCGTGGCCCATTTCTAACCTATAATCGAGACTTTTTCGGGTTTTAAAGGAAGTGGATATAATTTCATAACCTCTCCCCTCACGATTTCTAAATGCGGCTTCGTGCTCGTTTTTTCGTTTTGACAGCACCAACACATCTCGTGGCCCATTTCTAACCTATAATCGAGACTTTTTCGGGTTTTAAAGGAAGTGGATATAATTTCATACCCTCTCTCCTCCCAATTTCTAAACGAGGCTTCGCGCTCGTTTTTTCGTTTTGACACCACCAACACGTCCCGTGGCCCTTTTCAAACCTATAATCTAGATTTTTTCGGGTTTTAAAGGAAGTGGATATAATTTCATACCCTCTCTCCTCCCGATTCTAAACTAGGCTTCGTGCTCTTTTTTTCGTTTTGACACCACCAACACATCTCGTGGCCCATTTCTAACCTATAATCGAGACTTTTTCGGGTTTTAAAGGAAGTGGATATAATTTCATATGCTCTCTCCTCACGATTTCTAAATGCGGCTTCGTGCTCGTTTTTTCGTTTTGACACCACCAACACGTCTCGTTGCCCATTTCTAACCTATAATCGAGACTTTTTCGGATTTTAAAGGAAGTGGATATATTTTCATACCCACTCTCCTCCCGATTTCTAAACGAGGCTGCGCGCTCGTTTTTTCGTTTTGACACAACCAACACGTCTCGTGGCCCATTTCTAACCTATAATCGAGACTTTTTCGGGTTTTAAAGGAAGTGGATATAATTTCATACCCTCTCTCCTCCCAATTTCTAAACGAGGCTTCGCGCTCGTTTTTTCGTTTTGACACCACCAACACGTCCCGTGGCCCTTTTCAAACCTATAATCTAGATTTTTTAGGGTTTTAAAGGAAGTGGATATAATTTCATACCCTCTCTCCTCCCGATTTCTAAACTAGGCTTCGTGCTCATTTTTTCGTTTTGACACCACCAACACATCTCGTGGCCCATTTCTAACCTATAATCGAGACTTTTTCGGGTTTTAAAGGAAGTGGATATAATTTCATAACCTCTCTCCTCACGATTTCTAAATACGGCTTCGTGCTCGTTTTTTCGTTTTGACACCACCAACACGTCTCGTTGCCCATTTCTAACCTATAATCGAGACTTTTTCGGGTTTTAAAGGAAGTGGATATAATTTCATACCCTCTCTCCTCCCGATTTCAAAACGAGGCTTCGCTCTCGTTTTTTCGTTTTGACACAACCAACACGTCTCGTGGCCCATTTCTAACCTATAATCGAGACATTTTCGGGTTTTAAAGGAAGTGGATATAATTTCATAACCTCTCTCCTCACGATTTCTAAATGCGGCTTCGTGCTCGTTTTTTCGTTTTGACACCACCAACACATCTCGTGGCCCATTTCTAACCTATAATCGAGACTTTTTCGGGTTTTAAAGGAAGTGGATATAATTTCATACCCTCTCTCCTCCCGATTTCTAAATGAGGCTTCGCTCTCGTTTTTTCGTTTTGAAACAACCAACACGTCTCGTGGCCCATTTCTAACCTATAATCGAGACTTTTTCGGGTTTTAAAGGAAGTGGATATAATTTCATACCCTCTCTCCTCCCGATTTCTAAACGAGGCTTCGTGCTCATTTTTTCGTTTTGACACCACCAACACATCTCGTGGCCCATTTCTAACCTATAATCGAGACTTTTTCGGGTTTTAAAGGAAGTGGATATAATTTCATACCCTCTCTCCTCCCAATTTCTAAACGAGGCTTTGCGCTCGTTTTTTCGTTTTGACACCACCAACACGTCCCGTGGCCCTTTTCAAACCTATAATCTAGATTTTTTCGGGTTCTAAAGGAAGTGGATATAATTTCATACCCTCTCTCCTCCCGATTTCTAAACTAGGCTTCGTGCTCATTTTTTCGTTTTGACACCACCAACACATCTCGTGGCCCATTTCTAACCTATAATCGAGATTTTTTCGGGTTTTAAAGGAAGTGGATATAATTTCATAACCTCTCTCCTCACGATTTCTAAATGCGGCTTCGTGATCGTTTTTTCGTTTTGACACCACCAACACGTCTCGTTGCCCATTTCTAACCTATAATCGAGAATTTTTCGGGTTTTAAAGGAAGTGGATATAATTTTGTACCCTCTCTCCTCCCGATTTCAAAACGAGGCTTCGCTCTCGTTTTTTCGTTTTGACACAACCAACACGTCTCGTGGCCCATTTCTAACCTATAATCGAGACATTTTCGGGTTTTAAAGGAAGTGGATATAATTTCATAACCTCTCTCCTCACGATTTCTAAATGCGGCTTCGTGCTCGTTTTTTCGTTTTGACACCACCAACACATCTCGTGGCCCATTTCTAACCTATAATCGAGACTTTTTCGCGTTTTAAAGGAAGTGGATATAATTTCATACCCTCTCTCCTCCCAATTTCTAAACGAGGCTTCGCGCTCGTTTTTTCGTTTTGACACCACCAACACGTCCCGTGGCCCTTTTCAAACCTATAATCTAGATTTTTTCGGGTTTTAAAGGAAGTGGATATAATTTCATACCCTCTCTCCTCCCGATTTCTAAACTAGGCTTCGTGCTCCTTTTTTCGTTTTGACAGCACCAACACATCTCGTGGCCCATTTCTAACCTATAATCGAGACTTTTTCGGGTTTTAAAGGAAGTGGATATAATTTCATAACCTCTCTCCTCACGATTTCTAAATGCGGCTTCGTGCTCGTTTTTTCGTTTTGACACCACCAACACGTCTCGTTGCCCATTTCTAACCTATAATCGAGACTTTTTCGGATTTTAAAGGAAGTGGATATATTTTCATACCCACTCTCCTCCCGATTTCTAAACGAGGCTTCGCGCTCGTTTTTTCGTTTTGACACAACCAACACGTCTCGTGGCCCATTTCTAACCTATAATCGAGACTTTTTCGGGTTTTAAAGGAAGTGGATATAATTTCATACCCTCTCTCCTCCCGATTTCAAAACGAGGCTTCGCTCTCGTTTTTTCGTTTTGACACAACCAACACGTCTCGTGGCCCATTTCTAACCTATAATCGAGACATTTTTGGGTTTTAAAGGAAGTGGATATAATTTCATAACCTCTCTCCTCACGATTTCTAAATGCGGCTTCGTGCTCGTTTTTTCGTTTTGACACCACCAACACATCTCGTGGCCCATTTCTAACCTATAATCGAGACTTTTTCGGGTTTTAAAGGAAGTGGATATAATTTCATACCCTCTCTCCTCCCAATTTCTAAACGAGGCTTCGCGCTCGTTTTTTCGTTTTGACACCACCAACACGTCCCGTGGCCCTTTTCAAACCTATAATCTAGATTTTTTCGGGTTTTAAAGGAAGTGGATATAATTTCATACCCTCTCTCCTCCCGATTTCTAAACTAGGCTTCGTGCTCATTTTTTCGTTTTGACAGCACCAACATATCTCGTGGCCCATTTCTAACCTATAATCGAGACATTTTCGGGTTTTAAAGGAAGTGGATATAATTTCATAACCTCTCTCCTCACGATTTCTAAATGCGGCTTCGTGCTCGTTTTTTCGTTTTGACACCACCAACACGTCTCGTTGCCCATTTCTAACCTATAATCGAGACTTTTTCGGGTTTTAAAGGAAGTGGATATAATTTCATACCCTCTCTCCTCCCGATTTCTAAACGAGGCTTCGCGCTCATTTTTTCGTTTTGACACCACCAACACGTTCCGTGGCCCTTTTCAAACCTATAATTTAGATTTTTTCGGATTTTAAAGGAAGTGGATATAATTTCATACCCTCTCTCCTCCCGATTTCTAAACTAGGCTTCGTGCTCATTTTCTCGTTTTGACACCACCAACACATCTCGTGGCCCATTTCTAACCTATAATCGAGACTTTTTCGGGTTTTAAAGGAAGTGGATATAATTTCATAACCTCTCTCCTCACGATTTCTAAATACGGCTTCGTGCTCGTTTTTTCGTTTTGACACCACCAACACGTCTCGTTGCCCATTTCTAACCTATAATCGAGACTTTTTCGGGTTTTAAAGGAAGTGGATATAATTTCATACCCTCTCTCCTCCCGATTTCAAAACGAGGCTTCGCTCTCGTTTTTTCGTTTTGACACAACCAACACGTCTCGTGGCCCATTTCTAACCTATAATCGAGACATTTTCGGGTTTTAAAGGAAGTGGATATAATTTCATAACCTCTCTCCTCACGATTTCTAAATGCGGCTTCGTGCTCGTTTTTTCGTTTTGACACCACCAACACATCTCGTGGCCCATTTCTAACCTATAATCGAGACTTTTTCGGGTTTTAAAGGAAGTGGATATAATTTCATAACCTCTCTCCTCACGATTTCTAAATGCGGCTTCGTGCTCGTTTTTTCGTTTTGACAGCACCAACACATCTCGTGGCCCATTTCTAACCTATAATCGAGACTTTTTCGGGTTTTAAAGGAAGTGGATATAATTTCATACCCTCTCTCCTCCCAATTTCTAAACGAGGCTTCGCGCTCGTTTTTTCGTTTTGACACCACCAACACGTCCCGTGGCCCTTTTCAAACCTATAATCTAGATTTTTTCGGGTTTTAAAGGAAGTGGATATAATTTCATACCCTCTCTCCTCCCGATTCTAAACTAGGCTTCGTGCTCTTTTTTTCGTTTTGACACCACCAACACATCTCGTGGCCCATTTCTAACCTATAATCGAGACTTTTTCGGGTTTTAAAGGAAGTGGATATAATTTCATATGCTCTCTCCTCACGATTTCTAAATGCGGCTTCGTGCTCGTTTTTTCGTTTTGACACCACCAACACGTCTCGTTGCCCATTTCTAACCTATAATCGAGACTTTTTCGGATTTTAAAGGAAGTGGATATATTTTCATACCCACTCTCCTCCCGATTTCTAAACGAGGCTGCGCGCTCGTCTTTTCGTTTTGACACAACCAACACGTCTCGTGGCCCATTTCTAACCTATAATCGAGACTTTTTCGGGTTTTAAAGGAAGTGGATATAATTTCATACCCTCTCTCCTCCCAATTTCTAAACGAGGCTTCGCGCTCGTTTTTTCGTTTTGACACCACCAACACGTCCCGTGGCCCTTTTCAAAGCTATAATCTAGATTTTTTAGGGTTTTAAAGGAAGTGGATATAATTTCATACCCTCTCTCCTCCCGATTTCTAAACTAGGCTTCGTGCTCATTTTTTCGTTTTGACACCACCAACACATCTCGTGGCCCATTTCTAACCTATAATCGAGACTTTTTCGGGTTTTAAAGGAAGTGGATATAATTTCATAACCTCTCTCCTCACGATTTCTAAATACGGCTTCGTGCTCGTTTTTTCGTTTTGACACCACCAACACGTCTCGTTGCCCATTTCTAACCTATAATCGAGACTTTTTCGGGTTTTAAAGGAAGTGGATATAATTTCATACCCTCTCTCCTCCCGATTTCAAAACGAGGCTTCGCGCTCGTTTTTTCGTTTTGACACAACCAACACGTCTCGTGGCCCATTTCTAACCTATAATCGAGACTTTTTCGGGTTTTAAAAGAAGTGGATATAATTTCATACCCTCTCTCCTCCCGATTTCAAAACGAGGCTTCGCTCTCGTTTTTTCGTTTTGACACAACCAACACGTCTCGTGGCCCATTTCTAACCTATAATCGAGACTTTTTCGGGTTTTAAAGGAAGTGGATATAATTTCATACCCTCTCTCCTCACGATTTCTAAACGAGGCTTCGCGCTCGTTTTTTCGTTTGGACACCACCAACACGTCCCGTGGCCCTTTTCAAACCTATAATCTAGATTTTTTCGGGTTTTAAAGGAAGTGGATATAATTTCATACCCTCTCTCCTCCCGATTTCTAAACTAGGCTTCGTGCTCGTTTTTTCGTTTTGACACCACCAACACATCTCGTGGCCCATTTCTAACCTATAATCGAGACTTTTTCGGGTTTTAAAGGAAGTGGATATAATTTCATAACCTCTCTCCTCACGATTTCTAAATGCGGCTTCGTGCTCGTTTTTTCGTTTTGACACCACCAACACGTCTCGTTGCCCATTTCTAACCTATTATCGAGACTTTTTCGGATTTTAAAGGAAGTGGATATAATTTCATACCCACTCTCCTCCCGATTTCTAAACGAGGCTTCGCGCTCGTTTTTTCGTTTTGACACAACCAACACGTCTCGTGGCCCATTTCTAACCTATAATCGAGACTTTTTCGGGTTTTAAAGGAAGTGGATATAATTTCATACCCTCTCTCCTCCCGATTTCTAAACGAGGCTTCGCGCTCATTTTTTCGTTTTGACACCACCAACACGTCCCGTGGCCCTTTTCAAACCTATAATCTAGATTTTTTCGGGTTCTAAAGGAAGTGGATATAATTTCATACCCTCTCTCCTCCCGATTTCTAAACTAGGCTTCGTGCTCATTTTTTCATTTTGACAGCACCAACACATCTCGTGGCCCATTTCTAACCTATAATCGAGACATTTTCGGGTTTTAAAGGAAGTGGATATAATTTCATAACCTCTCTCCTCACGATTTCTAAATGCGGCTTCGTGCTCGTTTTTTCGTTTTGACAGCACCAACACATCTCGTGGCCCATTTCTAACCTATAATCGAGACTTTTTCGGGTTTTAAAGGAAGTGGATATAATTTCATATGCTCTCTCCTCACGATTTCTAAATGCAGCTTCGTGCTCGTTTTTTCGTTTTGACACCACCAACACGTCTCGTTGCCCATTTCTAACCTATAATCGAGACTTTTTCGGATTTTAAAGGAAGTGGATATATTTTCATACCCACTCTCCTCCCGATTTCTAAACGAGGCTGCGCGCTCGTTTTTTCGTTTTGACACAACCAACACGTCTCGTGGCCCATTTCTAACCTATAATCGAGACTTTTTCGGGTTTTAAAGGAAGTGGATATAATTTCATACCCTCTCTCCTCCCAATTTCTAAACGAGGCTTCGCGCTCGTTTTTTCGTTTTGACACCACCAACACGTCCCGTGGCCCTTTTCAAACCTATAATCTAGATTTTTTCGGGTTTTAAAGGAAGTGGATATAATTTCATACCCTCTCTCCTCCCGATTCTAAACTAGGCTTCGTGCTCATTTTTTCGTTTACACACCACCAACACATCTCGTGGCCCACTTCTAACCTATAATCGAGACTTTTTCGGGTTTTAAAGGAAGTGGATATAATTTCATAACCTCTCTCCTCACGATTTCTAAATGCGGCTTCGTGCTCGTTTTTTCGTTTTGACACCACCAACGCGTCTCGTTGCCCATTTCTAACCTATAATCGAGACTTTTTCGGATTTTAAAGGAAGTGGATATATTTTCATACCCACTCTCCTCCCGATTTCTAAACGAGGCTTCGCGCTCGTTTTTTCGTTTTCACACAACCAACACGTCTCGTGGCCCATTTCTAACCTATAATCGAGACTTTTTTGGGTTTTAAAGGAAGTGGATATAATTTCATACCCTCTCTCCTCCCGATTTCTAAACGAGGCTTCGCGCTCATTTTTTCGTTTTGACACCACCAACACGTCCCGTGGCCCTTTTCAAACCTATAATCTAGATTTTTTCGGGTTCTAAAGGAAGTGGATATAATTTCATACCCTCTCTCCTCCCGATTTCTAAACTAGGCTTCGTGCTCATTTTTTCGTTTTGACAGCACCAACACATCTCGTGGCCCATTTCTAACCTATAATCGAGACTTTTACGGATTTTAAAGGAAGTGGATATATTTTCATACCCACGCTCCTCCCGATTTCTAAACGAGGCTTCGCGCTCGTTTTTTCGTTTTCACACAACCAACACGTCTCGTGGCCCATTTCTAACCTATAATCGAGACTTTTTCGGGTTTTAAAGGAAGTGGATATAATTTCATACCCTCTCTCCTCCCAATTTCTAAACGAGGCTTCGCGCTCGTTTTTTCGTTTTGACACCACCAACACGTCCCGTAGCCCTTTTCAAACCTATAATCGAGACTTTTTTGGGTTTTAAAGGAAGTGGATATAATTTCTTACCCTCTCTCCTCCCGATTTCTAAACGAGGCTTCGCGCTCATTTTTTCATTTTGACACCACCAACACGTCCCGTGGCCCTTTTCAAACCTATAATCTAGATTTTTTCGGGTTTTAAAGGAAGTGGATATAATTTCATACCCTCTCTCCTCCCGATTTCTAAACTAGGCTTCGTGCTCATTTTTTCGTTTTGACAGCACCAACACATCTCGTGGCCCATTTCTAACCTATAATCGAGACATTTTCGGGTTTTAAAGGAAGTGGATATAATTTCATAAGCTCTCTCCTCACGATTTCTAAATGCGGCTTCGTGCTCGTTTTTTCGTTCTGACACCACCAACGCGTCTCGTTGCCCATTTCTAACCTATAATCGAGACTTTTTCGGATTTTAAAGGAAGTGGATATATTTTCATACCCACTCTCCTCCCGATTTCTAAACGAGGCTTCGCGCTCGTTTTTTCGTTTTAACACAACCAACACGTCTCGTGGCCCATTTCTAACCTATAATCGAGACTTTTTCGGGTTTTAAAGGAAGTGGATATAATTTCATACCCTCTCTCCTCCCGATTTCTAAACGAGGCTTCGCGCTCCTTTTTTCGTTTTTACACCACCAACACGTCCCGTGGCCCTTTTCAAACCTATAATCTAGATTTTTTCGGGTTTTAAAGGAAGTGGATATAATTTCATACCCTCTCTCCTCCCGATTCTAAACTAGGCTTTGTGCTCATTTTTTCGTTTTGACACCACCAACACATCTCGTGGCCCATTTCTAACCTATAATCGAGACTTTTTCGGGTTTTAAAGGAAGTGGATATAATTTCATATGCTCTCTCCTCACGATTTCTAAATGCGGCTTCGTGCTCGTTTTTTCGTTTTGACACCACCAACGCGTCTCGTTGCCCATTTCTAACCTATAATCGAGACTTTTTCGGATTTTAAAGGAAGTGGATATATTTTCATACCCACTCTCCTCCCGATTTCTAAACGAGGCTGCGCGCTCGTTTTTTCGTTTTGACACAACCAACACGTCTCGTGGCCCATTTCTAATCTATAATCGAGACTTTTTCGGGTTTTAAAGGAAGTGGATATAATTTCATACCCTCTCTCCTCCCAATTTCTAAACGAGGCTTCGCGCTCGTTTTTTCGTTTTGACACCACCAACACGTCCCGTGGCCCTTTTCAAACCTATAATCTAGATTTTTTCGGGTTTTAAAGGAAGTGGATATAATTTCATACCCTCTCTCCTCCCGATTTCTAAACTAGGCTTCGTGCTCATTTTTTCGTTTACACACCACCAACACATCTCGTGGCCCACTTCTAACCTATAATCGAGACTTTTTCGGGTTTTAAAGGAAGTGGATATAATTTCATAACCTCTCTCCTCACGATTTCTAAATGCGGCTTCGTGCTCGTTTTTTCGTTTTGACACCACCAACGCGTCTCGTTGCCCATTTCTAACCTATAATCGAGACTTTTTCGGATTTTAAAGGAAGTGGATATATTTTCATACCCACTCTCCTCCCGATTTCTAAACGAGGCTTCGCGCTCGTTTTTTCGTTTTCACACAACCAACACGTCTCGTGGCCTATTTCTAACCTATAATCGAGACTTTTTTGGGTTTTAAAGGAAGTGGATATAATTTCATACCCTCTCTCCTCCCGATTTCTAAACGAGGCTTCGCGCTCATTTTTTCGTTTTGACACCACCAACACGTCCCGTGGCCCTTTTCAAACCTATAATCTAGATTTTTTCGGGTTCTAAAGGAAGTGGATATAATTTCATACCCTCTCTCCTCCCGATTTCTAAACTAGGCTTCGTGCTCATTTTTTCGTTTTGACAGCACCAACACATCTCGTGGCCCATTTCTAACCTATAATCGAGACTTTTTCGGATTTTAAAGGAAGTGGATATATTTTCATACCCACGCTCCTCCCGATTTCTAAACGAGGCTTCGCGCTCGTTTTTTCGTTTTCACACAACCAACACGTCTCGTGGCCCATTTCTAACCTATAATCGAGACTTTTTCGGGTTTTAAAGGAAGTGGATATAATTTCATACCCTCTCTCCTCCCAATTTCTAAACGAGGCTTCGCGCTCGTTTTTTCGTTTTGACACCACCAACACGTCCCGTAGCCCTTTTCAAACCTATAATCGAGACTTTTTTGGGTTTTAAAGGAAGTGGATATAATTTCTTACCCTCTCTCCTCCCGATTTCTAAACGAGGCTTCGCGCTCATTTTTTCATTTTGACACCACCAACACGTCCCGTGGCCCTTTTCAAACCTATAATCTAGATTTTTTCGGGTTTTAAAGGAAGTGGATATAATTTCATACCCTCTCTCCTCCCGATTTCTAAACTAGGCTTCGTGCTCATTTTTTCGTTTTGACAGCACCAACACATCTCGTGGCCCATTTCTAATCTATAATCGAGACATTTTCGGGTTTTAAAGGAAGTGGATATAATTTCATAAGCTCTCTCCTCACGATTTCTAAATGCGGCTTCGTGCTCGTTTTTTCGTTCTGACACCACCAACGCGTCTCGTTGCCCATTTCTAACCTATAATCGAGACTTTTTCGGATTTTAAAGGAAGTGGATATATTTTCATACCCACTCTCCTCCCGATTTCTAAACGAGGCTTCGCGCTCGTTTTTTCGTTTTAACACAACCAACACGTCTCGTGGCCCATTTCTAACCTATAATCGAGACTTTTTCGGGTTTTAAAGGAAGTGGATATAATTTCATACCCTCTCTCCTCCCGATTTCTAAACGAGGCTTCGCGCTCCTTTTTTCGTTTTGACACCACCAACACGTCCCGTGGCCCTTTTCAAACCTATAATCTAGATTTTTTCGGGTTTTAAAGGAAGTGGATATAATTTCATACCCTCTCTCCTCCCGATTTCTAAACTAGGCTTTGTGCTCATTTTTTCGTTTTGACACCACCAACACATCTCGTGGCCCATTTCTAACCTATAATCGAGACTTTTTCGGGTTTTAAAAGAAGTGGATATAATTTCATAACCTCTCTCCTCACGATTTCTAAATGCGGCTTCATGCTCGTTTTTTCGTTTTGACACCACCAACGCGTCTCGTTGCCCATTTCTAACCTATAATCGAGACTTTTTCGGATTTTAAAGGAAGTGGATATATTTTCATACCCACTCTCCTCCCGATTTCTAAACGAGGCTTCCCGCTCGTTTTTTCGTTTTAACACAACCAACACATCTCGTGGCCCATTTCTAACCTATAATCGAGACTTTTTCGGGTTTTAAAGGAAGTGGATATAATTTCATACCCTCTCTCCTCCCGATTTCTAAACGAGGCTTCGCGCTCATTTTTTCGTTTTGACACCACCAACACGTCCCGTGGCCCTTTTCAAACCTATAATCTAGATTTTTTCGGGTTCTAAAGGAAGTGGATATAATTTCATACCCTCTCTCCTCCCGATTTCTAAACTAGGCTTCGTGCTCATTTTTTCGTTTTGACACCACCAACACATCTCGTGGCCCATTTCTAACCTATAATCGAGACTTTTTCGGGTTTTAAAGGAAGTGGATATAATTTCATAACCTCTCTCCTCACGATTTCTAAATGCCGCTTCGTGCTCGTTTTTTCGTTTTGACACCACCAACACGTCTCGTTGCCCATTTCTAACCTATAATCGAGACTTTTTCGGATTTTAAAGGAAGTGGATATATTTTCATACCCACTCTCCTCCCGATTTCTAAACGAGGCTTCGCGCTCGTTTTTTCGTTTTGACACAACCAACACGTCTCGTGGCCCATTTCTAACCTATAATCGAGACTTTTCGGGTTTTAAAGGAAGTGGATATAATTTCATACCCTCTCTCCTCCCGATTTCAAAACGAGGCTTCGCTCTCGTTTTTTCGTTTTGACACAACCAACACGTCTCGTGGCCCATTTCTAACCTATAATCGAGACATTTTTGGGTTTTAAAGGAAGTGGATATAATTTCATAACCTCTCTCCTCACGATTTCTAAATGCGGCTTCGTGCTCGTTTTTTCGTTTTGACACCACCAACAAATCTCGTGGCCCATTTCTAACCTATAATCGAGACTTTTTCGGGTTTTAAAGGAAGTGGATATAATTTCATACCCTCTCTCCTCCCAATTTCTAAACGAGGCTTCGCGCTCGTTTTTTCGTTTTGACACCACCAACACGTCCCGTGGCCCTTTTCAAACCTATAATCTAGATTTTTTCGGGTTTTAAAGGAAGTGGATATAATTTCATACCCTCTCTCCTCCCGATTTCTAAACTAGGCTTCGTGCTCATTTTTTCGTTTTGACAGCACCAACACATCTCGTGGCCCATTTCTAACCTATAATCAAGACATTTTCGGGTTTTAAAGGAAGTGGATATAATTTCATAACCTCTCTCCTCACGATTTCTAAATGCGGCTTCGTGCTCGTTTTTTCGTTTTGACACCACCAACACGTCTCGTTGCCCATTTCTAACCTATAATCGAGACTTTTTCGGGTTTTAAAGGAAGTGGATATAATTTCATACCCTCTCTCCTCCCGATTTCTAAACGAGGCTTCGCGCTCATTTTTTCGTTTTGACACCACCAACACGTTCCGTGGCCCTTTTCAAACCTATAATTTAGATTTTTTCGGATTTTAAAGGAAGTGGATATAATTTCATACCCTCTCTCCTCCCGATTTCTAAACTAGGCTTCGTGCTCATTTTTTCGTTTTGACACCACCAACACCTCTCGTGGCCCATTTCTAACCTATAATCGAGACTTTTTCGGGTTTTAAAGGAAGTGGATATAATTTCATAACCTCTCTCCTCACGATTTCTAAATACGGCTTCGTGCTCGTTTTTTCGTTTTGACACCACCAACACGTCTCGTTGCCCATTTCTAACCTATAATCGAGACTTTTTCGGGTTTTAAAGGAAGTGGATATAATTTCATACCCTCTCTCCTCCCGATTTCAAAACGAGGCTTCGCTCTCGTTTTTTCGTTTTGACACAACCAACACGTCTCGTGGCCCATTTCTAACCTATAATCGAGACATTTTCGGGTTTTAAAGGAAGTGGATATAATTTCATAACCTCTCTCCTCACGATTTCTAAATGCGGCTTCGTGCTCGTTTTTTCGTTTTGACACCACCAACACATCTCGTGGCCCATTTCTAACCTATAATCGAGACTTTTTCGGGTTTTAAAGGAAGTGGATATAATTTCATACCCTCTCTCCTCCCAATTTCTAAACGAGGCTTCGCGCTCGTTTTTTCGTTTTGACACCACCAACACGTCCCGTGGCCCTTTTCAAACCTATAATCTAGATTTTTTCGGGTTTTAAAGGAAGTGGATATAATTTCATACCCTCTCTCCTCCCGATTCTAAACTAGGCATCGTGCTCATTTTTTCGTTTTGACACCACCAACACATCTCGTGGCCCATTTCTAACCTATAATCGAGACTTTTTCGGGTTTTAAAGGAAGTGGATATAATTTCATAAGCTCTCTCCTCACGATTTCTAAATGCGGCTTCGTGCTCGTTTTTTCGTTTTGACACCACCAACACGTCTCGTTGCCCATTTCTAACCTATAATCGAGACTTTTTCGGATTTTAAAGGAAGTGGATATATTTTCATACCCACTCTCCTCCCGATTTCTAAACGAGGCTTCGCGCTCGTTTTTTCGTTTTGACACAACCAACACGTCTCGTGGCCCATTTCTAACCTATAATCGAGACTTTTTCGGGTTTTAAAGGAAGTGGATATAATTTCATACCCTCTCTCCTCCCAATTTCTAAACGAGACTTCGCGCTCGTTTTTTCGTTTTGACACCACCAACACGTCCCGTGGCCCTTTTCAAACCTATAATCTAGATTTTTTCGGGTTTTAAAGGAAGTGGATATAATTTCATACCCTCTCTCCTCCCGATTTCTAAACTAGGCTTCGTGCTCATTTTTTCGTTTACACACCACCAACACATCTCGTGGCCCATTTCTAACCTATAATCGAGACTTTTTCGGGTTTTAAAGGAAGTGGATATAATTTCATAACCTCTCTCCTCACGATTTCTAAATGCGGCTTCGTGCTCGTTTTTTCGTTTTGACACCACCAACGCGTCTCGTTGCCCATTTCTAACCTATAATCGAGACTTTTTCGGATTTTAAAGGAAGTGGATATATTTTCATACCCACTCTCCTCCCGATTTCTAAACGAGGTTTCGCGCTCGTTTTTTCGTTTTCACACAACCAACACGTCTCGTGGCCCATTTCTAACCTATAATCGAGACTTTTTCGGGTTTTAAAGGAAGTGGATATAATTTCATACCCTCTCTCCTCCCGATTTCTAAACGAGGCTTCGCTCTCGTTTTTTCGTTTTGAAACAACCAACACGTCTCGTGGCCCATTTCTAACCTATAATCGAGACTTTTTCGGGTTTTAAAGGAAGTGGATATAATTTCATACCCTCTCTCCTCCCGATTTCTAAACGAGGCTTCGTGCTCATTTTTTCGTTTTGACACCACCAACACATCTCGTGGCCCATTTCTAACCTATAATCGAGACTTTTTCGGGTTTTAAAGGAAGTGGATATAATTTCATACCCTCTCTCCTCCCAATTTCTAAACGAGGCTTCGCGCTCGTTTTTTCGTTTTGACACCACCAACACGTCCCGTGGCCCTTTTCAAACCTATAATCTAGATTTTTTCGGGTTCTAAAGGAAGTGGATATAATTTCATACCCTCTCTCCTCCCGATTTCTAAACTAGGCTTCGTGCTCATTTTTTCGTTTTGACACCACCAACACATCTCGTGGCCCATTTCTAACCTATAATCGAGACTTTTTCGGGTTTTAAAGGAAGTGGATATAATTTCATAACCTCTCTCCTCACGATTTCTAAATGCGGCTTCGTGCTCGTTTTTTCGTTTTGACACCACCAACACGTCTCGTTGCCCATTTCTAACCTATAATCGAGACTTTTTCGGGTTTTAAAGGAAGTGGATATAATTTCATACCCTCTCTCCTCCCGATTTCAAAACGAGGCTTCGCTCTCGTTTTTTCGTTTTGACACAACCAACACGTCTCGTGGCCCATTTCTAACCTATAATCGAGACATTTTCGGGTTTTAAAGGAAGTGGATATAATTTCATAACCTCTCTCCTCACGATTTCTAAATGCGGCTTCGTGCTCGTTTTTTCGTTTTGACACCACCAACACATCTCGTGGCCCATTTCTAACCTATAATCGAGACTTTTTCGGGTTTTAAAGGAAGTGGATATAATTTCATACCCTCTCTCCTCCCAATTTCTAAGCGAGGCTTCGCGCTCGTTTTTTCGTTTTGACACCACCAACACGTCCCGTGGCCCTTTTCAAACCTATAATCTAGATTTTTTCGGGTTTTAAAGGAAGTGGATATAATTTCATACCCTCTCTCCTCCCGATTTCTAAACTAGGCTTCGTGCTCATTTTTTCGTTTTGACAGCACCAACACATCTCGTGGCCCATTTCTAACCTATAATCAAGACATTTTCGGGTTTTAAAGGAAGTGGATATAATTTCATAACCTCTCTCCTCACGATTTCTAAATGCGGCTTCGTGCTCGTTTTTTCGTTTTGACACCACCAACACGTCTCGTTGCCCATTTCTAACCTATAATCGAGACTTTTTCGGGTTTTAAAGGAAGTGGATATAATTTCATACCCTCTCTCCTCCCGATTTCTAAACGAGGCTTCGCGCTCATTTTTTCGTTTTGACACCACCAACACGTTCCGTGGCCCTTTTCAAACCTATAATTTAGATTTTTTCGGATTTTAAAGGAAGTGGATATAATTTCATACCCTCTCTCCTCCCGATTTCTAAACTAGGCTTCGTGCTCATTTTTTCGTTTTGACACCACCAACACCTCTCGTGGCCCATTTCTAACCTATAATCGAGACTTTTTCGGGTTTTAAAGGAAGTGGATATAATTTCATAACCTCTCTCCTCACGATTTCTAAATACGGCTTCGTGCTCGTTTTTTCGTTTTGACACCACCAACACGTCTCGTTGCCCATTTCTAACCTATAATCGAGACTTTTTCGGGTTTTAAAGGAAGTGGATATAATTTCATACCCTCTCTCCTCCCGATTTCAAAACGAGGCTTCGCTCTCGTTTTTTCGTTTTGACACAACCAACACGTCTCGTGGCCCATTTCTAACCTATAATCGAGACATTTTCGGGTTTTAAAGGAAGTGGATATAATTTCATAACCTCTCTCCTCACGATTTCTAAATGCGGCTTCGTGCTCGTTTTTTCGTTTTGACAGCACCAACACATCTCGTGGCCCATTTCTAACCTATAATCGAGACTTTTTCGGGTTTTAAAGGAAGTGGATATAATTTCATACCCTCTCTCCTCCCAATTTCTAAACGAGGCTTCGCGCTCGTTTTTTCGTTTTGACACCACCAACACGTCCCGTGGCCCTTTTCAAACCTATAATCTAGATTTTTTCGGGTTTTAAAGGAAGTGGATATAATTTCATACCCTCTCTCCTCCCGATTTCTAAACTAGGCTTCGTGCTCATTTTTTCGTTTACACACCACCAACACATCTCGTGGCCCACTTCTAACCTATAATCGAGACTTTTTCGGGTTTTAAAGGAAGTGGATATAATTTCATAACCTCTCTCCTCACGATTTCTAAATGCGGCTTCGTGCTCGTTTTTTCGTTTTGACACCACCAACGCGTCTCGTTGCCCATTTCTAACCTATAATCGAGACTTTTTCGGATTTTAAAGGAAGTGGATATATTTTCATACCCACTCTCCTCCCGATTTCTAAACGAGGCTTCGCGCTCGTTTTTTCGTTTTCACACAACCAACACGTCTCGTGGCCCATTTCTAACCTATAATCGAGACTTTTTTTGGTTTTAAAGGAAGTGGATATAATTTCATACCCTCTCTCCTCCCGATTTCTAAACGAGGCTTCGCGCTCATTTTTTCGTTTTGACACCACCAACACGTCCCGTGGCCCTTTTCAAACCTATAATCTAGATTTTTTCGGGTTCTAAAGGAAGTGGATATAATTTCATACCCTCTCTCCTCCCGATTTCTAAACTAGGCTTCGTGCTCATTTTTTCGTTTTGACAGCACCAACACATCTCGTGGCCCATTTCTAACCTATAATCGAGACTTTTTCGGATTTTAAAGGAAGTGGATATATTTTCATACCCACGCTCCTCCCGATTTCTAAACGAGGCTTCGCGCTCGTTTTTTCGTTTTCACACAACCAACACGTCTCGTGGCCCATTTCTAACCTATAATCGAGACTTTTTCGGGTTTTAAAGGAAGTGGATATAATTTCATACCCTCTCTCCTCCCAATTTCTAAACGAGGCTTCGCGCTCGTTTTTTCGTTTTGACACCACCAACACGTCCCGTAGCCCTTTTCAAACCTATAATCGAGACTTTTTTGGGTTTTAAAGGAAGTGGATATAATTTCTTACCCTCTCTCCTCCCGATTTCTAAACGAGGCTTCGCGCTCATTTTTTCATTTTGACACCACCAACACGTCCCGTGGCCCTTTTCAAACCTATAATCTAGATTTTTTCGGGTTTTAAAGGAAGTGGATATAATTTCATACCCTCTCTCCTCCCGATTTCTAAACTAGGCTTCGTGCTCATTTTTTCGTTTTGACAGCACCAACACATCTCGTGGCCCATTTCTAACCTATAATCGAGACATTTTCGGGTTTTAAAGGAAGTGGATATAATTTCATAATCTCTCTCCTCACGATTTCTAAATGCGGCTTCGTGCTCGTTTTTTCGTTCTGACACCACCAACGCGTCTCGTTGCCCATTTCTAACCTATAATCGAGACTTTTTCGGATTTTAAAGGAAGTGGATATATTTTCATACCCACTCTCCTCCCGATTTCTAAACGAGGCTTCGCGCTCGTTTTTTCGTTTTAACACAACCAACACGTCTCGTGGCCCATTTCTAACCTATAATCGAGACTTTTTCGGGTTTTAAAGGAAGTGGATATAATTTCATACCCTCTCTCCTCCCGATTTCTAAACGAGGCTTCGCGCTCCTTTTTTCGTTTTGACACCACCAACACGTCCCGTGGCCCTTTTCAAACCTATAATCTAGATTTTTTCGGGTTTTAAAGGAAGTGGATATAATTTCATACCCTCTCTCCTCCCGATTTCTAAACTAGGCATTGTGCTCATTTTTTCGTTTTGACACCACCGACACATCTCGTGGCCCATTTCTAACCTATAATCGAGACTTTTTCGGGTTTTAAAAGAAGTGGATATAATTTCATAACCTCTCTCCTCACGATTTCTAAATGCGGCTTCATGCTCGTTTTTTCGTTTTGACACCACCAACGCGTCTCGTTGCCCATTTCTAACCTATAATCGAGACTTTTTCGGATTTTAAAGGAAGTGGATATATTTTCATACCCACTCTCCTCCCGATTTCTAAACGAGGCTTCGCGCTCGTTTTTTCGTTTTAACACAACCAACACATCTCGTGGCCCATTTCTAACCTATAATCGAGACTTTTTCGGGTTTTAAAGGAAGTGGATATAATTTCATACCCTCTCTCCTCCCGATTTCTAAACGAGGCTTCGCGCTCATTTTTTCGTTTTGACACCACCAACACGTCCCGTGGCCCTTTTCAAACCTATAATCTAGATTTTTTCGGGTTCTAAAGGAAGTGGATATAATTTCATACCCTCTCTCCTCCCGATTTCTAAACTAGGCTTCGTGCTCATTTTTTCGTTTTGACACCACCAACACATCTCGTGGCCCATTTCTAACCTATAATCGAGACTTTTTCGGGTTTTAAAGGAAGTGGATATAATTTCATAACCTCTCTCCTCACGATTTCTAAATGCAGCTTCGTGCTCGTTTTTTCGTTTTGACACCACCAACACATCTCGTTGCCCATTTCTAACCTATAATCGAGACTTTTTCGGATTTTAAAGGAAGTGGATATATTTTCATACCCACTCTCCTCCCGATTTCTAAACGAGGCTTCGCGCTCGTTTTTTCGTTTTGACACAACCAACACGTCTCGTGGCCCATTTCTAACCTATAATCGAGACTTTTCGGGTTTTAAAGGAAGTGGATATAATTTCATACCCTCTCTCCTCCCGATTTCAAAACTAGGCTTCGCTCTCGTTTTTTCGTTTTGACACAACCAACACGTCTCGTGGCCCATTTCTAACCTATAATCGAGACATTTTTGGGTTTTAAAGGAAGTGGATATAATTTCATAACCTCTCTCCTCACGATTTCTAAATGCGGCTTCGTGCTCGTTTTTTCGTTTTGACACCACCAACAAATCTCGTGGCCCATTTCTAACCTATAATCGAGACTTTTTCGGGTTTTAAAGGAAGTGGATATAATTTCATACCCTCTCTCCTCCCAATTTCTAAACGAGGCTTCGCGCTCATTTTTTCGTTTTGACACCACCAACACGTCCCGTGGCCCTTTTCAAACCTATAATCTAGATTTTTTCGGGTTTTAAAGGAAGTGGATATAATTTCATACCCTCTCTCCTCCCGATTTCTAAACTAGGCTTCGTGCTCATTTTTTCGTTTTGACAGCACCAACACATCTCGTGGCCCATTTCTAACCTATAATCAAGACATTTTCGGGTTTTAAAGGAAGTGGATATAATTTCATAACCTCTCTCCTCATGATTTCTAAATGCGGCTTCGTGCTCGTTTTTTTCGTTTTGACACCACCAACACGTCTCGTTGCCCATTTCTAACCTATAATCGAGACTTTTTCGGGTTTTAAAGGAAGTGGATATAATTTCATACCCTCTCTCCTCCCGATTTCTAAACGAGGCTTCGCGCTCATTTTTTCGTTTTGACACCACCAACACGTTCCGTGGCCCTTTTCAAACCTATAATTTAGATTTTTTCGGATTTTAAAGGAAGTGGATATAATTTCATACCCTCTCTCCTCCCGATTTCTAAACTAGGCTTCGTGCTCATTTTTTCGTTTTGACACCACCAACACCTCTCGTGGCCCATTTCTAACCTATAATCGAGACTTTTTCGGGTTTTAAAGGAAGTGGATATAATTTCATAACCTCTCTCCTCACGATTTCTAAATACGGCTTCGTGCTCGTTTTTTCGTTTTGACACCACCAACACGTCTCGTTGCCCATTTCTAACCTATAATCGAGACTTTTTCGGGTTTTAAAGGAAGTGGATATAATTTCATACCCTCTCTCCTCCCGATTTCAAAACGAGGCTTCGCTCTCGTTTTTTCGTTTTGACACAACCAACACGTCTCGTGGCCCATTTCTAACCTATAATCGAGACATTTTCGGGTTTTAAAGGAAGTGGATATAATTTCATAACCTCTCTCCTCACGATTTCTAAATGCGGCTTCGTGCTCGTTTTTTCGTTTTGACACCACCAACACATCTCGTGGCCCATTTCTAACCTATAATCGAGACTTTTTCGGGTTTTAAAGGAAGTGGATATAATTTCATACCCTCTCTCCTCCCAATTTCTAAACGAGGCTTCGCGCTCGTTTTTTCGTTTTGACACCACCAACACGTCCCGTGGCCCTTTTCAAACCTATAATCTAGATTTTTTCGGGTTTTAAAGGAAGTGGATATAATTTCATACCCTCTCTCCTCCCGATTCTAAACTAGGCATCGTGCTCATTTTTTCGTTTTGACACCACCAACACATCTCGTGGCCCATTTCTAACCTATAATCGAGACTTTTTCGGGTTTTAAAGGAAGTGGATATAATTTCATAAGCTCTCTCCTCACGATTTCTAAATGCGGCTTCGTGCTCGTTTTTTCGTTTTGACACCACCAACACGTCTCGTTGCCCATTTCTAACCTATAATCGAGACTTTTTCGGATTTTAAAGGAAGTGGATATATTTTCATACCCACTCTCCTCCCGATTTCTAAACGAGGCTTCGCGCTCGTTTTTTCGTTTTGACACAACCAACACGTCTCGTGGCCCATTTCTAACCTATAATCGAGACTTTTTCGGGTTTTAAAGGAAGTGGATATAATTTCATACCCTCTCTCCTCCCAATTTCTAAACGAGACTTCGCGCTCGTTTTTTCGTTTTGACACCACCAACACGTCCCGTGGCCCTTTTCAAACCTATAATCTAGATTTTTTCGGGTTTTAAAGGAAGTGGATATAATTTCATACCCTCTCTCCTCCCGATTTCTAAACTAGGCTTCGTGCTCATTTTTTCGTTTACACACCACCAACACATCTCGTGGCCCATTTCTAACCTATAATCGAGACTTTTTCGGGTTTTAAAGGAAGTGGATATAATTTCATAACCTCTCTCCTCACGATTTCTAAATGCGGCTTCGTGCTCGTTTTTTCGTTTTGACACCACCAACGCGTCTCGTTGCCCATTTCTAACCTATAATCGAGACTTTTTCGGATTTTAAAGGAAGTGGATATATTTTCATACCCACTCTCCTCCCGATTTCTAAACGAGGTTTCGCGCTCGTTTTTTCGTTTTCACACAACCAACACGTCTCGTGGCCTATTTCTAACCTATAATCGAGACTTTTTCGGGTTTTAAAGGAAGTGGATATAATTTCATACCCTCTCTCCTCCCGATTTCTAAACGAGGCTTCGCTCTCGTTTTTTCGTTTTGAAACAACCAACACGTCTCGTGGCCCATTTCTAACCTATAATCGAGACTTTTTCGGGTTTTAAAGGAAGTGGATATAATTTCATACCCTCTCTCCTCCCGATTTCTAAACGAGGCTTCGTGCTCATTTTTTCGTTTTGACACCACCAACACATCTCGTGGCCCATTTCTAACCTATAATCGAGACTTTTTCGGGTTTTAAAGGAAGTGGATATAATTTCATACCCTCTCTCCTCCCAATTTCTAAACAAGGCTTCGCGCTCGTTTTTTCGTTTTGACACCACCAACACGTCCCGTGGCCCTTTTCAAACCTATAATCTAGATTTTTTCGGGTTCTAAAGGAAGTGGATATAATTTCATACCCTCTCTCCTCCCGATTTCTAAACAAGGCTTCGTGCTCATTTTTTCGTTTTGACACCACCAACACATCTCGTGGCCCATTTCTAACCTATAATCGAGACTTTTTCGGGTTTTAAAGGAAGTGGATATAATTTCATAACCTCTCTCCTCACGATTTCTAAATGCGGCTTCGTGCTCGTTTTTTCGTTTTGACACCACCAACACGTCTCGTTGCCCATTTCTAACCTATAATCGAGACTTTTTCGGGTTTTAAAGGAAGTGGATATAATTTCATACCCTCTCTCCTCCCGATTTCAAAACGAGGCTTCGCTCTCGTTTTTTCGTTTTGACACAACCAACACGTCTCGTGGCCCATTTCTAACCTATAATCGAGACATTTTCGGGTTTTAAAGGAAGTGGATATAATTTCATAACCTCTCTCCTCACGATTTCTAAATGCGGCTTCGTGCTCGTTTTTTCGTTTTGACACCACCAACACATCTCGTGGCCCATTTCTAACCTATAATCGAGACTTTTTCGGGTTTTAAAGGAAGTGGATATAATTTCATACCCTCTCTCCTCCCGATTTCAAAACGAGGCTTCGCTCTCGTTTTTTCGTTTTGACACAACCAACACGTCTCGTGGCCCATTTCTAACCTATAATCGAGACATTTTCGGGTTTTAAAGGAAGTGGATATAATTTCATAACCTCTCTCCTCATGATTTCTAAATGCGGCTTCGTGCTCGTTTTTTTCGTTTTGACACCACCAACACGTCTCGTTGCCCATTTCTAACCTATAATCGAGACTTTTTCGGGTTTTAAAGGAAGTGGATATAATTTCATACCCTCTCTCCTCCCGATTTCTAAACGAGGCTTCGCGCTCCTTTTTTCGTTTTGACACCACCAACACGTTCCGTGGCCCTTTTCAAACCTATAATTTAGATTTTTTCGGATTTTAAAGGAAGTGGATATAATTTCATACCCTCTCTCCTCCCGATTTCTAAACTAGGCTTCGTGCTCATTTTTTCGTTTTGACACCACCAACACCTCTCGTGGCCCATTTCTAACCTATAATCGAGACTTTTTCGGGTTTTAAAGGAAGTGGATATAATTTCATAACCTCTCTCCTCACGATTTCTAAATACGGCTTCGTGCTCGTTTTTTCGTTTTGACACCACCAACACGTCTCGTTGCCCATTTCTAACCTATAATCGAGACTTTTTCGGGTTTTAAAGGAAGTGGATATAATTTCATACCCTCTCTCCTCCCGATTTCAAAACGAGGCTTCGCTCTCGTTTTTTCGTTTTGACACAACCAACACGTCTCGTGGCCCATTTCTAACCTATAATCGAGACATTTTCGGGTTTTAAAGGAAGTGGATATAATTTCATAACCTCTCTCCTCACGATTTCTAAATGCGGCTTCGTGCTCGTTTTTTCGTTTTGACACCACCAACACATCTCGTGGCCCATTTCTAACCTATAATCGAGACTTTTTCGGGTTTTAAAGGAAGTGGATATAATTTCATACCCTCTCTCCTCCCAATTTCTAAACGAGGCTTCGCGCTCGTTTTTTCGTTTTGACACCACCAACACGTCCCGTGGCCCTTTTCAAACCTATAATCTAGATTTTTTCGGGTTTTAAAGGAAGTGGATATAATTTCATACCCTCTCTCCTCCCGATTCTAAACTAGGCATCGTGCTCATTTTTTCGTTTTGACACCACCAACACATCTCGTGGCCCATTTCTAACCTATAATCGAGACTTTTTCGGGTTTTAAAGGAAGTGGATATAATTTCATAAGCTCTCTCCTCACGATTTCTAAATGCGGCTTCGTGCTCGTTTTTTCGTTTTGACACCACCAACACGTCTCGTTGCCCATTTCTAACCTATAATCGAGACTTTTTCGGATTTTAAAGGAAGTGGATATATTTTCATACCCACTCTCCTCCCGATTTCTAAACGAGGCTTCGCGCTCGTTTTTTCGTTTTGACACAACCAACACGTCTCGTGGCCCATTTCTAACCTATAATCGAGACTTTTTCGGGTTTTAAAGGAAGTGGATATAATTTCATACCCTCTCTCCTCCCAATTTCTAAACGAGACTTCGCGCTCGTTTTTTCGTTTTGACACCACCAACACGTCCCGTGGCCCTTTTCAAACCTATAATCTAGATTTTTTCGGGTTTTAAAGGAAGTGGATATAATTTCATACCCTCTCTCCTCCCGATTTCTAAACTAGGCTTCGTGCTCATTTTTTCGTTTACACACCACCAACACATCTCGTGGCCCATTTCTAACCTATAATCGAGACTTTTTCGGGTTTTAAAGGAAGTGGATATAATTTCATAACCTCTCTCCTCACGATTTCTAAATGCGGCTTCGTGCTCGTTTTTTCGTTTTGACACCACCAACGCGTCTCGTTGCCCATTTCTAACCTATAATCGAGACTTTTTCGGATTTTAAAGGAAGTGGATATATTTTCATACCCACTCTCCTCCCGATTTCTAAACGAGGTTTCGCGCTCGTTTTTTCGTTTTCACACAACCAACACGTCTCGTGGCCTATTTCTAACCTATAATCGAGACTTTTTCGGGTTTTAAAGGAAGTGGATATAATTTCATACCCTCTCTCCTCCCGATTTCTAAACGAGGCTTCGCTCTCGTTTTTTCGTTTTGAAACAACCAACACGTCTCGTGGCCCATTTCTAACCTATAATCGAGACTTTTTCGGGTTTTAAAGGAAGTGGATATAATTTCATACCCTCTCTCCTCCCGATTTCTAAACGAGGCTTCGTGCTCATTTTTTCGTTTTGACACCACCAACACATCTCGTGGCCCATTTCTAACCTATAATCGAGACTTTTTCGGGTTTTAAAGGAAGTGGATATAATTTCATACCCTCTCTCCTCCCAATTTCTAAACGAGGCTTCGCGCTCGTTTTTTCGTTTTGACACCACCAACACGTCCCGTGGCCCTTTTCAAACCTATAATCTAGATTTTTTCGGGTTCTAAAGGAAGTGGATATAATTTCATACCCTCTCTCCTCCCGATTTCTAAACTAGGCTTCGTGCTCATTTTTTCGTTTTGACACCACCAACACATCTCGTGGCCCATTTCTAACCTATAATCGAGACTTTTTCGGGTTTTAAAGGAAGTGGATATAATTTCATAACCTCTCTCCTCACGATTTCTAAATGCGGCTTCGTGCTCGTTTTTTCGTTTTGACACCACCAACACGTCTCGTTGCCCATTTCTAACCTATAATCGAGACTTTTTCGGGTTTTAAAGGAAGTGGATATAATTTCATACCCTCTCTCCTCCCGATTTCAAAACGAGGCTTCGCTCTCGTTTTTTCGTTTTGACACAACCAACACGTCTCGTGGCCCATTTCTAACCTATAATCGAGACATTTTCGGGTTTTAAAGGAAGTGGATATAATTTCATAACCTCTCTCCTCACGATTTCTAAATGCGGCTTCGTGCTCGTTTTTTCGTTTTGACACCACCAACACATCTCGTGGCCCATTTCTAACCTATAATCGAGACTTTTTCGGGTTTTAAAGGAAGTGGATATAATTTCATACCCTCTCTCCTCCCAATTTCTAAACGAGGCTTCGCGCTCGTTTTTTCGTTTTGACACCACCAACATGTCCCGTGGCCCTTTTCAAACCTATAATCTAGATTTTTTCGGGTTTTAAAGGAAGTGG
Source organism: Thalia dealbata (assembly GCA_030544415.1). Lineage (NCBI taxonomy): Eukaryota > Viridiplantae > Streptophyta > Magnoliopsida > Zingiberales > Marantaceae > Thalia > Thalia dealbata. The sequence continues at coordinate 12,083,338 of CM060458.1, read as the reverse complement.
ATATAATTTCATACCCTCTCTCCTCCCGATTTCTAAACTAGGCTTCGTGCTCATTTTTTCGTTTTGACAGCACCAACACATCTCGTGGCCCATTTCTAACCTATAATCGAGACTTTTTCGGGTTTTAAAGGAAGTGGTTATAATTTCATAACCTCTCTCCTCACGATTTCTAAATGCGGCTTCGTGCTCGTTTTTTCGTTTTGACACCACCAACACATCTCGTGGCCCATTTCTAACCTATAATCGAGACTTTTTCGGGTTTTAAAGGAAGTGGATATAATTTCATACCCTCTCTCCTCCCAATTTCTAAACGAGGCTTCGCGCTCGTTTTTTCGTTTTGACACCACCAACACGTCCCGTGGCCCTTTTCAAACCTATAATCTAGATTTTTTTGGGTTTTAAAGGAAGTGGATATAATTTCATACCCTCTCTCCTCCCGATTTCTAAACTAGGCTTCGTGCTCATTTTTTCGTTTTGACACCACCAACACATCTCGTGGCCCATTTCTAACCTATAATCGAGACATTTTCGGGTTTTAAAGGAAGTGGATATAATTTCATAACCTCTCTCCTCACGATTTCTAAATGCGGCTTCGTGCTCGTTTTTTCGTTTTGACACCACCAACACGTCTCGTTGCCCATTTCTAACCTATAATCGAGACTTTTTCGGGTTTTAAAGGAAGTGGATATATTTTCATACCCACTCTCCTCCCGATTTCTAAACGAGGCTTCGCGCTCATTTTTTCGTTTTGACACCACCAACACGTCCCGTGGCCCTTTTCAAACCTATAATCTAGATTTTTTCGGGTTCTAAAGGAAGTGGATATAATTTCATACCCTCTCTCCTCCCGATTTCTAAACTAGGCTTCGTGCTCATTTTTTCGTTTTGACAGCACCAACACATCTCGTGGCCCATTTCTAACCTATAATCGAGACTTTTTCGGATTTTAAAGGAAGTGGATATATTTTCATACCCACGCTCCTCCCGATTTCTAAACGAGGCTTCGCGCTCGTTTTTTCGTTTTCACACAACCAACACGTCTCGTGGCCCATTTCTAACCTATAATCGAGACTTTTTCGGGTTTTAAAGGAAGTGGATATAATTTCATACCCTCTCTCCTCCCAATTTCTAAACGAGGCTTCGCGCTCGTTTTTTCGTTTTGACACCACCAACACGTTCCGTGGCCCTTTTCAAACCTATAATTTAGATTTTTTCGGATTTTAAAGGAAGTGGATATAATTTCATACCCTCTCTCCTCCCGATTTCTAAACTAGGCTTCGTGCTTATTTTTTCGTTTTGACACCACCAACACATCTCGTGGCCCATTTCTAACCTATAATCGAGACTTTTTCGGGTTTTAAAGGAAGTGGATATAATTTCATAACCTCTCTCCTCACGATTTCTAAATACGGCTTCGTGCTCGTTTTTTCGTTTTGACACCACCAACACGTCTCGTTGCCCATTTCTAACCTATAATCGAGACTTTTTCGGGTTTTAAAGGAAGTGGATATAATTTCATACCCTCTCTCCTCCCGATTTCAAAACGAGGCTTCGCTCTCGTTTTTTCGTTTTGACACAACCAACACGTCTCGTGGCCCATTTCTAACCTATAATCGAGACATTTTCGGGTTTTAAAGGAAGTGGATATAATTTCATAACCTCTCTCCTCACGATTTCTAAATGCAGCTTCGTGCTCGTTTTTTCGTTTTGACAGCACCAACACATCTCGTGGCCCATTTCTAACCTATAATCGAGACTTTTTCGGGTTTTAAAGGAAGTGGATATAATTTCATACCCTCTCTCCTCCCAATTTCTAAACGAGGCTTCGCGCTCGTTTTTTCGTTTTGACACCACCAACACGTCCCGTGGCCCTTTTCAAACCTATAATCTAGATTTTTTCGGGTTTTAAAGGAAGTGGATATAATTTCATACCCTCTCTCCTCCCGATTCTAAACTAGGCTGTGTGCTCTTTTTTTCGTTTTGACACCACCAACACATCTCGTGGCCCATTTCTAACCTATAATCGAGACTTTTTCGGGTTTTAAAGGAAGTGGATATAATTTCATATGCTCTCTCCTCACGATTTCTAAATGCGGCTTCGTGCTCGTTTTTTCGTTTTGACACCACCAACACGTCTCGTTGCCCATTTCTAACCTATAATCGAGACTTTTTCGGATTTTAAAGGAAGTGGATATATTTTCATACCCACTCTCCTCCCGATTTCTAAACGAGGCTGCGCGCTCGTTTTTTCGTTTTGACACAACCAACACGTCTCGTGGCCCATTTCTAACCTATAATCGAGACTTTTTCGGGTTTTAAAGGAAGTGGATATAATTTCATACCCTCTCTCCTCCCAATTTCTAAACGAGGCTTCGCGCTCGTTTTTTCGTTTTGACACCACCAACACGTCCCGTGGCCCTTTTCAAACCTATAATCTAGATTTTTTCGGGTTTTAAAGGAAGTGGATATAATATCATACCCTCTCTCCTCCCGATTTCTAAACTAGGCTTCGTGCTCATTTTTTCGTTTACACACCACCAACACATCTCATGGCCCACTTCTAACCTATAATCGAGACTTTTTCGGGTTTTAAAGGAAGTGGATATAATTTCATAACCTCTCTCCTCACGATTTCTAAATGCGGCTTCGTGCTCGTTTTTTCGTTTTGACACCACCAACGCGTCTCGTTGCCCATTTCTAACCTATAATCGAGACTTTTTCGGATTTTAAAGGAAGTGGATATATTTTCATACCCACTCTCCTCCCGATTTCTAAACGAGGCTTCGCGCTCGTTTTTTCGTTTTCACACAACCAACACGTCTCGTGGCCCATTTCTAACCTATAATCGAGACTTTTTTGGGTTTTAAAGGAAGTGGATATAATTTCATACCCTCTCTCCTCCCGATTTCTAAACGAGGCTTCGCGCTCATTTTTTCGTTTTGACACCACCAACACGTCCCGTGGCCCTTTTCAAACCTATAATCTAGATTTTTTCGGGTTCTAAAGGAAGTGGATATAATTTCATACCCTCTCTCCTCCCGATTTCTAAACTAGGCTTCGTGCTCATTTTTTCGTTTTGACAGCACCAACACATCTCGTGGCCCATTTCTAACCTATAATCGAGACTTTTTCGGATTTTAAAGGAAGTGGATATATTTTCATACCCACGCTCCTCCCGATTTCTAAACGAGGCTTCGCGCTCGTTTTTTCGTTTTCACACAACCAACACGTCTCGTGGCCCATTTCTAACCTATAATCGAGACTTTTTCGGGTTTTAAAGGAAGTGGATATAATTTCATACCCTCTCTCCTCCCAATTTCTAAACGAGGCTTCGTGCTCGTTTTTTCGTTTTGACACCACCAACACGTCCCGTAGCCCTTTTCAAACCTATAATCGAGACTTTTTTGGGTTTTAAAGGAAGTGGATATAATTTCTTACCCTCTCTCCTCCCGATTTCTAAACGAGGCTTCGCGCTCATTTTTTCATTTTGACACCACCAACACGTCCCGTGGCCCTTTTCAAACCTATAATCTAGATTTTTTCGGGTTTTAAAGGAAGTGGATATAATTTCATACCCTCTCTCCTCCCGATTTCTAAACTAGGCTTCGTGCTCATTTTTTCGTTTTGACAGCACCAACACATCTCGTGGCCCATTTCTAACCTATAATCGAGACATTTTCGGGTTTTAAAGGAAGTGGATATAATTTCATAACCTCTCTCCTCACGATTTCTAAATGCGGCTTCGTGCTCGTTTTTTCGTTTTGACACCACCAACACGTCTCGTTGCCCATTTCTAACCTATAATCGAGACTTTTTCGGGTTTTAAAGGAAGTGGATATAATTTCATACCCTCTCTCCTCCTGATTTCAAAACGAGGCTTCGCTCTCGTTTTTTCGTTTTAACACAACCAACACGTCTCGTGGCCCATTTCTAACCTATAATCGAGACATTTTCGGGTTTTAAAGGAAGTGGATATAATTTCATAACCTCTCTACTCACGATTTCTAAATGCGGCTTCGCGCTCGTTTTTTCGTTTGGACACCACCAACACGTCCCGTGGCCCTTTTCAAACCTATAATCTAGATTTTTTCGGGTTTTAAAGGAAGTGGATATAATTTCATACCCTCTCTCCTCCCGATTTCTAAACTAGGCTTCGTGCTCATTTTTTCGTTTTGACTGCACCAACACATCTCGTGGCCCATTTCTAACCTATAATCGAGACTTTTTCGGGTTTTAAAGGAAGTGGATATAATTTCATAACCTCTCTTCTCACGATTTCTAAATGCGGCTTCGTGCTCGTTTTTTCGTTTTGACACCACCAACACGTCTCGTGGCCCATTTCTAACCTATAATCGAGACTTTTTCGGGTTTTAAAGGAAGTGGATATAATTTCATACCCTCTCTCCTCCCGATTCTAAACTAGGCTTCGTGCTCATTTTTTCGTTTTGACACCACCAACACATCTCGTGGCCAATTTCTAACCTATAATCGAGACTTTTTCGGGTTTTAAAGGAAGTGGATATATTTTCATACCCACTCTCCTCCCGATTTCTAAACGAGGCTTCGCGCTCGTTTTTTCGTTTTGACAAAACCAACACGTCTCGTGGCCCATTTCTAACCTATAATCGAGACTTTTTCGGGTTTTAAAGGAAGTGGATATAATTTCATACCCTCTCTCCTCCCGATTTCTAAACGAGGCTTCGCGCTCGTTTTTTCGTTTTGACACAACCAACACGTCTCGTGGCCCATTTCTAACCTATAATCGAGACTTTTTCGGGTTTTAAAGGAAGTGGATATAATTTCATACCCTCTCTCCTCCCGATTTCTAAACGAGGCTTCGCGCTCGTTTTTTCGTTTTGACACCACCAACACGTCCCGTGGCCCTTTTCAAACCTATAATCTAGATTTTTTCGGGTTTTAAAGGAAGTGGATATAATTTCATACCCTCTCTCCTCCCGATTTCTAAACTAGGCTTCGTGCTCATTTTTTCGTTTTGACACCACCAACACATCTCGTGGCCCATTTCTAACCTATAATCGAGACTTTTTCGGGTTTTAAAGGAAGTGGATATAATTTCATAACCTCTCTCCTCACGATTTCTAAATGCGGCTTCGTGCTCGTTTTTTCGTTTTGACACCACCAACGCGTCTCGTTGCCCATTTCTAACCTATAATCGAGACTTTTTCGGATTTTAAAGGAAGTGGATATATTTTAATACCCACTCTCCTCCCGATTTCTAAACGAGGCTTCGCGCTCGTTTTTTCGTTTTGACACAACCAACACGTCTCGTGGCCCATTTCTAACCTATAATCGAGACTTTTTCGGGTTTTAAAAGAAGTGGATATAATTTCATACCCTCTCTCCTCCCGATTTCAAAACGAGGCTTCGCTCTCGTTTTTTCGTTTTGACACAACCAACACGTCTCGTGGCCCATTTCTAACCTATAATCGAGACATTTTCGGGTTTTAAAGGAAGTGGATATAATTTCATAACCTCTCTCCTCACGATTTCTAAATGCGGCTTCGTGCTCGTTTTTTCGTTTTGACACCACCAACACATCTCGTGGCCCATTTCTAACCTATAATCGAGACTTTTTCGGGTTTTAAAGGAAGTGGATATAATTTCATACCCTCTCTCCTCCCAATTTCTAAACGAGGCTTCGCGCTCGTTTTTTCGTTTTGACACCACCAACACGTCCCGTGGCCCTTTTCAAACCTATAATCTAGATTTTTTCGGGTTTTAAAGGAAGTGGATATAATTTCATACCCTCTCTCCTCCCGATTTCTAAACTAGGCTTCGTGCTCATTTTTTCGTTTTGACAGCACCAACACATCTCGTGGCCCATTTCTAACCTATAATCGAGACATTTTCGGGTTTTAAAGGAAGTGGATATAATTTCATAACCTCTCTCCTCACGATTTCTAAATGCGGTTTCGTGCTCGTTTTTTTGTTTTGACACCACCAACACGTCTCGTTGCCCATTTCTAACCTATAATCGAGACTTTTTCGGGTTTTAAAGGAAGTGGATATAATTTCATACCCTCTCTCCTCCCGATTTCTAAACGAGGCTTCGCGCTCATTTTTTCGTTTTGACACCACCAACACGTTCCGTGGCCCTTTTCAAACCTATAATTTAGATTTTTTCGGGTTTTAAAGGAAGTGGATATAATTTCATACCCTCTCTCCTCCCGATTTCTAAACTAGGCTTCGTGCTCATTTTTTCGTTTTGACACCACCAACACATCTCGTGGCCCATTTCTAACCTATAATCGAGACTTTTTCGGGTTTTAAAGGAAGTGGATATAATTTCATAACCTCTCTCCTCACGATTTCTAAATGCGGCTTCGTGCTCGTTTTTTCGTTTTGACACAACCAACGCGTCTCGTTGCCCATTTCTAACCTATAATCGAGACTTTTTCGGGTTTTAAAGGAAGTGGATATAATTTCATAACCTCTCTCCTCACGATTTCTAAATGCGGCTTCGTGCTCGTTTTTTCGTTTTGACACAACCAACACGTCTCGTGGCCCATTTCTAACCTATAATCGAGACTTTTTCGGGTTTTAAAAGAAGTGGATATAATTTCATACCCTCTCTCCTCCCGATTTCAAAACGAGGCTTCGCTCTCGTTTTTTCGTTTTGACAAAACCAACACGTCTCGTGGCCCATTTCTAACCTATAATCGAGACATTTTCGGGTTTTAAAGGAAGTGGATATAATTTCATAACCTCTCTCCTCACGATTTCTAAATGCGGCTTCGTGCTCGTTTTTTCGTTTTGACACCACCAACATATCTCGTGGCCCATTTCTAACCTATAATCGAGACTTTTTCGGGTTTTAAAGGAAGTGGATATAATTTCATACCCTCTCTCCTCCCAATTTTTAAACGAGGCTTCGCGCTCGTTTTTTCGTTTTGACACCACCAACACGTCCCGTGGCCCTTTTCAAACCTATAATCTAGATTTTTTAGGGTTTTAAAGGAAGTGGATATAATTTCATACCCTCTCTCCTCCCGATTTCTAAACTAGGCTTCGTGCCCATTTTTTCGTTTTGACAGCACCAACACATCTCGTGGCCCATTTCTAACCTATAATCGAGACTTTTTCGGGTTTTAAAGGAAGTGGATATAATTTCATAACCAGAGCCTCACGATTTCTAAATGCAGCTTCGTGCTCGTTTTTTCGTTTTGACACAACCAACACGTCTCGTGGCCCATTTCTAACCTATAATCGAGACTTTTTCGGGTTTTAAAGGAAGTGGATATAATTTCATACCCTCTCTCCTCCCGATTTCAAAACGAGGCTTCGCTCTCGTTTTTTCGTTTTGACACAACCAACACGTGTCGTGGCCCATTTCTAACCTATAATCGAGACATTTTCGGGTTTTAGAGGAAGTGGATATAATTTCATAACCTCTCTACTCACGATTTCTAAATCCGGCTTCGTGCTCGTTTTTTCGTTTTGACACTACCAACACATCTCGTGGCCCATTTCTAACCTATAATCGAGACTTTTTCGGGTTTTAAAGGAAGTGGATATAATTTCATACCCTCTCTCCTCCCAATTTCTAAACGAGGCTTCGCGCTCGTTTTTTCGTTTTGACACCACTAACACGTCCCGTGGCCCTTTTCAAACCTATAATCTAGATTTTTTAGGGTTTTAAAGGAAGTGGATATAATTTCATACCCTCTCTCCTCCCGATTCTAAACTAGGCTTCGTGCTCATTTTTTCGTTTTGACACCACCAACACATCTCGTGGCCCATTTCTAACCTATAATCGAGACTTTTTCGGGTTTTAAAGGAAGTGGATATAATTTCATAAGCTCTCTCCTCACGATTTCTAAATGCGGCTTTGTGCTCGTTTTTTCGTTTTGACACCACCAACACGTCTCGTTGCCCATTTCTAACCTATAATCGAGACTTTTTCGGATTTTAAAGGAAGTGGATATATTTTCATACCCACTCTCCTCCCGATTTCTAAACGAGGCTTCGCGCTCGTTTTTTCGTTTTGACACAACCAACACGTCTCGTGGCCCATTTCTAACCTATAATCGAGACTTTTTCGGGTTTTAAAGGAAGTGGATATAATTTCATACCCTCTCTCCTCCCAATTTCTAAACGAGGCTTCGCGCTCGTTTTTTCGTTTTGACACCACCATCACGTCCCGTGGCCCTTTTCAAACCTATAATCTAGATTTTTTCGGGTTTTAAAGGAAGTGGATATAATTTCATACCCTCTCTCCTCCCGATTTCTAAACTAGGCTTCGTGCTCATTTTTTCGTTTACACACCACCAACACATCTCGTGGCCCATTTCTAACCTATAATCGAGACTTTTTCGGGTTTTAAAGGAAGTGGATATAATTTCATAACCTCTCTCCTCACGATTTCTAAATGTGGCTTCGTGCTCGTTTTTTCGTTTTGACACCACCAACGCGTCTCGTTGCCCATTTCTAACCTATAATCGAGACTTTTTCGGATTTTAAAGGAAGTGGATATATTTTCATACCCACGCTCCTCCCGATTTCTAAACGAGGCTTCGCGCTCGTTTTTTCGTTTTCACACAACCAACACGTCTCGTGGCCCATTTCTAACCTATAATCGAGACTTTTTCGGGTTTTAAAGGAAGTGGATATAATTTCATACCCTCTCTCCTCCCGATTTCTAAACGAGGCTTCGCGCTCCCTTTTTCGTTTTGACACCACCAACACGTCCCGTGGCCCTTTTCAAACCTATAATCTAGATTTTTTCGGGTTCTAAAGGAAGTGGATATAATTTCATACCCTCTCTCCTCCCGATTTCTAAACTAGGCTTCGTGCTCATTTTTTCGTTTTGACAGCACCAGCACATCTCGTGGCCCATTTCTAACCTATAATCGAGACATTTTCGGGTTTTAAAGGAAGTGGATATAATTTCATAACCTCTCTCCTCACGATTTCTAAATGCGGCTTCGTGCTCGTTTTTTCGTTTTGACACCACCAACACATCTCGTGGCCCATTTCTAACCTATAATCGAGACTTTTTCGGGTTTTAAAGGAAGTGGATATAATTTCATACCCTCTCTCCTCCCAATTTCTAAACGAGGCTTCGCGCTCGTTTTTTCGTTTTGACACCACCAACACGTCCCGTGGCCCTTTTCAAACCTATAATCTAGATTTTTTTGGGTTTTAAAGGAAGTGGATATAATTTCATACCCTCTCTCCTCCCGATTTCTAAACTAGGCTTCGTGCTCATTTTTTCGTTTTGACACCACCAACACATCTCGTGGCCCATTTCTAACCTATAATCGAGACATTTTCGGGTTTTAAAGGAAGTGGATATAATTTCATAACCTCTCTCCTCACGATTTCTAAATGCGGCTTCGTGCTCGTTTTTTCGTTTTGACACCACCAACACGTCTCGTTGCCCATTTCTAACCTATAATCGAGACTTTTTCGGGTTTTAAAGGAAGTGGATATAATTTCATACCCTCTCTCCTCCCGATTTCAAAACGAGGCTTCGCTCTCGTTTTTTCGTTTTGACACAACCAACACGTCTCGTGGCCCATTTCTAACCTATAATCGAGACATTTTCGGGTTTTAAAGGAAGTGGATATAATTTCATAACCTCTCTCCTCACGATTTTTAAATGCGGCTTCGTGCTCGTTTTTTCGTTTTGACACCACCAACACATCTCGTGGCCCATTTCTAACCTATAATCGAGACTTTTTCGGGTTTTAAAAGAAGTGGATATAATTTCATACCCTCTCTCCTCCCAATTTCTAAACGAGGCTTCGCGCTCGTTTTTTCGTTTGGACACCACCAACACGTCCCGTGGCCCTTTTCAAACCTATAATCTAGATTTTTTCGGGTTTTAAAGGAAGTGGATATAATTTCATACCCTCTCTCCTCCCGATTTCTAAACTAGGCTTCGTGCTCATTTTTTCATTTTGACAGCACCAACACATCTCGTGGCCCATTTCTAACCTATAATCGAGACTTTTTCGGGTTTTAAAGGAAGTGGATATAATTTCATAACCTCTCTCCTCACGATTTCTAAATGCGGCTTCGTGCTCGTTTTTTCGTTTTGACACCACCAACACGTCTCGTTGCCCATTTCTAACCTATAATCGAGACTTTTTCGGATTTTAAAGGAAGTGGATATAATTTCATACCCACTCTCCTCCCGATTTCTAAACGAGGCTTCGCGCTCGTTTTTTCGTTTTGACACAACCAACACGTCTCGTGGCCCATTTCTAACCTATAATCGAGACTTTTTCGGGTTTTAAAGGAAGTGGATATAATTTCATACCCTCTCTCCTCCCGATTTCTAAACGAGGCTTCGCGCTCATTTTTTCGTTTTGACACCACCAACACGTCCCGTGGCCCTTTTCAAACCTATAATCTAGATTTTTTCGGGTTCTAAAGGAAGTGGATATAATTTCATACCCTCTCTCCTCCCGATTTCTAAACTAGGCTTCGTGCTCATTTTTTCGTTTTGACAGCACCAGCACATCTCGTGGCCCATTTCTAACCTATAATCGAGACATTTTCGGGTTTTAAAGGAAGTGGATATAATTTCATAACCTCTCTCCTCACGATTTCTAAATGCGGCTTCGTGCTCCTTTTTTCGTTTTGACACCACCAACACGTCTCGTGGCCCATTTCTAACCTATAATCGAGACTTTTTCGGATTTTAAAGGAAGTGGATATAATTTCATACCCTCTCTCCTCCCAATTTCTAAACGAGGCTTCGCGCTCGTTTTTTCGTTTTGACACCACCAACACGTCTCGTGGCCAATTTCTAACCTATAATCGAGACTTTTTCGGGTTTTAAAGGAAGTGGATATAATTTCATAACCTCTCTCCTCACGGTTTCTAAATGCGGCTTCGTGCTCGTTTTTTCGTTTTGACACCACCAACACGTCTCGTTGCCCATTTCTAACCTATAATCGAGATTTTTTTGGGTTTTAAAGGAAGTGGATATAATTTCATACCCTCTCTCCTCCCGATTTCTAAACGAGGCTTCGCGCTCATTTTTTCGTTTTGACACCACCAACACGTCCCGTGGCCCTTTTCAAACCTATAATCTAGATTTTTTCGGGTTCTAAAGGAAGTGGATATAATTTCATACCCTCTCTCCTCCCGATTTCTAAACTAGGCTTCGTGCTCATTTTTTCGTTTTGACAGCACCAACACATCTCGTGGCCCATTTCTAACCTATAATCGAGACTTTTTCGGATTTTAAAGGAAGTGGATATATTTTCATACCCACGCTCCTCCCGATTTCTAAACGAGGCTTCGCGCTCGTTTTTTCGTTTTCACACAACCAACACGTCTCGTGGCCCATTTCTAACCTATAATCGAGACTTTTTCGGGTTTTAAAGGAAGTGGATATAATTTCATACCCTCTCTCCTCCCAATTTCTAAACGAGGCTTCGCGCTCGTTTTTTCGTTTTGACACCACCAACACGTCCCGTAGCCCTTTTCAAACCTATAATCGAGACTTTTTTGGGTTTTAAAGGAAGTGGATATAATTTCTTACCCTCTCTCCTCCCGATTTCTAAACGAGGCTTCGCGCTCATTTTTTCATTTTGACACCACCAACACGTCCCGTGGCCCTTTTCAAACCTATAATCTAGATTTTTTTGGGTTTTAAAGGAAGTGGATATAATTTCATACCCTCTCTCCTCCCGATTTCTAAACTAGGCTTCGTGCTCATTTTTTCGTTTTGACAGCACCAACACATCTCGTGGCCCATTTCTAACCTATAATCGAGACATTTTCGGGTTTTAAAGGAAGTGGATATAATTTCATAACCTCTCTCCTCACGATTTCTAAATGCGGCTTCGTGCTCGTTTTTTCGTTTTGACACCACCAACACGTCTCGTTGCCCATTTCTAACCTATAATCGAGACTTTTTCGGGTTTTAAAGGAAGTGGATATAATTTCATACCCTCTCTCCTCCTGATTTCAAAACGAGGCTTCGCTCTCGTTTTTTCGTTTTAACACAAGCAACACGTCTCGTGGCCCATTTCTAACCTATAATCGAGACATTTTCGGGTTTTAAAGGAAGTGGATATAATTTCATAACCTCTCTACTCACGATTTCTAAATGCGGCTTCGCGCTCGTTTTTTCGTTTGGACACCACCAACACGTCCCGTGGCCCTTTTCAAACCTATAATCTAGATTTTTTCGGGTTTTAAAGGAAGTGGATATAATTTCATACCCTCTCTCCTCCCGATTTCTAAACTAGGCTTCGTGCTCATTTTTTCGTTTTGACTGCACCAACACATCTCGTGGCCCATTTCTAACCTATAATCGAGACTTTTTCGGGTTTTAAAGGAAGTGGATATAATTTCATAACCTCTCTTCTCACGATTTCTAAATGCGGCTTCGTGCTCGTTTTTTCGTTTTGACACCACCAACACGTCTCGTGGCCCATTTCTAACCTATAATCGAGACTTTTTCGGGTTTTAAAGGAAGTGGATATAATTTCATACCCTCTCTCCTCCCGATTCTAAACTAGGCTTCGTGCTCATTTTTTCGTTTTGACACCACCAACACATCTCGTGGCCAATTTCTAACCTATAATCGAGACTTTTTCGGGTTTTAAAGGAAGTGGATATATTTTCATACCCACTCTCCTCCCGATTTCTAAACGAGGCTTCGCGCTCGTTTTTTCGTTTTGACAAAACCAACACGTCTCGTGGCCCATTTCTAACCTATAATCGAGACTTTTTCGGGTTTTAAAGGAAGTGGATATAATTTCATACCCTCTCTCCTCCCGATTTCTAAACGAGGCTTCGCGCTCGTTTTTTCGTTTTGACACAACCAACACGTCTCGTGGCCCATTTCTAACCTATAATCGAGACTTTTTCGGGTTTTAAAGGAAGTGGATATAATTTCATACCCTCTCTCCTCCCGATTTCTAAACGAGGCTTCGCGCTCGTTTTTTCGTTTTGACACCACCAACACGTCCCGTGGCCCTTTTCAAACCTATAATCTAGATTTTTTCGGGTTTTAAAGGAAGTGGATATAATTTCATACCCTCTCTCCTCCCGATTTCTAAACTAGGCTTCGTGCTCATTTTTTCGTTTTGACACCACCAACACATCTCGTGGCCCATTTCTAACCTATAATCGAGACTTTTTCGGGTTTTAAAGGAAGTGGATATAATTTCATAACCTCTCTCCTCACGATTTCTAAATGCGGCTTCGTGCTCGTTTTTTCGTTTTGACACCACCAACGCGTCTCGTTGCCCATTTCTAACCTATAATCGAGACTTTTTCGGATTTTAAAGGAAGTGGATATATTTTAATACCCACTCTCCTCCCGATTTCTAAACGAGGCTTCGCGCTCGTTTTTTCGTTTTGACACAACCAACACGTCTCGTGGCCCATTTCTAACCTATAATCGAGACTTTTTCGGGTTTTAAAAGAAGTGGATATAATTTCATACCCTCTCTCCTCCCGATTTCAAAACGAGGCTTCGCTCTCGTTTTTTCGTTTTGACACAACCAACACGTCTCGTGGCCCATTTCTAACCTATAATCGAGACATTTTCGGGTTTTAAAGGAAGTGGATATAATTTCATAACCTCTCTCCTCACGATTTCTAAATGCGGCTTCGTGCTCGTTTTTTCGTTTTGACACCACCAACACATCTCGTGGCCCATTTCTAACCTATAATCGAGACTTTTTCGGGTTTTAAAGGAAGTGGATATAATTTCATACCCTCTCTCCTCCCAATTTCTAAACGAGGCTTCGCGCTCGTTTTTTCGTTTTGACACCACCAACACGTCCCGTGGCCCTTTTCAAACCTATAATCTAGATTTTTTCGGGTTTTAAAGGAAGTGGATATAATTTCATACCCTCTCTCCTCCCGATTTCTAAACTAGGCTTCGTGCTCATTTTTTCGTTTTGACAGCACCAACACATCTCGTGGCCCATTTCTAACCTATAATCGAGACATTTTCGGGTTTTAAAGGAAGTGGATATAATTTCATAACCTCTCTCCTCACGATTTCTAAATGCGGTTTCGTGCTCGTTTTTTCGTTTTGACACCACCAACACGTCTCGTTGCCCATTTCTAACCTATAATCGAGACTTTTTCGGGTTTTAAAGGAAGTGGATATAATTTCATACCCTCTCTCCTCCCGATTTCTAAACGAGGCTTCGCGCTCATTTTTTCGTTTTGACACCACCAACACGTTCCGTGGCCCTTTTCAAACCTATAATTTAGATTTTTTCGGGTTTTAAAGGAAGTGGATATAATTTCATACCCTCTCTCCTCCCGATTTCTAAACTAGGCTTCGTGCTCATTTTTTCGTTTTGACACCACCAACACATCTCGTGGCCCATTTCTAACCTATAATCGAGACTTTTTCGGGTTTTAAAGGAAGTGGATATAATTTCATAACCTCTCTCCTCACGATTTCTAAATGCGGCTTCGTGCTCGTTTTTTCGTTTTGACACAACCAACGCGTCTCGTTGCCCATTTCTAACCTATAATCGAGACTTTTTCGGGTTTTAAAGGAAGTGGATATAATTTCATAACCTCTCTCCTCACGATTTCTAAATGCGGCTTCGTGCTCGTTTTTTCGTTTTGACACAACCAACACGTCTCGTGGCCCATTTCTAACCTATAATCGAGACTTTTTCGGGTTTTAAAAGAAGTGGATATAATTTCATACCCTCTCTCCTCCCGATTTCAAAACGAGGCTTCGCTCTCGTTTTTTCGTTTTGACAAAACCAACACGTCTCGTGGCCCATTTCTAACCTATAATCGAGACATTTTCGGGTTTTAAAGGAAGTGGATATAATTTCATAACCTCTCTCCTCACGATTTCTAAATGCGGCTTCGTGCTCGTTTTTTCGTTTTGACACCACCAACACATCTCGTGGCCCATTTCTAACCTATAATCGAGACTTTTTCGGGTTTTAAAGGAAGTGGATATAATTTCATACCCTCTCTCCTCCCAATTTTTAAACGAGGCTTCGCGCTCGTTTTTTCGTTTTGACACCACCAACACGTCCCGTGGCCCTTTTCAAACCTATAATCTAGATTTTTTAGGGTTTTAAAGGAAGTGGATATAATTTCATACCCTCTCTCCTCCCGATTTCTAAACTAGGCTTCGTGCCCATTTTTTCGTTTTGACAGCACCAACACATCTCGTGGCCCATTTCTAACCTATAATCGAGACTTTTTCGGGTTTTAAAGGAAGTGGATATAATTTCATAACCAGAGCCTCACGATTTTTAAATGCAGCTTCGTGCTCGTTTTTTCGTTTTGACACAACCAACACGTCTCGTGGCCCATTTCTAACCTATAATCGAGACTTTTTCGGGTTTTAAAGGAAGTGGATATAATTTCATACCCTCTCTCCTCCCGATTTCAAAACGAGGCTTCGCTCTCGTTTTTTCGTTTTGACACAACCAACACGTGTCGTGGCCCATTTCTAACCTATAATCGAGACATTTTCGGGTTTTAGAGGAAGTGGATATAATTTCATAACCTCTCTCCTCACGATTTCTAAATCCGGCTTCGTGCTCGTTTTTTCGTTTTGACACTACCAACACATCTCGTGGCCCATTTCTAACCTATAATCGAGACTTTTTCGGGTTTTAAAGGAAGTGGATATAATTTCATACCCTCTCTCCTCCCAATTTCTAAACGAGGCTTCGCGCTCGTTTTTTCGTTTTGACACCACGAACACGTCCCGTGGCCCTTTTCAAACCTATAATCTAGATTTTTTAGGGTTTTAAAGGAAGTGGATATAATTTCATACCCTCTCTCCTCCCGATTCTAAACTAGGCTTCGTGCTCATTTTTTCGTTTTGACACCACCAACACATCTCGTGGCCCATTTCTAACCTATAATCGAGACTTTTTCGGGTTTTAAAGGAAGTGGATATAATTTCATAAGCTCTCTCCTCACGATTTCTAAATGCGGCTTCGTGCTCGTTTTTTCGTTTTGACACCACCAACACGTCTCGTTGCCCATTTCTAACCTATAATCGAGACTTTTTCGGATTTTAAAGGAAGTGGATATATTTTCATACCCACTATCCTCCCGATTTCTAAACGAGGCTTCGCGCTCGTTTTTTCGTTTTGACACAACCAACACGTCTCGTGGCCCATTTCTAACCTATAATCGAGACTTTTTCGGGTTTTAAAGGAAGTGGATATAATTTCATACCCTCTCTCCTCCCAATTTCTAAACGAGGCTTCGCGCTCGTTTTTTCGTTTTGACACCACCATCACGTCCCGTGGCCCTTTTCAAACCTATAATCTAGATTTTTTCGGGTTTTAAAGGAAGTGGATATAATTTCATACCCTCTCTCCTCCCGATTTCTAAACTAGGCTTCGTGCTCATTTTTTCGTTTACACACCACCAACACATCTCGTGGCCCATTTCTAACCTATAATCGAGACTTTTTCGGGTTTTAAAGGAAGTGGATATAATTTCATAACCTCTCTCCTCACGATTTCTAAATGTGGCTTCGTGCTCGTTTTTTCGTTTTGACACCACCAACGCGTCTCGTTGCCCATTTCTAACCTATAATCGAGACTTTTTCGGATTTTAAAGGAAGTGGATATATTTTCATACCCACGCTCCTCCCGATTTCTAAACGAGGCTTCGCGCTCGTTTTTTCGTTTTCACACAACCAACACGTCTCGTGGCCCATTTCTAACCTATAATCGAGACTTTTTCGGGTTTTAAAGGAAGTGGATATAATTTCATACCCTCTCTCCTCCCGATTTCTAAACGAGGCTTCGCGCTCCCTTTTTCGTTTTGACACCACCAACACGTCCCGTGGCCCTTTTCAAACCTATAATCTAGATTTTTTCGGGTTCTAAAGGAAGTGGATATAATTTCATACCCTCTCTCCTCCCGATTTCTAAACTAGGCTTCGTGCTCATTTTTTCGTTTTGACAGCACCAGCACATCTCGTGGCCCATTTCTAACCTATAATCGAGACATTTTCGGGTTTTAAAGGAAGTGGATATAATTTCATAACCTCTCTCCTCACGATTTCTAAATGCGGCTTCGTGCTCGTTTTTTCGTTTTGACACCACCAACACATCTCGTGGCCCATTTCTAACCTATAATCGAGACTTTTTCGGGTTTTAAAGGAAGTGGATATAATTTCATACCCTCTCTCCTCCCAATTTCTAAACGAGGCTTCGCGCTCGTTTTTTCGTTTTGACACCACCAACACGTCCCGTGGCCCTTTTCAAACCTATAATCTAGATTTTTTTGGGTTTTAAAGGAAGTGGATATAATTTCATACCCTCTCTCCTCCCGATTTCTAAACTAGGCTTCGTGCTCATTTTTTCGTTTTGACACCACCAACACATCTCGTGGCCCATTTCTAACCTATAATCGAGACATTTTCGGGTTTTAAAGGAAGTGGATATAATTTCATAACCTCTCTCCTCACGATTTCTAAATGCGGCTTCGTGCTCGTTTTTTCGTTTTGACACCACCAACACGTCTCGTTGCCCATTTCTAACCTATAATCGAGACTTTTTCGGGTTTTAAAGGAAGTGGATATAATTTCATACCCTCTCTCCTCCCGATTTCAAAACGAGGCTTCGCTCTCGTTTTTTCGTTTTGACACAACCAACACGTCTCGTGGCCCATTTCTAACCTATAATCGAGACATTTTCGGGTTTTAAAGGAAGTGGATATAATTTCATAACCTCTCTCCTCACGATTTTTAAATGCGGCTTCGTGCTCGTTTTTTCGTTTTGACACCACCAACACATCTCGTGGCCCATTTCTAACCTATAATCGAGACTTTTTCGGGTTTTAAAAGAAGTGGATATAATTTCATACCCTCTCTCCTCCCAATTTCTAAACGAGGCTTCGCGCTCGTTTTTTCGTTTGGACACCACCAACACGTCCCGTGGCCCTTTTCAAACCTATAATCTAGATTTTTTCGGGTTTTAAAGGAAGTGGATATAATTTCATACCCTCTCTCCTCCCGATTTCTAAACTAGGCTTCGTGCTCATTTTTTCATTTTGACAGCACCAACACATCTCGTGGCCCATTTCTAACCTATAATCGAGACTTTTTCGGGTTTTAAAGGAAGTGGATATAATTTCATAACCTCTCTCCTCACGATTTCTAAATGCGGCTTCGTGCTCGTTTTTTCGTTTTGACACCACCAACACGTCTCGTTGCCCATTTCTAACCTATAATCGAGACTTTTTCGGATTTTAAAGGAAGTGGATATAATTTCATACCCACTCTCCTCCCGATTTCTAAACGAGGCTTCGCGCTCGTTTTTTCGTTTTGACACAACCAACACGTCTCGTGGCCCATTTCTAACCTATAATCGAGACTTTTTCGGGTTTTAAAGGAAGTGGATATAATTTCATACCCTCTCTCCTCCCGATTTCTAAACGAGGCTTCGCGCTCATTTTTTCGTTTTGACACCACCAACACGTCCCGTGGCCCTTTTCAAACCTATAATCTAGATTTTTTCGGGTTCTAAAGGAAGTGGATATAATTTCATACCCTCTCTCCTCCCGATTTCTAAACTAGGCTTCGTGCTCATTTTTTCGTTTTGACAGCACCAGCACATCTCGTGGCCCATTTCTAACCTATAATCGAGACATTTTCGGGTTTTAAAGGAAGTGGATATAATTTCATAACCTCTCTCCTCACGATTTCTAAATGCGGCTTCGTGCTCCTTTTTTCGTTTTGACACCACCAACACGTCTCGTGGCCCATTTCTAACCTATAATCGAGACTTTTTCGGATTTTAAAGGAAGTGGATATAATTTCATACCCTCTCTCCTCCCAATTTCTAAACGAGGCTTCGCGCTCGTTTTTTCGTTTTGACACCACCAACACGTCTCGTGGCCAATTTCTAACCTATAATCGAGACTTTTTCGGGTTTTAAAGGAAGTGGATATAATTTCATAACCTCTCTCCTCACGGTTTCTAAATGCGGCTTCGTGCTCGTTTTTTCGTTTTGACACCACCAACACGTCTCGTTGCCCATTTCTAACCTATAATCGAGACTTTTTCGGGTTTTAAAGGAAGTGGATATAATTTCATAACCTCTCTCCTCACGATTTCTAAATGCGGCTTCGTGCTCGTTTTTTCGTTTTGACACCACCAACACATCTCGTGGCCCATTTCTAACCTATAATCGAGACTTTTTCGGATTTTAAAGGAAGTTGATATAATTTCATACCCTCTCTCCTCCCGATTTCTAAACGCGGCTTCATGCTCTTTTTTTCGTTTTGACACAACCAACACGTCTCGTGGCCCATTTCTAACCTATAATCGAGACTTTTTCGGGTTTTAAAAGAAGTGGATATAATTTCATACCCTCTCTCCTCCCGATTTCAAAACGAGGCTTCGCTCTCGTTTTTTCGTTTTGACAAAACCAACACGTCTCGTGGCCCATTTCTAACCTATAATCGAGACATTTTCGGGTTTTAAAGGAAGTGGATATAATTTCATAACCTCTCTCCTCACGATTTCTAAATGCGGCTTCGTGCTCGTTTTTTCGTTTTGACACCACCAACACATCTCGTGGCCCATTTCTAACCTATAATCGAGACTTTTTCGGGTTTTAAAGGAAGTGGATATAATTTCATACCCTCTCTCCTCCCAATTTTTAAACGAGGCTTCGCGCTCGTTTTTTCGTTTTGACACCACCAACACGTCCCGTGGCCCTTTTCAAACCTATAATCTAGATTTTTTAGGGTTTTAAAGGAAGTGGATATAATTTCATACCCTCTCTCCTCCCGATTTCTAAACTAGGCTTCGTGCCCATTTTTTCGTTTTGACAGCACCAACACATCTCGTGGCCCATTTCTAACCTATAATCGAGACTTTTTCGGGTTTTAAAGGAAGTGGATATAATTTCATAACCAGAGCCTCACGATTTCTAAATGCAGCTTCGTGCTCGTTTTTTCGTTTTGACACAACCAACACGTCTCGTGGCCCATTTCTAACCTATAATCGAGACTTTTTCGGGTTTTAAAGGAAGTGGATATAATTTCATACCCTCTCTCCTCCCGATTTCAAAACGAGGCTTCGCTCTCGTTTTTTCGTTTTGACACAACCAACACGTGTCGTGGCCCATTTCTAACCTATAATCGAGACATTTTCGGGTTTTAGAGGAAGTGGATATAATTTCATAACCTCTCTCCTCACGATTTCTAAATCCGGCTTCGTGCTCGTTTTTTCGTTTTGACACTACCAACACATCTCGTGGCCCATTTCTAACCTATAATCGAGACTTTTTCGGGTTTTAAAGGAAGTGGATATAATTTCATACCCTCTCTCCTCCCAATTTCTAAACGAGGCTTCGCGCTCGTTTTTTCGTTTTGACACCACTAACACGTCCCGTGGCCCTTTTCAAACCTATAATCTAGATTTTTTAGGGTTTTAAAGGAAGTGGATATAATTTCATACCCTCTCTCCTCCCGATTCTAAACTAGGCTTCGTGCTCATTTTTTCGTTTTGACACCACCAACACATCTCGTGGCCCATTTCTAACCTATAATCGAGACTTTTTCGGGTTTTAAAGGAAGTGGATATAATTTCATAAGCTCTCTCCTCACGATTTCTAAATGCGGCTTCTTGCTCGTTTTTTCGTTTTGACACCACCAACACGTCTCGTTGCCCATTTCTAACCTATAATCGAGACTTTTTCGGATTTTAAAGGAAGTGGATATATTTTCATACCCACTCTCCTCCCGATTTCTAAACGAGGCTTCGCGCTCGTTTTTTCGTTTTGACACAACCAACACGTCTCGTGGCCCATTTCTAACCTATAATCGAGACTTTTTCGGGTTTTAAAGGAAGTGGATATAATTTCATACCCTCTCTCCTCCCAATTTCTAAACGAGGCTTCGCGCTCGTTTTTTCGTTTTGACACCACCATCACGTCCCGTGGCCCTTTTCAAACCTATAATCTAGATTTTTTCGGGTTTTAAAGGAAGTGGATATAATTTCATACCCTCTCTCCTCCCGATTTCGAAACTAGGCTTCGTGCTCATTTTTTCGTTTACACACCACCAACACATCTCGTGGCCCATTTCTAACCTATAATCGAGACTTTTTCGGGTTTTAAAGGAAGTGGATATAATTTCATAACCTCTCTCCTCACGATTTCTAAATGTGGCTTCGTGCTCGTTTTTTCGTTTTGACACCACCAACGCGTCTCGTTGCCCATTTCTAACCTATAATCGAGACTTTTTCGGATTTTAAAGGAAGTGGATATATTTTCATACCCACGCTCCTCCCGATTTCTAAACGAGGCTTCGCGCTCGTTTTTTCGTTTTCACACAACCAACACGTCTCGTGGCCCATTTCTAACCTATAATCGAGACTTTTTCGGGTTTTAAAGGAAGTGGATATAATTTCATACCCTCTCTCCTCCCGATTTCTAAACGAGGCTTCGCGCTCCCTTTTTCGTTTTGACACCACCAACACGTCCCGTGGCCCTTTTCAAACCTATAATCTAGATTTTTTCGGGTTCTAAAGGAAGTGGATATAATTTCATACCCTCTCTCCTCCCGATTTCTAAACTAGGCTTCGTGCTCATTTTTTCGTTTTGACAGCACCAGCACATCTCGTGGCCCATTTCTAACCTATAATCGAGACATTTTCGGGTTTTAAAGGAAGTGGATATAATTTCATAACCTCTCTCCTCACGATTTCTAAATGCGGCTTCGTGCTCGTTTTTTCGTTTTGACACCACCAACACATCTCGTGGCCCATTTCTAACCTATAATCGAGACTTTTTCGGGTTTTAAAGGAAGTGGATATAATTTCATACCCTCTCTCCTCCCAATTTCTAAACGAGGCTTCGCGCTCGTTTTTTCGTTTTGACACCACCAACACGTCCCGTGGCCCTTTTCAAACCTATAATCTAGATTTTTTTGGGTTTTAAAGGAAGTGGATATAATTTCATACCCTCTCTCCTCCCGATTTCTAAACTAGGCTTCGTGCTCATTTTTTCGTTTTGACACCACCAACACATCTCGTGGCCCATTTCTAACCTATAATCGAGACATTTTCGGGTTTTAAAGGAAGTGGATATAATTTCATAACCTCTCTCCTCACGATTTCTAAATGCGGCTTCGTGCTCGTTTTTTCGTTTTGACACCACCAACACGTCTCGTTGCCCATTTCTAACCTATAATCGAGACTTTTTCGGGTTTTAAAGGAAGTGGATATAATTTCATACCCTCTCTCCTCCCGATTTCAAAACGAGGCTTCGCTCTCGTTTTTTCGTTTTGACACAACCAACACGTCTCGTGGCCCATTTCTAACCTATAATCGAGACATTTTCGGGTTTTAAAGGAAGTGGATATAATTTCATAACCTCTCTCCTCACGATTTTTAAATGCGGCTTCGTGCTCGTTTTTTCGTTTTGACACCACCAACACATCTCGTGGCCCATTTCTAACCTATAATCGAGACTTTTTCGGGTTTTAAAAGAAGTGGATATAATTTCATACCCTCTCTCCTCCCAATTTCTAAACGAGGCTTCGCGCTCGTTTTTTCGTTTGGACACCACCAACACGTCCCGTGGCCCTTTTCAAACCTATAATCTAGATTTTTTCGGGTTTTAAAGGAAGTGGATATAATTTCATACCCTCTCTCCTCCCGATTTCTAAACTAGGCTTCGTGCTCATTTTTTCATTTTGACAGCACCAACACATCTCGTGGCCCATTTCTAACCTATAATCGAGACTTTTTCGGGTTTTAAAGGAAGTGGATATAATTTCATAACCTCTCTCCTCACGATTTCTAAATGCGGCTTCGTGCTCGTTTTTTCGTTTTGACACCACCAACACGTCTCGTTGCCCATTTCTAACCTATAATCGAGACTTTTTCGGATTTTAAAGGAAGTGGATATAATTTCATACCCACTCTCCTCCCGATTTCTAAACGAGGCTTCGCGCTCGTTTTTTCGTTTTGACACAACCAACACGTCTCGTGGCCCATTTCTAACCTATAATCGAGACTTTTTCGGGTTTTAAAGGAAGTGGATATAATTTCATACCCTCTCTCCTCCCGATTTCTAAACGAGGCTTCGCGCTCATTTTTTCGTTTTGACACCACCAACACGTCCCGTGGCCCTTTTCAAACCTATAATCTAGATTTTTTCGGGTTCTAAAGGAAGTGGATATAATTTCATACCCTCTCTCCTCCCGATTTCTAAACTAGGCTTCGTGCTCATTTTTTCGTTTTGACAGCACCAGCACATCTCGTGGCCCATTTCTAACCTATAATCGAGACATTTTCGGGTTTTAAAGGAAGTGGATATAATTTCATAACCTCTCTCCTCACGATTTCTAAATGCGGCTTCGTGCTCGTTTTTTCGTTTTGACACCACCAACACGTCTCGTTGCCCATTTCTAACTTATAATCGAGACTTTTTCGGGTTTTAAAGGAAGTGGATATAATTTCATACCCTCTCTCCTCCCAATTTCTAAACGAGGCTTCGCGCTCGTTTTTTCGTTTTGACACCACCAACACGTCCCGTGGCCCTTTTCAAACCTATAATCTAGATTTTTTTGGGTTTTAAAGGAAGTGGATATAATTTCATACCCTCTCTCCTCCCGATTTCTAAACTAGGCTTCGTGCTCATTTTTTCATTTTGACAGCACCAACACATCTCGTGGCCCATTTCTAACCTATAATCGAGACTTTTTCGGGTTTTAAAGGAAGTGGATATAATTTCATAACCTCTCTCCTCACGATTTCTAAATGCGGCTTCGTGCTCGTTTTTTCGTTTTGACTCCACCAACACGTCTCGTTGCCCATTTCTAACCTATAATCGAGACTTTTTCGGATTTTAAAGGAAGTCGATATATTTTCATACCCACTCTCCTCCCGATTTCTAAACGAGGCTTCGCGCTCGTTTTTTCGTTTTGACACAACCAACACGTCTCGTGGCCCATTTCTAACCTATAATCGAGACTTTTTCGGGTTTTAAAGGAAGTGGATATAATTTCATACCCTCTCTCCTCCCGATTTCAAAACGAGGCTTCGCTCTCATTTTTTCGTTTTGACACAACCAACACGTCTCGTGGCCCATTTCTAACCTATAATCGAGACATTTTCGGGTTTTAGAGGAAGTGGATATAATTTCATAACCTCTCTCCTCACGATTTCTAAATCCGGCTTCGTGCTCGTTTTTTCGTTTTGACACCACCAACACGTCCCGTGGCCCTTTTCAAACCTATAATCTAGATTTTTTCGGGTTTTAAAGGAAGTGGATATAATTTCATACCCTCTCTCCTCCCGATTTCTAAACTAGGCTTCGTGCTCATTTTTTCGTTTTGACACCACCAACACATCTTGTGGCCCATTTCTAACCTATAATCGAGACTTTTTCGGGTTTTAAAGGAAGTGGATATAATTTCATAACCTCTCTCCTCACGATTTCTAAATGCGGCTTCGTGCTCGTTTTTTCGTTTTGACACCACCAACACGTCTCGTTGCCCATTTCTAACCTATAATCGAGACTTTTTCGGGTTTTAAAGGAAGTGGATATAATTTCATACCCTCTCTCCTCCCAATTTCTAAACGAGGCTTCGCGCTCGTTTTTTCGTTTTGACACCACCAACACGTCCCGTGGCCCTTTTCAAACCTATAATCGAGACTTTTTCGGGTTTTAAAGGAAGTGGATATAATTTCATACCCTCTCTCCTCCCCATTCTAAACTAGGCTTCGTGCTCATTTTTTCGTTTTGACACCACCAACACATCTCGTGGCCAATTTCTAACCTATAATCGAGACTTTTTCGGGTTTTAAAGGAAGTGGATATAATTTCATAACCTCTCTCCTCACGATTTCTAAATGCGGCTTCGTGCTCGTTTTTTCGTTTTGACACCACCAACACGTCTCGTTGCCCATTTCTAACCTATAATCGAGACTTTTTCGGATTTTAAAGGAAGTGGATATATTTTCATACCCACTCTCCTCCCGATTTCTAAACGAGGCTTCGCGCTCGTTTTTTCGTTTTGACACAACCAACACGTCTCGTGGCCCATTTCTAACCTATAATCGAGACTTTTTCGGGTTTTAAAGGAAGTGGATATAATTTCATACCCTCTCTCCTCCCGATTTCTAAACGAGGCTTCACGCTCGTTTTTTCGTTTTGACACAACCAACACGTCTCGTGGCCCATTTCTAACCTATAATCGAGACTTTTTTGGGTTTTAAAGGAAGTGGATATAATTTCATACCCTCTCTCCTCCCGATTTCTAAACGAGGCTTCGCGCTCGTTTTTTCGTTTTCACACAACCAACACGTCTCGTGGCCCATTTCTAACCTATAATCGAGACTTTTTCGGGTTTTAAAGGAAGTGGATATAATTTCATACCCTCTCTCCTCCCGATTTCTAAACGAGGCTTCGCGCTCATTTTTTCGTTTTGACACCACCAACACGTCCCGTGGCCCTTTTCAAACCTATAATCTAGATTTTTTCGGGTTCTAAAGGAAGTGGATATAATTTCATACCCTCTCTCCTCCCGATTTCTAAACTAGACTTCGTGCTCATTTTTTCGTTTTGACACCACCAACACATCTCGTGGCCCATTTCTAACCTATAATCGAGTCTTTTTCGGGTTTTAAAGGAAGTGGATATAATTTCATAACCTCTCTCCTCACGATTTCTAAATGCGGCTTCGTGCTCGTTTTTTCGTTTTGACACCACCAACACGTCTCGTTGCCCATTTCTAACCTATAATCGAGACTTTTTCGGGTTTTAAAGGAAGTGGATATAATTTCATACCCTCTCTCCTCCCCATTCTAAACTAGGCTTCGTGCTCATTTTTTCGTTTTGACACCACCAACACATCTCGTGGCCAATTTCTAACCTATAATCGAGACTTTTTCGGGTTTTAAAGGAAGTGGATATAATTTCATAACCTCTCTCCTCACGATTTCTAAATGCGGCTTCGTGCTCGTTTTTTCGTTTTGACACCACCAACACGTCTCGTTGCCCATTTCTAACCTATAATCGAGACTTTTTCGGGTTTTAAAGGAAGTGGATATAATTTCATACCCTCTCTGCTCCCCATTCTAAACTAGGCTTCGTGCTCATTTTTTCGTTTTGACACCACCAACACATCTCGTGGCCAATTTCTAACCTATAATCGAGACTTTTTCGGGTTTTAAAGGAAGTGGATATAATTTCATAACCTCTCTCCTCACGGTTTCTAAATGCGGCTTCGTGCTCGTTTTTTCGTTTTGACACCACCAACACGTCTCGTTGCCCATTTCTAACCTATAATCGAGACTTTTTCGGGTTTTAAAGGAAGTGGATATAATTTCATACCCTCTCTCCTCCCGATTTCTAAACGAGGCTTCGCGCTCGTTTTTTCGTTTTGACACCACCAACACGTCCCGTGGCCCTTTTCAAACCTATAATCTAGATTTTTTCGGGTTTTAAAGGAAGTGGATATAATTTCATACCCTCTCTCCTCCCGATTTCTAAACTAGGCTTCGTGCTCATTTTTTCGTTTACACACCACCAACACATCTCGTGGCCCATTTCTAACCTATAATCGAGACTTTTTCGGGTTTTAAAGGAAGTGGATATAATTTCATAACCTCTCTCCTCACGATTTCTAAATGCGGCTTCGTGCTCGTTTTTTGGTTTTGACACCACCAACACGTCTCGTCGCCCATTTCTAACCTATAATCGAGACATTTTCGGGTTTTAAAGGAAGTGGATATAATTTCATACCCTCTCTCCTCCCCATTCTAAACTAGGCTTCGTGCTCATTTTTTCGTTTTGACACCACCAACACATCTCGTGGCCAATTTCTAACCTATAATCGAGACTTTTTCGAGTTTTAAAGGAAGTGGATATAATTTCATAACCTCTCTCCTCACGATTTCTAAATGCGCCTTCGTGCTCGTTTTTTCGTTTTGACACCACCAACACGTCTCGTTGCCCATTTCTAACCTATAATCGAGACTTTTTCGGGTTTTAAAGGAAGTGGATATAATTTCATACCCTCTCTCCTCCCCATTCTAAACTAGGCTTCGTGCTCATTTTTTCGTTTTGACACCACCAACACATCTCGTGGCCAATTTCTAACCTATAATCGAGACTTTTTCGAGTTTTAAAGGAAGTGGATATAATTTCATAACCTCTCTCCTCACGATTTCTAAATGCGGCTTCGTGCTCGTTTTTTCGTTTTGACACCACCAACACGTCTCGTTGCCCATTTCTAACCTATAATCGAGACTTTTTCGGATTTTAAAGGAAGTGGATATATTTTCATACCCACTCTCCTCCCGATTTCTAAACGAGGCTTCGCGCTCGTTTTTTCGTTTTGACACAACCAACACGTCTCGTGGCCCATTTCTAACCTATAATCGAGACTTTTTCGGGTTTTAAAGGAAGTGGATATAATTTCATACCCTCTCTCCTCCCGATTTCTAAACGAGGCTTCACGCTCGTTTTTTCGTTTTGACACAACCAACACGTCTCGTGGCCCATTTCTAACCTATAATCGAGACTTTTTTGGGTTTTAAAGGAAGTGGATATAATTTCATACCCTCTCTCCTCCCGATTTCTAAACGAGGCTTCGCGCTCGTTTTTTCGTTTTCACACAACCAACACGTCTCGTGGCCCATTTCTAACCTATAATCGAGACTTTTTCGGGTTTTAAAGGAAGTGGATATAATTTCATACCCTCTCTCCTCCCGATTTCTAAATGCGGCTTCGTGCTCGTTTTTTCGTTTTGACACCACCAACACGTCTCGTTGCCCATTTCTAACCTATAATCGAGACTTTTTCGGATTTTAAAGGAAGTGGATATATTTTCATACCCACTCTCCTCCCGATTTCTAAACGAGGCTTCGCGCTCGTTTTTTCGTTTTGACACAACCAACACGTCTCGTGGCCCATTTCTAACCTATAATCGAGACTTTTTCGGGTTTTAAAGGAAGTGGATATAATTTCATACCCTCTCTCCTCCCGATTTCTAAACGAGGCTTCACGCTCGTTTTTTCGTTTTGACACAACCAACACGTCTCGTGGCCCATTTCTAACCTATAATCGAGACTTTTTTGGGTTTTAAAGGAAGTGGATATAATTTCATACCCTCTCTCCTCCCGATTTCTAAACGAGGCTTCGCGCTCGTTTTTTCGTTTTCACACAACCAACACGTCTCGTGGCCCATTTCTAACCTATAATCGAGACTTTTTCGGGTTTTAAAGGAAGTGGATATAATTTCATACCCTCTCTCCTCCCGATTTCTAAACGAGGCTTCGCGCTCATTTTTTCGTTTTGACACCACCAACACGTCCCGTGGCCCTTTTCAAACCTATAATCTAGATTTTTTCGGGTTCTAAAGGAAGTGGATATAATTTCATACCCTCTCTCCTCCCGATTTCTAAACTAGGCTTCGTGCTCATTTTTTCGTTTTGACACCACCAACACATCTCGTGGCCCATTTCTAACCTATAATCGAGACTTTTTCGGGTTTTAAAGGAAGTGGATATAATTTCATAACCTCTCTCCTCACGATTTCTAAATGCGGCTTCGTGCTCGTTTTTTCGTTTTGACACCACCAACGCGTCTCGTTGCCCATTTCTAACCTATAATCGAGACTTTTTCAGATTTTAAAGGAAGTGGATATATTTTCATACCCACTCTCCTCCCGATTTCTAAACGAGGCTTCGCGCTCGTTTTTTCGTTTTAACACAACCAACACGTCTCGTGGCCCATTTCTAACCTATAATCGAGACTTTTTCGGGTTTTAAAGGAAGTGGATATAATTTCATACCCTCTCTCCTCCCGATTTCTAAACGAGGCTTCGCGCTCATTTTTTCGTTTTGACACCACCAACACGTCCCGTGGCCCTTTTCAAACCTATAATCTAGATTTTTTCGGGTTCTAAAGGAAGTGGATATAATTTCATACCCTCTCTCCTCCCGATTTCTAAACTAGGCTTCGTGCTCATTTTTTCGTTTTGACACCACCAACACGTCCCGTGGCCCTTTTCAAACCTATAATCTAGATTTTTTCGGGTTCTAAAGGAAGTGGATATAATTTCATAACCTCTCTCCTCACGATTTCTAAATGCGGCTTCGTGCTCGTTTTTTCGTTTTGACACCACCAACACGTCTCGTTGCCCATTTCTAACCTATAATCGAGACTTTTTCGGGTTTTAAAGGAAGTGGATATAATTTCATACCCTCTCTCCTCCCAATTTCTAAACGAGGCTTCGCGCTCGTTTTTTCGTTTTGACACCACCAACACGTCCCGTGGCCCTTTTCAAACCTATAATCTAGATTTTTTTGGGTTTTAAAGGAAGTGGATATAATTTCATACCCTCTCTCCTCCCGATTTCTAAACTAGGCTTCGTGCTCATTTTTTCGTTTTGACAGCACCAACACATCTCGTGGCCCATTTCTAACCTATAATCGAGACTTTTTCGGGTTTTAAAGGAAGTGGATATAATTTCATAACCTCTCTCCTCACGATTTCTAAATGCGGCTTCGTGCTCGTTTTTTCGTTTTGACACCACCAACACGTCTCGTTGCCCATTTCTAACCTATAATCGAGACTTTTTCGGATTTTAAAGGAAGTAGATATATTTTCATACCCACTCTCCTCCCGATTTCTAAACGAGGCTTCGCGCTCGTTTTTTCGTTTTGACACAACCAACACGTCTCGTGGCCCATTTCTAACCTATAATCGAGACTTTTTCGGGTTTTAAAGGAAGTGGATATAATTTCATACCCTCTCTCCTCCCGATTTCAAAACGAGGCTTCGCTCTCGTTTTTTCGTTTTGACACAACCAACACGTCTCGTGGCCCATTTCTAACCTATAATCGAGACATTTTCGGGTTTTAGAGGAAGTGGATATAATTTCATAACCTCTCTCCTCACGATTTCTAAATCCGGCTTCGTGCTCGTTTTTTCGTTTTGACACTACCAACACATCTCGTGGCCCATTTCTAACCTATAATCGAGACTTTTTCGGGTTTTAAAGGAAGTGGATATAATTTCATACCCTCTCTCCTCCCAATTTCTAAACGAGGCTTCGCGCTCGTTTTTTCGTTTTGACACCACCAACACGTCCCGTGGCCCTTTTCAAACCTATAATCTAGATTTTTTCGGGTTTTAAAGGAAGTGGATATAATTTCATACCCTCTCTCCTCCCGATTTCTAAACTAGGCTTCGTGCTCATTTTTTCGTTTTGACACCACCAACACATCTCGTGGCCCATTTCTAACCTATAATCGAGACTTTTTCGGGTTTTAAAGGAAGTGGATATAATTTCATAACCTCTCTCCTCACGATTTCTAAATGCGGCTTCGTGCTCGTTTTTTCGTTTTGACACCACCACCACGTCTCGTTGCCCATTTCTAACCTATAATCGAGACTTTTTCGGATTTTAAAGGAAGTGGATATATTTTCATACCCACTCTCCTCCCGATTTCTAAACGAGGCTTCGCGCTCGTTTTTTCGTTTTGACACAACCAACACGTCTCGTGGCCCATTTCTAACCTATAATCGAGACTTTTTCGGGTTTTAAAGGAAGTGGATATAATTTCATACCCTCTCTCCTCCCGATTTCTAAACGAGGCTTCGCGCTCGTTTTTTCGTTTTGACACCACCAACACGTCCCGTGGCCCTTTTCAAACCTATAATCTAGATTTTTTCGGGTTTTAAAGGAAGTGGATATAATTTCATACCCTCTCTCCTCCCGATTTCTAAACTAGGCTTCGTGCTCATTTTTTCGTTTACACACCACCAACACATCTCGTGGCCCATTTCTAACCTATAATCGAGACTTTTTCGGGTTTTAAAGGAAGTGGATATAATTTCATAACCTCTCTCCTCACGATTTCTAAATGCGGCTTCGTGCTCGTTTTTTGGTTTTGACACCACCAACACGTCTCGTCGCCCATTTCTAACCTATAATCGAGACATTTTCGGGTTTTAAAGGAAGTGGATATAATTTCATACCCTATCTCCTCCCGATTTCAAAACGAGGCTTCGCTCTTGTTTTTTCGTTTTGACACAACCGACACGTCTCGTGGCCCATTTCTAACCTATAATCGAGACTTTTTCGGGTTTTAAAGGAAGTGGATATAATTTCATACCCTCTCTCCTCCCGATTCTAAACTAGGCTTCGTGCTCATTTTTTCGTTTTGACACCACCAACACATCTAGTGGCCAATTTCTAACCTATAATCGAGACTTTTTCGGGTTTTAAAGGAAGTGGATATAATTTCATAACCTCTCTCCTCACGATTTCTAAATGTGGCTTCGTGCTCGTTTTTTCGTTTTGACACCACCAACACGTCTCGTTGCCCATTTCTAACCTATAATCGAGACTTTTTCGGGTTTTAAAGGAAGTGGATATAATTTCATACCCTCTCTGCTCCCCATTCTAAACTAGGCTTCGTGCTCATTTTTTCGTTTTGACACCACCAACACATCTCGTGGCCAATTTCTAACCTATAATCGAGACTTTTTCGGGTTTTAAAGGAAGTGGATATAATTTCATAACCTCTCTCCTCACGATTTCTAAATGCGGCTTCGTGCTCGTTTTTTCGTTTTGACACCACCAACACGTCTCGTTGCCCATTTCTAACCTATAATCGAGACTTTTTCGGGTTTTAAAGGAAGTGGATATAATTTCATACCCTCTCTCCTCCCGATTTCTAAACGAGGCTTCGCGCTCGTTTTTTCGTTTTGACACCACCAACACGTCCCGTGGCCCTTTTCAAACCTATAATCTAGATTTTTTCGGGTTTTAAAGGAAGTGGATATAATTTCATACCCTCTCTCCTCCCGATTTCTAAACTAGGCTTCGTGCTCATTTTTTCGTTTACACACCACCAACACATCTCGTGGCCCATTTCTAACCTATAATCGAGACTTTTTCGGGTTTTAAAGGAAGTGGATATAATTTCATAACCTCTCTCCTCACGATTTCTAAATGCGGCTTCGTGCTCGTTTTTTCGTTTTGACACCACCAACACGTCTCGTTGCCCATTTCTAACCTATAATCGAGACTTTTTCGGGTTTTAAAGGAAGTGGATATAATTTCATACCCTCTCTCCTCCCCATTCTAAACTAGGCTTCGTGCTCATTTTTTCGTTTTGACACCACCAACACATCTCGTGGCCAATTTCTAACCTATAATCGAGACTTTTTCGGGTTTTAAAGGAAGTGGATATAATTTCATAACCTCTCTCCTCACGATTTCTAAATGCGGCTTCGTGCTCGTTTTTTCGTTTTGACACCACCAACACGTCTCGTTGCCCATTTCTAACCTATAATCGAGACTTTTTCGGGTTTTAAAGGAAGTGGATATAATTTCATACCCTCTCTGCTCCCCATTCTAAACTAGGCTTCGTGCTCATTTTTTCGTTTTGACACCACCAACACATCTCGTGGCCAATTTCTAACCTATAATCGAGACTTTTTCGGGTTTTAAAGGAAGTGGATATAATTTCATAACCTCTCTCCTCACGGTTTCTAAATGCGGCTTCGTGCTCGTTTTTTGGTTTTGACACCACCAACACGTCTCGTTGCCCATTTCTAACCTATAATCGAGACTTTTTCGGGTTTTAAAGGAAGTGGATATAATTTCATACCCTCTCTCCTCCCGATTTCTAAACGAGGCTTCGCGATCGTTTTTTCGTTTTTACACCACCAACACGTCCCGTGGCCCTTTTCAAACCTATAATCTAGATTTTTTCGGGTTTTAAAGGAAGTGGATATAATTTCATACCCTCTCTCCTCCCGATTTCTAAACTAGGCTTCGTGCTCATTTTTTCGTTTACACACCACCAACACATCTCGTGGCCCATTTCTAACCTATAATCGAGACTTTTTCGGGTTTTAAAGGAAGTGGATATAATTTCATAACCTCTCTCCTCACGATTTCTAAATGCGGCTTCGTGCTCGTTTTTTGGTTTTGACACCACCAACACGTCTCGTCGCCCATTTCTAACCTATAATCGAGACATTTTCGGGTTTTAAAGGAAGTGGATATAATTTCATACCCTATCTCCTCCCGATTTCAAAACGAGGCTTGCTCTTGTTTTTTCGTTTTGACACAACCAACACGTCTCGTGGCCCATTTCTAACCTATAATCGAGACTTTTTCGGGTTTTAAAGGAAGTGGATATAATTTCATACCCTCTGTCCTCCCGATTTTAAACTTGGCTTCGTGCTCATTTTTTCGTTTTGACACCACCAACACATCTCGTGGCCAATTTCTAACCTGTAATCGAGACTTTTTCGGGTTTTAAAGGAAGTGGATATAATTTCATAACCTCTCTCCTCACGATTTCTAAATGCGGTTTCGTGCTCGTTTTTTCGTTTTGACACCACCAACACGTCCCGTGGCCCATTTCTAACCTATAATCGAGACTTTTTCGGGTTTTAAAGGAAGTGGATATAATTTCATACCCTCTCTCCTCCCCATTCTAAACTAGGCTTCGTGCTAATTTTTTCGTTTTGACACCACCAACACATCTCGTGGCCAATTTCTAACCTATAATCGAGACTTTTTCTGGTTTTAAAGGAAGTGGATATAATTTCATAACCTCTCTCCTCACGATTTCTAAATGCGGCTTCGTGCTCGTTTTTTCGTTTTGACACCACCAACACGTCTCGTTGCCCATTTCTAACCTATAATCGAGACTTTTTCGGATTTTAAAGGAAGTGGATATATTTTCATACCCACTCTCCTCCCGATTTCTAAACGAGGCTTCGCGCTCGATTTTTCGTTTTGACACAACCAACACGTCTCGTGGCCCATTTCTAACCTATAATCGAGACTTTTTCGGGTTTTAAAGGAAGTGGATATAATTTCATAACCTCTCTCCTCACGATTTCTAAATGCGGCTTCGTGCTCGTTTTTTCGTTTTGACACCACCAACACGTATCGTGGCCCATTTCTAACCTATAATCGAGACTTTTTCGGGTTTTAAAGGAAGTGGATATAATTTCATACCCTCTCTCCTCCCGATTTCTAAACGAGGCTTCGCGCTCATTTTTTCGTTTTGACACCACCAACACGTCCCGTGGCCCTTTTCAAACCTATAATCTAGATTTTTTCGGGTTCTAAAGGAAGTGGATATAATTTCATACCCTCTCTCCTCCCGATTTCTAAACTAGGCTTCGTGCTCATTTTTTCGTTTTGACACCACCAACACATCTCGTGGCCCATTTCTAACCTATAATCGAGACTTTTTCGGGTTTTAAAGGAAGTGGATATAATTTCATAACCTCTCTCCTCACGATTTCTAAATGCGGCTTCGTGCTCGTTTTTTCGTTTTGACACCACCAACACGTCTCGTTGCCCATTTCTAACCTATAATCGAGACTTTTTCGGGTTTTAAAGGAAGTGGATATAATTTCATACCCTCTCTCCTCCCCATTCTAAACTAGGCTTCGTGCTCATTTTTTCGTTTTGACACCACCAACACATCTCGTGGCCAATTTCTAACCTATAATCGAGACTTTTTCGGGTTTTAAAGGAAGTGGATATAATTTCATAACCTCTCTCCTCACGATTTCTAAATGCGGCTTCGTGCTCGTTTTTTCGTTTTGACACCACCAACACGTCTCGTTGCCCATTTCTAACCTATAATCGAGACTTTTTCGGGTTTTAAAGGAAGTGGATAAATTTTCATACCCACTCTCCTCCCGATTTCTAAACGAGGCTTCGCGCTCGTTTTTTCGTTTTGACACAACCAACACGTCTCGTGGCCCATTTCTAACCTATAATCGAGACTTTTTCGGGTTTTAAAGGAAGTGGATATAATTTCATACCCTCTCTCCTCCCGATTTCTAAACGAGGCTTCGCGCTCATTTTTTCATTTTGACACCACCAACACGTCCCGTGGCCCTTTTCAAACCTATAATCTAGATTTTTTCGGGTTTTAAAGGAAGTGGATATAATTTCATACCCTCTCTCCTCCCGATTTCTAAACGAGGCTTCGCGCTCATTTTTTCATTTTGACACCACCAACACGTCCCGTGGCCCTTTTCAAACCTATAATCTAGATTTTTTCGGGTTCTAAAGGAAGTGGATATAATTTCATACCCTCTCTCCTCCCGATTTCTAAACTAGGCTTCGTGCTCATTTTTTCGTTTTGACACCACCAACACATCTCGTGGCCCATTTCTAACCTATAATCGAGACTTTTTCGGGTTTTAAAGGAAGTGGATATAATTTCATAACCTCTCTCCTCACGATTTCTAAATGCGGCTTCGTGCTCGTTTTTTCGTTTTGACACCACCAACACGTCTCGTTGCCCATTTCTAACCTATAATCGAGACTTTTTCGGGTTTTAAAGGAAGTGGATATAATTTCATACCCTCTCTCCACCCGATTTCAAAACGAGGCTTCGCTCTCGTTTTTTCGTTTTGACACAACCAACACGTCTCGTGGCCCATTTCTAACCTATAATCGAGACTTTTTCGGGTTTTAAAGGAAGTGGATATAATTTCATACCCTCTCTCCTCCTGATTTCTAAACGAGGCTTCGCGCTCGTTTTTTCGTTTTGACACCACCAACACGTCCCGTGGCCCTTTTCAAACCTATAATCTAGATTTTTTCGGGTTTTAAAGGAAGTGGATATAATTTCATACCCTCTCTCCTCCCGATTTCCAAACTAGGCTTCGTGCTCATTTTTTCGTTTTGACACCACCAACACATCTCGTGGCCCATTTCTAACCTATAATCGAGACTTTTTCGGGTTTTAAAGGAAGTGGATATAATTTCATAACCTCTCTCCTCACGATTTCTAAATGCGGCTTCGTGCTCGTTTTTTCGTTTTGACACCACCAACGCGTCTCGTTGCCCATTTCTAACCTATAATCGAGACTTTTTCGGATTTTAAAGGAAGTGGATATATTTTCATACCCACTCTCCTCCCGATTTCTAAACGAGGCTTCGCGCTCGTTTTTTCGTTTTGACACAACCAACACGTCTCGTGGCCCATTTCTAACCTATAATCGAGACTTTTTCGGGTTTTAAAAGAAGTGGATATAATTTCATACCCTCTCTCCTCCCGATTTCAAAACGAGGCTTCGCTCTCGTTTTTTCGTTTTGACACAACCAACACGTCTCGTGGCCCATTTCTAACCTATAATCGAGACATTTTCGGGTTTTAAAGGAAGTGGATATAATTTCATAACCTCTCTCCTCACGATTTCTAAATGCGGCTTCGTGCTCGTTTTTTCGTTTTGACACCACCAACACATCTCGTGGCCCATTTCTAACCTATAATCGAGACTTTTTCGGATTTTAAAGGAAGTGGATATAATTTCATACCCTCTCTCCTCCCAATTTCTAAACGAGGCTTCGCGCTCGTTTTTTCGTTTTGACACCACCAACACGTCCCGTGGCCCTTTTCAAACCTATAATCTAGATTTTTTCGGGTTTTAAAGGAAGTGGATATAATTTCATACCCTCTCTCCTCCCGATTTCTAAACTAGGCTTCGTGCTCATTTTTTCGTTTTGACAGCACCAACACATCTCGTGGCCCATTTCTAACCTATAATCGAGACATTTTCGGGTTTTAAAAGAAGTGGATATAATTTCATAACCTCTCTCCTCACGATTTCTAAATGCGGCTTCGTGCTCGTTTTTTCGTTTTGACACCACCAACACGTCTCGTTGCCCATTTCTAACCTATAATCGAGACTTTTTCGGGTTTTAAAGGAAGTGGATATAATTTCATACCCTCTCTCCTCCCGATTTCTAAACGAGGCTTCGCGCTCATTTTTTCGTTTTGACACCACCAACACGTTCCGTGGCCCTTTTCAAACCTATAATTTAGATTTTTTCGGGTTTTAAAGGAAGTGGATATAATTTCATACCCTCTCTCCTCCGGATTTCTAAACTAGGCTTCGTGCTCATTTTTTCGTTTTGACACCACCAACACATCTCGTGGCCCATTTCTAACCTATAATCGAGACTTTTTCGGGTTTTAAAGGAAGTGGATATAATTTCATAACCTCTCTCCTCACGATTTCTAAATGCGGCTTCGTGCTCGTTTTTTCGTTTTGACACCACCAACACGTCTCGTTGCCCATTTCTAACCTATAATCGAGACTTTTTCGGGTTTTAAAGGAAGTGGATATAATTTCATACCCTCTCTCCACCCGATTTCAAAACGAGGCTTCGCTCTCGTTTTTTCGTTTTGACACAACCAACACGTCTCGTGGCCCATTTCTAACCTATAATCGAGACTTTTTCGGGTTTTAAAGGAAGTGGATATAATTTCATAACCTCTCTCCTCACGATTTCTAAATGCGGCTTCGTGCTCGTTTTTTCGTTTTGACACCACCAACACATCTCGTGGCCCATTTCTAACCTATAATCGAGACTTTTTCGGGTTTTAAAGGAAGTGGATATAATTTCATAACCTCTCTCCTCACGATTTCTAAATGCGGCTTCGTGCTCGTTTTTTCGTTTTGACACCACCAACGCGTCTCGTTGCCCATTTCTAACCTATAATCGAGACTTTTTCGGATTTTAAAGGAAGTGGATATATTTTCATACCCACTCTCCTCCCGATTTCTAAACGAGGCTTCGCGCTCGTTTTTTCGTTTTAACACAACCAACACGTCTCGTGGCCCATTTCTAACCTATAATCGAGACTTTTTCGGGTTTTAAAGGAAGTGGATATAATTTCATACCCTCTCTCCTCCCGATTTCTAAACGAGGTTTCGCGCTCATTTTTTCGTTTTGACACCACCAACACGTCCCGTGGCCCTTTTCAAACCTATAATCTAGATTTTTTCGGGTTTTAAAGGAAGTGGATATAATTTCATACCCTCTCTCCTCCCGATTTCTAAACTAGGCTTCGTGCTCATTTTTTCGTTTACACACCACCAACACATCTCGTGGCCCATTTCTAACCTATAATCGAGACTTTTTCGGGTTTTAAAGGAAGTGGATATAATTTCATAACCTCTCTCCTCACGATTTCTAAATGCGGCTTCGTGCTCGTTTTTTGGTTTTGACACCACCAACACGTCTCGTCGCCCATTTCTAACCTATAATCGAGACATTTTCGGGTTTTAAAGGAAGTGGATATAATTTCATACCCTATCTCCTCCCGATTTCAAAACGAGGCTTGCTCTCGTTTTTTCGTTTTGACACAACCAACACGTCTCGTGGCCCATTTCTAACCTATAATCGAGACTTTTTCGGGTTTTAAAGGAAGTGGATATAATTTCATACCCTCTCTCCTCCCGATTTCTAAACTAGGCTTCGTGCTCATTTTTTCGTTTTGACACCACCAACACATCTCGTGGCCCATTTCTAACCTCTAATCGAGACTTTTTCGGGTTTTAAAGGAAGTGGATATAATTTCATAACCTCTCTCCTCACGATTTCTAAATGCGGCTTCGTGCTCGTTTTTTCGTTTTGACACCACCAACACGTCTCGTTGCCCATTTCTAACCTATAATCGAGACTTTTTCGGGTTTTAAAGGAAGTGGATATAATTTCATACCCTCTCTCCACCCGATTTCAAAACGAGGCTTCGCTCTCGTTTTTTCGTTTTGACACAACCAACACGTCTCGTGGCCCATTTCTAACCTATAATCGAGACTTTTTCGGGTTTTAAAGGAAGTGGATATAATTTCATACCCTCTCTCCTCCTGATTTCTAAACGAGGCTTCGCGCTCGTTTTTTCGTTTTGACACCACCAACACGTCCCGTGGCCCTTTTCAAACCTATAATCTAGATTTTTTCGGGTTTTAAAGGAAGTGGATATAATTTCATACCCTCTCTCCTCCCGATTTCCAAACTAGGCTTCGTGCTCATTTTTTCGTTTTGACACCACCAACACATCTCGTGGCCCATTTCTAACCTATAATCGAGACTTTTTCGGGTTTTAAAGGAAGTGGATATAATTTCATAACCTCTCTCCTCACGATTTCTAAATGCGGCTTCGTGCTCGTTTTTTCGTTTTGACACCACCAACGCGTCTCGTTGCCCATTTCTAACCTATAATCGAGACTTTTTCGGATTTTAAAGGAAGTGGATATATTTTCATACCCACTCTCCTCCCGATTTCTAAACGAGGCTTCGCGCTCGTTTTTTCGTTTTGACACAACCAACACGTCTCGTGGCCCATTTCTAACCTATAATCGAGACTTTTTCGGGTTTTAAAAGAAGTGGATATAATTTCATACCCTCTCTCCTCCCGATTTCAAAACGAGGCTTCGCTCTCGTTTTTTCGTTTTGACACAACCAACACGTCTCGTGGCCCATTTCTAACCTATAATCGAGACATTTTCGGGTTTTAAAGGAAGTGGATATAATTTCATAACCTCTCTCCTCACGATTTCTAAATGCGGCTTCGTGCTCGTTTTTTCGTTTTGACACCACCAACACATCTCGTGGCCCATTTCTAACCTATAATCGAGACTTTTTCGGATTTTAAAGGAAGTGGATATAATTTCATACCCTCTCTCCTCCCAATTTCTAAACGAGGCTTCGCGCTCGTTTTTTCGTTTTGACACCACCAACACGTCCCGTGGCCCTTTTCAAACCTATAATCTAGATTTTTTCGGGTTTTAAAGGAAGTGGATATAATTTCATACCCTCTCTCCTCCCGATTTCTAAACTAGGCTTCGTGCTCATTTTTTCGTTTTGACAGCACCAACACATCTCGTGGCCCATTTCTAACCTATAATCGAGACATTTTCGGGTTTTAAAAGAAGTGGATATAATTTCATAACCTCTCTCCTCACGATTTCTAAATGCGGCTTCGTGCTCGTTTTTTCGTTTTGACACCACCAACACGTCTCGTTGCCCATTTCTAACCTATAATCGAGACTTTTTCGGGTTTTAAAGGAAGTGGATATAATTTCATACCCTCTCTCCTCCCGATTTCTAAACGAGGCTTCGCGCTCATTTTTTCGTTTTGACACCACCAACACGTTCCGTGGCCCTTTTCAAACCTATAATTTAGATTTTTTCGGGTTTTAAAGGAAGTGGATATAATTTCATACCCTCTCTCCTCCGGATTTCTAAACTAGGCTTCGTGCTCATTTTTTCGTTTTGACACCACCAACACATCTCGTGGCCCATTTCTAACCTATAATCGAGACTTTTTCGGGTTTTAAAGGAAGTGGATATAATTTCATAACCTCTCTCCTCACGATTTCTAAATGCGGCTTCGTGCTCGTTTTTTCGTTTTGACACCACCAACACGTCTCGTTGCCCATTTCTAACCTATAATCGAGACTTTTTCGGGTTTTAAAGGAAGTGGATATAATTTCATACCCTCTCTCCACCCGATTTCAAAACGAGGCTTCGCTCTCGTTTTTTCGTTTTGACACAACCAACACGTCTCGTGGCCCATTTCTAACCTATAATCGAGACTTTTTCGGGTTTTAAAGGAAGTGGATATAATTTCATAACCTCTCTCCTCACGATTTCTAAATGCGGCTTCGTGCTCGTTTTTTCGTTTTGACACCACCAACACATCTCGTGGCCCATTTCTAACCTATAATCGAGACTTTTTCGGGTTTTAAAGGAAGTGGATATAATTTCATAACCTCTCTCCTCACGATTTCTAAATGCGGCTTCGTGCTCGTTTTTTCGTTTTGACACCACCAACGCGTCTCGTTGCCCATTTCTAACCTATAATCGAGACTTTTTCGGATTTTAAAGGAAGTGGATATATTTTCATACCCACTCTCCTCCCGATTTCTAAACGAGGCTTCGCGCTCGTTTTTTCGTTTTAACACAACCAACACGTCTCGTGGCCCATTTCTAACCTATAATCGAGACTTTTTCGGGTTTTAAAGGAAGTGGATATAATTTCATACCCTCTCTCCTCCCGATTTCTAAACGAGGTTTCGCGCTCATTTTTTCGTTTTGACACCACCAACACGTCCCGTGGCCCTTTTCAAACCTATAATCTAGATTTTTTCGGGTTTTAAAGGAAGTGGATATAATTTCATACCCTCTCTCCTCCCGATTTCTAAACTAGGCTTCGTGCTCATTTTTTCGTTTACACACCACCAACACATCTCGTGGCCCATTTCTAACCTATAATCGAGACTTTTTCGGGTTTTAAAGGAAGTGGATATAATTTCATAACCTCTCTCCTCACGATTTCTAAATGCGGCTTCGTGCTCGTTTTTTGGTTTTGACACCACCAACACGTCTCGTCGCCCATTTCTAACCTATAATCGAGACATTTTCGGGTTTTAAAGGAAGTGGATATAATTTCATACCCTATCTCCTCCCGATTTCAAAACGAGGCTTGCTCTCGTTTTTTCGTTTTGACACAACCAACACGTCTCGTGGCCCATTTCTAACCTATAATCGAGACTTTTTCGGGTTTTAAAGGAAGTGGATATAATTTCATACCCTCTGTCCTCCCGATTTTAAACTTGGCTTCGTGCTCATTTTTTCGTTTTGACACCACCAACACATCTCGTGGCCAATTTCTAACCTGTAATCGAGACTTTTTCGGGTTTTAAAGGAAGTGGATATAATTTCATAACCTCTCTCCTCACGATTTCTAAATGCGGCTTCGTGCTCGTTTTTTCGTTTTGACACCACCAACACGTCCCGTGGCCCATTTCTAACCTATAATCGAGACTTTTTCGGGTTTTAAAGGAAGTGGATATAATTTCATACCCTCTCTCCTCCCCATTCTAAACTAGGCTTCGTGCTAATTTTTTCGTTTTGACACCACCAACACATCTCGTGGCCAATTTCTAACCTATAATCGAGACTTTTTCGGGTTTTAAAGGAAGTGGATATAATTTCATAACCTCTCTCCTCACGATTTCTAAATGCGGCTTCGTGCTCGTTTTTTCGTTTTGACACCACCAACACGTCTCGTTGCCCATTTCTAACCTATAATCGAGACTTTTTCGGATTTTAAAGGAAGTGGATATATTTTCATACCCACTCTCCTCCCGATTTCTAAACGAGGCTTCGCGCTCGATTTTTCGTTTTGACACAACCAACACGTCTCGTGGCCCATTTCTAACCTATAATCGAGACTTTTTCGGGTTTTAAAGGAAGTGGATATAATTTCATAACCTCTCTCCTCACGATTTCTAAATGCGGCTTCGTGCTCGTTTTTTCGTTTTGACACCACCAACACGTCTCGTTGCCCATTTCTAACCTATAATCGAGACTTTTTCGGGTTTTAAAGGAAGTGGATATAATTTCATACCCTCTCTCCACCCGATTTCAAAACGAGGCTTCGCTCTCGTTTTTTCGTTTTGACACAACCAACACGTCTCGTGGCCCATTTCTAACCTATAATCGAGACTTTTTCGGGTTTTAAAGGAAGTGGATATAATTTCATAACCTCTCTCCTCACGATTTCTAAATGCGGCTTCGTGCTCGTTTTTTCGTTTTGACACCACCAACACATCTCGTGGCCCATTTCTAACCTATAATCGAGACTTTTTCGGGTTTTAAAGGAAGTGGATATAATTTCATAACCTCTCTCCTCACGATTTCTAAATGCGGCTTCGTGCTCGTTTTTTCGTTTTGACACCACCAACGCGTCTCGTTGCCCATTTCTAACCTATAATCGAGACTTTTTCGGATTTTAAAGGAAGTGGATATATTTTCATACCCACTCTCCTCCCGATTTCTAAACGAGGCTTCGCGCTCGTTTTTTCGTT
Source organism: Thalia dealbata (assembly GCA_030544415.1). Lineage (NCBI taxonomy): Eukaryota > Viridiplantae > Streptophyta > Magnoliopsida > Zingiberales > Marantaceae > Thalia > Thalia dealbata. The sequence continues at coordinate 12,040,694 of CM060458.1, read as the reverse complement.
TTAACACAACCAACACGTCTCGTGGCCCATTTCTAACCTATAATCGAGACTTTTTCGGGTTTTAAAGGAAGTGGATATAATTTCATACCCTCTCTCCTCCCGATTTCTAAACGAGGTTTCGCGCTCATTTTTTCGTTTTGACACCACCAACACGTCCCGTGGCCCTTTTCAAACCTATAATCTAGATTTTTTCGGGTTTTAAAGGAAGTGGATATAATTTCATACCCTCTCTCCTCCCGATTTCTAAACTAGGCTTCGTGCTCATTTTTTCGTTTACACACCACCAACACATCTCGTGGCCCATTTCTAACCTATAATCGAGACTTTTTCGGGTTTTAAAGGAAGTGGATATAATTTCATAACCTCTCTCCTCACGATTTCTAAATGCGGCTTCGTGCTCGTTTTTTGGTTTTGACACCACCAACACGTCTCGTCGCCCATTTCTAACCTATAATCGAGACATTTTCGGGTTTTAAAGGAAGTGGATATAATTTCATACCCTATCTCCTCCCGATTTCAAAACGAGGCTTGCTCTCGTTTTTTCGTTTTGACACAACCAACACGTCTCGTGGCCCATTTCTAACCTATAATCGAGACTTTTTCGGGTTTTAAAGGAAGTGGATATAATTTCATACCCTCTGTCCTCCCGATTTTAAACTTGGCTTCGTGCTCATTTTTTCGTTTTGACACCACCAACACATCTCGTGGCCAATTTCTAACCTGTAATCGAGACTTTTTCGGGTTTTAAAGGAAGTGGATATAATTTCATAACCTCTCTCCTCACGATTTCTAAATGCGGCTTCGTGCTCGTTTTTTCGTTTTGACACCACCAACACGTCCCGTGGCCCATTTCTAACCTATAATCGAGACTTTTTCGGGTTTTAAAGGAAGTGGATATAATTTCATACCCTCTCTCCTCCCCATTCTAAACTAGGCTTCGTGCTAATTTTTTCGTTTTGACACCACCAACACATCTCGTGGCCAATTTCTAACCTATAATCGAGACTTTTTCGGGTTTTAAAGGAAGTGGATATAATTTCATAACCTCTCTCCTCACGATTTCTAAATGCGGCTTCGTGCTCGTTTTTTCGTTTTGACACCACCAACACGTCTCGTTGCCCATTTCTAACCTATAATCGAGACTTTTTCGGATTTTAAAGGAAGTGGATATATTTTCATACCCACTCTCCTCCCGATTTCTAAACGAGGCTTCGCGCTCGATTTTTCGTTTTGACACAACCAACACGTCTCGTGGCCCATTTCTAACCTATAATCGAGACTTTTTCGGGTTTTAAAGGAAGTGGATATAATTTCATAACCTCTCTCCTCACGATTTCTAAATGCGGCTTCGTGCTCGTTTTTTCGTTTTGACACCACCAACACGTCTCGTGGCCCATTTCTAACCTATAATCGAGACTTTTTCGGGTTTTAAAGGAAGTGGATATAATTTCATACCCTCTCTCCTCCCGATTTCTAAACGAGGCTTCGCGCTCATTTTTTCGTTTTGACACCACCAACACGTCCCGTGGCCCTTTTCAAACCTATAATCTAGATTTTTTCGGGTTCTAAAGGAAGTGGATATAATTTCATACCCTCTCTCCTCCCGATTTCTAAACTAGGCTTCGTGCTCATTTTTTCGTTTTGACACCACCAACACATCTCGTGGCCCATTTCTAACCTATAATCGAGACTTTTTCGGGTTTTAAAGGAAGTGGATATAATTTCATAACCTCTCTCCTCACGATTTCTAAATGCGGCTTCGTGCTCGTTTTTTCGTTTTGACACCACCAACACGTCTCGTTGCCCATTTCTAACCTATAATCGAGACTTTTTCGGGTTTTAAAGGAAGTGGATATAATTTCATACCCTCTCTCCTCCCCATTCTAAACTAGGCTTCGTGCTCATTTTTTCGTTTTGACACCACCAACACATCTCGTGGCCAATTTCTAACCTATAATCGAGACTTTTTCGGGTTTTAAAGGAAGTGGATATAATTTCATAACCTCTCTCCTCACGATTTCTAAATGCGGCTTCGTGCTCGTTTTTTCGTTTTGACACCACCAACACGTCTCGTTGCCCATTTCTAACCTATAATCGAGACTTTTTCGGGTTTTAAAGGAAGTGGATAAATTTTCATACCCACTCTCCTCCCGATTTCTAAACGAGGCTTCGCGCTCGTTTTTTCGTTTTGACACAACCAACACGTCTCGTGGCCCATTTCTAACCTATAATCGAGACTTTTTCGGGTTTTAAAGGAAGTGGATATAATTTCATACCCTCTCTCCTCCCGATTTCTAAACGAGGCTTCGCGCTCATTTTTTCATTTTGACACCACCAACACGTCCCGTGGCCCTTTTCAAACCTATAATCTAGATTTTTTCGGGTTCAAAAGGAAGTGGATATAATTTCATACCCTCTCTCCTCCCGATTTCTAAACTAGGCTTCGTGCTCATTTTTTCGTTTTGACACCACCAACACATCTCGTGGCCCATTTCTAACCTATAATCGAGACTTTTTCGGGTTTTAAAGGAAGTGGATATAATTTCATAACCTCTCTCCTCACGATTTCTAAATGCGGCTTCGTGCTCGTTTTTTCGTTTTGACACCACCAACACGTCTCGTTGCCCATTTCTAACCTATAATCGAGACTTTTTCGGGTTTTAAAGGAAGTGGATATAATTTCATACCCTCTCTCCACCCGATTTCAAAACGAGGCTTCGCTCTCGTTTTTTCGTTTTGACACAACCAACACGTCTCGTGGCCCATTTCTAACCTATAATCGAGACTTTTTCGGGTTTTAAAGGAAGTGGATATAATTTCATACCCTCTCTCCTCCTGATTTCTAAACGAGGCTTCGCGCTCGTTTTTTCGTTTTGATACCACCAACACGTCCCGTGGCCCTTTTCAAACCTATAATCTAGATTTTTTCGGGTTTTAAAGGAAGTGGATATAATTTCATACCCTCTCTCCTCCCGATTTCCAAACTAGGCTTCGTGCTCATTTTTTCGTTTTGACACCACCAACACATCTCGTGGCCCATTTCTAACCTATAATCGAGACTTTTTCGGGTTTTAAAGGAAGTGGATATAATTTCATAACCTCTCTCCTCACGATTTCTAAATGCGGCTTCGTGCTCGTTTTTTCGTTTTGACACCACCAACGCGTCTCGTTGCCCATTTCTAACCTATAATCGAGACTTTTTCGGATTTTAAAGGAAGTGGATATATTTTCATACCCACTCTCCTCCCGATTTCTAAACGAGGCTTCGCGCTCGTTTTTTCGTTTTGACACAACCAACACGTCTCGTGGCCCATTTCTAACCTATAATCGAGACTTTTTCGGGTTTTAAAAGAAGTGGATATAATTTCATACCCTCTCTCCTCCCGATTTCAAAACGAGGCTTCGCTCTCGTTTTTTCGTTTTGACACAACCAACACGTCTCGTGGCCCATTTCTAACCTATAATCGAGACATTTTCGGGTTTTAAAGGAAGTGGATATAATTTCATAACCTCTCTCCTCACGATTTCTAAATGCGGCTTCGTGCTCGTTTTTTCGTTTTGACACCACCAACACATCTCGTGGCCCATTTCTAACCTATAATCGAGACTTTTTCGGATTTTAAAGGAAGTGGATATAATTTCATACCCTCTCTCCTCCCAATTTCTAAACGAGGCTTCGCGCTCGTTTTTTCGTTTTGACACCACCAACACGTCCCGTGGCCCTTTTCAAACCTATAATCTAGATTTTTTCGGGTTTTAAAGGAAGTGGATATAATTTCATACCCTCTCTCCTCCCGATTTCTAAACTAGGCTTCGTGCTCATTTTTTCGTTTTGACAGCACCAACACATCTCGTGGCCCATTTCTAACCTATAATCGAGACATTTTCGGGTTTTAAAAGAAGTGGATATAATTTCATAACCTCTCTCCTCACGATTTCTAAATGCGGCTTCGTGCTCGTTTTTTCGTTTTGACACCACCAACACGTCTCGTTGCCCATTTCTAACCTATAATCGAGACTTTTTCGGGTTTTAAAGGAAGTGGATATAATTTCATACCCTCTCTCCTCCCGATTTCTAAACGAGGCTTCGCGCTCATTTTTTCGTTTTGACACCACCAACACGTTCCGTGGCCCTTTTCAAACCTATAATTTAGATTTTTTCGGGTTTTAAAGGAAGTGGATATAATTTCATACCCTCTCTCCTCCGGATTTCTAAACTAGGCTTCGTGCTCATTTTTTCGTTTTGACACCACCGACACATCTCGTGGCCCATTTCTAACCTATAATCGAGACTTTTTCGGGTTTTAAAGGAAGTGGATATAATTTCATAACCTCTCTCCTCACGATTTCTAAATGCGGCTTCGTGCTCGTTTTTTCGTTTTGACACCACCAACGCGTCTCGTTGCCCATTTCTAACCTATAATCGAGACTTTTTCGGATTTTAAAGGAAGTGGATATATTTTCATACCCACTCTCCTCCCGATTTCTAAACGAGGCTTCGCGCTCGTTTTTTCGTTTTAACACAACCAACACGTCTCGTGGCCCATTTCTAACCTATAATCGAGACTTTTTCGGGTTTTAAAGGAAGTGGATATAATTTCATACCCTCTCTCCTCCCGATTTCTAAACGAGGCTTCGCGCTCATTTTTTCGTTTTGACACCACCAACACGTCCCGTGGCCCTTTTCAAACCTATAATCTAGATTTTTTCGGGTTTTAAAGGAAGTGGATATAATTTCATACCCTCTCTCCTCCCGATTTCTAAACTAGGCTTCGTGCTCATTTTTTCGTTTTGACACCACCAACACATCTCGTGGCCCATTTCTAACCTATAATCGAGACTTTTTCGGGTTTTAAAGGAAGTGGATATAATTTCATAACCTCTCTCCTCACGATTTCTAAATGCGGCTTCGTGCTCGTTTTTTCGTTTTGACACCACCAACGCGTCTCGTTGCCCATTTCTAACCTATAATCGAGACTTTTTCGGATTTTAAAGGAAGTGGATATATTTTCATACCCACTCTCCTCCCGATTTCTAAACGAGGCTTCGCGCTCGTTTTTTCGTTTTAACACAACCAACACGTCTCGTGGCCCATTTCTAACCTATAATCGAGACTTTTTCGGGTTTTAAAGGAAGTGGATATAATTTCATACCCTCTCTCCTCCTGATTTCTAAACGAGGCTTCGCGCTCATTTTTTGGTTTTGACACCACCAACACGTCCCGTGGCCCTTTTCAAACCTATAATCTAGATTTTTTCGGGTTCTAAAGGAAGTCGATATAATTTCATACCCTCTCTCCTCCCGATTTCTAAACTAGGCTTCGTGCTCATTTTTTCGTTTTGACACCACCAACACATCTCGTGGCCCATTTCTAACCTATAATCGAGACTTTTTCGGGTTTTAAAGGAAGTGGATATAATTTCATAACCTCTCTCCTCACGATTTCTAAATGCGGCTTCGTGCTCGTTTTTTCGTTTTGACACCACCAACACGTCTCGTTGCCCATTTCTAACCTATAATCGAGACTTTTTCGGGTTTTAAAGGAAGTGGATATAATTTCATACCCTCTCTCCTCCCGAATTCAAAACGAGGCTTCGCTCTCGTTTTTTCGTTTTGACACCACCAACACATCTCGTGGCCCATTTCTAACCTATAATCGAGACTTTTTCGGGTTTTAAAGAAAGTGGATATTATTTCATACCCTCTCTCCTCCCAATTTCTAAACGAGGCTTCGCGCTCGTTTTTTCGTTTTGACACCACCAACACGTCCCGTGGCCCTTTTCAAACCTATAATCTAGATTTTTTTGGGTTTTAAAGGAAGTGGATATAATTTCATACCCTCTCTCCTCCCGATTTCTAAACTAGGCTTCGTGCTCATTTTTTCGTTTTGACAGCACCAACACATCTCGTGGCCCATTTCTAACCTATAATCGAGACTTTTTCGGGTTTTAAAGGAAGTGGATATAATTTCATAACCTCTCTCCTCACGATTTCTAAATGCGGCTTCGTGCTCGTTTTTTCGTTTTGACACCACCAACACGTCTCGTTGCCCATTTCTAACCTATAATCGAGACTTTTTCGGATTTTAAAGGAAGTAGATATATTTTCATACCCACTCTCCTCCCGATTTCTAAACGAGGCTTCGCGCTCGTTTTTTCGTTTTAACACAACCAACACGTCTCGTGGCCCATTTCTAACCTATAATCGAGACTTTTTCGGGTTTTAAAGGAAGTGGATATAATTTCATACCCTCTCTCCTCCCGATTTCTAAACGAGGCTTCGCGCTCGTTTTTTCGTTTTGACACAACCAACACGTCTCGTGGCCCATTTCTAACCTATAATCGAGACTTTTTCGGGTTTTAAAGGAAGTGGATATAATTTCATACCCTCTCTCCTCCCGATTTCTAAACGAGGCTTCGCGCTCATTTTTTCATTTTGACACCACCAACACGTCCCGTGGCCCTTTTCAAACCTATAATCTAGATTTTTTCGGGTTCAAAAGGAAGTGGATATAATTTCATACCCTCTCTCCTCCCGATTTCTAAACTAGGCTTCGTGCTCATTTTTTCGTTTTGACACCACCAACACATCTCGTGGCCCATTTCTAACCTATAATCGAGACTTTTTCGGGTTTTAAAGGAAGTGGATATAATTTCATAACCTCTCTCCTCACGATTTCTAAATGCGGCTTCGTGCTCGTTTTTTCGTTTTGACACCACCAACACGTCTCGTTGCCCATTTCTAACCTATAATCGAGACTTTTTCGGGTTTTAAAGGAAGTGGATATAATTTCATACCCTCTCTCCACCCGATTTCAAAACGAGGCTTCGCTCTCGTTTTTTCGTTTTGACACAACCAACACGTCTCGTGGCCCATTTCTAACCTATAATCGAGACTTTTTCGGGTTTTAAAGGAAGTGGATATAATTTCATACCCTCTCTCCTCCTGATTTCTAAACGAGGCTTCGCGCTCGTTTTTTCGTTTTGATACCACCAACACGTCCCGTGGCCCTTTTCAAACCTATAATCTAGATTTTTTCGGGTTTTAAAGGAAGTGGATATAATTTCATACCCTCTCTCCTCCCGATTTCCAAACTAGGCTTCGTGCTCATTTTTTCGTTTTGACACCACCAACACATCTCGTGGCCCATTTCTAACCTATAATCGAGACTTTTTCGGGTTTTAAAGGAAGTGGATATAATTTCATAACCTCTCTCCTCACGATTTCTAAATGCGGCTTCGTGCTCGTTTTTTCGTTTTGACACCACCAACGCGTCTCGTTGCCCATTTCTAACCTATAATCGAGACTTTTTCGGATTTTAAAGGAAGTGGATATATTTTCATACCCACTCTCCTCCCGATTTCTAAACGAGGCTTCGCGCTCGTTTTTTCGTTTTGACACAACCAACACGTCTCGTGGCCCATTTCTAACCTATAATCGAGACTTTTTCGGGTTTTAAAAGAAGTGGATATAATTTCATACCCTCTCTCCTCCCGATTTCAAAACGAGGCTTCGCTCTCGTTTTTTCGTTTTGACACAACCAACACGTCTCGTGGCCCATTTCTAACCTATAATCGAGACATTTTCGGGTTTTAAAGGAAGTGGATATAATTTCATAACCTCTCTCCTCACGATTTCTAAATGCGGCTTCGTGCTCGTTTTTTCGTTTTGACACCACCAACACATCTCGTGGCCCATTTCTAACCTATAATCGAGACTTTTTCGGATTTTAAAGGAAGTGGATATAATTTCATACCCTCTCTCCTCCCAATTTCTAAACGAGGCTTCGCGCTCGTTTTTTCGTTTTGACACCACCAACACGTCCCGTGGCCCTTTTCAAACCTATAATCTAGATTTTTTCGGGTTTTAAAGGAAGTGGATATAATTTCATACCCTCTCTCCTCCCGATTTCTAAACTAGGCTTCGTGCTCATTTTTTCGTTTTGACAGCACCAACACATCTCGTGGCCCATTTCTAACCTATAATCGAGACATTTTCGGGTTTTAAAAGAAGTGGATATAATTTCATAACCTCTCTCCTCACGATTTCTAAATGCGGCTTCGTGCTCGTTTTTTCGTTTTGACACCACCAACACGTCTCGTTGCCCATTTCTAACCTATAATCGAGACTTTTTCGGGTTTTAAAGGAAGTGGATATAATTTCATACCCTCTCTCCTCCCGATTTCTAAACGAGGCTTCGCGCTCATTTTTTCGTTTTGACACCACCAACACGTTCCGTGGCCCTTTTCAAACCTATAATTTAGATTTTTTCGGGTTTTAAAGGAAGTGGATATAATTTCATACCCTCTCTCCTCCGGATTTCTAAACTAGGCTTCGTGCTCATTTTTTCGTTTTGACACCACCGACACATCTCGTGGCCCATTTCTAACCTATAATCGAGACTTTTTCGGGTTTTAAAGGAAGTGGATATAATTTCATAACCTCTCTCCTCACGATTTCTAAATGCGGCTTCGTGCTCGTTTTTTCGTTTTGACACCACCAACGCGTCTCGTTGCCCATTTCTAACCTATAATCGAGACTTTTTCGGATTTTAAAGGAAGTGGATATATTTTCATACCCACTCTCCTCCCGATTTCTAAACGAGGCTTCGCGCTCGTTTTTTCGTTTTAACACAACCAACACGTCTCGTGGCCCATTTCTAACCTATAATCGAGACTTTTTCGGGTTTTAAAGGAAGTGGATATAATTTCATACCCTCTCTCCTCCCGATTTCTAAACGAGGTTTCGCGCTCATTTTTTCGTTTTGACACCACCAACACGTCCCGTGGCCCTTTTCAAACCTATAATCTAGATTTTTTCGGGTTTTAAAGGAAGTGGATATAATTTCATACCCTCTCTCCTCCCGATTTCTAAACTAGGCTTCGTGCTCATTTTTTCGTTTACACACCACCAACACATCTCGTGGCCCATTTCTAACCTATAATCGAGACTTTTTCGGGTTTTAAAGGAAGTGGATATAATTTCATAACCTCTCTCCTCACGATTTCTAAATGCGGCTTCGTGCTCGTTTTTTGGTTTTGACACCACCAACACGTCTCGTCGCCCATTTCTAACCTATAATCGAGACATTTTCGGGTTTTAAAGGAAGTGGATATAATTTCATACCCTATCTCCTCCCGATTTCAAAACGAGGCTTGCTCTCGTTTTTTCGTTTTGACACAACCAACACGTCTCGTGGCCCATTTCTAACCTATAATCGAGACTTTTTCGGGTTTTAAAGGAAGTGGATATAATTTCATACCCTCTGTCCTCCCGATTTTAAACTTGGCTTCGTGCTCATTTTTTCGTTTTGACACCACCAACACATCTCGTGGCCAATTTCTAACCTGTAATCGAGACTTTTTCGGGTTTTAAAGGAAGTGGATATAATTTCATAACCTCTCTCCTCACGATTTCTAAATGCGGCTTCGTGCTCGTTTTTTCGTTTTGACACCACCAACACGTCCCGTGGCCCATTTCTAACCTATAATCGAGACTTTTTCGGGTTTTAAAGGAAGTGGATATAATTTCATACCCTCTCTCCTCCCCATTCTAAACTAGGCTTCGTGCTAATTTTTTCGTTTTGACACCACCAACACATCTCGTGGCCAATTTCTAACCTATAATCGAGACTTTTTCGGGTTTTAAAGGAAGTGGATATAATTTCATAACCTCTCTCCTCACGATTTCTAAATGCGGCTTCGTGCTCGTTTTTTCGTTTTGACACCACCAACACGTCTCGTTGCCCATTTCTAACCTATAATCGAGACTTTTTCGGATTTTAAAGGAAGTGGATATATTTTCATACCCACTCTCCTCCCGATTTCTAAACGAGGCTTCGCGCTCGATTTTTCGTTTTGACACAACCAACACGTCTCGTGGCCCATTTCTAACCTATAATCGAGACTTTTTCGGGTTTTAAAGGAAGTGGATATAATTTCATAACCTCTCTCCTCACGATTTCTAAATGCGGCTTCGTGCTCGTTTTTTCGTTTTGACACCACCAACACGTCTCGTGGCCCATTTCTAACCTATAATCGAGACTTTTTCGGGTTTTAAAGGAAGTGGATATAATTTCATACCCTCTCTCCTCCCGATTTCTAAACGAGGCTTCGCGCTCATTTTTTCGTTTTGACACCACCAACACGTCCCGTGGCCCTTTTCAAACCTATAATCTAGATTTTTTCGGGTTCTAAAGGAAGTGGATATAATTTCATACCCTCTCTCCTCCCGATTTCTAAACTAGGCTTCGTGCTCATTTTTTCGTTTTGACACCACCAACACATCTCGTGGCCCATTTCTAACCTATAATCGAGACTTTTTCGGGTTTTAAAGGAAGTGGATATAATTTCATAACCTCTCTCCTCACGATTTCTAAATGCGGCTTCGTGCTCGTTTTTTCGTTTTGACACCACCAACACGTCTCGTTGCCCATTTCTAACCTATAATCGAGACTTTTTCGGGTTTTAAAGGAAGTGGATATAATTTCATACCCTCTCTCCTCCCCATTCTAAACTAGGCTTCGTGCTCATTTTTTCGTTTTGACACCACCAACACATCTCGTGGCCAATTTCTAACCTATAATCGAGACTTTTTCGGGTTTTAAAGGAAGTGGATATAATTTCATAACCTCTCTCCTCACGATTTCTAAATGCGGCTTCGTGCTCGTTTTTTCGTTTTGACACCACCAACACGTCTCGTTGCCCATTTCTAACCTATAATCGAGACTTTTTCGGGTTTTAAAGGAAGTGGATAAATTTTCATACCCACTCTCCTCCCGATTTCTAAACGAGGCTTCGCGCTCGTTTTTTCGTTTTGACACAACCAACACGTCTCGTGGCCCATTTCTAACCTATAATCGAGACTTTTTCGGGTTTTAAAGGAAGTGGATATAATTTCATACCCTCTCTCCTCCCGATTTCTAAACGAGGCTTCGCGCTCATTTTTTCATTTTGACACCACCAACACGTCCCGTGGCCCTTTTCAAACCTATAATCTAGATTTTTTCGGGTTCAAAAGGAAGTGGATATAATTTCATACCCTCTCTCCTCCCGATTTCTAAACTAGGCTTCGTGCTCATTTTTTCGTTTTGACACCACCAACACATCTCGTGGCCCATTTCTAACCTATAATCGAGACTTTTTCGGGTTTTAAAGGAAGTGGATATAATTTCATAACCTCTCTCCTCACGATTTCTAAATGCGGCTTCGTGCTCGTTTTTTCGTTTTGACACCACCAACACGTCTCGTTGCCCATTTCTAACCTATAATCGAGACTTTTTCGGGTTTTAAAGGAAGTGGATATAATTTCATACCCTCTCTCCACCCGATTTCAAAACGAGGCTTCGCTCTCGTTTTTTCGTTTTGACACAACCAACACGTCTCGTGGCCCATTTCTAACCTATAATCGAGACTTTTTCGGGTTTTAAAGGAAGTGGATATAATTTCATACCCTCTCTCCTCCTGATTTCTAAACGAGGCTTCGCGCTCGTTTTTTCGTTTTGATACCACCAACACGTCCCGTGGCCCTTTTCAAACCTATAATCTAGATTTTTTCGGGTTTTAAAGGAAGTGGATATAATTTCATACCCTCTCTCCTCCCGATTTCCAAACTAGGCTTCGTGCTCATTTTTTCGTTTTGACACCACCAACACATCTCGTGGCCCATTTCTAACCTATAATCGAGACTTTTTCGGGTTTTAAAGGAAGTGGATATAATTTCATAACCTCTCTCCTCACGATTTCTAAATGCGGCTTCGTGCTCGTTTTTTCGTTTTGACACCACCAACGCGTCTCGTTGCCCATTTCTAACCTATAATCGAGACTTTTTCGGATTTTAAAGGAAGTGGATATATTTTCATACCCACTCTCCTCCCGATTTCTAAACGAGGCTTCGCGCTCGTTTTTTCGTTTTGACACAACCAACACGTCTCGTGGCCCATTTCTAACCTATAATCGAGACTTTTTCGGGTTTTAAAAGAAGTGGATATAATTTCATACCCTCTCTCCTCCCGATTTCAAAACGAGGCTTCGCTCTCGTTTTTTCGTTTTGACACAACCAACACGTCTCGTGGCCCATTTCTAACCTATAATCGAGACATTTTCGGGTTTTAAAGGAAGTGGATATAATTTCATAACCTCTCTCCTCACGATTTCTAAATGCGGCTTCGTGCTCGTTTTTTCGTTTTGACACCACCAACACATCTCGTGGCCCATTTCTAACCTATAATCGAGACTTTTTCGGATTTTAAAGGAAGTGGATATAATTTCATACCCTCTCTCCTCCCAATTTCTAAACGAGGCTTCGCGCTCGTTTTTTCGTTTTGACACCACCAACACGTCCCGTGGCCCTTTTCAAACCTATAATCTAGATTTTTTCGGGTTTTAAAGGAAGTGGATATAATTTCATACCCTCTCTCCTCCCGATTTCTAAACTAGGCTTCGTGCTCATTTTTTCGTTTTGACAGCACCAACACATCTCGTGGCCCATTTCTAACCTATAATCGAGACATTTTCGGGTTTTAAAAGAAGTGGATATAATTTCATAACCTCTCTCCTCACGATTTCTAAATGCGGCTTCGTGCTCGTTTTTTCGTTTTGACACCACCAACACGTCTCGTTGCCCATTTCTAACCTATAATCGAGACTTTTTCGGGTTTTAAAGGAAGTGGATATAATTTCATACCCTCTCTCCTCCCGATTTCTAAACGAGGCTTCGCGCTCATTTTTTCGTTTTGACACCACCAACACGTTCCGTGGCCCTTTTCAAACCTATAATTTAGATTTTTTCGGGTTTTAAAGGAAGTGGATATAATTTCATACCCTCTCTCCTCCGGATTTCTAAACTAGGCTTCGTGCTCATTTTTTCGTTTTGACACCACCGACACATCTCGTGGCCCATTTCTAACCTATAATCGAGACTTTTTCGGGTTTTAAAGGAAGTGGATATAATTTCATAACCTCTCTCCTCACGATTTCTAAATGCGGCTTCGTGCTCGTTTTTTCGTTTTGACACCACCAACGCGTCTCGTTGCCCATTTCTAACCTATAATCGAGACTTTTTCGGATTTTAAAGGAAGTGGATATATTTTCATACCCACTCTCCTCCCGATTTCTAAACGAGGCTTCGCGCTCGTTTTTTCGTTTTAACACAACCAACACGTCTCGTGGCCCATTTCTAACCTATAATCGAGACTTTTTCGGGTTTTAAAGGAAGTGGATATAATTTCATACCCTCTCTCCTCCCGATTTCTAAACGAGGCTTCGCGCTCATTTTTTCGTTTTGACACCACCAACACGTCCCGTGGCCCTTTTCAAACCTATAATCTAGATTTTTTCGGGTTTTAAAGGAAGTGGATATAATTTCATACCCTCTCTCCTCCCGATTTCTAAACTAGGCTTCGTGCTCATTTTTTCGTTTTGACACCACCAACACATCTCGTGGCCCATTTCTAACCTATAATCGAGACTTTTTCGGGTTTTAAAGGAAGTGGATATAATTTCATAACCTCTCTCCTCACGATTTCTAAATGCGGCTTCGTGCTCGTTTTTTCGTTTTGACACCACCAACGCGTCTCGTTGCCCATTTCTAACCTATAATCGAGACTTTTTCGGATTTTAAAGGAAGTGGATATATTTTCATACCCACTCTCCTCCCGATTTCTAAACGAGGCTTCGCGCTCGTTTTTTCGTTTTAACACAACCAACACGTCTCGTGGCCCATTTCTAACCTATAATCGAGACTTTTTCGGGTTTTAAAGGAAGTGGATATAATTTCATACCCTCTCTCCTCCTGATTTCTAAACGAGGCTTCGCGCTCATTTTTTGGTTTTGACACCACCAACACGTCCCGTGGCCCTTTTCAAACCTATAATCTAGATTTTTTCGGGTTCTAAAGGAAGTCGATATAATTTCATACCCTCTCTCCTCCCGATTTCTAAACTAGGCTTCGTGCTCATTTTTTCGTTTTGACACCACCAACACATCTCGTGGCCCATTTCTAACCTATAATCGAGACTTTTTCGGGTTTTAAAGGAAGTGGATATAATTTCATAACCTCTCTCCTCACGATTTCTAAATGCGGCTTCGTGCTCGTTTTTTCGTTTTGACACCACCAACACGTCTCGTTGCCCATTTCTAACCTATAATCGAGACTTTTTCGGGTTTTAAAGGAAGTGGATATAATTTCATACCCTCTCTCCTCCCGAATTCAAAACGAGGCTTCGCTCTCGTTTTTTCGTTTTGACACCACCAACACATCTCGTGGCCCATTTCTAACCTATAATCGAGACTTTTTCGGGTTTTAAAGAAAGTGGATATTATTTCATACCCTCTCTCCTCCCAATTTCTAAACGAGGCTTCGCGCTCGTTTTTTCGTTTTGACACCACCAACACGTCCCGTGGCCCTTTTCAAACCTATAATCTAGATTTTTTTGGGTTTTAAAGGAAGTGGATATAATTTCATACCCTCTCTCCTCCCGATTTCTAAACTAGGCTTCGTGCTCATTTTTTCGTTTTGACAGCACCAACACATCTCGTGGCCCATTTCTAACCTATAATCGAGACTTTTTCGGGTTTTAAAGGAAGTGGATATAATTTCATAACCTCTCTCCTCACGATTTCTAAATGCGGCTTCGTGCTCGTTTTTTCGTTTTGACACCACCAACACGTCTCGTTGCCCATTTCTAACCTATAATCGAGACTTTTTCGGATTTTAAAGGAAGTAGATATATTTTCATACCCACTCTCCTCCCGATTTCTAAACGAGGCTTCGCGCTCGTTTTTTCGTTTTAACACAACCAACACGTCTCGTGGCCCATTTCTAACCTATAATCGAGACTTTTTCGGGTTTTAAAGGAAGTGGATATAATTTCATACCCTCTCTCCTCCCGATTTCTAAACGAGGCTTCGCGCTCGTTTTTTCGTTTTGACACAACCAACACGTCTCGTGGCCCATTTCTAACCTATAATCGAGACTTTTTCGGGTTTTAAAGGAAGTGGATATAATTTCATACCCTCTCTCCTCCCGATTTCTAAACGAGGCTTCGCGCTCATTTTTTCATTTTGACACCACCAACACGTCCCGTGGCCCTTTTCAAACCTATAATCTAGATTTTTTCGGGTTCAAAAGGAAGTGGATATAATTTCATACCCTCTCTCCTCCCGATTTCTAAACTAGGCTTCGTGCTCATTTTTTCGTTTTGACACCACCAACACATCTCGTGGCCCATTTCTAACCTATAATCGAGACTTTTTCGGGTTTTAAAGGAAGTGGATATAATTTCATAACCTCTCTCCTCACGATTTCTAAATGCGGCTTCGTGCTCGTTTTTTCGTTTTGACACCACCAACACGTCTCGTTGCCCATTTCTAACCTATAATCGAGACTTTTTCGGGTTTTAAAGGAAGTGGATATAATTTCATACCCTCTCTCCACCCGATTTCAAAACGAGGCTTCGCTCTCGTTTTTTCGTTTTGACACAACCAACACGTCTCGTGGCCCATTTCTAACCTATAATCGAGACTTTTTCGGGTTTTAAAGGAAGTGGATATAATTTCATACCCTCTCTCCTCCTGATTTCTAAACGAGGCTTCGCGCTCGTTTTTTCGTTTTGATACCACCAACACGTCCCGTGGCCCTTTTCAAACCTATAATCTAGATTTTTTCGGGTTTTAAAGGAAGTGGATATAATTTCATACCCTCTCTCCTCCCGATTTCCAAACTAGGCTTCGTGCTCATTTTTTCGTTTTGACACCACCAACACATCTCGTGGCCCATTTCTAACCTATAATCGAGACTTTTTCGGGTTTTAAAGGAAGTGGATATAATTTCATAACCTCTCTCCTCACGATTTCTAAATGCGGCTTCGTGCTCGTTTTTTCGTTTTGACACCACCAACGCGTCTCGTTGCCCATTTCTAACCTATAATCGAGACTTTTTCGGATTTTAAAGGAAGTGGATATATTTTCATACCCACTCTCCTCCCGATTTCTAAACGAGGCTTCGCGCTCGTTTTTTCGTTTTGACACAACCAACACGTCTCGTGGCCCATTTCTAACCTATAATCGAGACTTTTTCGGGTTTTAAAAGAAGTGGATATAATTTCATACCCTCTCTCCTCCCGATTTCAAAACGAGGCTTCGCTCTCGTTTTTTCGTTTTGACACAACCAACACGTCTCGTGGCCCATTTCTAACCTATAATCGAGACATTTTCGGGTTTTAAAGGAAGTGGATATAATTTCATAACCTCTCTCCTCACGATTTCTAAATGCGGCTTCGTGCTCGTTTTTTCGTTTTGACACCACCAACACATCTCGTGGCCCATTTCTAACCTATAATCGAGACTTTTTCGGATTTTAAAGGAAGTGGATATAATTTCATACCCTCTCTCCTCCCAATTTCTAAACGAGGCTTCGCGCTCGTTTTTTCGTTTTGACACCACCAACACGTCCCGTGGCCCTTTTCAAACCTATAATCTAGATTTTTTCGGGTTTTAAAGGAAGTGGATATAATTTCATACCCTCTCTCCTCCCGATTTCTAAACTAGGCTTCGTGCTCATTTTTTCGTTTTGACAGCACCAACACATCTCGTGGCCCATTTCTAACCTATAATCGAGACATTTTCGGGTTTTAAAAGAAGTGGATATAATTTCATAACCTCTCTCCTCACGATTTCTAAATGCGGCTTCGTGCTCGTTTTTTCGTTTTGACACCACCAACACGTCTCGTTGCCCATTTCTAACCTATAATCGAGACTTTTTCGGGTTTTAAAGGAAGTGGATATAATTTCATACCCTCTCTCCTCCCGATTTCTAAACGAGGCTTCGCGCTCATTTTTTCGTTTTGACACCACCAACACGTTCCGTGGCCCTTTTCAAACCTATAATTTAGATTTTTTCGGGTTTTAAAGGAAGTGGATATAATTTCATACCCTCTCTCCTCCGGATTTCTAAACTAGGCTTCGTGCTCATTTTTTCGTTTTGACACCACCGACACATCTCGTGGCCCATTTCTAACCTATAATCGAGACTTTTTCGGGTTTTAAAGGAAGTGGATATAATTTCATAACCTCTCTCCTCACGATTTCTAAATGCGGCTTCGTGCTCGTTTTTTCGTTTTGACACCACCAACGCGTCTCGTTGCCCATTTCTAACCTATAATCGAGACTTTTTCGGATTTTAAAGGAAGTGGATATATTTTCATACCCACTCTCCTCCCGATTTCTAAACGAGGCTTCGCGCTCGTTTTTTCGTTTTAACACAACCAACACGTCTCGTGGCCCATTTCTAACCTATAATCGAGACTTTTTCGGGTTTTAAAGGAAGTGGATATAATTTCATACCCTCTCTCCTCCCGATTTCTAAACGAGGCTTCGCGCTCATTTTTTCGTTTTGACACCACCAACACGTCCCGTGGCCCTTTTCAAACCTATAATCTAGATTTTTTCGGGTTTTAAAGGAAGTGGATATAATTTCATACCCTCTCTCCTCCCGATTTCTAAACTAGGCTTCGTGCTCATTTTTTCGTTTTGACACCACCAACACATCTCGTGGCCCATTTCTAACCTATAATCGAGACTTTTTCGGGTTTTAAAGGAAGTGGATATAATTTCATAACCTCTCTCCTCACGATTTCTAAATGCGGCATCGTGCTCGTTTTTTCGTTTTGACACCACCAACGCGTCTCGTTGCCCATTTCTAACCTATAATCGAGACTTTTTCGGATTTTAAAGGAAGTGGATATATTTTCATACCCACTCTCCTCCCGATTTCTAAACGAGGCTTCGCGCTCGTTTTTTCGTTTTAACACAACCAACACGTCTCGTGGCCCATTTCTAACCTATAATCGAGACTTTTTCGGGTTTTAAAGGAAGTGGATATAATTTCATACCCTCTCTCCTCCTGATTTCTAAACGAGGCTTCGCGCTCATTTTTTGGTTTTGACACCACCAACACGTCCCGTGGCCCTTTTCAAACCTATAATCTAGATTTTTTCGGGTTCTAAAGGAAGTCGATATAATTTCATACCCTCTCTCCTCCCGATTTCTAAACTAGGCTTCGTGCTCATTTTTTCGTTTTGACACCACCAACACATCTCGTGGCCCATTTCTAACCTATAATCGAGACTTTTTCGGGTTTTAAAGGAAGTGGATATAATTTCATAACCTCTCTCCTCACGATTTCTAAATGCGGCTTCGTGCTCGTTTTTTCGTTTTGACACCACCAACACGTCTCGTTGCCCATTTCTAACCTATAATCGAGACTTTTTCGGGTTTTAAAGGAAGTGGATATAATTTCATACCCTCTCTCCTCCCGAATTCAAAACGAGGCTTCGCTCTCGTTTTTTCGTTTTGACACCACCAACACATCTCGTGGCCCATTTCTAACCTATAATCGAGACTTTTTCGGGTTTTAAAGAAAGTGGATATTATTTCATACCCTCTCTCCTCCCAATTTCTAAACGAGGCTTCGCGCTCGTTTTTTCGTTTTGACACCACCAACACGTCCTGTGGCCCTTTTCAAACCTATAATCTAGATTTTTTTGGGTTTTAAAGGAAGTGGATATAATTTCATACCCTCTCTCCTCCCGATTTCTAAACTAGGCTTCGTGCTCATTTTTTCGTTTTGACAGCACCAACACATCTCGTGGCCCATTTCTAACCTATAATCGAGACTTTTTCGGGTTTTAAAGGAAGTGGATATAATTTCATAACCTCTCTCCTCACGATTTCTAAATGCGGCTTCGTGCTCGTTTTTTCGTTTTGACACCACCAACACGTCTCGTTGCCCATTTCTAACCTATAATCGAGACTTTTTCGGATTTTAAAGGAAGTAGATATATTTTCATACCCACTCTCCTCCCGATTTCTAAACGAGGCTTCGCGCTCGTTTTTTCGTTTTAACACAACCAACACGTCTCGTGGCCCATTTCTAACCTATAATCGAGACTTTTTCGGGTTTTAAAGGAAGTGGATATAATTTCATACCCTCTCTCCTCCCAATTTCTAAACGAGGCTTCGCGCTCGTTTTTTCGTTTTGACACCACCAACACGTCCCGTGGCCCTTTTCAAACCTATAATCTAGATTTTTTCGGGTTTTAAAGGAAGTGGATATAATTTCATACCCTCTCTCCTCCCGATTTCTAAACTAGGCTTCGTGCTCATTTTTTCGTTTTGACACCACCAACACATCTCGTGCCCCATTTCTAACCTATAATCGAGACTTTTTCGGGTTTTAAAGGAAGTGGATATAATTTCATAACCTCTCTCCTCACGATTTCTAAATGCGGCTTCGTGCTCGTTTTTTCATTTTGACACCACCAACACGTCTCGTTGCCCATTTCTAACCTATAATCGAGACTTTTTCGGATTTTAAAGGAAGTGGATATATTTTCATACCCACTCTCCTCCCGATTTCTAAACGAGGCTTCGCGCTCGTTTTTTCGTTTTGAAACAACCAACACGTCTCGTGGCCCATTTCTAACCTATAATCGAGACTTTTTTGGGTTTTAAAGGAAGTGGATATAATTTCATACCCTCTCTCCTCCCGATTTCTAAACGAGGCTTCGCGCTCGTTTTTTCATTTTGACACAACCAACACGTCTCGTGGCCCATTTCTAACCTATAATCGAGACTTTTTTGGGTTTTAAAGGAAGTGGATATAATTTCATACCCTCTCTCCTCCCGATTTCTAAACGAGGCTTCGCGCTCGTTTTTTCGTTTTAACACAACCAACACGTCTCGTGGCCCATTTCTAACCTATAATCGAGACTTTTTCGGGTTTTAAAGGAAGTGGATATAATTTCATACCCTCTCTCCTCCCGATTTCTAAACGAGGCTTCGCGCTCATTTTTTCGTTTTGACACCACCAACACGTCCCGTGGCCCTTTTCAAACCTATAATCTAGATTTTTTCGGGTTTTAAAGGAAGTGGATATAATTTCATACCCTCTCTCCTCCCGATTTCTAAACTAGGCTTCGTGCTCATTTTTTCGTTTACACACCACCAACACATCTCGTGGCCCATTTCTAACCTATAATCGAGACTTTTTCGGGTTTTAAAGGAAGTGGATATAATTTCATAACCTCTCTCCTCACGATTTCTAAATGCGGCTTCGTGCTCGTTTTTTGGTTTTGACACCACCAACACGTCTCGTCGCCCATTTCTAACCTATAATCGAGACATTTTCGGGTTTTAAAGGAAGTGGATATAATTTCATACCCTATCTCCTCCCGATTTCAAAACGATGCTTCGCTCTTGTTTTTTCGTTTTGACACAACCAACACGTCTCGTGGCCCATTTCTAACCTATAATCGAGACTTTTTCGGGTTTTAAAGGAAGTGGATATAATTTCATACCCTCTCTCCTCCCGATTCTAAATTAGGCTTCGTGCTCATTTTTTCGTTTTGACACCACCAACACATCTCGTGGCCAATTTCTAACCTATAATCGAGACTTTTTCGGGTTTTAAAGGAAGTGGATATAATTTCATAACCTCTCTCCTCACGATTTCTAAATGCGGCTTCGTGCTCGTTTTTTCGTTTTGACACCACCAACACGTCTCGTTGCCCATTTCTAACCTATAATCGAGACTTTTTCGGGTTTTAAAGGAAGTGGATATAATTTTATACCCTCTCTCCTCCCCATTCTAAACTAGGCTTCGTGCTCATTTTTTCGTTTTGACACCACCAACACATCTCGTGGCCAATTTCTAACCTATAATCGAGACTTTTTCGGGTTTTAAAGGAAGTGGATATAATTTCATAACCTCTCTCCTCACGATTTCTAAATGCGGCTTCGTGCTCGTTTTTTCGTTTTGACACCACCAACACGTCTCGTTGCCCATTTCTAACCTATAATCGAGACTTTTTCGGGTTTTAAAGGAAGTGGATATAATTTCATACCCTCTCTGCTCCCCATTCTAAACTAGGCTTCGTGCTCATTTTTTCGTTTTGACACCACCAACACATCTCGTGGCCAATTTCTAACCTATAATCGAGACTTTTTCGGGTTTTAAAGGAAGTGGATATAATTTCATAACCTCTCTCCTCACGATTTCTAAATGCGGCTTCGTGCTCGTTTTTTCGTTTTGACACCACCAACACGTCTCGTTGCCCATTTCTAACCTATAATCGAGACTTTTTTGGGTTTTAAAGAAAGTGGATATAATTTCATACCCTCTCTCCTCCCGATTTCTAAATGAGGCTTCGCGCTCGTTTTTTCGTTTTGACACCACCAACACGTCCCGTGGCCCTTTTCAAACCTATAATCTAGATTTTTTCGGGTTTTAAAGGAAGTGGATATAATTTCATACCCTCTCTCCTCCCGATTTCTAAACTAGGCTTCGTGCTCATTTTTTCGTTTACACACCACCAACACATCTCGTGGCCCATTTCTAACCTATAATCGAGACTTTTTCGGGTTTTAAAGGAAGTGGATATAATTTCATAACCTCTCTCCTCACGATTTCTAAATGCGGCTTCGTGCTCGTTTTTTGGTTTTGACACCACCAACACGTCTCGTCGCCCATTTCTAACCTATAATCGAGACATTTTCGGGTTTTAAAGGAAGTGGATATAATTTCATACCCTATCTCCTCCCGATTTCAGAACGAGGCTTCGCTCTTGTTTTTTCGTTTTGACACAACCAACACGTCTCGTGGCCCATTTCTAACCTATAATCGAGACTTTTTCGGGTTTTAAAGGAAGTGGATATAATTTCATACCCTCTCTCCTCCCGATTCTAAACTTGGCTTCGTGCTCATTTTTTCGTTTTGACACCACCAACACATCTTGTGGCCAATTTCTAACCTGTAATCGAGACTTTTTCGGGTTTTAAAGGAAGTGGATATAATTTCATAACCTCTCTCCTCACGATTTCTAAATGCGGCTTCGTGCTCGTTTTTTCGTTTTGACACCACCAACACGTCTCGTTGCCCATTTCTAACCTGTAATCGAGACTTTTTCGGGTTTTAAAGGAAGTGGATATAATTTCATACCCTCTCTCCTCCCCATTCTAAACTAGGCTTCGTGCTCATTTTTTCGTTTTGACACCACCAACACATCTCGTGGCCAATTTCTAACCTATAATCGAGACTTTTTCGGGTTTTAAAGGAAGTGGATATAATTTCATAACCTCTCTCCTCACGATTTCTAAATGCGGCTTCGTGCTCGTTTTTTCGTTTTGACAGCACCAACACATCTCGTGGCCCATTTCTAACCTATAATCGAGACTTTTTCGGGTTTTAAAGGAAGTGGATATAATTTCATAACCTCTCTCCTCACGATTTCTAAATGCGGCTTCGTGCTCGTTTTTTCGTTTTGACACCACCAACACGTCTCGTTGCCCATTTCTAACCTATAATCGAGACTTTTTCGGATTTTAAAGGAAGTAGATATATTTTCATACCCACTCTCCTCCCGATTTCTAAACGAGGCTTCGCGCTCGTTTTTTCGTTTTAACACAACCAACACGTCTCGTGGCCCATTTCTAACCTATAATCGAGACTTTTTCGGGTTTTAAAGGAAGTGGATATAATTTCATACCCTCTCTCCTCCCAATTTCTAAACGAGGCTTCGCGCTCGTTTTTTCGTTTTGACACCACCAACACGTCCCGTGGCCCTTTTCAAACCTATAATCTAGATTTTTTCGGGTTTTAAAGGAAGTGGATATAATTTCATACCCTCTCTCCTCCCGATTTCTAAACTAGGCTTCGTGCTCATTTTTTCGTTTTGACACCACCAACACATCTCGTGGCCCATTTCTAACCTATAATCGAGACTTTTTCGGGTTTTAAAGGAAGTGGATATAATTTCATAACCTCTCTCCTCACGATTTCTAAATGCGGCTTCGTGCTCGTTTTTTCGTTTTGACACCACCAACGCGTCTCGTTGCCCATTTCTAACCTATAATCGAGACTTTTTCGGATTTTAAAGGAAGTGGATATATTTTCATACCCACTCTCCTCCCGATTTCTAAACGAGGCTTCGCGCTCGTTTTTTCGTTTTAACACAACCAACACGTCTCGTGGCCCATTTCTAACCTATAATCGAGACTTTTTCGGGTTTTAAAGGAAGTGGATATAATTTCATACCCTCTCTCCTCCTGATTTCTAAACGAGGCTTCGCGCTCATTTTTTGGTTTTGACACCACCAACACGTCCCGTGGCCCTTTTCAAACCTATAATCTAGATTTTTTCGGGTTCTAAAGGAAGTCGATATAATTTCATACCCTCTCTCCTCCCGATTTCTAAACTAGGCTTCGTGCTCATTTTTTCGTTTTGACACCACCAACACATCTCGTGGCCCATTTCTAACCTATAATCGAGACTTTTTCGGGTTTTAAAGGAAGTGGATATAATTTCATAACCTCTCTCCTCACGATTTCTAAATGCGGCTTCGTGCTCGTTTTTTCGTTTTGACACCACCAACACGTCTCGTTGCCCATTTCTAACCTATAATCGAGACTTTTTCGGGTTTTAAAGGAAGTGGATATAATTTCATACCCTCTCTCCTCCCGAATTCAAAACGAGGCTTCGCTCTCGTTTTTTCGTTTTGACACCACCAACACATCTCGTGGCCCATTTCTAACCTATAATCGAGACTTTTTCGGGTTTTAAAGAAAGTGGATATTATTTCATACCCTCTCTCCTCCCAATTTCTAAACGAGGCTTCGCGCTCGTTTTTTCGTTTTGACACCACCAACACGTCCCGTGGCCCTTTTCAAACCTATAATCTAGATTTTTTTGGGTTTTAAAGGAAGTGGATATAATTTCATACCCTCTCTCCTCCCGATTTCTAAACTAGGCTTCGTGCTCATTTTTTCGTTTTGACAGCACCAACACATCTCGTGGCCCATTTCTAACCTATAATCGAGACTTTTTCGGGTTTTAAAGGAAGTGGATATAATTTCATAACCTCTCTCCTCACGATTTCTAAATGCGGCTTCGTGCTCGTTTTTTCGTTTTGACACCACCAACACGTCTCGTTGCCCATTTCTAACCTATAATCGAGACTTTTTCGGATTTTAAAGGAAGTAGATATATTTTCATACCCACTCTCCTCCCGATTTCTAAACGAGGCTTCGCGCTCGTTTTTTCGTTTTAACACAACCAACACGTCTCGTGGCCCATTTCTAACCTATAATCGAGACTTTTTCGGGTTTTAAAGGAAGTGGATATAATTTCATACCCTCTCTCCTCCCGATTTCTAAACGAGGCTTCGCGCTCGTTTTTTCGTTTTGACACAACCAACACGTCTCGTGGCCCATTTCTAACCTATAATCGAGACTTTTTCGGGTTTTAAAGGAAGTGGATATAATTTCATACCCTCTCTCCTCCCGATTTCTAAACGAGGCTTCGCGCTCATTTTTTCATTTTGACACCACCAACACGTCCCGTGGCCCTTTTCAAACCTATAATCTAGATTTTTTCGGGTTCAAAAGGAAGTGGATATAATTTCATACCCTCTCTCCTCCCGATTTCTAAACTAGGCTTCGTGCTCATTTTTTCGTTTTGACACCACCAACACATCTCGTGGCCCATTTCTAACCTATAATCGAGACTTTTTCGGGTTTTAAAGGAAGTGGATATAATTTCATAACCTCTCTCCTCACGATTTCTAAATGCGGCTTCGTGCTCGTTTTTTCGTTTTGACACCACCAACACGTCTCGTTGCCCATTTCTAACCTATAATCGAGACTTTTTCGGGTTTTAAAGGAAGTGGATATAATTTCATACCCTCTCTCCACCCGATTTCAAAACGAGGCTTCGCTCTCGTTTTTTCGTTTTGACACAACCAACACGTCTCGTGGCCCATTTCTAACCTATAATCGAGACTTTTTCGGGTTTTAAAGGAAGTGGATATAATTTCATACCCTCTCTCCTCCTGATTTCTAAACGAGGCTTCGCGCTCGTTTTTTCGTTTTGATACCACCAACACGTCCCGTGGCCCTTTTCAAACCTATAATCTAGATTTTTTCGGGTTTTAAAGGAAGTGGATATAATTTCATACCCTCTCTCCTCCCGATTTCCAAACTAGGCTTCGTGCTCATTTTTTCGTTTTGACACCACCAACACATCTCGTGGCCCATTTCTAACCTATAATCGAGACTTTTTCGGGTTTTAAAGGAAGTGGATATAATTTCATAACCTCTCTCCTCACGATTTCTAAATGCGGCTTCGTGCTCGTTTTTTCGTTTTGACACCACCAACGCGTCTCGTTGCCCATTTCTAACCTATAATCGAGACTTTTTCGGATTTTAAAGGAAGTGGATATATTTTCATACCCACTCTCCTCCCGATTTCTAAACGAGGCTTCGCGCTCGTTTTTTCGTTTTGACACAACCAACACGTCTCGTGGCCCATTTCTAACCTATAATCGAGACTTTTTCGGGTTTTAAAAGAAGTGGATATAATTTCATACCCTCTCTCCTCCCGATTTCAAAACGAGGCTTCGCTCTCGTTTTTTCGTTTTGACACAACCAACACGTCTCGTGGCCCATTTCTAACCTATAATCGAGACATTTTCGGGTTTTAAAGGAAGTGGATATAATTTCATAACCTCTCTCCTCACGATTTCTAAATGCGGCTTCGTGCTCGTTTTTTCGTTTTGACACCACCAACACATCTCGTGGCCCATTTCTAACCTATAATCGAGACTTTTTCGGATTTTAAAGGAAGTGGATATAATTTCATACCCTCTCTCCTCCCAATTTCTAAACGAGGCTTCGCGCTCGTTTTTTCGTTTTGACACCACCAACACGTCCCGTGGCCCTTTTCAAACCTATAATCTAGATTTTTTCGGGTTTTAAAGGAAGTGGATATAATTTCATACCCTCTCTCCTCCCGATTTCTAAACTAGGCTTCGTGCTAATTTTTTCGTTTTGACAGCACCAACACATCTCGTGGCCCATTTCTAACCTATAATCGAGACATTTTCGGGTTTTAAAAGAAGTGGATATAATTTCATAACCTCTCTCCTCACGATTTCTAAATGCGGCTTCGTGCTCGTTTTTTCGTTTTGACACCACCAACACGTCTCGTTGCCCATTTCTAACCTATAATCGAGACTTTTTCGGGTTTTAAAGGAAGTGGATATAATTTCATACCCTCTCTCCTCCCGATTTCTAAACGAGGCTTCGCGCTCATTTTTTCGTTTTGACACCACCAACACGTTCCGTGGCCCTTTTCAAACCTATAATTTAGATTTTTTCGGGTTTTAAAGGAAGTGGATATAATTTCATACCCTCTCTCCTCCGGATTTCTAAACTAGGCTTCGTGCTCATTTTTTCGTTTTGACACCACCGACACATCTCGTGGCCCATTTCTAACCTATAATCGAGACTTTTTCGGGTTTTAAAGGAAGTGGATATAATTTCATAACCTCTCTCCTCACGATTTCTAAATGCGGCTTCGTGCTCGTTTTTTCGTTTTGACACCACCAACGCGTCTCGTTGCCCATTTCTAACCTATAATCGAGACTTTTTCGGATTTTAAAGGAAGTGGATATATTTTCATACCCACTCTCCTCCCGATTTCTAAACGAGGCTTCGCGCTCGTTTTTTCGTTTTAACACAACCAACACGTCTCGTGGCCCATTTCTAACCTATAATCGAGACTTTTTCGGGTTTTAAAGGAAGTGGATATAATTTCATACCCTCTCTCCTCCCGATTTCTAAACGAGGCTTCGCGCTCATTTTTTCGTTTTGACACCACCAACACGTCCCGTGGCCCTTTTCAAACCTATAATCTAGATTTTTTCGGGTTTTAAAGGAAGTGGATATAATTTCATACCCTCTCTCCTCCCGATTTCTAAACTAGGCTTCGTGCTCATTTTTTCGTTTTGACACCACCAACACATCTCGTGGCCCATTTCTAACCTATAATCGAGACTTTTTCGGGTTTTAAAGGAAGTGGATATAATTTCATAACCTCTCTCCTCACGATTTCTAAATGCGGCTTCGTGCTCGTTTTTTCGTTTTGACACCACCAACGCGTCTCGTTGCCCATTTCTAACCTATAATCGAGACTTTTTCGGATTTTAAAGGAAGTGGATATATTTTCATACCCACTCTCCTCCCGATTTCTAAACGAGGCTTCGCGCTCGTTTTTTCGTTTTAACACAACCAACACGTCTCGTGGCCCATTTCTAACCTATAATCGAGACTTTTTCGGGTTTTAAAGGAAGTGGATATAATTTCATACCCTCTCTCCTCCTGATTTCTAAACGAGGCTTCGCGCTCATTTTTTGGTTTTGACACCACCAACACGTCCCGTGGCCCTTTTCAAACCTATAATCTAGATTTTTTCGGGTTCTAAAGGAAGTCGATATAATTTCATACCCTCTCTCCTCCCGATTTCTAAACTAGGCTTCGTGCTCATTTTTTCGTTTTGACACCACCAACACATCTCGTGGCCCATTTCTAACCTATAATCGAGACTTTTTCGGGTTTTAAAGGAAGTGGATATAATTTCATAACCTCTCTCCTCACGATTTCTAAATGCGGCTTCGTGCTCGTTTTTTCGTTTTGACACCACCAACACGTCCCGTGGCCCTTTTCAAACCTATAATCTAGATTTTTTTGGGTTTTAAAGGAAGTGGATATAATTTCATACCCTCTCTCCTCCCGATTTCTAAACTAGGCTTCGTGCTCATTTTTTCGTTTTGACAGCACCAACACATCTCGTGGCCCATTTCTAACCTATAATCGAGACTTTTTCGGGTTTTAAAGGAAGTGGATATAATTTCATAACCTCTCTCCTCACGATTTCTAAATGCGGCTTCGTGCTCGTTTTTTCGTTTTGACACCACCAACACGTCTCGTTGCCCATTTCTAACCTATAATCGAGACTTTTTCGGATTTTAAAGGAAGTAGATATATTTTCATACCCACTCTCCTCCCGATTTCTAAACGAGGCTTCGCGCTCGTTTTTTCGTTTTAACACAACCAACACGTCTCGTGGCCCATTTCTAACCTATAATCGAGACTTTTTCGGGTTTTAAAGGAAGTGGATATAATTTCATACCCTCTCTCCTCCCAATTTCTAAACGAGGCTTCGCGCTCGTTTTTTCGTTTTGACACCACCAACACGTCCCGTGGCCCTTTTCAAACCTATAATCTAGATTTTTTCGGGTTTTAAAGGAAGTGGATATAATTTCATACCCTCTCTCCTCCCGATTTCTAAACTAGGCTTCGTGCTCATTTTTTCGTTTTGACACCACCAACACATCTCGTGCCCCATTTCTAACCTATAATCGAGACTTTTTCGGGTTTTAAAGGAAGTGGATATAATTTCATAACCTCTCTCCTCACGATTTCTAAATGCGGCTTCGTGCTCGTTTTTTCATTTTGACACCACCAACACGTCTCGTTGCCCATTTCTAACCTATAATCGAGACTTTTTCGGATTTTAAAGGAAGTGGATATATTTTCATACCCACTCTCCTCCCGATTTCTAAACGAGGCTTCGCGCTCGTTTTTTCGTTTTGAAACAACCAACACGTCTCGTGGCCCATTTCTAACCTATAATCGAGACTTTTTTGGGTTTTAAAGGAAGTGGATATAATTTCATACCCTCTCTCCTCCCGATTTCTAAACGAGGCTTCGCGCTCGTTTTTTCATTTTGACACAACCAACACGTCTCGTGGCCCATTTCTAACCTATAATCGAGACTTTTTTGGGTTTTAAAGGAAGTGGATATAATTTCATACCCTCTCTCCTCCCGATTTCTAAACGAGGCTTCGCGCTCGTTTTTTCGTTTTAACACAACCAACACGTCTCGTGGCCCATTTCTAACCTATAATCGAGACTTTTTCGGGTTTTAAAGGAAGTGGATATAATTTCATACCCTCTCTCCTCCCGATTTCTAAACGAGGCTTCGCGCTCATTTTTTCGTTTTGACACCACCAACACGTCCCGTGGCCCTTTTCAAACCTATAATCTAGATTTTTTCGGGTTTTAAAGGAAGTGGATATAATTTCATACCCTCTCTCCTCCCGATTTCTAAACTAGGCTTCGTGCTCATTTTTTCGTTTTGACACCACCAACACATCTCGTGGCCCATTTCTAACCTATAATCGAGACTTTTTCGGGTTTTAAAGGAAGTGGATATAATTTCATAACCTCTCTCCTCACGATTTCTAAATGCGGCTTCGTGCTCGTTTTTTCGTTTTGACACCACCAACGCGTCTCGTTGCCCATTTCTAACCTATAATCGAGACTTTTTCGGATTTTAAAGGAAGTGGATATATTTTCATACCCACTCTCCTCCCGATTTCTAAACGAGGCTTCGCGCTCGTTTTTTCGTTTTAACACAACCAACACGTCTCGTGGCCCATTTCTAACCTATAATCGAGACTTTTTCGGGTTTTAAAGGAAGTGGATATAATTTCATACCCTCTCTCCTCCTGATTTCTAAACGAGGCTTCGCGCTCATTTTTTGGTTTTGACACCACCAACACGTCCCGTGGCCCTTTTCAAACCTATAATCTAGATTTTTTCGGGTTTTAAAGGAAGTGGATATAATTTCATACCCTCTCTCCTCCCGATTTCCAAACTAGGCTTCGTGCTCATTTTTTCGTTTTGACACCACCAACACGTCTCGTTGCCCATTTCTAACCTATAATCGAGACTTTTTCGGGTTTTAAAGGAAGTGGATATAATTTTATACCCTCTCTCCTCCCCATTCTAAACTAGGCTTCGTGCTCATTTTTTCGTTTTGACACCACCAACACATCTCGTGGCCAATTTCTAACCTATAATCGAGACTTTTTCGGGTTTTAAAGGAAGTGGATATAATTTCATAACCTCTCTCCTCACGATTTCTAAATGCGGCTTCGTGCTCGTTTTTTCGTTTTGACACCACCAACACGTCTCGTTGCCCATTTCTAACCTATAATCGAGACTTTTTCGGGTTTTAAAGGAAGTGGATATAATTTCATACCCTCTCTGCTCCCCATTCTAAACTAGGCTTCGTGCTCATTTTTTCGTTTTGACACCACCAACACATCTCGTGGCCAATTTCTAACCTATAATCGAGACTTTTTCTGGTTTTAAAGGAAGTGGATATAATTTCATAACCTCTCTCCTCACGATTTCTAAATGCGGCTTCGTGCTCGTTTTTTCGTTTTGACACCACCAACACGTCTCGTTGCCCATTTCTAACCTATAATCGAGACTTTTTTGGGTTTTAAAGAAAGTGGATATAATTTCATACCCTCTCTCCTCCCGATTTCTAAATGAGGCTTCGCGCTCGTTTTTTCGTTTTGACACCACCAACACGTCCCGTGGCCCTTTTCAAACCTATAATCTAGATTTTTTCGGGTTTTAAAGGAAGTGGATATAATTTCATACCCTCTCTCCTCCCGATTTCTAAACTAGGCTTCGTGCTCATTTTTTCGTTTACACACCACCAACACATCTCGTGGCCCATTTCTAACCTATAATCGAGACTTTTTCGGGTTTTAAAGGAAGTGGATATAATTTCATAACCTCTCTCCTCACGATTTCTAAATGCGGCTTCGTGCTCGTTTTTTGGTTTTGACACCACCAACACGTCTCGTCGCCCATTTCTAACCTATAATCGAGACATTTTCGGGTTTTAAAGGAAGTGGATATAATTTCATACCCTATCTCCTCCCGATTTCAGAACGAGGCTTCGCTCTTGTTTTTTCGTTTTGACACAACCAACACGTCTCGTGGCCCATTTCTAACCTATAATCGAGACTTTTTCGGGTTTTAAAGGAAGTGGATATAATTTCATACCCTCTCTCCTCCCGATTCTAAACTTGGCTTCGTGCTCATTTTTTCGTTTTGACACCACCAACACATCTTGTGGCCAATTTCTAACCTGTAATCGAGACTTTTTCGGGTTTTAAAGGAAGTGGATATAATTTCATAACCTCTCTCCTCACGATTTCTAAATGCGGCTTCGTGCTCGTTTTTTCGTTTTGACACCACCAACACGTCTCGTTGCCCATTTCTAACCTATAATCGAGACTTTTTCGGGTTTTAAAGGAAGTGGATATAATTTCATACCCTCTCTCCTCCCCATTCTAAACTAGGCTTCGTGCTCATTTTTTCGTTTTGACACCACCAACACATCTCGTGGCCAATTTCTAACCTATAATCGAGACTTTTTCGGGTTTTAAAGGAAGTGGATATAATTTCATAACCTCTCTCCTCACGATTTCTAAATGCGGCTTCGTGCTCGTTTTTTCGTTTTGACACCACCAACACGTCTCGTGGCCCATTTCTAACCTATAATCGAGACTTTTTCGGGTTTTAAAGGAAGTGGATATAATTTCATAACCTCTCTCCTCACGATTTCTAAATGCGGCTTCGTGCTCGTTTTTTCGTTTTGACACCACCAACACGTCTCGTTGCCCATTTCTAACCTATAATCGAGACTTTTTCGGGTTTTAAAGGAAGTGGATATAATTTCATACCCTCTCTGCTCCCCATTCTAAACTAGGCTTCGTGCTCATTTTTTCGTTTTGACACCACCAACACATCTCGTGGCCAATTTCTAACCTATAATCGAGACTTTTTCTGGTTTTAAAGGAAGTGGATATAATTTCATAACCTCTCTCCTCACGATTTCTAAATGCGGCTTCGTGCTCGTTTTTTCGTTTTGACACCACCAACACGTCTCGTTGCCCATTTCTAACCTATAATCGAGACTTTTTTGGGTTTTAAAGAAAGTGGATATAATTTCATACCCTCTCTCCTCCCGATTTCTAAATGAGGCTTCGCGCTCGTTTTTTCGTTTTGACACCACCAACACGTCCCGTGGCCCTTTTCAAACCTATAATCTAGATTTTTTCGGGTTTTAAAGGAAGTGGATATAATTTCATACCCTCTCTCCTCCCGATTTCTAAACTAGGCTTCGTGCTCATTTTTTCGTTTACACACCACCAACACATCTCGTGGCCCATTTCTAACCTATAATCGAGACTTTTTCGGGTTTTAAAGGAAGTGGATATAATTTCATAACCTCTCTCCTCACGATTTCTAAATGCGGCTTCGTGCTCGTTTTTTGGTTTTGACACCACCAACACGTCTCGTCGCCCATTTCTAACCTATAATCGAGACATTTTCGGGTTTTAAAGGAAGTGGATATAATTTCATACCCTATCTCCTCCCGATTTCAGAACGAGGCTTCGCTCTTGTTTTTTCGTTTTGACACAACCAACACGTCTCGTGGCCCATTTCTAACCTATAATCGAGACTTTTTCGGGTTTTAAAGGAAGTGGATATAATTTCATACCCTCTCTCCTCCCGATTCTAAACTTGGCTTCGTGCTCATTTTTTCGTTTTGACACCACCAACACATCTTGTGGCCAATTTCTAACCTGTAATCGAGACTTTTTCGGGTTTTAAAGGAAGTGGATATAATTTCATAACCTCTCTCCTCACGATTTCTAAATGCGGCTTCGTGCTCGTTTTTTCGTTTTGACACCACCAACACGTCTCGTTGCCCATTTCTAACCTATAATCGAGACTTTTTCGGGTTTTAAAGGAAGTGGATATAATTTCATACCCTCTCTCCTCCCCATTCTAAACTAGGCTTCGTGCTCATTTTTTCGTTTTGACACCACCAACACATCTCGTGGCCAATTTCTAACCTATAATCGAGACTTTTTCGGGTTTTAAAGGAAGTGGATATAATTTCATAACCTCTCTCCTCACGATTTCTAAATGCGGCTTCGTGCTCGTTTTTTCGTTTTGACACCACCAACACGTCTCGTTGCCCATTTCTAACCTATAATCGAGACTTTTTCGGATTTTAAAGGAAGTGGATATATTTTCATACCCACTCTCCTCCCGATTTCTAAACGAGGCTTCGCGCTCGTTTTTTCGTTTTGACACAACCAACACGTCTCGTGGCCCATTTCTAACCTATAATCGAGACTTTTTCGGGTTTTAAAGGAAGTGGATATAATTTCATAACCTCTCTCCTCACGATTTCTAAATGCGGCTTCGTGCTCGTTTTTTCGTTTTGACACCACCAACACGTCTCGTTGCCCATTTCTAACCTATAATCGAGACTTTTTCGGGTTTTAAAGGAAGTGGATATAATTTCATACCCTCTCTCCTCCCCATTCTAAACTAGGCTTCGTGCTCATTTTTTCGTTTTGACACCACCAACACATCTCGTGGCCAATTTCTAACCTATAATCGAGACTTTTTCGGGTTTTAAAGGAAGTGGATATAATTTCATAACCTCTCTCCTCACGATTTCTAAATGCGGCTTCGTGCTCGTTTTTTCGTTTTGACACCACCAACACGTCTCGTTGCCCATTTCTAACCTATAATCGAGACTTTTTCGGGTTTTAAAGGAAGTGGATATAATTTCATAACCTCTCTCCTCACGATTTCTAAATGCGGCTTCGTGCTCGTTTTTTCGTTTTGACACCACCAACGCGTCTCGTTGCCCATTTCTAACCTATAATCGAGACTTTTTCGGATTTTAAAGGAAGTGGATATATTTTCATACCCACTCTCCTCCCGATTTCTAAACGAGGCTTCGCGCTCGTTTTTTCGTTTTAACACAACCAACACGTCTCGTGGCCCATTTCTAACCTATAATCGAGACTTTTTCGGGTTTTAAAGGAAGTGGATATAATTTCATACCCTCTCTCCTCCCGATTTCTAAACGAGGTTTCGCGCTCATTTTTTCGTTTTGACACCACCAACACGTCCCGTGGCCCTTTTCAAACCTATAATCTAGATTTTTTCGGATTTTAAAGGAAGTGGATATAATTTCATACCCTCTCTCCTCCCCATTCTAAACTAGGCTTCGTGCTCATTTTTTCGTTTTGACACCACCAACACATCTCGTGGCCAATTTCTAACCTATAATCGAGACTTTTTCGGGTTTTAAAGGAAGTGGATATAATTTCATAACCTCTCTCCTCACGATTTCTAAATGCGGCTTCGTGCTCGTTTTTTCGTTTTGACACCACCAACACGTCTCGTTGCCCATTTCTAACCTATAATCGAGACTTTTTCGGGTTTTAAAGGAAGTGGATATAATTTCATAACCTCTCTCCTCACGATTTCTAAATGCGGCTTCGTGCTCGTTTTTTCGTTTTGACACCACCAACGCGTCTCGTTGCCCATTTCTAACCTATAATCGAGACTTTTTCGGATTTTAAAGGAAGTGGATATATTTTCATACCCACTCTCCTCCCGATTTCTAAACGAGGCTTCGCGCTCGTTTTTTCGTTTTAACACAACCAACACGTCTCGTGGCCCATTTCTAACCTATAATCGAGACTTTTTCGGGTTTTAAAGGAAGTGGATATAATTTCATACCCTCTCTCCTCCCGATTTCTAAACGAGGTTTCGCGCTCATTTTTTCGTTTTGACACCACCAACACGTCCCGTGGCCCTTTTCAAACCTATAATCTAGATTTTTTCGGATTTTAAAGGAAGTGGATATAATTTCATACCCTCTCTCCTCCCGATTTCTAAACTAGGCTTCGTGCTCATTTTTTCGTTTTGACACCACCAACACATCTCGTGGCCCATTTCTAACCTATAATCGAGACTTTTTCGGGTTTTAAAGGAAGTGGATATAATTTCATAACCTCTCTCCTCACGATTTCTAAATGCGGCTTCGTGCTCGTTTTTTCGTTTTGACACCACCAACGCGTCTCGTTGCCCATTTCTAACCTATAATCGAGACTTTTTCGGATTTTAAAGGAAGTGGATATATTTTCATACCCACTCTCCTCCCGATTTCTAAACGAGGCTTCGCGCTCGTTTTTTCGTTTTAACACAACCAACACGTCTCGTGGCCCATTTCTAACCTATAATCGAGACTTTTTCGGGTTTTAAAAGAAGTGGATATAATTTCATACCCTCTCTCCTCCTGATTTCTAAACGAGGTTCGCGCTCATTTTTTCGTTTTGACACCACCAACACGTCCCGTGGCCCTTTTCAAACCTATAATCTAGATTTTTTCGGGTTCTAAAGGAAGTGGATATAATTTCATACCCTCTCTCCTCCCGATTTCTAAACTAGGCTTCGTGCTCATTTTTTCGTTTTGACACCACCAACACATCTCGTGGCCCATTTCTAACCTATAATCGAGACTTTTTCGGGTTTTAAAGGAAGTGGATATAATTTCATAACCTCTCTCCTCACGATTTCTAAATGCGGCTTCGTGCTCGTTTTTTCGTTTTGACACCACCAACACGTCTCGTTGCCCATTTCTAACCTATAATCGAGACTTTTTCGGGTTTTAAAGGAAGTGGATATAATTTCATACCCTCTCTCCTCCCGAATTCAAAACGAGGCTTCGCTCTCGTTTTTTCGTTTTGACACCACCAACACATCTCGTGGCCCATTTCTAACCTATAATCGAGACTTTTTCGGGTTTTAAAGGAAGTGGATATAATTTCATACCCTCTCTCCTCCCAATTTCTAAACGAGGCTTCGCGCTCGTTTTTTCGTTTTGACACCACCAACACGTCCCGTGGCCCTTTTCAAACCTATAATCTAGATTTTTTTGGGTTTTAAAGGAAGTGGATATAATTTCATACCCTCTCTCCTCCCGATTTCTAAACTAGGCTTCGTGCTCATTTTTTCGTTTTGACAGCACCAACACATCTCGTGGCCCATTTCTAACCTATAATCGAGACTTTTTCGGGTTTTAAAGGAAGTGGATATAATTTCATAACCTCTCTCCTCACGATTTCTAAATGCGGCTTCGTGCTCGTTTTTTCGTTTTGACACCACCAACACGTCTCGTTGCCCATTTCTAACCTATAATCGAGACTTTTTCGGATTTTAAAGGAAGTAGATATATTTTCATACCCACTCTCCTCCCGATTTCTAAACGAGGCTTCGCGCTCGTTTTTTCGTTTTAACACAACCAACACATCTCGTGGCCCATTTCTAACCTATAATCGAGACTTTTTCGGGTTTTAAAGGAAGTGGATATAATTTCATACCCTCTCTCCTCCCGATTTCTAAACGAGGTTTCGCGCTCATTTTTTCGTTTTGACACCACCAACACATCTCGTGGCCAATTTCTAACCTATAATCGAGACTTTTTCGGGTTTTAAAGGAAGTGGATATAATTTCATAACCTCTCTCCTCACGATTTCTAAATGCGGCTTCGTGCTCGTTTTTTCGTTTTGACACCACCAACACGTCTCGTTGCCCATTTCTAACCTATAATCGAGACTTTTTCGGGTTTTAAAGGAAGTGGATATAATTTCATAACCTCTCTCCTCACGATTTCTAAATGCGGCTTCGTGCTCGTTTTTTCGTTTTGACACCACCAACGCGTCTCGTTGCCCATTTCTAACCTATAATCGAGACTTTTTCGGATTTTAAAGGAAGTGGATATATTTTCATACCCACTCTCCTCCCGATTTCTAAACGAGGCTTCGCGCTCGTTTTTTCGTTTTAACACAACCAACACGTCTCGTGGCCCATTTCTAACCTATAATCGAGACTTTTTCGGGTTTTAAAGGAAGTGGATATAATTTCATACCCTCTCTCCTCCCGATTTCTAAACGAGGTTTCGCGCTCATTTTTTCGTTTTGACACCACCAACACGTCCCGTGGCCCTTTTCAAACCTATAATCTAGATTTTTTCGGATTTTAAAGGAAGTGGATATAATTTCATACCCTCTCTCCTCCCGATTTCTAAACTAGGCTTCGTGCTCATTTTTTCGTTTTGACACCACCAACACATCTCGTGGCCCATTTCTAACCTATAATCGAGACTTTTTCGGGTTTTAAAGGAAGTGGATATAATTTCATAACCTCTCTCCTCACGATTTCTAAATGCGGCTTCGTGCTCGTTTTTTCGTTTTGACACCACCAACGCGTCTCGTTGCCCATTTCTAACCTATAATCGAGACTTTTTCGGATTTTAAAGGAAGTGGATATATTTTCATACCCACTCTCCTCCCGATTTCTAAACGAGGCTTCGCGCTCGTTTTTTCGTTTTAACACAACCAACACGTCTCGTGGCCCATTTCTAACCTATAATCGAGACTTTTTCGGGTTTTAAAGGAAGTGGATATAATTTCATACCCTCTCTCCTCCTGATTTCTAAACGAGGCTTCGCGCTCATTTTTTCGTTTTGACACCACCAACACGTCCCGTGGCCCTTTTCAAACCTATAATCTAGATTTTTTCGGGTTCTAAAGGAAGTGGATATAATTTCATACCCTCTCTCCTCCCGATTTCTAAACTAGGCTTCGTGCTCATTTTTTCGTTTTGACACCACCAACACATCTCGTGGCCCATTTCTAACCTATAATCGAGACTTTTTCGGGTTTTAAAGGAAGTGGATATAATTTCATAACCTCTCTCCTCACGATTTCTAAATGCGGCTTCGTGCTCGTTTTTTCGTTTTGACACCACCAACACGTCTCGTTGCCCATTTCTAACCTATAATCGAGACTTTTTCGGGTTTTAAAGGAAGTGGATATAATTTCATACCCTCTCTCCTCCCGAATTCAAAACGAGGCTTCGCTCTCGTTTTTTCGTTTTGACACCACCAACACATCTCGTGGCCCATTTCTAACCTATAATCGAGACTTTTTCGGGTTTTAAAGGAAGTGGATATAATTTCATACCCTCTCTCCTCCCAATTTCTAAACGAGGCTTCGCGCTCGTTTTTTCGTTTTGACACCACCAACACGTCCCGTGGCCCTTTTCAAACCTATAATCTAGATTTTTTCGGGTTTTAAAGGAAGTGGATATAATTTCATACCCTCTCTCCTCCCGATTTCTAAACGAGGCTTCGCGCTCATTTTTTCGTTTTGACACCACCAACACATCTCGTGGCCCATTTCTAACCTATAATCGAGACTTTTTCGGGTTTTAAAGGAAGTGGATATAATTTCATAACCTCTCTCCTCACGATTTCTAAATGCGGCTTCGTGCTCGTTTTTTCATTTTGACACCACCAACACGTCTCGTTGCCCATTTCTAACCTATAATCGAGACTTTTTCGGATTTTAAAGGAAGTGGATATATTTTCATACCCACTCTCCTCCCGATTTCTAAACGAGGCTTCGCGCTCGTTTTTTCGTTTTGAAACAACCAACACGTCTCGTGGCCCATTTCTAACCTATAATCGAGACTTTTTCGGGTTTTAAAGGAAGTGGATATAATTTCATACTCTCTCTCCTCCCGATTTCTAAACGAGGCTTCGCGCTCGTTTTTTCGTTTTGACACAACCAACACGTCTCGTGGCCCATTTCTAACCTATAATCGAGACTTTTTTGGGTTTTAAAGGAAGTGGATATAATTTCATACCCTCTCTCCTCCCGATTTCTAAACGAGGCTTCGCGCTCGTTTTTTCGTTTTAACACAACCAACACGTCTCGTGGCCCATTTCTAACCTATAATCGAGACTTTTTCGGGTTTTAAAGGAAGTGGATATAATTTCATACCCTCTCTCCTCCCGATTTCTAAACGAGGCTTCGCGCTCATTTTTTCGTTTTGACACCACCAACACGTCCCGTGGCCCTTTTCAAACCTATAATCTAGATTATTTTGGGTTTTAAAGGAAGTGGATATAATTTCATACCCTCTCTCCTCCCGATTTCTAAACTAGGCTTCGTGCTCATTTTTTCGTTTTGACAGCACCAACACATCTCGTGGCCCATTTCTAACCTATAATCGAGACTTTTTCGGGTTTTAAAGGAAGTGGATATAATTTCATAACCTCTCTCCTCACGATTTCTAAATGCGGCTTCGTGCTCGTTTTTTGGTTTTGACACCACCAACACGTCTCGTCGCCCATTTCTAACCTATAATCGAGACATTTTCGGGTTTTAAAGGAAGTGGATATAATTTCATACCCTATCTCCTCCCGATTTCAAAACGATGCTTCGCTCTTGTTTTTTCGTTTTGACACAACCAACACGTCTCGTGGCCCATTTCTAACCTATAATCGAGACTTTTTCGGGTTTTAAAGGAAGTGGATATAATTTCATACCCTCTCTCCTCCCGATTCTAAATTAGGCTTCGTGCTCATTTTTTCGTTTTGACACCACCAACACATCTCGTGGCCAATTTCTAACCTATAATCGAGACTTTTTCGGGTTTTAAAGGAAGTGGATATAATTTCATAACCTCTCTCCTCACGATTTCTAAATGCGGCTTCGTGCTCGTTTTTTCGTTTTGACACCACCAACACGTCTCGTTGCCCATTTCTAACCTATAATCGAGACTTTTTCGGGTTTTAAAGGAAGTGGATATAATTTTATACCCTCTCTCCTCCCCATTCTAAACTAGGCTTCGTGCTCATTTTTTCGTTTTGACACCACCAACACATCTCGTGGCCAATTTCTAACCTATAATCGAGACTTTTTCGGGTTTTAAAGGAAGTGGATATAATTTCATAACCTCTCTCCTCACGATTTCTAAATGCGGCTTCGTGCTCGTTTTTTCGTTTTGACACCACCAACACGTCTCGTTGCCCATTTCTAACCTATAATCGAGACTTTTTCGGGTTTTAAAGGAAGTGGATATAATTTCATACCCTCTCTGCTCCCCATTCTAAACTAGGCTTCGTGCTCATTTTTTCGTTTTGACACCACCAACACATCTCGTGGCCAATTTCTAACCTATAATCGAGACTTTTTCGGGTTTTAAAGGAAGTGGATATAATTTCATAACCTCTCTCCTCACGATTTCTAAATGCGGCTTCGTGCTCGTTTTTTCGTTTTGACACCACCAACACGTCTCGTTGCCCATTTCTAACCTATAATCGAGACTTTTTTGGATTTTAAAGGAAGTGGATATAATTTCATACCCTCTCTCCTCCCGATTTCTAAACGAGGCTTCGCGCTCCTTTTTTCGTTTTGACACCACCAACACGTCCCGTGGCCCTTTTCAAACCTATAATCTAGATTTTTTCGGGTTCTAAAGGAAGTGGATATAATTTCATACCCTCTCTCCTCCCGATTTCTAAACTAGGCTTCGTGCTCATTTTTTCGTTTTGACACCACCAACACATCTCGTGGCCCATTTCTAACCTATAATCGAGACTTTTTCGGGTTTTAAAGGAAGTGGATATAATTTCATAACCTCTCTCCTCACGATTTCTAAATGCGGCTTCGTGCTCGTTTTTTCGTTTTGACACCACTAACACGTCTCGTTGCCCATTTCTAACCTATAATCGAGACTTTTTCGGGTTTTAAAGGAAGTGGATATAATTTCATACCCTCTCTCCTCCTGAATTCAAAACGAGGCTTCGCTCTCGTTTTTTCGTTTTGACACAACCAACACGTCTCGTGGCCCATTTCTAACCTATAATCGAGACTTTTTCGGGTTTTAAAGGAAGTGGATATAATTTCATACCCTCTCTCCTCCCGATTCTAAATTAGGCTTCGTGCTCATTTTTTCGTTTTGACACCACCAACACATCTCGTGGCCAATTTCTAACCTATAATCGAGACTTTTTCGGGTTTTAAAGGAAGTGGATATAATTTCATAACCTCTCTCCTCACGATTTCTAAATGCGGCTTCGTGCTCGTTTTTTCGTTTTGACACCACCAACACGTCTCGTTGCCCATTTCTAACCTATAATCGAGACTTTTTCGGGTTTTAAAGGAAGTGGATATAATTTCATACCCTCTCTGCTCCCCATTCTAAACTAGGCTTCGTGCTCATTTTTTCGTTTTGACACCACCAACACATCTCGTGGCCAATTTCTAACCTATAATCGAGACTTTTTCGGGTTTTAAAGGAAGTGGATATAATTTCATAACCTCTCTCCTCACGATTTCTAAATGCGGCTTCGTGCTCGTTTTTTCGTTTTGACACCACCAACACGTCTCGTTGCCCATTTCTAACCTATAATCGAGACTTTTTTGGGTTTTAAAGAAAGTGGATATAATTTCATACCCTCTCTCCTCCCGATTTCTAAATGAGGCTTCGCGCTCGTTTTTTCGTTTTGACACCACCAACACGTCCCGTGGCCCTTTTCAAACCTATAATCTAGATTTTTTCGGGTTTTAAAGGAAGTGGATATAATTTCATACCCTCTCTCCTCCCGATTTCTAAACTAGGCTTCGTGCTCATTTTTTCGTTTACACACCACCAACACATCTCGTGGCCCATTTCTAACCTATAATCGAGACTTTTTCGGGTTTTAAAGGAAGTGGATATAATTTCATAACCTCTCTCCTCACGATTTCTAAATGCGGCTTCGTGATCGTTTTTTGGTTTTGACACCACCAACACGTCTCGTCGCCCATTTCTAACCTATAATCGAGACATTTTCGGGTTTTAAAGGAAGTGGATATAATTTCATACCCTATCTCCTCCCGATTTCAAAACGAGGCTTCGCTCTTGTTTTTTCGTTTTGACACAACCAACACGTCTCGTTGCCCATTTCTAACCTATAATCGAGACTTTTTCGGATTTTAAAGGAAGTGGATATATTTTCATACCCACTCTCCTCCCGATTTCTAAACGAGGCTTCGCGCTCGTTTTTTCGTTTTGACACAACCAACACGTCTCGTGGCCCATTTCTAACCTGTAATCGAGACTTTTTCGGGTTTTAAAGGAAGTGGATATAATTTCATAACCTCTCTCCTCACGATTTCTAAATGCGGCTTCGTGCTCGTTTTTTCGTTTTGACACCACCAACACGTTCTGTGGCCCTTTTCAAACCTATAATTTAGACTTTTTCGGGTTTTAAAGGAAGTGGATATAATTTCATACCCTCTCTCCTCCCCATTCTAAACTAGGCTTCGTGCTCATTTTTTCGTTTTGACACCACCAACACTTCTCGTGGCCCATTTCTAACCTATAATCGAGACTTTTTCGGGTTTTAAAGGAAGTGGATATAATTTCATAACCTCTCTCCTCACGATTTCTAAATGCGGCTTCGTGCTCGTTTTTTCGTTTTGACACCACCAACACGTCTCGTTGCCCATTTCTAACCTATAATCGAGACTTTTTCGGGTTTTAAAGGAAGTGGATATAATTTCATAACCTCTCTCCTCACGATTTCTAAATGCGGCTTCGTGCTCGTTTTTTCGTTTTGACACCACCAACGCGTCTCGTTGCCCATTTCTAACCTATAATCGAGACTTTTTCGGGTTTTAAAGGAAGTGGATATAATTTCATACCCTCTCTCCTCCCGATTTCTAAACGAGGCTTCGCGCTCGTTTTTTCGTTTTGACACAACCAACACGTCCCGTGGCCCTTTTCAAACCTATAATCTAAATTTTTTCGGGTTTTAAAGGAAGTGGATATAATTTCATACCCTCTCTCCTCCCGATTTCTAAACGAGGTTTCGCGCTCATTTTTTCGTTTTGACACCACCAACACGTCCCGTGGCCCTTTTCAAACCTATAATCTAGATTTTTTCGGATTTTAAAGGAAGTGGATATAATTTCATACCCTCTCTCCTCCCGATTTCTAAACTAGGCTTCGTGCTCATTTTTTCGTTTTGACACCACCAACACATCTCGTGGCCCATTTCTAACCTATAATCGAGACTTTTTCGGGTTTTAAAGGAAGTGGATATAATTTCATAACCTCTCTCCTCACGATTTCTAAATGCGGCTTCGTGCTCGTTTTTTCGTTTTGACACCACCAACGCGTCTCGTTGCCCATTTCTAACCTATAATCGAGACTTTTTCGGATTTTAAAGGAAGTGGATATATTTTCATACCCACTCTCCTCCCGATTTCTAAACGAGGCTTCGCGCTCGTTTTTTCGTTTTAACACAACCAACACGTCTCGTGGCCCATTTCTAACCTATAATCGAGACTTTTTCGGGTTTTAAAGGAAGTGGATATAATTTCATACCCTCTCTCCTCCTGATTTCTAAACGAGGCTTCGCGCTCATTTTTTCGTTTTGACACCACCAACACGTCCCGTGGCCCTTTTCAAACCTATAATCTAGATTTTTTCGGGTTCTAAAGGAAGTGGATATAATTTCATACCCTCTCTCCTCCCGATTTCTAAACTAGGCTTCGTGCTCATTTTTTCGTTTTGACACCACCAACACATCTCGTGGCCCATTTCTAACCTATAATCGAGACTTTTTCGGGTTTTAAAGGAAGTGGATATAATTTCATAACCTCTCTCCTCACGATTTCTAAATGCGGCTTCGTGCTCGTTTTTTCGTTTTGACACCACCAACACGTCTCGTTGCCCATTTCTAACCTATAATCGAGACTTTTTCGGGTTTTAAAGGAAGTGGATATAATTTCATACCCTCTCTCCTCCCGAATTCAAAACGAGGCTTCGCTCTCGTTTTTTCGTTTTGACACCACCAACACATCTCGTGGCCCATTTCTAACCTATAATCGAGACTTTTTCGGGTTTTAAAGGAAGTGGATATAATTTCATACCCTCTCTCCTCCCAATTTCTAAACGAGGCTTCGCGCTCGTTTTTTCGTTTTGACACCACCAACACGTCCCGTGGCCCTTTTCAAACCTATAATCTAGATTTTTTTGGGTTTTAAAGGAAGTGGATATAATTTCATACCCTCTCTCCTCCCGATTTCTAAACTAGGCTTCGTGCTCATTTTTTCGTTTTGACAGCACCAACACATCTCGTGGCCCATTTCTAACCTATAATCGAGACTTTTTCGGGTTTTAAAGGAAGTGGATATAATTTCATAACCTCTCTCCTCACGATTTCTAAATGCGGCTTCGTGCTCGTTTTTTCGTTTTGACACCACCAACACGTCTCGTTGCCCATTTCTAACCTATAATCGAGACTTTTTCGGATTTTAAAGGAAGTAGATATATTTTCATACCCACTCTCCTCCCGATTTCTAAACGAGGCTTCGCGCTCGTTTTTTCGTTTTAACACAACCAACACATCTCGTGGCCCATTTCTAACCTATAATCGAGACTTTTTCGGGTTTTAAAGGAAGTGGATATAATTTCATACCCTCTCTCCTCCCGATTTCTAAACGAGGTTTCGCGCTCATTTTTTCGTTTTGACACCACCAACACATCTCGTGGCCAATTTCTAACCTATAATCGAGACTTTTTCGGGTTTTAAAGGAAGTGGATATAATTTCATAACCTCTCTCCTCACGATTTCTAAATGCGGCTTCGTGCTCGTTTTTTCGTTTTGACACCACCAACACGTCTCGTTGCCCATTTCTAACCTATAATCGAGACTTTTTCGGGTTTTAAAGGAAGTGGATATAATTTCATAACCTCTCTCCTCACGATTTCTAAATGCGGCTTCGTGCTCGTTTTTTCGTTTTGACACCACCAACGCGTCTAGTTGCCCATTTCTAACCTATAATCGAGACTTTTTCGGATTTTAAAGGAAGTGGATATATTTTCATACCCACTCTCCTCCCGATTTCTAAACGAGGCTTCGCGCTCGTTTTTTCGTTTTAACACAACCAACACGTCTCGTGGCCCATTTCTAACCTATAATCGAGACTTTTTCGGGTTTTAAAGGAAGTGGATATAATTTCATACCCTCTCTCCTCCCGATTTCTAAACGAGGTTTCGCGCTCATTTTTTCGTTTTGACACCACCAACACGTCCCGTGGCCCTTTTCAAACCTATAATCTAGATTTTTTCGGATTTTAAAGGAAGTGGATATAATTTCATACCCTCTCTCCTCCCGATTTCTAAACTAGGCTTCGTGCTCATTTTTTCGTTTTGACACCACCAACAAATCTCGTGGCCCATTTCTAACCTATAATCGAGACTTTTTCGGGTTTTAAAGGAAGTGGATATAATTTCATAACCTCTCTCCTCACGATTTCTAAATGCGGCTTCGTGCTCGTTTTTTCGTTTTGACACCACCAACGCGTCTCGTTGCCCATTTCTAACCTATAATCGAGACTTTTTCGGATTTTAAAGGAAGTGGATATATTTTCATACCCACTCTCCTCCCGATTTCTAAACGAGGCTTCGCGCTCGTTTTTTCGTTTTAACACAACCAA
Source organism: Thalia dealbata (assembly GCA_030544415.1). Taxonomy (NCBI): domain Eukaryota; kingdom Viridiplantae; phylum Streptophyta; class Magnoliopsida; order Zingiberales; family Marantaceae; genus Thalia; species Thalia dealbata. Next base: position 11,995,774 of record CM060458.1, on the reverse strand, counting down.
CACGTCTCGTGGCCCATTTCTAACCTATAATCGAGACTTTTTCGGGTTTTAAAGGAAGTGGATATAATTTCATACCCTCTCTCCTCCTGATTTCTAAACGAGGCTTCGCGCTCATTTTTTCGTTTTGACACCACCAACACGTCCCGTGGCCCTTTTCAAACCTATAATCTAGATTTTTTCGGGTTCTAAAGGAAGTGGATATAATTTCATACCCTCTCTCCTCCCGATTTCTAAACTAGGCTTCGTGCTCATTTTTTCGTTTTGACACCACCAACACATCTCGTGGCCCATTTCTAACCTATAATCGAGACTTTTTCGGGTTTTAAAGGAAGTGGATATAATTTCATAACCTCTCTCCTCACGATTTCTAAATGCGGCTTCGTGCTCGTTTTTTCGTTTTGACACCACCAACACGTCTCGTTGCCCATTTCTAACCTATAATCGAGACTTTTTCGGGTTTTAAAGGAAGTGGATATAATTTCATACCCTCTCTCCTCCCGAATTCAAAACGAGGCTTCGCTCTCGTTTTTTCGTTTTGACACCACCAACACATCTCGTGGCCCATTTCTAACCTATAATCGAGACTTTTTCGGGTTTTAAAGGAAGTGGATATAATTTCATAACCTCTCTCCTCACGATTTCTAAATGCGGCTTCGTGCTCGTTTTTTCGTTTTGACACCACCAACACGTCTCGTTGCCCATTTCTAACCTATAATCGAGACTTTTTCGGATTTTAAAGGAAGTGGATATATTTTCATACCCACTCTCCTCCCGATTTCTAAACGAGGCTTCGCGCTCGTTTTTTCGTTTTGAAACAACCAACACGTCTCGTGGCCCATTTCTAACCTATAATCGAGACTTTTTCGGGTTTTAAAGGAAGTGGATATAATTTCATACCCTCTCTCCTCCCGATTTCTAAACGAGGCTTCGCGCTCGTTTTTTCATTTTGACACAACCAACACGTCTCGTGGCCCATTTCTAACCTATAATCGAGACTTTTTTGGGTTTTAAAGGAAGTGGATATAATTTCATACCCTCTCTCCTCCCGATTTCTAAACGAGGCTTCGCGCTCGTTTTTTCGTTTTAACACAACCAACACGTCTCGTGGCCCATTTCTAACCTATAATCGAGACTTTTTCGGGTTTTAAAGGAAGTGGATATAATTTCATACCCTCTCTCCTCCCGATTTCTAAACGAGGCTTCGCGCTCATTTTTTCGTTTTGACACCACCAACACGTCCCGTGGCCCTTTTCAAACCTATAATCTAGATTTTTTCGGGTTTTAAAGGAAGTGGATATAATTTCATACCCTCTCTCCTCCCGATTTCTAAACTAGGCTTCGTGCTCATTTTTTCGTTTACACACCACCAACACATCTCGTGGCCCATTTCTAACCTATAATCGAGACTTTTTCGGGTTTTAAAGGAAGTGGATATAATTTCATAACCTCTCTCCTCACGATTTCTAAATGCGGCTTCGTGCTAGGTTTTTGGTTTTGACACCACCAACACGTATCGTCGCCCATTTCTAACCTATAATCGAGACATTTTCGGGTTTTAAAGGAAGTGGATATAATTTCATACCCTATCTCCTCCCGATTTCAAAACGATGCTTCGCTCTTGTTTTTTCGTTTTGACACAACCAACACGTCTCGTGGCCCATTTCTAACCTATAATCGAGACTTTTTCGGGTTTTAAAGGAAGTGGATATAATTTCATACCCTCTCTCCTCCCGATTCTAAATTAGGCTTCGTGCTCATTTTTTCGTTTTGACACCACCAACACATCTCGTGGCCAATTTCTAACCTATAATCGAGACTTTTTCGGGTTTTAAAGGAAGTGGATATATTTTCATACCCACTCTCCTCCCGATTTCTAAACGAGGCTTCGCGCTCGTTTTTTCGTTTTAACACAACCAACACATCTCGTGGCCCATTTCTAACCTATAATCGAGACTTTTTCGGGTTTTAAAGGAAGTGGATATAATTTCATACCCTCTCTCCTCCCGATTTCTAAACGAGGTTTCGCGCTCATTTTTTCGTTTTGACACCACCAACACATCTCGTGGCCAATTTCTAACCTATAATCGAGACTTTTTCGGGTTTTAAAGGAAGTGGATATAATTTCATAACCTCTCTCCTCACGATTTCTAAATGCGGCTTCGTGCTCGTTTTTTCGTTTTGACACCACCAACACGTCTCGTTGCCCATTTCTAACCTATAATCGAGACTTTTTCGGGTTTTAAAGGAAGTGGATATAATTTCATAACCTCTCTCCTCACGATTTCTAAATGCGGCTTCGTGCTCGTTTTTTCGTTTTGACACCACCAACGCGTCTAGTTGCCCATTTCTAACCTATAATCGAGACTTTTTCGGATTTTAAAGGAAGTGGATATATTTTCATACCCACTCTCCTCCCGATTTCTAAACGAGGCTTCGCGCTCGTTTTTTCGTTTTAACACAACCAACACGTCTCGTGGCCCATTTCTAACCTATAATCGAGACTTTTTCGGGTTTTAAAGGAAGTGGATATAATTTCATACCCTCTCTCCTCCCGATTTCTAAACGAGGTTTCGCGCTCATTTTTTCGTTTTGACACCACCAACACGTCCCGTGGCCCTTTTCAAACCTATAATCTAGATTTTTTCGGATTTTAAAGGAAGTGGATATAATTTCATACCCTCTCTCCTCCCGATTTCTAAACTAGGCTTCGTGCTCATTTTTTCGTTTTGACACCACCAACAAATCTCGTGGCCCATTTCTAACCTATAATCGAGACTTTTTCGGGTTTTAAAGGAAGTGGATATAATTTCATAACCTCTCTCCTCACGATTTCTAAATGCGGCTTCGTGCTCGTTTTTTCGTTTTGACACCACCAACGCGTCTCGTTGCCCATTTCTAACCTATAATCGAGACTTTTTCGGATTTTAAAGGAAGTGGATATATTTTCATACCCACTCTCCTCCCGATTTCTAAACGAGGCTTCGCGCTCGTTTTTTCGTTTTAACACAACCAACACGTCTCGTGGCCCATTTCTAACCTATAATCGAGACTTTTTCGGGTTTTAAAGGAAGTGGATATAATTTCATACCCTCTCTCCTCCTGATTTCTAAACGAGGCTTCGCGCTCATTTTTTCGTTTTGACACCACCAACACGTCCCGTGGCCCTTTTCAAACCTATAATCTAGATTTTTTCGGGTTCTAAAGGAAGTGGATATAATTTCATACCCTCTCTCCTCCCGATTTCTAAACTAGGCTTCGTGCTCATTTTTTCGTTTTGACACCACCAACACATCTCGTGGCCCATTTCTAACCTATAATCGAGACTTTTTCGGGTTTTAAAGGAAGTGGATATAATTTCATAACCTCTCTCCTCACGATTTCTAAATGCGGCTTCGTGCTCGTTTTTTCGTTTTGACACCACCAACACGTCTCGTTGCCCATTTCTAACCTATAATCGAGACTTTTTCGGGTTTTAAAGGAAGTGGATATAATTTCATACCCTCTCTCCTCCCGAATTCAAAACGAGGCTTCGCTCTCGTTTTTTCGTTTTGACACCACCAACACATCTCGTGGCCCATTTCTAACCTATAATCGAGACTTTTTCGGGTTTTAAAGGAAGTGGATATAATTTCATAACCTCTCTCCTCACGATTTCTAAATGCGGCTTCGTGCTCGTTTTTTCGTTTTGACACCACCAACACGTCTCGTTGCCCATTTCTAACCTATAATCGAGACTTTTTCGGATTTTAAAGGAAGTGGATATATTTTCATACCCACTCTCCTCCCGATTTCTAAACGAGGCTTCGCGCTCGTTTTTTCGTTTTGAAACAACCAACACGTCTCGTGGCCCATTTCTAACCTATAATCGAGACTTTTTCGGGTTTTAAAGGAAGTGGATATAATTTCATACCCTCTCTCCTCCCGATTTCTAAACGAGGCTTCGCGCTCGTTTTTTCGTTTTGACACAACCAACACGTCTCGTGGCCCATTTCTAACCTATAATCGAGACTTTTTTGGGTTTTAAAGGAAGTGGATATAATTTCATACCCTCTCTCCTCCCGATTTCTAAACGAGGCTTCGCGCTCGTTTTTTCGTTTTAACACAACCAACACGTCTCGTGGCCCATTTCTAACCTATAATCGAGACTTTTTCGGGTTTTAAAGGAAGTGGATATAATTTCATACCCTCTCTCCTCCCGATTTCTAAACGAGGCTTCGCGCTCATTTTTTCGTTTTGACACCACCAACACGTCCCGTGGCCCTTTTCAAACCTATAATCTAGATTTTTTCGGGTTTTAAAGGAAGTGGATATAATTTCATACCCTCTCTCCTCCCGATTTCTAAACTAGGCTTCGTGCTCATTTTTTCGTTTACACACCACCAACACATCTCGTGGCCCATTTCTAACCTATAATCGAGACTTTTTCGGGTTTTAAAGGAAGTGGATATAATTTCATAACCTCTCTCCTCACGATTTCTAAATGCGGCTTCGTGCTAGTTTTTTGGTTTTGACACCACCAACACGTATCGTCGCCCATTTCTAACCTATAATCGAGACATTTTCGGGTTTTAAAGGAAGTGGATATAATTTCATACCCTATCTCCTCCCGATTTCAAAACGATGCTTCGCTCTTGTTTTTTCGTTTTGACACAACCAACACGTCTCGTGGCCCATTTCTAACCTATAATCGAGACTTTTTCGGGTTTTAAAGGAAGTGGATATAATTTCATACCCTCTCTCCTCCCGATTCTAAATTAGGCTTCGTGCTCATTTTTTCGTTTTGACACCACCAACACATCTCGTGGCCAATTTCTAACCTATAATCGAGACTTTTTCGGGTTTTAAAGGAAGTGGATATAATTTCATAACCTCTCTCCTCACGATTTCTAAATGCGGCTTCGTGCTCGTTTTTTCGTTTTGACACCACCAACACGTCTCGTTGCCCATTTCTAACCTATAATCGAGACTTTTTCGGGTTTTAAAGGAAGTGGATATAATTTTATACCCTCTCTCCTCCCCATTCTAAACTAGGCTTCGTGCTCATTTTTTCGTTTTGACACCACCAACACATCTCGTGGCCAATTTCTAACCTATAATCGAGACTTTTTCGGGTTTTAAAGGAAGTGGATATAATTTCATAACCTCTCTCCTCACGATTTCTAAATGCGGCTTCGTGCTCGTTTTTTCGTTTTGACACCACCAACACGTCTCGTTGCCCATTTCTAACCTATAATCGAGACTTTTTCGGATTTTAAAGGAAGTGGATATATTTTCATACCCACTCTCCTCCCGATTTCTAAACGAGGCTTCGCGCTCGTTTTTTCGTTTTGAAACAACCAACACGTCTCGTGGCCCATTTCTAACCTATAATCGAGACTTTTTCGGGTTTTAAAGGAAGTGGATATAATTTCATACCCTCTCTCCTCCCGATTTCTAAACGAGGCTTCGCGCTCGTTTTTTCGTTTTGACACAACCAACACGTCTCGTGGCCCATTTCTAACCTATAATCGAGACTTTTTTGGGTTTTAAAGGAAGTGGATATAATTTCATACCCTCTCTCCTCCCGATTTCTAAACGAGGCTTCGCGCTCGTTTTTTCGTTTTAACACAACCAACACGTCTCGTGGCCCATTTCTAACCTATAATCGAGACTTTTTCGGGTTTTAAAGGAAGTGGATATAATTTCATACCCTCTCTCCTCCCGATTTCTAAACGAGGCTTCGCGCTCATTTTTTCGTTTTGACACCACCAACACGTCCCGTGGCCCTTTTCAAACCTATAATCTAGATTTTTTCGGGTTTTAAAGGAAGTGGATATAATTTCATACCCTCTCTCCTCCCGATTTCTAAACTAGGCTTCGTGCTCATTTTTTCGTTTACACACCACCAACACATCTCGTGGCCCATTTCTAACCTATAATCGAGACTTTTTCGGGTTTTAAAGGAAGTGGATATAATTTCATAACCTCTCTCCTCACGATTTCTAAATGCGGCTTCGTGCTAGTTTTTTGGTTTTGACACCACCAACACGTATCGTCGCCCATTTCTAACCTATAATCGAGACATTTTCGGGTTTTAAAGGAAGTGGATATAATTTCATACCCTATCTCCTCCCGATTTCAAAACGATGCTTCGCTCTTGTTTTTTCGTTTTGACACAACCAACACGTCTCGTGGCCCATTTCTAACCTATAATCGAGACTTTTTCGGGTTTTAAAGGAAGTGGATATAATTTCATACCCTCTCTCCTCCCGATTCTAAATTAGGCTTCGTGCTCATTTTTTCGTTTTGACACCACCAACACATCTCGTGGCCAATTTCTAACCTATAATCGAGACTTTTTCGGGTTTTAAAGGAAGTGGATATAATTTCATAACCTCTCTCCTCACGATTTCTAAATGCGGCTTCGTGCTCGTTTTTTCGTTTTGACACCACCAACACGTCTCGTTGCCCATTTCTAACCTATAATCGAGACTTTTTCGGGTTTTAAAGGAAGTGGATATAATTTTATACCCTCTCTCCTCCCCATTCTAAACTAGGCTTCGTGCTCATTTTTTCGTTTTGACACCACCAACACATCTCGTGGCCAATTTCTAACCTATAATCGAGACTTTTTCGGGTTTTAAAGGAAGTGGATATAATTTCATAACCTCTCTCCTCACGATTTCTAAATGCGGCTTCGTGCTCGTTTTTTCGTTTTGACACCACCAACACGTCTCGTTGCCCATTTCTAACCTATAATCGAGACTTTTTCGGGTTTTAAAGGAAGTGGATATAATTTCATACCCTCTCTGCTCCCCATTCTAAACTAGGCTTCGTGCTCATTTTTTCGTTTTGACACCACCAACACATCTCGTGGCCAATTTCTAACCTATAATCGAGACTTTTTCGGGTTTTAAAGGAAGTGGATATAATTTCATAACCTCTCTCCTCACGATTTCTAAATGCGGCTTCGTGCTCGTTTTTTCGTTTTGACACCACCAACACGTCTCGTTGCCCATTTCTAACCTATAATCGAGACTTTTTTGGATTTTAAAGGAAGTGGATATAATTTCATACCCTCTCTCCTCCCGATTTCTAAACGAGGCTTCGCGCTCATTTTTTCGTTTTGACACCACCAACACGTCCCGTGGCCCTTTTCAAACCTATAATCTAGATTTTTTCGGGTTCTAAAGGAAGTGGATATAATTTCATACCCTCTCTCCTCCCGATTTCTAAACGAGGTTTCGCGCTCATTTTTTCGTTTTGACACCACCAACACATCTCGTGGCCAATTTCTAACCTATAATCGAGACTTTTTCGGGTTTTAAAGGAAGTGGATATAATTTCATAACCTCTCTCCTCACGATTTCTAAATGCGGCTTCGTGCTCGTTTTTTCGTTTTGACACCACCAACACGTCTCGTTGCCCATTTCTAACCTATAATCGAGACTTTTTCGGGTTTTAAAGGAAGTGGATATAATTTCATAACCTCTCTCCTCACGATTTCTAAATGCGGCTTCGTGCTCGTTTTTTCGTTTTGACACCACCAACGCGTCTAGTTGCCCATTTCTAACCTATAATCGAGACTTTTTCGGATTTTAAAGGAAGTGGATATATTTTCATACCCACTCTCCTCCCGATTTCTAAACGAGGCTTCGCGCTCGTTTTTTCGTTTTAACACAACCAACACGTCTCGTGGCCCATTTCTAACCTATAATCGAGACTTTTTCGGGTTTTAAAGGAAGTGGATATAATTTCATACCCTCTCTCCTCCCGATTTCTAAACGAGGTTTCGCGCTCATTTTTTCGTTTTGACACCACCAACACGTCCCGTGGCCCTTTTCAAACCTATAATCTAGATTTTTTCGGATTTTAAAGGAAGTGGATATAATTTCATACCCTCTCTCCTCCCGATTTCTAAACTAGGCTTCGTGCTCATTTTTTCGTTTTGACACCACCAACAAATCTCGTGGCCCATTTCTAACCTATAATCGAGACTTTTTCGGGTTTTAAAGGAAGTGGATATAATTTCATAACCTCTCTCCTCACGATTTCTAAATGCGGCTTCGTGCTCGTTTTTTCGTTTTGACACCACCAACGCGTCTCGTTGCCCATTTCTAACCTATAATCGAGACTTTTTCGGATTTTAAAGGAAGTGGATATATTTTCATACCCACTCTCCTCCCGATTTCTAAACGAGGCTTCGCGCTCGTTTTTTCGTTTTAACACAACCAACACGTCTCGTGGCCCATTTCTAACCTATAATCGAGACTTTTTCGGGTTTTAAAGGAAGTGGATATAATTTCATACCCTCTCTCCTCCTGATTTCTAAACGAGGCTTCGCGCTCATTTTTTCGTTTTGACACCACCAACACGTCCCGTGGCCCTTTTCAAACCTATAATCTAGATTTTTTCGGGTTCTAAAGGAAGTGGATATAATTTCATACCCTCTCTCCTCCCGATTTCTAAACTAGGCTTCGTGCTCATTTTTTCGTTTTGACACCACCAACACATCTCGTGGCCCATTTCTAACCTATAATCGAGACTTTTTCGGGTTTTAAAGGAAGTGGATATAATTTCATAACCTCTCTCCTCACGATTTCTAAATGCGGCTTCGTGCTCGTTTTTTCGTTTTGACACCACCAACACGTCTCGTTGCCCATTTCTAACCTATAATCGAGACTTTTTCGGGTTTTAAAGGAAGTGGATATAATTTCATACCCTCTCTCCTCCCGAATTCAAAACGAGGCTTCGCTCTCGTTTTTTCGTTTTGACACCACCAACACATCTCGTGGCCCATTTCTAACCTATAATCGAGACTTTTTCGGGTTTTAAAGGAAGTGGATATAATTTCATAACCTCTCTCCTCACGATTTCTAAATGCGGCTTCGTGCTCGTTTTTTCGTTTTGACACCACCAACACGTCTCGTTGCCCATTTCTAACCTATAATCGAGACTTTTTCGGATTTTAAAGGAAGTGGATATATTTTCATACCCACTCTCCTCCCGATTTCTAAACGAGGCTTCGCGCTCGTTTTTTCGTTTTGAAACAACCAACACGTCTCGTGGCCCATTTCTAACCTATAATCGAGACTTTTTCGGGTTTTAAAGGAAGTGGATATAATTTCATACCCTCTCTCCTCCCGATTTCTAAACGAGGCTTCGCGCTCGTTTTTTCGTTTTGACACAACCAACACGTCTCGTGGCCCATTTCTAACCTATAATCGAGACTTTTTTGGGTTTTAAAGGAAGTGGATATAATTTCATACCCTCTCTCCTCCCGATTTCTAAACGAGGCTTCGCGCTCGTTTTTTCGTTTTAACACAACCAACACGTCTCGTGGCCCATTTCTAACCTATAATCGAGACTTTTTCGGGTTTTAAAGGAAGTGGATATAATTTCATACCCTCTCTCCTCCCGATTTCTAAACGAGGCTTCGCGCTCATTTTTTCGTTTTGACACCACCAACACGTCCCGTGGCCCTTTTCAAACCTATAATCTAGATTTTTTCGGGTTTTAAAGGAAGTGGATATAATTTCATACCCTCTCTCCTCCCGATTTCTAAACTAGGCTTCGTGCTCATTTTTTCGTTTACACACCACCAACACATCTCGTGGCCCATTTCTAACCTATAATCGAGACTTTTTCGGGTTTTAAAGGAAGTGGATATAATTTCATAACCTCTCTCCTCACGATTTCTAAATGCGGCTTCGTGCTAGTTTTTTGGTTTTGACACCACCAACACGTATCGTCGCCCATTTCTAACCTATAATCGAGACATTTTCGGGTTTTAAAGGAAGTGGATATAATTTCATACCCTATCTCCTCCCGATTTCAAAACGATGCTTCGCTCTTGTTTTTTCGTTTTGACACAACCAACACGTCTCGTGGCCCATTTCTAACCTATAATCGAGACTTTTTCGGGTTTTAAAGGAAGTGGATATAATTTCATACCCTCTCTCCTCCCGATTCTAAATTAGGCTTCGTGCTCATTTTTTCGTTTTGACACCACCAACACATCTCGTGGCCAATTTCTAACCTATAATCGAGACTTTTTCGGGTTTTAAAGGAAGTGGATATAATTTCATAACCTCTCTCCTCACGATTTCTAAATGCGGCTTCGTGCTCGTTTTTTCGTTTTGACACCACCAACACGTCTCGTTGCCCATTTCTAACCTATAATCGAGACTTTTTCGGGTTTTAAAGGAAGTGGATATAATTTTATACCCTCTCTCCTCCCCATTCTAAACTAGGCTTCGTGCTCATTTTTTCGTTTTGACACCACCAACACATCTCGTGGCCAATTTCTAACCTATAATCGAGACTTTTTCGGGTTTTAAAGGAAGTGGATATAATTTCATAACCTCTCTCCTCACGATTTCTAAATGCGGCTTCGTGCTCGTTTTTTCGTTTTGACACCACCAACACGTCTCGTTGCCCATTTCTAACCTATAATCGAGACTTTTTCGGATTTTAAAGGAAGTGGATATATTTTCATACCCACTCTCCTCCCGATTTCTAAACGAGGCTTCGCGCTCGTTTTTTCGTTTTGAAACAACCAACACGTCTCGTGGCCCATTTCTAACCTATAATCGAGACTTTTTCGGGTTTTAAAGGAAGTGGATATAATTTCATACCCTCTCTCCTCCCGATTTCTAAACGAGGCTTCGCGCTCGTTTTTTCGTTTTGACACAACCAACACGTCTCGTGGCCCATTTCTAACCTATAATCGAGACTTTTTTGGGTTTTAAAGGAAGTGGATATAATTTCATACCCTCTCTCCTCCCGATTTCTAAACGAGGCTTCGCGCTCGTTTTTTCGTTTTAACACAACCAACACGTCTCGTGGCCCATTTCTAACCTATAATCGAGACTTTTTCGGGTTTTAAAGGAAGTGGATATAATTTCATACCCTCTCTCCTCCCGATTTCTAAACGAGGCTTCGCGCTCATTTTTTCGTTTTGACACCACCAACACGTCCCGTGGCCCTTTTCAAACCTATAATCTAGATTTTTTCGGGTTTTAAAGGAAGTGGATATAATTTCATACCCTCTCTCCTCCCGATTTCTAAACTAGGCTTCGTGCTCATTTTTTCGTTTACACACCACCAACACATCTCGTGGCCCATTTCTAACCTATAATCGAGACTTTTTCGGGTTTTAAAGGAAGTGGATATAATTTCATAACCTCTCTCCTCACGATTTCTAAATGCGGCTTCGTGCTAGTTTTTTGGTTTTGACACCACCAACACGTATCGTCGCCCATTTCTAACCTATAATCGAGACATTTTCGGGTTTTAAAGGAAGTGGATATAATTTCATACCCTATCTCCTCCCGATTTCAAAACGATGCTTCGCTCTTGTTTTTTCGTTTTGACACAACCAACACGTCTCGTGGCCCATTTCTAACCTATAATCGAGACTTTTTCGGGTTTTAAAGGAAGTGGATATAATTTCATACCCTCTCTCCTCCCGATTCTAAATTAGGCTTCGTGCTAATTTTTTCGTTTTGACACCACCAACACATCTCGTGGCCAATTTCTAACCTATAATCGAGACTTTTTCGGGTTTTAAAGGAAGTGGATATAATTTCATAACCTCTCTCCTCACGATTTCTAAATGCGGCTTCGTGCTCGTTTTTTCGTTTTGACACCACCAACACGTCTCGTTGCCCATTTCTAACCTATAATCGAGACTTTTTCGGGTTTTAAAGGAAGTGGATATAATTTTATACCCTCTCTCCTCCCCATTCTAAACTAGGCTTCGTGCTCATTTTTTCGTTTTGACACCACCAACACATCTCGTGGCCAATTTCTAACCTATAATCGAGACTTTTTCGGGTTTTAAAGGAAGTGGATATAATTTCATAACCTCTCTCCTCACGATTTCTAAATGCGGCTTCGTGCTCGTTTTTTCGTTTTGACACCACCAACACGTCTCGTTGCCCATTTCTAACCTATAATCGAGACTTTTTCGGGTTTTAAAGGAAGTGGATATAATTTCATACCCTCTCTGCTCCCCATTCTAAACTAGGCTTCGTGCTCATTTTTTCGTTTTGACACCACCAACACATCTCGTGGCCAATTTCTAACCTATAATCGAGACTTTTTCGGGTTTTAAAGGAAGTGGATATAATTTCATAACCTCTCTCCTCACGATTTCTAAATGCGGCTTCGTGCTCGTTTTTTCGTTTTGACACCACCAACACGTCTCGTTGCCCATTTCTAACCTATAATCGAGACTTTTTTGGATTTTAAAGGAAGTGGATATAATTTCATACCCTCTCTCCTCCCGATTTCTAAACGAGGCTTCGCGCTCATTTTTTCGTTTTGACACCACCAACACGTCCCGTGGCCCTTTTCAAACCTATAATCTAGATTTTTTCGGGTTCTAAAGGAAGTGGATATAATTTCATACCCTCTCTCCTCCCGATTTCTAAACTAGGCTTCGTGCTCATTTTTTCGTTTTGACACCACCAACACATCTCGTGGCCCATTTCTAACCTATAATCGAGACTTTTTCGGGTTTTAAAGGAAGTGGATATAATTTCATAACCTCTCTCCTCACGATTTCTAAATGCGGCTTCGTGCTCGTTTTTTCGTTTTGACACCACCAACACGTCTCGTTGCCCATTTCTAACCTATAATCGAGACTTTTTCGGGTTTTAAAGGAAGTGGATATAATTTCATACCCTCTCTCCTCCCGAATTCAAAACGAGGCTTCGCTCTCGTTTTTTCGTTTTGACACAACCAACACGTCTCGTGGCCCATTTCTAACCTATAATCGAGACTTTTTCGGGTTTTAAAGGAAGTGGATATAATTTCATACCCTCTCTCCTCCCGATTCTAAACGAGGCTTCGCGCTCGTTTTTTCGTTTTGACACCACCAACACGTCCCGTGGCCCTTTTCAAACCTATAATCTAGATTATTTTGGGTTTTAAAGGAAGTGGATATAATTTCATACCCTCTCTCCTCCCGATTTCTAAACTAGGCTTCGTGCTCATTTTTTCGTTTTGACAGCACCAACACATCTCGTGGCCCATTTCTAACCTATAATCGAGACTTTTTCGGGTTTTAAAGGAAGTGGATATAATTTCATAACCTCTCTCCTCACGATTTCTAAATGCGGCTTCGTGCTCGTTTTTTCGTTTTGACACCACCAACACGTCTCGTTGCCCATTTCTAACCTATAATCGAGACTTTTTCGGATTTTAAAGGAAGTAGATATATTTTCATACCCACTCTCCTCCCGATTTCTAAACGAGGCTTCGCGCTCGTTTTTTCGTTTTAACACAACCAACACATCTCGTGGCCCATTTCTAACCTATAATAGAGACTTTTTCGGGTTTTAAAGGAAGTGGATATAATTTCATACCCTCTCTCCTCCCAATTTCTAAACGAGGCTTCGCGCTCGTTTTTTCGTTTTGACACCACCAACACGTCCCGTGGCCCTTTTCAAACCTATAATCTAGATTTTTTCGGGTTTTAAAGGAAGTGGATATAATTTCATACCCTCTCTCCTCCCGATTTCTAAACTAGGCTTCGTGCTCATTTTTTCGTTTTGACACCACCAACACATCTCGTGGCCCATTTCTAACCTATAATCGAGACTTTTTCGGGTTTTAAAGGAAGTGGATATAATTTCATAACCTCTCTCCTCACGATTTCTAAATGCGGCTTCGTGCTCGTTTTTTCATTTTGACACCACCAACACGTCTCGTTGCCCATTTCTAACCTATAATCGAGACTTTTTCGGATTTTAAAGGAAGTGGATATATTTTCATACCCACTCTCCTCCCGATTTCTAAACGAGGCTTCGCGCTCGTTTTTTCGTTTTGAAACAACCAACACGTCTCGTGGCCCATTTCTAACCTATAATCGAGACTTTTTCGGGTTTTAAAGGAAGTGGATATAATTTCATACCCTCTCTCCTCCCGATTTCTAAACGAGGCTTCGCGCTCGTTTTTTCGTTTTGACACAACCAACACGTCTCGTGGCCCATTTCTAACCTATAATCGAGACTTTTTTTGGGTTTTAAAGGATGTGGATATAATTTCATACCCTCTCTCCTCCCGATTTCTAAACGAGGCTTCGCGCTCGTTTTTTCGTTTTAACACAACCAACACGTCTCGTGGCCCATTTCTAACCTATAATCGAAACTTTTTCGGGTTTTAAAGGAAGTGGATATAATTTCATACCCTCTCTCCTCCCGATTTCTAAACGAGGCTTCGCGCTCATTTTTTCATTTTGACACCACCAACACGTCCCGTGGCCCTTTTCAAACCTATAATCTAGATTTTTTCGGGTTTTAAAGGAAGTGGATATAATTTCATACCCTCTCTCCTCCCGATTTCTAAACTAGGCTTCGTGCTCATTTTTTCGTTTACACACCACCAACACATCTCGTGGCCCATTTCTAACCTATAATCGAGACTTTTTCGGGTTTTAAAGGAAGTGGATATAATTTCATAACCTCTCTCCTCACGATTTCTAAATGCGGCTTCGTGCTCGTTTTTTGGTTTTGACACCACCAACACGTCTCGTCGCCCATTTCTAACCTATAATCGAGACATTTTCGGGTTTTAAAGGAAGTGGATATAATTTCATACCCTATCTCCTCCCGATTTCAAAACGATGCTTCGCTCTTGTTTTTTCGTTTTGACACAACCAACACGTCTCGTGGCCCATTTCTAACCTATAATCGAGACTTTTTCGGGTTTTAAAGGAAGTGGATATAATTTCATACCCTCTCTCCTCCCGATTCTAAATTAGGCTTCGTGCTCATTTTTTCGTTTTGACACCACCAACACATCTCTTGGCCAATTTCTAACCTATAATCGAGACTTTTTCGGGTTTTAAAGGAAGTGGATATAATTTCATAACCTCTCTCCTCACGATTTCTAAATGCGGCTTCGTGCTCGTTTTTTCGTTTTGACACCACCAACACGTCTCGTTGCCCATTTCTAACCTATAATCGAGACTTTTTCGGGTTTTAAAGGAAGTGGATATAATTTTATACCCTCTCTCCTCCCCATTCTAAACTAGGCTTCGTGCTCATTTTTTCGTTTTGACACCACCAACACATCTCGTGGCCAATTTCTAACCTATAATCGAGACTTTTTCGGGTTTTAAAGGAAGTGGATATAATTTCATAACCTCTCTCCTCACGATTTCTAAATGCGGCTTCGTGCTCGTTTTTTCGTTTTAACACCACCAACACGTCTCGTTGCCCATTTCTAACCTATAATCGAGACTTTTTCGGGTTTTAAAGGAAGTGGATATAATTTCATACCCTCTCTACTCCCCATTCTAAACTAGGCTTCGTGCTCATTTTTTCGTTTTGACACCACCAACACATCTCGTGGCCAATTTCTAACCTATAATCGAGACTTTTTCGGGTTTTAAAGGAAGTGGATATAATTTCATAACCTCTCTCCTCACGATTTCTAAATGCGGCTTCGTGCTCGTTTTTTCGTTTTGACACCACCAACACGTCTCGTTGCCCATTTCTAACCTATAATCGAGACTTTTTTGGGTTTTAAAGGAAGTGGATATAATTTCATACCCTCTCTCCTCCCGATTTCTAAATGAGGCTTCGCGCTCGTTTTTTCGTTTTGACACCACCAACACGTCCCGTGGCCCTTTTCAAACCTATAATCTAGATTTTTTCGGGTTTTAAAGGAAGTGGATATAATTTCATACCCTCTCTCCTCCCGATTTCTAAACTAGGCTTCGTGCTCATTTTTTCGTTTACACACCACCAACACATCTCGTGGCCCATTTCTAACCTATAATCGAGACTTTTTCGGGTTTTAAAGGAAGTGGATATAATTTCATAACCTCTCTCCTCACGATTTCTAAATGGGGCTTCGTGCTCGTTTTTTGGTTTTGACACCACCAACACGTCTCGTCGCCCATTTCTAACCTATAATCGAGACATTTTCGGGTTTTAAAGGAAGTGGATATAATTTCATACCCTATCTCCTCCCGATTTCAAAACGAGGCTTCGCTCTTGTTTTTTCGTTTTGACACAACCAACACGTCTCGTGGCCCATTTCTAACCTATAATCGATACTTTTTCGGGTTTTAAAGGAAGTGGATATAATTTCATACCCTCTCTCCTCCCGATTCTAAACTTGGCTTCGTGCTCATTTTTTCGTTTTGACACCACCAACACATCTCGTGGCCAATTTCTAACCTGTAATCGAGACTTTTTCGGGTTTTAAAGGAAGTGGATATAATTTCATAACCTCTCTCCTCACGATTTCTAAATGCGGCTTCGTGCTCGTTTTTTCGTTTTGACACCACCAACACGTCTCGTTGCCCATTTCTAACCTATAATCGAGACTTTTTCGGGTTTTAAAGGAAGTGGATATAATTTCATACCCTCTCTCCTCCCCATTCTAAACTAGGCTTCGTGCTCATTTTTTCGTTTTGACACCACCAACACATCTCGTGGCCAATTTCTAACCTATAATCGAGACTTTTTTGGGTTTTAAAGGAAGTGGATATAATTTCATAACCTCTCTCCTCACGATTTCTAAATGCGGCTTCGTGCTCGTTTTTTCGTTTTGACACCACCAACACGTCTCGTTGCCCATTTCTAACCTATAATCGAGACTTTTTCGGATTTTAAAGGAAGTGGATATATTTTCATACCCACTCTCCTCCCGATTTCTAAACGAGGCTTCGCGCTCGTTTTTTCGTTTTGACACAACCAACACGTCTCGTGGCCCATTTCTAACCTATAATCGAGACTTTTTCGGGTTTTAAAGGAAGTGGATATAATTTCATACCCTCTCTCCTCCCGATTTCTAAACGAGGCTTCGCGCTCGTTTTTTCGTTTTGACACAACCAACACGTCTCGTGGCCCATTTCTAACCTATAATCGAGACTTTTTTGGGTTTTAAAGGAAGTGGATATAATTTCATACCCTCTCTCCTCCCGATTTCTAAACGAGGCTTCGCGCTCGTTTTTTCGTTTTCACACAACCAACACGTCTCGTGGCCCATTTCTAACCTATAATCGAGACTTTTTCGGGTTTTAAAGGAAGTGGATATAATTTCATACCCTCTCTCCTCCCGATTTCTAAACGAGGCTTCGCGCTCATTTTTTCGTTTTGACACCACCAACACGTCCCGTGGCCCTTTTCAAACCTATAATCTAGATTTTTTCGGGTTCTAAAGGAAGTGGATATAATTTCATACCCTCTCTCCTCCCGATTTCTAAACTAGGCTTCGTGCTCATTTTTTCGTTTTGACACCACCAACACATCTCGTGGCCCATTTCTAACCTATAATCGAGACTTTTTCGGGTTTTAAAGGAAGTGGATATAATTTCATAACCTCTCTCCTCACGATTTCTAAATGCGGCTTCGTGCTCGTTTTTTCGTTTTGACACCACCAACACGTCTCGTTGCCCATTTCTAACCTATAATCGAGACTTTTTCGGGTTTTAAAGGAAGTGGATATAATTTCATACCCTCTCTCCTCCCCATTCTAAACTAGGCTTCGTGCTCATTTTTTCGTTTTGACACCACCAACACATCTCGTGGCCAATTTCTAACCTATAATCGAGACTTTTTCGGGTTTTAAAGGAAGTGGATATAATTTCATAACCTCTCTCCTCACGATTTCTAAATGCTGCTTCGTGCTCGTTTTTTCGTTTTGACACCACCAACACGTCTCGTTGCCCATTTCTAACCTATAATCGAGACTTTTTCGGATTTTAAAGGAAGTGGATATATTTTCATACCCACTCTCCTCCCGATTTCTAAACGAGGCTTCGCGCTCGTTTTTTCGTTTTGACACAACCAACACGTCTCGTGGCCCATTTCTAACCTATAATCGAGACTTTTTCGGGTTTTAAAGGAAGTGGATATAATTTCATACCCTCTCTCCTCCCGATTTCTAAACGAGGCTTCGCGCTCGTTTTTTCATTTTGACACAACCAACACGTCTCGTGGCCCATTTCTAACCTATAATCGAGACTTTTTTGGGTTTTAAAGGAAGTGGATATAATTTCATACCCTCTCTCCTCCCAATTTCTAAACGAGGCTTCGCGCTCGTTTTTTCGTTTTGACACCACCAACACGTCTCGTGGCCCATTTCTAACCTATAATCGAGACTTTTTCGGGTTTTAAAGGAAGTGGATATAATTTCATACCCTCTCTCCTCCCGATTTCTAAACGAGGCTTCGCGCTCATTTTTTCGTTTTGACACCACCAACACGTCCCGTGGCCCTTTTCAAACCTATAATCTAGATTTTTTCGGGTTCTAAAGGAAGTGGATATAATTTCATACCCTCTCTCCTCCCGATTTCTAAACTAGGCTTCGTGCTCATTTTTTCGTTTTGACACCACCAACACATCTCGTGGCCCATTTCTAACCTATAATCGAGACTTTTTCGGGTTTTAAAGGAAGTGGATATAATTTCATAACCTCTCTCCTCACGATTTCTAAATGCGGCTTCGTGCTCGTTTTTTCGTTTTGACACCACCAACACGTCTCGTTGCCCATTTCTAACCTATAATCGAGACTTTTTCGGGTTTTAAAGGAAGTGGATATAATTTCATACCCTCTCTCCACCCGATTTCAAAACGAGGCTTCGCTCTCGTTTTTTCGTTTTGACACAACCAACACGTCTCGTGGCCCATTTCTAACCTATAATCGAGACTTTTTCGGGTTTTAAAGGAAGTGGATATAATTTCATACCCTCTCTCCTCCTGATTTCTAAACGAGGCTTCGCGCTCGTTTTTTCGTTTTGACACCACCAACACGTCCCGTGGCCCTTTTCAAACCTATAATCTAGATTTTTTCGGGTTTTAAAGGAAGTGGATATAATTTCATACCTTCTCTCCTCCCGATTTCTAAACTAGGCTTCGTGCTCATTTTTTCGTTTTGACACCACCAACACATCTCGTGGCCCATTTCTAACCAATAATCGAGACTTTTTCGGGTTTTAAAGGAAGTGGATATAATTTCATAACCTCTCTCCTCACGATTTCTAAATGCGGCTTCGTGCTCGTTTTTTCGTTTTGACACCACCAACGCGTCTCGTTGCCCATTTCTAACCTATAATCGAGACTTTTTCGGATTTTAAAGGAAGTGGATATATTTTCATACCCACTCTCCTCCCGATTTCTAAACGAGGCTTCGCGCTCGTTTTTTCGTTTTGACACAACCAACACGTCTCGTGGCCCATTTCTAACCTATAATCGAGACTTTTTCGGGTTTTAAAAGAAGTGGATATAATTTCATACCCTCTCTCCTCCCGATTTCAAAACGAGGCTTCGGTCTCGTTTTTTCGTTTTGACACAACCAACACGTCTCGTGGCCCATTTCTAACCTATAATCGAGACATTTTCGGGTTTTAAAGGAAGTGGATATAATTTCATAACCTCTCTCCTCACGATTTCTAAATGCGGCTTCGTGCTCGTTTTTTCGTTTTGACACCACCAACACATCTCGTGGCCCATTTCTAACCTATAATCGAGACTTTTTCGGATTTTAAAGGAAGAGGATATAATTTCATACCCTCTCTCCTCCCAATTTCTAAACGAGGCTTCGCGCTCGTTTTTTCGTTTTGACACCACCAACACGTCCCGTGGCCCTTTTCAAACCTATAATCTAGATTTTTTCGGGTTTTAAAGGAAGTGGATATAATTTCATACCCTCTCTCCTCCCGATTTCTAAACTAGGCTTCGCGCTCATTTTTTCGTTTTGACAGCACCAACACATCTCGTGGCCCATTTCTAACCTATAATCGAGACTTTTTCGGGTTTTAAAGGAAGTGGATATAATTTCATAACCTCTCTCCTCACGATTTCTAAATGCGGCTTCGTGCTCGTTTTTTCGTTTTGACACCACCAACGCGTCTCGTTGCCCATTTCTAACCTATAATCGAGACTTTTTCGGATTTTAAAGGAAGTGGATATATTTTCATACCCACTCTCCTCCCGATTTCTAAACGAGGCTTCGCGCTCGTTTTTTCGTTTTAACACAACCAACACGTCTCGTGGCCCATTTCTAACCTATAATCGAGACTTTTTCGGGTTTTAAAGGAAGTGGATATAATTTCATACCCTCTCTCCTCCCGATTTCTAAACGAGGCTTCGCGCTCATTTTTTCGTTTTGACACCACCAACACGTCCCGTGGCCCTTTTCAAACCTATAATCTAGATTTTTTCGGATTTTAAAGGAAGTGGATATAATTTCATACCCTCTCTCCTCCCGATTTCTAAACTAGGCTTCGTGCTCATTTTTTCGTTTTGACACCACCAACACATCTCGTGGCCCATTTCTAACCTATAATCGAGACTTTTTCGGGTTTTAAAGGAAGTGGATATAATTTCATAACCTCTCTCCTCACGATTTCTAAATGCGGCTTCGTGCTCGTTTTTTCGTTTTGACACCACCAACGCGTCTCGTTGCCCATTTCTAACCTATAATCGAGACTTTTTCGGATTTTAAAGGAAGTGGATATATTTTCATACCCACTCTCCTCCCGATTTCTAAACGAGGCTTCGCGCTCGTTTTTTCGTTTTAACACAACCAACACGTCTCGTGGCCCATTTCTAACCTATAATCGAGACTTTTTCGGGTTTTAAAGGAAGTGGATATAATTTCATACCCTCTCTCCTCCTGATTTCTAAACGAGGCTTCGCGCTCATTTTTTCGTTTTGACACCACCAACACGTCCCGTGGCCCTTTTCAAACCTATAATCTAGATTTTTTCGGGTTCTAAAGGAAGTGGATATAATTTCATACCCTCTCTCCTCCCGATTTCTAAACTAGGCTTCGTGCTCATTTTTTCGTTTTGACACCACCAACATATCTCGTGGCCCATTTCTAACCTATAATCGAGACTTTTTCGGGTTTTAAAGGAAGTGGATATAATTTCATAACCTCTCTCCTCACGATTTCTAAATGCGGCTTCGTGCTCGTTTTTTCGTTTTGACACCACCAACACGTCTCGTTGCCCATTTCTAACCTATAATCGAGACTTTTTCGGGTTTTAAAGGAAGTGGATATAATTTCATACCCTCTCTCCTCCCGATTTCAAAACGAGGCTTCGCTCTCGTTTTTTCGTTTTGACACCACCAACACATCTCGTGGCCCATTTCTAACCTATAATCGAGACTTTTTCGGGTTTTAAAGGAAGTGGATATAATTTCATACCCTCTCTCCTCCCAATTTCTAAACGAGGCTTCGCGCTCGTTTTTTCGTTTTGACACCACCAACACGTCCCGTGGCCCTTTTCAAACCTATAATCTAGATTTTTTTGGGTTTTAAAGGAAGTGGATATAATTTCATACCCTCTCTCCTCCCGATTTCTAAACTAGGCTTCGTGCTAATTTTTTCGTTTTGACAGCACCAACACATCTCGTGGCCCATTTCTAACCTATAATCGAGACTTTTTCGGGTTTTAAAGGAAGTGGATATAATTTCATAACCTCTCTCCTCACGATTTCTAAATGCGGCTTCGTGCTCGTTTTTTCGTTTTGACACCACCAACACGTCTCGTTGCCCATTTCTAACCTATAATCGAGACTTTTTCGGATTTTAAAGGAAGTAGATATATTTTCATACCCACTCTCCTCCCGATTTCTAAACGAGGCTTCGCGCTCGTTTTTTCGTTTTGACACAACCAACACGTCTCGTGGCCCATTTCTAACCTATAATCGAGACTTTTTCGGGTTTTAAAAGAAGTGGATATAATTTCATACCCTCTCTCCTCCCGATTTCAAAACGAGGCTTCGCTCTCGTTTTTTCGTTTTGACACAACCAACACGTCTCGTGGCCCATTTCTAACCTATAATCGAGACATTTTCGGGTTTTAGAGGAAGTGGATATAATTTCATAACCTCTCTCCTCACGATTTCTAAATCCGGCTTCGTGCTCGTTTTTTCGTTTTGACACTACCAACACATCTCGTGGCCCATTTCTAACCTATAATCGAGACTTTTTCGGGTTATAAAGGAAGTGGATATAATTTCATACCCTCTCTCCTCCCAATTTCTAAACGAGGCTTCGCGCTCGTTTTTTCGTTTTGACACCACCAACACGTCCCGTGGCCCTTTTCAAACCTATAATCTAGATTTTTTCGGGTTCTAAAGGAAGTGGATATAATTTCATACCCTCTCTCCTCCCGATTTCTAAACTAGGCTTCGTGCTCCTTTTTTCGTTTTGACACCACCAACACATCTCGTGGCCCATTTCTAACCTATAATCGAGACTTTTTCGGGTTTTAAAGGAAGTGGATATAATTTCATAACCTCTCTCCTCACGATTTCTAAATGCGGCTTCGTGCTCGTTTTTTCGTTTTGACACCACCAACACGTCTCGTTGCCCATTTCTAACCTATAATCGAGACTTTTTCGGGTTTTAAAGGAAGTGGATATAATTTCATACCCTCTCTCCTCCCCATTCTAAACTAGGCTTCGTGCTCATTTTTTCGTTTTGACACCACCAACACATCTCGTGGCCAATTTCTAACCTATAATCGAGACTTTTTCGGGTTTTAAAGGAAGTGGATATAATTTCATAACCTCTCTCCTCACGATTTCTAAATGCGGCTTCGTGCTCGTTTTTTCGTTTTGACACCACCAACACGTCTCGTTGCCCATTTCTAACCTATAATCGAGACTTTTTCGGATTTTAAAGGAAGTGGATATATTTTCATACCCACTCTCCTCCCGATTTCTAAACGAGGCTTCGCGCTCGTTTTTTCGTTTTGACACAACAACACGTCTCGTGGCCCATTTCTAACCTATAATCGAGACTTTTTCGGGTTTTAAAGGAAGTGGATATAATTTCATACCCTCTCTCCTCCCGATTTCTAAACGAGGCTTCGCGCTCGTTTTTTCGTTTTGACACAACCAACACGTCTCGTGGCCCATTTCTAACCTATAATCGAGACTTTTTTGGGTTTTAAAGGAAGTGGATATAATTTCATACCCTCTCTCCTCCCGATTTCTAAACGAGGCTTCGCGCTCGTTTTTTCGTTTTAACACAACCAACACGTCTCGTGGCCCATTTCTAACCTATAATCGAGACTTTTTCGGGTTTTAAAGGAAGTGGATATAATTTCATACCCTCTCTCCTCCCGATTTCTAAACGAGGCTTCGCGCTCATTTTTTCGTTTTGACACCACCAACACGTCCCGTGGCCCTTTTCAAACCTATAATCTAGATTTTTTCGGGTTCTAAAGGAAGTGGATATAATTTCATACCCTCTCTCCTCCCGATTTCTAAACTAGGCTTCGTGCTCATTTTTTCGTTTTGACACCACCAACACATCTCGTGGCCCATTTCTAACCTATAATCGAGACTTTTTCGGGTTTTAAAGGAAGTGGATATAATTTCATAACCTCTCTCCTCACGATTTCTAAATGCGGCTTCGTGCTCGTTTTTTCGTTTTGACACCACCAACACGTCTCGTTGCCCATTTCTAACCTATAATCGAGACTTTTTCGGGTTTTAAAGGAAGTGGATATAATTTCATACCCTCTCTCCACCCGATTTCAAAACGAGGCTTCGCTCTCGTTTTTTCGTTTTGACACAACCAACACGTCTCGTGGCCCATTTCTAACCTATAATCGAGACTTTTTCGGGTTTTAAAGGAAGTGGATATAATTTCATACCCTCTCTCCTCCTGATTTCTAAACGAGGCTTCGCGCTCGTTTTTTCGTTTTGACACCACCAACACGTCCCGTGGCCCTTTTCAAACCTATAATCTAGATTTTTTCGGGTTTTAAAGGAAGTGGATATAATTTCATACCCTCTCTCCTCCCGATTTCTAAACTAGGCTTCGTGCTCATTTTTTCGTTTTGACACCACCAACACATCTCGTGGCCCATTTCTAACCTATAATCGAGACTTTTTCGGGTTTTAAAGGAAGTGGATATAATTTCATAACCTCTCTCCTCACGATTTCTAAATGCGGCTTCGTGCTCGTTTTTTCGTTTTGACACCACCAACGCGTCTCGTTGCCCATTTCTAACCTATAATCGAGACTTTTTCGGATTTTAAAGGAAGTGGATATATTTTCATACCCACTCTCCTCCCGATTTCTAAACGAGGCTTCGCGCTCGTTTTTTCGTTTTGACACAACCAACACGTCTCGTGGCCCATTTCTAACCTATAATCGAGACTTTTTCGGGTTTTAAAGGAAGTGGATATAATTTCATACCCTCTCTCCTCCCGATTTCTAAACGAGGCTTCGCGCTCATTTTTTCGTTTTGACACCACCAACACGTCCCGTGGCCCTTTTCAAACCTATAATCTAGATTTTTTCGGATTTTAAAGGAAGTGGATATAATTTCATACCCTCTCTCCTCCCGATTTCTAAACTAGGCTTCGTGCTCATTTTTTCGTTTTGACACCACCAACACATCTCGTGGCCCATTTCTAACCTATAATCGAGACTTTTTCGGGTTTTAAAGGAAGTGGATATAATTTCATAACCTCTCTCCTCACGATTTCTAAATGCGGCTTCGTGCTCGTTTTTTCGTTTTGACACCACTAACGCGTCTCGTTGCCCATTTCTAACCTATAATCGAGACTTTTTCGGATTTTAAAGGAAGTGGATATATTTTCATACCCACTCTCCTCCCGATTTCTAAACGAGGCTTCGCGCTCGTTTTTTCGTTTTAACACAACCAACACGTCTCGTGGCCCATTTCTAACCTATAATCGAGACTTTTTCGGGTTTTAAAGGAAGTGGATATAATTTCATACCCTCTCTCCTCCTGATTTCTAAACGAGGCTTCGCGCTCATTTTTTCGTTTTGACACCACCAACACGTCCCGTGGCCCTTTTCAAACCTATAATCTAGATTTTTTCGGGTTCTAAAGGAAGTGGATATAATTTCATACCCTCTCTCCTCCCGATTTCTAAACTAGGCTTCGTGCTCATTTTTTCGTTTTGACACCACCAACACATCTCGTGGCCCATTTCTAACCTATAATCGAGACTTTTTCGGGTTTTAAAGGAAGTGGATATAATTTCATAACCTCTCTCCTCACGATTTCTAAATGCGGCTTCGTGCTTGTTTTTTCGTTTTGACACCACCAACACGTCTCGTTGCCCATTTCTAACCTATAATCGAGACTTTTTCGGGTTTTAAAGGAAGTGGATATAATTTCATACCCTCTCTCCTCCCGATTTCAAAACGAGGCTTCGCTCTCGTTTTTTCGTTTTGACACCACCAACACATCTCGTGGCCCATTTCTAACCTATAATCGAGACTTTTTCGGGTTTTAAAGGAAGTGGATATAATTTCATACCCTCTCTCCTCCCAATTTCTAAACGAGGCTTCGCGCTCGTTTTTTCGTTTTGACACCACCAACACGTCCCGTGGCCCTTTTCAAACCTATAATCTAGATTTTTTTGGGTTTTAAAGGAAGTGGATATAATTTCATACCCTCTCTCCTCCCGATTTCTAAACTAGGCTTCGTGCTCATTTTTTCATTTTGACAGCACCAACACATCTCGTGGCCCATTTCTAACCTATAATCGAGACTTTTTCGGGTTTTAAAGGAAGTGGATATAATTTCATAACCTCTCTCCTCACAATTTCTAAATGCGGCTTCGTGCTCGTTTTTTCGTTTTGACACCACCAACACGTCTCGTTGCCCATTTCTAACCTATAATCGAGACTTTTTCGGATTTTAAAGGAAGTAGATATATTTTCATACCCACTCTCCTCCCGATTTCTAAACGAGGCTTCGCGCTCGTTTTTTCGTTTTGACACAACCAACACGTCTCGTGGCCCATTTCTAACCTATAATCGAGACTTTTTCGGGTTTTAAAGGAAGTGGATATAATTTCATACCCTCTCTCCTCCCGATTTCTAAACTAGGCTTCGTGCTCATTTTTTCGTTTTGACAGCACCAACACATCTCGTGGCCCATTTCTAACCTATAATCGAGACTTTTTCGGGTTTTAAAGGAAGTGGATATAATTTCATAACCTCTCTCCTCACGATTTCTAAATGCGGCTTCGTGCTCGTTTTTTCGTTTTGACACCACCAACACGTCTCGTTGCCCATTTCTAACCTATAATCGAGACTTTTTCGGGTTTTAAAGGAAGTGGATATAATTTCATACCCTCTCTCCACCCGATTTCAAAACGAGGCTTCGCTCTCGTTTTTTCGTTTTGACACAACCAACACGTCTCGTGGCCCATTTCTAACCTATAATCGAGACTTTTTCGGGTTTTAAAGGAAGTGGATATAATTTCATACCCTCTCTCCTCCTGATTTCTAAACGAGGCTTCGCGCTCGTTTTTTCGTTTTGACACCACCAACACGTCCCGTGGCCCTTTTCAAACCTATAATCTAGATTTTTTCGGGTTTTAAAGGAAGTTGATATAATTTCATACCCTCTCTCCTCCCGATTTCTAAACTAGGCTTCGTGCTCATTTTTTCGTTTTGACACCACCAACACATCTCGTGGCCCATTTCTAACCTATAATCGAGACTTTTTCGGGTTTTAAAGGAAGTGGATATAATTTCATAACCTCTCTCCTCACGATTTCTAAATGCGGCTTCGTGCTCGTTTTTTCGTTTTGACACCACCAACGCGTCTCGTTGCCCATTTCTAACCTATAATCGAGACTTTTTCGGATTTTAAAGGAAGTGGATATATTTTCATACCCACTCTCCTCCCGATTTCTAAACGAGGCTTCGCGCTCGTTTTTTCGTTTTGACACAACCAACACGTCTCGTGGCCCATTTCTAACTTATAATCGAGACTTTTTCGGGTTTTAAAAGAAGTGGATATAATTTCATACCCTCTCTCCTCCCGATTTCAAAACGAGGCTTCGCTCTCGTTTTTTCGTTTTGACACAACCAACACGTCTCGTGGCCCATTTCTAACCTATAATCGAGACATTTTCGGGTTTTAAAGGAAGTGGATATAATTTCATAACCTCTCTCCTCACGATTTCTAAATGCGGCTTTGTGCTCGTTTTTTCGTTTTGACACCACCAACACATCTCGTGGCCCATTTCTAACCTATAATCGAGACTTTTTCGGATTTTAAAGGAAGTGGATATAATTTCATACCCTCTCTCCTCCCAATTTCTAAACGAGGCTTCGCGCTCGTTTTTTCGTTTTGACACCACCAACACGTCCCGTGGCCCTTTTCAAACCTATAATCTAGATTTTTTCGGGTTTTAAAGGAAGTGGATATAATTTCATACCCTCTCTCCTCCCGATTTCTAAACTAGGCTTCGTGCTCATTTTTTCGTTTTGACAGCACCAACACATCTCGTGGCCCATTTCTAACCTATAATCGAGACATTTTCGGGTTTTAAAGGAAGTGGATTTAATTTCATAACCTCTCTCCTCACGATTTCTAAATGCGGCTTCGTGCTCGTTTTTTCGTTTTGACACCACCAACACGTCTCGTTGCCCATTTCTAACCTATAATCGAGACTTTTTCGGGTTTTAAAGGAAGTGGATATAATTTCATACCCTCTCTCCTCCCGATTTCTAAACGAGGCTTCGCGCTCATTTTTTCGTTTTGACACCACCAACACGTCCCGTGGCCCTTTTCAAACCTATAATCTAGATTTTTTCGGGTTTTAAAGGAAGTGGATATAATTTCATACCCTCTCTCCTCCCGATTTCTAAACTAGGCTTCGTGCTCATTTTTTCGTTTTGACACCACCAACACATCTCGTGGCCCATTTCTAACCTATAATCGAGACTTTTTCGGGTTTTAAAGGAAGTGGATATAATTTCATAACCTCTCTCCTCACGATTTCTAAATGCGGCTTCGTGCTCGTTTTTTCGTTTTGACACCACCAACGCGTCTCGTTGCCCATTTCTAACCTATAATCGAGACTTTTTCGGATTTTAAAGGAAGTGGATATATTTTCATACCCACTCTCCTCCCGATTTCTAAACGAGGCTTCGCGCTCGTTTTTTCGTTTTGACACAACCGACACGTCTCGTGGCCCATTTCTAACCTATAATCGAGACTTTTTCGGGTTTTAAAAGAAGTGGATATAATTTCATACCCTCTCTCCTCCCGATTTCAAAACGAGGCTTCGCTCTCGTTTTTTCGTTTTGACACAACCAACACGTCTCGTGGCCCATTTCTAACCTATAATCGAGACATTTTCGGGTTTTAAAGGAAGTGGATATAATTTCATAACCTCTCTCCTCACGATTTCTAAATGCGGCTTCGTGCTCGTTTTTTCGTTTTGACACCACCAACACGTCTCGTTGCCCATTTCTAACCTATAATCGAGACTTTTTCGGATTTTAAAGGAAGTGGATATAATTTCATACCCTCTCTCCTCCCAATTTCTAAACGAGGCTTCGCGCTCGTTTTTTCGTTTTGACACCACCAACACGTCCCGTGGCCCTTTTCAAACCTATAATCTAGATTTTTTCGGGTTTTAAAGGAAGTGGATATAATTTCATACCCTCTCTCCTCCCGATTTCTAAACTAGGCTTCGTGCTTATTTTTTCGTTTTGACAGCACCAACACATCTCGTGGCCCATTTCTAACCTATAATCGAGACATTTTCGGGTTTTAAAGGAAGTGGATATAATTTCATAACCTCTCTCCTCACGATTTCTAAATGCGGCTTCGTGCTCGTTTTTTCGTTTTGACACCACCAACACGTCTCGTTGCCCATTTCTAACCTATAATCGAGACTTTTTCGGGTTTTAAAGGAATTGGATATAATTTCATACCCTCTCTCCTCCCGATTTCTAAACGAGGCTTCGCGCTCATTTTTTCGTTTTGACACCACCAACACGTTCTGTGGCCCTTTTCAAACCTATAATTTAGATTTTTTCGGGTTTTAAAGGAAGTGGATATAATTTCATACCCTCTCTCCTCCGGATTTCTAAACTAGGCTTCGTGCTCATTTTTTCGTTTTGACACCACCAACACTTCTCGTGGCCCATTTCTAACCTATAATCGAGACTTTTTCGGGTTTTAAAGGAAGTGGATATAATTTCATAACCTCTCTCCTCACGATTTCTAAATGCGGCTTCGTGCTCGTTTTTTCGTTTTGACACCACCAACGCGTCTCGTTGCCCATTTCTAACCTATAATCGAGACTTTTTCGGATTTTAAAGGAAGTGGATATATTTTCATACCTACTCTCCTCCCGATTTCTAAACGAGGCTTCGCGCTCGTTTTTCGTTTTAACACAACCAACACGTCTCGTGGCCCATTTCTAACCTATAATCGAGACTTTTTCGGGTTTTAAAGGAAGTGGATATAATTTCATACCCTCTCTCCTCCCGATTTCTAAACGAGGCTTCGCGCTCATTTTTTCGTTTTGACACCACCAACACGTCCCGTGGCCCTTTTCAAACCTATAATCTAGATTTTTTCGGATTTTAAAGGAAGTGGATATAATTTCATACCCTCTCTCCTTCCGATTTCTAAACTAGGCTTCGTGCTCATTTTTTCGTTTTGACACCACCAACACATCTCGTGGCCCATTTCTAACCTATAATCGAGACTTTTTCGGGTTTTAAAGGAAGTGGATATAATTTCATAACCTCTCTCCTCACGATTTCTAAATGCGGCTTCGTGCTCGTTTTTTCGTTTTGACACCACCAACGCGTCTCGTTGCCCATTTCTAACTTATAATCGAGACTTTTTCGGATTTTAAAGGAAGTGGATATATTTTCATACCCACTCTCCTCCCGATTTCTAAACGAGGCTTCGCGCTCGTTTTTTCGTTTTAACACAACCAACACGTCTCGTGGCCCATTTCTAACCTATAATCGAGACTTTTTCGGGTTTTAAAGGAAGTGGATATAATTTCATACCCTCTCTCCTCCTGATTTCTAAACGAGGCTTCGCGCTCATTTTTTCGTTTTGACACCACCAACACGTCCCGTGGCCCTTTTCAAACCTATAATCTAGATTTTTTCGGGTTCTAAAGGAAGTGGATATAATTTCATACCCTCTCTCCTCCCGATTTCTAAACTAGGCTTCGTGCTCATTTTTTCGTTTTGACACCACCAACACATCTCGTGGCCCATTTCTAACCTATAATCGAGACTTTTTCGGGTTTTAAAGGAAGTGGATATAATTTCATAACCTCTCTCCTCACGATTTCTAAATGCGGCTTCGTGCTCGTTTTTTCGTTTTGACACCACCAACACGTCTCGTTGCCCATTTCTAACCTATAATCGAGACTTTTTCGGGTTTTAAAGGAAGTGGATATAATTTCATACCCTCTCTCCTCCCGATTTCAAAACGAGGCTTCGCTCTCGTTTTTTCGTTTTGACACCACCAACACATCTCGTGGCCCATTTCTAACCTATAATCGAGACTTTTTCGGGTTTTAAAGGAAGTTGATATAATTTCATACCCTCTCTCCTCCCAATTTCTAAACGAGGCTTCGCGCTCGTTTTTTCGTTTTGACACCACCAACACATCCCGTGGCCCTTTTCAAACCTATAATCTAGATTTTTTTGGGTTTTAAAGGAAGTGGATATAATTTCATACCCTCTCTCCTCCCGATTTCTAAACTAGGCTTCGTGCTCATTTTTTCGTTTTGACAGCACCAACACATCTCGTGGCCCATTTCTAACCTATAATCGAGACTTTTTCGGGTTTTAAAGGAAGTGGATATAATTTCATAACCTCTCTCCTCACGATTTCTAAATGCGGCTTCGTGCTCGTTTTTTCGTTTTGACACCACCAACACGTCTCGTTGCCCATTTCTAACCTATAATCGAGACTTTTTCGGATTTTAAAGGAAGTAGATATATTTTCATACCCACTCTCCTCCCGATTTCTAAACGAGGCTTCGCGCTCGTTTTTTCGTTTTGACACAACCAACACGTCTCGTGGCCCATTTCTAACCTATAATCGAGACTTTTTCGGGTTTTAAAGGAAGTGGATATAATTTCATACCCTCTCTCCTCCCGATTTCAAAACGAGGCTTCGCTCTCGTTTTTTCGTTTTGACACCACCAACACATCTCGTGGCCCATTTCTAACCTATAATCGAGACTTTTTCGGGTTTTAAAGGAAGTGGATATAATTTCATACCCTCTCTCCTCCCAATTTCTAAACGAGGCTTCGCGCTCGTTTTTTCGTTTTGACACCACCAACACGTCCCGTGGCCCTTTTCAAACCTATAATCTAGATTTTTTCGGGTTCTAAAGGAAGTGGATATAATTTCATACCCTCTCTCCTCCCGATTTCTAAACTAGGCTTCGTGCTCATTTTTTCGTTTTGACACCACCAACACATCTCGTGGCCCATTTCTAACCTATAATCGAGACTTTTTCGGGTTTTAAAGGAAGTGGATATAATTTCATAACCTCTCTCCTCACGATTTCTAAATGCGGCTTCGTGCTCGTTTTTTCGTTTTGACACCACCAACACGTCTCGTTGCCCATTTCTAACCTATAATCGAGACTTTTTCGGGTTTTAAAGGAAGTGGATATAATTTCATACCCTCTCTCCTCCCGATTTCTAAACTAGGCTTCGTGCTCATTTTTTCGTTTTGACAGCACCAACACATCTCGTGGCCCATTTCTAACCTATAATCGAGACATTTTCGGGTTTTAAAGGAAGTGGATTTAATTTCATAACCTCTCTCCTCACGATTTCTAAATGCGGCTTCGTGCTCGTTTTTTCGTTTTGACACCACCAACACGTCTCGTTGCCCATTTCTAACCTATAATCGAGACTTTTTCGGGTTTTAAAGGAAGTGGATATAATTTCATACCCTCTCTCCTCCCGATTTCTAAACGAGGCTTCGCGCTCATTTTTTCGTTTTGACACCACCAACACGTCCCGTGGCCCTTTTCAAACCTATAATCTAGATTTTTTCGGGTTTTAAAGGAAGTGGATATAATTTCATACCCTCTCTCCTCCCGATTTCTAAACTAGGCTTCGTGCTCATTTTTTCGTTTTGACACCACCAACACATCTCGTGGCCCATTTCTAACCTATAATCGAGACTTTTTCGGGTTTTAAAGGAAGTGGATATAATTTCATAACCTCTCTCCTCACGATTTCTAAATGCGGCTTCGTGCTCGTTTTTTCGTTTTGACACCACCAACGCGTCTCGTTGCCCATTTCTAACCTATAATCGAGACTTTTTCGGATTTTAAAGGAAGTGGATATATTTTCATACCCACTCTCCTCCCGATTTCTAAACGAGGCTTCGCGCTCGTTTTTTCGTTTTGACACAACCGACACGTCTCGTGGCCCATTTCTAACCTATAATCGAGACTTTTTCGGGTTTTAAAAGAAGTGGATATAATTTCATACCCTCTCTCCTCCCGATTTCAAAACGAGGCTTCGCTCTCGTTTTTTCGTTTTGACACAACCAACACGTCTCGTGGCCCATTTCTAACCTATAATCGAGACATTTTCGGGTTTTAAAGGAAGTGGATATAATTTCATAACCTCTCTCCTCACGATTTCTAAATGCGGCTTCGTGCTCGTTTTTTCGTTTTGACACCACCAACACGTCTCGTTGCCCATTTCTAACCTATAATCGAGACTTTTTCGGATTTTAAAGGAAGTGGATATAATTTCATACCCTCTCTCCTCCCAATTTCTAAACGAGGCTTCGCGCTCGTTTTTTCGTTTTGACACCACCAACACGTCCCGTGGCCCTTTTCAAACCTATAATCTAGATTTTTTCGGGTTTTAAAGGAAGTGGATATAATTTCATACCCTCTCTCCTCCCGATTTCTAAACTAGGCTTCGTGCTCATTTTTTCGTTTTGACAGCACCAACACATCTCGTGGCCCATTTCTAACCTATAATCGAGACATTTTCGGGTTTTAAAGGAAGTGGATATAATTTCATAACCTCTCTCCTCACGATTTCTAAATGCGGCTTCGTGCTCGTTTTTTCGTTTTGACACCACCAACACGTCTCGTTGCCCATTTCTAACCTATAATCGAGACTTTTTCGGGTTTTAAAGGAAGTGGATATAATTTCATACCCTCTCTCCTCCCGATTTCTAAACGAGGCTTCGCGCTCATTTTTTCGTTTTGACACCACCAACACGTTCTGTGGCCCTTTTCAAACCTATAATTTAGATTTTTTCGGGTTTTAAAGGAAGTGGATATAATTTCATACCCTCTCTCCTCCGGATTTCTAAACTAGGCTTCGTGCTCATTTTTTCGTTTTGACACCACCAACACTTCTCGTGGCCCATTTCTAACCTATAATCGAGACTTTTTCGGGTTTTAAAGGAAGTGGATATAATTTCATAACCTCTCTCCTCACGATTTCTAAATGCGGCTTCGTGCTCGTTTTTTCGTTTTGACACCACCAACGCGTCTCGTTGCCCATTTCTAACCTATAATCGAGACTTTTTCGGATTTTAAAGGAAGTGGATATATTTTCATACCTACTCTCCTCCCGATTTCTAAACGAGGCTTCGCGCTCGTTTTTCGTTTTAACACAACCAACACGTCTCGTGGCCCATTTCTAACCTATAATCGAGACTTTTTCGGGTTTTAAAGGAAGTGGATATAATTTCATACCCTCTCTCCTCCCGATTTCTAAACGAGGCTTCGCGCTCATTTTTTCGTTTTGACACCACCAACACGTCCCGTGGCCCTTTTCAAACCTATAATCTAGATTTTTTCGGATTTTAAAGGAAGTGGATATAATTTCATACCCTCTCTCCTCCCGATTTCTAAACTAGGCTTCGTGCTCATTTTTTCGTTTTGACACCACCAACACATCTCGTGGCCCATTTCTGACCTATAATCGAGACTTTTTCGGGTTTTAAAGGAAGTGGATATAATTTCATAACCTCTCTCCTCACGATTTCTAAATGCGGCTTCGTGCTCGTTTTTTCGTTTTGACACCACCAACGCGTCTCGTTGCCCATTTCTAACTTATAATCGAGACTTTTTCGGATTTTAAAGGAAGTGGATATATTTTCATACCCACTCTCCTCCCGATTTCTAAACGAGGCTTCGCGCTCGTTTTTTCGTTTTAACACAACCAACACGTCTCGTGGCCCATTTCTAACCTATAATCGAGACTTTTTCGGGTTTTAAAGGAAGTGGATATAATTTCATACCCTCTCTCCTCCTGATTTCTAAACGAGGCTTCGCGCTCATTTTTTCGTTTTGACACCACCAACACGTCCCGTGGCCCTTTTCAAACCTATAATCTAGATTTTTTCGGGTTCTAAAGGAAGTGGATATAATTTCATACCCTCTTTCCTCCCGATTTCTAAACTAGGCTTCGTGCTCATTTTTTCGTTTTGACACCACCAACACATCTCGTGGCCCATTTCTAACCTATAATCGAGACTTTTTCGGGTTTTAAAGGAAGTGGATATAATTTCATAACCTCTCTCCTCACGATTTCTAAATGCGGCTTCGTGCTCGTTTTTTCGTTTTGACACCACCAACACGTCTCGTTGCCCATTTCTAACCTATAATCGAGACTTTTTCGGGTTTTAAAGGAAGTGGATATAATTTCATACCCTCTCTCCTCCCGATTTCAAAACGAGGCTTCGCTCTCGTTTTTTCGTTTTGACACCACCAACACATCTCGTGGCCCATTTCTAACCTATAATCGAGACTTTTTCGGGTTTTAAAGGAAGTGGATATAATTTCATACCCTCTCTCCTCCCAATTTCTAAACGAGGCTTCGCGCTCGTTTTTTCGTTTTGACACCACCAACACATCCCGTGGCCCTTTTCAAACCTATAATCTAGATTTTTTTGGGTTTTAAAGGAAGTGGATATAATTTCATACCCTCTCTCCTCCCGATTTCTAAACTAGGCTTCGTGCTCATTTTTTCGTTTTGACAGCACCAACACATCTCGTGGCCCATTTCTAACCTATAATCGAGACTTTTTCGGGTTTTAAAGGAAGTGGATATAATTTCATAACCTCTCTCCTCACGATTTCTAAATGCGGCTTCGTGCTCGTTTTTTCGTTTTGACACCACCAACACGTCTCGTTGCCCATTTCTAACCTATAATCGAGACTTTTTCGGATTTTAAAGGAAGTAGATATATTTTCATACCCACTCTCCTCCCGATTTCTAAACGAGGCTTCGCGCTCGTTTTTTCGTTTTGACACAACCAACACGTCTCGTGGCCCATTTCTAACCTATAATCGAGACTTTTTCGGGTTTTAAAGGAAGTGGATATAATTTCATACCCTCTCTCCTCCCGATTTCAAAACGAGGCTTCGCTCTCGTTTTTTCGTTTTGACACCACCAACACATCTCGTGGCCCATTTCTAACCTATAATCGAGACTTTTTCGGGTTTTAAAGGAAGTGGATATAATTTCATACCCTCTCTCCTCCCAATTTCTAAACGAGGCTTCGCGCTCGTTTTTTCGTTTTGACACCACCAACACGTCCCGTGGCCCTTTTCAAACCTATAATCTAGATTTTTTCGGGTTCTAAAGGAAGTGGATATAATTTCATACCCTCTCTCCTCCCGATTTCTAAACTAGGCTTCGTGCTCATTTTTTCGTTTTGACACCACCAACACATCTCGTGGCCCATTTCTAACCTATAATCGAGACTTTTTCGGGTTTTAAAGGAAGTGGATATAATTTCATAACCTCTCTCCTCACGATTTCTAAATGCGGCTTCGTGCTCGTTTTTTCGTTTTGACACCACCAACACGTCTCGTTGCCCATTTCTAACCTATAATCGAGACTTTTTCGGGTTTTAAAGGAAGTGGATATAATTTCATACCCTCTCTCCTCCCCATTCTAAACTAGGCTTCGTGCTCATTTTTTCGTTTTGACACCACCAACACATCTCGTGGCCAATTTCTAACCTATAATCGAGACTTTTTCGGGTTTTAACGGAAGTGGATATAATTTCATAACCTCTCTCCTCACGATTTCTAAATGCGGCTTCGTGCTCGTTTTTTCGTTTTGACACCACCAACACGTCTCGTTGCCCATTTCTAACCTATAATCGAGACTTTTTCGGATTTTAAAGGAAGTGGATATATTTTCATACCCACTCTCCTCCCGATTTCTAAACGAGGCTTCGCGCTCGTTTTTTCGTTTTGACACAACAACACGTCTCGTGGCCCATTTCTAACCTATAATCGAGACATTTTCGGGTTTTAAAGGAAGTGGATATAATTTCATAACCTCTCTCCTCACGATTTCTAAATGCGGCTTTGTGCTCGTTTTTTCGTTTTGACACCACCAACACATCTCGTGGCCCATTTCTAACCTATAATCGAGACTTTTTCGGATTTTAAAGGAAGTGGATATAATTTCATACCCTCTCTCCTCCCAATTTCTAAACGAGGCTTCGCGCTCGTTTTTTCGTTTTGACACCACCAACACGTCCCGTGGCCCTTTTCAAACCTATAATCTAGATTTTTTCGGGTTTTAAAGGAAGTGGATATAATTTCATACCCTCTCTCCTCCCGATTTCTAAACTAGGCTTCGTGCTCATTTTTTCGTTTTGACAGCACCAACACATCTCGTGGCCCATTTCTAACCTATAATCGAGACATTTTCGGGTTTTAAAGGAAGTGGATTTAATTTCATAACCTCTCTCCTCACGATTTCTAAATGCGGCTTCGTGCTCGTTTTTTCGTTTTGACACCACCAACACGTCTCGTTGCCCATTTCTAACCTATAATCGAGACTTTTTCGGGTTTTAAAGGAAGTGGATATAATTTCATACCCTCTCTCCTCCCGATTTCTAAACGAGGCTTCGCGCTCATTTTTTCGTTTTGACACCACCAACACGTCCCGTGGCCCTTTTCAAACCTATAATCTAGATTTTTTCGGGTTTTAAAGGAAGTGGATATAATTTCATACCCTCTCTCCTCCCGATTTCTAAACTAGGCTTCGTGCTCATTTTTTCGTTTTGACACCACCAACACATCTCGTGGCCCATTTCTAACCTATAATCGAGACTTTTTCGGGTTTTAAAGGAAGTGGATATAATTTCATAACCTCTCTCCTCACGATTTCTAAATGCGGCTTCGTGCTCGTTTTTTCGTTTTGACACCACCAACGCGTCTCGTTGCCCATTTCTAACCTATAATCGAGACTTTTTCGGATTTTAAAGGAAGTGGATATATTTTCATACCCACTCTCCTCCCGATTTCTAAACGAGGCTTCGCGCTCGTTTTTTCGTTTTGACACAACCGACACGTCTCGTGGCCCATTTCTAACCTATAATCGAGACTTTTTCGGGTTTTAAAAGAAGTGGATATAATTTCATACCCTCTCTCCTCCCGATTTCAAAACGAGGCTTCGCTCTCGTTTTTTCGTTTTGACACAACCAACACGTCTCGTGGCCCATTTCTAACCTATAATCGAGACATTTTCGGGTTTTAAAGGAAGTGGATATAATTTCATAACCTCTCTCCTCACGATTTCTAAATGCGGCTTCGTGCTCGTTTTTTCGTTTTGACACCACCAACACGTCTCGTTGCCCATTTCTAACCTATAATCGAGACTTTTTCGGATTTTAAAGGAAGTGGATATAATTTCATACCCTCTCTCCTCCCAATTTCTAAACGAGGCTTCGCGCTCGTTTTTTCGTTTTGACACCACCAACACGTCCCGTGGCCCTTTTCAAACCTATAATCTAGATTTTTTCGGGTTTTAAAGGAAGTGGATATAATTTCATACCCTCTCTCCTCCCGATTTCTAAACTAGGCTTCGTGCTCATTTTTTCGTTTTGACAGCACCAACACATCTCGTGGCCCATTTCTAACCTATAATCGAGACATTTTCGGGTTTTAAAGGAAGTGGATATAATTTCATAACCTCTCTCCTCACGATTTCTAAATGCGGCTTCGTGCTCGTTTTTTCGTTTTGACACCACCAACACGTCTCGTTGCCCATTTCTAACCTATAATCGAGACTTTTTCGGGTTTTAAAGGAAGTGGATATAATTTCATACCCTCTCTCCTCCCGATTTCTAAACGAGGCTTCGCGCTCATTTTTTCGTTTTGACACCACCAACACGTTCTGTGGCCCTTTTCAAACCTATAATTTAGATTTTTTCGGGTTTTAAAGGAAGTGGATATAATTTCATACCCTCTCTCCTCCGGATTTCTAAACTAGGCTTCGTGCTCATTTTTTCGTTTTGACACCACCAACACTTCTCGTGGCCCATTTCTAACCTATAATCGAGACTTTTTCGGGTTTTAAAGGAAGTGGATATAATTTCATAACCTCTCTCCTCACGATTTCTAAATGCGGCTTCGTGCTCGTTTTTTCGTTTTGACACCACCAACGCGTCTCGTTGCCCATTTCTAACCTATAATCGAGACTTTTTCGGATTTTAAAGGAAGTGGATATATTTTCATACCCACTCTCCTCCCGATTTCTAAACGAGGCTTCGCGCTCGTTTTTTCGTTTTAACACAACCAACACGTCTCGTGGCCCATTTCTAACCTATAATCGAGACTTTTTCGGGTTTTAAAGGAAGTGGATATAATTTCATACCCTCTCTCCTCCCGATTTCTAAACGAGGCTTCGCGCTCATTTTTTCGTTTTGACACCACCAACACGTCCCGTGGCCCTTTTCAAACCTATAATCTAGATTTTTTCGGATTTTAAAGGAAGTGGATATAATTTCATACCCTCTCTCCTCCCGATTTCTAAACTAGGCTTCGTGCTCATTTTTTCGTTTTGACACCACCAACACATCTCGTGGCCCATTTCTAACCTATAATCGAGACTTTTTCGGGTTTTAAAGGAAGTGGATATAATTTCATAACCTCTCTCCTCACGATTTCTAAATGCGGCTTCGTGCTCGTTTTTTCGTTTTGACACCACCAACGCGTCTCGTTGCCCATTTCTAACCTATAATCGAGACTTTTTCGGATTTTAAAGGAAGTGGATATATTTTCATACCCACTCTCCTCCCGATTTCTAAACGAGGCTTCGCGCTCGTTTTTTCGTTTTAACACAACCAACACGTCTCGTGGCCCATTTCTAACCTATAATCGAGACTTTTTCGGGTTTTAAAGGAAGTGGATATAATTTCATACCCTCTCTCCTCCTGATTTCTAAACGAGGCTTCGCGCTCAATTTTTCGTTTTGACACCACCAACACGTCCCGTGGCCCTTTTCAAACCTATAATCTAGATTTTTTCGGGTTCTAAAGGAAGTGGATATAATTTCATACCCTCTCTCCTCCCGATTTCTAAACTAGGCTTCGTGCTCATTTTTTCGTTTTGACACCACCAACACATCTCGTGGCCCATTTCTAACCTATAATCGAGACTTTTTCGGGTTTTAAAGGAAGTGGATATAATTTCATAACCTCTCTCCTCACGATTTCTAAATGCGGCTTCGTGCTTGTTTTTTCGTTTTGACACCACCAACACGTCTCGTTGCCCATTTCTAACCTATAATCGAAACTTTTTCGGGTTTTAAAGGAAGTGGATATAATTTCATACCCTCTCTCCTCCCGATTTCAAAACGAGGCTTTGCTCTCGTTTTTTCGTTTTGACACCACCAACACATCTCGTGGCCCATTTCTAACCTATAATCGAGACTTTTTCGGGTTTTAAAGGAAGTGGATATAATTTCATACCCTCTCTCCTCCCAATTTCTAAACGAGGCTTCGCGCTCGTTTTTTCGTTTTGACACCACCAACACGTCCCGTGGCCCTTTTCAAACCTATAATCTAGATTTTTTTGGGTTTTAAAGGAAGTGGATATAATTTCATACCCTCTCTCCTCCCGATTTCATACCCTCTCTCCTCCCGATTTCTAAACTAGGCTTCGTGCTCATTTTTTCGTTTTGACAGCACCAACACATCTCGTGGCCCATTTCTAACCTATAATCGAGACTTTTTCGGGTTTTAAAGGAAGTGGATATAATTTCATAACCTCTCTCCTCACGATTTCTAAATGCGGCTTCGTGCTCGTTTTTTCGTTTTGACACCACCAACACGTCTCGTTGCCCATTTCTAACCTATAA
This sequence comes from Thalia dealbata, assembly GCA_030544415.1. Classification (NCBI taxonomy): domain Eukaryota; kingdom Viridiplantae; phylum Streptophyta; class Magnoliopsida; order Zingiberales; family Marantaceae; genus Thalia; species Thalia dealbata. The sequence goes on along the minus strand of CM060458.1, from coordinate 11,955,877 downwards.
TCGAGACTTTTTCGGATTTTAAAGGAAGTAGATATATTTTCATACCCACTCTCCTCCCGATTTCTAAACGAGGCTTCGCGCTCGTTTTTTCGTTTTGACACAACCAACACGTCTCGTGGCCCATTTCTAACCTATAATCGAGACTTTTTCGGGTTTTAAAGGAAGTGGATATAATTTCATACCCTCTCTCCTCCCGATTTCAAAACGAGGCTTCGCTCTCGTTTTTTCGTTTTGACACAACCAACACGTCTCGTGGCCCATTTCTAACCTATAATCGAGACATTTTCGGGTTTTAGAGGAAGTGGATATAATTTCATAACCTCTCTCCTCACGATTTCTAAATCCGGCTTCGTGCTCGTTTTTTCGTTTTGACACTACCAACACATCTCGTGGCCCATTTCTAACCTATAATCGAGACTTTTTCGGGTTTTAAAGGAAGTGGATATAATTTCATACCCTCTCTCCTCCCAATTTCTAAACGAGGCTTCGCGCTCGTTTTTTCGTTTTGACACCACCAACACGTCCCGTGGCCCTTTTCAAACCTATAATCTAGATTTTTTCGGGTTTTAAAGGAAGTGGATATAATTTCATACCCTCTCTCCTCCCGATTTCTAAACTAGGCTTCGTGCTCATTTTTTCGTTTTGACACCACCAACACATCTCGTGGCCCATTTCTAACCTATAATCGAGACTTTTTCGGGTTTTAAAGGAAGTGGATATAATTTCATAACCTCTCTCCTCACGATTTCTAAATGCGGCTTCGTGCTCGTTTTTTCGTTTTGACACCACCAACACGTCTCGTTGCCCATTTCTAACCTATAATCGAGACTTTTTCGGGTTTTAAAGGAAGTGGATATAATTTCATACCCTCTCTCCTCCCCATTCTAAACTAGGCTTCGTGCTCATTTTTTCGTTTTGACACCACCAACACATCTCGTGGCCAATTTCTAACCTATAATCGAGACTTTTTCGGGTTTTAACGGAAGTGGATATAATTTCATAACCTCTCTCCTCACGATTTCTAAATGCGGCTTCGTGCTCGTTTTTTCGTTTTGACACCACCAACACGTCTCGTTGCCCATTTCTAACCTATAATCGAGACTTTTTCGGATTTTAAAGGAAGTGGATATATATTCATACCCACTCTCCTCCCGATTTCTAAACGAGGCTTCGCGCTCGTTTTTTCGTTTTGACACAACAACACGTCTCGTGGCCCATTTCTAACCTATAATCGAGACTTTTTCGGGTTTTAAAGGAAGTGGATATAATTTCATACCCTCTCTCCTCCCGATTTCTAAACGAGGCTTCGCGCTCGTTTTTTCGTTTTGACACAACCAACACGTCTCGTGGCCCATTTCTAACCTATAATCGAGACTTTTTTGGGTTTTAAAGGAAGTGGATATAATTTCATACCCTCTCTCCTCCCGATTTCTAAACGAGGCTTCGCGCTCGTTTTTTCGTTTTAACACAACCAACACGTCTCGTGGCCCATTTCTAACCTATAATCGAGACTTTTTCGGGTTTTAAAGGAAGTGGATATAATTTCATACCCTCTCTCCTCCCGATTTCTAAACGAGGCTTCGCGCTCCTTTTTTCGTTTTGACACCACCAACACGTCCCGTGGCCCTTTTCAAACCTATAATCTAGATTTTTTCGGGTTCTAAAGGAAGTGGATATAATTTCATACCCTCTCTCCTCCCGATTTCTAAACTAGGCTTCGTGCTCATTTTTTCGTTTTGACACCACCAACACATCTCGTGGCCCATTTCTAACCTATAATCGAGACTTTTTCGGGTTTTAAAGGAAGTGGATATAATTTCATAACCTCTCTCCTCACGATTTCTAAATGCGGCTTCGTGCTCGTTTTTTCGTTTTGACACCACCAACACGTCTCGTTGCCCATTTCTAACCTATAATCGAGACTTTTTCGGGTTTTAAAGGAAGTGGATATAATTTCATACCCTCTCTCCACCCGATTTCAAAACGAGGCTTCGCTCTCGTTTTTTCGTTTTGACACAACCAACACGTCTCGTGGCCCATTTCTAACCTATAATCGAGACTTTTTCGGGTTTTAAAGGAAGTGGATATAATTTCATACCCTCTCTCCTCCTGATTTCTAAACGAGGCTTCGCGCTCGTTTTTTCGTTTTGACACCACCAACACGTCCCGTGGCCCTTTTCAAACCTATAATCTAGATTTTTTCGGGTTTTAAAGGAAGTGGATATAATTTCATACCCTCTCTCCTCCCGATTTCTAAACTAGGCTTCGTGCTCCTTTTTTCGTTTTGACACCACCAACACATCTCGTGGCCCATTTCTAACCTATAATCGAGACTTTTTCGGGTTTTAAAGGAAGTGGATATAATTTCATAACCTCTCTTCTCACGATTTCTAAATGCGGCTTCGTGCTCGTTTTTTCGTTTTGACACCACCAACGCGTCTCGTTGCCCATTTCTAACCTATAATCGAGACTTTTTCGGATTTTAAAGGAAGTGGATATATTTTCATACCCACTCTCCTCCCGATTTCTAAACGAGGCTTCGCGCTCGTTTTTTCGTTTTGACACAACCAACACGTCTCGTGGCCCATTTCTAACCTATAATCGAGACTTTTTCGGGTTTTAAAAGAAGTGGATATAATTTCATACCCTCTCTCCTCCCGATTTCAAAACGAGGCTTCGCTCTCGTTTTTTCGTTTTGACACAACCAACACGTCTTGTGGCCCATTTCTAACCTATAATCGAGACATTTTCGGGTTTTAAAGGAAGTGGATATAATTTCATAACCTCTCTCCTCACGATTTCTAAATGCGGCTTCGTGCTCGTTTTTTCGTTTTGACACCACCAACACATCTCGTGGCCCATTTCTAACCTATAATCGAGACTTTTTCGGATTTTAAAGGAAGTGGATATAATTTCATACCCTCTCTCCTCCCAATTTCTAAACGAGGCTTCGCGCTCGTTTTTTCGTTTTGACACCACCAACACGTCCCGTGGCCCTTTTCAAACCTATAATCTAGATTTTTTCGGGTTTTAAAGGAAGTGGATATAATTTCATACCCTCTCTCCTCCCGATTTCTAAACTAGGCTTCGTGCTCATTTTTTCGTTTTGACAGCACCAACACATCTCGTGGCCCATTTCTAACCTATAATCGAGACATTTTCGGGTTTTAAAGGAAGTGGATATAATTTCATAACCTCTCTCCTCACGATTTCTAAATGCGGCTTCGTGCTCGTTTTTTCGTTTTGACACCACCAACACGTCTCGTTGCCCATTTCTAACCTATAATCGAGACTTTTTCGGGTTTTAAAGGAAGTGGATATAATTTCATACCCTCTCTCCTCCCGATTTCTAAACGAGGCTTCGCGCTCATTTTTTCGTTTTGACACCACCAACACGTTCTGTGGCCCATTTCAAAGCTATAATTTAGATTTTTCCGGGTTTTAAAGGAAGTGGATATAATTTCATACCCTCTCTCCTCCGGATTTCTAAACTAGGCTTCGTGCTCATTTTTTCGTTTTGACACCACCAACACTTCTCGTGGCCCATTTCTAACCTATAATCGAGACTTTTTCGGGTTTTAAAGGAAGTGGATATAATTTCATAACCTCTCTCCTCACGATTTCTAAATGCGGCTTCGTGCTCGTTTTTTCGTTTTGACACCACCAACGCGTCTCGTTGCCCATTTCTAACCTATAATCGAGACTTTTTCGGATTTTAAAGGAAGTGGATATATTTTCATACCCACTCTCCTCCCGATTTCTAAACGAGGCTTCGCGCTCGTTTTTTCGTTTTAACACAACCAACACGTCTCGTGGCCCATTTCTAACCTATAATCGAGACTTTTTCGGGTTTTAAAGGAAGTGGATATAATTTCATACCCTCTCTCCTCCCGATTTCTAAACGAGGCTTCGCGCTCATTTTTTCGTTTTGACACCACCAACACGTCCCGTGGCCCTTTTCAAACCTATAATCTAGATTTTTTCGGATTTTAAAGGAAGTGGATATAATTTCATACCCTCTCTCCTCCCGATTTCTAAACTAGGCTTCGTGCTCATTTTTTCGTTTTGACACCACCAACACATCTCGTGGCCCATTTCTAACCTATAATCGAGACTTTTTCGGGTTTTAAAGGAAGTGGATATAATTTCATAACCTCTCTCCTCACGATTTCTAAATGCGGCTTCGTGCTCGTTTTTTCGTTTTGACACCACCAACGCGTCTCGTTGCCCATTTCTAACCTATAATCGAGACTTTTTCGGATTTTAAAGGAAGTGGATATATTTTCATACCCACTCTCCTCCCGATTTCTAAACGAGGCTTCGCGCTCGTTTTTTCGTTTTAACACAACCAACACGTCTCGTGGCCCATTTCTAACCTATAATCGAGACTTTTTCGGGTTTTAAAGGAAGTGGATATAATTTCATACCCTCTCTCCTCCTGATTTCTAAACGAGGCTTCGCGCTCAATTTTTCGTTTTGACACCACCAACACGTCCCGTGGCCCTTTTCAAACCTATAATCTAGATTTTTTCGGGTTCTAAAGGAAGTGGATATAATTTCATACCCTCTCTCCTCCCGATTTCTAAACTAGGCTTCGTGCTCATTTTTTCGTTTTGACACCACCAACACATCTCGTGGCCCATTTCTAACCTATAATCGAGACTTTTTCGGGTTTTAAAGGAAGTGGATATAATTTCATAACCTCTCTCCTCACGATTTCTAAATGCGGCTTCGTGCTTGTTTTTTCGTTTTGACACCACCAACACGTCTCGTTGCCCATTTCTAACCTATAATCGAAACTTTTTCGGGTTTTAAAGGAAGTGGATATAATTTCATACCCTCTCTCCTCCCGATTTCAAAACGAGGCTTTGCTCTCGTTTTTTCGTTTTGACACCACCAACACATCTCGTGGCCCATTTCTAACCTATAATCGAGACTTTTTCGGGTTTTAAAGGAAGTGGATATAATTTCATACCCTCTCTCCTCCCAATTTCTAAACGAGGCTTCGCGCTCGTTTTTTCGTTTTGACACCACCAACACGTCCCGTGGCCCTTTTCAAACCTATAATCTAGATTTTTTTGGGTTTTAAAGGAAGTGGATATAATTTCATACCCTCTCTCCTCCCGATTTCATACCCTCTCTCCTCCCGATTTCTAAACTAGGCTTCGTGCTCATTTTTTCGTTTTGACAGCACCAACACATCTCGTGGCCCATTTCTAACCTATAATCGAGACTTTTTCGGGTTTTAAAGGAAGTGGATATAATTTCAAAACCTCTCTCCTCACGATTTCTAAATGCGGCTTCGTGCTCGTTTTTTCGTTTTGACACCACCAACACGTCTCGTTGCCCATTTCTAACCTATAATCGAGACTTTTTCGGATTTTAAAGGAAGTAGATATATTTTCATACCCACTCTCCTCCCGATTTCTAAACGAGGCTTCGCGCTCGTTTTTTCGTTTTGACACAACCAACACGTCTCGTGGCCCATTTCTAACCTATAATCGAGACTTTTTCGGGTTTTAAAGGAAGTGGATATAATTTCATACCCTCTCTCCTCCCGATTTCAAAACGAGGCTTCGCTCTCGTTTTTTCGTTTTGACACAACCAACACGTCTCGTGGCCCATTTCTAACCTATAATCGAGACATTTTCGGGTTTTAGAGGAAGTGGATATAATTTCATAACCTCTCTCCTCACGATTTCTAAATCCGGCTTCGTGCTCGTTTTTTCGTTTTGACACTACCAACACATCTCGTGGCCCATTTCTAACCTATAATCGAGACTTTTTCGGGTTTTAAAGGAAGTGGATATAATTTCATACCCTCTCTCCTCCCAATTTCTAAACGAGGCTTCGCGCTCGTTTTTTCGTTTTGACACCACCAACACGTCCCGTGGCCCTTTTCAAACCTATAATCTAGATTTTTTCGGGTTTTAAAGGAAGTGGATATAATTTCATACCCTCTCTCCTCCCGATTTCTAAACTAGGCTTCGTGCTCATTTTTTCGTTTTGACACCACCAACACATCTCGTGGCCCATTTCTAACCTATAATCGAGACTTTTTCGGGTTTTAAAGGAAGTGGATATAATTTCATAACCTCTCTCCTCACGATTTCTAAATGCGGCTTCGTGCTCGTTTTTTCGTTTTGACACCACCAACACGTCTCGTTGCCCATTTCTAACCTATAATCGAGACTTTTTCGGATTTTAAAGGAAGTGGATATATTTTCATACCCACTCTCCTCCCGATTTCTAAACGAGGCTTCGCGCTCGTTTTTTCGTTTTGACACAACCAACACGTCTCGTGGCCCATTTCTAACCTATAATCGAGACTTTTTCGGGTTTTAAAGGAAGTGGATATAATTTCATACCCTCTCTCCTCCCGATTTCTAAACGAGGCTTCGCGCTCGTTTTTTCGTTTTAACACCACCAACACGTCCCGTGGCCCTTTTCAAACCTATAATCTAGATTTTTTCGGGTTTTAAAGGAAGTGGATATAATTTCATACCCTCTCTCCTCCCGATTTCTAAACTAGGCTTCGTGCTCATTTTTTCGTTTTGACACCACCAACACATCTCGTGGCCCATTTCTAACCTATAATCGAGACTTTTTCGGGTTTTAAAGGAAGTGGATATAATTTCATAACCTCTCTCCTCACGATTTCTAAATGCGGCTTCGTGCTCGTTTTTTCGTTTTGACACCACCAACACGTCTCGTTGCCCATTTCTAACCTATAATCGAGACTTTTTCGGATTTTAAAGGAAGTGGATATATTTTCATACCCACTCTCCTCCCGATTTCTAAACGAGGCTTCGCGCTCGTTTTTTCGTTTTGACACAACCAACACGTCTCGTGGCCCATTTCTAACCTATAATCGAGACTTTTTCGGGTTTTAAAGGAAGTGGATATAATTTCATACCCTCTCTCCTCCCGATTTCTAAACGAGGCTTCGCGCTCGTTTTTTCGTTTTGACACCACCAACACGTCCCGTGGCCCTTTTCAAACCTATAATCTAGATTTTTTCGGGTTTTAAAGGAAGTGGATATAATTTCATACCCTCTCTCCTCCCGATTTCTAAACTAGGCTTCGTGCTCATTTTTTCGTTTACACACCACCAACACATCTCGTGGCCCATTTCTAACCTATAATCGAGACTTTTTCGGGTTTTAAAGGAAGTGGATATAATTTCATAACCTCTCTCCTCACGATTTCTAAATGCGGCTTCGTGCTCGTTTTTTGGTTTTGACACCACCAACACGTCTCGTCGCCCATTTCTAACCTATAATCGAGACATTTTCGGGTTTTAAAGGAAGTGGATATAATTTCATACCCTATCTCCTCCCGATTTCAAAACGAGGCTTCGCTCTTGTTTTTTCGTTTTGACACAACCAACACGTCTCGTGGCCCATTTCTAACCTATAATCGAGACTTTTTCGTGTTTTAAAGGAAGTGGATATAATTTCATACCCTCTCTCCTCCCGATTCTAAACTAGGCTTCGTGCTCATTTTTTCGTTTTGACACCACCAACACATCTCGTGGCCAATTTCTAACCTATAATCGAGACTTTTTCGGGTTTTAAAGGAAGTGGATATAATTTCATAACCTCTCTCCTCACGATTTCTAAATGCGGCTTCGTGCTCGTTTTTTCGTTTTGACACCACCAACACGTCTCGTTGCCCATTTCTAACCTATAATCGAGACTTTTTCGGGTTTTAAAGGAAGTGGATATAATTTCATACCCTCTCTCCTCCCCATTCTAAACTAGGCTTCGTGCTCATTTTTTCGTTTTGACACCACCAACACATCTCGTGGCCAATTTCTAACCTATAATCGAGACTTTTTCGGGTTTTAAAGGAAGTGGATATAATTTCATAACCTCTCTCCTCACGATTTCTAAATGCGGCTTCGTGCTCGTTTTTTCGTTTTGACACCACCAACACGTCTCGTTGCCCATTTCTAACCTATAATCGAGACTTTTTCGGGTTTTAAAGGAAGTGGATATAATTTCATACCCTCTCTCCTCCCGATTTCTAAACGAGGCTTCGCGCTCGTTTTTTCGTTTTGACACCACCAACACGTCCCGTGGCCCTTTTCAAACCTATAATCTAGATTTTTTCGGGTTTTAAAGGAAGTGGATATAATTTCATACCCTCTCTCCTCCCGATTTCTAAACTAGGCTTCGTGCTCATTTTTTCGTTTACACACCACCAACACATCTCGTGGCCCATTTCTAACCTATAATCGAGACTTTTTCGGGTTTTAAAGGAAGTGGATATAATTTCATAACCTCTCTCCTCACGATTTCTAAATGCGGCTTCGTGCTCGTTTTTTGGTTTTGACACCACCAACACGTCTCGTCGCCCATTTCTAACCGATAATCGAGACATTTTCGGGTTTTAAAGGAAGTGGATATAATTTCATACCCTATCTCCTCCCGATTTCAAAACGAGGCTTCGCTCTAGTTTTTTCGTTTTGACACAACCAACACGTCTCGTGGCCCATTTCTAACCTATAATCGAGACTTTTTCGGGTTTTAAAGGAAGTGGATATAATTTCATACCCTCTCTCCTCCCGATTCTAAACTTGGCTTCGTGCTCATTTTTTCGTTTTGACACCACCAACACATCTCGTGGCCAATTTCTAACCTATAATCGAGACTTTTTCGGGTTTTAAAGGAAGTGGATATAATTTCATAACCTCTCTCCTCACGATTTCTAAATGCGGCTTCGTGCTCGTTTTTTCGTTTTGACACCACCAACACGTCTCGTTGCCCATTTCTAACCTATAATCGAGACTTTTTCGGGTTTTAAAGGAAGTGGATATAATTTCATACCCTCTCTCCTCCCCATTCTAAACTAGGCTTCGTGCTCATTTTTTCGTTTTGACACCACCAACACATCTCGTGGCCAATTTCTAACCTATAATCGAGACTTTTTCGGGTTTTAAAGGAAGTGGATATAATTTCATAACCTCTCTCCTCACGATTTCTAAATGCGGCTTCGTGCTCGTTTTTTCGTTTTGACACCACCAACACGTCTCGTTGCCCATTTCTAACCTATAATCGAGACTTTTTCGGATTTTAAAGGAAGTGGATATATTTTCATACCCACTCTCCTCCCGATTTCTAAACGAGGCTTCGCGCTCGTTTTTTCGTTTTGACACAACCAACACGTCTCGTGGCCCATTTCTAACCTATAATCGAGACTTTTTCGGGTTTTAAAGAAAGTGGATATAATTTCATACCCTCTCTCCTCCCGATTTCTAAACGAGGCTTCGCGCTCGTTTTTTCGTTTTGACACAACCAACACGTCTCGTGGCCCATTTCTAACCTATAATCGAGACTTTTTTGGGTTTTAAAGGAAGTGGATATAATTTCATACCCTCTCTCCTCCCGATTTCTAAACGAGGCTTCGCGCTCGTTTTTTCGTTTTAACACAACCAACACGTCTCGTGGCCCATTTCTAACCTATAATCGAGACTTTTTCGGGTTTTAAAGGAAGTGGATATAATTTCATACCCTCTCTCCTCCCGATTTCTAAACGAGGCTTCGCGCTCATTTTTTCGTTTTGACACCACCAACACGTCCCGTGGCCCTTTTCAAACCTATAATCTAGATTTTTTCGGGTTCTAAAGGAAGTGGATATAATTTCATACCCTCTCTCCTCCCGATTTCTAAACTAGGCTTCGTGCTCATTTTTTCGTTTTGACACCACCAACACATCTCGTGGCCCATTTCTAACCTATAATCGAGACTTTTTCGTGTTTTAAAGGAAGTGGATATAATTTCATAACCTCTCTCCTCACGATTTCTAAATGCGGCTTCGTGCTCGTTTTTTCGTTTTGACACCACCAACACGTCTCGTTGCCCATTTCTAACCTATAATCGAGACTTTTTCGGGTTTTAAAGGAAGTGGATATAATTTCATACCCTCTCTCCACCCGATTTCAAAACGAGGCTTCGCTCTCGTTTTTTCGTTTTGACACAACCAACACGTCTTGTGGCCCATTTCTAACCTATAATCGAGACTTTTTCGGGTTTTAAAGGAAGTGGATATAATTTCATACCCTCTCTCCTCCTGATTTCTAAACGAGGCTTCGCGCTCGTTTTTTCGTTTTGACACCACCAACACTTCCCGTGGCCCTTTTCAAACCTATAATCTAGATTTTTTCGGGTTTTAAAGGAAGTGGATATAATTTCATACCCTCTCTCCTCCCGATTTCTAAACTAGGCTTCGTGCTCATTTTTTCGTTTTGACACCACCAACACATCTCGTGGCCCATTTCTAACCTATAATCTAGACTTTTTCGGGTTTTAAAGGAAGTGGATATAATTTCATAACCTCTCTCCTCACGATTTCTAAATGCGGCTTCGTGCTCGTTTTTTCGTTTTGACACCACCAACGCGTCTCGTTGCCCATTTCTAACCTATAATCGAGTCTTTTTCGGATTTTAAAGGAAGTGGATATATTTTCATACCCACTCTCCTCCCGATTTCTAAACGAGGCTTCGCGCTCGTTTTTTCGTTTTGACACAACCAACACGTCTCGTGGCCCATTTCTAACCTATAATCGAGACTTTTTCGGGTTTTAAAAGAAGTGGATATAATTTCATACCCTCTCTCCTCCCGATTTCAAAACGAGGCTTCGCTCTCGTTTTTTCGTTTTGACACAACCAACACGTCTCGTGGCCCATTTCTAACCTATAATCGAGACTTTTTCGGGTTTTAAAAGAAGTGGATATAATTTCATACCCTCTCTCCTCCCGATTTCTAAACGAGGCTTCGCGCTCGTTTTTTCGTTTTGACACCACCAACACGTCCCGTGGCCCTTTTCAAACCTATAATCTAGATTTTTTCGGGTTTTAAAGGAAGTGGATATAATTTCATACCCTCTCTCCTCCCGATTTCTAAACTAGGCTTCGTGCTCATTTTTTCGTTTTGACAGCACCAACACATCTCGTGGCCCATTTCTAACCTATAATCGAGACATTTTCGGGTTTTAAAGGAAGTGGATATAATTTCATAACCTCTCTCCTCACGATTTCTAAATGCGGCTTCGTGCTCGTTTTTTCGTTTTGACACCACCAACACGTCTCGTTGCCCATTTCTAACCTATAATCGAGACTTTTTCGGATTTTAAAGGAAGTGGATATATTTTCATACCCACTCTCCTCCCGATTTCTAAACGAGGCTTCGCGCTCGTTTTTTCGTTTTGACACCACCAACACGTCCCGTGGCCCTTTTCAAACCTATAATCTAGATTTTTTCGGGTTTTAAAGGAAGTGGATATAATTTCATACCCTCTCTCCTCCCGATTTCTAAACTAGGCTTCGTGCTCATTTTTTCGTTTTGACAGCACCAACACATCTCGTGGCCCATTTCTAACCTATAATCGAGACTTTTTCGTGTTTTAAAGGAAGTGGATATAATTTCATAACCTCTCTCCTCACGATTTCTAAATGCGGCTTCGTGCTCGTTTTTTCGTTTTGACACCACCAACACGTCTCGTTGCCCATTTCTAACCTATAATCGAGACTTTTTCGGGTTTTAAAGGAAGTGGATATAATTTCATACCCTCTCTCCACCCGATTTCAAAACGAGGCTTCGCTCTCGTTTTTTCGTTTTGACACAACCAACACGTCTCGTGGCCCATTTCTAACCTATAATCGAGACTTTTTCGGGTTTTAAAGGAAGTGGATATAATTTCATACCCTCTCTCCTCCTGATTTCTAAACGAGGCTTCGCGCTCGTTTTTTCGTTTTGACACCACCAACACGTCCCGTGGCCCTTTTCAAACCTATAATCTAGATTTTTTCGGATTTTAAAGGAAGTGGATATAATTTCATACCCTCTCTCCTCCCGATTTCTAAACTAGGCTTCGTGCTCATTTTTTCGTTTTGACACCACCAACACATCTCGTGGCCCATTTCTAACCTATAATCGAGACTTTTTCGGGTTTTAAAGGAAGTGGATATAATTTCATAACCTCTCTCCTCACGATTTCTAAATGCGGCTTCGTGCTCGTTTTTTCGTTTTGACACCACCAACGCGTCTCGTTGCCCATTTCTAACCTATAATCGAGACTTTTTCGGATTTTAAAGGAAGTGGATATATTTTCATACCCACTCTCCTCCCGATTTCTAAACGAGGCTTCGCGCTCGTTTTTTCGTTTTAACACAACCAACACGTCTCGTGGCCCATTTCTAACCTATAATCGAGACTTTTTCGGGTTTTAAAGGAAGTGGATATAATTTCATACCCTCTCTCCTCCTGATTTCTAAACGAGGCTTCGCGCTCATTTTTTCGTTTTGACACCACCAACACGTCCCGTGGCCCTTTTCAAACCTATAATCTAGATTTTTTCGGGTTCTAAAGGAAGTGGATATAATTTCATACCCTCTCTCCTCCCGATTTCTAAACTAGGCTTCGTGCTCATTTTTTCGTTTTGACACCACCAACACATCTCGTGGCCCATTTCTAACCTATAATCGAGACTTTTTCGGGTTTTAAAGGAAGTGGATATAATTTCATAACCTCTCTCCTCACGATTTCTAAATGCGGCTTCGTGCTTGTTTTTTCGTTTTGACACCACCAACACGTCTCGTTGCCCATTTCTAACCTATAATCGAGACTTTTTCGGGTTTTAAAGGAAGTGGATATAATTTCATACCCTCTCTCCTCCCGATTTCAAAACGAGGCTTTGCTCTCGTTTTTTCGTTTTGACACCACCAACACATCTCGTGGCCCATTTCTAACCTATAATCGAGACTTTTTCGGGTTTTAAAGGAAGTGGATATAATTTCATACCCTCTCTCCTCCCAATTTCTAAACGAGGCTTCGCGCTCGTTTTTTCGTTTTGACACCACCAACACGTCCCGTGGCCCTTTTCAAACCTATAATCTAGATTTTTTTGGGTTTTAAAGGAAGTGGATATAATTTCATACCCTCTCTCCTCCCGATTTCATACCCTCTCTCCTCCCGATTTCTAAACTAGGCTTCGTGCTCATTTTTTCGTTTTGACAGCACCAACACATCTCGTGGCCCATTTCTAACCTATAATCGAGACTTTTTCGGGTTTTAAAGGAAGTGGATATAATTTCATAACCTCTCTCCTCACGATTTCTAAATGCGGCTTCGTGCTCGTTTTTTCGTTTTGACACCACCAACACGTCTCGTTGCCCATTTCTAACCTATAATCGAGACTTTTTCGGATTTTAAAGGAAGTAGATATATTTTCATACCCACTCTCCTCCCGATTTCTAAACGAGGCTTCGCGCTCGTTTTTTCGTTTTGACACAACCAACACGTCTCGTGGCCCATTTCTAACCTATAATCGAGACTTTTTCGGGTTTTAAAGGAAGTGGATATAATTTCATACCCTCTCTCCTCCCGATTTCAAAACGAGGCTTCGCTCTCGTTTTTTCGTTTTGACACAACCAACACGTCTCGTGGCCCATTTCTAACCTATAATCGAGACATTTTCGGGTTTTAGAGGAAGTAGATATAATTTCATAACCTCTCTCCTCACGATTTCTAAATCCGGCTTCGTGCTCGTTTTTTCGTTTTGACACTACCAACACATCTCGTGGCCCATTTCTAACCTATAATCGAGACTTTTTCGGGTTTTAAAGGAAGTGGATATAATTTCATACCCTCTCTCCTCCCAATTTCTAAACGAGGCTTCGCGCTCGTTTTTTCGTTTTGACACCACCAACACGTCCCGTGGCCCTTTTCAAACCTATAATCTAGATTTTTTCGGGTTTTAAAGGAAGTGGATATAATTTCATACCCTCTCTCCTCCCGATTTCTAAACTAGGCTTCGTGCTCATTTTTTCGTTTTGACACCACCAACACATCTCGTGGCCCATTTCTAACCTATAATCGAGACTTTTTCGGGTTTTAAAGGAAGTGGATATAATTTCATAACCTCTCTCCTCACGATTTCTAAATGCGGCTTCGTGCTCGTTTTTTCGTTTTGACACCACCAACACGTCTCGTTGCCCATTTCTAACCTATAATCGAGACTTTTTCGGATTTTAAAGGAAGTGGATATATTTTCATACCCACTCTCCTCCCGATTTCTAAACGAGGCTTCGCGCTCGTTTTTTCGTTTTGACACAACCAACACGTCTCGTGGCCCATTTCTAACCTATAATCGAGACTTTTTCGGGTTTTAAAGGAAGTGGATATAATTTCATACCCTCTCTCCTCCCGATTTCTAAACGAGGCTTCGCGCTCGTTTTTTCGTTTTGACACCACCAACACGTCCCGTGGCCCTTTTCAAACCTATAATCTAGATTTTTTCGGGTTTTAAAGGAAGTGGATATAATTTCATACCCTCTCTCCTCCCGATTTCTAAACTAGGCTTCGTGCTCATTTTTTCGTTTTGACACCACCAACACATCTCGTGGCCCATTTCTAACCTATAATCGAGACTTTTTCGGGTTTTAAAGGAAGTGGATATAATTTCATAACCTCTCTCCTCACGATTTCTAAATGCGGCTTCGTGCTCGTTTTTTCGTTTTGACACCACCAACACGTCTCGTTGCCCATTTCTAACCTATAATCGAGACTTTTTCGGATTTTAAAGGAAGTGGATATATTTTCATACCCACTCTCCTCCCGATTTCTAAACGAGGCTTCGCGCTCGTTTTTTCGTTTTGACACAACCAACACGTCTCGTGGCCCATTTCTAACCTATAATCGAGACTTTTTCGGGTTTTAAAGGAAGTGGATATAATTTCATACCCTCTCTCCTCCCGATTTCTAAACGAGGCTTCGCGCTCGTTTTTTCGTTTTGACACCACCAACACGTCCCGTGGCCCTTTTCAAACCTATAATCTAGATTTTTTCGGGTTTTAAAGGAAGTGGATATAATTTCATACCCTCTCTCCTCCCGATTTCTAAACTAGGCTTCGTGCTCATTTTTTCGTTTACACACCACCAACACATCTCGTGGCCCATTTCTAACCTATAATCGAGACTTTTTCGGGTTTTAAAGGAAGTGGATATAATTTCATAACCTCTCTCCTCACGATTTCTAAATGCGGCTTCGTGCTCGTTTTTTGGTTTTGACACCACCAACACGTCTCGTCGCCCATTTCTAACCTATAATCGAGACATTTTCGGGTTTTAAAGGAAGTGGATATAATTTCATACCCTATCTCCTCCCGATTTCAAAACGAGGCTTCGCTCTTGTTTTTTCGTTTTGACACAACCAACACGTCTCGTGGCCCATTTCTAACCTATAATCGAGACTTTTTCGTGTTTTAAAGGAAGTGGATATAATTTCATACCCTCTCTCCTCCCGATTCTAAACTAGGCTTCGTGCTCATTTTTTCGTTTTGACACCACCAACACATCTCGTGGCCAATTTCTAACCTATAATCGAGACTTTTTCGGGTTTTAAAGGAAGTGGATATAATTTCATAACCTCTCTCCTCACGATTTCTAAATGCGGCTTCGTGCTCGTTTTTTCGTTTTGACACCACCAACACGTCTCGTTGCCCATTTCTAACCTATAATCGAGACTTTTTCGGGTTTTAAAGGAAGTGGATATAATTTCATACCCTCTCTCCTCCCCATTCTAAACTAGGCTTCGTGCTCATTTTTTCGTTTTGACACCACCAACACATCTCGTGGCCAATTTCTAACCTATAATCGAGACTTTTTCGGGTTTTAAAGGAAGTGGATATAATTTCATAACCTCTCTCCTCACGATTTCTAAATGCGGCTTCGTGCTCGTTTTTTCGTTTTGACACCACCAACACGTCTCGTTGCCCATTTCTAACCTATAATCGAGACTTTTTCGGGTTTTAAAGGAAGTGGATATAATTTCATACCCTCTCTCCTCCCGATTTCTAAACGAGGCTTCGCGCTCGTTTTTTCGTTTTGACACCACCAACACGTCCCGTGGCCCTTTTCAAACCTATAATCTAGATTTTTTCGGGTTTTAAAGGAAGTGGATATAATTTCATACCCTCTCTCCTCCCGATTTCTAAACTAGGCTTCGTGCTCGTTTTTTCGTTTACACACCACCAACACGTCTCGTGGCCCATTTCTAACCTATAATCGAGACTTTTTCGGATTTTAAAGGAAGTGGATATATTTTCATACCCACTCTCCTCCCGATTTCTAAACGAGGCTTCGCGCTCGTTTTTTCGTTTTGACACAACCAACACGTCTCGTGGCCCATTTCTAACCTATAATCGAGACTTTTTCGGGTTTTAAAGAAAGTGGATATAATTTCATACCCTCTCTCCTCCCGATTTCTAAACGAGGCTTCGCGCTCGTTTTTTCGTTTTGACACAACCAACACGTCTCGTGGCCCATTTCTAACCTATAATCGAGACTTTTTTGGGTTTTAAAGGAAGTGGATATAATTTCATACCCTCTCTCCTCCCGATTTCTAAACGAGGCTTCGCGCTCGTTTTTTCGTTTTAACACAACCAACACGTCTCGTGGCCCATTTCTAACCTATAATCGAGACTTTTTCGGGTTTTAAAGGAAGTGGATATAATTTCATACCCTCTCTCCTCCCGATTTCTAAACGAGGCTTCGCGCTCATTTTTTCGTTTTGACACCACCAACACGTCCCGTGGCCCTTTTCAAACCTATAATCTAGATTTTTTCGGGTTCTAAAGGAAGTGGATATAATTTCATACCCTCTCTCCTCCCGATTTCTAAACTAGGCTTCGTGCTCATTTTTTCGTTTTGACACCACCAACACATCTCGTGGCCCATTTCTAACCTATAATCGAGACTTTTTCGGGTTTTAAAGGAAGTGGATATAATTTCATAACCTCTCTCCTCACGATTTCTAAATGCGGCTTCGTGCTCGTTTTTTCGTTTTGACACCACCAACACGTCTCGTTGCCCATTTCTAACCTATAATCGAGACTTTTTCGGGTTTTAAAGGAAGTGGATATAATTTCATACCCTCTCTCCACCCGATTTCAAAACGAGGCTTCGCTCTCGTTTTTTCGTTTTGACACAACCAACACGTCTCGTGGCCCATTTCTAACCTATAATCGAGACTTTTTCGGGTTTTAAAGGAAGTGGATATAATTTCATACCCTCTCTCCTCCTGATTTCTAAACGAGGCTTCGCGCTCGTTTTTTCGTTTTGACACCACCAACACTTCCCGTGGCCCTTTTCAAACCTATAATCTAGATTTTTTCGGGTTTTAAAGGAAGTGGATATAATTTCATACCCTCTCTCCTCCCGATTTCTAAACTAGGCTTCGTGCTCATTTTTTCGTTTTGACACCACCAACACATCTCGTGGCCCATTTCTAACCTATAATCGAGACTTTTTCGGGTTTTAAAGGAAGTGGATATAATTTCATAACCTCTCTCCTCACGATTTCTAAATGCGGCTTCGTGCTCGTTTTTTCGTTTTGACACCACCAACGCGTCTCGTTGCCCATTTCTAACCTATAATCGAGTCTTTTTCGGATTTTAAAGGAAGTGGATATATTTTCATACCCACTCTCCTCCCGATTTCTAAACGAGGCTTCGCGCTCGTTTTTTCGTTTTGACACAACCAACACGTCTCGTGGCCCATTTCTAACCTATAATCGAGACTTTTTCGGGTTTTAAAAGAAGTGGATATAATTTCATACCCTCTCTCCTCCCGATTTCAAAACGAGGCTTCGCTCTCGTTTTTTCGTTTTGACACAACCAACACGTCTCGTGGCCCATTTCTAACCTATAATCGAGACTTTTTCGGGTTTTAAAGGAAGTGGATATAATTTCATACCCTCTCTCCTCCCGATTTCTAAACGAGGCTTCGCGCTCGTTTTTTCGTTTTGACACCACCAACACGTCCCGTGGCCCTTTTCAAACCTATAATCTAGATTTTTTCGGGTTTTAAAGGAAGTGGATATAATTTCATACCCTCTCTCCTCCCGATTTCTAAACTAGGCTTCGTGCTCATTTTTTCGTTTTGACAGCACCAACACATCTCGTGGCCCATTTCTAACCTATAATCGAGACATTTTCGGGTTTTAAAGGAAGTGGATATAATTTCATAACCTCTCTCCTCACGATTTCTAAATGCGGCTTCGTACTCGTTTTTTCGTTTTGACACCACCAACACGTCTCGTTGCCCATTTCTAACCTATAATCGAGACTTTTTCGGGTTTTAAAGGAAGTGGATATAATTTCATACCCTCTCTCCTCCCGATTTCTAAACGAGGCTTCGCGCTCATTTTTTCGTTTTGACACCACCAACACGTTCCGTGGCCCTTTTCAAACCTATAATTTAGATTTTTTCGGGTTTTAAAGGAAGTGGATATAATTTCATACCCTCTCTCCTCCGGATTTCTAAACTAGGCTTCGTGCTCATTTTTTCGTTTTGACACCACCAACACATCTCGTGGCCCATTTCTAACCTATAATCGAGACTTTTTCGGGTTTTAAAGGAAGTGGATATAATTTCATAACCTCTCTCCTCACGATTTCTAAATGCGGCTTCGTGCTCGTTTTTTCGTTTTGACACCACCAACGCGTCTCGTTGCCCATTTCTAACCTATAATCGAGACTTTTTCGGATTTTAAAGGAAGTGGATATATTTTCATACCCACTCTCCTCCCGATTTCTAAACGAGGCTTCGCGCTCGTTTTTTCGTTTTGACACAACCAACACGTCTCGTGGCCCATTTCTAACCTATAATCGAGACTTTTTCGGGTTTTAAAGGAAGTGGATATAATTTCATACCCTCTCTCCTCCCGATTTCTAAACGAGGCTTCGCGCTCGTTTTTTCGTTTTGACACCACCAACACGTCCCGTGGCCCTTTTCAAACCTATAATCTAGATTTTTTCGGGTTTTAAAGGAAGTGGATATAATTACATACCCTCTCTCCTCCCGATTTCTAAACTAGGCTTCGTGCTCATTTTTTCGTTTTGACACCACCAACACATCTCGTGGCCCATTTCTAACCTATAATCGAGACTTTTTCGGGTTTTAAAGGAAGTGGATATAATTTCATAACCTCTCTCCTCACGATTTCTAAATGCGGCTTCGTGCTCGTTTTTTCGTTTTGACACCACCAACACGTCTCGTTGCCCATTTCTAACCTATAATCGAGACTTTTTCGGATTTTAAAGGAAGTGGATATATTTTCATACCCACTCTCCTCCCGATTTCTAAACGAGGCTTCGCGCTCGTTTTTTCGTTTTGACACAACCAACACGTCTCGTGGCCCATTTTTAACCTATAATCGAGACTTTTTCGGGTTTTAAAGGAAGTGGATATAATTTCATACCCTCTCTCCTCCCGATTTCTAAACGAGGCTTCGCGCTCGTTTTTTCGTTTTGACACCACCAACACGTTCCGTGGCCCTTTTCAAACCTATAATTTAGATTTTTTCGGGTTTTAAAGGAAGTGGATATAATTTCATACCCTCTCTCCTCCGGATTTCTAAACTAGGCTTCGTGCTCATTTTTTCGTTTTGACACCACCAACACATCTCGTGGCCCATTTCTAACCTATAATCGAGACTTTTTCGGGTTTTAAAGGAAGTGGATATAATTTCATAACCTCTCTCCTCACGATTTCTAAATGCGGCTTCGTGCTCGTTTTTTCGTTTTGACACCACCAACGCGTCTCGTTGCCCATTTCTAACCTATAATCGAGACTTTTTCGGATTTTAAAGGAAGTGGATATATTTTCATACCCACTCTCCTCCCGATTTCTAAACGAGGCTTCGCGCTCGTTTTTTCGTTTTGACACAACCAACACGTCTCGTGGCCCATTTCTAACCTATAATCGAGACTTTTTCGGGTTTTAAAGGAAGTGGATATAATTTCATACCCTCTCTCCTCCCGATTTCTAAACGAGGCTTCGCGCTCGTTTTTTCGTTTTGACACCACCAACACGTCCCGTGGCCCTTTTCAAACCTATAATCTAGATTTTTTCGGGTTTTAAAGGAAGTGGATATAATTTCATACCCTCTCTCCTCCCGATTTCTAAACTAGGCTTCGTGCTCATTTTTTCGTTTTGACACCACCAACACATCTCGTGGCCCATTTCTAACCTATAATCGAGACTTTTTCGGGTTTTAAAGGAAGTGGATATAATTTCATAACCTCTCTCCTCACGATTTCTAAATGCGGCTTCGTGCTCGTTTTTTCGTTTTGACACCACCAACACGTCTCGTTGCCCATTTCTAACCTATAATCGAGACTTTTTCGGATTTTAAAGGAAGTGGATATATTTTCATACCCACTCTCCTCCCGATTTCTAAACGAGGCTTCGCGCTCGTTTTTTCGTTTTGACACAACCAACACGTCTCGTGGCCCATTTCTAACCTATAATCGAGACTTTTTCGGGTTTTAAAGGAAGTGGATATAATTTCATACCCTCTCTCCTCCCGATTTCTAAACGAGGCTTCGCGCTCGTTTTTTCGTTTTGACACCACCAACACGTCCCGTGGCCCTTTTCAAACCTATAATCTAGATTTTTTCGGGTTTAAAAGGAAGTGGATATAATTTCATACCCTCTCTCCTCCCGATTTCTAAACTAGGCTTCGTGCTCATTTTTTCGTTTACACACCACCAACACATCTCGTGGCCCATTTCTAACCTATAATCGAGACTTTTTCGGGTTTTAAAGGAAGTGGATATAATTTCATAACCTCTCTCCTCACGATTTCTAAATGCGGCTTCGTGCTCGTTTTTTGGTTTTGACACCACCAACACGTCTCGTCGCCCATTTCTAACCTATAATCGAGACATTTTCGGGTTTTAAAGGAAGTGGATATAATTTCATACCCTATCTCCTCCCGATTTCAAAACGAGGCTTCGCTCTTGTTTTTTCGTTTTGACACAACCAACACGTCTCGTGGCCCATTTCTAACCTATAATCGAGACTTTTTCGTGTTTTAAAGGAAGTGGATATAATTTCATACCCTCTCTCCTCCCGATTCTAAACTAGGCTTCGTGCTCATTTTTTCGTTTTGACACCACCAACACATCTCGTGGCCAATTTCTAACCTATAATCGAGACTTTTTCGGGTTTTAAAGGAAGTGGATATAATTTCATAACCTCTCTCCTCACGATTTCTAAATGCGGCTTCGTGCTCGTTTTTTCGTTTTGACACCACCAACACGTCTCGTTGCCCATTTCTAACCTATAATCGAGACTTTTTCGGGTTTTAAAGGAAGTGGATATAATTTCATACCCTCTCTCCTCCCCATTCTAAACTAGGCTTCGTGCTCATTTTTTCGTTTTGACACCACCAACACATCTCGTGGCCAATTTCTAACCTATAATCGAGACTTTTTCGGGTTTTAAAGGAAGTGGATATAATTTCATAACCTCTCTCCTCACGATTTCTAAATGCGGCTTCGTGCTCGTTTTTTCGTTTTGACACCACCAACACGTCTCGTTGCCCATTTCTAACCTATAATCGAGACTTTTTCGGATTTTAAAGGAAGTGGATATATTTTCATACCCACTCTCCTCCCGATTTCTAAACGAGGCTTCGCGCTCGTTTTTTCGTTTTGACACAACCAACACGTCTCGTGGCCCATTTCTAACCTATAATCGAGACTTTTTCGGGTTTTAAAGAAAGTGGATATAATTTCATACCCTCTCTCCTCCCGATTTCTAAACGAGGCTTCGCGCTCGTTTTTTCGTTTTGAAACAACCAACACGTCTCGTGGCCCATTTCTAACCTATAATCGAGACTTTTTTGGGTTTTAAAGGAAGTGGATATAATTTCATACCCTCTCTCCTCCCGATTTCTAAACGAGGCTTCGCGCTCGTTTTTTCGTTTTAACACAACCAACACGTCTCGTGGCCCATTTCTAACCTATAATCGAGACTTTTTCGGGTTTTAAAGGAAGTGGATATAATTTCATACCCTCTCTCCTCCCGATTTCTAAACGAGGCTTCGCGCTCATTTTTTCGTTTTGACACCACCAACACGTCCCGTGGCCCTTTTCAAACCTATAATCTAGATTTTTTCGGGTTCTAAAGGAAGTGGATATAATTTCATACCCTCTCTCCTCCCGATTTCTAAACTAGGCTTCGTGCTCATTTTTTCGTTTTGACACCACCAACACATCTCGTGGCCCATTTCTAACCTATAATCGAGACTTTTTCGGGTTTTAAAGGAAGTGGATATAATTTCATAACCTCTCTCCTCACGATTTCTAAATGCGGCTTCGTGCTCGTTTTTTCGTTTTGACACCACCAACACGTCTCGTTGCCCATTTCTAACCTATAATCGAGACTTTTTCGGGTTTTAAAGGAAGTGGATATAATTTCATACCCTCTCTCCACCCGATTTCAAAACGAGGCTTCGCTCTCGTTTTTTCGTTTTGACACAACCAACACGTCTCGTGGCCCATTTCTAACCTATAATCGAGACTTTTTCGGGTTTTAAAGGAAGTGGATATAATTTCATACCCTCTCTCCTCCTGATTTCTAAACGAGGCTTCGCGCTCGTTTTTTCGTTTTGACACCACCAACACTTCCCGTGGCCCTTTTCAAACCTATAATCTAGATTTTTTCGGGTTTTAAAGGAAGTGGATATAATTTCATACCCTCTCTCCTCCCGATTTCTAAACTAGGCTTCGTGCTCATTTTTTCGTTTTGACACCACCAACACATCTCGTGGCCCATTTCTAACCTATAATCTAGACTTTTTCGGGTTTTAAAGGAAGTGGATATAATTTCATAACCTCTCTCCTCACGATTTCTAAATGCGGCTTCGTGCTCGTTTTTTCGTTTTGACACCACCAACGCGTCTCGTTGCCCATTTCTAACCTATAATCGAGTCTTTTTCGGATTTTAAAGGAAGTGGATATATTTTCATACCCACTCTCCTCCCGATTTCTAAACGAGGCTTCGCGCTCGTTTTTTCGTTTTGACACAACCAACACGTCTCGTGGCCCATTTCTAACCTATAATCGAGACTTTTTCGGGTTTTAAAAGAAGTGGATATAATTTCATACCCTCTCTCCTCCCGATTTCAAAACGAGGCTTCGCTCTCGTTTTTTCGTTTTGACACAACCAACACGTCTCGTGGCCCATTTCTAACCTATAATCGAGACTTTTTCGGGTTTTAAAGGAAGTGGATATAATTTCATACCCTCTCTCCTCCCGATTTCTAAACGAGGCTTCGCGCTCGTTTTTTCGTTTTGACACCACCAACACGTCCCGTGGCCCTTTTCAAACCTATAATCTAGATTTTTTCGGGTTTTAAAGGAAGTGGATATAATTTCATACCCTCTCTCCTCCCGATTTCTAAACTAGGCTTCGTGCTCATTTTTTCGTTTTGACAGCACCAACACATCTCGTGGCCCATTTCTAACCTATAATCGAGACATTTTCGGGTTTTAAAGGAAGTGGATATAATTTCATAACCTCTCTCCTCACGATTTCTAAATGCGGCTTCGTGCTCGTTTTTTCGTTTTGACACCACCAACACGTCTCGTTGCCCATTTCTAACCTATAATCGAGACTTTTTCGGGTTTTAAAGGAAGTGGATATAATTTCATACCCTCTCTCCTCCCGATTTCTAAACGAGGCTTCGCGCTCATTTTTTCGTTTTGACACCACCAACACGTTCCGTGGCCCTTTTCAAACCTATAATTTAGATTTTTTCGGGTTTTAAAGGAAGTGGATATAATTTCATACCCTCTCTCCACCGGATTTCTAAACTAGGCTTCGTGCTCATTTTTTTGTTTTGACACCACCAACACATCTCGTGGCCCATTTCTAACCTATAATCGAGACTTTTTCGGGTTTTAAAGGAAGTGGATATAATTTCATAACCTCTCTCCTCACGATTTCTAAATGCGGCTTCGTGCTCGTTTTTTCGTTTTGACACCACCAACGCGTCTCGTTGCCCATTTCTAACCTATAATCGAGACTTTTTCGGATTTTAAAGGAAGTGGATATATTTTCATACCCACTCTCCTCCCGATTTCTAAACGAGGCTTCGCGCTCGTTTTTTCGTTTTAACACAACCAACACGTCTCGTGGCCCATTTCTAACCTATAATCGAGACTTTTTCGGGTTTTAAAGGAAGTGGATATAATTTCATACCCTCTCTCCTCCCGATTTCTAAACGAGGCTTCGCGCTCGTTTTTTCGTTTTGACACCACCAACACGTCCCGTGGCCCTTTTCAAACCTATAATCTAGATTTTTTCGGGTTTTAAAGGAAGTGGATATAATTTCATACCCTCTCTCCTCCCGATTTCTAAACTAGGCTTCGTGCTCATTTTTTCGTTTACACACCACCAACACATCTCGTGGCCCATTTCTAACCTATAATCGAGACATTTTCGGGTTTTAAAGGAAGTGGATATAATTTCATACCCTATCTCCTCCCGATTTCAAAACGAGGCTTCGCTCTTGTTTTTTCGTTTTGACACAACCAACACGTCTCGTGGCCCATTTCTAACCTATAATCGAGACTTTTTCGGGTTTTAAAGGAAGTGGATATAATTTCATACCCTCTCTCCTCCCGATTTCTAAACGAGGCTTCGCGCTCGTTTTTTCGTTTTGACACAACCAACACGTCTCGTGGCCCATTTCTAACCTATAATCGAGACTTTTTTGGGTTTTAAAGGAAGTGGATATAATTTCATACCCTCTCTCCTCCCGATTTCTAAACGAGGCTTCGCGCTCGTTTTTTCGTTTTCACACAACCAACACGTCTCGTGGCCCATTTCTAACCTATAATCGAGACTTTTTCGGGTTTTAAAGGAAGTGGATATAATTTCATACCCTCTCTCCTCCCGATTCTAAACTTGGCTTCGTGCTCATTTTTTCATTTTGACACCACCAACACATCTCGTGGCCAATTTCTAACCTATAATCAAGTCTTTTTCGGGTTTTAAAGGAAGTGGATATAATTTCATAACCTCTCTCCTCACGATTTCTAAATGCGGCTTCGTGCTCGTTTTTTCGTTTTGACACCACCAACACGTCTCGTTGCCCATTTCTAACCTATAATAGAGACTTTTTCGGGTTTTAAAAGAAGTGGATATAATTTCATACCCTCTCTCCTCCCCATTCTAAACTAGGCTTCGTGCTCATTTTTTCGTTTTGACACCACCAACACATCTCGTGGCCAATTTCTAACCTATAATCGAGACTTTTTCGGGTTTTAAAGGAAGTGTATATAATTTCATAACCTCTCTCCTCACGATTTCTAAATGCGGCTTCGTGCTCGTTTTTTCGTTTTGACACCACCAACACGTCTCGTTGCCCATTTCTAACCTATAATCGAGACTTTTTCGGATTTTAAAGGAAGTGGATATATTTTCATACCCACTCTCCTCCCGATTTCTAAACGAGGCTTCGCGCTCGTTTTTTCGTTTTGACACAACCAACACGTCTCGTTGCCCATTTCTAACCTATAATCGAGACTTTTTCGGGTTTTAAAGGAAGTGGATATAATTTCATACCCTCTCTCCTCCCGATTTCTAAACGAGGCTTCGCGCTCGTTTTTTCGTTTTGACACCACCAACACGTCTCGTGGCCCTTTTCAAACCTATAATCTAGATTTTTTCGGGTTTTAAAGGAAGTGGATATAATTTCATACCCTCTCTCCTCCCGATTTCTAAACGAGGCTTCGCGCTCGTTTTTTCGTTTTGACACAACCAACACGTCTCGTGGCCCATTTCTAACCTATAATCGAGACTTTTTCGGGTTTTAAAGGAAGTGGATATAATTTCATACCCTCTCTCCTCCCGATTTCTAAACGAGGCTTCGCGCTCGTTTTTTCGTTTTGACACAACCAACACGTCTCGTGGCCCATTTCTAACCTATAATCGAGACTTTTTTGGGTTTTAAAGGAAGTGGATATAATTTCATACCCTCTCTCCTCCCGATTTCTAAACGAGGCTTCGCGCTCGTTTTTTCGTTTTAACACAACCAACACGTCTCGTGGCCCATTTCTAACCTATAATCGAGACTTTTTCGGGTTTTAAAGGAAGTGGATATAATTTCATACCCTCTCTCCTCCCGATTTCTAAACGAGGCTTCGCGCTCCTTTTTTCGTTTTGACACCACCAACACGTCCCGTGGCCCTTTTCAAACCTATAATCTAGATTTTTTCGGGTTCTAAAGGAAGTGGATATAATTTCATACCCTCTCTCCTCCCGATTTCTAAACTAGGCTTCATGCTCATTTTTTCGTTTTGACACCACCAACACATCTCGTGGCCCATTTCTAACCTATAATCGAGACTTTTTCGGGTTTTAAAGGAAGTGGATATAATTTCATAACCTCTCTCCTCACGATTTCTAAATGCGGCTTCGTGCTCGTTTTTTCGTTTTGACACCACCAACACGTCTCGTTGCCCATTTCTAACCTATAATCGAGACTTTTTCGGATTATAAAGGAAGTGAATATATTTTCATACCCACTCTCCTCCCGATTTCTAAACGAGGCTTCGCGCTCGTTTTTTCGTTTTGACACAACCAACACATCTCGTGGCCCATTTCTAACCTATAATCGAGACTTTTTCGGGTTTTAAAGGAAGTGGATATAATTTCATACCCTCTCTCCTCCCGATTTCTAAACGAGGCTTCGCGCTCGTTTTTTCGTTTTGACACCACCAACACGTCCCGTGGCCCTTTTCAAACCTATAATCTAGATTTTTTCGGGTTTTAAAGGAAGTGGATATAATTTCATACCCTCTCTCCTCCCGATTTCTAAATGCGGCTTCGTGCTCGTTTTTTCGTTTTGACACCACCAACACGTCTCGTTGCCATTTCTAACCTATAATCGAGACTTTTTCGGGTTTTAAAGGAAGTGGATATAATTTCATACCCTCTCTCCACCCGATTTCAAAACGAGGCTTCGCTCTCGTTTTTTCGTTTTGACACAACCAACACGTCTCGTGGCCCATTTCTAACCTATAATCGAGACTTTTTCGGGTTTTAAAGGAAGTGGATATAATTTCATACCCTATCTCCTCCCGATTTCAAAACGAGGCTTCGCTCTTGTTTTTTCGTTTTGACACAACCAACACGTCTCGTGGCCCATTTCTAACCTATAATCGAGACTTTTTCGGGTTTTAAAGGAAGTGGATATAATTTCATACCCTCTCTCCTCCCGATTTCTAAACGAGGCTTCGCGCTCGTTTTTTCGTTTTGACACAACCAACACGTCTCGTGGCCCATTTCTAACCTATAATCGAGACTTTTTTGGGTTTTAAAGGAAGTGGATATAATTTCATACCCTCTCTCCTCCCGATTTCTAAACGAGGCTTCGCGCTCGTTTTTTCGTTTTAACACAACCAACACGTCTCGTGGCCCATTTCTAACCTATAATCGAGACTTTTTCGGGTTTTAAAGGAAGTGGATATAATTTCATACCCTCTCTCCTCCCGATTCTAAACTTGGCTTCGTGCTCATTTTTTCGTTTTGACACCACCAACACATCTCGTGGCCAATTTCTAACCTATAATCGAGACTTTTTCGGGTTTTAAAGGAAGTGGATATAATTTCATAACCTCTCTCCTCACGATTTCTAAATGCGGCTTCGTGCTCGTTTTTTCGTTTTGACACCACCAACACGTCTCGTTGCCCATTTCTAACTTATAATCGAGACTTTTTCGGGTTTTAAAAGAAGTGGATATAATTTCATACCCTCTCTCCTCCCCATTCTAAACTAGGCTTCGTGCTCATTTTTTCGTTTTGACACCACCAACACATCTCGTGGCCAATTTCTAACCTATAATCGAGACTTTTTCGGGTTTTAAAGGAAGTGGATATAATTTCATAACCTCTCTCCTCACGATTTCTAAATGCGGCTTCGTGCTCGTTTTTTCGTTTTGACACCACCAACACGTCTTGTTGCCCATTTCTAACCTATAATCGAGACTTTTTCGGATTATAAAGGAAGTGGATATATTTTCATACCCACTCTCCTCCCGATTTCTAAACGAGGCTTCGCGCTCGTTTTTTCGTTTTGACACAACCAACACGTCTCGTGGCCCATTTCTAACCTATAATCGAGACTTTTTCGGGTTTTAAAGGAAGTGGATATAATTTCATACCCTCTCTCCTCCCGATTTCTAAACGAGGCTTCGCGCTCGTTTTTTCGTTTTGACACAACCAACACGTCTCGTGGCCCATTTCTAACCTATAATCGAGACTTTTTCGGGTTTTAAAGGAAGTGGATATAATTTCATACCCTCTCTCCTCCCGATTTCTAAACGAGGCTTCGCGCTCGTTTTTTCGTTTTAACACAACCAACACGTCTCGTGGCCCATTTCTAACCTATAATCGAGACTTTTTCGGGTTTTAAAGGAAGTGGATATAATTTCATACCCTCTCTCCTCCCGATTTCTAAACGAGGCTTCGCGCTCCTTTTTTCGTTTTGACACCACCAACACGTCCCGTGGCCCTTTTCAAACCTATAATCTAGATTTTTTCGGGTTCTAAAGGAAGTGGATATAATTTCATACCCTCTCTCCTCCCGATTTCTAAACTAGGCTTCATGCTCATTTTTTCGTTTTGACACCACCAACACATCTCGTGGCCCATTTCTAACCTATAATCGAGACTTTTTCGGGTTTTAAAGGAAGTGGATATAATTTCATAACCTCTCTCCTCACGATTTCTAAATGCGGCTTCGTGCTCGTTTTTTCGTTTTGACACCACCAACACGTCTCGTTGCCCATTTCTAACCTATAATCGAGACTTTTTCGGATTATAAAGGAAGTGAATATATTTTCATACCCACTCTCCTCCCGATTTCTAAACGAGGCTTCGCGCTCGTTTTTTCGTTTTGACACAACCAACACATCTCGTGGCCCATTTCTAACCTATAATCGAGACTTTTTCGGGTTTTAAAGGAAGTGGATATAATTTCATACCCTCTCTCCTCCCGATTTCTAAACGAGGCTTCGCGCTCGTTTTTTCGTTTTGACACCACCAACACGTCCCGTGGCCCTTTTCAAACCTATAATCTAGATTTTTTCGGGTTTTAAAGGAAGTGGATATAATTTCATACCCTCTCTCCTCCCGATTTCTAAATGCGGCTTCGTGCTCGTTTTTTCGTTTTGACACCACCAACACGTCTCGTTGCCCATTTCTAACCTATAATCGAGACTTTTTCGGGTTTTAAAGGAAGTGGATATAATTTCATACCCTCTCTCCACCCGATTTCAAAACGAGGCTTCGCTCTCGTTTTTTCGTTTTGACACAACCAACACGTCTCGTGGCCCATTTCTAACCTATAATCGAGACTTTTTCGGGTTTTAAAGGAAGTGGATATAATTTCATACCCTATCTCCTCCCGATTTCAAAACGAGGCTTCGCTCTTGTTTTTTCGTTTTGACACAACCAACACGTCTCGTGGCCCATTTCTAACCTATAATCGAGACTTTTTCGGGTTTTAAAGGAAGTGGATATAATTTCATACCCTCTCTCCTCCCGATTTCTAAACGAGGCTTCGCGCTCGTTTTTTCGTTTTGACACCACCAACACGTCTCGTGGCCCATTTCTAACCTATAATCGAGACTTTTTTGGGTTTTAAAGGAAGTGGATATAATTTCATACCCTCTCTCCTCCCGATTTCTAAACGAGGCTTCGCGCTCGTTTTTTCGTTTTAACACAACCAACACGTCTCGTGGCCCATTTCTAACCTATAATCGAGACTTTTTCGGGTTTTAAAGGAAGTGGATATAATTTCATACCCTCTCTCCTCCCGATTCTAAACTTGGCTTCGTGCTCATTTTTTCGTTTTGACACCACCAACACATCTCGTGGCCAATTTCTAACCTATAATCGAGACTTTTTCGGGTTTTAAAGGAAGTGGATATAATTTCATAACCTCTCTCCTCACGATTTCTAAATGCGGCTTCGTGCTCGTTTTTTCGTTTTGACACCACCAACACGTCTCGTTGCCCATTTCTAACTTATAATCGAGACTTTTTCGGGTTTTAAAAGAAGTGGATATAATTTCATACCCTCTCTCCTCCCCATTCTAAACTAGGCTTCGTGCTCATTTTTTCGTTTTGACACCACCAACACATCTCGTGGCCAATTTCTAACCTATAATCGAGACTTTTTCGGGTTTTAAAGGAAGTGGATATAATTTCATAACCTCTCTCCTCACGATTTCTAAATGCGGCTTCGTGCTCGTTTTTTCGTTTTGACACCACCAACACGTCTTGTTGCCCATTTCTAACCTATAATCGAGACTTTTTCGGATTATAAAGGAAGTGGATATATTTTCATACCCACTCTCCTCCCGATTTCTAAACGAGGCTTCGCGCTCGTTTTTTCGTTTTGACACAACCAACACGTCTCGTGGCCCATTTCTAACCTATAATCGAGACTTTTTCGGGTTTTAAAGGAAGTGGATATAATTTCATACCCTCTCTCCTCCCGATTTCTAAACGAGGCTTCGCGCTCGTTTTTTCGTTTTGACACAACCAACACGTCTCGTGGCCCATTTCTAACCTATAATCGAGACTTTTTCGGGTTTTAAAGGAAGTGGATATAATTTCATACCCTCTCTCCTCCCGATTTCTAAACGAGGCTTCGCGCTCGTTTTTTCGTTTTAACACAACCAACACGTCTCGTGGCCCATTTCTAACCTATAATCGAGACTTTTTCGGGTTTTAAAGGAAGTGGATATAATTTCATACCCTCTCTCCTCCCGATTTCTAAACGAGGCTTCGCGCTCCTTTTTTCGTTTTGACACCACCAACACGTCCCGTGGCCCTTTTCAAACCTATAATCTAGATTTTTTCGGGTTCTAAAGGAAGTGGATATAATTTCATACCCTCTCTCCTCCCGATTTCTAAACTAGGCTTCATGCTCATTTTTTCGTTTTGACACCACCAACACATCTCGTGGCCCATTTCTAACCTATAATCGAGACTTTTTCGGGTTTTAAAGGAAGTGGATATAATTTCATAACCTCTCTCCTCACGATTTCTAAATGCGGCTTCGTGCTCGTTTTTTCGTTTTGACACCACCAACACGTCTCGTTGCCCATTTCTAACCTATAATCGAGACTTTTTCGGATTATAAAGGAAGTGAATATATTTTCATACCCACTCTCCTCCCGATTTCTAAACGAGGCTTCGCGCTCGTTTTTTCGTTTTGACACAACCAACACATCTCGTGGCCCATTTCTAACCTATAATCGAGACTTTTTCGGGTTTTAAAGGAAGTGGATATAATTTCATACCCTCTCTCCTCCCGATTTCTAAACGAGGCTTCGCGCTCGTTTTTTCGTTTTGACACCACCAACACGTCCCGTGGCCCTTTTCAAACCTATAATCTAGATTTTTTCGGGTTTTAAAGGAAGTGGATATAATTTCATACCCTCTCTCCTCCCGATTTCTAAATGCGGCTTCGTGCTCGTTTTTTCGTTTTGACACCACCAACACGTCTCGTTGCCCATTTCTAACCTATAATCGAGACTTTTTCGGGTTTTAAAGGAAGTGGATATAATTTCATACCCTCTCTCCACCCGATTTCAAAACGAGGCTTCGCTCTCGTTTTTTCGTTTTGACACAACCAACACGTCTCGTGGCCCATTTCTAACCTATAATCGAGACTTTTTCGGGTTTTAAAGGAAGTGGATATAATTTCATACCCTCTCTCCTCCTGATTTCTAAACGAGGCTTCGCGCTCGTTTTTTCGTTTTGACACCACCAACACGTCCCGTGGCCCTTTTCAAACCTATAATCTAGATTTTTTTCGGGTTTTAAAGGAAGTGGATATAATTTCATACCCTCTCTCCTCCCGATTTCTAAACTAGGCTTCGTGCTCATTTTTTCGTTTTGACACCACCAACACATCTCGTGGCCCATTTCTAACCTATAATCGAGACTTTTTCGGGTTTTAAAGGAAGTGGATATAATTTCATAACCTCTCTCCTCACGATTTCTAAATGCGGCTTCGTGCTCGTTTTTTCGTTTTGACACCACCAACACGTCTCGTTGCCCATTTCTAACCTATAATCGAGACTTTTTCGGATTTTAAAGGAAGTGGATATATTTTCATACCCACTCTCCTCCCGATTTCTAAACGAGGCTTCGCGCTCGTTTTTTCGTTTTGACACAACCAACACGTCTCGTGGCCCATTTCTAACCTATAATCGAGACTTTTTCGGGTTTTAAAGGAAGTGGATATAATTTCATACCCTCTCTCCTCCCGATTTCTAAACGAGGCTTCGCGCTCATTTTTTCATTTTGACACCACCAACACGTCCCGTGGCCCTTTTCAAACCTATAATCTAGATTTTTTCGGGTTCAAAAGGAAGTGGATATAATTTCATACCCTCTCTCCTCCCGATTTCTAAACTAGGCTTCGCGCTCATTTTTTCGTTTTGACACCACCAACACATCTCGTGGCCCATTTCTAACCTATAATCGAGACTTTTTCGGGTTTTAAAGGAAGTGGATATAATTTCATACCCTCTCTCCTCCCGATTTCTAAACGAGGCTTCGCGCTCGTTTTTTCGTTTTGACACCACCAACACGTCCCGTGGCCCTTTTCAAACCTATAATCTAGATTTTTTCGGGTTCTAAAGGAAGTGGATATAATTTCATACCCTCTCTCCTCCCGATTTCTAAACTAGGCTTCGTGCTCATTTTTTCGTTTTGACACCACCAACACATCTCGTGGCCCATTTCTAACCTATAATCGAGACTTTTTCGGGTTTTAAAGGAAGTGGATATAATTTCATAACCTCTCTCCTCACGATTTCTAAATGCGGCTTCGTGCTCGTTTTTTCGTTTTGACACCACCAACACGTCTCGTTGCCCATTTCTAACCTATAATCGAGACTTTTTCGGGTTTTAAAGGAAGTGGATATAATTTCATAACCTCTCTCCTCACGATTTCTAAATGCGGCTTCGTGCTCGTTTTTTCGTTTTGACACCACCAACACGTCTCGTTGCCCATTTCTAACCTATAATCGAGACTTTTTCGGATTATAAAGGAAGTGAATATATTTTCATACCCACTCTCCTCCCGATTTCTAAACGAGGCTTCGCGCTCGTTTTTTCGTTTTGACACAACCAACACATCTCGTGGCCCATTTCTAACCTATAATCGAGACTTTTTCGGGTTTTAAAGGAAGTGGATATAATTTCATACCCTCTCTCCTCCCGATTTCTAAACGAGGCTTCGCGCTCGTTTTTTCGTTTTGACACCACCAACACGTCCCGTGGCCCTTTTCAAACCTATAATCTAGATTTTTTCGGGTTTTAAAGGAAGTGGATATAATTTCATACCCTCTCTCCTCCCGATTTCTAAATGCGGCTTCGTGCTCGTTTTTTCGTTTTGACACCACCAACACGTCTCGTTGCCCATTTCTAACCTATAATCGAGACTTTTTCGGGTTTTAAAGGAAGTGGATATAATTTCATACCCTCTCTCCACCCGATTTCAAAACGAGGCTTCGCTCTCGTTTTTTCGTTTTGACACAACCAACACGTCTCGTGGCCCATTTCTAACCTATAATCGAGACTTTTTCGGGTTTTAAAGGAAGTGGATATAATTTCATACCCTATCTCCTCCCGATTTCAAAACGAGGCTTCGCTCTTGTTTTTTCGTTTTGACACAACCAACACGTCTCGTGGCCCATTTCTAACCTATAATCGAGACTTTTTCGGGTTTTAAAGGAAGTGGATATAATTTCATACCCTCTCTCCTCCCGATTTCTAAACGAGGCTTCGCGCTCGTTTTTTCGTTTTGACACCACCAACACGTCTCGTGGCCCATTTCTAACCTATAATCGAGACTTTTTTGGGTTTTAAAGGAAGTGGATATAATTTCATACCCTCTCTCCTCCCGATTTCTAAACGAGGCTTCGCGCTCGTTTTTTCGTTTTGACACCACCAACACGTCCCGTGGCCCTTTTCAAACCTATAATCGAGACTTTTTCGGGTTTTAAAGGAAGTGGATATAATTTCATACCCTCTCTCCTCCCGATTCTAAACTTGGCTTCGTGCTCATTTTTTCGTTTTGACACCACCAACACATCTCGTGGCCCATTTCTAACCTATAATCGAGACTTTTTCGGGTTTTAAAGGAAGTGGATATAATTTCATAACCTCTCTCCTCACGATTTCTAAATGCGGCTTCGTGCTCGTTTTTTCGTTTTGACACCACCAACACGTCTCGTTGCCCATTTCTAACTTATAATCGAGACTTTTTCGGGTTTTAAAGGAAGTGGATATAATTTCATACCCTCTCTCCTCCCCATTCTAAACTAGGCTTCGTGCTCATTTTTTCGTTTTGACACCACCAACACATCTCGTGGCCAATTTCTAACCTATAATCGAGACTTTTTCGGGTTTTAAAGGAAGTGGATATAATTTCATAACCTCTCTCCTCACGATTTCTAAATGCGGCTTCGTGCTCGTTTTTTCGTTTTGACACCACCAACACGTCTCGTTGCCCATTTCTAACCTATAATCGAGACTTTTTCGGATTATAAAGGAAGTGGATATATTTTCATACCCACTCTCCTCCCGATTTCTAAACGAGGCTTCGCGCTCGTTTTTTCGTTTTGACACAACCAACACGTCTCGTGGCCCATTTCTAACCTATAATCGAGACTTTTTCGGGTTTTAAAGGAAGTGGATATAATTTCATACCCTCTCTCCTCCCGATTTCTAAACGAGGCTTCGCGCTCGTTTTTTCGTTTTGACACAACCAACACGTCTCGTGGCCCATTTCTAACCTATAATCGAGACTTTTTCGGGTTTTAAAGGAAGTGGATATAATTTCATACCCTCTCTCCTCCCGATTTCTAAACGAGGCTTCGCGCTCGTTTTTTCGTTTTAACACAACCAACACGTCTCGTGGCCCATTTCTAACCTATAATCGAGACTTTTTCGGGTTTTAAAGGAAGTGGATATAATTTCATACCCTCTCTCCTCCCGATTTCTAAACGAGGCTTCGCGCTCCTTTTTTCGTTTTGACACCACCAACACGTCCCGTGGCCCTTTTCAAACCTATAATCTAGATTTTTTCGGGTTCTAAAGGAAGTGGATATAATTTCATACCCTCTCTCCTCCCGATTTCTAAACTAGGCTTCATGCTCATTTTTTCGTTTTGACACCACCAACACATCTCGTGGCCCATTTCTAACCTATAATCGAGACTTTTTCGGGTTTTAAAGGAAGTGGATATAATTTCATAACCTCTCTCCTCACGATTTCTAAATGCGGCTTCGTGCTCGTTTTTTCGTTTTGACACCACCAACACGTCTCGTTGCCCATTTCTAACCTATAATCGAGACTTTTTCGGATTATAAAGGAAGTGAATATATTTTCATACCCACTCTCCTCCCGATTTCTAAACGAGGCTTCGCGCTCGTTTTTTCGTTTTGACACAACCAACACATCTCGTGGCCCATTTCTAACCTATAATCGAGACTTTTTCGGGTTTTAAAGGAAGTGGATATAATTTCATACCCTCTCTCCTCCCGATTTCTAAACGAGGCTTCGCGCTCGTTTTTTCGTTTTGACACCACCAACACGTCCCGTGGCCCTTTTCAAACCTATAATCTAGATTTTTTCGGGTTTTAAAGGAAGTGGATATAATTTCATACCCTCTCTCCTCCCGATTTCTAAATGCGGCTTCGTGCTCGTTTTTTCGTTTTGACACCACCAACACGTCTCGTTGCCCATTTCTAACCTATAATCGAGACTTTTTCGGGTTTTAAAGGAAGTGGATATAATTTCATACCCTCTCTCCACCCGATTTCAAAACGAGGCTTCGCTCTCGTTTTTTCGTTTTGACACAACCAACACGTCTCGTGGCCCATTTCTAACCTATAATCGAGACTTTTTCGGGTTTTAAAGGAAGTGGATATAATTTCATACCCTCTCTCCTCCTGATTTCTAAACGAGGCTTCGCGCTCGTTTTTTCGTTTTGACACCACCAACACGTCCCGTGGCCCTTTTCAAACCTATAATCTAGATTTTTTTCGGGTTTTAAAGGAAGTGGATATAATTTCATACCCTCTCTCCTCCCGATTTCTAAACTAGGCTTCGTGCTCATTTTTTCGTTTTGACACCACCAACACATCTCGTGGCCCATTTCTAACCTATAATCGAGACTTTTTCGGGTTTTAAAGGAAGTGGATATAATTTCATAACCTCTCTCCTCACGATTTCTAAATGCGGCTTCGTGCTCGTTTTTTCGTTTTGACACCACCAACACGTCTCGTTGCCCATTTCTAACCTATAATCGAGACTTTTTCGGATTTTAAAGGAAGTGGATATATTTTCATACCCACTCTCCTCCCGATTTCTAAACGAGGCTTCGCGCTCGTTTTTTCGTTTTGACACAACCAACACGTCTCGTGGCCCATTTCTAACCTATAATCGAGACTTTTTCGGGTTTTAAAGGAAGTGGATATAATTTCATACCCTCTCTCCTCCCGATTTCTAAACGAGGCTTCGCGCTCATTTTTTCATTTTGACACCACCAACACGTCCCGTGGCCCTTTTCAAACCTATAATCTAGATTTTTTCGGGTTCAAAAGGAAGTGGATATAATTTCATACCCTCTCTCCTCCCGATTTCTAAACTAGGCTTCGCGCTCATTTTTTCGTTTTGACACCACCAACACATCTCGTGGCCCATTTCTAACCTATAATCGAGACTTTTTCGGGTTTTAAAGGAAGTGGATATAATTTCATACCCTCTCTCCTCCCGATTTCTAAACGAGGCTTCGCGCTCGTTTTTTCGTTTTGACACCACCAACACGTCCCGTGGCCCTTTTCAAACCTATAATCTAGATTTTTTCGGGTTCTAAAGGAAGTGGATATAATTTCATACCCTCTCTCCTCCCGATTTCTAAACTAGGCTTCGTGCTCATTTTTTCGTTTTGACACCACCAACACATCTCGTGGCCCATTTCTAACCTATAATCGAGACTTT
The DNA here is from genome assembly GCA_030544415.1 of Thalia dealbata. Taxonomy (NCBI): domain Eukaryota; kingdom Viridiplantae; phylum Streptophyta; class Magnoliopsida; order Zingiberales; family Marantaceae; genus Thalia; species Thalia dealbata. The sequence goes on along the minus strand of CM060458.1, from coordinate 11,918,985 downwards.
TTCGGGTTTTAAAGGAAGTGGATATAATTTCATAACCTCTCTCCTCACGATTTCTAAATGCGGCTTCGTGCTCGTTTTTTCGTTTTGACACCACCAACACGTCTCGTTGCCCATTTCTAACCTATAATCGAGACTTTTTCGGGTTTTAAAGGAAGTGGATATAATTTCATACCCTCTCTCCACCCGATTTCAAAACGAGGCTTCGCTCTCGTTTTTTTGTTTTGACACAACCAACACGTCTCGTGGCCCATTTCTAACCTATAATCGAGACTTTTTCGGGTTTTAAAGGAAGTGGATATAATTTCATACCCTCTCTCCTCCTGATTTCTAAACGAGGATTCGCGCTCGTTTTTTCGTTTTGACACCACCAACACGTCCCGTGGCCCTTTTCAAACCTATAATCTAGATTTTTTCGGGTTTTAAAGGAAGTGGATATAATTTCATACCCTCTCTCCTCCCGATTTCTAAACTAGGCTTCGTGCTCATTTTTTCGTTTTGACACCACCAACACATCTCGTGGCCCATTTCTAACCTATAATCGAGACTTTTTCGGGTTTTAAAGGAAGTGGATATAATTTCATAACCTCTCTCCTCACGATTTCTAAATGCGGCTTCGTGCTCGTTTTTTCGTTTTGACACCACCAACGCGTCTCGTTGCCCATTTCTAACCTATAATCGAGACTTTTTCGGATTTTAAAGGAAGTGGATATATTTTCATACCCACTCTCCTCCCGATTTCTAAACGAGGCTTCGCGCTCGTTTTTTCGTTTTGACACAACCAACACGTCTCGTGGCCCATTTCTAACCTATAATCGAGACTTTTTCGGGTTTTAAAAGAACTGGATATAATTTCATACCCTCTCTCCTCCCGATTTCAAAACGAGGCTTCGCTCTCGTTTTTTCGTTTTGACACAACCAACACGTCTCGTGGCCCATTTCTAACCTATAATCGAGACATTTTCGGGTTTTAAAGGAAGTGGATATAATTTCATAACCTCTCTCCTCACGATTTCTAAATGCGGCTTCGTGCTCGTTTTTTCGTTTTGACACCACCAACACATCTCGTGACCCATTTCTAACCTATAATCGAGACTTTTTCGGATTTTAAAGGAAGTGGATATAATTTCATACCCTCTCTCCTCCCAATTTCTAAACGAGGCTTCGCGCTCGTTTTTTCGTTTTGACACCACCAACACGTCCCGTGGCCCTTTTCAAACCTATAATCTAGATTTTTTCGGGTTTTAAAGGAAGTGGATATAATTTCATACCCTCTCTCCTCCCGATTTCTAAACTAGGCTTCGTGCTCATTTTTTCGTTTTGACAGCACCAACACATCTCGTGGCCCATTTCTAACCTATAATCGAGACATTTTCGGGTTTTAAAGGAAGTGGATATAATTTCATAACCTCTCTCCTCACGATTTCTAAATGCGGCTTCGTGCTCGTTTTTTCGTTTTGACACCACCAACACGTCTCGTTGCCCATTTCTAACCTATAATCGAGACTTTTTCGGGTTTTAAAGGAAGTGGATATAATTTCATACCCTCTCTCCTCCCCATTCTAAACTAGGCTTCGTGCTCATTTTTTCGTTTTGACACCACCAACACATCTCGTGGCCAATTTCTAACCTATAATCGAGACTTTTTCGGGTTTTAAAGGAAGTGGATATAATTTCATAACCTCTCTCCTCACGATTTCTAAATGCGGCTTCGTGCTCGTTTTTTCGTTTTGACACCACCAACACGTCTCGTTGCCCATTTCTAACCTATAATCGAGACTTTTTCGGATTTTAAAGGAAGTGGATATATTTTCATACCCACTCTCCTCCCGATTTCTAAACGAGGCTTCGCGCTCGTTTTTTCGTTTTGACACAACCAACACGTCTCGTGGCCCATTTCTAACCTATAATCGAGACTTTTTCGGGTTTTAAAGAAAGTGGATATAATTTCATACCCTCTCTCCTCCCGATTTCTAAACGAGGCTTCGCGCTCGTTTTTTCGTTTTGACACAACCAACACGTCTCGTGGCCCATTTCTAACCTATAATCGAGACTTTTTTGGGTTTTAAAGGAAGTGGATATAATTTCATACCCTCTCTCCTCCCGATTTCTAAACGAGGCTTCGCGCTCGTTTTTTCGTTTTAACACAACCAACACGTCTCGTGGCCCATTTCTAACCTATAATCGAGACTTTTTCGGGTTTTAAAGGAAGTGGATATAATTTCATACCCTCTCTCCTCCCGATTTCTAAACGAGGCTTCGCGCTCATTTTTTCGTTTTGACACCACCAACACGTCCCGTGGCCCTTTTCAAACCTATAATCTAGATTTTTTCGGGTTCTAAAGGAAGTGGATATAATTTCATACCCTCTCTCCTCCCGATTTCTAAACTAGGCTTCGTGCTCATTTTTTCGTTTTGACACCACCAACACATCTCGTGGCCCATTTCTAACCTATAATCGAGACTTTTTCGGGTTTTAAAGGAAGTGGATATAATTTCATACCCTCTCTCCTCCCGATTTCTAAACGAGGCTTCGCGCTCATTTTTTCGTTTTGACACCACCAACACGTCCCGTGGCCCTTTTCAAACCTATAATCTAGATTTTTTCGGGTTTTAAAGGAAGTGGATATAATTTCATAACCTCTCTCCTCACGATTTCTAAATGCGGCTTCGTGCTCGTTTTTTCGTTTTGACACCACCAACGCGTCTCGTTGCCCATTTCTAACCTATAATCGAGACTTTTTCGGATTTTAAAGGAAGTGGATATATTTTCATACCCACTCTCCTCCCGATTTCTAAACGAGGCTTCGCGCTCGTTTTTTCGTTTTAACACAACCAACACGTCTCGTGGCCCATTTCTAACCTATAATCGAGACTTTTTCGGGTTTTAAAGGAAGTGGATATAATTTCATACCCTCTCTCCTCCCGATTTCTAAACGAGGCTTCGCGCTCATTTTTTCGTTTTGACACCACCAACACGTTCCGTGGCCCTTTTCAAACCTATAATTTAGATTTTTTCGGGTTTTAAAGGAAGTGGATATAATTTCATACCCTCTCTCCTCCGGATTTCTAAACTAGGCTTCGTGCTCATTTTTTCGTTTTGACACCACCAACACATCTCGTGGCCCATTTCTAACCTATAATCGAGACTTTTTCGGGTTTTAAAGGAAGTGGATATAATTTCATAACCTCTCTCCTCACGATTTCTAAATGCGGCTTCGTGCTCGTTTTTTCGTTTTGACACCACCAACGCGTCTCGTTGCCCATTTCTAACCTATAATCGAGACTTTTTCGGATTTTAAAGGAAGTGGATATATTTTCATACCCACTCTCCTCCCGATTTCTAAACGAGGCTTCGCGCTCGTTTTTTCGTTTTAACACAACCAACACGTCTCGTGGCCCATTTCTAACCTATAATCGAGACTTTTTCGGGTTTTAAAGGAAGTGGATATAATTTCATACCCTCTCTCCTCCCGATTTCTAAACGAGGCTTCGCGCTCATTTTTTCGTTTTGACACCACCAACACGTCCCGTGGCCCTTTTCAAACCTATAATCTAGATTTTTTCGGGTTTTAAAGGAAGTGGATATAATTTCATACCCTCTCTCCTCCCGATTTCTAAACTAGGCTTCGTGCTCATTTTTTCGTTTTGACACCACCAACACATCTCGTGGCCCATTTCTAACCTATAATCGAGACTTTTTCGGGTTTTAAAGGAAGTGGATATAATTTCATAACCTCTCTCCTCACGATTTCTAAATGCGGCTTCGTGCTCGTTTTTTCGTTTTGACACCACCAACGCGTCTCGTTGCCCATTTCTAACCTATAATCGAGACTTTTTCGGATTTTAAAGGAAGTGGATATATTTTCATACCCACTCTCCTCCCGATTTCTAAACGAGGCTTCGCGCTCGTTTTTTCGTTTTAACACAACCAACACGTCTCGTGGCCCATTTCTAACCTATAATCGAGACTTTTTCGGGTTTTAAAGGAAGTGGATATAATTTCATACCCTCTCTCCTCCCGATTTCTAAACGAGGCTTCGCGCTCATTTTTTCGTTTTGACACCACCAACACGTCCCGTGGCCCTTTTCAAACCTATAATCTAGATTTTTTCGGGTTCTAAAGGAAGTGGATATAATTTCATACCCTCTCTCCTCCCGATTTCTAAACTAGGCTTCGTGCTCATTTTTTCGTTTTGACACCACCAACACATCTCGTGGCCCATTTCTAACCTATAATCGAGACTTTTTCGGGTTTTAAAGGAAGTGGATATAATTTCATAACCTCTCTCCTCACGATTTCTAAATGCGGCTTCGTGCTCGTTTTTTCGTTTTGACACCACCAACACGTCTCGTTGCCCATTTCTAACCTATAATCGAGACTTTTTCGGGTTTTAAAGGAAGTGGATATAATTTCATACCCTCTCTCCTCCCGATTTCAAAATGAGGCTTCGCTCTCGTTTTTTCGTTTTGACACCACCAACACATCTCGTGGCCCATTTCTAACCTATAATCGAGACTTTTTCGGGTTTTAAAGGAAGTGGATATAATTTCATACCCTCTCTCCTCCCAATTTCTAAACGAGGCTTCGCGCTCGTTTTTTCGTTTTGACACCACCAACACGTCCCGTGGCCCTTTTCAAACCTATAATCTAGATTTTTTCGGGTTCTAAAGGAAGTGGATATAATTTCATACCCTCTCTCCTCCGGATTTCTAAACTAGGCTTCGTGCTCCTCTTTCGTTTTGACACCACCAACACATCTCGTGGCCCATTTCTAACCTATAATCGAGACTTTTTCGGGTTTTAAAGGAAGTGGATATAATTTCATAACCTCTCTCCTCACGATTTCTAAATGCGGCTTCGTGCTCGTTTTTTCGTTTTGACACCACCAACGCGTCTCGTTGCCCATTTCTAACCTATAATCGAGACTTTTTCGGATTTTAAAGGAAGTGGATATATTTTCATACCCACTCTCCTCCCGATTTCTAAACGAGGCTTCGCGCTCGTTTTTTCGTTTTAACACAACCAACACGTCTCGTGGCCCATTTCTAACCTATAATCGAGACTTTTTCGGGTTTTAAAGGAAGTGGATATAATTTCATACCCTCTCTCCTCCCGATTTCTAAACGAGGCTTCGCGCTCATTTTTTCGTTTTGACACCACCAACACGTCCCGTGGCCCTTTTCAAACCTATAATCTAGATTTTTTCGGTTTTTAAAGGAAGTGGATATAATTTCATACCCTCTCTCCTCCCGATTTCTAAACTAGGCTTCGTGCTCATTTTTTCGTTTTGACACCACCAACACATCTCGTGGCCCATTTCTAACCTATAATCGAGACTTTTTCGGGTTTTAAAGGAAGTGGATATAATTTCATAACCTCTCTCCTCACGATTTCTAAATGCGGCTTCGTGCTCGTTTTTTCGTTTTGACACCACCAACACGTCTCGTTGCCCATTTCTAACCTATAATCGAGACTTTTTCGGATTTTAAAGGAAGTGGATATATTTTCATACCCACTCTCCTCCCGATTTCTAAACGAGGCTTCGCGCTCGTTTTTTCGTTTTGACACAACCAACACGTCTCGTGGCCCATTTCTAACCTATAATCGAGACTTTTTCGGGTTTTAAAGAAAGTGGATATAATTTCATACCCTCTCTCCTCCCGATTTCTAAACGAGGCTTCGCGCTCGTTTTTTCGTTTTGACACAACCAACACGTCTCGTGGCCCATTTCTAACCTATAATCGAGACTTTTTTGGGTTTTAAAGGAAGTGGATATAATTTCATACCCTCTCTCCTCCCGATTTCTAAACGAGGCTTCGCGCTCGTTTTTTCGTTTTAACACAACCAACACGTCTCGTGGCCCATTTCTAACCTATAATCGAGACTTTTTCGGGTTTTAAAGGAAGTGGATATAATTTCATACCCTCTCTCCTCCCGATTTCTAAACGGGGCTTCGCGCTCATTTTTTCGTTTTGACACCACCAACACGTCCCGTGGCCCTTTTCAAACCTATAATCTAGATTTTTTCGGGTTCTAAAGGAAGTGGATATAATTTCATACCCTCTCTCCTCCCGATTTCTAAACTAGGCTTCGTGCTCATTTTTTCGTTTTGACACCACCAACACATCTCGTGGCCCATTTCTAACCTATAATCGAGACTTTTTCGGGTTTTAAAGGAAGTGGATATAATTTCATAACCTCTCTCCTCACGATTTCTAAATGCGGCTTCGTGCTCGTTTTTTCGTTTTGACACCACCAACACGTCTCGTTGCCCATTTCTAACCTATAATCGAGACTTTTTCGGGTTTTAAAGGAAGTGGATATAATTTCATACCCTCTCTCCTCCCGATTTCTAAACGAGGCTTCGCGCTCATTTTTTCGTTTTGACACCACCAACACGTTCCGTGGCCCTTTTCAAACCTATAATTTAGATTTTTTCGGGTTTTAAAGGAAGTGGATATAATTTCATACCCTCTCTCCTCCGGATTTCTAAACTAGGCTTCGTGCTCATTTTTTCGTTTTGACACCACCAACACATCTCGTGGCCCATTTCTAACCTATAATCGAGACTTTTTCGGGTTTTAAAGGAAGTGGATATAATTTCATAACCTCTCTCCTCACGATTTCTAAATGCGGCTTCGTGCTCGTTTTTTCGTTTTGACACCACCAACGCGTCTCGTTGCCCATTTCTAACCTATAATCGAGACTTTTTCGCATTTTAAAGGAAGTGGATATATTTTCATACCCACTCTCCTCCCGATTTCTAAACGAGGCTTCGCGCTCGTTTTTTCGTTTTAACACAACCAACACGTCTCGTGGCCCATTTCTAACCTATAATCGAGACTTTTTCGGGTTTTAAAGGAAGTGGATATAATTTCATACCCTCTCTCCTCCCGATTTCTAAACGAGGCTTCGCGCTCATTTTTTCGTTTTGACACCACCAACACGTCCCGTGGCCCTTTTCAAACCTATAATCTAGATTTTTTCGGGTTTTAAAGGAAGTGGATATAATTTCATACCCTCTCTCCTCCCGATTTCTAAACTAGGCTTCGTGCTCATTTTTTCGTTTTGACACCACCAACACATCTCGTGGCCCATTTCTAACCTATAATCGAGACTTTTTCGGGTTTTAAAGGAAGTGGATATAATTTCATAACCTCTCTCCTCACGATTTCTAAATGCGGCTTCGTGCTCGTTTTTTCGTTTTGACACCACCAACGCGTCTCGTTGCCCATTTCTAACCTATAATCGAGACTTTTTCGGATTTTAAAGGAAGTGGATATATTTTCATACCCACTCTCCTCCCGATTTCTAAACGAGGCTTCGCGCTCGTTTTTTCGTTTTAACACAACCAACACGTCTCGTGGCCCATTTCTAACCTATAATCGAGACTTTTTCGGGTTTTAAAGGAAGTGGATATAATTTCATACCCTCTCTCCTCCCGATTTCTAAACGAGGCTTCGCGCTCATTTTTTCGTTTTGACACCACCAACACGTCCCGTGGCCCTTTTCAAACCTATAATCTAGATTTTTTCGGGTTCTAAAGGAAGTGGATATAATTTCATACCCTCTCTCCTCCCGATTTCTAAACTAGGCTTCGTGCTTATTTTTTCGTTTTGACACCACCAACACATCTCGTGGCCCATTTCTAACCTATAATCGAGACTTTTTCGGGTTTTAAAGGAAGTGGATATAATTTCATAACCTCTCTCCTCACGATTTCTAAATGCGGCTTCGTGCTCGTTTTTTCGTTTTGACACCACCAACACGTCTCGTTGCCCATTTCTAACCTATAATCGAGACTTTTTCGGGTTTTAAAGGAAGTGGATATAATTTCATACCCTCTCTCCTCCCGATTTCAAAATGAGGCTTCGCTCTCGTTTTTTCGTTTTGACACCACCAACACATCTCGTGGCCCATTTCTAACCTATAATCGAGACTTTTTCGGGTTTTAAAGGAAGTGGATATAATTTCATACCCTCTCTCCTCCCAATTTCTAAACGAGGCTTCGCGCTCGTTTTTTCGTTTTGACACCACCAACACGTCCCGTGGCCCTTTTCAAACCTATAATCTAGATTTTTTCGGGTTCTAAAGGAAGTGGATATAATTTCATACCCTCTCTCCTCCGGATTTCTAAACTAGGCTTCGTGCTCCTTTTTCGTTTTGACACCACCAACACATCTCGTGGCCCATTTCTAACCTATAATCGAGACTTTTTCGGGTTTTAAAGGAAGTGGATATAATTTCATAACCTCTCTCCTCACGATTTCTAAATGCGGCTTCGTGCTCGTTTTTTCGTTTTGACACCACCAACGCGTCTCGTTGCCCATTTCTAACCTATAATCGAGACTTTTTCGGATTTTAAAGGAAGTGGATATATTTTCATACCCACTCTCCTCCCGATTTCTAAACGAGGCTTCGCGCTCGTTTTTTCGTTTTAACACAACCAACACGTCTCGTGGCCCATTTCTAACCTATAATCGAGACTTTTTCGGGTTTTAAAGGAAGTGGATATAATTTCATACCCTCTCTCCTCCCGATTTCTAAACGAGGCTTCGCGCTCATTTTTTCGTTTTGACACCACCAACACGTCCCGTGGCCCTTTTCAAACCTATAATCTAGATTTTTTCGGGTTCTAAAGGAAGTGGATATAATTTCATACCCTCTCTCCTCCCGATTTCTAAACTAGGCTTCGTGCTTATTTTTTCGTTTTGACACCACCAACACATCTCGTGGCCCATTTCTAACCTATAATCGAGACTTTTTCGGGTTTTAAAGGAAGTGGATATAATTTCATAACCTCTCTCCTCACGATTTCTAAATGCGGCTTCGTGCTCGTTTTTTCGTTTTGACACCACCAACACGTCTCGTTGCCCATTTCTAACCTATAATCGAGACTTTTTCGGGTTTTAAAGGAAGTGGATATAATTTCATACCCTCTCTCCTCCCGATTTCAAAATGAGGCTTCGCTCTCGTTTTTTCGTTTTGACACCACCAACACATCTCGTGGCCCATTTCTAACCTATAATCGAGACTTTTTCGGGTTTTAAAGGAAGTGGATATAATTTCATACCCTCTCTCCTCCCAATTTCTAAACGAGGCTTCGCGCTCGTTTTTTCGTTTTGACACCACCAACACGTCCCGTGGCCCTTTTCAAACCTATAATCTAGATTTTTTCGGGTTCTAAAGGAAGTGGATATAATTTCATACCCTCTCTCCTCCGGATTTCTAAACTAGGCTTCGTGCTCCTTTTTCGTTTTGACACCACCAACACATCTCGTGGCCCATTTCTAACCTATAATCGAGACTTTTTCGGGTTTTAAAGGAAGTGGATATAATTTCATAACCTCTCTCCTCACGATTTCTAAATGCGGCTTCGTGCTCGTTTTTTCGTTTTGACACCACCAACGCGTCTCGTTGCCCATTTCTAACCTATAATCGAGACTTTTTCGGATTTTAAAGGAAGTGGATATATTTTCATACCCACTCTCCTCCCGATTTCTAAACGAGGCTTCGCGCTCGTTTTTTCGTTTTAACACAACCAACACGTCTCGTGGCCCATTTCTAACCTATAATCGAGACTTTTTCGGGTTTTAAAGGAAGTGGATATAATTTCATACCCTCTCTCCTCCCGATTTCTAAACGAGGCTTCGCGCTCATTTTTTCGTTTTGACACCACCAACACGTCCCGTGGCCCTTTTCAAACCTATAATCTAGATTTTTTCGGTTTTTAAAGGAAGTGGATATAATTTCATACCCTCTCTCCTCCCGATTTCTAAACTAGGCTTCGTGCTCATTTTTTCGTTTTGACACCACCAACACATCTCGTGGCCCATTTCTAACCTATAATCGAGACTTTTTCGGGTTTTAAAGGAAGTGGATATAATTTCATAACCTCTCTCCTCACGATTTCTAAATGCGGCTTCGTGCTCGTTTTTTCGTTTTGACACCATCAACGCGTCTCGTTGCCCATTTCTAACCTATAATCGAGACTTTTTCGGATTTTAAAGGAAGTGGATATATTTTCATACCCACTCTCCTCCCGATTTCTAAACGAGGCTTCGCGCTCGTTTTTTCGTTTTAACACAACCAACACGTCTCGTGGCCCATTTCTAACCTATAATCGAGACTTTTTCGGGTTTTAAAGGAAGTGGATATAATTTCATACCCTCTCTCCTCCCGATTTCTAAACGAGGCTTCGCGCTCATTTTTTCGTTTTGACACCACCAACACGTCCCGTGGCCCTTTTCAAACCTATAATCTAGATTTTTTCGGGTTTTAAAGGAAGTGGATATAATTTCATACCCTCTCTCCTCCCGATTTCTAAACTAGGCTTCGTGCTCATTTTTTCGTTTTGACACCACCAACACATCTCGTGGCCCATTTCTAACCTATAATCGAGACTTTTTCGGGTTTTAAAAGAAGTGGATATAATTTCATAACCTCTCTCCTCACGATTTCTAAATGCGGCTTCGTGCTCGTTTTTTCGTTTTGACACCACCAACGCGTCTCGTTGCCCATTTCTAACCTATAATCGAGACTTTTTCGGATTTTAAAGGAAGTGGATATATTTTCATACCTACTCTCCTCCCGATTTCTAAACGAGGCTTCGCGCTCGTTTTTTCGTTTTAACACAACCAACACGTCTCGTGGCCCATTTCTAACCTATAATCGAGACTTTTTCGGGTTTTAAAGGAAGTGGATATAATTTCATACCCTCTCTCCTCCCGATTTCTAAACGAGGCTTCGCGCTCATTTTTTCGTTTTGACACCACTAACACGTCCCGTGGCCCTTTTCAAACCTATAATCTAGATTTTTTCGGGTTCTAAAGGAAGTGGATATAATTTCATACCCTCTCTCCTCCCGATTTCTAAACTAGGCTTCGTGCTCATTTTTTCGTTTTGACACCACCAACACATCTCGTGGCCCATTTCTAACCTATAATCGAGACTTTTTCGGGTTTTAAAGGAAGTGGATATAATTTCATAACCTCTCTCCTCACGATTTCTAAATGCGGCTTCGTGCTCGTTTTTTCGTTTTGACACCACCAACACGTCTCGTTGCCCATTTCTAACCTATAATCGAGACTTTTTCGGGTTTTAAAGGAAGTGGATATAATTTCATACCCTCTCTCCTCCCGATTTCAAAATGAGGCTTCGCTCTCGTTTTTTCGTTTTGACACCACCAACACATCTCGTGGCCCATTTCTAACCTATAATCGAGACTTTTTCGGGTTTTAAAGGAAGTGGATATAATTTCATACCCTCTCTCCTCCCAATTTCTAAACGAGGCTTCGCGCTCGTTTTTTCGTTTTGACACCACCAACACGTCCCGTGGCCCTTTTCAAACCTATAATCTAGATTTTTTTGGGTTTTAAAGGAAGTGGATATAATTTCATACCCTCTCTCCTCCCGATTTCTAAACTAGGCTTCGTGCTCATTTTTTCGTTTTGACAGCACCAACACATCTCGTGGCCCATTTCTAACCTATAATCGAGACTTTTTCGGGTTTTAAAGGAAGTGGATATAATTTCATAACCTCTCTCCTCACGATTTTTAAATGCGGCTTCGTGCTCGTTTTTTCGTTTTGACACCACCAACACGTCTCGTTGCCCATTTCTAACCTATAATCGAGACTTTTTCGGGTTTTAAAGGAAGTGGATATAATTTCATAACCTCTCTCCTCACGATTTCTAAATGCGGCTTCGTGCTCGTTTTTTCGTTTTGACACCACCAACACGTCTCGTTGCCCATTTCTAACCTATAATCGAGACTTTTTCGGGTTTTAAAGGAAGTGGATATAATTTTATACCCTCTCTCCTCCCGATTTCAAAATGAGGCTTCGCTCTCGTTTTTTCGTTTTGACACCACCAACACATCTCGTGGCCCATTTCTAACCTATAATCGAGACTTTTTCGGGTTTTAAAGGAAGTAGATATAATTTCATACCCTCTCTCCTCCCAATTTCTAAACGAGGCTTCGCGCTCGTTTTTTCGTTTTGACACCCCCAACACGTCCCGTGGCCCTTTTCAAACCTATAATCTAGATTTTTTTGGGTTTTAAAGGAAGTGGATATAATTTCATACCCTCTCTCCTCCCGATTTCTAAACTAGGCTTCGTGCTCATTTTTTCGTTTTGACAGCACCAACACATCTCGTGGCCCATTTCTAACCTATAATCGAGACTTTTTCGGGTTTTAAAGGAAGTGGATATAATTTCATAACCTCTCTCCTCACGATTTCTAAATGCGGCTTCGTGCTCGTTTTTTCGTTTTGACACCACCAACACGTCTCGTTGCCCATTTCTAACCTATAATCGAGACTTTTTCGGGTTTTAAAGGAAGTGGATATAATTTCATACCCTCTCTCCTCCCCATTCTAAACTAGGCTTCGTGCTCATTTTTTCGTTTTGACACGACCAACACATCTCGTGGCCAATTTCTAACCTATAATCGAGACTTTTTCGGGTTTTAAAGGAAGTGGATATAATTTCATAACCTCTCTCCTCACGATTTCTAAATGCGGCTTCGTGCTCGTTTTTTCGTTTTGACACCACCAACACGTCTCGTTGCCCATTTCTAACCTATAATCGAGACTTTTTCGGGTTTTAAAGGAAGTGGATATAATTTCATACCCTCTCTCCTCCCGATTTCTAAACGAGGCTTCGCGCTCGTTTTTTCGTTTTGACACCACTAACACGTCCCGTGGCCCTTTTCAAACCTATAATCTAGATTTTTTCGGGTTTTAAAGGAAGTGGATATAATTTCATACCCTCTCTCCTCCCGATTTCTAAACTAGGCTTCGTGCTCATTTTTTCGTTTACACACCACCAACACATCTCGTGGCCCATTTCTAACCTATAATCGAGACTTTTTCGGGTTTTAAAGGAAGTGGATATAATTTCATAACCTCTCTCCTCACGATTTCTAAATGCGGCTTCGTGCTCGTTTTTTGGTTTTGACACCACCAACACGTCTCGTCGCCCATTTCTAACCTATAATCGAGACATTTTCGGGTTTTAAAGGAAGTGGATATAATTTCATACCCTATCTCCTCCCGATTTCAAAACGAGGCTTCGCGCTCGTTTTTTCGTTTTGACACCACTAACACGTCCCGTGGCCCTTTTCAAACCTATAATCTAGATTTTTTCGGGTTTTAAAGGAAGTGGATATAATTTCATACCCTCTCTCCTCCCGATTTCTAAACTAGGCTTCGTGCTCATTTTTTCGTTTACACACCACCAACACATCTCGTGGCCCATTTCTAACCTATAATCGAGACTTTTTCGGGTTTTAAAGGAAGTGGATATAATTTCATAACCTCTCTCCTCACGATTTCTAAATGCGGCTTCGTGCTCGTTTTTTGGTTTTGACACCACCAACACGTCTCGTCGCCCATTTCTAACCTATAATCGAGACATTTTCGGGTTTTAAAGGAAGTGGATATAATTTCATACCCTATCTCCTCCCGATTTCAAAACGAGGCTTCGCTCTTGTTTTTTCGTTTTGACACAACCAACACGTCTCGTGGCCCATTTCTAACCTATAATCGAGACTTTTTCGGGTTTTAAAGGAAGTGGATATAATTTCATACCCTCTCTCCTCCCGATTTTAAACTTGGCTTCGTGCTCATTTTTTCGTTTTGACACCACCAACACATCTCGTGGCCAATTTCTAACCTATAATCGAGACTTTTTCGGGTTTTAAAGGAAGTGGATATAATTTCATAACCTCTCTCCTCACGATTTCTAAATGCGGCTTCGTGCTCGTTTTTTCGTTTTGACACCACCAACACGTCTCGTTGCCCATTTCTAACCTATAATCGAGACTTTTTCGGGTTTTAAAGGAAGTGGATATAATTTCATACCCTCTCTCCTCCCCATTCTAAACTAGGCTTCGTGCTCATTTTTTCGTTTTGACACCACCAACACATCTCGTGGCCAATTTCTAACCTATAATCGAGACTTTTTCGGGTTTTAAAGGAAGTGGATATAATTTCATAACCTCTCTCCTCACGATTTCTAAATGCGGCTTCGTGCTCGTTTTTTCGTTTTGACACCACCAACACGTCTCGTTGCCCATTTCTAACCTATAATCGAGACTTTTTCGGATTTTAAAGGAAGTGGATATATTTTCATACCCACTCTCCTCCCGATTTCTAAACGAGGCTTCGCGCTCGTTTTTTCGTTTTGACACAACCAACACGTCTCGTGGCCCATTTCTAACCTATAATCGAGACTTTTTCGGGTTTTAAAGGAAGTGGATATAATTTCATACCCTCTCTCCTCCCGATTTCTAAACGAGGCCTCGCGCTCGTTTTTTCGTTTTGACACAACCAACACGTCTCGTGGCCCATTTCTAACCTATAATCGAGACTTTTTTGGGTTTTAAAGGAAGTGGATATAATTTCATACCCTCTCTCCTCCCGATTTCTAAACGAGGCTTCGCGCTCGTTTTTTGGTTTTAACACAACCAACACGTCTCGTGGCCCATTTCTAACCTATAATCGAGACTTTTTCGGGTTTTAAAGGAAGTGGATATAATTTCATACCCTCTCTCCTCCCGATTTCTAAACGAGGCTTCGCGCTCATTTTTTCGTTTTGACACCACCAACATGTCCCGTGGCCCTTTTCAAACCTATAATCTAGATTTTTTCGGGTTCTAAAGGAAGTGGATATAATTTCATACCCTCTCTCCCCCCGATTTCTAAACTAGGCTTCGTGCTCATTTTTTCGTTTTGACACCACCAACACATCTCGTGGCCCATTTCTAACCTATAATCGAGACTTTTTCGGGTTTTAAAGGAAGTGGATATAATTTCATAACCTCTCTCCTCACGATTTCTAAATGCGGCTTCGTGCTCGTTTTTTCGTTTTGACACCACCAACACGTCTCGTTGCCCATTTCTAACCTATAATCGAGACTTTTTCGGGTTTTAAAGGAAGTGGATATAATTTCATACCCTCTCTCCACCCGATTTCAAAACGAGGCTTCGCTCTCGTTTTTTCGTTTTGACACAACCAACACGTCTCGTGGCCCATTTCTAACCTATAATCGAGACATTTTCGGGTTTTAAAAGAAGTGGATATAATTTCATAACCTCTCTCCTCACGATTTCTAAATGCGGCTTCGTGCTCGTTTTTTCGTTTTGACACCACCAACACATCTCGTGGCCCATTTCTAACCTATAATCGAGACTTTTTCGGGTTTTAAAGGAAGTGGATATAATTTCATACCCTCTCTCCTCCCAATTTCTAAACTAGGCTTCGCGCTCGTTTTTTCGTTTGGACACCACCAACACGTCCCGTGGCCCTTTTCAAACCTATAATCTAGATTTTTTCGGGTTTTAAAGGAAGTGGATATAATTTCATACCCTCTCTCCTCCCGATTTCTAAACTAGGCTTCGTGCTCATTTTTTCGTTTTGACAGCACCAACACATCTCGTGGCCCATTTCTAACCTATAATCGAGACTTTTTCGGGTTTTAAAGGAAGTGGATATAATTTCATAACCTCTCTCCTCACGATTTCTAAATGCGGCTTCATGCTCGTTTTTTCGTTTTGACACCACCAACACGTCTCGTTGCCCATTTCTAACCTATAATCGAGACTTTTTCGGATTTTAAAGGAAGTGGATATAATTTCAAACCCACTCTCCTCCCGATTTCTAAACGAGGCTTCGCGCTCGTTTTTTCGTTTTGACACAACCAACACGTCTCGTGGCCCATTTCTAACCTATAATCGAGACTTTTTCGGGTTTTAAAGGAAGTAGATATAATTTCATACCCTCTCTCCTCCCGATTCTAAACTAGGCTTCGTGCTCATTTTTTCGTTTTGACACCACCAACACATCTCGTGGCCAATTTCTAACCTATAATCGAGACTTTTTCGGGTTTTAAAGGAAGTGGATATAATTTCATAACCTCTCTCCTCACGATTTCTAAATGCGGCTTCGTGCTCGTTTTTTCGTTTTGACACCACCAACACGTCTCGTTGCCCATTTCTAACCTATAATCGAGACTTTTTCGGATTTTAAAGGAAGTGGATATATTTTCATACCCACTCTCCTCCCGATTTCTAAACGAGGCTTCGCGCTCGTTTTTTCGTTTTAACACAACCAACACATCTCGTGGCCCATTTCTAACCTATAATCGAGACTTTTTCGGGTTTTAAAGGAAGTGGATATAATTTCATACCCTCTCTCCTCCCGATTTCTAAACGAGGCTTCGCGCTCATTTTTTCGTTTTGACACCGCCAACACGTCCCGTGGCCCTTTTCAAACCTATAATCTAGATTTTTTCGGGTTTTAAAGGAAGTGGATATAATTTCATACCCTCTCTCCTCCCGATTTCTAAACTAGACTTCGTGCTCATTTTTTCGTTTTGACACCACCAACACATCTCGTGGCCCATTTCTAATCTATAATCGAGACTTTTTCGGGTTTTAAAGGAAGTGGATATAATTTCATAACCTCTCTCCTCACGATTTCTAAATGCGGCTTCGTGCTCGTTTTTTCGTTTTGACACCACCAACGCGTCTCGTTGCCCATTTCTAACCTATAATCGAGACTTTTTCGGATTTTAAAGGAGGTGGATATATTTTCATACCCACTCTCCTCCCGATTTCTAAACGAGGCTTCGCGCTCGTTTTTTCATTTTAACACAACCAACACGTCTCGTGGCCCATTTCTAACCTATAATCGAGACTTTTTCGGGTTTTAAAGGAAGTGGATATAATTTCATACCCTCTCTCCTCCCGATTTCTAAACGAGGCTTCGCGCTCATTTTTTCGTTTTGACACCGCCAACACGTCCCGTGGCCCTTTTCAAACCTATAATCTAGATTTTTTCGGGTTCTAAAGGAAGTGGATATAATTTCATACCCTCTCTCCTCCCGATTTCTAAACTAGGCTTCGTGCTCATTTTTTCGTTTTGACACCACCAACACATCTCGTGGCCCATTTCTAACCTATAATCGAGACTTTTTCGGGTTTTAAAGGAAGTGGATATAATTTCATAACCTCTCTCCTCACGATTTCTAAATGCGGCTTCGTGCTCGTTTTTTCGTTTTGACACCACCAACACGTCTCATTGCCCATTTCTAACCTATAATCGAGACTTTTTCGGGTTTTAAAGGAAGTGGATATAATTTCATACCCTCTCTCCTCCCGATTTCAAAACGAGGCTTCGCTCTCGTTTTTTCGTTTTGACACAACCAACACGTCTCGTGGCCCATTTCTAACCTATAATCGAGACATTTACGGGTTTTAAAGGAAGTGGATATAATTTCATAACCTCTCTCCTCACGATTTCTAAATGCGGCTTCGTGCTCGTTTTTTCGTTTTGACACCACCAACACATCTCGTGGCCCATTTCTAACCTATAATCGAGACTTTTTCGGGTTTTAAAGGAAGTGGATATAATTTCATACCCTCTCTCCTCCCAATTTCTAAACGAGGCTTCGCGCTCGTTTTTTCGTTTTGACACCACCAACACGTCCCGTGGCCCTTTTCAAACCTATAATATAGATTTTTTCGGGTTTTGAAGGAAGTGGATATAATTTCATACCCTCTCTCCTCCCGATTTCTAAACTAGGCTTCGTGCTCATTTTTTAGTTTTGACAGCACCAACACATCTCATGGCCCATTTCTAACTTATAATCGAGACTTTTTCGGGTTTTAAAGGAAGTGGATATAATTTCATAACCTCTCTCCTCACGATTTCTAAATGCGGCTTCGTGCTCGTTTTTTCGTTTTGACACCACCAACACGTCTCGTTGCCCATTTCTAACCTATAATCGAGACTTTTTCGGATTTTAAAGGAAGTAGATATATTTTCATACCCACTCTCCTCCCGATTTCAAAACGAGGCTTCGCGCTCGTTTTTTCGTTTTGACACAACCAACACGTCTCGTGGCCCATTTCTAACCTATAATCGAGACTTTTTCGGGTTTTAAAGGAAGTGGATATAATTTCATACCCTCTCTCCTCCCGATTTCAAAACGAGGCTTCGCTCTCGTTTTTTCGTTTTGACACAACCAACACGTCTCGTGGCCCATTTCTAACCTATAATCGAGACTTTTTCGGGTTTTAAAGGAAGTGGATATAATTTCATACCCTCTCTCCTCCCGATTCTAAACTAGGCTTCGTGCTCATTTTTTCGTTTTGACACCACCAACACATATCGTGGCCAATTTCTAACCTATAATCGAGACTTTTTCGGGTTTTAAAGGAAGTGGATATAATTTCATAACCTCTCTCCTCACGATTTCTAAATGCGGCTTCGTGCTCGTTTTTTCGTTTTGACACCACCAACACGTCTCGTTGCCCATTTCTAACCTATAATCGAGACTTTTTCGGGTTTTAAAGGAAGTGGATATAATTTCATACCCTCTCTCCTCCCGATTCTAAACTAGGCTTCGTGCTCATTTTTTCGTTTTGACACCACCAACACGTCTCGTTGCCCATTTCTAACCTATAATCGAGACTTTTTCGGATTTTAAAGGAAGTGGATATATTTTCATACCCACTCTCCTCCCGATTTCTAAACGAGGCTTCGCGCTCGTTTTTTCGTTTTGACACAACCAACACGTCTCGTGGCCCATTTCTAACCTATAATCGAGACTTTTTCGGGTTTTAAAGGAAGTGGATATAATTTCATACCCTCTCTCCTCCCGATTTCTAAACGAGGCTTCGCGCTCGTTTTTTCGTTTTGACACCACCAACACGTCCCGTGGCCCTTTTCAAACCTATAATCTAGATTTTTTCGGGTTTTAAAGGAAGTGGATATAATTTCATACCCTCTCTCCTCCCGATTTCTAAACTAGGCTTCGTGCTCATTTTTTCGTTTTGACAGCACCAACACATCTCGTGGCCCATTTCTAACCTATAATCGAGACTTTTTCGGGTTTTAAAGGAAGTGGATATAATTTCATAACCTCTCTCCTCACGATTTCTAAATGCGGCTTCGTGCTCGTTTTTTCGTTTTGACACCACCAACACGTCTCGTTGCCCATTTCTAACCTATAATCGAGACTTTTTCGGATTTTAAAGGAAGTAGATATATTTTCATACCCACTCTCCTCCCGATTTCTAAACGAGGCTTCGCGCTCGTTTTTTCGTTTTGACACAACCAACACGTCTCGTGGCCCATTTCTAACCTATAATCGAGACATTTTCGGGTTTTAGAGGAAGTGGATATAATTTCATAACCTCTCTGCTCACGATTTCTAAATCCGGCTTCGTGCTCGTTTTTTCGTTTTGACACCACCAACACATCTCGTGGCCCATTTCTAACCTATAATCGAGACTTTTTCGGGTTTTAAAGGAAGTGGATATAATTTCATACCCTCTCTCCTTCCAATTTCTAAACGAGGCTTCGCGCTCGTTTTTTCGTTTTGACACCACCAACACGTCCCGTGGCCCTTTTCAAACCTATAATGTAGATTTTTTCGGGTTTTAAAGGAAGTGGATATAATTTCATACCCTCTCTCCTCCCGATTTCTAAACTAGGCTTCGTGCTCATTTTTTCGATTTGACAGCACCAACACATCTCGTGGCCCATTTCTAACCTATAATCGAGACATTTTCGTGTTTTAAAGGAAGTGGATATAATTTCATAACCTCTCTCTTCACGATTTCTAAATGCGGCTTCGTGCTCGTTTTTTCGTTTTGACACCACCAACACGTCTCGTTGCCCATTTCTAACCTATAATCGAGACTTTTTCGGGTTTTAAAGGAAGTGGATATAATTTCATACCCTCTCTCCTCCCGATTTCTAAACGAGGCTTCGGCTCATTTTTTCGTTTTGACACCACCAACACGTTCCGTGGCCCTTTTCAAACCTATAATTTAGATTTTTCCGGGTTTTAAAGGAAGTGGATATAATTTCATACCCTCTCTCCTCCCGATTTCTAAACTAGGCTTCGTGCTCATTTTTTCGTTTTGACACCACCAACACATCTCGTGGCCCATTTCTAACCTATAATCGAGACTTTTTCGGGTTTTAAAGGAAGTGGATATAATTTCATAACCTCTCTCCTCACGATTTCTAAATGCGGCTTCGTGCTCGTTTTTTCGTTTTGACACCACCAACACGTCTCGTTGCCCATTTCTAACCTATAATCGAGACTTTTTCGGGTTTTAAAGGAAGTGGATATAATTTCATACCCTCTCTCCTCCCGATTTCAAAACGAGGCTTCGCTCTCATTTTTTCGTTTTGACACAACCAACACGTCTCGTGGCCCATTTCTAACCTATAATCGAGACATTTTCGGGTTTTAAAGGAAGTGGATATAATTTCATAACCTCTCTCCTCACGATTTCTAAATGCGGCTTCGTGCTCGTTTTTTCGTTTTGACACCACCAACACATCTCGTGGCCCATTTCTAACCTATAATCGAGACTTTTTCGGGTTTTAAAGGAAGTGGATATAATTTCATAACCTCTCTCCTCACGATTTCTAAATGCGGCTTCGTGCTCGTTTTTTCGTTTTGACACCACCAACACGTCTCGTTGCCCATTTCTAACCTATAATCGAGACTTTTTCGGATTTTAAAGGAAGTGGATATATTTTCATACCCACTCTCCTCCCGATTTCTAAACGAGGCTTCGCGCTCGTTTTTTCGTTTTGACACAACCAACACGTCTCGTAGCCCATTTCTAACCTATAATCGAGACTTTTTCGGGTTTTAAAGGAAGTGGATATAATTTCATACCCTCTCTCCTCCCGATTTCAAAACGAGGCTTCGCTCTCGTTTTTTCGTTTTGACACAACCAACACGTCTCGTGGCCCATTTCTAACCTATAATCGAGACATTTTCGGGTTTTAAAGGAAGTGGATATAATTTCATAACCTCTCTCCTCACGATTTCTAAATGCGGCTTCGTGCTCGTTTTTTCGTTTACACACCACCAACACATCTCGTGGCCCATTTCTAACCTATAATCGAGACTTTTTCGGGTTTTAAAGGAAGTGGATATAATTTCATAACCTCTCTCCTCACGATTTCTAAATGCGGCTTCGTGCTCGTTTTTTCGTTTTGACACCACCAACACGTCTCGTCGCCCATTTCTAACCTATAATCGAGACATTTTCGGGTTTTAAAGGAAGTGGATATAATTTCATACCCTATCTCCTCCCGATTTCAAAACGAGGCTTCGCTCTTGTTTTTTCGTTTTGACACAACCAACACGTCTCGTGGCCCATTTCTAACCTATAATCGAGACTTTTTCGGGTTTTAAAGGAAGTGGATATAATTTCATACCCTCTCTCCTCCCGATTCTAAACTAGGCTTCGTGCTCATTTTTTCATTGACACCACCAACACATCTCGTGGCCAATTTCTAACCTATAATCGAGACTTTTTCGGGTTTTAAAGGAAGTGGATATAATTTCATAACCTCTCTCCTCACGATTTCTAAATGCGGCTTCGTGCTCGTTTTTTCGTTTTGACACCACCAACACGTCTCGTTGCCCATTTCTAACCTATAATCGAGACTTTTTCGGGTTTTAAAGGAAGTGGATATAATTTCATACCCTCTCTCCTCCCGATTCTAAACTAGGCTTCGTGCTTATTTTTTCGTTTTGACACCACCAACACATCTCGTGGCCGATTTCTAACCTATAATCGAGACTTTTTCGGGTTTTAAAGGAAGTGGATATAATTTCATAACCTCTCTCCTCACGATTTCTAAATGCGGCTTCGTGCTCGTTTTTTCGTTTTGACACCACCAACACGTCTCGTTGCCCATTTCTAACCTATAATCGAGACTTTTTCGGATTTTAAAGGAAGTGAATATATTTTCATACCCACTCTCCTCCCGATTTCTAAACGAGGCTTCGCGCTCGTTTTTTCGTTTTGACACAACCAACACGTCTCGTGGCCCATTTCTAACCTATAATCGAGACTTTTTCGGGTTTTAAAGGAAGTGGATATAATTTCATACCCTCTCTCCTCCCGATTTCTAAACGAGGCTTCGCGCTCGTTTTTTCGTTTTGACACAACCAACACGTCTCGTGGCCCATTTCTAACCTATAATCGAGACTTTTTTGGGTTTTAAACGAAGTGGATATAATTTCATACCCTCTCTCCTCCCGATTTCTAAACGAGGCTTCGCGCTCGTTTTTTCGTTTTAACAAAACCAACACGTCTCGTGGCCCATTTCTAACCTATAATCGAGACTTTTTCGGGTTTTAAAGGAAGTGGATATAATTTCATACCCTCTCTCCTCCCGATTTCTAAACGAGGCTTCGCGCTCATTTTTTCGTTTTGACACCACCAACACGTCCCGTGGCCCTTTTCAAACCTATAATCTAGATTTTTTCGGGTTCTAAAGGAAGTGGATATAATTTCATACCCTCTATCCTCCCGATTTCTAAACTAGGCTTCGTGCTCCTTTTTTCGTTTTCACACCACCAACACATCTCGTGGCCCATTTCTAACCTATAATCGAGACTTTTTCGTGTTTTAAAGGAAGTGGATATAATTTCATAACCTCTCTCCTCACGATTTCTAAATGCGGCTTTGTGCTCGTTTTTTAGTTTTGACACCACCAACACGTCTCGTTGCCCATTTCTAACCTATAATCGAGACTTTTTCGGATTTTAAAGGAAGTGGATATATTTTCATACCCACTCTCCTCCCGATTTCTAAACGAGGCTTCGCGCTCGTTTTTTCGTTTTGACACAACCAACACGTCTCGTGGCCCATTTCTAACCTATAATCGAGACTTTTTCGGGTTTTAAAGGAAGTGGATATAATTTCATACCCTCTCTCCTCCCGATTTCAAAACGAGGCTTCGCTCTCATTTTTTCGTTTTGACACAACCAACACGTCTCGTGGCCCATTTCTAACCTATAATCGAGACATTTTCGGGTTTTAAAGGAAGTGGATATAATTTCATAACCTCTCTCCTCACGATTTCTAAATGCGGCTTCGTGCTCGTTTTTTCGTTTTGACACCACCAACACATCTCGTGGCCCATTTCTAACCTATAATCGAGACTTTTTCGGGTTTTAAAGGAAGTGGATATAATTTCATACCCTCTCTCCTCCCAATTTCTAAACGAGGCTTCGCGCTCGTTTTTTCGTTTTGACACCACCAACACGTCCCGTGGCCCTTTTCAAACCTATAATCTAGATTTTTTCGGGTTTTAAAGGAAGTGGATATAATTTCATACCCTCTCTCCTCCCGATTTCTAAACTGGGCTTCGTGCTCATTTTTTCGTTTTGACACCACCAACACATCTCGTGGCCCATTTCTAACCTATAATCGAGACATTTTCGGGTTTTAAAGGAAGTGGATATAATTTCATAACCTCTCTCCTCACGATTTCTAAATGCGGCTTCGTGCTCGTTTTTTCGTTTTGACACCACCAACACGTCTCGTTGCCCATTTCTAACCTATAATCGAGACTTTTTCGGGTTTGAAAGGAAGTGGATATAATTTCATACCCTCTCTCCTCCCGATTTCTAAACGAGCCTTCGCGCTCATTTTTTCGTTTTGACACCACCAACACGTTCCGTGGCCCTTTTCAAACCTATAATTTAGATTTTTTCGGGTTTTAAAGGAAGTGGATATAATTTCATACCCTCTCTCCTCCCGATTTCTAAACTAGGCTTCGTGCTCATTTTTTCGTTTTGACACCACCAACACATCTCGTGGCCCATTTCTAACCTATAATCGAGACTTTTTCGGGTTTTAAAGGAAGTGGATATAATTTCATAACCTCTCTCCTCACGATTTCTAAATGCGGCTTCGTGCTCGTTTTTTCGTTTTGACAACACCAACACGTCTCGTTGCCCATTTCTATCCTATAATCGATACTTTTTCGGGTTTTAAAGGAAGTGGACATAATTTCATACCCTCTCTCCTCCCGATTTCAAAACGAGGCTTCGCTGTCGTTTTTTCGTTTTGACACAACCAACACGTCTCGTGGCCCATTTCTAACCTATAATCGAGACATTTTCGGGTTTTAAAGGAAGTGGATATAATTTCATAACCTCTCTGCTCACGATTTCTAAATGCGGCTTCGTGCTCGTTTTTTCGTTTTGACCCCACCAACACATCTCGTGGCCCATTTCTAACCTATAATCGAGACTTTTTCGGGTTTTAAAGGAAGTGGATATAATTTCATAACCTCTCTCCTCACGATTTCTAAATGCGGCTTTGTGCTCGTTTTTTAGTTTTGACACCACCAACACGTCTCGTTGCCCATTTCTAACCTATAATCGAGACTTTTTCGGATTTTAAAGGAAGTGGATATATTTTCATACCCACTCTCCTCCCGATTTCTAAACGAGGCTTCGCGCTCGTTTTTTCGTTTTGACACAACCAACACGTCTCGTGGCCCATTTCTAACCTATAATCGAGACTTTTTCGGGTTTTAAAGGAAGTGGATATAATTTCATACCCTCTCTCCTCCCGATTTCAAAACGAGGCTTCGCTCTCGTTTTTTCGTTTTGACACAACCAACACGTCTCGTGGCCCATTTCTAACCTATAATCGAGACATTTTCGGGTTTTAAAGGAAGTGGATATAATTTCATAACCTCTCTCCTCACGATTTCTAAATGCGGCTTCGTGCTCGTTTTTTCGTTTTGACACCACCAACACATCTCGTGGCCCATTTCTAACCTATAATCGAGACTTTTTCGGGTTTTAAAGGAAGTGGATATAATTTCATACCCTCTCTCCTCCCAATTTCTAAACGAGGCTTCGCGCTCGTTTTTTCGTTTTGACACCACCAACACGTCCCGTGGCCCTTTTCAAACCTATAATCTAGATTTTTTCGGGTTTTAAAGGAAGTGGATATAATTTCATACCCTCTCTCCTCCCGATTTCTAAACTGGGCTTCGTGCTCATTTTTTCGTTTTGACACCACCAACACATCTCGTGGCCCATTTCTAACCTATAATCGAGACATTTTCGGGTTTTAAAGGAAGTGGATATAATTTCATAACCTCTCTCCTCACGATTTCTAAATGCGGCTTCGTGCTCGTTTTTTCGTTTTGACACCACCAACACGTCTCGTTGCCCATTTCTAACCTATAATCGAGACTTTTTCGGGTTTGAAAGGAAGTGGATATAATTTCATACCCTCTCTCCTCCCGATTTCTAAACGAGCCTTCGCGCTCATTTTTTCGTTTTGACACCACCAACACGTTCCGTGGCCCTTTTCAAACCTATAATTTAGATTTTTTCGGGTTTTAAAGGAAGTGGATATAATTTCATACCCTCTCTCCTCCCGATTTCTAAACTAGGCTTCGTGCTCATTTTTTCGTTTTGACACCACCAACACATCTCGTGGCCCATTTCTAACCTATAATCGAGACTTTTTCGGGTTTTAAAGGAAGTGGATATAATTTCATAACCTCTCTCCTCACGATTTCTAAATGCGGCTTCGTGCTCGTTTTTTCGTTTTGACAACACCAACACGTCTCGTTGCCCATTTCTATCCTATAATCGAGACTTTTTCGGGTTTTAAAGGAAGTGGACATAATTTCATACCCTCTCTCCTCCCGATTTCAAAACGAGGCTTCGCTGTCGTTTTTTCGTTTTGACACAACCAACACGTCTCGTGGCCCATTTCTAACCTATAATCGAGACATTTTCGGGTTTTAAAGGAAGTGGATATAATTTCATAACCTCTCTGCTCACGATTTCTAAATGCGGCTTCGTGCTCGTTTTTTCGTTTTGACTGTACCAACACGTCTCGTGGCCCATTTCTAACCTATATTCGAGAGTTTTTCGGGTTTTAAAGGATGTGGATATAATTTCATACCCTCTCTCCTCCCGATTTCAAAACGAGGCTTCGCTCTCGTTTTTTCGTTTTGACACAACCAACACGTCTCGTGGCCCATTTCTAACCTATAATCGAGACATTTTCGGGTTTTAAAGGAAGTGGATATAATTTCATAACCTCTCTCCTCACGATTTCTAAATGCGGCTTCGTGCTCGTTTTTTCGTTTTGACACCACCAACACATCTCGTGGCCCATTTCTAACCTATAATCGAGACTTTTTCGGGTTTTAAAGGAAGTGGATATAATTTCATACCCTCTCCTCCCAATTTCTAAACGAGGCTTCGCGCTCGTTTTTTCGTTTTGACACCACCAACACGTCCCGTGGCCCTTTTCAAACCTATAATCTAGATTTTTTCGGGTTTTAAAGGAAGTGGATATAATTTCATACCCTCTCTCCTCCCGATTTCTAAACTGGGCTTCGTGCTCATTTTTTCGTTTTGACACCACCAACACATCTCGTGGCCCATTTCTAACCTATAATCGAGACATTTTCGAGTTTTAAAGGAAGTGGATATAATTTCATAACCTCTCTCCTCACGATTTCTAAATGCGGCTTCGTGCTCGTTTTTTCGTTTTGACACCACCAACACGTCTCGTTGCCCATTTCTAACCTATAATCGAGACTTTTTCGGGTTTGAAAGGAAGTGGATATAATTTCATACCCTCTCTCCTCCCGATTTCTAAACGAGGCTTCGCGCTCATTTTTTCGTTTTGACACCACCAACACGTTCCGTGGCCCTTTTCAAACCTATAATTTAGATTTTTTCGGGTTTTAAAGGAAGTGGATATAATTTCATACCCTCTCTCCTCCCGATTTCTAAACTAGGCTTCGTGCTCATTTTTTCGTTTTGACACCACCAACACATCTCGTGGCCCATTTCTAACCTATAATCGAGACTTTTTCGGGTTTTAAAGGAAGTGGATATAATTTCATAACCTCTCTCCTCACGATTTCTAAATGCGGCTTCGTGCTCGTTTTTTCGTTTTGACACCACCAACACGTCTCGTTGCCCATTTCTATCCTATAATCGAGACTTTTTCGGGTTTTAAAGGAAGTGGATATAATTTCATACCCTCTCCTCCCAATTTCTAAACGAGGCTTCGCGCTCGTTTTTTCGTTTTGACACCACCAACACGTCCCGTGGCCCTTTTCAAACCTATAATCTAGATTTTTTCGGGTTTTAAAGGAAGTGGATATAATTTCATACCCTCTCTCCTCCCGATTTCTAAACTGGGCTTCGTGCTCATTTTTTCGTTTTGACACCACCAACACATCTCGTGGCCCATTTCTAACCTATAATCGAGACATTTTCGAGTTTTAAAGGAAGTGGATATAATTTCATAACCTCTCTCCTCACGATTTCTAAATGCGGCTTCGTGCTCGTTTTTTCGTTTTGACACCACCAACACGTCTCGTTGCCCATTTCTAACCTATAATCGAGACTTTTTCGGGTTTGAAAGGAAGTGGATATAATTTCATACCCTCTCTCCTCCCGATTTCTAAACGAGGCTTCGCGCTCATTTTTTCGTTTTGACACCACCAACACGTTCCGTGGCCCTTTTCAAACCTATAATTTAGATTTTTTCGGGTTTTAAAGGAAGTGGATATAATTTCATACCCTCTCTCCTCCCGATTTCTAAACTAGGCTTCGTGCTCATTTTTTCGTTTTGACACCACCAACACATCTCGTGGCCCATTTCTAACCTATAATCGAGACTTTTTCGGGTTTTAAAGGAAGTGGATATAATTTCATAACCTCTCTCCTCACGATTTCTAAATGCGGCTTCGTGCTCGTTTTTTCGTTTTGACACCACCAACACGTCTCGTTGCCCATTTCTATCCTATAATCGAGACTTTTTCGGGTTTTAAAGGAAGTGGACATAATTTCATACCCTCTCTCCTCCCGATTTCAAAACGAGGCTTCGGTCTCGTTTTTTCGTTTTGACAGAACCAACACGTCTCGTGGCCCATTTCTAACCTATAATCGAGACATTTTCGGGTTTTAAAGGAAGTGGATTTAATTTCATAACCTCTCTCCTCACGATTTCTAAATGCGGCTTCGTACTCGTTTTTTCGTTTTGACACCACCAACACGTCTCGTTGCCCATTTCTAACCTATAATCGAGACTTTTTCGGATTTTAAAGGAAGTGGATATATTTTCATACCCACTCTCCTCCCGATTTCTAAACGAGGCTTCGCGCTCGTTTTTTCGTTTTGACACAACCAACACGTCTCGTGGCCCATTTCTAACCTATAATCGAGACTTTTTCGGGTTTTAAAGGAAGTGGATATAATTTCATACCCTCTCTCCTCCCGATTTCTAAACAAGGCTTCGCGCTCGTTTTTTCGTTTTGACACAACCAACACGTCTCGTGGCCCATTTCTAACCTATAATCGAGACTTTTTCGGGTTTTAAAGGAAGTGGATATAATTTCATACCCTCTCTCCTCCCGATTTCTAAACGAGGCTTCGCGCTCATTTTTTCATTTTGACACCACCAACACGTCCCGTGGCCCTTTTCAAACCTATAATCTAGATTTTTTCGGGTTCTAAAGGAAGTGGATATAATTTCATACCCTCTCTCCTCCCGATTTCTAAACTAGGCTTCGTGCTCATTTTTTCGTTTTGACAGCACCAACACATCTCGTGGCCCATTTCTAACCTATAATCGAGACTTTTTCGGGTTTTAAAGGAAGTGGATATAATTTCATAACCTCTCTCCTCACGATTTCTAAATGCGGCTTCGTGCTCG
Source organism: Thalia dealbata (assembly GCA_030544415.1). Taxonomy (NCBI): domain Eukaryota; kingdom Viridiplantae; phylum Streptophyta; class Magnoliopsida; order Zingiberales; family Marantaceae; genus Thalia; species Thalia dealbata. The sequence goes on along the minus strand of CM060458.1, from coordinate 11,890,434 downwards.
TTTTTTCGTTTTGACACCACCAACACGTCTCGTTGCCCATTTCTAACCTATAATCGAGACTTTTTCGGGTTTTAAAGGAAGTTGATATAATTTCATACCCTCTCTCCTCCCGATTTCAAAACGAGGCTTCGCTCTCGTTTTTTCGTTTTGACACAACCAACACGTCTCGTGAACCATTTCTAACCTATAATCGAGACATTTTCGGGTTTTAAAGGAAGTGGATATAATTTCATAACCTCTCTCCTCACGGTTTCTAAATGCGGCTTCGTGCTCGTTTTTTCGTTTTGACACCACCAACACATCTCGTGGCCCATTTCTAACCTATAATCGAGACTTTTTCAGGTTTTAAAGGAAGTGGATATAATTTCATACCCACTCTCCTCTCAATTTCTAAACGAGGCTTCGCGCTCGTTTTTTCGTTTTGACACCACCAACACGTCCCGTGGCCCTTTTCAAACCTATAATCTAGATTTTTTCGGGTTTTAAAGGAAGTGGATATAATTTCATACCCTCTCTCCTCCCGATTTCTAAACTAGGCTTCGTGCTCATTTTTTCGTTTTGACAGCACCAACACATCTCGTGGCCCATTTCTAACCTATAATCGAGACTTTTTCGGGTTTTAAAGGAAGTGGATATAATTTCATAACCTCTCTCCTCACGATTTCTAAATGCGGCTTCGTGCTCGTTTTTTTCGTTTTGACACCACCAACACGTCTCGTTGCCCATTTCTAACCTATAATCGAGACTTTTTCGGATTTTAAAGGAAGTAGATATATTTTCATACCCACTCTCCTCCCGATTTCTAAACGAGGCTTCGCGCTCGTTTTTTCGTTTTGACACAACCAACACGTCTCGTGGCCCATTTCTAACCTATAATCGAGACTTTTTCGGGTTTTAAAGGATGTGGATATAATTTCATACCCTCTCTCCTCCCGATTTCAAAACGAGGCTTCGCTCTCGTTTTTTCGTTTTGACACAACCAACACGTCTAGTGGCCTATTTCTAACCTATAATCGAGACATTTTCGGGTTTTAGAGGAAGTGGATATAATTTCATAACCTCTCTCCTCACGATTTCTAAATCCGGCTTCGTGCTCGTTTTTTCGTTTTGACACCACCAACACATCTCGTGGCCCATTTCTAACCTATAATCGAGACTTTTTCGGGTTTTAAAGGAAGTGGATATAATTTCATTCCCTCTCTCCTCCCGATTTCTAAACGAGGCTTCACGCTCGTTTTTTCGTTTTGACACCACCAACACGTCCCGTGGCCCTTTTCAAACCTATAATGTAGATTTTTTCGGGTTTTAAAGGAAGTGGATATAATTTCATACCCTCTCTCCTCCCGATTTCTAAACTAGGCTTCGTGCTCATTTTTTCGATTTGACAGCACCAACACATCTCGTGGCCCATTTCTAACCTATAATCGAGACATTTTCGTGTTTTAAAGGAAGTGGATATAATTTCATAACCTCTCTCCTCACGATTTCTAAATGCGGCTTCGTGCTCGTTTTTTCGTTTTGACACCACCAACACGTCTCGTTGCCCATTTCTAACCTATAATCGAGACTTTTTCGGGTTTTAAGGGAAGTGGATATAATTTCATACCCTCTCTCCTCCCGATTTCTAAACGAGGCTTCGCGCTCATTTTTTCGTTTTGACACCACCAACACGTTCCGTGGCCCTTTTCAAACCTATAATTTAGATTTTTCCGGGTTTTAAAGGAAGTGGATATAATTTCATACCCTCTCTCCTCCCGATTTCTAAACTAGGCTTCGCGCTCATTTTTTCGTTTTGACACCACCAACACATCTCGTGGCCCATTTCTAACCTATAATCGAGACTTTTTCGGGTTTTAAAGGAAGTGGATATAATTTCATAACCTCTCTCCTCACGATTTCTAAATGCGGCTTCGTGCTCGTTTTTTCGTTTTGACACCACCAACACGTCTCGTTGCCCATTTCTAACCTATAATCGAGACTTTTTCGGGTTTTAAAGGAAGTGGATATAATTTCATACCCTCTCTCCTCCCGATTTCAAAACGAGGCTTCGCTCTCGTTTTTTCGTTTTGACACAACCAACACGTCTCGTGGCCCATTTCTAACCTATAATCGAGACATTTTCGGGTTTTAAAGGAAGTGGATATAATTTCATAACCTCTCTCCTCACGATTTCTAAATGCGGCTTCGTGCTCGTTTTTTCGTTTTGACACCACCAACACATCTCGTGGCCCATTTCTAACCTATAATCGAGACTTTTTCGGGTTTTAAAGGAAGTGGATATAATTTCATACCCTCTCTCATCCTAATTTCTAAACGAGGCTTCGCGCTCGTTTTTTCGTTTTGACACCACCAACACGTCCCGTGGCCCTTTTCAAACCTATAATCTAGATTTTTTCGGGTTTTAAAGGAAGTGGATATAATTTCATACCCTCTTTCCTCCCGATTCTAAACTAGGCTTCGTGCTCCTTTTTTCGTTTTGACACCACCAACACATCTCGTGGCCCATTTCTAACCTATAATCGAGACATTTTCGGGTTTTAAAGGAAGTGGATATAATTTCATAACCTCTCTCCTCACGATTTCTAAATGCGGCTTCGTGCTCGTTTTTTCGTTTTGACACCACCAACAGGTCTCGTTGCCCATTTCTAACCTATAATCGAGACTTTTTCGGGTTTTAAAGAAAGTGGATATAATTGCATACCCTATCTCCTCCCGATTTCAAAACGAGGCTTCGCGCTCGTTTTTTCGTTTTGACACCACCAACACGTTCCGTGGCCCTTTTCAAACCTATAATTTAGATTTTTCCGGGTTTTAAAGGAAGTGGATATAATTTCATACCCTCTCTCCTCCCGATTTCTAAACTAGGCTTCGCGCTCATTTTTTCGTTTTGACACCACCAACACATCTCGTGGCCCATTTCTAACCTATAATCGAGACTTTTTCGGGTTTTAAAGGAAGTGGATATAATTTCATAACCTCTCTCCTCACGATTTCTAAATGCGGCTTCGTGCTCGTTTTTTCGTTTTGACACCACCAACACGTCTCGTTGCCCATTTCTAACCTATAATCGAGACTTTTTCGGATTTTAAAGGAAGTGGATATATTTTCATACCCACTCTCCTCCCGATTTCTAAACGAGGATTCGCGCTCGTTTTTTCGTTTTGACACAACCAACACGTCTCGTGGCCCATTTCTAACCTATAATCGAGACTTTTTCGGGTTTTAAAGGAAGTGGATATAATTTCATACCCTCTCTCCTCCCGATTTCTAAACTAGGCTTCGTGCACATTTTTTCGTTTACACACCACCAACACATCTCGTGGCCCATTTCTAACCTATAATCGAGACTTTTTCGGGTTTTAAAGGAAGTGGATATAATTTCATAACCTCTCTCCTCACGATTTCTAAATGCGGCTTCGTACTCGTTTTTTCGTTTTGACACCACCAACACGTCTCGTCGCCCATTTCTAACCTATAATCGAGACATTTTCGGGTTTTAAAGGAAGTGGACATAATTTCATACCCTATCTCCTCCCGATTTCAAAACGAGGCTTCGCTCTTGTTTTTTCGTTTTGACACAACCAACACGTCTCGTGGCCCATTTCTAACCTATAATCGAGACTTTTTCGGGTTTTAAAGGAAGTGGATATAATTTCATACCCTCTCTCCTCCCGATTCTAAACTAGGCTTCGTGCTCATTTTTTCGTTTTGACACCACCAACACATCTCGTGGCCAATTTCTAACCTATAATCGAGACTTTTTCGGGTTTTAAAGGAAGTGGATATAATTTCATAACCTCTCTCCTCACGATTTCTAAATGCGGCTTCGTGCTCGTTTTTTCGTTTTGACACCACCAACACGTCTCGTTGCCCATTTCTAACCTATAATCGAGACTTTTTCGGGTTTTAAAGGAAGTGGATATAATTTCATACCCTCTCTCCTCCCGATTCTAAACTAGGCTTCGTGCTTATTTTTTCGTTTTGACACCACCAACACATCTCGTGGCCGATTTCTAACCTATAATCGAGACTTTTTCGGGTTTTAAAGGAAGTGGATATAATTTCATAACCTCTCTCCTCACGATTTCTAAATGCGGCTTCGTGCTCGTTTTTTCGTTTTGACACCACCAACACGTCTCGTTGCCCATTTCTAACCTATAATCGAGACTTTTTCGGATTTTAAAGGAAGTGGATATATTTTCATACCCACTCTCCTCCCGATTTCTAAACGAGGCTTCGCGCTCGTTTTTTCGTTTTGACACAACCAACACGTCTCGTGGCCCATTTCTAACCTATAATCGAGACTTTTTCGGGTTTTAAAGGAAGTGGATATAATTTCATACCCTCTCTCCTCCCGATTTCTAAACGAGGCTTCGCGCTCGTTTTTTCGTTTTGACACAACCAACACGTCTCGTGGCCCATTTCTAACCTATAATCGAGACTTTTTTGGGTTTTAAACGAAGTGGATATAATTTCATACCCTCTCTCCTCCCGATTTCTAAACGAGGCTTCGCGCTCGTTTTTTCGTTTTGACACAACCAACACGTCTCGTGGCCCATTTCTAACCTATAATCGAGACTTTTTCGGGTTTTAAAGGAAGTGGATATAATTTCATAACCTCTCTCCTCACGATTTCTAAATGCGGCTTCGTGCTCGTTTTTTCGTTTTGACACCACCAACACGTCTCGTTGCCCATTTCTAACCTATAATCGAGACTTTTTCGGGTTTTAAAGGAAGTGGATATAATTTCATACCCTCTCTCCTCCCGATTTCAAAACGAGGCTTCGCTCTCGTTTTTTCGTTTTGACACAACCAACACGTCTCGTGGCCCATTTCTAACCTATAATCGAGACATTTTCGGGTTTTAAAGGAAGTGGATATAATTTCATAACCTCTCTCCTCACGATTTCTAAATGCGGCTTCGTGCTCGTTTTTTCGTTTTGACACCACCAACACGTCTCGTTGCCCATTTCTAACCTATAATCGAGACTTTTTCGGATTTTAAAGGAAGTAGATATATTTTCATACCCACTCTCCTCCCGATTTCTAAACGAGGCTTCGCGCTCGTTTTTTCGTTTTGACACAACCAACACGTCTCGTGGCCCATTTCTAACCTATAATCGAGACTTTTTCGGGTTTTAAAGGATGTGGATATAATTTCATACCCTCTCTCCTCCCGATTTCAAAACGAGGCTTCGCTCTCGTTTTTTCGTTTTGACACAACCAACACGTCTAGTGGCCCATTTCTAACCTATAATCGAGACATTTTCGGGTTTTAGAGGAAGTGGATATAATTTCATAACCTCTCTCCTCACGATTTCTAAATCCGGCTTCGTGCTCGTTTTTTCGTTTTGACACCACCAACACATCTCGTGGCCCATTTCTAACCTATAATCGAGACTTTTTCGGGTTTTAAAGGAAGTGGATATAATTTCATACCCTCTCTCCTCCCGATTTCTAAACGAGGCTTCGCGCTCGTTTTTTCGTTTTGACACCACCAACACGTCCCGTGGCCCTTTTCAAACCTATAATGTAGATTTTTTCGGGTTTTAAAGGAAGTGGATATAATTTCATACCCTCTCTCCTCCCGATTTCTAAACTAGGCTTCGTGCTCATTTTTTCGATTTGACAGCACCAACACATCTCGTGGCCCATTTCTAACCTATAATCGAGACATTTTCGTGTTTTAAAGGAAGTGGATATAATTTCATAACCTCTCTCCTCACGATTTCTAAATGCGGCTTCGTGCTCGTTTTTTCGTTTTGACACCACCAACACGTCTCGTTGCCCATTTCTAACCTATAATCGAGACTTTTTCGGGTTTTAAGGGAAGTGGATATAATTTCATACCCTCTCTCCTCCCGATTTCTAAACGAGGCTTCGCGCTCATTTTTTCGTTTTGACACCACCAACACGTTCCGTGGCCCTTTTCAAACCTATAATTTAGATTTTTCCGGGTTTTAAAGGAAGTGGATATAATTTCATACCCTCTCTCCTCCCGATTTCTAAACTAGGCTTCGCGCTCATTTTTTCGTTTTTACACCACCAACACATCTCGTGGCCCATTTCTAACCTATAATCGAGACTTTTTCGGGTTTTAAAGGAAGTGGATATAATTTCATAACCTCTCTCCTCACGATTTCTAAATGCGGCTTCGTGCTCGTTTTTTCGTTTTGACACCACCAACACGTCTCGTTGCCCATTTCTAACCTATAATCGAGACTTTTTCGGGTTTTAAAGGAAGTGGATATAATTTCATACCCTCTCTCCTCCCGATTTCAAAACGAGGCTTCGCTCTCGTTTTTTCTTTTTGACACAACCAACACGTCTCGTGGCCCATTTCTAACCTATAATCGAGACATTTTCGGGTTTTAAAGGAAGTGGATATAATTTCATAACCTCTCTCCTCACGATTTCTAAATGCGGCTTCGTGCTCGTTTTTTCGTTTTGACACCACCAACACATCTCGTGGCCCATTTCTAACCTATAATCGAGACTTTTTCGGGTTTTAAAGGAAGTGGATATAATTTCATACCCTCTCTCATCCTAATTTCTAAACGAGGCTTCGCGCTCGTTTTTTCGTTTTGACACCACCAACACGTCCCGTGGCCCTTTTCAAACCTATAATCTAGATTTTTTCGGGTTTTAAAGGAAGTGGATATAATTTCATACCCTCTTTCCTCCCGATTCTAAACTAGGCTTCGTGCTCCTTTTTTCGTTTTGACACCACCAACACATCTCGTGGCCCATTTCTAACCTATAATCGAGACATTTTCGGGTTTTAAAGGAAGTGGATATAATTTCATAACCTCTCTCCTCACGATTTCTAAATGCGGCTTCGTGCTCGTTTTTTCGTTTTGACACCACCAACAGGTCTCGTTGCCCATTTCTAACCTATAATCGAGACTTTTTCGGGTTTTAAAGAAAGTGGATATAATTGCATACCCTATCTCCTCCCGATTTCAAAACGAGGCTTCGCGCTCGTTTTTTCGTTTTGACACCACCAACACGTTCCGTGGCCCTTTTCAAACCTATAATTTAGATTTTTCCGGGTTTTAAAGGAAGTGGATATAATTTCATACCCTCTCTCCTCCCGATTTCTAAACTAGGCTTCGCGCTCATTTTTTCGTTTTGACACCACCAACACATCTCGTGGCCCATTTCTAACCTATAATCGAGACTTTTTCGGGTTTTAAAGGAAGTGGATATAATTTCATAACCTCTCTCCTCACGATTTCTAAATGCGGCTTCGTGCTCGTTTTTTCGTTTTGACACCACCAACACGTCTCGTTGCCCATTTCTAACCTATAATCGAGACTTTTTCGGATTTTAAAGGAAGTGGATATATTTTCATACCCACTCTCCTCCCGATTTCTAAACGAGGATTCGCGCTCGTTTTTTCGTTTTGACACAACCAACACGTCTCGTGGCCCATTTCTAACCTATAATCGAGACTTTTTCGGGTTTTAAAGGAAGTGGATATAATTTCATACCCTCTCTCCTCCCGATTTCTAAACTAGGCTTCGTGCACATTTTTTCGTTTACACACCACCAACACATCTCGTGGCCCATTTCTAACCTATAATCGAGACTTTTTCGGGTTTTAAAGGAAGTGGATATAATTTCATAACCTCTCTCCTCACGATTTCTAAATGCGGCTTCGTGCTCGTTTTTTCGTTTTGACACCACCAACACGTCTCGTCGCCCATTTCTAACCTATAATCGAGACATTTTCGGGTTTTAAAGGAAGTGGACATAATTTCATACCCTATCTCCTCCCGATTTCAAAACGAGGCTTCGCTCTTGTTTTTTCGTTTTGACACAACCAACACGTCTCGTGGCCCATTTCTAACCTATAATCGAGACTTTTTCGGGTTTTAAAGGAAGTGGATATAATTTCATACCCTCTCTCCTCCCGATTCTAAACTAGGCTTCGTGCTCATTTTTTCGTTTTGACACCACCAACACATCTCGTGGCCAATTTCTAACCTATAATCGAGACTTTTTCGGGTTTTAAAGGAAGTGGATATAATTTCATAACCTCTCTCCTCACGATTTCTAAATGCGGCTTCGTGCTCGTTTTTTCGTTTTGACACCACCAACACGTCTCGTTGCCCATTTCTAACCTATAATCGAGACTTTTTCGGGTTTTAAAGGAAGTGGATATAATTTCATACCCTCTCTCCTCCCGATTCTAAACTAGGCTTCGTGCTTATTTTTTCGTTTTGACACCACCAACACATCTCGTGGCCGATTTCTAACCTATAATCGAGACTTTTTCGGGTTTTAAAGGAAGTGGATATAATTTCATAACCTCTCTCCTCACGATTTCTAAATGCGGCTTCGTGCTCGTTTTTTCGTTTTGACACCACCAACACGTCTCGTTGCCCATTTCTAACCTATAATCGAGACTTTTTCGGATTTTAAAGGAAGTGGATATATTTTCATACCCACTCTCCTCCCGATTTCTAAACGAGGCTTCGCGCTCGTTTTTTCGTTTTGACACAACCAACACGTCTCGTGGCCCATTTCTAACCTATAATCGAGACTTTTTCGGGTTTTAAAGGAAGTGGATATAATTTCATACCCTCTCTCCTCCCGATTTCTAAACGAGGCTTCGCGCTCGTTTTTTCGTTTTGACACAACCAACACGTCTCGTGGCCCATTTCTAACCTATAATCGAGACTTTTTTGGGTTTTAAACGAAGTGGATATAATTTCATACCCTCTCTCCTCCCGATTTCTAAACGAGGCTTCGCGCTCGTTTTTTCGTTTTGACACAACCAACACGTCTCGTGGCCCATTTCTAACCTATAATCGAGACTTTTTCGGGTTTTAAAGGAAGTGGATATAATTTCATAACCTCTCTCCTCACGATTTCTAAATGCGGCTTCGTGCTCGTTTTTTCGTTTTGACACCACCAACACGTCTCGTTGCCCATTTCTAACCTATAATCGAGACTTTTTCGGGTTTTAAAGGAAGTGGATATAATTTCATACCCTCTCTCCTCCCGATTTCAAAACGAGGCTTCGCTCTCGTTTTTTCGTTTTGACACAACCAACACGTCTCGTGGCCCATTTCTAACCTATAATCGAGACATTTTCGGGTTTTAAAGGAAGTGGATATAATTTCATAACCTCTCTCCTCACGATTTCTAAATGCGGCTTCGTGCTCGTTTTTTCGTTTTGACACCACCAACACATCTCGTGGCCCATTTCTAACCTATAATCGAGACTTTTTCGGGTTTTAAAGGAAGTGGATATAATTTCATACCCTCTCTCATCCTAATTTCTAAACGAGGCTTCGCGCTCGTTTTTTCGTTTTGACACCACCAACACGTCCCGTGGCCCTTTTCAAACCTATAATCTAGATTTTTTCGGGTTTTAAAGGAAGTGGATATAATTTCATACCCTCTTTCCTCCCGATTCTAAACTAGGCTTCGTGCTCCTTTTTTCGTTTTGACACCACCAACACATCTCGTGGCCCATTTCTAACCTATAATCGAGACATTTTCGGGTTTTAAAGGAAGTGGATATAATTTCATAACCTCTCTCCTCACGATTTCTAAATGCGGCTTCGTGCTCGTTTTTTCGTTTTGACACCACCAACACGTCTCGTTGCCCATTTCTAACCTATAATCGAGACTTTTTCGGATTTTAAAGGAAGTGGATATATTTTCATACCCACTCTCCTCCCGATTTCTAAACGAGGATTCGCGCTCGTTTTTTCGTTTTGACACAACCAACACGTCTCGTGGCCCATTTCTAACCTATAATCGAGACTTTTTCGGGTTTTAAAGGAAGTGGATATAATTTCATACCCTCTCTCCTCCCGATTTCTAAACTAGGCTTCGTGCACATTTTTTCGTTTAGACACCACCAACACATCTCGTGGCCCATTTCTAACCTATAATCGAGACTTTTTCGGGTTTTAAAGGAAGTGGATATAATTTCATAACCTCTCTCCTCACGATTTCTAAATGCGGCTTCGTGCTCGTTTTTTCGTTTTGACACCACCAACACGTCTCGTCGCCCATTTCTAACCTATAATCGAGACATTTTCGGGTTTTAAAGGAAGTGGATATAATTTCATACCCTATCTCCTCCCGATTTCAAAACGAGGCTTCGCTCTTATTTTTTCGTTTTGACACAACCAACACGTCTCGTGGCCCATTTCTAACCTATAATCGAGACTTTTTCGGGTTTTAAAGGAAGTGGATATAATTTCATACCCTCTCTCCTCCCGATTCTAAACTAGGCTTCGTGCTCATTTTTTCGTTTTGACACCACCAACACATCTCGTGGCCAATTTCTAACCTATAATCGAGACTTTTTCGGGTTTTAAAGGAAGTGGATATAATTTCATAACCTCTCTCCTCACGATTTCTAAATGCGGCTTCGTGCTCGTTTTTTCGTTTTGACACCACCAACACGTCTCGTTGCCCATTTCTAACCTATAATCGAGACTTTTTCGGGTTTTAAAGGAAGTGGATATAATTTCATACCCTCTCTCCTCCCGATTCTAAACTAGGCTTCGTGCTTATTTTTTCGTTTTGACACCACCAACACATCTCGTGGCCGATTTCTAACCTATAATCGAGACTTTTTCGGGTTTTAAAGGAAGTGGATATAATTTCATAACCTCTCTCCTCACGATTTCTAAATGCGGCTTCGTGCTCGTTTTTTCGTTTTGACACCACCAACACGTCTCGTTGCCCATTTCTAACCTATAATCGAGACTTTTTCGGATTTTAAAGGAAGTGGATATATTTTCATACCCACTCTCCTCCCGATTTCTAAACGAGGCTTCGCGCTCGTTTTTTCGTTTTGACACAACCAACACGTCTCGTGGCCCATTTCTAACCTATAATCGAGACTTTTTCGGGTTTTAAAGGAAGTGGATATAATTTCATACCCTCTCTCCTCCCGATTTCTAAACGAGGCTTCGCGCTCGTTTTTTCGTTTTGACACAACCAACACGTCTCGTGGCCCATTTCTAACCTATAATCGAGACTTTTTTGGGTTTTAAACGAAGTGGATATAATTTCATACCCTCTCTCCTCCCGATTTCTAAACGAGGCTTCGCGCTCGTTTTTTCGTTTTAACAAAACCAACACGTCTCGTGGCCCATTTCTAACCTATAATCGAGACTTTTTCGGGTTTTAAAGGAAGTGGATATAATTTCATACCCTCTCTCCTCCCGATTTCTAAACGAGGCTTCGCGCTCATTTTTTCGTTTTGACACCACCAACACGTCCCGTGGCCCTTTTCAAACCTATAATCTAGATTTTTTCGGGTTCTAAAGGAAGTGGATATAATTTCATACCCTCTCTCCTCCCGATTTCTAAACTAGGCTTCGTGCTCCTTTTTTCGTTTTGACACCACCAACACATCTCGTGGCCCATTTCTAACCTATAATCGAGACTTTTTCGGGTTTTAAAGGAAGTGGATATAATTTCATAACCTCTCTCCTCACGATTTCTAAATGCGGCTTCGTGCTCGTTTTTTAGTTTTGACACCACCAACACGTCTCGTTGCCCATTTCTAACCTATAATCGAGACTTTTTCGGATTTTAAAGGAAGTGGATATATTTTCATACCCACTCTCCTCCCGATTTCTAAACGAGGCTTCGCGCTCGTTTTTTCGTTTTGACACAACCAACACGTCTCGTGGCCCATTTCTAACCTATAATCGAGACTTTTTCGGGTTTTAAAGGAAGTGGATATAATTTCATACCCTCTCTCCTCCTGATTTCAAAACGAGGCTTCGCTCTCGTTTTTTCGTTTTGACACAACCAACACGTCTCGTGGCCCATTTCTAACCTATAATCGAGACTTTTTCGGGTTTTAAAGGAAGTGGATATAATTTCATAACCTCTCTCCTCACGATTTCTAAACGAGGCTTCGTGCTCGTTTTTTCGTTTTGACACCACCAACACATCCTGTGGCCCATTTCGAACCTATAATCGAGACTTTTTCGGGTTTTAAAGGAAGTGGATATAATTTCATACCCTCTCTCCTCCCAATTTCTAAACGAGGCTTCGCGCTCGTTTTTTCGTTTTGACACCACCAACACGTCCCGTGGCCCTTTTCAAACCTATAATCTAGATTTTTTCGGGTTTTAAAGGAAGTGGATATAATTTCATACCCTCTCTCCTCCCGATTTCTAAACTGGGCTTCGTGCTCATTTTTTCGTTTTGACATCACCAACACATCTCGTGGCCCATTTCTAACCTATAATCGAGACATTTTCGGGTTTTAAAGGAAGTGGATATAATTTCATAACCTCTCTCCTCACGATTTCTAAATGCGGCTTCGTGCTCGTTTTTTCGTTTTGACACCACCAACACGTCTCGTTGCCCATTTCTAACCTATAATCGAGACTTTTTCGGGTTTGAAAGGAAGTGGATATAATTTCATACCCTCTCTCCTCCCGATTTCTAAACGAGGCTTCGCGCTCATTTTTTCGTTTTGACACCACCAACACGTTCCGTGGCCCTTTTCAAACCTATAATTTAGATTTTTTCGGGTTTTAAAGGAAGTGGATATAATTTCATACCCTCTCTCCTCCCGATTTCTAAACTAGGCTTCGTGCTCATTTTTTCGTTTTGACACCACCAACACATCTCGTGGCCCATTTCTAACCTATAATCGAGACTTTTTCGGGTTTTAAAGGAAGTGGATATAATTTCATAACCTCTCTCCTCACGATTTCTAAATGCGGCTTCGTGCTCGTTTTTTCGTTTTGACACCACCAACAGGTCTCGTTGCCCATTTCTAACCTATAATCGAGACTTTTTCGGGTTTTAAAGAAAGTGGATATAATTGCATACCCTATCTCCTCCCGATTTCAAAACGAGGCTTCGCGCTCGTTTTTTCGTTTTGACACAACCAACACGTCCCGTGGGACTTTTCAAACCTATAATCTAGATTTTTTCGGGTTTTAAAGGAAGTGAATATAATTTCATACCCTCTCTCCTCCCGATTTCTAAACTACGCTTCGTGCTCATTTTTTCGTTTTGACAGCACCAACACATCTCGTGGCCCATTTCTAACCTATAATCGAGACTTTTTCGGGTTTTAAAGGAAGTGGATATAATTTCATAACCTCTCTCCTCACGATTTCTAAATGCGGCTTCGTGCTCGTTTTTTCGTTTTGAAACCACCAACACGTCTCGTTGCCCATTTCTAACCTATAATCGAGACTTTTTCGGATTTTAAAGGAAGTGGATATATTTTCATACCCTCTCTCCTCCCGATTTCTAAACGAGGCTTCGCGCTCGTTTTTTCATTTTGACACCACCAACACGTCCCGTGGCCCTTTTCAAACCTATAATCTAGATTTTTTCGGGTTTTAAAGGAAGTGGATATAATTTCATACCCTCTCTCCTCCCGATTTCTAAACTAGGCTTCGTGCTCATTTTTTCATTTTGACAGCACCAACACATCTCGTGGCCCATTTCTAACCTATAATCGAGACTTTTTCGGGTTTTAAAGGAAGTGGATATAATTTCATAACCTCTCTCCTCACGATTTCTAAATGCGGCTTCGTGCTCGTTTTTTAGTTTTGACACCACCAACACGTCTCGTTGCCCATTTCTAACCTATAATCGAGACTTTTTCGGGTTTTAAAGGAAGTGGATATAATTTCATACCCTCTCTCCTCCCGATTCTAAACTAGGCTTCGTGCTTATTTTTTCGTTTTGACACCACCAACACATCTCGTGGCCGATTTCTAACCTATAATCGAGACTTTTTCGGGTTTTAAAGGAAGTGGATATAATTTCATAACCTCTCTCCTCACGATTTCTAAATGCGGCTTCGTGCTCGTTTTTTCGTTTTGACACCACCAACACGTCTCGTTGCCCATTTCTAACCTATAATCGAGACTTTTTCGGATTTTAAAGGAAGTGGATATATTTTCATACCCACTCTCCTCCCGATTTCTAAACGAGGCTTCGCGCTCGTTTTTTCGTTTTGACACAACCAACACGTCTCGTGGCCCATTTCTAACCTATAATCGAGACTTTTTCGGGTTTTAAAGGAAGTGGATATAATTTCATACCCTCTCTCCTCCCGATTTCTAAACGAGGCTTCGCGCTCGTTTTTTCGTTTTGACACAACCAACACGTCTCGTGGCCCATTTCTAACCTATAATCGAGACTTTTTTGGGTTTTAAACGAAGTGGATATAATTTCATACCCTCTCTCCTCCCGATTTCTAAACGAGGCTTCGCGCTCGTTTTTTCGTTTTAACAAAACCAACACGTCTCGTGGCCCATTTCTAACCTATAATCGAGACTTTTTCGGGTTTTAAAGGAAGTGGATATAATTTCATACCCTCTCTCCTCCCGATTTCTAAACGAGGCTTCGCGCTCATTTTTTCGTTTTGACACCACCAACACGTCCCGTGGCCCTTTTCAAACCTATAATCTAGATTTTTTCGGGTTCTAAAGGAAGTGGATATAATTTCATACCCTCTCTCCTCCCGATTTCTAAACTAGGCTTCGTGCTCCTTTTTTCGTTTTGACACCACCAACACATCTCGTGGCCCATTTCTAACCTATAATCGAGACTTTTTCGGGTTTTAAAGGAAGTGGATATAATTTCATAACCTCTCTCCTCACGATTTCTAAATGCGACTTCGTGCTCGTTTTTTAGTTTTGACACCACCAACACGTCTCGTTGCCCATTTCTAACCTATAATCGAGACTTTTTCGGATTTTAAAGGAAGTGGATATATTTTCATACCCACTCTCCTCCCGATTTCTAAACGAGGCTTCGCGCTCGTTTTTTCGTTTTGACACAACCAACACGTCTCGTGGCCTATTTCTAACTTATAATCGAGACTTTTTCGGGTTTTAAAGGAAGTGGATATAATTTCATACCCTCTTTCCTCCCGATTCTAAACTAGGCTTCGTGCTCCTTTTTTCGTTTTGACACCACCAACACGTCTCGTGGCCCATTTCTAACCTATAATCGAGACTTTTTCGGGTTTTAAAGGAAGTGGATATAATTTCATAACCTCTCTCCTCACGATTTCTAAATGCGGCTTCGTGCTCGTTTTTTCGTTTTGACACCACCAACACGTCTCGTCGCCCATTTCTAACCTATAATCGAGACTTTTTCGGGTTTTAAAGGAAGTGGATATAATTTCATAACCTCTCTCCTCACGATTTCTAAATGCGGCTTCGTGCTCGTTTTTTCGTTTTGACACCACCAACACGTCTCGTCGCCCATTTCTAACCTATAATCGAGACATTTTCGGGTTTTAAAGGAAGTGGATATAATTTCATACCCTCTCTCCTCCCGATTCTAAACTAGGCTTCGTGCTCATTTTTTCGTTTTGACACCACCAACACATCTCGTGGCCAATTTCTAACCTATAATCGAGACTTTTTCGGGTTTTAAAGGAAGTGGATATAATTTCATAACCTCTCTCCTCACGATTTCTAAATGCGGCTTCGTGCTCATTTTTTCGTTTTGACACCACCAACACGTCTCGTTGCCCATTTCTAACCTATAATCGAGACTTTTTCGGGTTTTAAAGGAAGTGGATATAATTTCATACCCTCTCTCCTCCCGATTCTAAACTAGGCTTCGTGCTTATTTTTTCGTTTTGACACCACCAACACATCTCGTGGCCGATTTCTAACCTATAATCGAGACTTTTTCGGGTTTTAAAGGAAGTGGATATAATTTCATAACCTCTCTCCTCACGATTTCTAAATGCGGCTTCGTGCTCGTTTTTTCGTTTTGACACCACCAACACGTCTCGTTGCCCATTTCTAACCTATAATCGAGACTTTTTCGGATTTTAAAGGAAGTGGATATATTTTCATACCCACTCTCCTCCCGATTTCTAAACGAGGCTTCGCGCTCGTTTTTTCGTTTTGACACAACCAACACGTCTCGTGGCCCATTTCTAACCTATAATCGAGACTTTTTCGGGTTTTAAAGGAAGTGGATATAATTTCATACCCTCTCTCCTCCCGAATTCTAAACGACGCTTCGCGCTCGTTTTTTCGTTTTGACACAACCAACACGTCTCGTGGCCCTTTTCTAACCTATAATCGAGACTTTTTTGGGTTTTAAACGAAGTGGATATAATTTCATACCCTCTCTCCTCCCGATTTCTAAACGAGGCTTCGCGCTCGTTTTTTCGTTTTAACAAAACCAACACTTCTCGTGGCCCATTTCTAACCTATAATCGAGACTTTTTCGGATTTTAAAGGAAGTGGATATAATTTCATACCCTCTCTCCTCCCGATTTCTAAACGAGGCTTCGCGCTCATTTTTTCGTTTTGACACCACCAACACGTCCCGTGGCCCTTTTCAAACCTATAATCTAGATTTTTTCGGGTTCTAAAGGAAGTGGATATAATTTCATACCCTCTCTCCTCCCGATTTCTAAACTAGGCTTCGTGCTCCTTTTTTCGTTTTGACACCACCAACACATATCGTGGCCCATTTCTAACCTATAATCGAGACTTTTTCGGGTTTTAAAGGAAGTGGATATAATTTCATAACCTCTCTCCTCACGATTTCTAAATGCGGCTTCGTGCTCGTTTTTTAGTTTTGACACCACCAACACGTCTCGTTGCCCATTTCTAACCTATAATCGAGACTTTTTCGGATTTTAAAGGAAGTGGATATATTTTCATACCCACTCTCCTCCCGATTTCTAAACGAGGCTTCGCGCTCGTTTTTTCGTTTTGACACAACCAACACGTCTCGTGGCCCATTTCTAACCTATAATCGAGACTTTTTCGGGTTTTAAAGGAAGTGGATATAATTTCATACCCTCTCTCCTCCTGATTTCAAAACGAGGCTTCGCTCTCGTTTTTTCGTTTTGACACAACCAACACGTCTCGTGGCCCATTTCTAACCTATAATCGAGACTTTTTCGGGTTTTAAAGGAAGTGGATATAATTTCATAACCTCTCTCCTCACGATTTCTAAACGAGGCTTCGTGCTCGTTTTTTCGTTTTGACACCACCAACACATCCTGTGGCCCATTTCGAACCTATAATCGAGACTTTTTCGGGTTTTAAAGGAAGTGGATATAATTTCATACCCTCTCTCCTCCCAATTTCTAAACGAGGCTTCGCGCTCGTTTTTTCGTTTTGACACCACCAACACGTCCCGTGGCCCTTTTCAAACCTATAATCTAGATTTTTTCGGGTTTTAAAGGAAGTGGATATAATTTCATACCCTCTCTCCTCCCGATTTCTAAACTGGGCTTCGTGCTCATTTTTTCGTTTTGACATCACCAACACATCTCGTGGCCCATTTCTAACCTATAATCGAGACATTTTCGGGTTTTAAAGGAAGTGGATATAATTTCATAACCTCTCTCCTCACGATTTCTAAATGCGGCTTCGTGCTCGTTTTTTCGTTTTGACACCACCAACACGTCTCGTTGCCCATTTCTAACCTATAATCGAGACTTTTTCGGGTTTGAAAGGAAGTGGATATAATTTCATACCCTCTCTCCTCCCGATTTCTAAACGAGGCTTCGCGCTCATTTTTTCGTTTTGACACAACCAACACGTCTCGTGGCCCATTTCTAACCTATAATCGAGACTTTTTCGGGTTTTAAAGGAAGTGGATATAATTTCATACCCTCTCTCCTCCCGAATTCTAAACGACGCTTCGCGCTCGTTTTTTCGTTTTGACACAACCAACACGTCTCGTGGCCCTTTTCTAACCTATAATCGAGACTTTTTTGGGTTTTAAACGAAGTGGATATAATTTCATACCCTCTCTCCTCCCGATTTCTAAACGAGGCTTCGCGCTCGTTTTTTCGTTTTAACAAAACCAACACTTCTCGTGGCCCATTTCTAACCTATAATCGAGACTTTTTCGGATTTTAAAGGAAGTGGATATAATTTCATACCCTCTCTCCTCCCGATTTCTAAACGAGGCTTCGCGCTCATTTTTTCGTTTTGACACCACCAACACGTCCCGTGGCCCTTTTCAAACCTATAATCTAGATTTTTTCGGGTTCTAAAGGAAGTGGATATAATTTCATACCCTCTCTCCTCCCGATTTCTAAACTAGGCTTCGTGCTCCTTTTTTCGTTTTGACACCACCAACACATATCGTGGCCCATTTCTAACCTATAATCGAGACTTTTTCGGGTTTTAAAGGAAGTGGATATAATTTCATAACCTCTCTCCTCACGATTTCTAAATGCGGCTTCGTGCTCGTTTTTTAGTTTTGACACCACCAACACGTCTCGTTGCCCATTTCTAACCTATAATCGAGACTTTTTCGGATTTTAAAGGAAGTGGATATATTTCCATACCCACTCTCCTCCCGATTTCTAAACGAGGCTTCGCGCTCGTTTTTTCGTTTTGACACAACCAACACGTCTCGTGGCCCATTTCTAACCTATAATCGAGACTTTTTCGGGTTTTAAAGGAAGTGGATATAATTTCATACCCTCTCTCCTCCTGATTTCAAAACGAGGCTTCGCTCTCGTTTTTTCGTTTTGACACAACCAACACGTCTCGTGGCCCATTTCTAACCTATAATCGAGACTTTTTCGGGTTTTAAAGGAAGTGGATATAATTTCATAACCTCTCTCCTCACGATTTCTAAACGAGGCTTCGTGCTCGTTTTTTCGTTTTGACACCACCAACACATCCTGTGGCCCATTTCGAACCTATAATCGAGACTTTTTCGGGTTTTAAAGGAAGTGGATATAATTTCATACCCTCTCTCCTCCCAATTTCTAAACGAGGCTTCGCGCTCGTTTTTTCGTTTTGACACCACCAACACGTCCCGTGGCCCTTTTCAAACCTATAATCTAGATTTTTTCGGGTTTTAAAGGAAGTGGATATAATTTCATACCCTCTCTCCTCCCGATTTCTAAACTGGGCTTCGTGCTCATTTTTTCGTTTTGACATCACCAACACATCTCGTGGCCCATTTCTAACCTATAATCGAGACATTTTCGGGTTTTAAAGGAAGTGGATATAATTTCATAACCTCTCTCCTCACGATTTCTAAATGCGGCTTCGTGCTCGTTTTTTCGTTTTGACACCACCAACACGTCTCGTTGCCCATTTCTAACCTATAATCGAGACTTTTTCGGGTTTGAAAGGAAGTGGATATAATTTCATACCCTCTCTCCTCCCGATTTCTAAACGAGGCTTCGCGCTCATTTTTTCGTTTTGACACCACCAACACGTTCCGTGGCCCTTTTCAAACCTATAATTTAGATTTTTTCGGGTTTTAAAGGAAGTGGATATAATTTCATACCCTCTCTCCTCCCGATTTCTAAACTAGGCTTCGTGCTCATTTTTTCGTTTTGACACCACCAACACATCTCGTGGCCCATTTCTAACCTATAATCGAGACTTTTTCGGGTTTTAAAGGAAGTGGATATAATTTCATAACCTCTCTCCTCACGATTTCTAAATGCGGCTTCGTGCTCGTTTTTTCGTTTTGACACCACCAACAGGTCTCGTTGCCCATTTCTAACCTATAATCGAGACTTTTTCGGATTTTAAAGGAAGTGGATATAATTGCATACCCTATCTCCTCCCGATTTCAAAACGAGGCTTCGCGCTCGTTTTTTCGTTTTGACACAACCAACACGTCCCGTGGGACTTTTCAAACCTATAATCTAGATTTTTTCGGGTTTTAAAGGAAGTGAATATAATTTCATACCCTCTCTCCTCCCGATTTCTAAACTACGCTTCGTGCTCATTTTTTCGTTTTGACAGCACCAACACATCTCGTGGCCCATTTCTAACCTATAATCGAGACTTTTTCGGGTTTTAAAGGAAGTGGATATAATTTCATAACCTCTCTCCTCACGATTTCTAAATGCGGCTTCGTGCTCGTTTTTTCGTTTTGAAACCACCAACACGTCTCGTTGCCCATTTCTAACCTATAATCGAGACTTTTTCGGATTTTAAAGGAAGTGGATATATTTTCATACCCTCTCTCCTCCCGATTTCTAAACGAGGCTTCGCGCTCGTTTTTTCATTTTGACACCACCAACACGTCCCGTGGCCCTTTTCAAACCTATAATCTAGATTTTTTCGGGTTTTAAAGGAAGTGGATATAATTTCATACCCTCTCTCCTCCCGATTTCTAAACTAGGCTTCGTGCTCATTTTTTCATTTTGACAGCACCAACACATCTCGTGGCCCATTTCTAACCTATAATCGAGACTTTTTCGGGTTTTAAAGGAAGTGGATATAATTTCATAACCTCTCTGCTCACGATTTCTAAATGCGGCTTCGTGCTCGTTTTTTCGTTTTGACACCACCAACACGTCTCGTTGCCCATTTCTAACCTGTAATCGAGACTTTTTCGGATTTTAAAGGAAGTGGATATATTTTCATACCCACTCTCCTCCCGATTTCTAAACGAGGCTTCGCGCTCGTTTTTTCGTTTTGACACAACCAACACGTCTCGTGGCCCATTTCTAACCTATAATCGAGACTTTTTCGGGTTTTAAAAGAAGTGGATATAATTTCATACCCTCTCTCCTCCCGATTTCTAAACGAGGCTTCGCGCTCGTTTTTTCGTTTTGACACCACCAACACGTCCCGTGGCCCTTTTCAAACCTATAATCTAGATTTTTTCGGGTTTTAAAGGAAGTGGATATAATTTCATACCCTCTCTCCTCCCGATTTTTAAACTAGGCTTCGTGCTCATTTTTTCGTTTTGACACCACCAACACATCTCGTGGCCCATTTCTAACTTATAATCGAGACTTTTTCGGGTTTTAAAGGAAGTGGATATAATTTCATAACCTCTCTCCTCACGATTTCTAAATCCGGCGTCGTGCTCGTTTTTTCGTTTTGACACCACCAACACCTCTCGTTGCCCATTTCTAACCTATAATCGAGACTTTTTCGGGTTTTAAAGGAAGTGGATATAATTTCATACCCTCTCTCCTCCCGATTTCTAAACGAGGCTTCGCGCTCGTTTTTTCGTTTTGACACAACCAACACGTCTCGTGGCCCATTTCTAACCTATAATCGAGACTTTTTTGGATTTTAAAGGAAGTGGATATAATTTCATACCCTCTCTCCTCCCGATTTCTAAACGAGGCTTCGCGCTCGTTTTTTCGTTTTGACACCACCAACACGTCCCGTGGCCCTTTTCAAACCTATAATCTAGATTTTTTCGGGTTTTAAAGGAAGTGGATATAATTTCATACCCTCTCTCCTCCTGATTCTAAACTAGGCTTCGTGCTCATTTTTTCGTTTTGACACCACCAACACATCTCGTGGCCCATTTCTAACCTATAATCGAGACTTTTTCGGGTTTTAAAGGAAGTGGATATAATTTCATAACCTCTCTCCTCACGATTTCTAAATGCGGCTTCGTGCTCGTTTTTTCGTTTTGACACCACCAACAGGTCTCGTTGCCCATTTCTAACCTATAATCGAGACTTTTTCGGGTTTTAAAGAAAGTGGATATAATTGCATACCCTATCTCCTCCCGATTTCAAAACGAGGCTTCGCGCTCGTTTTTTCGTTTTGACACAACCAACACGTCCCGTGGGACTTTTCAAACCTATAATCTAGATTTTTTCGGGTTTTAAAGGAAGTGAATATAATTTCATACCCTCTCTCCTCCCGATTTCTAAACTACGCTTCGTGCTCATTTTTTCGTTTTGACAGCACCAACACATCACGTGGCTCATTTCTAACCTATAATCGAGACTTTTTCGGGTTTTAAAGGAAGTGGATATAATTTCATAACCTCTCTCCTCACGATTTCTAAATGCGGCTTCGTGCTCGTTTTTTCGTTTTGAAACCACCAACACGTCTCGTTGCCCATTTCTAACCTATAATCGAGACTTTTTCGGATTTTAAAGGAAGTGGATATATTTTCATACCCTCTCTCCTCCCGATTTCTAAACGAGGCTTCGCGCTCGTTTTTTCATTTTGACACCACCAACACGTCCCGTGGCCCTTTTCAAACCTATAATCTAGATTTTTTCGGGTTTTAAAGGAAGTGGATATAATTTCATACCCTCTCTCCTCCCGATTTCTAAACTAGGCTTCGTGCTCATTTTTTCATTTTGACAGCACCAACACATCTCGTGGCCCATTTCTAACCTATAATCGAGACTTTTTCGGGTTTTAAAGGAAGTGGATATAATTTCATAACCTCTCTGCTCACGATTTCTAAATGCGGCTTCGTGCTCGTTTTTTCGTTTTGACACCACCAACACGTCTCGTTTCCCATTTCTAACCTGTAATCGAGACTTTTTCGGATTTTAAAGGAAGTGGATATATTTTCATACCCACTCTCCTCCCGATTTCTAAACGAGGCTTCGCGCTCGTTTTTTCGTTTTGACACAACCAACACGTCTCGTGGCCCATTTCTAACCTATAATCGAGACTTTTTCGGGTTTTAAAAGAAGTGGATATAATTTCATACCCTCTCTCCTCCCGATTTCTAAACGAGGCTTCGCGCTCGTTTTTTCGTTTTGACACCACCAACACGTCCCGTGGCCCTTTTCAAACCTATAATCTAGATTTTTTCGGGTTTTAAAGGAAGTGGATATAATTTCATACCCTCTCTCCTCCCGATTTTTAAACTAGGCTTCGTGCTCATTTTTTCGTTTTGACACCACCAACACATCTCGTGGCCCATTTCTAACTTATAATCGAGACTTTTTCGGGTTTTAAAGGAAGTGGATATAATTTCATAACCTCTCTCCTCACGATTTCTAAATCCGGCGTCGTGCTCGTTTTTTCGTTTTGACACCACCAACACCTCTCGTTGCCCATTTCTAACCTATAATCGAGACTTTTTCGGGTTTTAAAGGAAGTGGATATAATTTCATACCCTCTCTCCTCCCGATTTCTAAACGAGGCTTCGTGCTCATTTTTTCGTTTTGACACCACCAACAAGTCCTGTGGCCCATTTCTAACCTATAATTCAGACTTTTTCGGGTTTTAAAGGAAGTGGATATAATTTCATACCCTCTCTCCTCCCGATTTCTAAACGAGGCTTCGCGCTCGTTTTTTCGTTTTGACACCACCAACACGTCCCGTGGCCCTTTTCAAACCTATAATCTAGATTTTTTCGGGTTTTAAAGGAAGTGGATATAATTTCATACCCTCTCTCCTCCCGATTTCTAAACGAGGCTTCGCGCTCGTTTTTTCGTTTTGACACCACCAACACGTCCCGTGGCCCTTTTCAATCCTATAATCTAGACTTTTTCGGGTTTTAAAGGAAGTGGATATAATTTCATACCCTCTCTCCTCCCAATTTCTAAACGAGGCTTCGCGCTCGTTTTTTCGTTTTGACACCACCAACACGTCCCGTGGCCCTTTTCAAACCTATAATCTAGATTTTTTCGGGTTTTAAAGGAAGTGGATATAATTTCATACCCTCTCTCCTCCCGATTTCTAAACTACGCTTCGTGCTCATTTTTTCGTTTTGACAGCACCAACACATCTCGTGGCCCATTTCTAACCTATAATCGAGACTTTTTCGGGTTTTAAAGGAAGTGGATATAATTTCATAACCTCTCTCCTCACGATTTCTAAATGCGGCTTCGTGCTCGTTTTTTCGTTTTGACACCACCAACACGTCTCGTTGCCCATTTCTAACCTATAATCGAGACTTTTTCGGATTATAAAGGAAGTGAATATATTTTCATACCCACTCTCCTCCCGATTTCTAAACGAGGCTTCGCGCTCGTTTTTTCGTTTTGACACAACCAACACGTCTCGTGGCCCATTTCTAACCTATAATCGAGACTTTTTCGGGTTTTAAAGGAAGTGGATATAATTTCATAACCTCTCTGCTCACGATTTCTAAATGCGGCTTCGTGCTCGTTTTTTCGTTTTGACACCACCAACACGTCTCGTTGCCCATTTCTAACCTATAATCGAGACTTTTTCGGATTTTAAAGGAAGTGGATATATTTTCATACCCACTCTCCTCCCGATTTCTAAACGAGGCTTCGCGCTCGTTTTTTCGTTTTGACACAACCAACACGTCTCGTGGCCCATTTCTAACCTATAATCGAGACTTTTTCGGGTTTTAAAAGAAGTGGATATAATTTCATACCCTCTCTCCTCCCGATTTCTAAACGAGGCTTCTCGCTCGTTTTTTCGTTTTGACACCACCAACACGTCCCGTGGCCCTTTTCAAACCTATAATCTAGATTTTTTCGGGTTTTAAAGGAAGTGGATATAATTTCATACCCTCTCTCCTCCCGATTTCTAAACTAGGCTTCGTGCTCATTTTTTCGTTTTGACACCACCAACACATCTCGTGGCCTATTTCTAACCTATAATCGAGACTTTTTCGGGTTTTAAAGGAAGTGGATATAATTTCATAACCTCTCTCCTCACGATTTCTAAATGCGGCTTCGTGCTCGTTTTTTCGTTTTGACACCACCAACAGGTCTCGTTGCCCATTTCTAACCTATAATCGAGACTTTTTCGGGTTTTAAAGAAAGTGGATATAATTTCATACCCTATCTCCTCCCGATTTCAAAACGAGGCTTCGCGCTCGTTTTTTCGTTTTGACACAACCAACACGTCCCGTGGGACTTTTCAAACCTATAATCTAGATTTTTTCGGGTTTTAAAGGAAGTGAATATAATTTCATACCCTCTCTCCTCCCGATTTCTAAACTACGCTTCGTGCTCATTTTTTCGTTTTGACAGCACCAACACATCTCGTGGCCCATTTCTAACCTATAATCGAGACTTTTTCGGGTTTTAAAGGAAGTGGATATAATTTCATAACCTCTCTCCTCACGATTTCTAAATGCGGCTTCGTGCTCGTTTTTTCGTTTTGAAACCACCAACACGTCTCGTTGCCCATTTCTAACCTATAATCGAGACTTTTTCAGATTTTAAAGGAAGTGGATATATTTTCATACCCTCTCTCCTCCCGATTTCTAAACGAGGCTTCGCGCTCGTTTTTTCATTTTGACACCACCAACACGTCCCGTGGCCCTTTTCAAACCTATAATCTAGATTTTTTCGGGTTTTAAAGGAAGTGGATATAATTTCATACCCTCTCTCCTCCCGATTTCTAAACTAGGCTTCGTGCTCATTTTTTCATTTTGACAGCACCAACACATCTCGTGGCCCATTTCTAACCTATAATCGAGACTTTTTCGGGTTTTAAAGGAAGTGGATATAATTTCATAACCTCTCTGCTCACGATTTCTAAATGCGGCTTCGTGCTCGTTTTTTCGTTTTGACACCACCAACACGTCTCGTTGCCCATTTCTAACCTATAATCGAGACTTTTTCGGATTTTAAAGGAAGTGGATATATTTTCATACCCACTCTCCTCCCGATTTCTAAACGAGGCTTCGCGCTCGTTTTTTCATTTTGACACAACCAACACGTCTCGTGGCCCATTTCTAACCTATAATCGAGACTTTTTCGGGTTTTAAATGAAGTGGATATAATTTCATACCCTCTCTCCTCCCGATTTCTAAACGAGGCTTCGCGCTCGTTTTTTCGTTTTGACACCACCAACACGTCCCGTGGCCCTTTTCAAACCTATAATCTGGATTTTTTCGGGTTTTAAAGGAAGTGGATATAATTTCATACCCTCTCTCCTCCCGATTTCTAAACTACGCTTCGTGCTCATTTTTTCATTTTGACAGCACCAACACATCTCGTGGCCCATTTCTAACCTATAATCGAGACTTTTTCGGGTTTTAAAGGAAGTGGATATAATTTCATAACCTCTCTCCTCACGATTTCTAAATGCGGCTTCGTGCTCGTTTTTTCGTTTTGACACCACCAACACGTCTCGTTGCCCATTTCTAACCTATAATCGAGACTTTTTCGGATTATAAAGGAAGTGAATATATTTTCATACCCACTCTCCTCCCGATTTCTAAACGAGGCTTCGCGCTCGTTTTTTCGTTTTGACACAACCAACACGTCTCGTGGCCCATTTCTAACCTATAATCGAGACTTTTTCGGGTTTTAAAGGAAGTGGATATAATTTCATAACCTCTCTGCTCACGATTTCTAAATGCGGCTTCGTGCTCGTTTTTTCGTTTTGACACCACCAACACGTCTCGTTGCCCATTTCTAACCTATAATCGAGACTTTTTCGGATTTTAAAGGAAGTGGATATATTTTCATACCCACTCTCCTCCCGATTTCTAAACGAGGCTTCGCGCTCGTTTTTTCGTTTTGACACAACCAACACGTCTCGTGGCCCATTTCTAACCTATAATCGAGACTTTTTCGGGTTTTAAAAGAAGTGGATATAATTTCATACCCTCTCTCCTCCCGATTTCTAAACGAGGCTTCGCGCTCGTTTTTTCGTTTTGACACCACCAACAGGTCCCGTGGCCCTTTTCAAACCTATAATCTAGATTTTTTCGGGTTTTAAAGGAAGTGGATATAATTTCATACCCTCTCTCCTCCCGATTTTTAAACTAGGCTTCGTGCTCATTTTTTCGTTTTGACACCACCAACACATCTCGTGGCCCATTTCTAACTTATAATCGAGACTTTTTCGGGTTTTAAAGGAAGTGGATATAATTTCATAACCTCTCTCCTCACGATTTCTAAATCCGGCGTCGTGCTCGTTTTTTCGTTTTGACACCACCAACACCTCTCGTTGCCCATTTCTAACCTATAATCGAGACTTTTTCGGGTTTTAAAGGAAGTGGATATAATTTCATACCCTCTCTCCTCCCGATTTCTAAACGAGGCTTCGTGCTCATTTTTTCGTTTTGACACCACCAACAAGTCCTGTGGCCCATTTCTAACCTATAATCCAGACTTTTTCGGGTTTTAAAGGAAGTGGATATAATTTCATACCCTCTCTCCTCCCGATTTCTAAACGAGGCTTCGCGCTCGTTTTTTCGTTTTGACACCACCAACACGTCCCGTGGCCCTTTTCAAACCTATAATCTAGATTTTTTCGGGTTTTAAAGGAAGTGGATATAATTTCATACCCTCTCTCCTCCCGATTTCTAAACGAGGCTTCGCGCTCGTTTTTTCGTTTTGACACCACCAACACGTCCCGTGGCCCTTTTCAATCCTATAATCTAGACTTTTTCGGGTTTTAAAGGAAGTGGATATAATTTCATACCCTCTCTCCTCCCAATTTCTAAACGAGGCTTCGCGCTCGTTTTTTCGTTTTGACACCACCAACACGTCCCGTGGCCCTTTTCAAACCTATAATCTAGATTTTTTCGGGTTTTAAAGGAAGTGGATATAATTTCATACCCTCTCTCCTCCCGATTTCTAAACTACGCTTCGTGCTCATTTTTTCGTTTTGACAGCACCAACACATCTCGTGGCCCATTTCTAACCTATAATCGAGACTTTTTCGGGTTTTAAAGGAAGTGGATATAATTTCATAACCTCTCTCCTCACGATTTCTAAATGCGGCTTCGTGCTCGTTTTTTCGTTTTGACACCACCAACACGTCTCGTTGCCCATTTCTAACCTATAATCGAGACTTTTTCGGATTATAAAGGAAGTGAATATATTTTCATACCCACTCTCCTCCCGATTTCTAAACGAGGCTTCGCGCTCGTTTTTTCGTTTTGACACAACCAACACGTCTCGTGGCCCATTTCTAACCTATAATCGAGACTTTTTCGGGTTTTAAAGGAAGTGGATATAATTTCATACCCTCTCTCCTCCCGATTTCTAAACGAGGCTTCGCGCTCGTTTTTTCGTTTTGACACCACCAACACGTCCCGTGGCCCTTTTCAAACCTATAATCTAGATTTTTTCGGGTTTTAAAGGAAGTGGATATAATTTCATACCCTCTCTCCTCCCGATTTCTATACTAGGCTTCGTGCTCATTTTTTCGTTTTGACACCACCAACACATCTCGTGGCCCATTTCTAACCTATAATCGAGACTTTTTCGGGTTTTAAAGGAAGTGGATATAATTTCATAACCTCTCTCCTCACGATTTCTAAATGCGGCTTCGTGCTCATTTTTTCGTTTTGACACCACCAACACGTCTCGTTGCCCATTTCTAACCTATAATCGAGACTTTTTCGGGTTTTAAAGGAAGTGGATATAATTTCATACCCTCTCTCCTCCCGATTTCTAAACTAGGCTTCGTGCTCATTTTTTCGTTTTGACACCACCAACAAGTCTCGTGGCCCATTTCTAACCTATAATCGAGATATTTTCGGGTTTTAAAGGAAGTGGATATAATTTCATAACCTCTCTCCTCACGATTTCTAAATGTGGCTTCGTGCTCGTTTTTTCGTTTTGACACCACCAACAGGTCTCGTTGCCCATTTCTAACCTATAATCGAGACTTTTTCGGGTTTTAAAGAAAGTGGATATAATTTCATACCCTATCTCCTCCCGATTTCAAAACGAGGCTTCGCGCTCGTTTTTTCGTTTTGACACAACCAACACGTCCCGTGGGACTTTTCAAACCTATAATCGAGATTTTTTCAGGTTTTAAAGGAAGTGAATATAATTTCATACCCTCTCTCCTCCCGATTTCTAAACTACGCTTCGTGCTCATTTTTTCGTTTTGACAGCACCAACACATCTCGTGGCCCATTTCTAACCTATAATCGAGACTTTTTCGGGTTTTAAAGGAAGTGGATATAATTTCATAACCTCTCTCCTCACGATTTCTAAATGCGGCTTCGTGCTCGTTTTTTCGTTTTGAAACCACCAACACGTCTCGTTGCCCATTTCTAACCTATAATCGAGACTTTTTCGGATTTTAAAGGAAGTGGATATATTTTCATACCCTCTCTCCTCCCGATTTCTAAACGAGGCTTCGTGCTCGTTTTTTCGTTTTGACACCACCAACACGTCTCGTTGCCCATTTCTAACCTATAATCGAGACTTTTTCGGATTATAAAGGAAGTGAATATATTTTCATACCCACTCTCCTCCCGATTTCTAAACGAGGCTTCGCGCTCGTTTTTTCGTTTTGACACAACCAACACGTCTCGTGGCCCATTTCTAACCTATAATCGAGACTTTTTCGGGTTTTAAAGGAAGTGGATATAATTTCATAACCTCTCTGCTCACGATTTCTAAATGCGGCTTCGTGCTCGTTTTTTCGTTTTGACACCACCAACACGTCTCGTTGCCCATTTCTAACCTATAATCGAGACTTTTTCGGATTTTAAAGGAAGTGGATATATTTTCATACCCACTCTCCTCCCGATTTCTAAACGAGGCTTCGCGCTCGTTTTTTCGTTTTGACACAACCAACACGTCTCGTGGCCCATTTCTAACCTATAATCGAGACTTTTTCGGGTTTTAAAAGAAGTGGATATAATTTCATACCCTCTCTCCTCCCGATTTCTAAACGAGGCTTCTCGCTCGTTTTTTCGTTTTGACACCACCAACACGTCCCGTGGCCCTTTTCAAACCTATAATCTAGATTTTTTCGGGTTTTAAAGGAAGTGGATATAATTTCATACCCTCTCTCCTCCCGATTTCTAAACTAGGCTTCGTGCTCATTTTTTCGTTTTGACACCACCAACACATCTCGTGGCCCATTTCTAACCTATAATCGAGACTTTTTCGGGTTTTAAAGGAAGTGGATATAATTTCATAACCTCTCTCCTCACGATTTCTAAATGCGGCTTCGTGCTCGTTTTTTCGTTTTGACACCACCAACAGGTCTCGTTGCCCATTTCTAACCTATAATCGAGACTTTTTCGGGTTTTAAAGAAAGTGGATATAATTTCATACCCTATCTCCTCCCGATTTCAAAACGAGGCTTCGCGCTCGTTTTTTCGTTTTGACACAACCAACACGTCCCGTGGCCCTTTTCAAACCTATAATCTAGATTTTTTCGGGTTTTAAAGGAAGTGGATATAATTTCATACCCTCTCTCCTCCCGATTTCTAAACGAGGCTTCGCGCTCGTTTTTTCGTTTTGACACCACCAACACGTCCCGTGGCCCTTTTCAAACCTATAATCTAGACTTTTTCTGGTTTTAAAGGAAGTGGATATAATTTCATACCCTCTCTCCTCCCAATTTCTAAACGAGGCTTCGCGCTCGTTTTTTCGTTTTGACACCACCAACACGTCCCGTGGCCCTTTTCAAACCTATAATCTAGATTTTTTCGGGTTTTAAAGGAAGTGGATATAATTTCATACCCTCTCTCCTCCCGATTTCTAAACTACGCTTCGTGCTCATTTTTTCGTTTTGACAGCACCAACACATCTCGTGGCCCATTTCTAACCTATAATCGAGACTTTTTCGGGTTTTAAAGGAAGTGGATATAATTTCATAACCTCTCTCCTCACGATTTCTAAATGCGGCTTCGTGCTCGTTTTTTCGTTTTGAAACCACCAACACGTCTCGTTGCCCATTTCTAACCTATAATCGAGACTTTTTCGGGTTTTAAAGGAAGTGGATATAATTTCATACCCTCTCTCCTCCCGATTTCTAAACTAGGCTTCGTGCTCATTTTTTCGTTTTGACACCACCAACAAGTCTCGTGGCCCATTTCTAACCTATAATCGAGATATTTTCGGGTTTTAAAGGAAGTGGATATAATTTCATAACCTCTCTCCTCACGATTTCTAAATGCGGCTTCGCGCTCGTTTTCTCGTTTTGACACCACCAACAAATCTCGTGGCCCATTTCTAACCTATAATCGAGACTTTTTCGGGTTTTAAAGGAAGTGGATATAATTTCATACCCTCTCTCCTCCCAATTTCTAAACGAGGCTTCGCGCTCGTTTTTTCGTTATGACACCACCAACACGTCCCGTGGCCCTTTTCAAACCTATAATCTAGATTTTTTCGGGTTTTAAAGGAAGTGGATATAATTTCATACCCTCTCTCCTCCCGATTTCTAAACTACGCTTCGTGCTCATTTTTTCGTTTTGACAGCACCAACACATCTCGTGGCCCATTTCTAACCTATAATCGAGACTTTTTCGGGTTTTAAAGGAAGTGGATATAATTTCATAACCTCTCTCCTCACGATTTCTGAATGCGGCTTCGTGCTCGTTTTTTCATTTTGACACCACCAACACGTCTCGTTGCCCATTTCTAACCTATAATCGAGACTTTTTCGGGTTTTAAAGGAAGTGGATATAATTTTATACCCTCTCTCCTCCCGATTTCTAAACGAGGCTTCGCGCTCGTTTTTTCGTTTTGACACCACCAACACGTCCCGTGGCCCTTTTCAAACCTATAATCCAGATTTTTTCGGGTTTTAAAGGAAGTGGATATAATTTCATACCCTCTCTCCTCCCGATTTCTAAACTAGGCTTCGTGCTCATTTTTTCGTTTTGACACCACCAACAAGTCCTGTGGCCCATTTCTAACCTATAATCCAGACTTTTTCGAGTTTTAAAGGAAGTGGATATAATTTCATACCCTCTCTCCTCCCGATTTCTAAACGAGGCTTCGCGCTCGTTTTTTCGTTTTGACACCACCAACACGTCCCGTGGCCCTTTTCAGACCTATAATCTAGATTTTTTCGGGTTTTAAAGGAAGTGGATATATTTTCATACCCACTCTCCTCCCGATTTCTAAACGAGGCTTCGCGCTCGTTTTTTCGTTTTGACACCACCAACACGTCTCGTTGCCCATTTCTAACCTATAATCGAGCCTTTTTCGGGTTTTAAAGGAAGTGGATATAATTTCATACCCTATCTCCTCCCGATTTCAAAACGAGGCTTCGCTCTCGTTTTTTCGTTTTGACACAACCAACACGTCTCGTGGCCCATTTCTAACCTATAATCGAGACTTTTTCGGGTTTTAAAGGAAGTGGATATAATTTCATACCCTCTCTCCTCACGATTTCTAAACGAGGCTTCGCGCTCGTTTTTTCGTTTTGACACCACCAACACGTCCCGTGGCCCTTTTCAAACCTATAATCTAGACTTTTTCGGGTTTTAAAGGAAGTGGATATAATTTCATACTCTCTCTCCTCCCAATTTCTAAACGAGGCTTCGCGCTCATTTTTTCGTTTTGACACCACCAACACGTCCCGTGGCCCTTTTCAAACCTATAATCTAGACTTTTTTGGGTTTTAAAGGAAGTGGATATAATTTCATACCCTCTCTCCTCCCAATTTCTAAACGAGGCTTCGCGCTCGTTTTTTCGTTTTGACACCACCAACACGTCCCGTGGCCCTTTTCAAACCTATAATCTAGATTTTTTCGGGTTTTAAAGGAAGTGGATATAATTTCATACCCTCTCTCCTCCCGATTTCTAAAGGAGGCTTCGCGCTCGTTTTTTCGTTTTGACACCACCAACACGTCCCGTGGCCCTTTTCAAACCTATAATCTAGACTTTTTTGGGTTTTAAAGGAAGTGGATATAATTTCATACCCTCTCTCCTCCCAATTTCTAAACGAGGCTTCGCGCTCGTTTTTTCGTTTTGACACCACCAACACGTCCCGTGGCCCTTTTCAAACCTATAATCTAGATTTTTTCGGGTTTTAAAGGAAGTGGATATAATTTCATACCCTCTCTCCTCCCGATTTCTAAACTACGCTTCGCGCTCGTTTTTTCGTTTTGACACCACCAACACGTCCCGTGGCCCTTTTCAAACCTATAATCTAGACTTTTTTGGGTTTTAAAGGAAGTGGATATAATTTCATACCCTCTCTCCTCCCGATTTCTAAACGAGGCTTCGCGCTCGTTTTTTCGTTTTGACACCACCAACACGTCCCGTGGCCCTTTTCAAACCTATAATCTAGATTTTTTCGGGTTTTAAAGGAAGTGGATATAATTTCATACCCTCTCTCCTCCCGATTTCTAAAGGAGGCTTCGCGCTCGTTTTTTCGTTTTGACACCACCAACACGTCCCGTGGCCCTTTTCAAACCTATAATCTAGACTTTTTCGGGTTTTAAAGGAAGTGGATATAATTTCATACCCTCTCTCCTCCCAATTTCTAAACGAGGCTTCGCGCTCGTTTTTTCGTTTTGACACCACCAACACGTCCCGTGGCCCTTTTCAAACCTATAATCTAGATTTTTTCGGGTTTTAAAGGAAGTGGATATAATTTCATACCCTCTCTCCTCCCGATTTCTAAACTACGCTTCGTGCTCCTTTTTTCGTTTTGACAGCACCAACACCTCTCGTGGCCCATTTCTAACCTATAATCGAGACTTTTTCGGGTTTTAAAGGAAGTGGAAATAATTTCATAACCTCTCTCCTCACGATTTCTAAATGCGGCTTCGTGCTCGTTTTTTCGTTTTGACACCACCAACACGTCTCGTTGCCCATTTCTAACCTATAATCGAGACTTTTTCGGATTATAAAGGAAGTGAATATATTTTCATACCCACTCTCCTCCCGATTTCTAAACGAGGCTTCGCGCTCGTTTTTTCGTTTTGACACAACCAACACGTCTCGTGGCCCATTTCTAACCTATAATCGAGACTTTTTCGGGTTTTAAAGGAAGTGGATGTAATTTCATACCCTCTCTCCTCCCGATTTCTAAACGAGGCTTCGCGCTCGTTTTTTCGTTTTGACACCACCAACACGTCCCGTGGCCCTTTTCAAACCTATAATCTAGATTTTTTCGGGTTTTAAAGGAAGTGGATATAATTTCATACCCTCTCTCCTCCCGATTTCTAAACGAGGCTTCGCGCTCGTTTTTTCGTTTTGACACCACCAACACGTCCCGTGGCCCTTTTCAAACCTATAATCTAGACTTTTTCTGGTTTTAAAGGAAGTGGATATAATTTCATACCCTCTCTCCTCCCGATTTCTAAACTACGCTTCGTGCTCATTTTTTCGTTTTGACAGCACCAACACATCTCGTGGCCCATTTCTAACCTATAATCGAGACTTTTTCGGGTTTTAAAGGAAGTGGATATAATTTCATAACCTCTCTCCTCACGATTTCTAAATGCGGCTTCGTGCTCGTTTTTTCGTTTTGAAACCACCAACACGTCTCGTTGCCCATTTCTAACCTATAATCGAGACTTTTTCGGGTTTTAAAGGAAGTGGATATAATTTCATACCCTCTCTCCTCCCGATTTCAAAACGACGCTTCGCTATCGTTTTTTCGTTTTGACACAACCAACAAGTCTCGTGGCCCATTTCTAACCTATAATCGAGATATTTTCGGGTTTTAAAGGAAGTGGATATAATTTCATACCCTCTCTCCTCCCGATTTCTAAACTAGGCTTCGTGCTCATTTTTTCGTTTTGACACCACCAACAAGTCCTGTGGCCCATTTCTAACCTATAATCCAGACTTTTTCGAGTTTTAAAGGAAGAGGATATAATTTCATACCCTCTCTCCTCCCGATTTCTAAACGAGGCTTCGCGCTCGTTTTTTCGTTTTGACACCACCAACACGTCCCGTGGCCCTTTTCAAACCTATAATCTAGATTTTTTCGGGTTTTAAAGGAAGTGGATATATTTTCATACCCACTCTCCTCCCGATTTCTAAACGAGGCTTCGCGCTCGTTTTTTCGTTTTGACACCACCAACACGTCTCGTTGCCCATTTCTAACCTATAATCGAGACTTTTTCGGGTTTTAAAGGAAGTGGATATAATTTCATACCCTATCTCCTCCCGATTTCAAAACGAGGCTTCGCTCTCGTTTTTTCGTTTTGACACAACTAACACGTCTCGTGGCCCATTTCTAACCTATAATCGAGACTTTTTCGGGTTTTAAAGGAAGTGGATATAATTTCATACCCTCTCTCCTCCCGATTTCTAAACGAGGCTTCGCGCTCGTTTTTTCGTTTTGACACCACCAACACGTCCCGTGGCCCTTTTCAAACCTATAATCTAGACTTTTTCGGGTTTTAAAGGAAGTGGATATAATTTCATACTCTCTCTCCTCCCAATTTCTAAACGAGGCTTCGCGCTCGTTTTTTCGTTTTGACACCACCAACACGTCCCGTGGCCCTTTTCAAACCTATAATCTAGACTTTTTCGGGTTTTAAAGGAAGTGGATATAATTTCATACCCTCTCTCCTCCCAATTTCTAAACGAGGCTTCGCGCTCGTTTTTTCGTTTTGACACCACCAACACGTCCCGTGGCCCTTTTCAAACCTATAATCTAGATTTTTTCGGGTTTTAAAGGAAGTGGATATAATTTCATACCCTCTCTCCTCCCGATTTCTAAAGGAGGCTTCGCGCTCGTTTTTTCGTTTTGACACCACCAACACGTCCCGTGGCCCTTTTCAAACCTATAATCTAGACTTTTTCGGGTTTTAAAGGAAGTGGATATAATTTCATACCCTCTCTCCTCCCAATTTCTAAACGAGGCTTCGCGCTCGTTTTTTCGTTTTGACACCACAAACACGTCCCGTGGCCCTTTTCAAACCTATAATCTAGACTTTTTTGGGTTTTAAAGGAAGTGGATATAATTTCATACCCTCTCTCCTCCCAATTTCTAAACGAGGCTTCGCGCTCGTTTTTTCGTTTTGACACCACCAACACGTCCCGTGGCCCTTTTCAAACCTATAATCTAGATTTTTTCGGGTTTTAAAGGAAGTGGATATAATTTCATACCCTCTCTCCTCCCGATTTCTAAACTACGCTTCGTGCTCCTTTTTTCGTTTTGACAGCACCAACACCTCTCGTGGCCCATTTCTAACCTATAATCGAGACTTTTTCGGGTTTTAAAGGAAGTGGAAATAATTTCATAACCTCTCTCCTCACGATTTCTAAATGCGGCTTCGTGCTCGTTTTTTCGTTTTGACACAACCAACACGTCTCGTTGCCCATTTCTAACCTATAATCGAGACTTTTTCGGATTATAAAGGAAGTGAATATATTTTCATACCCACTCTCCTCCCGATTTCTAAACGAGGCTTCGCGCTCGTTTTTTCGTTTTGACACAACCAACACGTCTCGTGGCCCATTTCTAACCTATAATCGAGACTTTTTCGGGTTTTAAAGGAAGTGGATGTAATTTCATACCCTCTCTCCTCCCGATTTCTAAACGAGGCTTCGGGCTCGTTTTTTCGTTTTGACACCACCAACACGTCCCGTGGCCCTTTTCAAACCTATAATCTAGATTTTTTCGGGTTTTAAAGGAAGTGGATATAATTTCAAACCCTCTCTCCTCCCGATTTCTAAACGAGGCTTCGCGCTCGTTTTTTCGTTTTGACACCACCAACACGTCCCGTGGCCCTTTTCAAACCTATAATCTAGACTTTTTCTGGTTTTAAAGGAAGTGGATATAATTTCATACCCTCTCTCCTCCCAATTTCTAAACGAGGCTTCGCGCTCGTTTTTTCGTTTTGACACCACCAACACGTCCCGTGGCCCTTTTCAAACCTATAATCTAGATTTTTTCGGGTTTTAAAGGAAGTGGATATAATTTCATACCCTCTCTCCTCCCGATTTCTAAACTACGCTTCGTGCTCATTTTTTCGTTTTGACAGCACCAACACATCTCGTGGCCCATTTCTAACCTATAATCGAGACTTTTTCGGGTTTTAAAGGAAGTGGATATAATTTCATAACCTCTCTCCTCACGATTTCTGAATGCGGCTTCGTGCTCGTTTTTTCATTTTGACACCACCAACACGTCTCGTTGCCCATTTCTAACCTATAATCGAGACTTTTTCGGGTTTTAAAGGAAGTGGATATAATTTCATACCCTCTCTCCTCCCGATTTCTAAACGAGGCTTCGCGCTCGTTTTTTCGTTTTGACACCACCAACACGTCCCGTGGCCCTTTTCAAACCTATAATCTAGATTTTTTCGGGTTTTAAAGGAAGTGGATATAATTTCATACCCTCTCTCCTCCCGATTTCTAAACTAGGCTTCGTGCTCATTTTTTCGTTTTGACACCACCAACAAGTCCTGTGGCCCATTTCTAACCTATAATCCAGACTTTTTCGGGTTTTAAAGGAAGTGGATATAATTTCATACCCTCTCTCCTCCCGATTTCTAAACGAGGCTTCGCGCTCGTTTTTTCGTTTTGACACCACCAACACGTCCCGTGGCCCTTTTCAAACCTATAATCTAGATTTTTTCGGGTTTTAAAGGAAGTGGATATATTTTCATACCCACTCTCCTCCCGATTTCTAAACGAGGCTTCGCGCTCGTTTTTTCGTTTTGACACCACCAACACGTCTCGTTGCCCATTTCTAACCTATAATCGAGACTTTTTCGGGTTTTAAAGGAAGTGGATATAATTTCATACCCTATCTCCTCCCGATTTCAAAACGAGGCTTCGCTCTCGTTTTTTCGTTTTGACACAACCAACACGTCTCGTGGCCCATTTCTAACCTATAATCGAGACTTTTTCGGGTTTTAAAGGAAGTGGATATAATTTCATACCCTCTCTCCTCCCGATTTCTAAACGAGGCTTCGCGCTCGTTTTTTCGTTTTAACACCACCAACACGTCCCGTGGCCCTTTTCAAACCTATAATCTAGACTTTTTCGGGTTTTAAAGGAAGTGGATATAATTTCATACCCTCTCTCCTCCCAATTTCTAAACGAGGCTTCGCGCTCGTTTTTTCGTTTTGACACCACCAACACGTCCCGTGGCCCTTTTCAAACCTATAATCTAGACTTTTTCGGGTTTTAAAGGAAGTGGATATAATTTATACCCTCTCTCCTCCCAATTTCTAAACGAGGCTTCGCGCTCGTTTTTTCGTTTTGACACCACCAACACGTCCCGTGGCCCTTTTCAAACCTATAATCTAGATTTTTTCGGGTTTTAAAGGAAGTGGATATAATTTCATACCCTCTCTCCTCCCGATTTCTAAAGGAGGCTTCGCGCTCGTTTTTTCGTTTTGACACCACCAACACGTCCCGTGGCCCTTTTCAAACCTATAATCTAGACTTTTTCGGATTTTAAAGGAAGTGGATATAATTTCATACCCTCTCTCCTCCCAATTTCTAAACGAGGCTTCGCGCTCGTTTTTTCGTTTTGACACCACCAACACGTCCCGTGGCCCTTTTCAAACCTATAATCTAGACTTTTTGGGGTTTTAAAGGAAGTGGATATAATTTCATACCCTCTCTCCTCCCAATTTCTAAACGAGGCTTCGCGCTCGATTTTTCGTTTTGACACCACCAACACGTCCCGTGGCCCTTTTCAAACCTATAATCTAGATTTTTTCGGGTTTTAAAGGAAGTGGATATAATTTCATACCCTCTCTCCTCCCGATTTCTAAACTACGCTTCGTGCTCCTTTTTTCGTTTTGACAGCACCAACACCTCTCGTGGCCCATTTCTAACCTATAATCGAGACTTTTTCGGGTTTTAAAGGAAGTGGAAATAATTTCATAACCTCTCTCCTCACGATTTCTAAATGCGGCTTCGTGCTCGTTTTTTCGTTTTGACA
Source organism: Thalia dealbata (assembly GCA_030544415.1). Lineage (NCBI taxonomy): Eukaryota > Viridiplantae > Streptophyta > Magnoliopsida > Zingiberales > Marantaceae > Thalia > Thalia dealbata. The sequence goes on along the minus strand of CM060458.1, from coordinate 11,852,209 downwards.
CCACCAACACGTCTCGTTGCCCATTTCTAACCTATAATCGAGACTTTTTCGGATTATAAAGGAAGTGAATATATTTTCATACCCACTCTCCTCCCGATTTCTAAACGAGGCTTCGCGCTCGTTTTTTCGTTTTGACACCACCAACACGTCCCGTGGCCCTTTTCAAACCTATAATCTAGATTTTTTCGGGTTTTAAAGGAAGTGGATATAATTTCATACCCTCTCTCCTCCCAATTTCTAAACGAGGCTTCGTGCTCGTTTTTTCGTTTTGACACCACCAACACGTCCCGTGGCCCTTTTCAAACCTATAATCTAGACTTTTTCTGGTTTTAAAGGAAGTGGATATAATTTCATACCCTCTCTCCTCCCAATTTCTAAACGAGGCTTCGCGCTCGTTTTTTCGTTTTGACACCACCAACACGTCCCGTGGCCCTTTTCAAACCTAAAATCTAGATTTTTTCGGGTTTTAAAGGAAGTGGATATAATTTCATACCCTCTCTCCTCCCGATTTCTAAACTACGCTTCGTGCTCATTTTTTCGTTTTGACAGCACCAACACATCTCGTGGCCCATTTCTAACCTATAATCGAGACTTTTTCGGGTTTTAAAGGAAGTGGATATAATTTCATAACCTCTCTCCTCACGATTTCTAAATGCGGCTTCGTGCTCGTTTTTTCGTTTTGAAACCACCAACACGTCTCGTTGCCCATTTCTAACCTATAATCGAGACTTTTTCGGGTTTTAAAGGAAGTGGATATAATTTCATACCCTCTCTCCTCCCGATTTCAAAACGAGGGTTCGCTCTCGTTTTTTCGTTTTGACACAACCAACAAGTCTCGTGGCCCATTTCTAACCTATAATCGAGATATTTTCGGGTTTTAAAGGAAGTGGATATAATTTCATAACCTCTCTCCTCTCGATTTCTAAATGCGGCTTCGCGCTCGTTTTTTCGTTTTGACACCACCAACAAATCTCGTGGCCCATTTCTAACCTATAATCGAGACTTTTTCGGGTTTTAAAGGAAGTGGATATAATTTCATACCCTCTCTCCTCCCAATTTCTAAACGAGGCTTCGCGCTCGTTTTTTCGTTATGACACCACCAACACGTCCCGTGGCCCTTTTCAAACCTATAATCTAGATTTTTTCGGGTTTTAAAGGAAGTGGATATAATTTCATACCCTCTCTCCTCCCGATTTCTAAACTACGCTTCGTGCTCATTTTTTCGTTTTGACAGCACCAACACATCTCGTGGCCCATTTCTAACCTATAATCGAGACTTTTTCGGGTTTTAAAGGAAGTGGATAGAATTTCATACCCTCTCTCCTCCCGATTTCTGAACGAGGCTTCGCGCTCGTTTTTTCATTTTGACACCACCAACACGTCTCGTTGCCCATTTCTAACCTATAATCGAGACTTTTTCGGGTTTTAAAGGAAGTGGATATAATTTCATACCCTCTCTCCTCCCGATTTCTAAACTAGGCTTCGCGCTCGTTTTTTCATTTTGACACCACCAACACGTCTCGTTGCCCATTTCTAACCTATAATCCAGACTTTTTCGAGTTTTAAAGGAAGTGGATATAATTTCATACCCTCTCTCCTCCCGATTTCTAAAGGAGGCTTCGCGCTCGTTTTTTCGTTTTGACACCACCAACACGTCCCGTGGCCCTTTTCAAACCTATAATCTAGATTTTTTCGGGTTTTAAAGGAAGTGGATATATTTTCATACCCACTCTCCTCCCGATTTCTAAACGAGGCTTCGCGCTCGTTTTTTCGTTTTGACACCACCAACACGTCTCGTTGCCCAGTTCTAACCTATAATCGAGACTTTTTCGGGTTTTAAAGGAAGTGGATATAATTTCATACCCTATCTCCTCCCGATTTCAAATCGAGGCTTCGCTCTCGTTTTTTCGTTTTGACACAACCAACACGTCTCGTGGCCCATTTCTAACCTATAATCGAGACTTTTTCGGGTTTTAAAGGAAGTGGATATAATTTCATACCCTCTCTCCTCCCGATTTCTAAACGAGGCTTCGCGCTCGTTTTTTCGTTTTGACACCACCAACACGTCCCGTGGCCCTTTTCAAACCTATAATCTAGACTTTTTCGGGTTTTAAAGGAAGTGGATATAATTTCATACTCTCTCTCCTCCCAATTTCTAAACGAGGCTTCGCGCTCGTTTTTTCGTTTTGACACCACCAACACGTCCCGTGGCCCTTTTCAAACCTATAATCTAGACTTTTTCGGGTTTTAAAGGAAGTGGATATAATTTCATACCCTCTCTCCTCCCAATTTCTAAACGAGGCTTCGCGCTCGTTTTTTCGTTTTGACACCACCAACACGTCCCGTGGCCCTTTTCAAACCTATAATCTAGATTTTTTCGGGTTTTAAAGGAAGTGGATATAATTTCATACCCTCTCTCCTCCCGATTTCTAAAGGAGGCTTCGCGCTCGTTTTTTCGTTTTGACACCACCAACACGTCCCGTGGCCCTTTTCAAACCTATAATCTAGACTTTTTCGGGTTTTAAAGGAAGTGGATATAATTTCATAACCTCTCTCCTCACGATTTCTAAATGCGGCTTCGTGCTCGTTTTTTCGTTTTGAAACCACCAACACGTCTCGTTGCCCATTTCTAACCTATAATCGAGACTTTTTCGGGTTTTAAAGGAAGTGGATATAATTTCATACCCTCTCTCCTCCCGATTTCAAAACGAGGCTTCGCTCTCGTTTTTTCGTTTTGACACAACCAACAAGTCTCGTGGCCCATTTCTAACCTATAATCGAGATATTTTCGGGTTTTAAAGGAAGTGGATATAATTTCATAACCTCTCTCCTCTCGATTTCTAAATGCGGCTTCGCGCTCGTTTTTTCGTTTTGACACCACCAACAAATCTCGTGGCCCATTTCTAACCTATAATCGAGACTTTTTCGGGTTTTAAAGGAAGTGGATATAATTTCATACCCTCTCTCCTCCCAATTTCTAAACGAGGCTTCGCGCTCGTTTTTTCGTTATGACACCACCAACACGTCCCGTGGCCCTTTTCAAACCTATAATCTAGATTTTTTCGGGTTTTAAAGGAAGTGGATATAATTTCATACCCTCTCTCCTCCCGATTTCTAAACTACGCTTCGTGCTCATTTTTTCGTTTTGACAGCACCAACACATCTCGTGGCCCATTTCTAACCTATAATCGAGACTTTTTCGGGTTTTAAAGGAAGTGGATATAATTTCATAACCTCTCTCCTCACGATTTCTGAATGCGGCTTCGTGCTCGTTTTTTCATTTTGACACCACCAACACGTCTCGTTGCCCATTTCTAACCTATAATCGAGACTTTTTCGGGTTTTAAAGGAAGTGGATATAATTTCATACCCTCTCTCCTCCCGATTTCTAAACGAGGCTTCGCGCTCGTTTTTTCGTTTTGACACCACCAACACGTCCCGTGGCCCTTTTCAAACCTATAATCTAGATTTTTTCGGGTTTTAAAGGAAGTGGATATAATTTCATACCCTCTCTCCTCCCGATTTCTAAACTAGGCTTCGTGCTCATTTTTTCGTTTTGACACCACCAACAAGTCCTGTGGCCCATTTCTAACCTATAATCCAGACTTTTTCGAGTTTTAAAGGAAGTGGATATAATTTCATACCCTCTCTCCTCCCGATTTCTAAACGAGGCTTCGCGCTCGTTTTTTCGTTTTGACACCACCAACACGTCCCGGGGCCCTTTTCAAACCTATAATCTAGATTTTTTCGGGTTTTAAAGGAAGTGGATATATTTTCATACCCACTCTCCTCCCGATTTCTAAACGAGGCTTCGCGCTCGTTTTTTCGTTTTGACACCACCAACACGTCTCGTTGCCCAGTTCTAACCTATAATCGAGACTTTTTCGGGTTTTAAAGGAAGTGGATATAATTTCATACCCTATCTCCTCCCGATTTCAAAACGAGGCTTCGCTCTCGTTTTTTCGTTTTGACACAACCAATACGTCTCGTGGCCCATTTCTAACCTATAATCGAGACTTTTTCGGGTTTTAAAGGAAGTGGATATAATTTCATACCCTCTCTCCTCCCGATTTCTAAACGAGGCTTCGCGCTCGTTTTTTCGTTTTGACACCACCAACACGTCCCGTGGCCCTTTTCAAACCTATAATCTAGACTTTTTCGGGTTTTAAAGGAAGTGGATATAATTTCATACTCTCTCTCCTCCCAATTTCTAAACGAGGCTTCGCGCTCGTTTTTTCGTTTTGACACCACCAACACGTCCCGTGGCCCTTTTCAAACCTATAATCTAGACTTTTTCGGGTTTTAAAGGAAGTGGATATAATTTCATACCCTCTCTCCTCCCAATTTCTAAACGAGGCTTCGCGCTCGTTTTTTCGTTTTGACACCACCAACACGTCCCGTGGCCCTTTTCAAACCTATAATCTAGATTTTTTCGGGTTTTAAAGGAAGTGGATATAATTTCATACCCTCTCTCCTCCCGATTTCTAAAGGAGGCTTCGCGCTCGTTTTTTCGTTTTGACACCACCAACACGTCCCGTGGCCCTTTTCAAACCTATAATCTAGACTTTTTCGGGTTTTAAAGGAAGTGGATATAATTTCATAACCTCTCTCCTCACGATTTCTAAATGCGGCTTCGTGCTCGTTTTTTCGTTTTGAAACCACCAACACGTCTCGTTGCCCATTTCTAACCTATAATCGAGACTTTTTCGGGTTTTAAAGGAAGTGGATATAATTTCATACCCTCTCTCCTCCCGATTTCAAAACGAGGCTTCGCTCTCGTTTTTTCGTTTTGACACAACTAACAAGTCTCGTGGCCCATTTCTAACCTATAATCGAGATATTTTCGGGTTTTAAAGGAAGTGGATATAATTTCATAACCTCTCTCCTCTCGATTTCTAAATGCGGCTTCGCGCTCGTTTTTTCGTTTTGACACCACCAACAAATCTCGTGGCCCATTTCTAACCTATAATCGAGACTTTTTCGGGTTTTAAAGGAAGTGGATATAATTTCATACCCTCTCTCCTCCCAATTTCTAAACGAGGCTTCGCGCTCGTTTTTTCGTTATGACACCACCAACACGTCCCGTGGCCCTTTTCAAACCTATAATCTAGATTTTTTCGGGTTTTAAAGGAAGTGGATATAATTTCATACCCTCTCTCCTCCCGATTTCTAAACTACGCTTCGTGCTCATTTTTTCGTTTTGACAGCACCAACACATCTCGTGGCCCATTTCTAACCTATAATCGAGACTTTTTCGGGTTTTAAAGGAAGTGGATATAATTTCATAACCTCTCTCCTCACGATTTCTGAATGCGGCTTCGTGCTCGTTTTTTCATTTTGACACCACCAACACGTCTCGTTGCCCATTTCTAACCTATAATCGAGACTTTTTCGGGTTTTAAAGGAAGTGGATATAATTTCATACCCTCTCTCCTCCCGATTTCTAAACGAGGCTTCGCGCTCGTTTTTTCGTTTTGACACCACCAACACGTCCCGTGGCCCTTTTCAAACCTATAATCTAGATTTTTTCGGGTTTTAAAGGAAGTGGATATAATTTCATACCCTCTCTCCTCCCGATTTCTAAACTAGGCTTCGTGCTCATTTTTTCGTTTTGACACCACCAACAAGTCCTGTGGCCCATTTCTAACCTATAATCCAGACTTTTTCGAGTTTTAAAGGAAGTGGATATAATTTCATACCCTCTCTCCTCCCGATTTCTAAACGAGGCTTCGCGCTCGTTTTTTCGTTTTGACACCACCAACACGTCCCGTGGCCCTTTTCAAACCTATAATCTAGATTTTTTCGGGTTTTAAAGGAAGTGGATATATTTTCATACCCACTCTCCTCCCGATTTCTAAACGAGGCTTCGCGCTCGTTTTTTCGTTTTGACACCACCAACACGTCTCGTTGCCCAGTTCTAACCTATAATCGAGACTTTTTCAGGTTTTAAAGGAAGTGGATATAATTTCATACCCTATCTCCTCCCGATTTCAAAACGAGGCTTCGCTCTCGTTTTTTCGTTTTGACACAACCAACACGTCTCGTGGCCCATTTCTAACCTATAATCGAGACTTTTTCGGGTTTTAAAGGAAGTGGATATAATTTCATACCCTCTCTCCTCCCGATTTCTAAACGAGGCTTCGCGCTCGTTTTTTCGTTTTGACACCACCAACACGTCCCGTGGCCCTTTTCAAACCTATAATCTAGACTTTTTCGGGTTTTAAAGGAAGTGGATATAATTTCATACTCTCTCTCCTCCCAATTTCTAAACGAGGCTTCGCGCTCGTTTTTTCATTTTGACACCACCAACACGTCCCGTGGCCCTTTTCAAACCTATAATCTAGACTTTTTCGGGTTTTAAAGGAAGTAGATATAATTTCATACCCTCTCTCCTCCCAATTTCTAAACGAGGCTTCGCGCTCGTTTTTTCGTTTTGATACCACCAACACGTCCCGTGGCCCTTTTCAAACCTATAATCTAGACTTTTTTGGGTTTTAAAGGAAGTGGATATAATTTCATACCCTCTCTCCTCCCAATTTCTAAACGAGGCTTCGCGCTCGTTTTTTCGTTTTGACACCACCAACACGTCCCGTGGCCCTTTTCAAACCTATAATCTAGATTTTTTCGGGTTTTAAAGGAAGTGGATATAATTTCATACCCTCTCTCCTCCCGATTTCTAAACTACGCTTCGTGCTCCTTTTTTCGTTTTGACAGCACCAACACCTCTCGTGGCCCATTTCTAACCTATAATCGAGACTTTTTCGGGTTTTAAAGGAAGTGGAAATAATTTCATAACCTCTCTCCTCACGATTTCTAAATGCGGCTTCGTGCTCGTTTTTTCGTTTTGACACCACCAACACGTCTCGTTGCCCATTTCTAACCTATAATCGAGACTTTTTCGGATTATAAAGGAAGTGAATATATTTTCATACCCACTCTCCTCCCGATTTCTAAACGAGGCTTCGCGCTCGTTTTTTCGTTTTGACACAACCAACACGTCTCGTGGCCCATTTCTAACCTATAATCGAGACTTTTTCGGGTTTTAAAGGAAGTGGATATAATTTCATAACCTCTCTCCTCACGATTTCTAAATGCGGCTTCGTGCTCGTTTTTTCGTTTTGAAACCACCAACACGTCTCGTTGCCCATTTCTAACCTATAATCGAGACTTTTTCGGGTTTTAAAGGAAGTGGATATAATTTCATACCCTCTCGCCTCCCGATTTCAAAACGAGGCTTCGCTCTCGTTTTTTCGTTTTGACACAACCAACAAGTCTCGTGGCCCATTTCTAACCTATAATCGAGATATTTTCGGGTTTTAAAGGAAGTGGATATAATTTCATAACCTCTCTCCTCACGATTTCTAAATGCGGCTTCGCGCTCGTTTTTTCGTTTTCACACCACCAACACATCTCGTGGCCCATTTCTAACCTATAATCGAGACTTTTTCGGGTTTTAAAGGAAGTGGATATAATTTCATACCCTCTCTCCTCCCAATTTCTAAACGAGGCTTCGCGCTCGTTTTTTCGTTATGACACCACCAACACGTCCCGTGGCCCTTTTCAAACCTATAATCTAGATTTTTTCGGGTTTTTAAGGAAGTGGATATAATTTCATACCCTCTCTCCTCCCGATTTCTAAACTAGGCTTCGTGCTCATTTTTTCATTTTGACAGCACCAACACATCTCGTGGCCCATTTCTAACCTATAATCGAGACTTTTTCGGGTTTTAAAGGAAGTGGATATAATTTCATAACCTCTCTCCTCACGATTTCTAAATGCGGCTTCGTGCTCGTTTTTTCGTTTTGACACCACCAACACGTCTCGTTGCCCATTTCTAACCTATAATCGAGACTTTTTCGGATTTTAAAGGAAGTGGATATATTTTCATACCCACTCTCCTCCCGATTTCTAAACGAGGCTTCGCGCTCGTTTTTTCGTTTTGACACAACCAACACGTCTCGTGGCCCATTTCTAACCTATAATCGAGACTTTTTCGGGTTTTAAAGGAAGTGGATATAATTTCATACCCTCTCTCCTCCCGATTTCTAAACGAGGCTTCGCGCTCGTTTTTTCGTTTTGACACCACCAACACGTCCCGTGGCCCTTTTCAAACCTATAATCTAGACTTTTTCGGGTTTTCAAGGAAGTGGATATAATTTCATACCCTCTCTCCTCCCAATTTCTAAACGAGGCTTCGCGCTCGTTTTTTCGTTTTGACACCACCAACACGTCCCGTGGCCCTTTTCAAACCTATAATCTAGATTTTTTCGGGTTTAAAGGAAGTGGATATAATTTCATACCCTCTCTCCTCCCGATTTCTAAACTACGCTTCGTGCTCATTTTTTCGTTTTGACAACACCAACACATCTCGTGGCCCATTTCTAACCTATAATCGAGACTTTTTCGGGTTTTAAAGGAAGTTGATATAATTTCATACCCTCTCTCCTCCCATTTCTAAACGAGGCTTCGCGTTCGTTTTTTCGTTTTGACACCACCAATACGTCCCGTGGCCCTTTTCAAACCTATAATCTAGATTTTTTCGGGTTTTAAAGGAAGTGGATATAATTTCATACCCTCTCTCCTCCCGATTTCTAAACTAGGCTTCGTGCTCATTTTTTCGTTTTGACTGCACCAACACATCTCGTGGCCCCATTTCTAACCTATAATCGAGACTTTTTCGGGTTTTAAAGGAAGTGGATATAATTTCATAACCTCTCTCCTCACGATTTCTAAATGCGGCTTCGTGCTCGTTTTTTCGTTTTGACACCACCAACACGTCTCGTTGCCCATTTCTAACCTATAATCGAGACTTTTTCGGATTTTAAAGGAAGTGGATATATTTTCATACCCACTCTCCTCCCGATTTCTAAACGAGGCTTCGCGCTCGTTTTTTCGTTTTGACACCACCAACACGTCTCGTTGCCCTTTTCTAACCTATAATCGAGACTTTTTCGGGTTTTAAAGGAAGTGGATATAATTTCATACCCTCTCTTCTCCCGATTTCTAAACGAGGCTTCGTGCTCATTTTTTCGTTTTGACACCACCAACAAGTCCTGTGGCCCATTTCTAACCTATAATCCAGACTTTTTCGGGTTTTAAAGGAAGTGGATATAATTTCATACCCTCTCTCCTCCCGATTTCTAAACGAGGCTTCGCGCTCGTTTTTTCGTTTTGACACCACCAACACGTCCCGTGGCCCTTTTCAAACCTATAATCTAGACTTTTTCGGGTTTTAAAGGAAGTGGATATAATTTCATACCCTCTCTCCTCCCAATTTCTAAACGAGGCTTCGCGCTCGTTTTTTCGTTTTGACACCACCAACACGTCCGGTGGCCCTTTTCAAACCTATAATCTAGACTTTTTCGGGTTTTAAAAGAAGTGGATATAATTTCATACCCTCTCTCCTCCCAATTTCTAAACGAGGCTTCGCGCTCGTTTTTTCGTTTTGACACCACCAACACGTCCCGTGGCCCTTTTCAAACCTATAATCTAGATTTTTTCGGGTTTTAAAGGAAGTGGATATAATTTCATACCCTCTCTCCTCCCGATTTCTAAAGGAGGCTTCGCGCTCGTTTTTTCGTTTTGACACCACCAACACGTCCCGTGGCCCTTTTCAAACCTATAATCTAGACTTTTTCGGGTTTTAAAGGAAGTGGATATAATTTCATACCCTCTCTCCTCCCAATTTCTAAACGAGGCTTCGCGCTCGTTTTTTCGTTTTGACACCACCAACACGTCCCGTGGCCCTTTTCAAACCTATAATCTAGACTTTTTCGGGTTTTAAAGGAAGTGGATATAATTTCATACCCTCTCTCCTCCCAATTTCTAAACGAGGCTTCGCACTCGTTTTTTCGTTTTGACACCACCAACACGTCCCGTGGCCCTTTTCAAACCTATAATCTAGATTTTTTCGGGTTTTAAAGGAAGTGGATATAATTTCATAACCTCTCTCCTCACGATTTCTAAATGCGGCTTCGTGCTCGTTTTTTCGTTTTGAAACCACCAACACGTCTCGTTGCCCATTTCTAACCTATAATCGAGACTTTTTCGGGTTTTAAAGGAAGTGGATATAATTTCATACCCTCTCTCCTCCCGATTTCAAAACGAGGCTTCGCTCTCGTTTTTTCGTTTTGACACAACCAACAAGTCTCGTGGCCCATTTCTAACCTATAATCGAGATATTTTCGGGTTTTAAAGCAAGTGGATATAATTTCATAACCTCTCTCCTCACGATTTCTAAATGCGGCTTCGCGCTCGTTTTTTCGTTTTGACACCACCAACACATCTCGTGGCCCATTTCTAACCTATAATCGAGACTTTTTCGGGGTTTAAAGGAAGTGGATATAATTTCATACCCTCTCTCCTCCTAATTTCTAAACGAGGCTTCGCGCTCGTTATTTCGTTTTGACACCACCAACACGTCCCGTGGCCCTTTTCAAACCTATAATCTAGATTTTTTCGGGTTTTAAAGGAAGTGGATATAATTTCATACCCTCTCTCCTCCCGATTTCTAAACTACGCTTCGTGCTCATTTTTTCGTTTTGACAGCACCAACACATCTCGTGGCCCATTTCTAACCTATAATCGAGACTTTTTCGGGTTTTAAAGGAAGTGGATATAATTTCATAACCTCTCTCCTCATGATTTCTAAATGCGGCTTCGTGCTCGTTTTTTCGTTTTGACACCACCAACACGTCTCGTTGCCCATTTCTAACCTATAATCGAGTCTTTTACGGATTTTAAAGGAAGTGGATATATTTTCATACCCACTCTCCTCCCGATTTCTAAACGAGGATTCGCGCTCGTTTTTTCGTTTTGACACAACCAACACGTCTCGTGGCCCATTTCTAACCTATAATCGAGACTTTTTCGGGTTTTAAAGGAAGTGGATAAAATTTCATACCCTCTCTCCTCCCGATTTCTAAACGAGGCTTCGCGCTCGTTTTTTCATTTTGACACCACCAACACGTCCCGTGGCCCTTTTCAAACCTATAATCTAGATTTTTTCGGGTTTTAAAGGAAGTGGATATAATTTCATACCCTCTCTCCTCCCGATTTCTAAACTAGGCTTCGTGCTCACTTTTTCGTTTTGACACCACCAACACATCTCGTGGCCCATTTCTAACCTATAATCGAGACTTTTTCGGGTTTTAAAGGAAGTGGATATAATTTCATAACCTCTCTCCTCACGATTCTAAATGCGGCTTCGTGCTCGTTTTTTCGTTTTGACACCACCAACACGTCTCGTTGCCCATTTCTAAGCTATAATCGAGACTTTTTCGGGTTTTAAAGGAAGTGGATATAATTTCATACCCTCTGTCCTCCCGATTTCAAAACGAGGCTTCGCTCTCGTTTTTTCGTTTTGACACAACCAACACGTCTCGTGGCCCATTTCTAACCTATAATCGAGACTTTTTCGGGTTTTAAAGGAAGTGGATATAATTTCATACCCTCTCTCCTCCCGATTTCTAAACGAGGCTTCGTGCTCATTTTTTCGTTTTGACACCACCAACAAGTCCTGTGGCCCATTTCTAACCTATAATCCAGACTTTTTCGGGTTTTAAAGGAAGTGGATATAATTTCATACCCTCTCTCCTCCCGATTTCTATACGAGGCTTCGCGCTCGTTTTTTCGTTTTGACACCACCAACACGTCCCGTGGCCCTTTTCAAACCTATAATCTAGACTTTTTCGGGTTTTAAAGGAAGTGGATATAATTTCATACCCTCTCTCCTCCCAATTTCTAAACGAGGCTTCGCGCTCGTTTTTTCGTTTTGACACCACCAACACGTCCCGTGGCCCTTTTCAAACCTATAATCTAGATTTTTTCGGGTTTTAAAGGAAGTGGATATAATTTCATACCCTCTCTCCTCCCGATTTCTAAAGGAGGCTTCGCGCTCGTTTTTTCGTTTTGACACCACCAACACGTCCCGTGGCCCTTTTCAAACCTATAATCTAGACTTTTTCGGGTTTTAAAGGAAGTGGATATAATTTCATACCCTCTCTCCTCCCAATTTCTAAACGAGGCTTCGCGCTCGTTTTTTCGTTTTGACACCACCAACACGTCCCGTGGCCCTTTTCAAACCTATAATCTAGACTTTTTCGGGTTTTAAAGGAAGTGGATATAATTTCATACCCTCTCTCCTCCCAATTTCTAAACGAGGCTTCGCACTCGTTTTTTCGTTTTGACACCACCAACACGTCCCGTGGCCCTTTTCAAACCTATAATCTAGATTTTTTCGGGTTTTAAAGGAAGTGGATATAATTTCATAACCTCTCTCCTCACGATTTCTAAATGCGGCTTCGTGCTCGTTTTTTCGTTTTGAAACCACCAACACGTCTCGTTGCCCATTTCTAACCTATAATCGAGACTTTTTCGGGTTTTAAAGGAAGTGGATATAATTTCATACCCTCTCTCCTCCCGATTTCAAAACGAGGCTTCGCTCTCGTTTTTTCGTTTTGACACAACCAACAAGTCTCGTGGCCCATTTCTAACCTATAATCGAGATATTTTCGGGTTTTAAAGCAAGTGGATATAATTTCATAACCTCTCTCCTCACGATTTCTAAATGCGGCTTCGCGCTCGTTTTTTCGTTTTGACACCACCAACACATCTCGTGGCCCATTTCTAACCTATAATCGAGACTTTTTCGGGGTTTAAAGGAAGTGGATATAATTTCATACCCTCTCTCCTCCTAATTTCTAAACGAGGCTTCGCGCTCGTTATTTCGTTTTGACACCACCAACACGTCCCGTGGCCCTTTTCAAACCTATAATCTAGATTTTTTCGGGTTTTAAAGGAAGTGGATATAATTTCATACCCTCTCTCCTCCCGATTTCTAAACTACGCTTCGTGCTCATTTTTTCGTTTTGACAGCACCAACACATCTCGTGGCCCATTTCTAACCTATAATCGAGACTTTTTCGGGTTTTAAAGGAAGTGGATATAATTTCATAACCTCTCTCCTCATGATTTCTAAATGCGGCTTCGTGCTCGTTTTTTCGTTTTGACACCACCAACACGTCTCGTTGCCCATTTCTAACCTATAATCGAGTCTTTTACGGATTTTAAAGGAAGTGGATATATTTTCATACCCACTCTCCTCCCGATTTCTAAACGAGGATTCGCGCTCGTTTTTTCGTTTTGACACAACCAACACGTCTCGTGGCCCATTTCTAACCTATAATCGAGACTTTTTCGGGTTTTAAAGGAAGTGGATAAAATTTCATACCCTCTCTCCTCCCGATTTCTAAACGAGGCTTCGCGCTCGTTTTTTCATTTTGACACCACCAACACGTCCCGTGGCCCTTTTCAAACCTATAATCTAGATTTTTTCGGGTTTTAAAGGAAGTGGATATAATTTCATACCCTCTCTCCTCCCGATTTCTAAACTAGGCTTCGTGCTCACTTTTTCGTTTTGACACCACCAACACATCTCGTGGCCCATTTCTAACCTATAATCGAGACTTTTTCGGGTTTTAAAGGAAGTGGATATAATTTCATAACCTCTCTCCTCACGATTCTAAATGCGGCTTCGTGCTCGTTTTTTCGTTTTGACACCACCAACACGTCTCGTTGCCCATTTCTAAGCTATAATCGAGACTTTTTCGGGTTTTAAAGGAAGTGGATATAATTTCATACCCTCTCTCCTCCCGATTTCAAAACGAGGCTTCGCTCTCGTTTTTTCGTTTTGACACAACCAACACGTCTCGTGGCCCATTTCTAACCTATAATCGAGACTTTTTCGGGTTTTAAAGGAAGTGGATATAATTTCATACCCTCTCTCCTCCCGATTTCTAAACGAGGCTTCGTGCTCATTTTTTCGTTTTGACACCACCAACAAGTCCTGTGGCCCATTTCTAACCTATAATCCAGACTTTTTCGGGTTTTAAAGGAAGTGGATATAATTTCATACCCTCTCTCCTCCCGATTTCTATACGAGGCTTCGCGCTCGTTTTTTCGTTTTGACACCACCAACACGTCCCGTGGCCCTTTTCAAACCTATAATCTAGACTTTTTCGGGTTTTAAAGGAAGTGGATATAATTTCATACCCTCTCTCCTCCCAATTTCTAAACGAGGCTTCGCGCTCGTTTTTTCGTTTTGACACCACCAACACGTCCCGTGGCCCTTTTCAAACCTATAATCTAGATTTTTTCGGGTTTTAAAGGAAGTGGATATAATTTCATACCCTCTCTCCTCCCGATTTCTAAAGGAGGCTTCGCGCTCGTTTTTTCGTTTTGACACCACCAACACGTCCCGTGGCCCTTTTCAAACCTATAATCTAGACTTTTTCGGGTTTTAAAGGAAGTGGATATAATTTCATACCCTCTCTCCTCCCAATTTCTAAACGAGGCTTCGCGCTCGTTTTTTCGTTTTGACACCACCAACACGTCCCGTGGCCCTTTTCAAACCTATAATCTAGACTTTTTCGGGTTTTAAAGGAAGTGGATATAATTTCATACCCTCTCTCCTCCCAATTTCTAAACGAGGCTTCGCCCTCGTTTTTTCGTTTTGACACCACCAACACGTCCCGTGGCCCTTTTCAAACCTATAATCTAGATTTTTTCGGGTTTTAAAGGAAGTGGATATAATTTCATAACCTCTCTCCTCACGATTTCTAAATGCGGCTTCGTGCTCGTTTTTTCGTTTTGAAACCACCAACACGTCTCGTTGCCCATTTCTAACCTATAATCGAGACTTTTTCGGGTTTTAAAGGAAGTGGATATAATTTCATACCCTCTCTCCTCCCGATTTCAAAACGAGGCTTCGCTCTCGTTTTTTCGTTTTGACACAACCAACAAGTCTCGTGGCCCATTTCTAACCTATAATCGAGATATTTTCGGGTTTTAAAGCAAGTGGATATAATTTCATAACCTCTCTCCTCACGATTTCTAAATGCGGCTTCGCGCTCGTTTTTTCGTTTTGACACCACCAACACATCTCGTGGCCCATTTCTAACCTATAATCGAGACTTTTTCGGGGTTTAAAGGAAGTGGATATAATTTCATACCCTCTCTCCTCCTAATTTCTAAACGAGGCTTCGCGCTCGTTATTTCGTTTTGACACCACCAACACGTCCCGTGGCCCTTTTCAAACCTATAATCTAGATTTTTTCGGGTTTTAAAGGAAGTGGATATAATTTCATACCCTCTCTCCTCCCGATTTCTAAACTACGCTTCGTGCTCATTTTTTCGTTTTGACAGCACCAACACATCTCGTGGCCCATTTCTAACCTATAATCGAGACTTTTTCGGGTTTTAAAGGAAGTGGATATAATTTCATAACCTCTCTCCTCATGATTTCTAAATGCGGCTTCGTGCTCGTTTTTTCGTTTTGACACCACCAACACGTCTCGTTGCCCATTTCTAACCTATAATCGAGTCTTTTACGGATTTTAAAGGAAGTGGATATATTTTCATACCCACTCTCCTCCCGATTTCTAAACGAGGATTCGCGCTCGTTTTTTCGTTTTGACACAACCAACACGTCTCGTGGCCCATTTCTAACCTATAATCGAGACTTTTTCGGGTTTTAAAGGAAGTGGATAAAATTTCATACCCTCTCTCCTCCCGATTTCTAAACGAGGCTTCGCGCTCGTTTTTTCATTTTGACACCACCAACACGTCCCGTGGCCCTTTTCAAACCTATAATCTAGATTTTTTCGGGTTTTAAAGGAAGTGGATATAATTTCATACCCTCTCTCCTCCCGATTTCTAAACTAGGCTTCGTGCTCACTTTTTCGTTTTGACACCACCAACACATCTCGTGGCCCATTTCTAACCTATAATCGAGACTTTTTCGGGTTTTAAAGGAAGTGGATATAATTTCATAACCTCTCTCCTCACGATTCTAAATGCGGCTTCGTGCTCGTTTTTTCGTTTTGACACCACCAACACGTCTCGTTGCCCATT
This sequence comes from Thalia dealbata, assembly GCA_030544415.1. Classification (NCBI taxonomy): domain Eukaryota; kingdom Viridiplantae; phylum Streptophyta; class Magnoliopsida; order Zingiberales; family Marantaceae; genus Thalia; species Thalia dealbata. The sequence continues at coordinate 11,836,296 of CM060458.1, read as the reverse complement.
TCTAAGCTATAATCGAGACTTTTTCGGGTTTTAAAGGAAGTGGATATAATTTCATACCCTCTCTCCTCCCGATTTCAAAACGAGGCTTCGCTCTCGTTTTTTCGTTTTGACACAACCAACACGTCTCGTGGCCCATTTCTAACCTATAATCGAGACTTTTTCGGGTTTTAAAGGAAGTGGATATAATTTCATACCCTCTCTCCTCCCAATTTCTAAACGAGGCTTCGTGCTCATTTTTTCGTTTTGACACCACCAACAAGTCCTGTGGCCCATTTCTAACCTATAATCCAGACTTTTTCGGGTTTTAAAGGAAGTGGATATAATTTCATACCCTCTCTCCTCCCGATTTCTAAACGAGGCTTCGCGCTCGTTTTTTCGTTTTGACACCACCAACACGTCCCGTGGCCCTTTTCAAACCTATAATCTATATTTTTTCGGGTTTTAAAGGAAGTGGATATAATTTCATACCCTCTCTCCTCCCGATTTCTAAACTACGCTTCGTGCTCGTTTTTTCGTTTTGACAGCACCAACACATCTCGTGGCCCATTTCTAACCTATAATCGAGACTTTTTCGGGTTTTAAAGGAAGTGGATATAATTTCATAACCTCTCTCCTCACGATTTCTAAATGCGGCTTCGTGCTCGTTTTTTCGTTTTGACACAACCAACACGTCTCGTGGCCCATTTCTAACCTATAATCGAGACTTTTTCGGGTTTTAAAGGAAGTGGATATAATTTCATACCCTCTCTCCTCCCAATTTCTAAACGAGGTTTCGTGCTCTTTTTTTCGTTTTGACACCACCAACACGTCTCGTGGCCCATTTCTAACCTATAATCGAGACTTTTACGGGATTTAAAGGAAGTGGATATAAATTCATAACCACTCTCCTCACGATTTCTAAATGCGACTTCGTGCTCGTTTTTTCGTTTTGACACCACCAACACCTCTCGTTGCCCATTTCTAACCTATAATCGAGACTTTTTCGGATTTTAAAGGAAGTGGATATATTTTCATACCCACTCTCCTCCCGATTTCTATACGAGGCTTCGCGCTCGTTTTTTCGTTTTGACAAAACCAACACGTCTCGTGACCCATTTCTAACCTATAATCGAGACTTTTTCGGGTTTTAAAGGAAGTGGATATAATTTCATACCCTCTCTCCTCCCGATTTCTAAACGAGGCTTCGCGGTCGTTTTTTCGTTTTGACACCACCAACACGTCCCGTGGCCCTTTTCAAACCTATAATCTAGATTTTTTCGGGTTTTAAAGGAAGTGGATATAATTTCATACCCTCTCTCCTCCCGATTTCTAAACTAGGCTTCGTGCTCATTTTTTCGTTTTGACACCACCAACACATCTCGTGGCCCATTTCTAACCTATAATCAAGACTTTTTCGGATTTTAAAGGAAGTGGATATAATTTCATACCCTCTCTCCTCCCGATTTCTAAACGAGGTTTCGTGCTCGTTTTTTCATTTTGACACCACAAACAAGTCCCGTGGCTTATTTCTAACCTATAATCGAGACTTTTTCGGGTTTTAAAGGAAGTGCATATAATTTCATACCCTCTCTCTTCCCGATTTCTAAACGAGGCTTCGCGCTCGTTTTTTCGTTTTGACACCACCAACACGTCCCGTGGCCCTTTTCAAACCTATAATCTAGACTTTTTCGGGTTTTAAAGGAAGTGGATATAATTTCATAACCTCTCTCCTCACGATTTCTAAATGCGGCTTCGTGCTCGTTTTTTCGTTTTGACACCACCAACACGTCTCGTTGCCAGTTTCTAACCTATAATCGAGACTTTTTCGGATTTTAAAGGAAGTGGATATATTTTCATACCCACTCTCCTCCCGATTTCTAAACGAGGCTTCGGGCTCGTTTTTTCGTTTTGACACAACCAACACGTCTCGTGGCCCATTTCTAACCTATAATCGAGACTTTTTCGGGTTTTAAAGGAAGTGGATATAATTTCATACCCTCTCTCCTCCCGATTTCTAAACGAGGCTTCGCGCTCGTTTTTTCGTTTTGACACCACCAACACGTCCCGTGGCCCTTTTCAAACCTATAATCTAGATTTTTTCGGGTTTTAAAGGAAGTGGATATAATTTCATACCCTCTCTCCTCCCGATTTCTAAACTAGGCTTCGTGCTCGTTTTTTCGTTTTGACACCACCAACACGTCCCGTGGCCCTTTTCAAACCTATAATCGAGACTTTTTCGGGTTTTAAAGGAAGTGGATATAATTTCATAACCTCTCTCCTCACGATTTCTAAATGCGGCTTCGTTCTCGTTTTTTCGTTTTGACACCACCAACACGTCTCGTTGCCCATTTCTAACCTATAATCGAGACTTTTTCGAATTTTCAAGGAAGTTGATATAATTTCATACCCTCTCTCCTCCCGATTTCTAAACGAGGCTTCGCGCTCGTTTTTTCGTTTTGACACAACCAACACATCTCGTGGCCCATTTCTAACCTATAATCGAGACTTTTTCGGGATTTAAAGGAAGTGGATATAATTTCAGACCCTCTCTCCTCCCGATTTCTAAACGAGGCTTCGCGCTCATTTTTTCGTTTTGACACCACCAACACGTCCCGTGGCCCTTTTCAAAACTATAATCTAGATTTTTTCGGGTTTTAAAGGAAGTGGATATAATTTTATACCCTCTCTCCTCCCGATTTCTAAACTAGGCTTCGCGCTCATTTTTTCATTTTGACACCACCAACACATCTCGTGGCCCATTTCTAACCTATAATCGAGACTTTTTCGGGTTTTAAAGGAAGTGGATATAATTTCATAACATCTCTCCTCACGATTTCTAAATGCGGCTTCGTGCTCGTTTTTTCGTTTTGACGCCACCAACACGTCTCGTTGCCCATTTCTAACCTATAATCGAGACTTTTTCGGGTTTTAAAGGAAGTGGATATAATTTCATACCCTCTCTCCTCCCGATTTCTAAACGAGGCTTCGCGCTCATTTTGTCGTTTTGACACCACCAACACGTCCCGTGGCCCTTTTCAAACCTATAATCTAGATTTTTTTGGGTTTTAAAGGAAGTGGATATAATTTCATACCCTCTCTCCTCCCGATTTCTAAACGAGGCTTCGTGCTCATTTTTTCGTTTTGACACCACCAACACATCTCGTGGCCCATTTCTAACCTATAATCGAGACTTTTTCGGGTTTTAAAGGAAGTGGATATAATTTCATAACCTCTCTCCTCACGATTTCTAAATGCGGCTTCGTGCTCGTTTTTTCGTTTTGAAACCACCAACACGTCTCGTTGCCCATTTCTAACCTATAATCGAGACTTTTTCGGGTTTTAAAGGAAGTGGATATAATTTCATACCCTCTCTCCTCCCAATTTCTAAACGAGGCTTCGCGCTCGTTTTTTCGTTATAACACCCACCAACACGTCCCGTGGCCCTTTTCAAACCTATAATCTAGATTTTTTCGGATTTTAAAGGAAGTGGATATAATTTCATACCCTCTCTCCTCCCGATTTCTAAACTAGGCTTCGTGCTCATTTTTTCGTTTTGACAGCACCAACACCTCTCGTGGCCCATTTCTAACCTATAATCGAGACTTTTTCGGGTTTTAAAGGAAGTGGATATAATTTCATAACCTCTCTCCTCACGATTTCTAAATGCGGCTTCGTGCTCGTTTTTTCGTTTTGACACCACCAACACGTCTCGTTGCCCATTTCTAACCTATAATCGAGACTTTTTCGGATTTTAAAGGAAGTGGATATATTTTCATACCCACTCTCCTCCCGATTTCTAAACGAGGCTTCGGGCTCGTTTTTTCGTTTTGACACAACCAACACGTCTCGTGGCCCATTTCTAACCTATAATCGAGACTTTTTCGGGTTTTAAAGGAAGTGGATATAATTTCATACCCTCTCTCCTCCCGATTTCTAAACGAGGCTTCGCGCTCTTTTTTTCGTTTTGACACCACCAACACGTCCCGTGGCCCTTTTCAAACCTATAATCTAGATTTTTTCGGGTTTTAAAGGAAGTGGATATAATTTCATACCCTCTCTCCTCCCGATTTCTAAACTAGGCTTCGCGCTCGTTTTTTCGTTTTGACACCACCAACACGTCCCGTGGCCCTTTTCAAACCTATAATCTAGATTTTTTCGGGTTTTAAAGGAAGTGGATATAATTTCATACCCTCTCTCCTCCCGATTTCTAAACTACGCTTCGTGCTCGTTTTTTCGTTTTGACAGCACCAACACATCTCGTGGCCCATTTCTAACCTATAATCGAGACTTTTTCGGGTTTTAAAGGAAGTGGATATAATTTCATAACCTCTCTCCTCACGATTTCTAAATGCGGCTTCGTGCTCGTTTTTTCGTTTTGACACCACCAACACGTCTCGTTGCCCATTTCTAACCTATAATCGAGACTTTTTCGGGTTTTAAAGGAAGTGGATATAATTTCATACCCTCTCTCCTCCCGATTTCTAAACGAGGCTTCGCGCTCATTTTTTCGTTTTGACACCACCAACACGTCCCGTGGCCCTTTTCAAACCTATAATCTAGATTTTTTCGGGTTTTAAAGGAAGTGGATATAATTTCATACCCTCTCTCCTCCCGATTTCTAAACGAGGCTTCGTGCTCATTTTTTCGTTTTGACACCACCAACACATCTCGTGGCCCATTTCTAACCTATAATCGAGACTTTTTCGGGTTTTAAAGGAAGTGGATATAATTTCATAACCTCTCTCCTCACGATTTCTAAATGCGGCTTCGTGCTCGTTTTTTCGTTTTGACACCACCAACACGTCTCGTTGCCCATTTCTAACCTATAATCGAGACTTTTTCGGATTTTAAAGGAAGTGGATATATTTTCATACCCACTCTCCTCCCGATTTCTAAACGAGGCTTCGGGCTCGTTTTTTCGTTTTGACACAACCAACACGTCTCGTGGCCCATTTCTAACCTATAATCGAGACTTTTTCGGGTTTTAAAGGAAGTGGATATAATTTCATACCCTCTCTCCTCCCGATTTCTAAACGAGGCTTCGCGCTCGTTTTTTCGTTTTGACACCACCAACACGTCCCGTGGCCCTTTTCAAACCTATAATCTAGATTTTTTCGGGTTTTAAAGGAAGTGGATATAATTTCATACCCTCTCTCCTCCCGATTTCTAAACTAGGCTTCGTGCTCGTTTTTTCGTTTTGACACCACCAACACGTCCCGTGGCCCTTTTCAAACCTATAATCGAGACTTTTTCGGGTTTTAAAGGAAGTGGATATAATTTCATAACCTCTCTCCTCACGATTTCTAAATGCGGCTTCGTTCTCGTTTTTTCGTTTTGACACCACCAACACGTCCTCGTTGCCCATTTCTAACCTATAATCGAGACTTTTTCGAATTTTCAAGGAAGTTGATATAATTTCATACCCTCTCTCCTCCCGATTTCTAAACGAGGCTTCGCGCTCGTTTTTTCATTTTGACACAACCAACACATCTCGTGGCCCATTTCTAACCTATAATCGAGACTTTTTCGGGATTTAAAGGAAGTGGATATAATTTCATACCCTCTCTCCTCCCGATTTCTAAACGAGGCTTCGGGCTCGTTTTTTCGTTTTGACACCACCAACACATCTCGTGGCCCATTTCTAACCTATAATCGAGACTTTTTCGGGTTTTAAAGGAAGTGGATATAATTTCATAACCTCTCTCCTCACGATTTCTAAATGCGGCTTCGTGCTCGTTTTTTCGTTTTGACACCACCAACACGTCTCGTTGCCCATTTCTAACCTATAATCGAGACTTTTTCGGATTTTAAAGGAAGTGGATATATTTTCATACCCACTCTCCTCCCGATTTCTAAACGAGGCTTCGGGCTCGTTTTTTCGTTTTGACACAACCAACACGTCTCGTGGCCCATTTCTAACCTATAATCGAGACTTTTTCGGGTTTTAAAGGAAGTGGATATAATTTCATACCCTCTCTCCTCCCGATTTCTAAACGAGGCTTCGCGCTCGTTTTTTCGTTTTGACACCACCAACACGTCCCGTGGCCCTTTTCAAACCTATAATCTAGATTTTTTCGGGTTTTAAAGGAAGTGGATATAATTTCATACCCTCTCTCCTCCCGATTTCTAAACTAGGCTTCGTGCTCGTTTTTTCGTTTTGACACCACCAACACGTCCCGTGGCCCTTTTCAAACCTATAATCGAGACTTTTTCGGGTTTTAAAGGAAGTGGATATAATTTCATAACCTCTCTCCTCACGATTTCTAAATGCGGCTTCGTTCTCGTTTTTTCGTTTTGACACCACCAACACGTCCTCGTTGCCCATTTCTAACCTATAATCGAGACTTTTTCGAATTTTCAAGGAAGTTGATATAATTTCATACCCTCTCTCCTCCCGATTTCTAAACGAGGCTTCGCGCTCGTTTTTTCATTTTGACACAACCAACACATCTCGTGGCCCATTTCTAACCTATAATCGAGACTTTTTCGGGATTTAAAGGAAGTGGATATAATTTCATACCCTCTCTCCTCCCGATTTCTAAACGAGGCTTCGTGCTCATTTTTTCGTTTTGACACCACCAACAAGTCCTGTGGCCCATTTCTAACCTATAATCGAGACTTTTTCGGGTTTTAAAGGAAGTGGATATAATTTCATACCCTCTCTCCTCCCGATTTCTAAACGAGGCTTCGCGCTCGTTTTTTCGTTTTGACACCACCAACACGTCCCGTGGCCCTTTTCAAACCTATAATCTAGACTTTTTCGGGTTTTAAAGGAAGTGGATAAAATTTCATACCCTCTCTCCTCCCGATTTGTAAACGAGGCTTCGCGCTCGTTTTTTCGTTTTGACACCACCAACACGTCCCGTGGCCCTTTTCAAACCTATAATCTAGATTTTTTCGGGTTTTAAAGGAAGTGGATATAATTTCATACCCTCTCTCCTCCCGATTTCTAAACTAGGCTTCGTGCTCACTTTTTCGTTTTGACACCACCAACACATCTCGTGGCCCATTTCTAACCTATAATCGAGACTTTTTCGGGTTTTAAAGGAAGTGGATATAATTTCATAACCTCTCTCCACACGATTCTAAATGCGGCTTCGTGCTCGTTTTTTCGTTTTGACACCACCAACACGTCTCGTTGCCCATTTCTAAGCTATAATCGAGACTTTTTCGGGTTTTAAAGGAAGAGGAATATAATTTCATACCCTCTCTCCTCCCGATTTCAAAACGAGGCTTCGCTCTCGTTTTTTCGTTTTGACACAACCAACACGTCTCGTGGCCCATTTCTAACCTATAATCGAGACTTTTTCGGGTTTTAAAGGAAGTGGATATAATTTCATACCCTCTCTCCTCCCGATTTCAAAACGAGGCTTCGTGCTCATTTTTTCGTTTTGACACCACCAACAAGTCCTGTGGCCCATTTCTAACCTATAATCCAGACTTTTTCGGGTTTTAAAGGAAGTGGATATAATTTCATACCCTCTCTCCTCCCGATTTCTAAACGAGGCTTCGCGATCGTTTTTTCGTTTTGACACCACCAACACGTCCCGTGGCCCTTTTCAAACCTATAATCTAGATTTTTTCGGGTTTTAAAGGAAGTGGATATAATTTCATACCCTCTCTCCTCCCGATTTCTAAACAGGGCTTCATGCTCATTTTTTCGTTTTGACACCACCAACAAGTCCTGTGGCCCATTTCTAACCTATAATCGAGACTTTTTCGGGTTTTAAAGGAAGTGGATATAATTTCATACCCTCTCTCCTCCCGATTTCTAAACGAGGTTTCGTGCTCGTTTTTTCATTTTGACACCACAAACAAGTCTCGTGGCTTATTTCTAACCTATAATCGAGACTTTTTCGGGTTTTAAAGGAAGTGCATATAATTTCATACCCTCTCTCTTCCCTATTTCTAAACGAGGCTTCGCGCTCGTTTTTTCGTTTTGACACCACCAACACGTCCCGTGGCCCATTTCTAACCTATAATCGAGACTTTTTCGGGTTTTAAAGGAAGTGGATATAATTTCATAACCTCTCTCCTCACGATTTCTAAATGCGGCTTCGTGCTCGTTTTTTCGTTTTGACACCACCAACACGTCTCGTTGCCCATTTCTAACCTATAATCGAGACTTTTTCGGGTTTTAAAGGAAGTAGATATAATTTCATACCCTCTCTCCGCCCGATTTCTAAACGAGGCTTCGCGCTCATTTTTTCGTTTTGACACCACCAACACGTCCCGTGGCCCTTTTCAAACCTATAATCTAGATTTTTTCGGGTTTTAAAGGAAGTGGATATAATTTTATACCCTCTCTCCTCCCGATTTCTAAACTAGGCTTCGTGCTCATTTTTTCATTTTGACACCACCAACACATCTCGTGGCCCATTTCTAACCTATAATCGAGACTTTTTCGGGTTTTAAAGGAAGTGGATATAATTTCATAACCTCTCTCCTCACGATTTCTAAATGCGGCTTCGTGCTCGTTTTTTCGTTTTGACACCACCAACACGTCTCGTTGCCCATTTCTAACCTATAATCGAGACTTTTTCGGGTTTTAAAGGAAGTGGATATAATTTCATACCCTCTCTCCTCCCGATTTCTAAACGAGGCTTCGCGCTCATTTTTTCGTTTTGACACCACCAACACGTCCCGTGGCCCTTTTCAAACCTATAATCTAGATTTTTTCGGGTTTTAAAGGAAGTGGATATAATTTCATACCCTCTCTCCTCCCGATTTCTAAACTAGGCTTCGTGCTCATTTTTTCGTTTTGACAGCACCAACACATCTCGTGGCCCATTTCTAACCTATAATCGAGACTTTTTCGGGTTTTAAAGGAAGTGGATATAATTTCATAACCTCTCTCCTCACGATTTCTAAATGCGGCTTCGTGCTCGTTTTTTCGTTTTGACGCCACCAACACGTCTCGTTGCCCATTTCTAACCTATAATCGAGACTTTTTCGGGTTTTAAAGGAAGTGGATATAATTTCATACCCTCTCTCCTCCCGATTTCTAAACGAGGCTTCGCACTCATTTTTTCGTTTTGACACCACCAACACGTCCCGTGGCCCTTTTCAAACCTATAATCTAGATTTTTTCGGGTTTTAAAGGAAGTGGATATAATTTCATACCCTCTCTCCTCCCGATTTCTAAACGAGGCATCGTGCTCATTTTTTCGTTTTGACACCACCAACACATCTCGTGGCCCATTTCTAACCTATAATCGAGACTTTTTCGGGTTTTAAAGGAAGTGGATATAATTTCATAACCTCTCTCCTCACGATTTCTAAATGCGGCTTCGTGCTCGTTTTTTCGTTTTGAAACCACCAACACGTCTCGTTGCCCATTTCTAACCTATAATCGAGACTTTTTCGGGTTTTAAAGGAAGTGGATATAATTTCATACCCTCTCTCCTCCCAATTTCTAAACGAGGCTTCGCGCTCGTTTTTTCGTTATGACACACACCAACACGTCCCGTGGCCCTTTTCAAACCTATAATCTAGATTTTTTCGAGTTTTAAAGGAAGTGGATATAATTTCATACCCTCTCTCCTCCCGATTTCTAAACTAGGCTTCGTGCTCATTTTTTCGTTTTGACAGCACCAACACCTCTCGTGGCCCATTTCTAACCTATAATCGAGACTTTTTCGGGTTTTAAAGGAAGTGGATATAATTTCATAACCTCTCTCCTCACGATTTCTAAATGCGGCTTCGTGCTCGTTTTTTCGTTTTGACACCACCAACACGTCTCGTTGCCCATTTCTAACCTATAATCGAGACTTTTTCGGATTTTAAAGGAAGTGGATATATTTTCATACCCACTCTCCTCCCGATTTCTAAACGAGGCTTCGGGCTCGTTTTTTCGTTTTGACACAACCAACACGTCTCGTGGCCCATTTCTAACCTATAATCGAGACATTTTCGGGTTTTAAAGGAAGTGGATATAATTTCATAACCTCTCTCCTCACGATTTCTAAATGCGGCTTCGTGCTCGTTTTTTCGTTTTGACACCACCAACACATCTCGTGGCCCATTTCTAACCTATAATCGAGACTTTTTCGGGTTTTAAAGGAAGTGGATATAATTTCATACCCTCTCTCCTCCCAATTTCTAAGCGAGGCTTCGCGCTCGTTTTTTCGTTTTGACACCACCAACACGTCCCGTGGCCCTTTTCAAACCTATAATCTAGATTTTTTCGGGTTTTAAAGGAAGTGGATATAATTTCATACCCTCTCTCCTCCCGATTTCTAAACTAGGCTTCGTGCTCATTTTTTCGTTTTGACAGCACCAACACATCTCGTGGCCCATTTCTAACCTATAATCGAGACTTTTTCGGGTTTTAAAGGAAGTGGATATAATTTCATAACCTCTCTCCTCACGATTTCTAAATGCGGCTTCGTGCTCGTTTTTTCGTTTTGACACCACCAACACGTCTCGTTGCCCATTTCTAACCTATAATCGAGACTTTTTCGGGTTTTAGAGGAAGTGGATATAATTTCATAACCTCTCTCCTCACGATTTCTAAATGCGGCTTCGTGCTCGTTTTTTCGTTTTGACACCACCAACACGTCTCGTTGCCCATTTCTAACCTATAATCGAGACTTTTTCGGATTTTAAAGGAAGTGGATATATTTTCATACCCACTCTCCTCCCGATTTCTAAACGAGGCTTCGGGCTCGTTTTTTCGTTTTGACACAACCAACACGTCTCGTGGCCCATTTCTAACCTATAATCGAGACTTTTTCGGGTTTTAAAGGAAGTGGATATAATTTCATACCCTCTCTCCTCCCGATTTCTAAACGAGGCTTCGCGCTCGTTTTTTCGTTTTGACACCACCAACACGTCCCGTGGCCCTTTTCAAACCTATAATCTAGATTTTTTCGGGTTTTAAAGGAAGTGGATATAATTTCATACCCTCTCTCCTCCCGATTTCTAAACTAGGCTTCGTGCTCGTTTTTTCGTTTTGACACCACCAACACGTCCCGTGGCCCTTTTCAAACCTATAATCGAGACTTTTTCGGGTTTTAAAGGAAGTGGATATAATTTCATAACCTCTCTCCTCACGATTTCTAAATGCGGCTTCGTTCTCGTTTTTTCGTTTTGACACCACCAACACGTCCTCGTTGCCCATTTCTAACCTATAATCGAGACTTTTTCGAATTTTCAAGGAAGTTGATATAATTTCATACCCTCTCTCCTCCCGATTTCTAAACGAGGCTTCGCGCTCGTTTTTTCATTTTGACACAACCAACACATCTCGTGGCCCATTTCTAACCTATAATCGAGACTTTTTCGGGATTTAAAGGAAGTGGATATAATTTCATACCCTCTCTCCTCCCGATTTCTAAACGAGGCTTCGTGCTCATTTTTTCGTTTTGACACCACCAACAAGTCCTGTGGCCCATTTCTAACCTATAATCGAGACTTTTTCGGGTTTTAAAGGAAGTGGATATAATTTCATACCCTCTCTCCTCCCGATTTCTAAACGAGGCTTCGCGCTCGTTTTTTCGTTTTGACACCACCAACACGTCCCGTGGCCCTTTTCAAACCTATAATCTAGACTTTTTCGGGTTTTAAAGGAAGTGGATAAAATTTCATACCCTCTCTCCTCCCGATTTCTAAACGAGGCTTCGCGCTCGTTTTTTCGTTTTGACACCACCATCACGTCCCGTGGCCCTTTTCAAACCTATAATCTAGATTTTTTCAGGTTTTAAAGGAAGTGGATATAATTTCATACCCTCTCTCCTCCCGATTTCTAAACTAGGCTTCGTGCTCACTTTTTCGTTTTGACACCACCAACACATCTCGTGGCCCATTTCTAACCTATAATCGAGACTTTTTCGGGTTTTAAAGGAAGTGGATATAATTTCATAACCTCTCTCCTCACGATTCTAAATGCGGCTTCGTGCTCGTTTTTTCGTTTTGACACCACCAACTCGTCTCGTTGCCCATTTCTAAGCTATAATCGAGACTTTTTCGGGTTTTAAAGGAAGTGGATATAATTTCATACCCTCTCTCCTCCCGATTTCTAAACTAGGCTTCGTGCTCATTTTTTCGTTTTGACACCACCAACACATCTCGTGGCCCATTTCTAACCTATAATCAAGACTTTTTCGGATTTTAAAGGAAGTGGATATAATTTCATACCCTCTCTCCTCCCGATTTCTAAACGAGGCTTCGTGCTCATTTTTTCGTTTTAACACCACCAACAAGTCCTGTGGCCCATTTCTAACCTATAATCGAGACTTTTTCGGGTTTTAAAGGAAGTGCATATAATTTCATACCCTCTCTCCTCCCGATTTCTAAACGAGGCTTCGCGCTCGTTTTTTCGTTTTGACACCACCAACACGTCCCGTGGCCCTTTTCAAACCTATAATCTAGACTTTTTCGTGTTTTAAAGGAAGTGGATATAATTTCATACCCTCTCTCCTCCCAATTTCTAAACGAGGCTTCGCGCTCGTTTTTTCGTTTTGACACCACCAACACGTCCCGTGGCCCTTTTCAAACCTATAATCTAGATTTTTTCGGGTTTTAAAGGAAGTGGATATAATTTCATACCCTCTCTCCTCCCGATTTCTAAACTACGCTTCGTGCTCGTTTTTTCGTTTTGACAGCACCAACACATCTCGTGGCCCATTTCTAACCTATAATCGAGACTTTTTCGGGTTTTAAAGGAAGTGGATATAATTTCATAACCTCTCTCCTCACGATTTCTAAATGCGGCTTCGTGCTCGTTTTTTCGTTTTGACACCACCAACACGTCTCGTTGCCCATTTCTAACCTATAATCGAGACTTTTTCGAGTTTTAAAGGAAGTGGATATAATTTCATACCCTCTCTCCGCCCGATTTCTAAACGAGGCTTCGCACTCATTTTTTCGTTTTGACACCACCAACACGTCCCGTGGCCCTTTTCAAACCTATAATCTAGATTTTTTCGGGTTTTAAAGGAAGTGGATATAATTTTATACCCTCTCTCCTCCCGATTTCTAAACTAGGCTTCGTGCTCATTTTTTCATTTTGACACCACCAACACATCTCGTGGCCCATTTCTAACCTATAATCGAGACTTTTTCGGGTTTTAAAGGAAGTGGATATAATTTCATAACCTCTCTCCTCACGATTTCTAAATGCGGCTTCGTTCTCGTTTTTTCGTTTTGACACCACCAACACGTCCTCGTTGCCCATTTCTAACCTATAATCGAGACTTTTTCGAATTTTCAAGGAAGTTGATATAATTTCATACCCTCTCTCCTCCCGATTTCTAAACGAGGCTTCGCGCTCGTTTTTTCATTTTGACACAACCAACACATCTCGTGGCCCATTTCTAACCTATAATCGAGACTTTTTCGGGATTTAAAGGAAGTGGATATAATTTCATACCCTCTCTCCTCCCGATTTCTAAACGAGGCTTCGTGCTCATTTTTTCGTTTTGACACCACCAACAAGTCCTGTGGCCCATTTCTAACCTATAATCGAGACTTTTTCGGGTTTTAAAGGAAGTGGATATAATTTCATACCCTCTCTCCTCCCGATTTCTAAACGAGGCTTCGCGCTCGTTTTTTCGTTTTGACACCACCAACACGTCCCGTGGCCCTTTTCAAACCTATAATCTAGACTTTTTCGGGTTTTAAAGGAAGTGGATAAAATTTCATACCCTCTCTCCTCCCGATTTGTAAACGAGGCTTCGCGCTCGTTTTTTCGTTTTGACACCACCAACACGTCCCGTGGCCCTTTTCAAACCTATAATCTAGATTTTTTCGGGTTTTAAAGGAAGTGGATATAATTTCATACCCTCTCTCCTCCCGATTTCTAAACTAGGCTTCGTGCTCACTTTTTCGTTTTGACACCACCAACACATCTCGTGGCCCATTTCTAACCTATAATCGAGACTTTTTCGGGTTTTAAAGGAAGTGGATATAATTTCATAACCTCTCTCCACACGATTCTAAATGCGGCTTCGTGCTCGTTTTTTCGTTTTGACACCACCAACACGTCTCGTTGCCCATTTCTAAGCTATAATCGAGACTTTTTCGGGTTTTAAAGGAAGAGGAATATAATTTCATACCCTCTCTCCTCCCGATTTCAAAACGAGGCTTCGCTCTCGTTTTTTCGTTTTGACACAACCAACACGTCTCGTGGCCCATTTCTAACCTATAATCGAGACTTTTTCGGGTTTTAAAGGAAGTGGATATAATTTTATACCCTCTCTCCTCCCGATTTCTAAACGAGGCTTCGTGCTCATTTTTTCGTTTTGACACCACCAACAAGTCCTGTGGCCCATTTCTAACCTATAATCCAGACTTTTTCGGGTTTTAAAGGAAGTGGATATAATTTCATACCCTCTCTCCTCCCGATTTCTAAACGAGGCTTCGCGATCGTTTTTTCGTTTTGACACCACCAACACGTCCCGTGGCCCTTTTCAAACCTATAATCTAGATTTTTTCGGGTTTTAAAGGAAGTGGATATAATTTCATACCCTCTCTCCTCCCGATTTCTAAACAGGGCTTCATGCTCATTTTTTCGTTTTGACACCACCAACAAGTCCTGTGGCCCATTTCTAACCTATAATCGAGACTTTTTCGGGTTTTAAAGGAAGTGGATATAATTTCATACCCTCTCTCCTCCCGATTTCTAAACGAGGTTTCGTGCTCGTTTTTTCATTTTGACACCACAAACAAGTCTCGTGGCTTATTTCTAACCTATAATCGAGACTTTTTCGGGTTTTAAAGGAAGTGCATATAATTTCATACCCTCTCTCTTCCCTATTTCTAAACGAGGCTTCGCGCTCGTTTTTTCGTTTTGACACCACCAACACGTCCCGTGGCCCATTTCTAACCTATAATCGAGACTTTTTCGGGTTTTAAAGGAAGTGGATATAATTTCATAACCTCTCTCCTCACGATTTCTAAATGCGGCTTCGTGCTCGTTTTTTCGTTTTGACACCACCAACACGTCTCGTTGCCCATTTCTAACCTATAATCGAGACTTTTTCGGGTTTTAAAGGAAGTAGATATAATTTCATACCCTCTCTCCGCCCGATTTCTAAACGAGGCTTCGCGCTCATTTTTTCGTTTTGACACCACCAACACGTCCCGTGGCCCTTTTCAAACCTATAATCTAGATTTTTTCGGGTTTTAAAGGAAGTGGATATAATTTTATACCCTCTCTCCTCCCGATTTCTAAACTAGGCTTCGTGCTCATTTTTTCATTTTGACACCACCAACACATCTCGTGGCCCATTTCTAACCTATAATCGAGACTTTTTCGGGTTTTAAAGGAAGTGGATATAATTTCATAACCTCTCTCCTCACGATTTCTAAATGCGGCTTCGTGCTCGTTTTTTCGTTTTGACACCACCAACACGTCTCGTTGCCCATTTCTAACCTATAATCGAGACTTTTTCGGGTTTTAAAGGAAGTGGATATAATTTCATACCCTCTCTCCTCCCGATTTCTAAACGAGGCTTCGCGCTCATTTTTTCGTTTTGACACCACCAACACGTCCCGTGGCCCTTTTCAAACCTATAATCTAGATTTTTTCGGGTTTTAAAGGAAGTGGATATAATTTCATACCCTCTCTCCTCCCGATTTCTAAACTAGGCTTCGTGCTCATTTTTTCGTTTTGACAGCACCAACACATCTCGTGGCCCATTTCTAACCTATAATCGAGACTTTTTCGGGTTTTAAAGGAAGTGGATATAATTTCATAACCTCTCTCCTCACGATTTCTAAATGCGGCTTCGTGCTCGTTTTTTCGTTTTGACGCCACCAACACGTCTCGTTGCCCATTTCTAACCTATAATCGAGACTTTTTCGGGTTTTAAAGGAAGTGGATATAATTTCATACCCTCTCTCCTCCCGATTTCTAAACGAGGCTTCGCACTCATTTTTTCGTTTTGACACCACCAACACGTCCCGTGGCCCTTTTCAAACCTATAATCTAGATTTTTTCGGGTTTTAAAGGAAGTGGATATAATTTCATACCCTCTCTCCTCCCGATTTCTAAACGAGGCTTCGTGCTCATTTTTTCGTTTTGACACCACCAACACATCTCGTGGCCCATTTCTAACCTATAATCGAGACTTTTTCGGGTTTTAAAGGAAGTGGATATAATTTCATAACCTCTCTCCTCACGATTTCTAAATGCGGCTTCGTGCTCGTTTTTTCGTTTTGAAACCACCAACACGTCTCGTTGCCCATTTCTAACCTATAATCGAGACTTTTTCGGGTTTTAAAGGAAGTGGATATAATTTCATACCCTCTCTCCTCCCAATTTCTAAACGAGGCTTCGCGCTCGTTTTTTCGTTATGACACACACCAACACGTCCCGTGGCCCTTTTCAAACCTATAATCTAGATTTTTTCGAGTTTTAAAGGAAGTGGATATAATTTCATACCCTCTCTCCTCCCGATTTCTAAACTAGGCTTCGTGCTCATTTTTTCGTTTTGACAGCACCAACACCTCTCGTGGCCCATTTCTAACCTATAATCGAGACTTTTTCGGGTTTTAAAGGAAGTGGATATAATTTCATAACCTCTCTCCTCACGATTTCTAAATGCGGCTTCGTGCTCGTTTTTTCGTTTTGACACCACCAACACGTCTCGTTGCCCATTTCTAACCTATAATCGAGACTTTTTCGGATTTTAAAGGAAGTGGATATATTTTCATACCCACTCTCCTCCCGATTTCTAAACGAGGCTTCGGGCTCGTTTTTTCGTTTTGACACAACCAACACGTCTCGTGGCCCATTTCTAACCTATAATCGAGACTTTTTCGGGTTTTAAAGGAAGTGGATATAATTTCATACCCTCTCTCCTCCCGATTTCTAAACGAGGCTTCGCGCTCGTTTTTTCGTTTTGACACCACCAACACGTCCCGTGGCCCTTTTCAAACCTATAATCTAGATTTTTTCGGGTTTTAAAGGAAGTGGATATAATTTCATACCCTCTCTCCTCCCGATTTCTAAACTAGGCTTCGTGCTCGTTTTTTCGTTTTGACACCACCAACACGTCCCGTGGCCCTTTTCAAACCTATAATCGAGACTTTTTCGGGTTTTAAAGGAAGTGGATATAATTTCATAACCTCTCTCCTCACGATTTCTAAATGCGGCTTCGTTCTCGTTTTTTCGTTTTGACACCACCAACACGTCCTCGTTGCCCATTTCTAACCTATAATCGAGACTTTTTCGAATTTTCAAGGAAGTTGATATAATTTCATACCCTCTCTCCTCCCGATTTCTAAACGAGGCTTCGCGCTCGTTTTTTCATTTTGACACAACCAACACATCTCGTGGCCCATTTCTAACCTATAATCGAGACTTTTTCGGGATTTAAAGGAAGTGGATATAATTTCATACCCTCTCTCCTCCCGATTTCTAAACGAGGCTTCGTGCTCATTTTTTCGTTTTGACACCACCAACAAGTCCTGTGGCCCATTTCTAACCTATAATCGAGACTTTTTCGGGTTTTAAAGGAAGTGGATATAATTTCATACCCTCTCTCCTCCCGATTTCTAAACGAGGCTTCGCGCTCGTTTTTTCGTTTTGACACCACCAACACGTCCCGTGGCCCTTTTCAAACCTATAATCTAGACTTTTTCGGGTTTTAAAGGAAGTGGATAAAATTTCATACCCTCTCTCCTCCCGATTTCTAAACGAGGCTTCGCGCTCGTTTTTTCGTTTTGACACCACCATCACGTCCCGTGGCCCTTTTCAAACCTATAATCTAGATTTTTTCAGGTTTTAAAGGAAGTGGATATAATTTCATACCCTCTCTCCTCCCGATTTCTAAACTAGGCTTCGTGCTCACTTTTTCGTTTTGACACCACCAACACATCTCGTGGCCCATTTCTAACCTATAATCGAGACTTTTTCGGGTTTTAAAGGAAGTGGATATAATTTCATAACCTCTCTCCTCACGATTCTAAATGCGGCTTCGTGCTCGTTTTTTCGTTTTGACACCACCAACACGTCTCGTTGCCCATTTCTAAGCTATAATCGAGACTTTTTCGGGTTTTAAAGGAAGTGGATATAATTTCATACCCTCTCTCCTCCCGATTTCTAAACTAGGCTTCGTGCTCATTTTTTCGTTTTGACACCACCAACACATCTCGTGGCCCATTTCTAACCTATAATCAAGACTTTTTCGGATTTTAAAGGAAGTGGATATAATTTCATACCCTCTCTCCTCCCGATTTCTAAACGAGGCTTCGTGCTCATTTTTTCGTTTTAACACCACCAACAAGTCCTGTGGCCCATTTCTAACCTATAATCGAGACTTTTTCGGGTTTTAAAGGAAGTGCATATAATTTCATACCCTCTCTCCTCCCGATTTCTAAACGAGGCTTCGCGCTCGTTTTTTCGTTTTGACACCACCAACACGTCCCGTGGCCCTTTTCAAACCTATAATCTAGACTTTTTCGTGTTTTAAAGGAAGTGGATATAATTTCATACCCTCTCTCCTCCCAATTTCTAAACGAGGCTTCGCGCTCGTTTTTTCGTTTTGACACCACCAACACGTCCCGTGGCCCTTTTCAAACCTATAATCTAGATTTTTTCGGGTTTTAAAGGAAGTGGATATAATTTCATACCCTCTCTCCTCCCGATTTCTAAACTACGCTTCGTGCTCGTTTTTTCGTTTTGACAGCACCAACACATCTCGTGGCCCATTTCTAACCTATAATCGAGACTTTTTCGGGTTTTAAAGGAAGTGGATATAATTTCATAACCTCTCTCCTCACGATTTCTAAATGCGGCTTCGTGCTCGTTTTTTCGTTTTGACACCACCAACACGTCTCGTTGCCCATTTCTAACCTATAATCGAGACTTTTTCGAGTTTTAAAGGAAGTGGATATAATTTCATACCCTCTCTCCGCCCGATTTCTAAACGAGGCTTCGCACTCATTTTTTCGTTTTGACACCACCAACACGTCCCGTGGCCCTTTTCAAACCTATAATCTAGATTTTTTCGGGTTTTAAAGGAAGTGGATATAATTTTATACCCTCTCTCCTCCCGATTTCTAAACTAGGCTTCGTGCTCATTTTTTCATTTTGACACCACCAACACATCTCGTGGCCCATTTCTAACCTATAATCGAGACTTTTTCGGGTTTTAAAGGAAGTGGATATAATTTCATAACCTCTCTCCTCACGATTTCTAAATGCGGCTTCGTGCTCGTTTTTTCGTTTTGACACCACCAACACGTCTCGTTGCCCATTTCTAACCTATAATCGAGACTTTTTCGGGTTTTAAAGGAAGTGGATATAATTTCATACCCTCTCTCCTCCCGATTTCTAAACGAGGCTTCGCGCTCATTTTTTCGTTTTGACAGCACCAACACGTCCCGTGGCCCTTTTCAAACCTATAATCTAGATTTTTTCGGGTTTTAAAGGAAGTGGATATAATTTCATACCCTCACACCTCCCGATTTCTAAACTAGGCTTCGTGCTCATTTTTTCGTTTTGACAGCACCAACACATCTCGTGGCCCATTTCTAACCTATAATCGAGACTTTTTCGGGTTTTAAAGGAAGTGGATATAATTTCATAACCTCTCTCCTCACGATTTCTAAATGCGGCTTCGTGCTCGTTTTTTCGTTTTGACGCCACCAACACGTCTCGTTGCCCATTTCTAACCTATAATCGAGACTTTTTCGGGTTTTAAAGGAAGTGGATATAATTTCATACCCTCTCTCCTCCCGATTTCTAAACGAGGCTTCGGGCTCGTTTTTTCGTTTTGACACCACCAACACGTCCCGTGGCCCTTTTCAAACCTATAATCTAGATTTTTTCGGGTTTTAAAGGAAGTGGATATAATTTCATACCCTCTCTCCTCCCGATTTCTAAACGAGGCTTCGTGCTCGTTTTTTCGTTTTGACACAACCAACACATCTCGTGGCCCATTTCTAACCTATAATCGAGACTTTTTCGGGTTTTAAAGGAAGTGGATATAATTTCATAACCTCTCTCCTCACGATTTCTAAATGCGGCTTCGTGCTCGTTTTTTCGTTTTGAAACCACCAACACGTCTCGTTGCCCATTTCTAACCTATAATCGAGACTTTTTCGGGTTTTAAAGGAAGTGGATATAATTTCATACCCTCTCTCCTCCCAATTTCTAAACGAGGCTTCGCGCTCGTTTTTTCGTTATGACACCCACCAACACGTCCCGTGGCCCTTTTCAAACCTATAATCTAGATTTTTTCGGGTTTTAAAGGAAGTGGATATAATTTCATACCCTCTCTCCTCCCGATTTCTAAACTAGGCTTCGTGCTCATTTTTTCGTTTTGACAGCACCAACACCTCTCGTGGCCCATTTCTAACCTATAATCGAGACTTTTTCGGGTTTTAAAGGAAGTGGATATAATTTCATAACCTCTCTCCTCACGATTTCTAAATGCGGCTTCGTGCTCGTTTTTTCGTTTTGACACCACCAACACGTCTCGTTGCCCATTTCTAACCTATAATCGAGACTTTTTCGGATTTTAAAGGAAGTGGATATATTTTCATACCCACTCTCCTCCCGATTTCTAAACGAGGCTTCGGGCTCGTTTTTTCGTTTTGACACAACCAACACGTCTCGTGGCCCATTTCTAACCTATAATCGAGACTTTTTCGGGTTTTAAAGGAAGTGGATATAATTTCATACCCTCTCTCCTCCCGATTTCTAAACGAGGCTTCGCGCTCGTTTTTTCGTTTTGACACCACCAACACGTCCCGTGGCCCTTTTCAAACCTATAATCTAGATTTTTTCGGGTTTTAAAGGAAGTGGATATAATTTCATACCCTCTCTCCTCCCGATTTCTAAACTAGGCTTCGTGCTCGTTTTTTCGTTTTGACACCACCAACACGTCCCGTGGCCCTTTTCAAACCTATAATCGAGACTTTTTCGGGTTTTTAAGGAAGTGGATATAATTTCATAACCTCTCTCCTCACGATTTCTAAATGCGGCTTCGTTCTCGTTTTTTCGTTTTGACACCACCAACACGTCCTCGTTGCCCATTTCTAACCTATAATCGAGACTTTTTCGAATTTTCAAGGAAGTTGATATAATTTCATACCCTCTCTCCTCCCGATTTCTAAACGAGGCTTCGCGCTCGTTTTTTCATTTTGACACAACCAACACATCTCGTGGCCCATTTCTAACCTATAATCGAGACTTTTTCGGGATTTAAAGGAAGTGCATATAATTTCATACCCTCTCTCCTCCCGATTTCTAAACGAGGCTTCGTGCTCATTTTTTCGTTTTGACACCACCAACAAGTCCTGTGGCCCATTTCTAACCTATAATCGAGACTTTTTCGGGTTTTAAAGGAAGTGGATATAATTTCATACCCTCTCTCCTCCCGATTTCTAAACGAGGCTTCGCGCTCGTTTTTTCGTTTTGACACCACCAACACGTCACGTGGCCCTTTTCAAACCTATAATCTAGACTTTTTCGGGTTTTAAAGGAAGTGGATAAAATTTCATACCCTCTCTCCTCCCGATTTCTAAACAAGGCTTCGCGCTCGTTTTTTCGTTTTGACACCACCAACACGTCCCGTGGCCCTTTTCAAACCTATAATCTAGATTTTTTCGGGTTTTAAAGGAAGTGGATATAATTTCATACCCTCTCTCCTCCCGATTTCTAAACTAGGCTTCGTGCTCACTTTTTCGTTTTGACACCACCAACACATCTCGTGGCCCATTTCTAACCTATAATCGAGACTTTTTCGGGTTTTAAAGGAAGTGGATATAATTTCATAACCTCTCTCCTCACGATTCTAAATGCGGCTTCGTGCTCGTTTTTTCGTTTTGACACCACCAACACGTCTCGTTGCCCATTTCTAAGCTATAATCGAGACTTTTTCGGGTTTTAAAGGAAGTGGATATAATTTCATACCCTCTCTCCTCCCGATTTCAAAACGAGGCTTCGCTCTCGTTTTTTCGTTTTGACACAACCAACACGTCTCGTGGCCCATTTCTAACCTATAATCGAGACTTTTTCGGGTTTTAAAGGAAGTGGATATAATTTCATACCCTCTCTCCTCCCGATTTCTAAACGAGGCTTCGTGCTCATTTTTTCGATTTGACACCACCAACAAGTCCTGTGGCCCATTTCTAACCTATAATCCAGACTTTTTCGGGTTTTAAAGGAAGTGGATATAATTTCATACCCTCTCTCCTCCCGATTTCTAAACGAGGCTTCGCGCTCGTTTTTTCGTTTTGACTCCACCAACAAGTCCCGTGGCCCTTTTCAAACCTATAATCTAGATTTTTTCGGGTTTTAAAGGAAGTGGATATAATTTCATACCCTCTCTCCTCCCGATTTCTAAACAGGGCTTCGTGCTCATTTTTTCGTTTTAACACCACCAACAAGTCCTGTGGCCCATTTCTAACCTATAATCGAGACTTTTTCGGGTTTTAAAGGAAGTGGATATAATTTCATACCCTCTCTCCTCCCGATTTCTAAACGAGGTTTCGTGCTCGTTTTTTCATTTTGACACCACAAACAAGTCCCGTGGCTTATTTCTAACCTATAATCGAGACTTTTTCGGGTTTTAAAGGAAGTGCATATAATTTCATACCCTCTCTCTTCCCTATTTCTAAACGAGGCTTCGCGCTCGTTTTTTCGTTTTGACACCACCAACACGTCCCGTGGCCCATTTCTAACCTATAATCGAGACTTTTTCGGGTTTTAAAGGAAGTGGATATAATTTCATAACCTCTCTCCTCACGATTTCTAAATGCGGCTTCGTGCTCGTTTTTTCGTTTTGACACCACCAACACGTCTCGTTGCCCATTTCTAACCTATAATCGAGACTTTTTCGGGTTTTAAAGGAAGTGGATATAATTTCATACCCTCTCTCCGCCCGATTTCTAAACGAGGCTTCGCGCTCATTTTTTCGTTTTGACACCACCAACACGTCCCGTGGCCCTTTTCAAACCTATAATCTAGATTTTTTCGGGTTTTAAAGGAAGTGGATATAATTTTATACCCTCTCTCCTCCCGATTTCTAAACTAGGCTTCATGCTCATTTTTTCATTTTGACACCACCAACACATCTCGTGGCCCATTTCTAACCTATAATCGAGACTTTTTCGGGTTTTAAAGGAAGTGGATATAATTTCATAACCTCTCTCCTCACGATTTCTAAATGCGGCTTCGTGCTCGTTTTTTCGTTTTGACACCACCAACACGTCTCGTTGCCCATTTCTAACCTATAATCGAGACTTTTTCGGGTTTTAAAGGAAGTGGATATAATTTCATACCCTCTCTCCTCCCGATTTCTAAACGAGGCTTCGCGCTCATTTTTTCGTTTTGACACCACCAACACGTCCCGTGGCCCTTTTCAAACCTATAATCTAGATTTTTTCGGGTTTTAAAGGAAGTGGATATAATTTCATACCCTCTCTCCTCCCGATTTCTAAACTAGGCTTCGTGCTCATTTTTTCGTTTTGACAGCACCAACACATCTCGTGGCCCATTTCTAACCTATAATCGAGACTTTTTCGGGTTTTAAAGGAAGTGGATATAATTTCATAACCTCTCTCCTCACGATTTCTAAATGCGGCTTCGTGCTCGTTTTTTCGTTTTGACGCCACCAACACGTCTCGTTGCCCATTTCTAACCTATAATCGAGACTTTTTCGGGTTTTAAAGGAAGTGGATATAATTTCATACCCTCTCTCCTCCCGATTTCTAAACGAGGCTTCGCGCTCATTTTTTCGTTTTGACACCACCAACACGTCCCGTGGCCCTTTTCAAACCTATAATCTATATTTTTTCGGGTTTTAAAGGAAGTGGATATAATTTCATACCCTCTCTCCTCCCGATTTCTAAACGAGGCTTCGTGCTCATTTTTTCGTTTTGACACCACCAACACATCTCGTGGCCCATTTCTAACCTATAATCGAGACTTTTTCGGGTTTTAAAGGAAGTGGATATAATTTCATAACCTCTCTCCTCACGATTTCTAAATGCGGCTTCGTGCTCGTTTTTTCGTTTTGAAACCACCAACACGTCTCGTTGCCCATTTCTAACCTATAATCGAGACTTTTTCGGGTTTTAAAGGAAGTGGATATAATTTCATACCCTCTCTCCTCCCAATTTCTAAACGAGGCTTCGCGCTCGTTTTTTCGTTATGACACCCACCAACACGTCCCGTGGCCCTTTTCAAACCTATAATCTAGATTTTTTCGGGTTTTAAAGGAAGTGGATATAATTTCATACCCTCTCTCCTCCCGATTTCTAAACTAAGCTTCGTGCTCATTTTTTCGTTTTGACAGCACCAACACCTCTCGTGGCCCATTTCTAACCTATAATCGAGACTTTTTCGGGTTTTAAAGGAAGTGGATATAATTTCATAACCTCTCTCCTCACGATTTCTAAATGCGGCTTCGTGCTCGTTTTTTCGTTTTGACACCACCAACACGTCTCGTTGCCCATTTCTAACCTATAATCGAGACTTTTTCGGGTTTTAAAGGAAGTGGATATAATTTCATACCCTCTCTCCGCCCGATTTCTAAACGAGGCTTCGCGCTCATTTTTTCGTTTTGACACCACCAACACGTCCCGTGGCCCTTTTCAAACCTATAATCTAGATTTTTTCGGGTTTTAAAGGAAGTGGATATAATTTTATACCCTCTCTCCTCCCGATTTCTAAACTAGGCTTCATGCTCATTTTTTCATTTTGACACCACCAACACATCTCGTGGCCCATTTCTAACCTATAATCGAGACTTTTTCGGGTTTTAAAGGAAGTGGATATAATTTCATAACCTCTCTCCTCACGATTTCTAAATGCGGCTTCGTGCTCGTTTTTTCGTTTTGACACCACCAACACGTCTCGTTGCCCATTTCTAACCTATAATCGAGACTTTTTCGGGTTTTAAAGGAAGTGGATATAATTTCATACCCTCTCTCCTCCCGATTTCTAAACGAGGCTTCGCGCTCATTTTTTCGTTTTGACACCACCAACACGTCCCGTGGCCCTTTTCAAACCTATAATCTAGATTTTTTCGGGTTTTAAAGGAAGTGGATATAATTTCATACCCTCTCTCCTCCCGATTTCTAAACTAGGCTTCGTGCTCGTTTTTTCGTTTTGACACCACCAACACGTCCCGTGGCCCTTTTCAAACCTATAATCGAGACTTTTTCGGGTTTTAAAGGAAGTGGATATAATTTCATAACCTCTCTCCTCACGATTTCTAAATGCGGCTTCGTTCTCGTTTTTTCGTTTTGACACCACCAACACGTCCTCGTTGCCCATTTCTAACCTATAATCGAGACTTTTTCGAATTTTCAAGGAAGTTGATATAATTTCATACCCTCTCTCCTCCCGATTTCTAAACGAGGCTTCGCGCTCGTTTTTTCATTTTGACACAACCAACACATCTCGTGGCCCATTTCTAACCTATAATCGAGACTTTTTCGGGATTTAAAGGAAGTGGATATAATTTCATACCCTCTCTCCTCCCGATTTCTAAACGAGGTTTCGTGCTCATTTTTTCGTTTTGACACCACCAACAAGTCCTGTGGCCCATTTCTAACCTATAATCGAGACTTTTTCGGGTTTTAAAGGAAGTGGATATAATTTCATACCCTCTCTCCTCCCGATTTCTAAACGAGGCTTCGCGCTCGTTTTTTCGTTTTGACACCACCAACACGTCCCGTGGCCCTTTTCAAACCTATAATCTAGACTTTTTCGGGTTTTAAAGGAAGTGGATAAAATTTCATACCCTCTCTCCTCCCGATTTCTAAACGAGGCTTCGCGCTCGTTTTTTCGTTTTGACACCACCATCACGTCCCGTGGCCCTTTTCAAACCTATAATCTAGATTTTTTCGGGTTTTAAAGGAAGTGGATATAATTTCATACCCTCTCTCCTCCCGATTTCTAAACTAGGCTTCGTGCTCACTTTTTCGTTTTGACACCACCAACACATCTCGTGGCCCATTTCTAACCAATAATCGAGACTTTTTCGGGTTTTAAAGGAAGTGGATATAATTTCATAACCTCTCTCCTCACGATTCTAAATGCGGCTTCGTGCTCGTTTTTTCGTTTTGACACCACCAACACGTCTCGTTGCCCATTTCTAAGCTATAATCGAGACTTTTTCGGGTTTTAAAGGAAGTGGATATAATTTCATACCCTCTCTCCTCCCGATTTCAAAACGAGGCTTCGCTCTCGTTTTTTCGTTTTGACACAACCAACACGTCTCGTGGCCCATTTCTAACCTATAATCGAGACTTTTTCGGGTTTTAAAGGAAGTGGATATAATTTCATACCCTCTCTCCTCCCGATTTCTAAACGAGGCTTCGTGCTCATTTTTTCGTTTTGACACCACCAACAAGTCCTGTGGCCCATTTCTAACCTATAATCCAGACTTTTTCGGGTTTTAAAGGAAGTGGATATAATTTCATACCCTCTCTCCTCCCGATTTCTAAACGAGGCTTCGCGCTCGTTTTTTCGTTTTGACACCACCAACACGTCCCGTGGCCCTTTTCAAACCTATAATCTAGATTTTTTCGGGTTTTAAAGGAAGTGGATATAATTTCATACCCTCTCTCCTCCCGATTTCTAAACAGGGCTTCGTGCTCATTTTTTCGTTTTGACACCACCAACAAGTCCTGTGGCCCATTTCTAACCTATAATCGAGACTTTTTCGGGTTTTAAAGGAAGTGGATATAATTTCATACCCTCTCTCCTCCCGATTTCTAAACGAGGTTTCGTGCTCGTTTTTTCATTTTGACACCACAAACAAGTCCCGTGGCTTATTTCTAACCTATAATCGAGACTTTTTCGGGTTTTAAAGGAAGTGCATATAATTTCATACCCTCTCTCTTCCCTATTTCTAAACGAGGCTTCGCGCTCGTTTTTTCGTTTTGACACCACCAACACGTCCCGTGGCCCTTTTCAAACCTATAATCTAGATTTTTTCGGGTTTTAAAGGAAGTGGATATAATTTCATACCCTCTCTCCTCCCGATTTCTAAACTAGGCTTCGTGCTCACTTTTTCGTTTTGACACCACCAACACATCTCGTGGCCCATTTCTAACCTATAATCGAGACTTTTTCGGGTTTTAAAGGAAGTGGATATAATTTCATAACCTCTCTCCTCACGATTCTAAATGCGGCTTCGTGCTCGTTTTTTCGTTTTGACACCACCAACACGTCTCGTTGCCCATTTCTAAGCTATAATCGAGACTTTTTCGGGTTTTAAAGGAAGTGGATATATTTTCATACCCACTCTCCTCCCGATTTCTAAACGAGGCTTCGCGCTCGTTTTTTCGTTTTGACAAAACCAACACGTCTCGTGACCCATTTCTAACCTATAATTGAGACTTTTTCGGGTTTTAAAGGAAGTGGATATAATTTCATACCCTCTCTCCTCCCGATTTCTAAACGAGGCTTCGCGTTCGTTTTTTCGTTTTGACACCACCAACACGTCCCGTGGCCCTTTTCAAACCTATAATCTAGATTTTTTCGGGTTTTAAAGGAAGTGGATATAATTTCATACCCTCTCTCCTCCCGATTTCTAAACTAGGCTTCGTGCTCATTTTTTCGTTTTGACACCACCAACACATCTCGTGGCCCATTTCTAACCTATAATCAAGACTTTTTCGGATTTTAAAGGAAGTGGATATAATTTCATACCCTCTCTCCTCCCGATTTCTAAACGAGGCTTCGTGCTCATTTTTTCGTTTTGACACCACCAACAAGTCCTGTGGCCCATTTCTAACCTATAATCGAGACTTTTTCGGGTTTTAAAGGAAGTGGATATAATTTCATACCCTCTCTCCTCCCGATTTCTAAACGAGGTTTCGTGCTCGTTTTTTCATTTTGACACCACAAACAAGTCCCGTGGCTTATTTCTAACCTATAATCGAGACTTTTTCGGGTTTTAAAGGAAGTGCATATAATTTCATACCTTCTCTCCTCCCGATTTCTAAACGAGGCTTCGCGCTCGTTTTTTCGTTTTGACACCACCAACACGTCCCGTGGCCCTTTTCAAACCTATAATCTAGACTTTTTCGGGTTTTAAAGGAAGTGGATATAATTTCATACCCTCTCTCCTCCCAATTTCTAAACGAGGCTTCGCGCTCGTTTTTTCGTTTTGACACCACCAACACGTCCCGTGGCCCTTTTCAAACCTATAATCTAGATTTTTTCGGGTTTTAAAGGAAGTGGATATAATTTCATACCCTCTCTCCTCCCGATTTCTAAACTACGCTTCGTGCTCGTTTTTTCGTTTTGACAGCACCAACACATCTCGTGGCCCATTTCTAACCTATAATCGAGACTTTTTCGGGTTTTAAAGGAAGTGGATATAATTTCATAACCTCTCTCCTCACGATTTCTAAATGCGGCTTCGTGCTCGTTTTTTCGTTTTGACACCACCAACACGTCTCGTTGCCCATTTCTAACCTATAATCGAGACTTTTTCGGGTTTTAAAGGAAGTGGATATAATTTCATACCCTCTCTCCGCCCGATTTCTAAACGAGGCTTCGCGCTCATTTTTTCGTTTTGACACCACCAACACGTCCCGTGGCCCTTTTCAAACCTATAATCTAGATTTTTTCGGGTTTTAAAGGAAGTGGATATAATTTTATACCCTCTCTCCTCCCGATTTCTAAACTAGGCTTCGTGCTCATTTTTTCATTTTGACACCACCAACACATCTCGTGGCCCATTTCTAACCTATAATCGAGACTTTTTCGGGTTTTAAAGGAAGTGGATATAATTTCATAACCTCTCTCCTCACGATTTCTAAATGCGGCTTCGTGCTCGTTTTTTCGTTTTGACACCACCAACACGTCTCGTTGCCCATTTCTAACCTATAATCGAGACTTTTTCGGGTTTTAAAGGAAGTGGATATAATTTCATACCCTCTCTCCTCCCGATTTCAAAACGAGGCTTTGCTATCGTTTTTTCGTTTTGACACAACCAACACGTCTCGTGGCCCATTTCTAACCTATAATCGAGACTTTTTCGGGTTTTAAAGGAAGTGGATATAATTTCATACCCTCTCTCCTCCCGATTTCTAAACTAGGCTTCGTGCTCATTTTTTCGTTTTGACACCACCGACACATCTCGTGGCCCATTTCTAACCTATAATCGAGACTTTTTCGGGTTTTAAAGGAAGTGGATATAATTTCATAACCTCTCTCCT
Organism: Thalia dealbata; assembly: GCA_030544415.1. Taxonomy (NCBI): domain Eukaryota; kingdom Viridiplantae; phylum Streptophyta; class Magnoliopsida; order Zingiberales; family Marantaceae; genus Thalia; species Thalia dealbata. The sequence goes on along the minus strand of CM060458.1, from coordinate 11,807,178 downwards.
CGATTTCTAAATGCGGCTTCGTGCTCGTTTTTTCGTTTTGACACCACCAACACGTCTCGTTGCCCATTTCTAACCTATAATCGAGACTTTTTCGGGTTTTAAAGGAAGTGGATATAATTTCATACCCTCTCTCCTCCCGATTTCAAAACGAGGCTTTGCTATCGTTTTTTCGTTTTGACACAACCAACACGTCTCGTGGCCCATTTCTAACCTATAATCGAGACTTTTTCGGGTTTTAAAGGAAGTGGATATAATTTCATACCCTCTCTCCTCCCGATTTCTAAACGAGGCTTCGTGCTCGTTTTTTCGTTTTGACACCACCAACACGTTCCGTGGCCCTTTTCAAACCTATAATCTAGATTTTTTCGGGTTTCAAAGGAAGTGGATATAATTTCATACCCTCTCTCCTCCCGATTTCTAAACGAGGTTTCGTGCTCGTTTTTTCGTTTTGACACCACCAACACGTCTCGTGGCCCATTTCTAACCTATAATCGAGACTTTTTCGGGTTTTAAAGGAAGTGGATATAATTTCATACCCTCTCTCCTCCCGATTTCTAAACGAGGCTTCGCGCTCGTTTTTTCGTTTTGACACCACCAACACGTCCCGTGGCCCTTTTCAAACATATAATCGAGACTTTTTCGGATTTTAAAGGAAGTGGATATATTTTCATACCCACTCTCCTCCCGATTTCTAAACGAGGCTTCGCGCTCGTTTTTTCATTTTGACACCACCAACACGTCTCGTGGCCCATTTCTAACCTATAATCGAGACTTTTTCGGGTTTTAAAGGAAGTGGATATAATTTCATAACCTCTCTCCTCACGATTTCTAAATGCGGCTTCGTGCTCGTTTTTTCGTTTTGACACCACCAACACGTCTCGTTGCCCATTTCTAACCTATAATCGAGACTTTTTCGGGTTTTAAAGGAAGTGGATATAATTTCATACCCTCTCTCCTCCCGATTTCAAAACGAGGCTTCGCTCTCGTTTTTTCGTTTTGACACAACCAACACGTCTCGTGGCCCATTTCTAACCTATAATCGAGACTTTTTCGGGTTTTAAAGGAAGTGGATATAATTTCATACCCTCTCTCCTCCCGATTTCTAAACGAGGCTTCGTGCTCGTTTTTTCGTTTTGACACCACCAACACGTTCCGTGGCCCTTTTCAAACCTATAATCTAGATTTTTTCGGGTTTCAAAGGAAGTGTATATAATTTCATACCCTCTCTCCTCCCGATTTCTAAACGAGGTTTCGTGCTCGTTTTTTCGTTTTGACACCACCAACACGTCTCGTGGCCCATTTCTAACTTATAATCGAGACTTTTTCGAATTTTCAAGGAAGTGGATATAATTTCATACCCTCTCTCCTCCCGATTTCTAAACTAGGCTTCGTGCTCATTTTTTCGTTTTGACACCACCAACACATCTCGTGGCCCATTTCTAACCTATAATCGAGACTTTTTCGGGTTTTAAAGGAAGCGGATATAATTTCATAACCTCTCTCCTCACGATTTCTAAATGCGGCTTCGTGCCCGTTTTTTCGTTTTGACACCACCAACACGTCTCGTTGCCCATTTCTAACCTATAATCGAGACTTTTTCGGATTTTAAAGGAAATGGATATATTTTCACACCCACTCTCCTCCCGATTTCTAAACGAGTCTTCGCGCTCGTTTTTTCGTTTTGACACAACCAACACGTCTCGTGGCCCATTTCTAACCTATAATCGAGACTTTTTCGGGTTTTAAAGGAAGTGGATATAATTTCATACCCTCTCTCCTCCCGATTTCTAAACGAGGCTTCGCGCTCGTTTTTTCGTTTTGACACCACCAACACGTCCCGTGGCCCTTTTCAAACCTATAATCGAGACTTTTTCGGATTTTAAAGGAAGTGGATATATTTTCATACCCACTCTCCTCCCGATTTCTAAACGAGGCTTCGCGCTCGTTTTTTCATTTTGACACCACCAACACGTCTCGTGGCCCATTTCTAACCTATAATCGAGACTTTTTCGGGTTTTAAAGGAAGTGGATATAATTTCATAACCTCTCTCCTCACGATTTCTAAATGCGGCTTCGTGCTCGTTTTTTCGTTTTGACACCACCAACACGTCTCGTTGCCCATTTCTAACCTATAATCGAGACTTTTTCGGGTTTTAAAGGAAGTGGATATAATTTCATACCCTCTCTCCTCCCGATTTCAAAACGAGGCTTCGCTCTCGTTTTTTCGTTTTGACACAACCAACACGTCTCGTGGCCCATTTCTAACCTATAATCGAGACTTTTTCGGGTTTTAAAGGAAGTGGATATAATTTCATACCCTCTCTCCTCCCGATTTCTAAACGAGGCTTCGTGCTCGTTTTTTCGTTTTGACACCACCAACACGTTCCGTGGCCCTTTTCAAACCTATAATCTAGATTTTTTCGGGTTTCAAAGGAAGTGTATATAATTTCATACCCTCTCTCCTCCCGATTTCTAAACGAGGTTTCGTGCTCGTTTTTTCGTTTTGACACCACCAACACGTATCGTGGCCCATTTCTAACTTATAATCGAGACTTTTTCGAATTTTCAAGGAAGTGGATATAATTTCATACCCTCTCTCCTCCCGATTTCTAAACTAGGCTTCGTGCTCATTTTTTCGTTTTGACACCACCAACACATCTCGTGGCCCATTTCTAACCTATAATCGAGACTTTTTCGGGTTTTAAAGGAAGTGGATATAATTTCATAACCTCTCTCCTCGATTTCTAAATGCGGCTTCGTGCTCGTTTTTTCGTTTTGACACCACCAACACGTCTCGTTGCCCATTTCTAACCTCTAATCGAGACTTTTTCGGGTTTTAAAGGAAGTGGATATATTTTCACACCCACTCTCCTCCCGATTTCTAAACGAGTCTTCGCGCTCGTTTTTTCGTTTTGACACAACCAACACGTCTCGTGGCCCATTTCTAACCTATAATCGAGACTTTTTCGGGTTTTAAAGGAAGTGGATATAATTTCATACCCTCTCTCCTCCCAATTTCTAAACGAGGCTTCGCGCTCGTTTTTTCGTTTTGACACCACCAACACGTCCCGTGGCCCTTTTCAAACCTATAATCTAGATTTTTTCGGGTTTTAAAGGAAGTGGATATAATTTCATACCCTCTCTCCTCCCGATTTCTAAACTACGCTTCGTGCTCGTTTTTTCGTTTTGACAGCACCAACACATCTCGTGGCCCATTTCTAACCTATAATCGAGACTTTTTCGGGTTTTAAAGGAAGTGGATATAATTTCATAACCTCTCTCCTCACGATTTCTAAATGCGGCTTCGTGCTCGTTTTTTCGTTTTGACACCACCAACACGTCTCGTTGCCCATTTCTAACCTATAATCGAGACTTTTTCGGGTTTTAAAGGAAGTGGATATAATTTCATACCCTCTCTCCGCCCGATTTCTAAACGAGGCTTCGCGCTCATTTTTTCGTTTTGACACCACCAACACGTCCCGTGGCCCTTTTCAAACCTATAATCGAGATTTTTTCGGGTTTTAAAGGAAGTGGATATAATTTCATACCCACTCTCCTCCCGATTTCTAAACGAGGCTTCGCGCTCGTTTTTTCATTTTGACACCACCAACACGTCTCGTGGCCCATTTCTAACCTATAATCGAGACTTTTTCGGGTTTTAAAGGAAGTGGATATAATTTCATAACCTCTCTCCTCACGATTTCTAAATGCGGCTTCGTGCTCGTTTTTTCGTTTTGACACCACCAACACGTCTCGTTGCCCATTTCTAACCTATAATCGAGACTTTTTCGGGTTTTAAAGGAAGTGGATATAATTTCATACCCTCTCTCCTCCCGATTTCAAAACGAGGCTTCGCTCTCGTTTTTTCGTTTTGACACAACCAACACGTCTCGTGGCCCATTTCTAACCTATAATCGAGACTTTTTCGGGTTTTAAAGGAAGTGGATATAATTTCATACCCTCTCTCCTCCCGATTTCTAAACGAGGCTTCGTGCTCGTTTTTTCGTTTTGACACCACCAACACGTTCCGTGGCCCTTTTCAAACCTATAATCTAGATTTTTTCGGGTTTCAAAGGAAGTGTATATAATTTCATACCCTCTCTCCTCCCGATTTCTAAACGAGGTTTCGTGCTCGTTTTTTCGTTTTGACACCACCAACACGTATCGTGGCCCATTTCTAACTTATAATCGAGACTTTTTCGAATTTTCAAGGAAGTGGATATAATTTCATACCCTCTCTCCTCCCGATTTCTAAACTAGGCTTCGTGCTCATTTTTTCGTTTTGACACCACCAACACATCTCGTGGCCCATTTCTAACCTATAATCGAGACTTTTTCGGGTTTTAAAGGAAGTGGATATAATTTCATAACCTCTCTCCTCGATTTCTAAATGCGGCTTCGTGCTCGTTTTTTCGTTTTGACACCACCAACACGTCTCGTTGCCCATTTCTAACCTATAATCGAGACTTTTTCGGGTTTTAAAGGAAGTGGATATATTTTCACACCCACTCTCCTCCCGATTTCTAAACGAGTCTTCGCGCTCGTTTTTTCGTTTTGACACAACCAACACGTCTCGTGGCCCATTTCTAACCTATAATCGAGACTTTTTCGGGTTTTAAAGGAAGTGGATATAATTTCATACCCTCTCTCCTCCCGATTTCTAAACGAGGCTTCGCGCTCGTTTTTTCGTTTTGACACCACCAACACGTCCCGTGGCCCTTTTCAAAGCTATAATCGAGACTTTTTCGGATTTTAAAGGAAGTGGATATATTTTCATACCCACTCTCCTCCCGATTTCTAAACGAGGCTTCGCGCTCGTTTTTTCATTTTGACACCACCAACACGTCTCGTGGCCCATTTCTAACCTATAATCGAGACTTTTTCGGGTTTTAAAGGAAGTGGATATAATTTCATAACCTCTCTCCTCACGATTTCTAAATGCGGCTTCGTGCTCGTTTTCTCGTTTTGACACCACCAACACGTCTCGTTGCCCATTTCTAACCTATAATCGAGACTTTTTCGGGTTTTAAAGGAAGTGGATATAATTTCATACCCTCTCTCCTCCCGATTTCAAAACGAGGCTTCGCTCTCGTTTTTTCGTTTTGACACAACCAACACGTCTCGTGGCCCATTTCTAACCTATAATCGAGACTTTTTCGGGTTTTAAAGGAAGTGGATATAATTTCATACCCTCTCTCCTCCCGATTTCTAAACGAGGCTTCGTGCTCGTTTTTTCGTTTTGACACCACCAACACGTTCCGTGGCCCTTTTCAAACCTATAATCTAGATTTTTTCGGGTTTCAAAGGAAGTGTATATAATTTCATACCCTCTCTCCTCCCGATTTCTAAACGAGGTTTCGTGCTCGTTTTTTCGTTTTGACACCACCAACACGTCTCGTGGCCCATTTCTAACTTATAATCGAGACTTTTTCGAATTTTCAAGGAAGTGGATATAATTTCATACCCTCTCTCCTCCCGATTTCTAAACTAGGCTTCGTGCTCATTTTTTCGTTTTGACACCACCAACACATCTCGTGGCCCATTTCTAACCTATAATCGAGACTTTTTCGGGTTTTAAAGGAAGTGGATATAATTTCATAACCTCTCTCCTCGATTTCTAAATGCGGCTTCGTGCTCGTTTTTTCGTTTTGACACCACCAACACGTCTCGTTGCCCATTTCTAACCTATAATCGAGACTTTTTCGGGTTTTAAAGGAAGTGGATATAATTTCATACCCTCTCTCCTCCCGATTTCAAAACGAGGCTTTGCTATCGTTTTTTCGTTTTGACACAACCAACACGTCTCGTGGCCCATTTCTAACGTATAATCGAGACTTTTTCGGGTTTTAAAGGAAGTGGATATAATTTCATACCCTCTCTCCTCCCGATTTCTAAACGAGGCTTCGTGCTCGTTTTTTCGTTTTGACACCACCAACACGTTCCGTGGCCCTTTTCAAACCTATAATCTAGATTTTTTCGGGTTTCAAAGGAAGTGGATATAATTTCATACCCTCTCTCCTCCCGATTTCTAAACGAGGTTTCGTGCTCGTTTTTTCGTTTTGACACCACCAACACGTCTCGTGGCCCATTTCTAACTTATAATCGAGACTTTTTCGAATTTTCAAGGAAGTGGATATAATTTCATACCCTCTCTCCTCCCGATTTCTAAACGAGGCTTCGCGCTCGTTTTTTCGTTTTGACACAACCAACACATCTCGTGGCCCATTTCTAACCTATAATCGAGACTTTTTCGGGATTTAAAGGAAGTGGATATAATTTCATAACCTCTCTCCTCACGATTTCTAAATGCGGCTTCGTGCTCGTTTTTTCGTTTTGACACCACCAACACGTCTCGTTGCCCATTTCTAACCTATAATCGAGACTTTTTCGGGTTTTAAAGGAAGTGGATATAATTTCATACCCTCTCTCCGCCCGATTTCAAAACGAAACTTCGCTCTCGTTTTTTCGTTTTGACACCACCAACACGTCCCGTGGCCCTTTTCAAACCTATAATCGAGATTTTTTCGGGTTTTAAAGGAAGTGGATATAATTTCATACCCACTCTCCTCCCGATTTCTAAACGAGGCTTCGCGCTCGTTTTTTCATTTTGACACCACCAACACGTCTCGTGGCCCATTTCTAACCTATAATCGAGACTTTTTCGGGTTTTAAAGGAAGTGGATATAATTTCATAACCTCTCTCCTCACGATTTCTAAATGCGGCTTCGTGCTCGTTTTTTCGTTTTGACACCACCAACACGTCTCGTTGCCCATTTCTAACCTATAATCGAGACTTTTTCGGGTTTTAAAGGAAGTGGATATAATTTCATACCCTCTCTCCTCCCGATTTCAAAACGAGGCTTCGCTCTCGTTTTTTCGTTTTGACACAACCAACACGTCTCGTGGCCCATTTCTAACCTATAATCGAGACTTTTTCGGCTTTTAAAGGAAGTGGATATAATTTCATACCCTCTCTCCTCCCGATTTCTAAACGAGGCTTCGTGCTCGTTTTTTCGTTTTGACACCACCAACACGTTCCGTGGCCCTTTTCAAACCTATAATCTAGATTTTTTCGGGTTTCAAAGGAAGTGTATATAATTTCATACCCTCTCTCCTCCCGATTTCTAAACGAGGTTTCGTGCTCGTTTTTTCGTTTTGACACCACCAACACGTATCGTGGCCCATTTCTAACTTATAATCGAGACTTTTTCGAATTTTCAAGGAAGTGGATATAATTTCATACCCTCTCTCCTCCCGATTTCTAAACTAGGCTTCGTGCTCATTTTTTCGTTTTGACACCACCAACACATCTCGTGGCCCATTTCTAACCTATAATCGAGACTTTTTCGGGTTTTAAAGGAAGTGGATATAATTTCATAACCTCTCTCCTCGATTTCTAAATGCGGCTTCGTGCTCGTTTTTTCGTTTTGACACCACCAACACGTCTCGTTGCCCATTTCTAACCTATAATCGAGACTTTTTCGGGTTTTAAAGGAAGTGGATATATTTTCACACCCACTCTCCTCCCGATTTCTAAACGAGTCTTCGCGCTCGTTTTTTCGTTTTGACACAACCAACACGTCTCGTGGCCCATTTCTAACCTATAATCGAGACTTTTTCGGGTTTTAAAGGAAGTGGATATAATTTCATACCCTCTCTCCTCCCGATTTCTAAACGAGGCTTCGCGCTCGTTTTTTCGTTTTGACACCACCAACACGTCCCGTGGCCCTTTTCAAACCTATAATCGAGACTTTTTCGGATTTTAAAGGAAGTGGATATATTTTCATACCCACTCTCCTCCCGATTTCTAAACGAGGCTTCGCGCTCGTTTTTTCATTTTGACACCACCAACACGTCTCGTGGCCCATTTCTAACCTATAATCGAGACTTTTTCGGGTTTTAAAGGAAGTGGATATAATTTCATAACCTCTCTCCTCACGATTTCTAAATGCGGCTTCGTGCTCGTTTTCTCGTTTTGACACCACCAACACGTCTCGTTGCCCATTTCTAACCTATAATCGAGACTTTTTCGGGTTTTAAAGGAAGTGGATATAATTTCATACCCTCTCTCCTCCCGATTTCAAAACGAGGCTTCGCTCTCGTTTTTTCGTTTTGACACAACCAACACGTCTCGTGGCCCATTTCTAACCTATAATCGAGACTTTTTCGGGTTTTAAAGGAAGTGGATATAATTTCATACCCTCTCTCCTCCCGATTTCTAAACGAGGCTTCGTGCTCGTTTTTTCGTTTTGACACCACCAACACGTTCCGTGGCCCTTTTCAAACCTATAATCTAGATTTTTTCGGGTTTCAAAGGAAGTGTATATAATTTCATACCCTCTCTCCTCCCGATTTCTAAACGAGGTTTCGTGCTCGTTTTTTCGTTTTGACACCACCAACACGTCTCGTGGCCCATTTCTAACTTATAATCGAGACTTTTTCGAATTTTCAAGGAAGTGGATATAATTTCATACCCTCTCTCCTCCCGATTTCTAAACTAGGCTTCGTGCTCATTTTTTCGTTTTGACACCACCAACACATCTCGTGGCCCATTTCTAACCTATAATCGAGACTTTTTCGGGTTTTAAAGGAAGTGGATATAATTTCATAACCTCTCTCCTCGATTTCTAAATGCGGCTTCGTGCTCGTTTTTTCGTTTTGACACCACCAACACGTCTCGTTGCCCATTTCTAACCTATAATCGACACTTTTTCGGGTTTTAAAGGAAGTGGATATAATTTCATACCCTCTCTCCTCCCGATTTCAAAACGAGGCTTTGCTATCGTTTTTTCGTTTTGACACAACCAACACGTCTCGTGGCCCATTTCTAACCTATAATCGAGACTTTTTCGGGTTTTAAAGGAAGTGGATATAATTTCATACCCTCTCTCCTCCCGATTTCTAAACGAGGCTTCGTGCTCGTTTTTTCGTTTTGACACCACCAACACGTTCCGTGGCCCTTTTCAAACCTATAATCTAGATTTTTTCGGGTTTCAAAGGAAGTGGATATAATTTCATACCCTCTCTCCTCCCGATTTCTAAACGAGGTTTCGTGCTCGTTTTTTCGTTTTGACACCACCAACACGTCTCGTGGCCCATTTCTAACTTATAATCGAGACTTTTTCGAATTTTCAAGGAAGTGGATATAATTTCATACCCTCTCTCCTCCCGATTTCTAAACGAGGCTTCGCGCTCGTTTTTTCGTTTTGACACAACCAACACATCTCGTGGCCCATTTCTAACCTATAATCGAGACTTTTTCGGGATTTAAAGGAAGTGGATATAATTTCATAACCTCTCTCCTCACGATTTCTAAATGCGGCTTCGTGCTCGTTTTTTCGTTTTGACACCACCAACACGTCTCGTTGCCCATTTCTAACCTATAATCGAGACTTTTTCTGGTTTTAAAGGAAGTGGATATAATTTCATACCCTCTCTCCTCCCGATTTCAAAACGAAACTTCGCTCTCGTTTTTTCGTTTTGACACAAACAACACGTCTCGTGGCCCATTTCTAACCTATAATTGAGATATTTTCGGGTTTTAAAGGAAGTAGATATAATTTCATAACCTCTCTCCTCACGATTTCTAAATGCGGCTTCGCGCTCGTTTTCTCGTTTTGACACCACCAACACATCTCGTGGCCCATTTCTAACCTATAATCGAGACTTTTTCGGGTTTTAAAGGAAGTGGATATAATTTCATACCCTCTCTCCTCCCGATTTCTAAACTAGGCTTCGAGCTCATTTTTTCGTTTTGACAGCACCAACACATCTCGTGGCCCATTTCTAACATATAATCGAGACTTTTTCGGGTTTTAAAGGAAGTGGATATAATTTCATAACCTCTCTCCTCACGATTTCTAAATGCGGCTTCGTGCTCGTTTTTTCGTTTTGACACCACCAACACGTCTCGTTGCCCATTTCTAACCTATAATCGAGACTTTTTCGGATTTTAAAGGAAGTGGATATATTTTCATACCCACTCTCCTCCCGATTTCTAAACGAGGCTTCGCGCTCGTTTTTTCGTTTTGACACAACCAACACGTCTCGTGGCCCATTTCTAACCTATAATCGAGACTTTTTCGGGTTTTAAAGGAAGTGGATATAATTTCATACCCTCTCTCCTCCCGATTTCTAAACGAGGCTTCGCGCTCGTTTTTTCGTTTTGACACCACCAACACGTCCCGTGGCCCTTTTCAAACCTATAATCTAGATTTTTTCGGGTTTTAAAGGAAGTGGATATAATTTCATACCCTCTCTCCTCCCGATTTCTAAACTAGACTTCGTGCTCTTTTTTTCGTTTTGACACCACCAACACGTCCCGTGGCCCTTTTCAAACCTATAATCGAGACTTTTTCGGGTTTTAAAGGAAGTGGATATAATTTCATAACCTCTCTCCTCACGATTTCTAAATGCGGCTTCGTGCTCGTTTTTTCGTTTTGACACCACCAACACGTCTCGTTGCCCATTTCTAACCTATAATCGAGACTTTTTCGGGTTTTAAAGGAAGTGGATATAATTTCATACCCTCTCTCCTCCCGATTTCAAAACGAAACTTCGCTCTCGTTTTTTCGTTTTGACACAAACAACACGTCTCGTGGCCCATTTCTAACCTATAATTGAGATATTTTCGGGTTTTAAAGGAAGTAGATATAATTTCATAACCTCTCTCCTCACGATTTCTAAATGCGGCTTCGCGCTCGTTTTCTCGTTTTGACACCACCAACACATCTCGTGGCCCATTTCTAACCTATAATCGAGACTTTTTCGGGTTTTAAAGGAAGTGGATATAATTTCATACCCTCTCTCCTCCCAATTTCTAAACGAGGCTTCGCGCTCGTTTTTTCGTTATGACACCACCAACACGTCCCGTGGCACTTTTCAAACCTATAATCTAGATTTTTTCGGGTTTTAAAGGAAGTGGATATAATTTCATACCCTCTCTCCTCCCGATTTCTAAACTAGGCTTCGAGCTCATTTTTTCGTTTTGACAGCACCAACACATCTCGTGGCCCATTTCTAACATATAATCGAGACTTTTTCGGGTTTTAAAGGAAGTGGATATAATTTCATAACCTCTCTCCTCACGATTTCTAAATGCGGCTTCGTGCTCGTTTTTTCGTTTTGACACCACCAACACGTCTCGTTGCCCATTTCTAACCTATAATCGAGACTTTTTCGGGTTTTAAAGGAAGTGGATATAATTTCATACCCTCTCTCCTCCCAATTTCTAAACGAGGCTTCGCGCTCGTTTTTTCGTTATGACACCACCAACACGTCCCGTGGCACTTTTCAAACCTATAATCTAGATTTTTTCGGGTTTTAAAGGAAGTGGATATAATTTCATACCCTCTCTCCTCCCGATTTCTAAACTAGGCTTCGAGCTCATTTTTTCGTTTTGACAGCACCAACACATCTCGTGGCCCATTTCTAACATATAATCGAGACTTTTTCGGGTTTTAAAGGAAGTGGATATAATTTCATAACCTCTCTCCTCACGATTTCTAAATGCGGCTTCGTGCTCGTTTTTTCGTTTTGACACCACCAACACGTCTCGTTGCCCATTTCTAACCTATAATCGAGACTTTTTCGGATTTTAAAGGAAGTGGATATATTTTCATACCCACTCTCCACCCGATTTCTAAACGAGGCTTCGCGCTCGTTTTTTCGTTTTGACACAACCAACACGTCTCGTGGCCCATTTCTAACCTATAATCGAGACTTTTTCGGGTTTTAAAGGAAGTGGATATAATTTCATACCCTCTCTCCTCCCGATTTCTAAACGAGGCTTCGCGCTCGTTTTTTCGTTTTGACACCACCAACACGTCCCGTGGCCCTTTTCAAACCTATAATCTAGATTTTTTCGGGTTTTAAAGGAAGTGGATATAATTTCATACCCTCTCTCCTCCCGATTTCTAAACTAGGCTTCGTGCTCGTTTTTTCGTTTTGACACCACCAACACGTCTCGTTGCCCATTTCTAACCTATAATCGAGACTTTTTCGAATTTTCAAGGAAGTTGATATAATTTCATACCCTCTTTCCTCCCGATTTCTAAACGAGGCTTCGCGCTCGTTTTTTCGTTTTGACACAACCAACACATCTCGTGGCCCATTTCTAACCTATAATCGAGACTTTTTCGGGATTTAAAGAAAGTGGATATAATTTCATACCCTCTCTCCTCCCAATTTCTAAACGAGGCTTCGCGCTCGTTTTTTCGTTTTGACACCACCAACACGTCCCGTGGCCCTTTTCAAACCTATAATCTAGATTTTTTCGGGTTTTAAAGGAAGTGGATATAATTTCATACCCTCTCTCCTCCCGATTTCTAAACTACGCTTCGTGCTCATTTTTTCGTTTTGACAGCACCAACACATCTCGTGGCCCATTTCTAACCTATAATCGAGACTTTTTCGGGTTTTAAAGGAAGTGGATATAATTTCATAACCTCTCTCCTCACGATTTCTAAATGCGGCTTCATGCTCGTTTTTTCGTTTTGACACCACCAACACGTCTCGTTGCCCATTTCTAACCTATAATCGAGACTTTTTCGGGTTTTAAAGGAAGTGGATATAATTTCATACCCTCTCTCCTCCCGATTTCAAAACGAGGCTTCGCTCTCGTTTTTTCGTTTTGACACAACCAACACGTCTCGTGGCCCATTTCTAACCTATAATCGAGACTTTTTCGGGTTTTAAAGGAAGTGGATATAATTTCATACCCTCTCTCCTCCCGATTTCTAAACGAGGCTTCGTGCTCGTTTTTTCGTTTTGACACCACCAACACTTTCCGTGGCCCTTTTCAAACCTATAATCTAGATTTTTTCGGGTTTCAAAGGAAGTGGATATTATTTCATACCCTCTCTCCTCCCGATTTCTAAACGAGGTTTCGTGCTCTTTTTTTCGTTTTGACACCACCAACACGTCTCGTGGCCCATTTCTAACCAATAATCGAGACTTTTTCGAATTTTCAAGGAAGTGGATATAATTTCATACCCTCTCTCCTCCCGATTTCTAAACGAGGCTTCGCGCTCATTTTTTCGTTTTCACACAACCAACACATCTCGTGGCCCATTTCTAACCTATAATCGAGACTTTTTCGGGATTTAAAGGAAGTGGATATAATTTCATAACCTCTCTCCTCACGATTTCTAAATGCGGCTTCGTGCTCGTTTTTTCGTTTTGACACCACCAACACGTCTCGTTGCCCATTTCTAACCTATAATCGAGACTTTTTCGGGTTTTAAAGGAAGTGGATATAATTTCATACCCTCTCTCCTCCCGATTTCAAAACGAGGCTTCGCTCTCGTTTTTTCGTTTTAACACAACCAACACGTCTCGTGGCCCATTTCTAACCTATAATCGAGACTTTTTCGGGTTTTAAAGGAAGTGGATATAATTTCATACCCTCTCTCCTCCCGATTTCTAAACGAGGCTTCGTGCTCGTTTTTTCGTTTTGACACCACCAACACGTTCCGTGGCCCTTTTCAAACCTATAATCTAGATTTTTCGGGTTTCAAAGGAAGTGGATATAATTTCATACCCTCTCTCCTCCCGATTTCTAAACGAGGTTTCGTGCTCGTTTTTTCGTTTTGACACCACCAACACGTCTCGTGGCCCATTTCTAACCTATAATCGAGACTTTTTCGAATTTTCAAGGAAGTGGATATAATTTCATACCCTCTCTCCTCCCGATTTCTAAACGAGGCTTCGCGCTCGTTTTTTCGTTTTCACACAACCAACACATCTCGTGGCCCATTTCTAACCTATAATCGAGACTTTTTCGGGATTTAAAGGAAGTGGATATAATTTCATAACCTCTCTCCTCACGATTTCTAAATGCGGCTTCGTGCTCGTTTTTTCGTTTTGACACCACCAACACGTCTCGTTGCCCATTTCTAACCTATAATCGAGACTTTTTCGGGTTTTAAAGGAAGTGGATATAATTTCATACCCTCTCTCCTCCCGATTTCAAAACGAAGCTTCGCTCTCGTTTTTTCGTTTTGACACAACCAACACGTCTCGTGGCCCATTTCTAACCTATAATCGAGACTTTTTCGGGTTTTAAAGGAAGTGGATATAATTTCATACCCTCTCTCCTCCCGATTTCTAAACGAGGCTTCGCGCTCGTTTTTTCGTTTTGACACCACCAACACGTCCCGTGGCCCTTTTCAAACCTATAATCTAGATTTTTTCGGGTTTTAAAGGAAGTGGATATAATTTCATACCCTCTCTCCTCCCGATTTCTAAACTAGGCTTCGTGCTCATTTTTTCGTTTTCACACCACCAACACATCTCGTGGCCCATTTCTAACCTATAATCGAGACTTTTTCGGATTTTAAAGGAAGTGGATATAATTTCATAACCTCTCTCCTCACGATTTCTAAATGCGGCTTCGTGCTCGTTTTTTCGTTTTGACACCACCAACAAGTCTCGTTGCCCATTTCTAACCTATAATCGAGACTTTTTCGGGTTTTAAAGGAAGTGGATATAATTTCATACCCTCTCTCCTCCCGATTTCAAAACGAGGCTTCGCTCTCGTTTTTTCGTTTTGACACAACCAACACGTCTCGTGGCCCATTTCTAACCTATAATCGAGACTTTTTCGGGTTTTAAAGGAAGTGGATATAATTTCCTACCCTCTCTCCTCCCGATTTCTAAACGAGGATTCGTGCTCATTTTTTCATTTTGACACCACCAACAAGTCCTGTGGCCCATTTCTATCCTATAATCCAGACTTTTTCGGGTTTTAAAGGAAGTGGATATAATTTCATACCCTCTCTCCTCCCGATTTCTAAACGAGGTTTCGTGCTCGTTTTTTCATTTTGACACCAACAACAAGTCCCGTGGCTCATTTCTAACCTATAATCGAGACTTTTTCGGATTTTAAAGGAAGTTGATATAATTTCATACCCTCTCTCCTCCCGATTTCTAAACGCGGCTTCATGCTCTTTTTTTCGTTTTGACACCACCAACACGTCTCGTGGCCCATTTCTAACCTATAATCGAGACTTTTTCGGGTTTTAAAGGAAGTGGATATAATTTCATACCCTCTCTCCTCCCGATTTCTAAACGAGGCTTCGCGCTCGTTTTTTCGTTTTGACACCACCAACACGTCCCGTGGCCCATTTCAAACCTATAATCTAGATTTTTTCGGGTTTTAAAGGAAGTGGATATAATTTCATACCCTCTCTCCTCCCGATTTCTAAACTAGGCTTCGTGCTCATTTTTTCGTTTTGACACCACCAACACATCTCGTGGCCCATTTCTAACCTATAATCGAGACTTTTTCGGGTTTTAAAGGAAGTGGATATAATTTCATAACCTCTCTCCTCGATTTCTAAACGAGGCTTTGTGCTCGTTTTTTCATTTTGACACCACCAACACGTTCCGTGGCCCTTTTCAAACCTATAATCTAGATTTTTTCGGGTTTCAAAGGAAGTGGATATAATTTCATACCCTCTCTCCTCCCGATTTCTAAACGAGGTTTCGTGCTCGTTTTTTCGTTTTGACACCACCAACACGTCTCGTGGCCCATTTCTAACCTATAATCGAGACTTTTTCGAATTTTCAAGGAAGTGGATATAATTTCATACCCTCTCTCCTCCCAATTTCTAAACGAGGCTTCGCGCTCGTTTTTTCGTTTTCACACAACCAACACATCTCGTGGCACATTTCTAACCTATAATCGAGACTTTTTCGGATTTTAAAGGAAGTAGATATATTTTCATACCCACTCTCCTCCCGATTTCTAAACGAGGTTTCGTGGTCGTTTTTTCATTTTGACACCACCAACACGTCTCGTTGCCCATTTCTAACCTATAATCGAGACTTTTTCGGATTTTAAAGGAAGTGGATATATTTTCATACCCACTCTCCTCCCGATTTCTAAACGAGGCTTCGCGCTCGTTTTTTCGTTTTGACACCACCAACACGTCTCGTGGCCCATTTCTAACCTATAATCGAGACTTTTTCGGGTTTTAAAGGAAGTGGATATAATTTCATAACCTCTCTCCTCACGATTTCTAAATGCGGCTTCGTGCTCGTTTTTTCGTTTTGACACCACCAACACGTCTCGTTGCCCATTTCTAACCTATAATCGAGACTTTTTCGGGTTTTAAAGGAAGTGGATATAATTTCATACCCTCTCTCCTCCCGATTTCAAAACGAGGCTTCGCTCTCGTTTTTTCGTTTTGACACAACCAACACGTCTCGTGGCCCATTTCTAACCTATAATCGAGACTTTTTCGGGTTTTAAAGGAAGTGGATATAATTTCATACCCTCTCTCCTCCCGATTTCTAAACGAGGCTTCGTGCTCGTTTTTTCGTTTTGACACCACCAACACGTTCCGTGGCCCTTTTCAAACCTATAATCTAGATTTTTTCGGGTTTTAAAGGAAGTGGATATAATTTCATACCCTCTCTCCTCCCGATTTCTAAACGAGGTTTCGTGCTCGTTTTTTCGTTTTGACACCACCAACACGTCTCGTGGCCCATTTCTAACTTATAATCGAGACTTTTTCGAATTTTCAAGGAAGTGGATATAATTTCATACCCTCTCTCCTCCCGATTTCTAAACGAGGCTTCGCGCTCGTTTTTTCGTTTTGACACAACCAACACATCTCGTGGCCCATTTCTAACCTATAATCGAGACTTTTTCGGGATTTAAAGGAAGTGGATATAATTTCATAACCTCTCTCCTCACGATTTCTAAATGCGGCTTCGTGCTCGTTTTTTCGTTTTGACACCACCAACACGTCTCGTTGCCCATTTCTAACCTATAATCGAGACTTTTTCGGGTTTTAAAGGAAGTGGATATAATTTCATACCCTCTCTCCTCCCGATTTCAAAACGAAACTTCGCTCTCGTTTTTTCGTTTTGACACAAACAACACGTCTCGTGGCCCATTTCTATCCTATAATCGAGACTTTTTCGGGTTTTAAAGGAAGTGGATATAATTTCATACCCTCTCTCCTCCCGATTTCTAAACGAGGCTTCGCGCTCGTTTTTTCGTTTTGACACCACCAACACGTCCCGTGGCCCATTTCAAACCTATAATCTAGATTTTTTCGGGTTTTAAAGGAAGTGGATATAATTTCATACCCTCTCTCCTCCCGATTTCTAAACTAGGCTTCGTGCTCATTTTTTCGTTTTGACACCACCAACAAATCTCGTGGCCCATTTCTAACCTATAATCGAGACTTTTTCGGGTTTTAAAAGAAGTGGATATAATTTCATAACCTCTCTCCTCGATTTCTAAATGCGGCTTCGTGCTCGTTTTTTCGTTTTGACACCACCAACACGTCTCGTTGCCCATTTCTAACCTATAATCGAGACTTTTTCGGGTTTTAAAGGAAGTGGATATAATTTCATACCCTCTCTCCTCCCGATTTCAAAACGAAACTTCGCTCTCGTTTTTTCGTTTTGACACAAACAACACGTCTCGTGGCCCATTTCTAACCTATAATTGAGATATTTTCGGGTTTTAAAGGAAGTAGATATAATTTCATAACCTCTCTCCTCACGATTTCTAAATGCGGCTTCGCGCTCGTTTTTTCGTTTTGACACCACCAACACATCTCGTGGCCCATTTCTAACCTATAATCGAGACTTTTTCGGGTTTTAAAGGAAGTGGATATAATTTCATACCCTCTCTCCTCCCAATTTCTAAACGAGGCTTCGCGCTCGTTTTTTCGTTATGACACCACCAACACGTCCCGTGGCACTTTTCAAACCTATAATCTAGATTTTTTCGGGTTTTAAAGGAAGTGGATATAATTTCATACCCTCTCTCCTCCCGATTTCTAAACTAGGCTTCGAGCTCATTTTTTCGTTTTGACAGCACCAACACATCTCGTGGCCCATTTCTAACATATAATCGAGACTTTTTCGGGTTTTAAAGGAAGTGGATATAATTTCATAACCTCTCTCCTCACGATTTCTAAATGCGGCTTCGTGCTCATTTTTTCGTTTTGACACCACCAACACATCTCGTGGCCCATTTCTAACCTATAATCGAGACTTTTTCGGGTTTTAAAGGAAGTGGATATAATTTCATAACCTCTCTCCTCGATTTCTAAACGAGGCTTTGTGCTCGTTTTTTCGTTTTGACACCACCAACACGTTCCGTGGCCCTTTTCAAACCTATAATCTAGATTTTTTCGGGTTTCAAAGGAAGTGGATATAATTTCATACCCTCTCTCCTCCCGATTTCTAAACGAGGTTTCGTGCTCGTTTTTTCGTTTTGACACCACCAACACGTCTCGTGGCCCATTTCTAACCTATAATCGAGACTTTTTCGAATTTTCAAGGAAGTGGATATAATTTCATACCCTCTCTCCTCCCAATTTCTAAACGAGGCTTCGCGCTCGTTTTTTCGTTTTCACACAACCAACACATCTCGTGGCACATTTCTAACCTATAATCGAGACTTTTTCGGATTTTAAAGGAAGTAGATATATTTTCATACCCACTCTCCTCCCGATTTCTAAACGAGGTTTCGTGGTCGTTTTTTCATTTTGACACCACCAACACGTCTCGTTGCCCATTTCTAACCTATAATCGAGACTTTTTCGGATTTTAAAGGAAGTGGATATATTTTCATACCCACTCTCCTCCCGATTTCTAAACGAGGCTTCGCGCTCGTTTTTTCGTTTTGACACCACCAACACGTCTCGTGGCCCATTTTTAACCTATAATCGAGACTTTTTCGGGTTTTAAAGGAAGTGGATATAATTTCATAACCTCTCTCCTCACGATTTCTAAATGCGGCTTCGTGCTCGTTTTTTCGTTTTGACACCACCAACACGTCTCGTTGCCCATTTCTAACCTATAATCGAGACTTTTTCGGGTTTTAAAGGAAGTGGATATAATTTCATACCCTCTCTCCTCCCGATTTCAAAACGAGGCTTCGCTCTCGTTTTTTCGTTTTGACACAACCAACACGTCTCGTGGCCCATTTCTAACCTATAATCGAGACTTTTTCGGGTTTTAAAGGAAGTGGATATAATTTCATACCCTCTCTCCTCCCGATTTCTAAACGAGGCTTCGTGCTCGTTTTTTCGTTTTGACACCACCAACACGTTCCGTGGCCCTTTTCAAACCTATAATCTAGATTTTTCGGGTTTCAAAGGAAGTGGATATAATTTCATACCCTCTCTCCTCCCGATTTCTAAACGAGGGTTCGTGCTCGTTTTTTCGTTTTGACACCACCAACACGTCTCGTGGCCCATTTCTAACTTATAATCGAGACTTTTTCGAATTTTCAAGGAAGTGGATATAATTTCATACCCTCTCTCCTCCCGATTTCTAAACGAGGCTTCGCGCTCGTTTTTTCGTTTTGACACAACCAACACATCTCGTGGCCCATTTCTAACCTATAATCGAGACTTTTTCGGGATTTAAAGGAAGTGGATATAATTTCATAACCTCTCTCCTCACGATTTCTAAATGCGGCTTCGTGCTCGTTTTTTCGTTTTGACACCACCAACACGTCTCGTTGCCCATTTCTAACCTATAATCGAGACTTTTTCGGGTTTTAAAGGAAGTGGATATAATTTTATACCCTCTCTCCTCCCGATTTCAAAACGAAACTTCGCTCTCGTTTTTTCGTTTTGACACAAACAACACGTCTCGTGGCCCATTTCTATCCTATAATCGAGACTTTTTCGGGTTTTAAAGGAAGTGGATATAATTTCATACCCTCTCTCCTCCCGATTTCTAAACGAGGCTTCGCGCTCGTTTTTTCGTTTTGACACCACCAACACGTCCCGTGGCCCATTTCAAACCTATAATCTAGATTTTTTCGGGTTTTAAAGGAAGTGGATATAATTTCATACCCTCTCTCCTCCCGATTTCTAAACTAGGCTTCGTGCTCATTTTTTCGTTTTGACACCACCAACAAATCTCGTGGCCCATTTCTAACCTATAATCGAGACTTTTTCGGGTTTTAAAAGAAGTGGATATAATTTCATAACCTCTCTCCTCGATTTCTAAATGCGGCTTCGTGCTCGTTTTTTCGTTTTGACACCACCAACACGTCTCGTTGCCCATTTCTAACCTATAATCGAGACTTTTTCGGGTTTTAAAGGAAGTGGATATAATTTCATACCCTCTCTCCTCCCGATTTCAAAACGAAACTTCGCTCTCGTTTTTTCGTTTTGACACAAACAACACGTCTCGTGGCCCATTTCTAACCTATAATTGAGATATTTTCGGGTTTTAAAGGAAGTAGATATAATTTCATAACCTCTCTCCTCACGATTTCTAAATGCGGCTTCGCGCTCGTTTTTTCGTTTTGACACCACCAACACATCTCGTGGCCCATTTCTAACCTATAATCGAGACTTTTTCGGGTTTTAAAGGAAGTGGATATAATTTCATACCCTCTCTCCTCCCAATTTCTAAACGAGGCTTCGCGCTCGTTTTTTCGTTATGACACCACCAACACGTCCCGTGGCACTTTTCAAACCTATAATCTAGATTTTTTCGGGTTTTAAAGGAAGTGGATATAATTTCATACCCTCTCTCCTCCCGATTTCTAAACTAGGCTTCGAGCTCATTTTTTCGTTTTGACAGCACCAACACATCTCGTGGCCCATTTCTAACATATAATCGAGACTTTTTCGGGTTTTAAAGGAAGTGGATATAATTTCATAACCTCTCTCCTCACGATTTCTAAATGCGGCTTCGTGCTCGTTTTTTCGTTTTGACACCACCAACACGTCTCGTTGCCCATTTCTAACCTATAATCGAGACTTTTTCGGATTTTAAAGGAAGTGGATATATTTTCATACCCACTCTCCTCCCGATTTCTAAACGAGGCTTCGCGCTCGTTTTTTCGTTTTGACACAACCAACACGTCTCGTGGCCCATTTCTAACCTATAATCGAGACTTTTTCGGGTTTTAAAGGAAGTGGATATAATTTCATACCCTCTCTCCTCCCGATTTCTAAACGAGGCTTCGCGCTCGTTTTTTCGTTTTGACACCACCAACACGTCCCGTGGCCCTTTTCAAACCTATAATCTAGATTTTTTCGGGTTTTAAAGGAAGTGGATATAATTTCATACCCTCTCTCCTCCCGATTTCTAAACTAGGCTTCGTGCTCGTTTTTTCGTTTTGACACCACCAACACGTCCCGTGGCCCTTTTCAAACCTATAATCGAGACTTTTTCGGGTTTTAAAGGAAGTGGATATAATTTCATAACCTCTCTTCTCACGATTTCTAAATGCGGCTTCGTGCTCGTTTTTTCGTTTTGACACCACCAACACGTCTCGTTGCCCATTTCTAACCTATAATCGAGACTTTTTCGAATTTTCAAGGAAGTTGATATAATTTCATACCCTCTCTCCTCCCGATTTCTAAACGAGGCTTCGCGCTCGTTTTTTCGTTTTGACACAACCAACACATCTCGTGGCCCATTTCTAACCTATAATCGAGACTTTTTCGGGATTTAAAGAAAGTGGATATAATTTCATACCCTCTCTCCTCCCAATTTCTAAACGAGGCTTCGCGCTCGTTTTTTCGTTTTGACACCACCAACACGTCCCGTGGCCCTTTTCAAACCTATAATCTAGATTTTTTCGGGTTTTAAAGGAAGTGGATATAATTTCATACCCTCTCTCCTCCCGATTTCTAAACTACGCTTCGTGCTCATTTTTTCGTTTTGACAGCACCAACACATCTCGTGGCCCATTTCTAACCTATAATCGAGACTTTTTCGGGTTTTAAAGGAAGTGGATATAATTTCATAACCTCTCTCCTCACGATTTCTAAATGCGGCTTCATGCTCGTTTTTTCGTTTTGACACCACCAACACGTCTCGTTGCCCATTTCTAACCTATAATCGAGACTTTTTCGGGTTTTAAAGGAAGTGGATATAATTTCATACCCTCTCTCCTCCCGATTTCAAAACGAGGCTTCGCTCTCGTTTTTTCGTTTTGACACAACCAACACGTCTCGTGGCCCATTTCTAACCTATAATCGAGACTTTTTCGGGTTTTAAAGGAAGTGGATATAATTTCATACCCTCTCTCCTCCCGATTTCTAAACGAGGCTTCGTGCTCGTTTTTTCGTTTTGACACCACCAACACTTTCCGTGGCCCTTTTCAAACCTATAATCTAGATTTTTTCGGGTTTCAAAGGAAGTGGATATTATTTCATACCCTCTCTCCTCCCGATTTCTAAACGAGGTTTCGTGCTCGTTTTTTCGTTTTGACACCACCAACACGTCTCGTGGCCCATTTCTAACCAATAATCGAGACTTTTTCGAATTTTCAAGGAAGTGGATATAATTTCATACCCTCTCTCCTCCCGATTTCTAAACGAGGCTTCGCGCTCATTTTTTCGTTTTCACACAACCAACACATCTCGTGGCCCATTTCTAACCTATAATCGAGACTTTTTCGGGATTTAAAGGAAGTGGATATAATTTCATAACCTCTCTCCTCACGATTTCTAAATGCGGCTTCGTGCTCGTTTTTTCGTTTTGACACCACCAACAAGTCTCGTTGCCCATTTCTAACCTATAATCGAGACTTTTTCGGGTTTTAAAGGAAGTGGATATAATTTCATACCCTCTCTCCTCCCGATTTCAAAACGAAACTTCGCTCTCGTTTTTTCGTTTTGACACAAACAACACGTCTCGTGGCCCATTTCTATCCTATAATCGAGACTTTTTCGGGTTTTAAAGGAAGTGGATATAATTTCATACCCTCTCTCCTCCCGATTTCTAAACGAGGCTTCGCGCTCGTTTTTTCGTTTTGACACCACCAACACGTCCCGTGGCCCATTTCAAACCTATAATCTAGATTTTTTCGGGTTTTAAAGGAAGTGGATATAATTTCATACCCTCTCTCCTCCCGATTTCTAAACTAGGCTTCGTGCTCATTTTTTCGTTTTGACACCACCAACAAATCTCGTGGCCCATTTCTAACCTATAATCGAGACTTTTTCGGGTTTTAAAAGAAGTGGATATAATTTCATAACCTCTCTCCTCGATTTCTAAATGCGGCTTCGTGCTCGTTTTTTCGTTTTGACACCACCAACACGTCTCGTTGCCCATTTCTAACCTATAATCGAGACTTTTTCGGGTTTTAAAGGAAGTGGATATAATTTCATACCCTCTCTCCTCCCGATTTCAAAACGAAACTTCGCTCTCGTTTTTTCGTTTTGACACAAACAACACGTCTCGTGGCCCATTTCTAACCTATAATTGAGATATTTTCGGGTTTTAAAGGAAGTAGATATAATTTCATAACCTCTCTCCTCACGATTTCTAAATGCGGCTTCGCGCTCGTTTTTTCGTTTTGACACCACCAACACATCTCGTGGCCCATTTCTAACCTATAATCGAGACTTTTTCGGGTTTTAAAGGAAGTGGATATAATTTCATACCCTCTCTCCTCCCCATTTCTAAACGAGGCTTCGCGCTCGTTTTTTCGTTATGACACCACCAACACGTCCCGTGGCACTTTTCAAACCTATAATCTAGATTTTTTCGGGTTTTAAAGGAAGTGGATATAATTTCATACCCTCTCTCCTCCCGATTTCTAAACTAGGCTTCGAGCTCATTTTTTCGTTTTGACAGCACCAACACATCTCGTGGCCCATTTCTAACATATAATCGAGACTTTTTCGGGTTTTAAAGGAAGTGGATATAATTTCATAACCTCTCTCCTCACGATTTCTAAATGCGGCTTCGTGCTCGTTTTTTCGTTTTGACACCACCAACACGTCTCGTTGCCCATTTCTAACCTATAATCGAGACTTTTTCGGATTTTAAAGGAAGTGGATATATTTTCATACCCACTCTCCTCCTGATTTCTAAACGAGGCTTCGCGCTCGTTTTTTCGTTTTGACACAACCAACACGTCTCGTGGCCCATTTCTAACCTATAATCGAGACTTTTTCGGGTTTTAAAGGAAGTGGATATAATTTCATACCCTCTCTCCTCCCGATTTCTAAACGAGGCTTCACGCTCGTTTTTTCGTTTTGACACCACCAACACGTCCCGTGGCCCTTTTCAAACCTATAATCTAGATTTTTTCGGGTTTTAAAGGAAGTGGATATAATTTCATACCCTCTCTCCTCCCGATTTCTAAACTAGGCTTCGTGCTCGTTTTTTCGTTTTGACACCACCAACACGTCCCGTGGCCCTTTTCAAACCTATAATCGAGACTTTTTCGGGTTTTAAAGGAAGTGGATATAATTTCATAACCTCTCTTCTCACGATTTCTAAATGCGGCTTCGTGCTCGTTTTTTCGTTTTGACACCACCAACACGTCTCGTTGCCCATTTCTAACCTATAATCGAGACTTTTTCGAATTTTCAAGGAAGTTGATATAATTTCATACCCTCTCTCCTCCCGATTTCTAAACGAGGCTTCGCGCTCGTTTTTTCGTTTTGACACAACCAACACATCTCGTGGCCCATTTCTAACCTATAATCGAGACTTTTTCGGGATTTAAAGAAAGTGGATATAATTTCATACCCTCTCTCCTCCCAATTTCTAAACGAGGCTTCGCGCTCGTTTTTTCGTTTTGACACCACCAACACGTCCCGTGGCCCTTTTCAAACCTATAATCTAGATTTTTTCGGGTTTTAAAGGAAGTGGATATAATTTCATACCCTCTCTCCTCCCGATTTCTAAACTACGCTTCGTGCTCATTTTTTCGTTTTGACAGCACCAACACATCTCGTGGCCCATTTCTAACCTATAATCGAGACTTTTTCGGGTTTTAAAGGAAGTGGATATAATTTCATAACCTCTCTCCTCACGATTTCTAAATGCGGCTTCATGCTCGTTTTTTCGTTTTGACACCACCAACACGTCTCGTTGCCCATTTCTAACCTATAATCGAGACTTTTTCAGGTTTTAAAGGAAGTGGATATAATTTCATACCCTCTCTCCTCCCGATTTCAAAACGAGGCTTCGCTCTCGTTTTTTCGTTTTGACACAACCAACACGTCTCGTGGCCCATTTCTAACCTATAATCGAGACTTTTTCGGGTTTTAAAGGAAGTGGATATAATTTCATACCCTCTCTCCTCCCGATTTCTAAACGAGGCTTCGTGCTCGTTTTTTCGTTTTGACACCACCAACACTTTCCGTGGCCCTTTTCAAACCTATAATCTAGATTTTTTCGGGTTTCAAAGGAAGTGGATATTATTTCATACCCTCTCTCCTCCCGATTTCTAAACGAGGTTTCGTGCTCGTTTTTTCGTTTTGACACCACCAACACGTCTCGTGGCCCATTTCTAACCAATAATCGAGACTTTTTCGAATTTTCAAGGAAGTGGATATAATTTCATACCCTCTCTCCTCCCGATTTCTAAACGAGGCTTCGCGCTCATTTTTTCGTTTTCACACAACCAACACATCTCGTGGCCCATTTCTAACCTATAATCGAGACTTTTTCGGGATTTAAAGGAAGTGGATATAATTTCATAACCTCTCTCCTCACGATTTCTTAATGCGGCTTCGTGCTCGTTTTTTCGTTTTGACACCACCAACACGTCTCGTTGCCCATTTCTAACCTATAATCGAGACTTTTTCGGGTTTTAAAGGAAGTGGATATAATTTCATACCCTCTCTCCTCCCGATTTCAAAACGAGGCTTCGCTCTCGTTTTTTCGTTTTGACACAACCAACACGTCTCGTGGCCCATTTCTAACCTATAATCGAGACTTTTTCGGGTTTTAAAGGAAGTGGATATAATTTCATACCCTCTCTCCTCCCGATTTCTAAACGAGGCTTCGTGCTCGTTTTTTCGTTTTGACACCACCAACACGTTCCGTGGCCCTTTTCAAACCTATAATCTAGATTTTTTCGGGTTTCAAAAGAAGTGGATATAATTTCATACCCTCTCTCCTCCCGATTTCTAAACGAGGTTTCGTGCTCGTTTTTTCGTTTTGACACCACCAACACGTCTCGTGGCCCATTTCTAACCTATAATCGAGACTTTTTCGAATTTTTAAGGAAGTGGATATAATTTTGATACCCTCTCTCCTCCCGATTTCTAAACGAGGCTTCGCGCTCGTTTTTTCGTTTTCACACAACCAACACATCTCGTGGCCCATTTCTAACCTATAATCGAGACTTTTTCGGGATTTAAAGGAAGTGGATATAATTTCATAACCTCTCTCCTCACGATTTCTAAATGCGGCTTCGTGCTCGTTTTTTCGTTTTGACACCACCAACACGTCTCGTTGCCCATTTCTAACCTATAATCGAGACTTTTTCGGGTTTTAAAGGAAGTGGATATAATTTCATACCCTCTCTCCTCCCGATTTCAAAACGAAGCTTCGCTCTCGTTTTTTCGTTTTGACACAACCAACACGTCTCGTGGCCCATTTCTAACCTATAATCGAGACTTTTTCGGGTTTTAAAGGAAGTGGATATAATTTCATACCCTCTCTCCTCCCGATTTCTAAACGAGGCTTCGCGCTCGTTTTTTCGTTTTGACACCACCAACACGTCCCGTGGCCCTTTTCAAACCTATAATCTAGATTTTTTCGGGTTTTAAAGGAAGTGGATATAATTTCATACCCTCTCTCCTCCCGATTTCTAAACTAGGCTTCGTGCTCATTTTTTCGTTTTCACACCACCAACACATCTCGTGGCCCATTTCTAACCTATAATCGAGACTTTTTCGGATTTTAAAGGAAGTGGATATAATTTCATAACCTCTCTCCTCACGATTTCTAAATGCGGCTTCGTGCTCGTTTTTTCGTTTTGACACCACCAACAAGTCTCGTTGCCCATTTCTAACCTATAATCGAGACTTTTTCGGGTTTTAAAGGAAGTGGATATAATTTCATACCCTCTCTCCTCCCGATTTCAAAACGAGGCTTCGCTCTCGTTTTTTCGTTTTGACACAACCAACACGTCTCGTGGCCCATTTCTAACCTATAATCGAGACTTTTTCGGGTTTTAAAGGAAGTGGATATAATTTCCTACCCTCTCTCCTCCCGATTTCTAAACGAGGATTCGTGCTCATTTTTTCATTTTGACACCACCAACAAGTCCTGTGGCCCATTTCTATCCTATAATCCAGACTTTTTCGGGTTTTAAAGGAAGTGGATATAATTTCATACCCTCTCTCCTCCCGATTTCTAAACGAGGTTTCGTGCTCGTTTTTTCATTTTGACACCAACAACAAGTCCCGTGGCTCATTTCTAACCTATAATCGAGACTTTTTCGGATTTTAAAGGAAGTTGATATAATTTCATACCCTCTCTCCTCCCGATTTCTAAACGCGGCTTCATGCTCTTTTTTTCGTTTTGACACCACCAACACGTCTCGTGGCCCATTTCTAACCTATAATCGAGACTTTTTCGGGTTTTAAAGGAAGTGGATATAATTTCATACCCTCTCTCCTCCCGATTTCTAAACGAGGCTTCGCGCTCGTTTTTTCGTTTTGACACCACCAACACGTCCCGTGGCCCATTTCAAACCTATAATCTAGATTTTTTCGGGTTTTAAAGGAAGTGGATATAATTTCATACCCTCTCTCCTCCCGATTTCTAAACTAGGCTTCGTGCTCATTTTTTCGTTTTGACACCACCAACACATCTCGTGGCCCATTTCTAACCTATAATCGAGACTTTTTCGGGTTTTAAAGGAAGTGGATATAATTTCATAACCTCTCTCCTCGATTTCTAAACGAGGCTTTGTGCTCGTTTTTTCATTTTGACACCACCAACACGTTCCGTGGCCCTTTTCAAACCTATAATCTAGATTTTTTCGGGTTTCAAAGGAAGTGGATATAATTTCATACCCTCTCTCCTCCCGATTTCTAAACGAGGTTTCGTGCTCGTTTTTTCGTTTTGACACCACCAACACGTCTCGTGGCCCATTTCTAACCTATAATCGAGACTTTTTCGAATTTTCAAGGAAGTGGATATAATTTCATACCCTCTCTCCTCCCAATTTCTAAACGAGGCTTCGCGCTCGTTTTTTCGTTTTCACACAACCAACACATCTCGTGGCACATTTCTAACCTATAATCGAGACTTTTTCGGATTTTAAAGGAAGTAGATATATTTTCATACCCACTCTCCTCCCGATTTCTAAACGAGGTTTCGTGGTCGTTTTTTCATTTTGACACCACCAACACGTCTCGTTGCCCATTTCTAACCTATAATCGAGACTTTTTCGGATTTTAAAGGAAGTGGATATATTTTCATACCCACTCTCCTCCCGATTTCTAAACGAGGCTTCGCGCTCGTTTTTTCGTTTTGACACCACCAACACGTCTCGTGGCCCATTTCTAACCTATAATCGAGACTTTTTCGGGTTTTAAAGGAAGTGGATATAATTTCATAACCTCTCTCCTCACGATTTCTAAATGCGGCTTCGTGCTCGTTTTTTCGTTTTGACACCACCAACACGTCTCGTTGCCCATTTCTAACCTATAATCGAGACTTTTTCGGGTTTTAAAGGAAGTGGATATAATTTCATACCCTCTCTCCTCCCGATTTCAAAACGAGGCTTCGCTCTCGTTTTTTCGTTTTGACACAACCAACACGTCTCGTGGCCCATTTCTAACCTATAATCGAGACTTTTTCGGGTTTTAAAGGAAGTGGATATAATTTCATACCCTCTCTCCTCCCGATTTCTAAACGAGGCTTCGTGCTCGTTTTTTCGTTTTTACACCACCAACACGTTCCGTGGCCCTTTTCAAACCTATAATCTAGATTTTTTCGGGTTTTAAAGGAAGTGGATATAATTTCATACCCTCTCTCCTCCCGATTTCTAAACGAGGTTTCGTGCTCGTTTTTTCGTTTTGACACCACCAACACGTCTCGTGGCCCATTTCTAACTTATAATCGAGACTTTTTCGAATTTTCAAGGAAGTGGATATAATTTCATACCCTCTCTCCTCCCGATTTCTAAACGAGGCTTCGCGCTCGTTTTTTCGTTTTGACACAACCAACACATCTCGTGGCCCATTTCTAACCTATAATCGAGACTTTTTCGGGATTTAAAGGAAGTGGATATAATTTCATAACCTCTCTCCTCACGATTTCTAAATGCGGCTTCGTGCTCGTTTTTTCGTTTTGACACCACCAACACGTCTCGTTGCCCATTTCTAACCTATAATCGAGACTTTTTCGGGTTTTAAAGGAAGTGGATATAATTTCATACCCTCTCTCCTCCCGATTTCAAAACGAAACTTCGCTCTCGTTTTTTCGTTTTGACACAAACAACACGTCTCGTGGCCCATTTCTATCCTATAATCGAGACTTTTTCGGGTTTTAAAGGAAGTGGATATAATTTCATACCCTCTCTCCTCCCGATTTCTAAACGAGGCTTCGCGCTCGTTTTTTCGTTTTGACACCACCAACACGTCCCGTGGCCCATTTCAAACCTATAATCTAGATTTTTTCGGGTTTTAAAGGAAGTGGATATAATTTCATACCCTCTCTCCTCCCGATTTCTAAACTAGGCTTCGTGCTCATTTTTTCGTTTTGACACCACCAACAAATCTCGTGGCCCATTTCTAACCTATAATCGAGACTTTTTCGGGTTTTAAAAGAAGTGGATATAATTTCATAACCTCTCTCCTCGATTTCTAAATGCGGCTTCGTGCTCGTTTTTTCGTTTTGACACCACCAACACGTCTCGTTGCCCATTTCTAACCTATAATCGAGACTTCTTCGGGTTTTAAAGGAAGTGGATATAATTTCATACCCTCTCTCCTCCCGATTTCAAAACGAAACTTCGCTCTCGTTTTTTCGTTTTGACACAAACAACACGTCTCGTGGCCCATTTCTAACCTATAATTGAGATATTTTCGGGTTTTAAAGGAAGTAGATATAATTTCATAACCTCTCTCCTCACGATTTCTAAATGCGGCTTCGCGCTCGTTTTTTCGTTTTGACACCACCAACACATCTCGTGGCCCATTTCTAACCTATAATCGAGACTTTTTCGGGTTTTAAAGGAAGTGGATATAATTTCATACCCTCTCTCCTCCCAATTTCTAAACGAGGCTTCGCGCTCGTTTTTTCGTTATGACACCACCAACACGTCCCATGGCACTTTTCAAACCTATAATCTAGATTTTTTCGGGTTTTAAAGGAAGTGGATATAATTTCATACCCTCTCTCCTCCCGATTTCTAAACTAGGCTTCGAGCTCATTTTTTCGTTTTGACAGCACCAACACATCTCGTGGCCCATTTCTAACATATAATCGAGACTTTTTCGGGTTTTAAAGGAAGTGGATATAATTTCATAACCTCTCTCCTCACGATTTCTAAATGCGGCTTCGTGCTCGTTTTTTCGTTTTGACACCACCAACACGTCTCGTTGCCCATTTCTAACCTATAATCGAGACTTTTTCGGATTTTAAAGGAAGTGGATATATTTTCATACCCACTCTCCTCCTGATTTCTAAACGAGGCTTCGCGCTCGTTTTTTCGTTTTGACACAACCAACACGTCTCGTGGCCCATTTCTAACCTATAATCGAGACTTTTTCGGGTTTTAAAGGAAGTGGATATAATTTCATAACCTCTCTCCTCACGATTTCTAAATGCGGCTACATGCTCGTTTTTTCGTTTTGACACCACCAACACGTCTCGTTGCCCATTTCTAACCTATAATCGAGACTTTTTCAGGTTTTAAAGGAAGTGGATATAATTTCATACCCTCTCTCCTCCCGATTTCAAAACGAGGCTTCGCTCTCGTTTTTTCGTTTTGACACAACCAACACGTCTCGTGGCCCATTTCTAACCTATAATCGAGACTTTTTCGGGTTTTAAAGGAAGTGGATATAATTTCATACCCTCTCTCCTCCCGATTTCTAAACGAGGCTTCGTGCTCGTTTTTTCGTTTTGACACCACCAACACTTTCCGTGGCCCTTTTCAAACCTATAATCTAGATTTTTTCGGGTTTCAAAGGAAGTGGATATTATTTCATACCCTCTCTCCTCCCGATTTCTAAACGAGGTTTCGTGCTCGTTTTTTCGTTTTGACACCACTAACACGTCTCGTGGCCCATTTCTAACCAATAATCGAGACTTTTTCGAATTTTCAAGGAAGTGGATATAATTTCATACCCTCTCTCCTCCCGATTTCTAAACGAGGCTTCGCGCTCATTTTTTCGTTTTCACACAACCAACACATCTCGTGGCCCATTTCTAACCTATAATCGAGACTTTTTCGGGATTTAAAGGAAGTGGATATAATTTCATAACCTCTCTCCTCACGATTTCTTAATGCGGCTTCGTGCTCGTTTTTTCGTTTTGACACCACCAACACGTCTCGTTGCCCATTTCTAACCTATAATCGAGACTTTTTCGGGTTTTAAAGGAAGTGGATATAATTTCATACCCTCTCTCCTCCCGATTTCAAAACGAGGCTTCGCTCTCGTTTTTTCGTTTTGACACAACCAACACGTCTCGTGGCCCATTTCTAACCTATAATCGAGACTTTTTCGGGTTTTAAAGGAAGTGGATATAATTTCATACCCTCTCTCCTCCCGATTTCTAAACGAGGCTTCGTGCTCGTTTTTTCGTTTTGACACCACCAACACGTTCCGTGGCCCTTTTCAAACCTATAATCTAAATTTTTTCGGGTTTCAAAGGAAGTGGATATAATTTCATACCCTCTCTCCTCCCGATTTCTAAAGGAGGTTTCGTGCTCGTTTTTTCGTTTTGACACCACCAACACGTCTCGTGGCCCATTTCTAACCTATAATCGAGACTTTTTCGAATTTTCAAGGAAGTGGATATAATTTCATACCCTCTCTCCTCCCGATTTCTAAACGAGGCTTCGCGCTCGTTTTTTCGTTTTCACACAACCAACACATCTCGTGGCCCATTTCTAACCTATAATCGAGACTTTTTCGGGATTTAAAGGAAGTGGATATAATTTCATAACCTCTCTCCTCACGATTTCTAAATGCGGCTTCGTGCTCGTTTTTTCGTTTTGACACCACCAACACGTCTCGTTGCCCATTTCTAACCTATAATCGAGACTTTTTCGGGTTTTAAAGGAAGTGGATATAATTTCATACCCTCTCTCCTCCCGATTTCAAAAAACGAAGCTTCGCTCTCGTTTTTTCGTTTTGACACAACCAACACGTCTCGTGGCCCATTTCTAACCTATAATCGAGACTTTTTCGGGTTTTAAAGGAAGTGGATATAATTTCATACCCTCTCTCCTCCCGATTTCTAAACGAGGCTTCGCGCTCGTTTTTTCGTTTTGACACCACCAACACGTCCCGTGGCCCATTTCAAACCTATAATCTAGATTTTTTCGGGTTTTAAAGGAAGTGGATATAATTTCATACCCTCTCTCCTCCCGATTTCTAAACTAGGCTTCGTGCTCATTTTTTCGTTTTGACACCACCAACAAATCTCGTGGCCCATTTCTAACCTATAATCGAGACTTTTTCGGGTTTTAAAAGAAGTGGATATAATTTCATAACCTCTCTCCTCGATTTCTAAATGCGGCTTCGTGCTCGTTTTTTCGTTTTGACACCACCAACACGTCTCGTTGCCCATTTCTAACCTATAATCGAGACTTTTTCGGGTTTTAAAGGAAGTGGATATAATTTCATACCCTCTCTCCTCCCGATTTCAAAACGAAACTTCGCTCTCGTTTTTTCGTTTTGACACAAACAACACGTCTCGTGGCCCATTTCTAACCTATAATTGAGATATTTTCGGGTTTTAAAGGAAGTAGATATAATTTCATAACCTCTCTCCTCCCGATTTCTAAATGCGGCTTCGCGCTCGTTTTTTCGTTTTGACACCACCAACACATCTCGTGGCCCATTTCTAACCTATAATCGAGACTTTTTCGGGTTTTAAAGGAAGTGGATATAATTTCATACCCTCTCTCCTCCCAATTTCTAAACGAGGCTTCGCGCTCGTTTTTTCGTTATGACACCACCAACACGTCCCGTGGCACTTTTCAAACCTATAATCTAGATTTTTTCGGGTTTTAAAGGAAGTGGATATAATTTCATACCCTCTCTCCTCCCGATTTCTAAACTAGGCTTCGAGCTCATTTTTTCGTTTTGACAGCACCAACACATCTCGTGGCCCATTTCTAACATATAATCGAGACTTTTTCGGGTTTTAAAGGAAGTGGATATAATTTCATAACCTCTCTCCTCACGATTTCTAAATGCGGCTTCGTGCTCGTTTTTTCGTTTTGACACCACCAACACGTCTCGTTGCCCATTTCTAACCTATAATCGAGACTTTTTCGGATTTTAAAGGAAGTGGATATATTTTCATACCCACTCTCCTCCTGATTTCTAAACGAGGCTTCGCGCTCGTTTTTTCGTTTTGACACAACCAACACGTCTCGTGGCCCATTTCTAACCTATAATCGAGACTTTTTCGGGTTTTAAAGGAAGTGGATATAATTTCATACCCTCTCTCCTCCCGATTTCTAAACGAGGCTTCGCGCTCGTTTTTTCGTTTTGACACCACCAACACGTCCCGTGGCCCTTTTCAAACCTATAATCTAGATTTTTTCGGGTTTTAAAGGAAGTGGATATAATTTCATACCCTCTCTCCTCCCGATTTCTAAACTAGGCTTCGTGCTCGTTTTTTCGTTTTGACACCACCAACACGTCCCGTGGCCCTTTTCAAACCTATAATCGAGACTTTTTCGGGTTTTAAAGGAAGTGGATATAATTTCATAACCTCTCTTCTCACGATTTCTAAATGCGGCTTCGTGCTCGTTTTTTCGTTTTGACACCACCAACACGTCTCGTTGCCCATTTCTAACCTATAATCGAGACTTTTTCGAATTTTCAAGGAAGTTGATATAATTTCATACCCTCTCTCCTCCCGATTTCTAAACGAGGCTTCGCGCTCGTTTTTTCGTTTTGACACAACCAACACATCTCGTGGCCCATTTCTAACCTATAATCGAGACTTTTTCGGGATTTAAAGAAAGTGGATATAATTTCATACCCTCTCTCCTCCCGATTTCTAAACGAGGCTTCGCGCTCGTTTTTTCGTTTTGACACAACCAACACATCTCGTGGCCCATTTCTAACCTATAATCGAGACTTTTTCGGGATTTAAAGAAAGTGGATATAATTTCATACCCTCTCTCCTCCCAATTTCTAAATGCGGCTTCGTGCTCGTTTTTTCGTTTTGACACCACCAACACGTCTCGTTGCCCATTTCTAACCTATAATCGAGACTTTTTCGGGTTTTAAAGGAAGTGGATATAATTTCATACCCTCTCTCCTCCCGATTTCAAAACGAAACTTCGCTCTCGTTTTTTCGTTTTGACACAAACAACACGTCTCGTGGCCCATTTCTAACCTATAATTGAGATATTTTCGGGTTTTAAAGGAAGTAGATATAATTTCATAACCTCTCTCCTCCCGATTTCTAAATGCGGCTTCGCGCTCGTTTTTTCGTTTTGACACCACCAACACATCTCGTGGCCCATTTCTAACCTATAATCGAGACTTTTTCGGGTTTTAAAGGAAGTGGATATAATTTCATACCCTCTCTCCTCCCAATTTCTAAACGAGGCTTCGCGCTCGTTTTTTCGTTATGACACCACCAACACGTCCCGTGGCACTTTTCAAACCTATAATCTAGATTTTTTCGGGTTTTAAAGGAAGTGGATATAATTTCATACCCTCTCTCCTCCCGATTTCTAAACTAGGCTTCGAGCTCATTTTTTCGTTTTGACAGCACCAACACATCTCGTGGCCCATTTCTAACATATAATCGAGACTTTTTCGGGTTTTAAAGGAAGTGGATATAATTTCATAACCTCTCTCCTCACGATTTCTAAATGCGGCTTCGTGCTCGTTTTTTCGTTTTGACACCACCAACACGTCTCGTTGCCCATTTCTAACCTATAATCGAGACTTTTTCGGATTTTAAAGGAAGTGGATATATTTTCATACCCACTCTCCTCCTGATTTCTAAACGAGGCTTCGCGCTCGTTTTTTCGTTTTGACACAACCAACACGTCTCGTGGCCCATTTCTAACCTATAATCGAGACTTTTTCGGGTTTTAAAGGAAGTGGATATAATTTCATACCCTCTCTCCTCCCGATTTCTAAACGAGGCTTCGCGCTCGTTTTTTCGTTTTGACACCACCAACACGTCCCGTGGCCCTTTTCAAACCTATAATCTAGATTTTTTCGGGTTTTAAAGGAAGTGGATATAATTTCATACCCTCTCTCCTCCCGATTTCTAAACTAGGCTTCGTGCTCGTTTTTTCGTTTTGACACCACCAACACGTCCCGTGGCCCTTTTCAAACCTATAATCGAGACTTTTTCGGGTTTTAAAGGAAGTGGATATAATTTCATAACCTCTCTTCTCACGATTTCTAAATGCGGCTTCGTGCTCGTTTTTTCGTTTTGACACCACCAACACGTCTCGTTGCCCATTTCTAACCTATAATCGAGACTTTTTCGAATTTTCAAGGAAGTTGATATAATTTCATACCCTCTCTCCTCCCGATTTCTAAACGAGGCTTCGCGCTCGTTTTTTCGTTTTGACACAACCAACACATCTCGTGGCCCATTTCTAACCTATAATCGAGACTTTTTCGGGATTTAAAGAAAGTGGATATAATTTCATACCCTCTCTCCTCCCAATTTCTAAACGAGGCTTCGCGCTCGTTTTTTCGTTTTGACACCACCAACACGTCCCGTGGCCCTTTTCAAACCTATAATCTAGATTTTTTCGGGTTTTAAAGGAAGTGGATATAATTTCATACCCTCTCTCCTCCCGATTTCTAAACTACGCTTCGTGCTCATTTTTTCGTTTTGACAGCACCAACACATCTCGTGGCCCATTTCTAACCTATAATCGAGACTTTTTCGGGTTTTAAAGGAAGTGGATATAATTTCATAACCTCTCTCCTCACGATTTCTAAATGCGGCTACATGCTCGTTTTTTCGTTTTGACACCACCAACACGTCTCGTTGCCCATTTCTAACCTATAATCGAGACTTTTTCAGGTTTTAAAGGAAGTGGATATAATTTCATACCCTCTCTCCTCCCGATTTCAAAACGAGGCTTCGCTCTCGTTTTTTCGTTTTGACACAACCAACACGTCTCGTGGCCCATTTCTAACCTATAATCGAGACTTTTTCGGGTTTTAAAGGAAGTGGATATAATTTCATACCCTCTCTCCTCCCGATTTCTAAACGAGGCTTCGTGCTCGTTTTTTCGTTTTGACACCACCAACACTTTCCGTGGCCCTTTTCAAACCTATAATCTAGATTTTTTCGGGTTTCAAAGGAAGTGGATATTATTTCATACCCTCTCTCCTCCCGATTTCTAAACGAGGTTTCGTGCTCGTTTTTTCGTTTTGACACCACCAACACGTCTCGTGGCCCATTTCTAACCAATAATCGAGACTTTTTCGAATTTTCAAGGAAGTGGATATAATTTCATACCCTCTCTCCTCCCGATTTCTAAACGAGGCTTCGCGCTCATTTTTTCGTTTTCACACAACCAACACATCTCGTGGCCCATTTCTAACCTATAATCGAGACTTTTTCGGGATTTAAAGGAAGTGGATATAATTTCATAACCTCTCTCCTCACGATTTCTTAATGCGGCTTCGTGCTCGTTTTTTCGTTTTGACACCACCAACACGTCTCGTTGCCCATTTCTAACCTATAATCGAGACTTTTTCGGGTTTTAAAGGAAGTGGATATAATTTCATACCCTCTCTCCTCCCGATTTCAAAACGAGGCTTCGCTCTCGTTTTTTCGTTTTGACACAACCAACACGTCTCGTGGCCCATTTCTAACCTATAATCGAGACTTTTTCGGGTTTTAAAGGAAGTGGATATAATTTCATACCCTCTCTCCTCCCGATTTCTAAACGAGGCTTCGTGCTCGTTTTTTCGTTTTGACACCACCAACACGTTCCGTGGCCCTTTTCAAACCTATAATCTAGATTTTTTCGGGTTTCAAAGGAAGTGGATATAATTTCATACCCTCTCTCCTCCCGATTTCTAAAGGAGGTTTCGTGCTCGTTTTTTCGTTTTGACACCACCAACACGTCTCGTGGCCCATTTCTAACCTATAATCGAGACTTTTTCGAATTTTCAAGGAAGTGGATATAATTTCATACCCTCTCTCCTCCCGATTTCTAAACGAGGCTTCGCGCTCGTTTTTTCGTTTTCACACAACCAACACATCTCGTGGCCCATTTCTAACCTATAATCGAGACTTTTTCGGGATTTAAAGGAAGTGGATATAATTTCATAACCTCTCTCCTCACGATTTCTAAATGCGGCTTCGTGCTCGTTTTTTCGTTTTGACACCACCAACACGTCTCGTTGCCCATTTCTAACCTATAATCGAGACTTTTTCGGGTTTTAAAGGAAGTGGATATAATTTCATACCCTCTCTCCTCCCGATTTCAAAAAACGAAGCTTCGCTCTCGTTTTTTCGTTTTGACACAACCAACACGTCTCGTGGCCCATTTCTAACCTATAATCGAGACTTTTTCGGGTTTTAAAGGAAGTGGATATAATTTCATACCCTCTCTCCTCCCGATTTCTAAACGAGGCTTCGCGCTCGTTTTTTCGTTTTGACACCACCAACACGTCCCGTGGCCCTTTTCAAACCTATAATCTAGATTTTTTCGGGTTTTAAAGGAAGTGGATATAATTTCATACCCTCTCTCCTCCCGATTTCTAAACTAAGCTTCGTGCTCATTTTTTCGTTTTCACACCACCAACACATCTCGTGGCCCATTTCTAACCTATAATCGAGACTTTTTCGGATTTTAAAGGAAGTGGATATAATTTCATAACCTCTCTCCTCACGATTTCTAAATGCGGCTTCGTGCTCGTTTTTTCGTTTTGACACCACCAACAAGTCTCGTTGCCCATTTCTAACCTATAATCGAGACTTTTTCGGGTTTTAAAGGAAGTGGATATAATTTCATACCCTCTCTCCTCCCGATTTCAAAACGAGGCTTCGCTCTCGTTTTTTCGTTTTGACACAACCAACACGTCTCGTGGCCCATTTCTAACCTATAATCGAGACTTTTTCGGGTTTTAAAGGAAGTGGATATAATTTCCTACCCTCTCTCCTCTCGATTTCTAAACGAGGATTCGTGCTCATTTTTTCATTTTGACACCACCAACAAGTCCTGTGGCCCATTTCTATCCTATAATCCAGACTTTTTCGGGTTTTAAAGGAAGTGGATATAATTTCATACCCTCTCTCCTCCCGATTTCTAAACGAGGTTTCGTGCTCGTTTTTTCATTTTGACACCAACAACAAGTCCCGTGGCTCATTTCTAACCTATAATCGAGACTTTTTCGGATTTTAAAGGAAGTTGATATAATTTCATACCCTCTCTCCTCCCGATTTCTAAACGCGGCTTCATGCTCTTTTTTTCGTTTTGACACCACCAACACGTCTCGTGGCCCATTTCTAACCTATAATCGAGACTTTTTCGGGTTTTAAAGGAAGTGGATATAATTTCATACCCTCTCTCCTCCCGATTTCTAAACGAGGCTTCGCGCTCGTTTTTTCGTTTTGACACCACCAACACGTCCCGTGGCCCATTTCAAACCTATAATCTAGATTTTTTCGGGTTTTAAAGGAAGTGGATATAATTTCATACCCTCTCTCCTCCCGATTTCTAAACTAGGCTTCGTGCTCATTTTTTCGTTTTGACACCACCAACACATCTCGTGGCCCATTTCTAACCTATAATCGAGACTTTTTCGGGTTTTAAAGGAAGTGGATATAATTTCATAACCTCTCTCCTCGATTTCTAAACGAGGCTTTGTGCTCGTTTTTTCGTTTTGACACCACCAACACGTTCCGTGGCCCTTTTCAAACCTATAATCTAGATTTTTTCGGGTTTCAAAGGAAGTGGATATAATTTCATACCCTCTCTCCTCCCGATTTCTAAACGAGGTTTCGTGCTCGTTTTTTCGTTTTGACACCACCAACACGTCTCGTGGCCCATTTCTAACCTATAATCGAGACTTTTTCGAATTTTCAAGGAAGTGGATATAATTTCATACCCTCTCTCCTCCCAATTTCTAAACGAGGCTTCGCGCTCGTTTTTTCGTTTTCACACAACCAACACATCTCGTGGCACATTTCTAACCTATAATCGAGACTTTTTCGGATTTTAAAGGAAGTAGATATATTTTCATACCCACTCTCCTCCCGATTTCTAAACGAGGTTTCGTGGTCGTTTTTTCATTTTGACACCACCAACACGTCTCGTTGCCCATTTCTAACCTATAATCGAGACTTTTTCGGATTTTAAAGGAAGTGGATATATTTTCATACCCACTCTCCTCCCGATTTCTAAACGAGGCTTCGCGCTCGTTTTTTCGTTTTGACACCACCAACACGTCTCGTGGCCCATTTCTAACCTATAATCGAGACTTTTTCGGGTTTTAAAGGAAGTGGATATAATTTCATAACCTCTCTCCTCACGATTTCTAAATGCGGCTTCGTGCTCGTTTTTTCGTTTTGACACCACCAACACGTCTCGTTGCCCATTTCTAACCTATAATCGAGACTTTTTCGGGTTTTAAAGGAAGTGGATATAATTTCATACCCTCTCTCCTCCCGATTTCAAAACGAGGCTTCGCTCTCGTTTTTTCGTTTTGACACAACCAACACGTCTCGTGGCCCATTTCTAACCTATAATCGAGACTTTTTCGGGTTTTAAAGGAAGTGGATATAATTTCATACCCTCTCTCCTCCCGATTTCTAAACGAGGCTTCGTGCTCGTTTTTTCGTTTTGACACCACCAACACGTTCCGTGGCCCTTTTCAAACCTATAATCTAGATTTTTTCGGGTTTCAAAGGAAGTAGATATAATTTCATACCCTCTCTCCTCCCGATTTCTAAACGAGGTTTCGTGCTCGTTTTTTCGTTTTGACACCACCAACACGTCTCGTGGCCCATTTCTAACTTATAATCGAGACTTTTTCGAATTTTCAAGGAAGTGGATATAATTTCATACCCTCTCTCCTCCCGATTTCTAAACGAGGCTTCGCGCTCGTTTTTTCGTTTTGACACAACCAACACATCTCGTGGCCCATTTCTAACCTATAATCGAGACTTTTT
Organism: Thalia dealbata; assembly: GCA_030544415.1. Taxonomy (NCBI): domain Eukaryota; kingdom Viridiplantae; phylum Streptophyta; class Magnoliopsida; order Zingiberales; family Marantaceae; genus Thalia; species Thalia dealbata. Next base: position 11,767,107 of record CM060458.1, on the reverse strand, counting down.
CGGGATTTAAAGGAAGTGGATATAATTTCATAACCTCTCTCCTCACGATTTCTAAATGCGGCTTCGTGCTCGTTTTTTCGTTTTGACACCACCAACACGTCTCGTTGCCCATTTCTAACCTATAATCGAGACTTTTTCGGGTTTTAAAGGAAGTGGATATAATTTCATACCCTCTCTCCTCCCGATTTCAAAACGAAACTTCGCTCTCGTTTTTTCGTTTTGACACAAACAACACGTCTCGTGGCCCATTTCTATCCTATAATCGAGACTTTTTCGGGTTTTAAAGGAAGTGGATATAATTTCATACCCTCTCTCCTCCCGATTTCTAAACGAGGCTTCGCGCTCGTTTTTTCGTTTTGACACCACCAACACGTCCCGTGGCCCATTTCAAACCTATAATCTAGATTTTTTCGGGTTTTAAAGGAAGTGGATATAATTTCATACCCTCTCTCCTCCCGATTTCTAAACTAGGCTTCGTGCTCATTTTTTCGTTTTGACACCACCAACAAATCTCGTGGCCCATTTCTAACCTATAATCGAGACTTTTTCGGGTTTTAAAGGAAGTGGATATAATTTCATAACCTCTCTCCTCGATTTCTAAATGCGGCTTCGTGCTCGTTTTTTCGTTTTGACACCACCAACACGTCTCGTTGCCCATTTCTAACCTATAATCGAGACTTTTTCGGGTTTTAAAGGAAGTGGATATAATTTCATACCCTCTCTCCTCCCGATTTCTAAACAAGGCTTCGTGCTCGTTTTTTCGTTTTGACACCACCAACACGTTCCGTGGCCCTTTTCAAACCTATAATCTAGATTTTTTCGGGATTCAAAGGAAGTGGATATAATTTCATACCCTCTCTCCTCCCGATTTCTAAACGAGGTTTCGTGCTCGTTTTTTCGTTTTGACACCACCAACACGTCTCGTGGCCCATTTCTAACCTATAATCGAGACTTTTTCGAATTTTCAAGGGAGTGGATATAATTTCATACCCTCTCTCCTCCCGATTTCTAAACGAGGCTTCGCGCTCGTTTTTTCGTTTTCACACAACCAACACATCTCGTGGCACATTTCTAACCTATAATCGAGACTTTTTCGGATTTTAAAGGAAGTAGATATATTTTCATACCCACTCTCCTCCCGATTTCTAAACGAGGTTTCGTGGTCGTTTTTTCATTTTGACACCACCAACACGTCTCGTTGCCCATTTCTAACCTATAATCGAGACTTTTTCGGGTTTTAAAGGAAGTGGATATAATTTCATACCCTCTCTCCTCCCAATTTCTAAACGAGGCTTCGCGCTCGTTTTTTCGTTTTGACACCACCAACACGTCTCGTGGCCCTTTTCAAACCTATAATCTAGATTTTTTCGGGTTTTAAATGAAGTGGATATAATTTCATACCCTCTCTCCTCCCGATTTCTAAACTAGGCTTCGTGCTCATTTTTTCGTTTTGACACCACCAACACATCTCGTGGCCCATTTCTAACCTATAATCGAGACTTTTTCGGGTTTTAAAGGAAGCGGATATAATTTCATAACCTCTCTCCTCACGATTTCTAAATGCGGCTTCGTGCTCGTTTTTTCGTTTTGACACCACCAACACGTCTCGTTGCCCATTTCTAACCTATAATCGAGACTTTTTCGGATTTTAAAGGAAGTGGATATATTTTCACACCCACTCTCCTCCCGATTTCTAAACGAGTCTTCGCGCTCGTTTTTTCGTTTTGACACAACCAACACGTCTCGTGGCCCATTTCTAACCTATAATCGAGACTTTTTCAGGTTTTAAAGGAAGTGGATATAATTTCATACCCTCTCTCCTCCCGATTTCTAAACGAGGCTTCGCGCTCGTTTTTTCGTTTTGACACCACCAACACGTCCCGTGGCCCTTTTCAAACCTATAATCGAGACTTTTTCGGATTTTAAAGGAAGTGGATATATTTTCATACCCACTCTCCTCCCGATTTCTAAACGAGGCTTCGCGCTCGTTTTTTCATTTTGACACCACCAACACGTCTCGTGGCCCATTTCTAACCTATAATCGAGACTTTTTCGGGTTTTAAAGGAAGTGGATATAATTTCATAACCTCTCTCCTCACGATTTCTAAATGCGGCTTCGTGCTCGTTTTTTCGTTTTGACACCACCAACACGTCTCGTTGCCCATTTCTAACCTATAATCGAGACTTTTTCGGGTTTTAAAGGAAGTGGATATAATTTCATACCCTCTCTCCTCCCGATTTCAAAACGAGGCTTCGCTCTCGTTTTTTCGTTTTGACACAACCAACACGTCTCGTGGCCCATTTCTAACCTATAATCGAGACTTTTTCGGGTTTTAAAGGAAGTGGATATAATTTCATACCCTCTCTCCTCCCGATTTCTAAACGAGGCTTCGTGCTCGTTTTTTCGTTTTGACACCACCAACACGTTCCGTGGCCCTTTTCAAACCTATAATCTAGATTTTTTCGGGTTTCAAAGGAAGTGGATATAATTTCATACCCTCTCTCCTTCCGATTTCTAAACGAGGTTTCGTGCTCGTTTTTTCGTTTTGACACCACCAACACGTCTCGTGGCCCATTTCTAACTTATAATCGAGACTTTTTCGAATTTTCAAGGAAGTGGATATAATTTCATACCCTCTCTCCTCCCGATTTCTAAACTAGGCTTCGTGCTCATTTTTTCGTTTTGACACCACAAACACATCTCGTGGCCCATTTCTAACCTATAATCGAGACTTTTTCGGGTTTTAAAGGAAGTGGATATAATTTCATAACCTCTCTCCTCGATTTCTAAATGCGGCTTCGTGCTCGTTTTTTCGTTTTGACACCACCAACACGTCTCGTTGCCCATTTCTAACCTATAATCGAGACTTTTTCGGGTTTTAAAGGAAGTGGATATAATTTCATACCCTCTCTCCTCCGATTTCAAAACGAGGCTTTGCTATCGTTTTTTCGTTTTGACACAACCAACACGTCTCGTGGCCCATTTCTAACCTATAATCGAGACTTTTTCGGGTTTTAAAGGAAGTGGATATAATTTCATACCCTCTCTCCTCCCGATTTCTAAACGAGGCTTCGTGCTCGTTTTTTCGTTTTGACACCACCAACACGTTCCGTGGCCCTTTTCAAACCTATAATCTAGATTTTTTCGGGATTCAAAGGAAGTGGATATAATTTCATACCCTCTCTCCTCCCGATTTCTAAACGAGGTTTCGTGCTCGTTTTTTCGTTTTGACACCACCAACACGTCTCGTGGCCCATTTCTAACTTATAATCGAGACTTTTTCGAATTTTCAAGGAAGTGGATATAATTTCATACCCTCTCTCCTCCCGATTTCTAAACGAGGCTTCGCGCTCGTTTTTTCGTTTTGACACAACCAACACATCTCGTGGCCCATTTCTAACCTATAATCGAGACTTTTTCGGGATTTAAAGGAAGTGGATATAATTTCATAACCTCTCTCCTCACGATTTCTAAATGCGGCTTCGTGCTCGTTTTTTCATTTTGACACCACCAACACGTCTCGTTGCCCATTTCTAACCTATAATCGAGACTTTTTCGGGTTTTAAAGGAAGTGGATATAATTTCATACCCTCTCTCCTCCCGATTTCAAAACGAAACTTCGCTCTCGTTTTTTCGTTTTGACACAAACAACACGTCTCGTGGCCCATTTCTATCCTATAATCGAGACTTTTTCGGGTTTTAAAGGAAGTGGATATAATTTCATACCCTCTCTCCTCCCGATTTCTAAACGAGGCTTCGCGCTCGTTTTTTCGTTTTGACACCACCAACACGTCCCGTGGCCCATTTCAAACCTATAATCTAGATTTTTTCGGGTTTTAAAGGAAGTGGATATAATTTCATACCCTCTCTCCTCCCGATTTCTAAACTAGGCTTCGTGCTCATTTTTTCGTTTTGACACCACCAACAAATCTCGTGGCCCATTTCTAACCTATAATCGAGACTTTTTCGGGTTTTAAAGGAAGTGGATATAATTTCATAACCTCTCTCCTCGATTTCTAAATGCGGCTTCCTGCTCGTTTTTTCGTTTTGACACCACCAACACGTCTCGTTGCCCATTTCTAACCTATAATCGAGACTTTTTCGGGTTTTAAAGGAAGTGGATATAATTTCATACCCTCTCTCCTCCCGATTTCAAAACGAAACTTCGCTCTCGTTTTTTCGTTTTGACACAAACAACACGTCTCGTGGCCCATTTCTAACCTATAATTGAGATATTTTCGGGTTTTAAAGGAAGTAGATATAATTTCATAACCTCTCTCCTCACGATTTCTAAATGCGGCTTCGCGCTCGTTTTTTCGTATTGACACCACCAACACATCTCGTGGCCCATTTCTAACCTATAATCGAGACTTTTTCGGGTTTTAAAGGAAGTGGATATAATTTCATACCCTCTCTCCTCCCAATTTCTAAACGAGGCTTCGCGCTCGTTTTTTCGTTATGACACCACCAACACGTCCCGTGGCACTTTTCAAACCTATAATCTAGATTTTTTCGGGTTTTAAAGGAAGTGGATATAATTTCATACCCTCTCTCCTCCCGATTTCTAAACTAGGCTTCGAGCTCATTTTTTCGTTTTGACAGCACCAACACATCTCGTGGCCCATTTCTAACATATAATCGAGACTTTTTCGGATTTTAAAGGAAGTGGATATAATTTCATAACCTCTCTCCTCACGATTTCTAAATGCGGCTTCGTGCTCGTTTTTTCGTTTTGACACCACCAACACGTCTCGTTGCCCATTTCTAACCTATAATCGAGACTTTTTCGGAATTTAAAGGAAGTGGATATATTTTCATACCCACTCTCCTCCCGATTTCTAAACGAGGCTTCGCGCTCGTTTTTTCGTTTTGACACAACCAACACGTCTCGTGGCCCATTTCTAACCTATAATCGAGACTTTTTCAGGTTTTAAAGGAAGTGGATATAATTTCATACCCTCTCTCCTCCCGATTTCTAAACGAGGCTTCGCGCTCGTTTTTTCGTTTTGACACCACCAACACGTCCCGTGGCCCTTTTCAAACCTATAATCGAGACTTTTTCGGATTTTAAAGGAAGTGGATATATTTTCATACCCACTCTCCTCCCGATTTCTAAACGAGGCTTCGCGCTCGTTTTTTCATTTTGACACCACCAACACGTCTCGTGGCCCATTTCTAACCTATAATCGAGACTTTTTCGGGTTTTAAAGGAAGTGGATATAATTTCATAACCTCTCTCCTCACGATTTCTAAATGCGGCTTCGTGCTCGTTTTTTCGTTTTGACACCACCAACACGTCTCGTTGCCCATTTCTAACCTATAATCGAGACTTTTTCGGGTTTTAAAGGAAGTGGATATAATTTCATACCCTCTCTCCTCCCGATTTCAAAACGAGGCTTCGCTCTCGTTTTTTCGTTTTGACACAACCAACACGTCTCGTGGCCCATTTCTAACCTATAATCGAGACTTTTTCGGGTTTTAAAGGAAGTGGATATAATTTCATACCCTCTCTCCTCCCGATTTCTAAACGAGGCTTCGTGCTCGTTTTTTCGTTTTGACACCACCAACACGTTCCGTGGCCCTTTTCAAACCTATAATCTAGATTTTTTCGGGTTTCAAAGGAAGTGGATATAATTTCATACCCTCTCTCCTTCCGATTTCTAAACGAGGTTTCGTGCTCGTTTTTTCGTTTTGACACCACCAACACGTCTCGTGGCCCATTTCTAACTTATAATCGAGACTTTTTCGAATTTTCAAGGAAGTGGATATAATTTCATACCCTCTCTCCTCCCGATTTCTAAACTAGGCTTCGTGCTCATTTTTTCGTTTTGACACCACAAACACATCTCGTGGCCCATTTCTAACCTATAATCGAGACTTTTTCGGGTTTTAAAGGAAGTGGATATAATTTCATAACCTCTCTCCTCGATTTCTAAATGCGGCTTCGTGCTCGTTTTTTCGTTTTGACACCACCAACACGTCTCGTTGCCCATTTCTAACCTATAATCGAGACTTTTTCGGGTTTTAAAGGAAGTGGATATAATTTCATACCCTCTCTCCTCCGATTTCAAAACGAGGCTTTGCTATCGTTTTTTCGTTTTGACACAACCAACACGTCTCGTGGCCCATTTCTAACCTATAATCGAGACTTTTTCGGGTTTTAAAGGAAGTGGATATAATTTCATACCCTCTCTCCTCCCGATTTCTAAACGAGGCTTCGTGCTCGTTTTTTCGTTTTGACACCACCAACACGTTCCGTGGCCCTTTTCAAACCTATAATCTAGATTTTTTCGGGATTCAAAGGAAGTGGATATAATTTCATACCCTCTCTCCTCCCGATTTCTAAACGAGGTTTCGTGCTCGTTTTTTCGTTTTGACACCACCAACACGTCTCGTGGCCCATTTCTAACTTATAATCGAGACTTTTTCGAATTTTCAAGGAAGTGGATATAATTTCATACCCTCTCTCCTCCCGATTTCTAAACGAGGCTTCGCGCTCGTTTTTTCGTTTTGACACAACCAACACATCTCGTGGCCCATTTCTAACCTATAATCGAGACTTTTTCGGGATTTAAAGGAAGTGGATATAATTTCATAACCTCTCTCCTCACGATTTCTAAATGCGGCTTCGTGCTCGTTTTTTCATTTTGACACCACCAACACGTCTCGTTGCCCATTTCTAACCTATAATCGAGACTTTTTCGGGTTTTAAAGGAAGTGGATATAATTTCATACCCTCTCTCCTCCCGATTTCAAAACGAAACTTCGCTCTCGTTTTTTCGTTTTGACACAAACAACACGTCTCGTGGCCCATTTCTATCCTATAATCGAGACTTTTTCGGGTTTTAAAGGAAGTGGATATAATTTCATACCCTCTCTCCTCCCGATTTCTAAACGAGGCTTCGCGCTCGTTTTTTCGTTTTGACACCACCAACACGTCCCGTGGCCCATTTCAAACCTATAATCTAGATTTTTTCGGGTTTTAAAGGAAGTGGATATAATTTCATACCCTCTCTCCTCCCGATTTCTAAACTAGGCTTCGTGCTCATTTTTTCGTTTTGACACCACCAACAAATCTCGTGGCCCATTTCTAACCTATAATCGAGACTTTTTCGGGTTTTAAAGGAAGTGGATATAATTTCATAACCTCTCTCCTCGATTTCTAAATGCGGCTTCGTGCTCGTTTTTTCGTTTTGACACCACCAACACGTCTCGTTGCCCATTTCTAACCTATAATCGAGACTTTTTCGGGTTTTAAAGGAAGTGGATATAATTTCATACCCTCTCTCCTCCCGATTTCAAAACGAAACTTCGCTCTCGTTTTTTCGTTTTGACACAAACAACACGTCTCGTGGCCCATTTCTAACCTATAATTGAGATATTTTCGGGTTTTAAAGGAAGTAGATATAATTTCATAACCTCTCTCCTCACGATTTCTAAATGCGGCTTCGCGCTCGTTTTTTCGTATTGACACCACCAACACATCTCGTGGCCCATTTCTAACCTATAATCGAGACTTTTTCGGGTTTTAAAGGAAGTGGATATAATTTCATACCCTCTCTCCTCCCAATTTCTAAACGAGGCTTCGCGCTCGTTTTTTCGTTATGACACCACCAACACGTCCCGTGGCACTTTTCAAACCTATAATCTAGATTTTTTCGGGTTTTAAAGGAAGTGGATATAATTTCATACCCTCTCTCCTCCCGATTTCTAAACTAGGCTTCGAGCTCATTTTTTCGTTTTGACAGCACCAACACATCTCGTGGCCCATTTCTAACATATAATCGAGACTTTTTCGGGTTTTAAAGGAAGTGGATATAATTTCATAACCTCTCTCCTCACGATTTCTAAATGCGGCTTCGTGCTCGTTTTTTCGTTTTGACACCACCAACACGTCTCGTTGCCCATTTCTAACCTATAATCGAGACTTTTTCGGAATTTAAAGGAAGTGGATATATTTTCATACCCACTCTCCTCCCGATTTCTAAACGAGGCTTCGCGCTCGTTTTTTCGTTTTGACACAACCAACACGTCTCGTGGCCCATTTCTAACCTATAATCGAGACTTTTTCGGGTTTTAAAGGAAGTGGATATAATTTCATACCCTCTCTCCTCCCGATTTCTAAACGAGGCTTCGCGCTCGTTTTTTCGTTTTGACACCACCAACACGTCCCGTGGCCCTTTTCAAACCTATAATCTAGATTTTTTCGGGTTTTAAAGGAAGTGGATATAATTTCATACCCTCTCTCCTCCCGATTTCTAAACTAGGCTTCGTGCTCGTTTTTTCATTTTGACACCACCAACACGTCCCGTGGCCCTTTTCAAACCTATAATCGAGACTTTTTCGGGTTTTAAAGGAAGTGGATATAATTTCATAACCTCTCTTCTCACGATTTCTAAATGCGGCTTCGTGCTCGTTTTTTCGTTTTGACACCACCAACACGTCTCGTTGCCCATTTCTAACCTATAATCGAGACTTTTTCGAATTTTCAAGGAAGTTGATATAATTTCATACCCTCTCTCCTCCCGATTTCTAAACGAGGCTTCGCGCTCGTTTTTTCGTTTTGACACAACCAACACATCTCGTGGCCCATTTCTAACCTATAATCGAGACTTTTTCGGGATTTAAAGAAAGTGGATATAATTTCATACCCTCTCTCCTCCCAATTTCTAAACGAGGCTTCGCGCTCGTTTTTTCGTTTTGACACCACCAACACGTCCCGTGGCCCTTTTCAAACCTATAATCTAGATTTTTTCGGGTTTTAAAGGAAGTGGATATAATTTCATACCCTCTCTCCTCCCGATTTCTAAACTACGCTTCGTGCTCATTTTTTCGTTTTGACAGCACCAACACATCTCGTGGCCCATTTCTAACCTATAATCGAGACTTTTTCGGGTTTTAAAGGAAGTGGATATAATTTCATAACCTCTCTCCTCACGATTTCTAAATGAGGCTTCATGCTCGTTTTTTCGTTTTGACACCACCAACACGTCTCGTTGCCCATTTCTAACCTATAATCGAGACTTTTTCGGGTTTTAAAGGAAGTGGATATAATTTCATACCCTCTCTCCTCCCGATTTCAAAACGAGGCTTCGCTCTCGTTTTTTCGTTTTGACACAACCAACACGTCTCGTGGCCCATTTCTAACCTATAATCGAGACTTTTTCGGGTTTTAAAGGAAGTGGATATAATTTCATACCCTCTCTCCTCCCGATTTCTAAACGAGGCTTCGTGCTCGTTTTTTCGTTTTGACACCACCAACACTTTCCGTGGCCCTTTTCAAACCTATAATCTAGATTTTTTCGGGTTTCAAAGGAAGTGGATATTATTTCATACCCTCTCTCCTCCCGATTTCTAAACGAGGTTTCGTGCTCGTTTTTTCGTTTTGACACCACCAACACGTCTCGTGGCCCATTTCTAACCAATAATCGAGACTTTTTCGAATTTTCAAGGAAGTGGATATAATTTCATACCCTCTCTCCTCCCGATTTCTAAACGAGGCTTCGCGCTCATTTTTTCGTTTTCACACAACCAACACATCTCGTGGCCCATTTCTAACCTATAATCGAGACTTTTTCGGGATTTAAAGGAAGTGGATATAATTTCATAACCTCTCTCCTCACGATTTCTAAATGCGGCTTCGTGCTCGTTTTTTCGTTTTGACACCACCAACACGTCTCGTTGCCCATTTCTAACCTATAATCGAGACTTTTTCGGGTTTTAAAGGAAGTGGATATAATTTCATACCCTCTCTCCTCCCGATTTCAAAACGAGGCTTCGCTCTCGTTTTTTCGTTTTGACACAACCAACACGTCTCGTGGCCCATTTCTAACCTATAATCGAGACTTTTTCGGGTTTTAAAGGAAGTGGATATAATTTCATACCCTCTCTCCTCCCGATTTCTAAACGAGGCTTCGTGCTCGTTTTTTCGTTTTGACACCACCAACACGTTCCGTGGCCCTTTTCAAACCTATAATCTAGATTTTTTCGGGTTTCAAAGGAAGTGGATATAATTTCATACCCTCTCTCCTCCCGATTTCTAAACGAGGTTTCGTGCTCGTTTTTTCGTTTTGACACCACCAACACGTCTCGTGGCCCATTTCTAACCTATAATCGAGACTTTTTCGAATTTTCAAGGAAGTGGATATAATTTCATACCCTCTCTCCTCCCGATTTCTAAACGAGGCTTCGCGCTCGTTTTTTCGTTTTCACACAACCAACACATCTCGTGGCCCATTTCTAACCTATAATCGAGACTTTTTCGGGATTTAAAGGAAGTGGATATAATTTCATAACCTCTCTCCTCCCGATTTCTAAACGAGGCTTCGCGCTCGTTTTTTCGTTTTGACACAACCAACACGTCTCGTTGCCCATTTCTAACCTATAATCGAGACTTTTTCGGGTTTTAAAGGAAGTGGATATAATTTCATACCCTCTCTCCTCCCGATTTCTAAACGAGGTTTCGTGCTCGTTTTTTCATTTTGACACCACCAACAAGTCCCGTGGCACATTTCTAACCTATAATCGAGACTTTTTCGGGTTTTAAAGGAAGTGGATATAATTTCATACCCTCTCTCCTCCCGATTTCTAAACGAGGCTTCGCGCTCGTTTTTTCGTTTTGACACAACCAACACGTCTCGTGGCCCTTTTCTAACCTATAATCGAGACTTTTTCGAATTTTCAAGGAAGTGGATATAATTTCATACCCTCTCTCCTCCCGATTTCTAAACGAGGCTTCGCGCTCGTTTTTTCGTTTTGACACAACCAACACGTCTCGTGGCCCATTTCTAACCTATAATCGAGACTTTTTCGGGATTTAAAGGAAGTGGATATAATTTCATAACCTCTCTCCTCACGATTTCTAAATGCGGCTTCGTGCTCGTTTTTTCGTTTTGACACCACCAACACGTCTCGTTGCCCATTTCTAACCTATAATCGAGAATTTTTCGGATTTTAAAGGAAGTGGATATATTTTCATACCCACTCTCCTCCCGATTTCTAAACGAGGCTTCGCGCTCGTTTTTTCGTTTTGACACAACCAACACGTCTCGTGGCCCATTTCTAACCTATAATCGAGACTTTTTCGTGTTTTAAAGGAAGTGGATATAATTTCATACCCTCTCTCCTCCCGATTTCTAAACGAGGCTTCGCGCTCGTTTTTTCGTTTTGACACCACCAACACGTCCCATGGCCCTTTTCAAACCTATAATCTAGATTTTTTCGGGATTTAAAGGAAGTGAATATAATTTCATAACCTCTCTCCTCACGATTTCTAAATGCGGCTTCGTGCTCGTTTTTTCGTTTTGACCCCACCAACACGTCTCGTTGCCCATTAGAACCTATAATCGAGACTTTTTCGGATTTTAAAGGAAGTGGATATATTTTCATACCCACTCTCCTCCCGATTTCTAAACGAGGCTTCGTGCTCATTTTTTCGTTTTGACACCACCAACACATCTCGTGGCCCATTTCTAACCTATAATCGAGACTTTTTCGGGTTTTAAAGGAAGTGAATATAATTTCATACCCTCTCTCCTCCCGATTTCTAAACGAGGCTTCGTGCTCATTTTTTCGTTTTGACACCACCAACAAGTCTTGTGGCCCATTTCTAACCTATAATCGAGACTTTTTCGGGTTTTAAAGGATGTGGATATAATTTCATACCCTCTCTCCTCCCGATTTCTAAACGAGGTTTCGTGCTCGTTTTTTCATTTTGACACCACCAACAAGTCCCGTGGCTTATTTCTAACCTATAATCGAGACTTTTTCGGGTTTTAAAGGAAGTGCATATAATTTCATACCCTCTCTCCTCCCGATTTCTAAACGAGGCTTCGTGCTCGTTTTTTCGTTTTGACACCACCAACAAGTCCCGTGGCCCATTTCAAACCTATAATCTAGACATTTTCGGGTTTTAAAGGAAGTGGATATTATTTCATACCCTCTCTCCTCCCGATTTCTAAACGAGGCTTCGCGCTCGTTTTTTCGTTTTGACACCACCAACACGTCCCGTGGCCCTTTTCAAACCTATAATCGAGACTTTTTCGGGTTTTAAAGGAAGTGGATATAATTTCATACCCTCTCTCCTCCCGATTTCTAAATGAGGCTTCGTGCTCGTTTTTTCATTTTGACACCAACAACAAGTCCCGTGGCTCATTTCTAACCTATAATCGAGACTTTTTCGGGTTTTAAAGGAAGTGGATATAATTTCATACCCTCTCTCCTCGCGATTTCTAAACGCGGCTTCATGCTCTTTTTTTCGTTTTGACACCACCAACACGTCTCGTAGCCCATTTCTAACCTATAATCGAGACTTTTTGGAATTTTCAAGGAAGTCGATATAATTTCATACCCTCTCTCCTCCCGATTTCTAAACGAGGCTTCGCGCTCGTTTTTTCGTTTTGACACAACCAACACATCTCGTGGCCCATTTCTAACCTATAATCAAGACTTTTTCGTGATTTAAAGGAAGTGTATATAATTTCATAACCTCTCTCCTCACGATTTCTAAATGCGGCTTCGTGCTCGTTTTTTCGTTTTGACACCACCAACAGGTCTCGTTGCCCATTTCTAACCTATAATCGAGACTTTTTCGGATTTTAAAGGAAGTGAATATTTTTTCAAACCCACTCTCCTCCCGATTTCTAAACGAGGCTTCGAGCTCGTTTTTTCGTTTTGACAAAACCAACACGTCTCGTGGCCCATTTCTAACCTATAATCGAGACTTTTTCGGGTTTTAAAGGAAGTGGATATAATTTCATACCCTCTCTCCTCCCGATTTCTAAACGAGGCTTCGTGCTCGTTTTTTCGTTTTGACACCACCAACATGTCTCGTGGCCCATTTCTAACCTATAATCCAGACTTTTTCTGGTTTTAAAGGAAGTTGATATAATTTCATACCCTCTCTCCTCCCGATTTCTAAACAAGGCTTCGTGCTCATTTTTTCGTTTTGACACCACCAACACGTCCCATGGCCCTTTTCAAACCTATAATCTAGATTTTTTCGGGATTTAAAGGAAGTGAATATAATTTCATAACCTCTCTCCTCACGATTTCTAAATGCGGTTTCGTGCTCGTTTTTTCGTTTTGACCCCACCAACACGTCTCGTTGCCCATTAGAACCTATAATCGAGACTTTTTCGGATTTTAAAGGAAGTGGATATATTTTCATACCCACTCTCCTCCCGATTTCTAAACGAGGCTTCGTGCTCATTTTTTCGTTTTGACACCACCAACACATCTCGTGGCCCATTTCTAACCTATAATCGAGACTTTTTCGGGTTTTAAAGGAAGTGAATATAATTTCATACCCTCTCTCCTCCCGATTTCTAAACGAGGCTTCGTGCTCATTTTTTCGTTTTGACACCACCAACAAGTCCTGTGGCCCATTTCTAACCTATAATCGAGACTTTTTCGGGTTTTAAAGGATGTGGATATAATTTCATACCCTCTCTCCTAACGATTTCTAAACGAGGTTTCGTGCTCGTTTTTTCATTTTGACACCACCAACAAGTCCCGTGGCTTATTTCTAACCTATAATCGAGACTTTTTCGGGTTTTAAAGGAAGTGCATATAATTTCATACCCTCTCTCCTCCCGATTTCTAAATGCGGCTTCGTGCTCGTTTTTTCGTTTTGACACCACCAACAGGTCTCGTTGCCCATTTCTAACCTATAATCGAGACTTTTTCGGATTTTAAAGGAAGTGAATATTTTTTCAAACCCACTCTCCTCCCGATTTCTAAACGAGGCTTCGAGCTCGTTTTTTCGTTTTGACAAAACCAACACGTCTCGTGGCCCATTTCTAACCTATAATCGAGACTTTTTCGGGTTTTAAAGGAAGTGGATATAATTTCATACCCTCTCTCCTCCCGATTTCTAAACGAGGCTTCGTGCTCGTTTTTTCGTTTTGACACCACCAACATGTCTCGTGGCCCATTTCTAACCTATAATCCAGACTTTTTCTGGTTTTAAAGGAAGTTGATATAATTTCATACCCTCTCTCCTCCCGATTTCTAAACAAGGCTTCGTGCTCATTTTTTCGTTTTGACACCACCAACACGTCCCATGGCCCTTTTCAAACCTATAATCTAGATTTTTTCGGGATTTAAAGGAAGTGAATATAATTTCATAACCTCTCTCCTCACGATTTCTAAATGCGGCTTCGTGCTCGTTTTTTCGTTTTGACCCCACCAACACGTCTCGTTGCCCATTAGAACCTATAATCGAGACTTTTTCGGATTTTAAAGGAAGTGGATATATTTTCATACCCACTCTCCTCCCGATTTCTAAACGAGGCTTCGTGCTCATTTTTTCGTTTTGACACCACCAACACATCTCGTGGCCCATTTCTAACCTATAATCGAGACTTTTTCGGGTTTTAAAGGAAGTGAATATAATTTCATACCCTCTCTCCTCCCGATTTCTAAACGAGGCTTCGTGCTCATTTTTTCGTTTTGACACCACCAACAAGTCCTGTGGCCCATTTCTAACCTATAATCGAGACTTTTTCGGGTTTTAAAGGATGTGGATATAATTTCATACCCTCTCTCCTAACGATTTCTAAACGAGGTTTCGTGCTCGTTTTTTCATTTTGACACCACCAACAAGTCCCGTGGCTTATTTCTAACCTATAATCGAGACTTTTTCGGGTTTTAAAGGAAGTGCATATAATTTCATACCCTCTCTCCTCCCGATTTCTAAACGAGGCTTCGTGCTCGTTTTTTCGTTTTGACACCACCAACAAGTCCCGTGGCCCATTTCAAACCTATAATCTAGACATTTTCGGGTTTTAAAGGAAGTGGATATTATTTCATACCCTCTCTCCTCCCGTTTTCTAAACAAGGCTTCGTGCTCATTTTTTCGTTTTGACACCACCAACACGTCCCGTGGCCCTTTTCAAACCTATAATCTAGATTTTTTCGGGTTTTAAAGGAAGTGGATATAATTTCATACCCTCTCTCCTCCCGATTTCTAAACAAGGCTTCGTGCTCATTTTTTCGTTTTGACACCACCAACACATCTCGTGGCCCATTTCTAACCTATAATCGAGACTTTTTCGGGTTTTAAAGGAAGTGGATATAATTTCATACCCTCTCTCCTCCCGATTTCTAAACGAGGTTTCGTGCTCGTTTTTTCATTTTGACACCACCAACAAGTCCCGTGGCACATTTCCAACCTATAATCGAGACTTTTTCGGGTTTTAAAGGAAGTGGATATAATTTCATACCCTCTCTCCTCCCGATTTCTAAACGAGGCTTCGCGCTCGTTTTTTCGTTTTGACACAACCAACATGTCTCGTGGCCCTTTTCTAACCTATAATCGACACTTTTTCGAATTTTCAAGGAAGTGGATATAATTTCATACCCTCTCTCCTCCCGATTTCTAAATGAGGTTTCGTGCTCGTTTTTTCCTTTTGACACCACTAACAAGTCTCGTGGCACATTTCTAACCTATAATCGAGACTTTTTCGGGTTTTAAAGGAAGTGGATATAATTTCATACCCTCTCTCCTCCCGATTTCTAAACGAGGTTTCGTGCTCGTTTTTTCATTTTGACACCACCAACAAGTCCCGTGGCACATTTCTAACCTATAATCGAGACTTTTTCGGGTTTTAAAGGAAGTGGATATAATTTCATACCCTCTCTCCTCCCGATTTCTAAACGAGGCTTCGCGCTCGTTTTTTCGTTTTGACACAACCAACACGTCTCGTGGCCCTTTTCTAACCTATAATCGAGACTTTTTCGAATTTTCAAGGAAGTGGATATAATTTCATACCCTCTCTCCTCCCGATTTCTAAACGAGGCTTCGCGCTCGTTTTTTCGTTTTGACACAACCAACACGTCTCGTGGCCCATTTCTAACCTATAATCGAGACTTTTTCGGGATTTAAAGGAAGTGGATATAATTTCATAACCTCTCTCCTCACGATTTCTAAATGCGGCTTCGTGCTCGTTTTTTCGTTTTGACACCACCAACACGTCTCGTTGCCCATTTCTAACCTATAATCGAGAATTTTTCAGATTTTAAAGGAAGTGGATATATTTTCATACCCACTCTCCTCCCGATTTCTAAACGAGGCTTCGCGCTCGTTTTTTCGTTTTGACACAACCAACACGTCTCGTGGCCCATTTCTAACCTATAATCGAGACTTTTTCGTGTTTTAAAGGAAGTGGATATAATTTCATACCCTCTCTCCTCCCGATTTCTAAACGAGGCTTCGCGCTCGTTTTTTCGTTTTGACACCACCAACACGTCCCATGGCCCTTTTCAAACCTATAATCTAGATTTTTTCGGGATTTAAAGGAAGTGAATATAATTTCATAACCTCTCTCCTCACGATTTCTAAACAAGGCTTCGTGCTCATTTTTTCGTTTTGACACCACCAACACGTCCCGTGGCCCTTTTCAAACCTATAATCTAGATTTTTTCGGGTTTTAAAGGAAGTGGATATAATTTCATACCCTCTCTCCTCCCGATTTCTAAACAAGGCTTCGTGCTCATTTTTTCGTTTTGACACCACCAACACATCTCGTGGCCCATTTCTAACCTATAATCGAGACTTTTTCGGGTTTTAAAGGAAGTGGATATAATTTCATACCCTCTCTCCTCCCGATTTCTAAACGAGGTTTCGTGCTCGTTTTTTCATTTTGACACCACCAACAAGTCCCGTGGCACATTTCCAACCTATAATCGAGACTTTTTCGGGTTTTAAAGGAAGTGGATATAATTTCATACCCTCTCTCCTCCCGATTTCTAAACGAGGCTTCGCGCTCGTTTTTTCGTTTTGACACAACCAACATGTCTCGTGGCCCTTTTCTAACCTATAATCGACACTTTTTCGAATTTTCAAGGAAGTGGATATAATTTCATACCCTCTCTCCTCCCGATTTCTAAATGAGGTTTCGTGCTCGTTTTTTCCTTTTGACACCACTAACAAGTCTCGTGGCACATTTCTAACCTATAATCGAGACTTTTTCGGGTTTTAAAGGAAGTGGATATAATTTCATACCCTCTCTCCTCCCGATTTCTAAACGAGGTTTCGTGCTCGTTTTTTCATTTTGACACCACCAACAAGTCCCGTGGCACATTTCTAACCTATAATCGAGACTTTTTCGGGTTTTAAAGGAAGTGGATATAATTTCATACCCTCTCTCCTCCCGATTTCTAAACGAGGCTTCGCGCTCGTTTTTTCGTTTTGACACAACCAACACGTCTCGTGGCCCTTTTCTAACCTATAATCGAGACTTTTTCGAATTTTCAAGGAAGTGGATATAATTTCATACCCTCTCTCCTCCCGATTTCTAAACGAGGCTTCGCGCTCGTTTTTTCGTTTTGACACAACCAACACGTCTCGTGGCCCATTTCTAACCTATAATCGAGACTTTTTCGGGATTTAAAGGAAGTGGATATAATTTCATAACCTCTCTCCTCACGATTTCTAAATGCGGCTTCGTGCTCGTTTTTTCGTTTTGACACCACCAACACGTCTCGTTGCCCATTTCTAACCTATAATCGAGAATTTTTCAGATTTTAAAGGAAGTGGATATATTTTCATACCCACTCTCCTCCCGATTTCTAAACGAGGCTTCGCGCTCGTTTTTTCGTTTTGACACAACCAACACGTCTCGTGGCCCATTTCTAACCTATAATCGAGACTTTTTCGTGTTTTAAAGGAAGTGGATATAATTTCATACCCTCTCTCCTCCCGATTTCTAAACGAGGCTTCGCGCTCGTTTTTTCGTTTTGACACCACCAACACGTCCCATGGCCCTTTTCAAACCTATAATCTAGATTTTTTCGGGATTTAAAGGAAGTGAATATAATTTCATAACCTCTCTCCTCACGATTTCTAAATGCGGCTTCGTGCTCGTTTTTTCGTTTTGACCCCACCAACACGTCTCGTTGCCCATTAGAACCTATAATCGAGACTTTTTCGGATTTTAAAGGAAGTGGATATATTTTGATACCCACTCTCCTCCCGATTTCTAAACGAGGCTTCGTGCTCATTTTTTCGTTTTGACACCACCAACACATCTCGTGGCCCATTTCTAACCTATAATCGAGACTTTTTCGGGTTTTAAAGGAAGTGAATATAATTTCATACCCTCTCTCCTCCCGATTTCTAAACGAGGCTTCGTGCTCATTTTTTCGTTTTGACACCACCAACAAGTCCTGTGGCCCATTTCTAACCTATAATCGAGACTTTTTCGGGTTTTAAAGGATGTGGATATAATTTCATACCCTCTCTCCTCCCGATTTCTAAACGAGGTTTCGTGCTCGTTTTTTCATTTTGACACCACCAACAAGTCCCGTGGCTTATTTCTAACCTATAATCGAGACTTTTTCGGGTTTTAAAGGAAGTGCATATAATTTCATACCCTCTCTCCTCCCGATTTCTAAACGAGGCTTCGTGCTCGTTTTTTCGTTTTGACACCACCAACAAGTCCCGTGGCCCATTTCAAACCTATAATCTAGACATTTTCGGGTTTTAAAGGAAGTGGATATTATTTCATACCCTCTCTCCTCCCGATTTCTAAACGAGGCTTCGCGCTCGTTTTTTCGTTTTGACACCACCAACACGTCCCGTGGCCCTTTTCAAACCTATAATCGAGACTTTTTCGGGTTTTAAAGGAAGTGGATATAATTTCATACCCTCTCTCCTCCCGATTTCTAAATGAGGTTTCGTGCTCGTTTTTTCATTTTGACACCAACAACAAGTCCCGTGGCTCATTTCTAACCTATAATTGAGACTTTTTCGGGTTTTAAAGGAAGTGGATATAATTTCATACCCTCTCTCCTCGCGATTTCTAAACGCGGCTTCATGCTCTTTTTTTCGTTTTGACACCACCAACACGTCTTGTAGCCCATTTCTAACCTATAATCGAGACTTTTTGGAATTTTCAAGGAAGTCGATATAATTTCATACCCTCTCTCCTCCCGATTTCTAAACGAGGCTTCGCGCTCGTTTTTTCGTTTTGACACAACCAACACATCTCGTGGCCCATTTCTAACCTATAATCAAGACTTTTTCGAGATTTAAAGGAAGTGTATATAATTTCATAACCTCTCTCCTCACGATTTCTAAATGCGGCTTCGTGCTCGTTTTTTCGTTTTGACACCACCAACACGTCTCGTTGCCCATTTCTAACCTATAATCGAGACTTTTTCGGATTTTAAAGGAAGTGAATATTTTTTCAAACCCACTCTCCTCCCGATTTCTAAACGAGGCTTCGAGCTCGTTTTTTCGTTTTGACAAAACCAACACGTCTCGTGGCCCATTTCTAACCTATAATCGAGACTTTTTCGGGTTTTAAAGGAAGTGGATATAATTTCATACCCTCTCTCCTCCCGATTTCTAAACGAGGCTTCGTGCTCGTTTTTTCGTTTTGACACCACCAACATGTCTCGTGGCCCATTTCTAACCTATAATCCAGACTTTTTCTGGTTTTAAAGGAAGTTGATATAATTTCATACCCTCTCTCCTCCCGATTTCTAAACAAGGCTTCGTGCTCATTTTTTCGTTTTGACACCACCAACACGTCCCGTGGCCCTTTTCAAACCTATAATCTAGATTTTTTCGGGTTTTAAAGGAAGTGGATATAATTTCATACCCTCTCTCCTCCCGATTTCTAAACAAGGCTTCGTGCTCATTTTTTCGTTTTGACACCACCAACACATCTCGTGGCCCATTTCTAACCTATAATCGAGACTTTTTCGGGTTTTAAAGGAAGTGGATATAATTTCATACCCTCTCTCCTCCCGATTTCTAAACGAGGTTTCGTGCTCGTTTTTTCATTTTGACACCACCAACAAGTCCCGTGGCACATTTCTAACCTATAATCGAGACTTTTTCGGGTTTTAAAGGAAGTGGATATAATTTCATACCCTCTCTCCTCCCGATTTCTAAACCAGGCTTCGCGCTCGTTTTTTCGTTTTGACACAACCAACATGTCTCGTGGCCCTTTTCAAACCTATAATCGAGACTTTTTCGAATTTTCAAGGAAGTGGATATAATTTCATACCCTCTCTCCTCCCGATTTCTAAACGAGGCTTCACGCTCGTTTTTTCGTTTTGACAGAACCAACACGTCTCGTGGCCCTTTTCTAACCTATAATCGAGACTTTTTCGAATTTTCAAGGAAGTGGATATAATTTTATACCCTCTCTCCTCCCGATTTCTAAACGAGGCTTCGCGCTCGTTTTTTCGTTTTGACACAACCAACACATCTCGTGGCCCATTTCTAACCTATAATCAAGACTTTTTCGTGATTTAAAGGAACTGTATATAATTTCATAACCTCTCTCCTCACGATTTCTAAATGCGGCTTCGTGCTCGTTTTTTCGTTTTGACACCACCAACACGTCTCGTTGCCCATTTCTAACCTATAATCGAGACTTTTTCGGATTTTAAAGGATGTGAATATATTTTCATACCCACTCTCCTCCCGATTTCTAAACGAGGCTTCGAGCTCGTTTTTTCGTTTTGACAAAACCAACACGTCTCGTGGCCCATTTCTAACCTATAATCGAGACTTTTTCGGGTTTTAAAGGAAGTGGATATAATTTCATACCCTCTCTCCTCCCGATTTCTAAACGAGGCTTCGCGCTCGTTTTTTCGTTTTGACACCTCCAACACGTCCCGTGGCCCTTTTCAAACCTATAATCTAGATTTTTTCGGGTTTTAAAGGAAGTGGATATAATTTCATACCCTCTCTCCTCCCGATTTCAAAACAAGGCTTCGCGCTCGTTTTTTCGTTTTGACACCACCAACACATCTCGTGGCCCATTTCTAACCTATAATCGAGACTTTTTCGGGTTTTAAAGGAAGTGGATATAATTTCATACCCTCTCTCCTCCCGATTTCTAAACTGAGTTTCGTGCTCGTTTTTTCCTTTTGACACCACCAACAAGTCCCGTGGCACATTTCTAACCTATAATCGAGACTTTTTCGGGTTTTAAAGGAAGCGGATATAATTTCATACCCTCTCTCCTCCCGATTTCTAAACGAGGCTTCGCGCTCGTTTTTTCGTTTTGACACAACCAACACGTCTCGTGGCCCTTTTCTAACCTATAATCGAGACTTTTTCGAATTTTCAAGGAAGTGGATATTATTTCATACCCTCTCTCCTCCCGATTTCTAAACGAGGCTTCGTGCTCGTTTTTTCATTTTGACACCACCAACACGTCCCGTGACCCTTTTCTAACCTTTAATCGAGACTTTTTCGGGTTTTAAAGGAAGTGGATATAATTTCATACCCTCTCTCATCCTGATTTCTAAACGAGGCATCGTGCTCGTTTTTTCGATTTGACACCACCAACAAGTCCCGTGGCCCATTTCTAACCTATAATCCAGACTTTTTCGGGTTTTAAGGGAAGTGGATATAATCCAGACTTTTTCGGGTTTTAAAGGAAGTGGATATAATTTCATACCCTCTCTCCTCCCGATTTCAAAACGAGGCTTCGCTCTCGTATTTTCGTTTTGACACAACCAACACGTCCCGTGGCCCATTTCTAACCTATAATCGAGACTTTTTCGGGTTTTAAAGGAAGTGGATATAATTTCATACCCTCTCTCCTCCCGATTTCTAAACGAGGCTTCGTGCTCATTTTTTAGTTTTGACACCACCAACAAATCCTGTGGCCCATTTCTAACCTATAATCCAGACTTTTTCGGGTTTTAAAGGAAGTGGATATAATTTCATACCCTCTCTCCTCCCGATTTCTAAATGAGGTTTCGTGCTCGTTTTTTCATTTTGACTCCAACAACAAGTCCCGTGGCTCATTTCTAACCTATAATCGAGACTTTTTCGGGTTTTAAAGGAAGTGGATATAATTTCATACCCTCTCTCCTCCCGATTTATAAACGCGGCTTCATGCTCTTTTTTTCGTTTTGACACCACCAACACGTCTCGTAGCCCATTTCTAACCTATAATCGAGACTTTTTGGAATTTTCAAGGAAGTGGATATAATTTCATACCCTCTCTCCTCCCGATTTCTAAACGAGGCTTCGCGCTCGTTTTTTCGTTTTGACACAACCAACACATCTCGTGGCCCATTTCTAACCTATAATCAAGACTTTTTCGTGATTTAAAGGAAGTGTATATAATTTCATAACCTCTCTCCTCACGATTTCTAAATGCGGCTTCGTGCTCGTTTTTTCGTTTTGACACCACCAACACGTCTCGTTGCCCATTTCTAACCTATAATCGAGACTTTTTCGGATTTTAAAGGAAGTGGATATATTTTCATACCCACTCTCCTCCCGATTTCTAAACGAGGCTTCGCGCTCGTTTTTTCGTTTTGACAAAACCAACACGTCTCGTGGCCCATTTCTAACCTATAAACGAGACTTTTTCGGGTTTTAAAGGAAGTGGATATAATTTCATACCCTCTCTCCTCCCGATTTCTAAACGAGGCTTCGCGCTCGTTTTTTCGTTTTGACACCACCAACACGTCCCGTGGCCCTTTTCAAACCTATAATCTAGATTTTTTCGGGTTTTAAAGGAAGTGGATATAATTTCATACCCTCTCTCCTCCCGATTTCTAAACTAGGCTTCGTGCTCATTTTTTCGTTTTGACACCACCAACACATCTCGTGGCCCATTTCTAACCTATAATCGAGACTTTTTCGGGTTTTAAAGGAAGTGGATATAATTTCATACCCTCTCTCCTCCCGATTTCTAAACGAGGTTTCGTGCTCGTTTTTTCATTTTGACACCACCAACAAGTCCCGTGGCACATTTCTAACCTATAATCGAGACTTTTTCGGGTTTTAAAGGAAGTGGATATAATTTCATACCCTCTCTCCTCCCGATTTCTAAACGAGGCTTCGCGCTCGTTTTTTCGTTTTGACACAACCAACATGTCTCGTGGCCCTTTTCTAACCTATAATCGAGACTTTTTCGAATTTTCAAGGAAGTGGATATAATTTCATACCCTCTCTCCTCCCGATTTCTAAACGAGGTTTCGCGCTCGTTTTTTCGTTTTGACAGAACCAACACGTCTCGTGGCCCTTTTCTAACCTATAATCGAGACTTTTTCGAATTTTCAAGGAAGTGGATATAATTTTATACCCTCTCTCCTCCCGATTTCTAAACGAGGCTTCGCGCTCGTTTTTTCGTTTTGACACAACCAACACATCTCGTGGCCCATTTCTAACCTATAATCGAGACTTTTTCGGGATTTAAAGGAAGTGGATATAATTTCATAACCTCTCTCCTCACGATTTCTAAATACGGCTTCGTGCTCGTTTTTTCGTTTTGACACCACCAACACGTCTCGTTGCCCATTTCTAACCTATAATCGAGACTTTTTCGAATTTTAAAGGAAGTGGATATATTTTCATACCCACTCTGCTCCCGATTTCTAAACGAGGCTTCGCGCTCGTTTTTTCGTTTTGACACAACCAACACGTCTCGTGGCCCTTTTCTAACCTATAATCGAGACTTTTTCGAATTTTCAAGGAAGTGGATATTATTTCATACCCTCTCTCCTTCCGATTTCTAAACGAGGCTTCGTGCTCGTTTTTTCGTTTTGACACCACCAACAAGTCCCGTGGCCCATTTCAAACCTATAATCGAGACATTTTCGGGTTTTAAAGGAAGTGGATATTATTTCATACCCTCTCTCCTCCCGATTTCTAAACGAGGCTTCGTGCTCGTTTTTTCATTTTGACACCACCAACACGTCCCGTGACCCTTTTCTAACCTTTAATCGAGACTTTTTCGGGTTTTAAAGGAAGTGGATATAATTTCATACCCTCTCTCATCCCGATTTCTAAACGAGGCATCGTGCTCGTTTTTTCGATTTGACACCACCAACAAGTCCCGTGGCCCATTTCTAACCTATAATCCAGACTTTTTGGAATTTTCAAGGAAGTGGATATAATTTCATACCCTCTCTCCTCCCGATTTCTAAACGAGGCTTCCCGCTCGTTTTTTCATTTTGACACCACCAACACGTCCCGTGGCCCTTTTCAAACCTATAATCGAGACTTATTCGGGTTTTAAAGGAAGTGGATATAATTTCATACCCTCTCTCCTCCCGATTTCTAAATGAGGTTTCGAGCTCGTTTTTTCCTTTTGACACACCAACACGTCTCGTAGCCCATTTCTAACCTATAATCGAGACTTTTTCGGATTTTAAAGGAAGTGGATATATTTTCATACCCACTCTCCTCCCGATTTCTAAACGAGGCTTCGCGCTCGTTTTTTCGTTTTGACAAAACCAACACGTCTCGTGGCCCATTTCTAACCTATAAACGAGACTTTTTCGGGTTTTAAAGGAAGTGGATATAATTTCATACCCTCTCTCCTCCCGATTTCTAAACGAGGCTTCGCGCTCGTTTTTTCGTTTTGACACCACCAACACGTCCCGTGGCCCTTTTCAAACCTATAATCTAGATTTTTTCGGGTTTTAAAGGAAGTGGATATAATTTCATACCCTCTCTCCTCCCGATTTCTAAACAAGGCTTCGTGCTCATTTTTTCGTTTTGACACCACCAACACATCTCGTGGCCCATTTCTAACCTATAATCGAGACTTTTTCGGGTTTTAAAGGAAGTGGATATAATTTCATACCCTCTCTCCTCCCGATTTCTAAACGAGGTTTCGTGCTCGTTTTTTCATTTTGACACCACCAACAAGTCCCGTGGCACATTTCTAACCTATAATCGAGACTTTTTCGGGTTTTAAAGGAAGTGGATATAATTTCATACCCTCTCTCCTCCCGATTTCTAAACCAGGCTTCGCGCTCGTTTTTTCGTTTTGACACAACCAACATGTCTCGTGGCCCTTTTCAAACCTATAATCGAGACTTTTTCGAATTTTCAAGGAAGTGGATATAATTTCATACCCTCTCTCCTCCCGATTTCTAAACGAGGCTTCACGCTCGTTTTTTCGTTTTGACAGAACCAACACGTCTCGTGGCCCTTTTCTAACCTATAATCGAGACTTTTTCGAATTTTCAAGGAAGTGGATATAATTTTATACCCTCTCTCCTCCCGATTTCTAAACGAGGCTTCGCGCTCGTTTTTTCGTTTTGACACAACCAACACATCTCGTGGCCCATTTCTAACCTATAATCAAGACTTTTTCGTGATTTAAAGGAACTGTATATAATTTCATAACCTCTCTCCTCACGATTTCTAAATGCGGCTTCGTGCTCGTTTTTTCGTTTTGACACCACCAACACGTCTCGTTGCCCATTTCTAACCTATAATCGAGACTTTTTCGGATTTTAAAGGATGTGAATATATTTTCATACCCACTCTCCTCCCGATTTCTAAACGAGGCTTCGAGCTCGTTTTTTCGTTTTGACAAAACCAACACGTCTCGTGGCCCATTTCTAACCTATAATCGAGACTTTTTCGGGTTTTAAAGGAAGTGGATATAATTTCATACCCTCTCTCCTCCCGATTTCTAAACGAGGCTTCGCGCTCGTTTTTTCGTTTTGACACCTCCAACACGTCCCGTGGCCCTTTTCAAACCTATAATCTAGATTTTTTCGGGTTTTAAAGGAAGTGGATATAATTTCATACCCTCTCTCCTCCCGATTTCAAAACAAGGCTTCGCGCTCGTTTTTTCGTTTTGACACCACCAACACATCTCGTGGCCCATTTCTAACCTATAATCGAGACTTTTTCGGGTTTTAAAGGAAGTGGATATAATTTCATACCCTCTCTCCTCCCGATTTCTAAACTGAGTTTCGTGCTCGTTTTTTCCTTTTGACACCACCAACAAGTCCCGTGGCACATTTCTAACCTATAATCGAGACTTTTTCGGGTTTTAAAGGAAGCGGATATAATTTCATACCCTCTCTCCTCCCGATTTCTAAACGAGGCTTCGCGCTCGTTTTTTCGTTTTGACACAACCAACACGTCTCGTGGCCCTTTTCTAACCTATAATCGAGACTTTTTCGAATTTTCAAGGAAGTGGATATTATTTCATACCCTCTCTCCTCCCGATTTCTAAACGAGGCTTCGTGCTCGTTTTTTCATTTTGACACCACCAACACGTCCCGTGACCCTTTTCTAACCTTTAATCGAGACTTTTTCGGGTTTTAAAGGAAGTGGATATAATTTCATACCCTCTCTCATCCTGATTTCTAAACGAGGCATCGTGCTCGTTTTTTCGATTTGACACCACCAACAAGTCCCGTGGCCCATTTCTAACCTATAATCCAGACTTTTTCGGGTTTTAAGGGAAGTGGATATAATCCAGACTTTTTCGGGTTTTAAAGGAAGTGGATATAATTTCATACCCTCTCTCCTCCCGATTTCAAAACGAGGCTTCGCTCTCGTATTTTCGTTTTGACACAACCAACACGTCCCGTGGCCCATTTCTAACCTATAATCGAGACTTTTTCGGGTTTTAAAGGAAGTGGATATAATTTCATACCCTCTCTCCTCCCGATTTCTAAACGAGGCTTCGTGCTCATTTTTTAGTTTTGACACCACCAACAAATCCTGTGGCCCATTTCTAACCTATAATCCAGACTTTTTCGGGTTTTAAAGGAAGTGGATATAATTTCATACCCTCTCTCCTCCCGATTTCTAAATGAGGTTTCGTGCTCGTTTTTTCATTTTGACTCCAACAACAAGTCCCGTGGCTCATTTCTAACCTATAATCGAGACTTTTTCGGGTTTTAAAGGAAGTGGATATAATTTCATACCCTCTCTCCTCCCGATTTATAAACGCGGCTTCATGCTCTTTTTTTCGTTTTGACACCACCAACACGTCTCGTAGCCCATTTCTAACCTATAATCGAGACTTTTTGGAATTTTCAAGGAAGTGGATATAATTTCATACCCTCTCTCCTCCCGATTTCTAAACGAGGCTTCGCGCTCGTTTTTTCGTTTTGACACAACCAACACATCTCGTGGCCCATTTCTAACCTATAATCAAGACTTTTTCGTGATTTAAAGGAAGTGTATATAATTTCATAACCTCTCTCCTCACGATTTCTAAATGCGGCTTCGTGCTCGTTTTTTCGTTTTGACACCACCAACACGTCTCGTTGCCCATTTCTAACCTATAATCGAGACTTTTTCGGATTTTAAAGGAAGTGGATATATTTTCATACCCACTCTCCTCCCGATTTCTAAACGAGGCTTCGCGCTCGTTTTTTCGTTTTGACAAAACCAACACGTCTCGTGGCCCATTTCTAACCTATAAACGAGACTTTTTCGGGTTTTAAAGGAAGTGGATATAATTTCATACCCTCTCTCCTCCCGATTTCTAAACGAGGCTTCGCGCTCGTTTTTTCGTTTTGACACCACCAACACGTCCCGTGGCCCTTTTCAAACCTATAATCTAGATTTTTTCGGGTTTTAAAGGAAGTGGATATAATTTCATACCCTCTCTCCTCCCGATTTCTAAACTAGGCTTCGTGCTCATTTTTTCGTTTTGACACCACCAACACATCTCGTGGCCCATTTCTAACCTATAATCGAGACTTTTTCGGGTTTTAAAGGAAGTGGATATAATTTCATACCCTCTCTCCTCCCGATTTCTAAACGAGGTTTCGTGCTCGTTTTTTCATTTTGACACCACCAACAAGTCCCGTGGCACATTTCTAACCTATAATCGAGACTTTTTCGGGTTTTAAAGGAAGTGGATATAATTTCATACCCTCTCTCCTCCCGATTTCTAAACGAGGCTTCGCGCTCGTTTTTTCGTTTTGACACAACCAACATGTCTCGTGGCCCTTTTCTAACCTATAATCGAGACTTTTTCGAATTTTCAAGGAAGTGGATATAATTTCATACCCTCTCTCCTCCCGATTTCTAAACGAGGTTTCGCGCTCGTTTTTTCGTTTTGACAGAACCAACACGTCTCGTGGCCCTTTTCTAACCTATAATCGAGACTTTTTCGAATTTTCAAGGAAGTGGATATAATTTTATACCCTCTCTCCTCCCGATTTCTAAACGAGGCTTCGCGCTCGTTTTTTCGTTTTGACACAACCAACACATCTCGTGGCCCATTTCTAACCTATAATCGAGACTTTTTCGGGATTTAAAGGAAGTGGATATAATTTCATAACCTCTCTCCTCACGATTTCTAAATACGGCTTCGTGCTCGTTTTTTCGTTTTGACACCACCAACACGTCTCGTTGCCCATTTCTAACCTATAATCGAGACTTTTTCGAATTTTAAAGGAAGTGGATATATTTTCATACCCACTCTGCTCCCGATTTCTAAACGAGGCTTCGCGCTCGTTTTTTCGTTTTGACACAACCAACACGTCTCGTGGCCCTTTTCTAACCTATAATCGAGACTTTTTCGAATTTTCAAGGAAGTGGATATTATTTCATACCCTCTCTCCTTCCGATTTCTAAACGAGGCTTCGTGCTCGTTTTTTCGTTTTGACACCACCAACAAGTCCCGTGGCCCATTTCAAACCTATAATCGAGACATTTTCGGGTTTTAAAGGAAGTGGATATTATTTCATACCCTCTCTCCTCCCGATTTCTAAACGAGGCTTCGTGCTCGTTTTTTCATTTTGACACCACCAACACGTCCCGTGACCCTTTTCTAACCTTTAATCGAGACTTTTTCGGGTTTTAAAGGAAGTGGATATAATTTCATACCCTCTCTCATCCCGATTTCTAAACGAGGCATCGTGCTCGTTTTTTCGATTTGACACCACCAACAAGTCCCGTGGCCCATTTCTAACCTATAATCCAGACTTTTTGGAATTTTCAAGGAAGTGGATATAATTTCATACCCTCTCTCCTCCCGATTTCTAAACGAGGCTTCCCGCTCGTTTTTTCATTTTGACACCACCAACACGTCCCGTGGCCCTTTTCAAACCTATAATCGAGACTTATTCGGGTTTTAAAGGAAGTGGATATAATTTCATACCCTCTCTCCTCCCGATTTCTAAATGAGGTTTCGAGCTCGTTTTTTCCTTTTGACACACCAACACGTCTCGTAGCCCATTTCTAACCTATAATCGAGACTTTTTCGGATTTTAAAGGAAGTGGATATATTTTCATACCCACTCTCCTCCCGATTTCTAAACGAGGCTTCGCGCTCGTTTTTTCGTTTTGACAAAACCAACACGTCTCGTGGCCCATTTCTAACCTATAAACGAGACTTTTTCGGGTTTTAAAGGAAGTGGATATAATTTCATACCCTCTCTCCTCCCGATTTCTAAACGAGGCTTCGCGCTCGTTTTTTCGTTTTGACACCACCAACACGTCCCGTGGCCCTTTTCAAACCTATAATCTAGATTTTTTCGGGTTTTAAAGGAAGTGGATATAATTTCATACCCTCTCTCCTCCCGATTTCTAAACTAGGCTTCGTGCTCATTTTTTCGTTTTGACACCACCAACACATCTCGTGGCCCATTTCTAACCTATAATCGAGACTTTTTCGGGTTTTAAAGGAAGTGGATATAATTTCATACCCTCTCTCCTCCCGATTTCTAAACTAGGCTTCGTGCTCGTTTTTTCATTTTGACACCACCAACAAGTCCCGTGGCACATTTCTAACCTATAATCGAGACTTTTTCGGGTTTTAAAGGAAGTGGATATAATTTCATACCCTCTCTCCTCCCGATTTCTAAACGAGGCTTCGCGCTCGTTTTTTCGTTTTGACACAACCAACATGTCTCGTGGCCCTTTTCTAACCTATAATCGAGACTTTTTCGAATTTTCAAGGAAGTGGATATAATTTCATACCCTCTCTCCTCCCGATTTCTAAACGAGGCTTCGCGCTCGTTTTTTCGTTTTGACAGAACCAACATGTCTCGTGGCCCTTTTCTAACCTATAATCGAGACTTTTTCGAATTTTCAAGGAAGTGGATATAATTTTATACCCTCTCTCCTCCCGATTTCTAAACGAGGCTTCGCGCTCGTTTTTTCGTTTTGACACAACCAACACATCTCGTGGCCCATTTCTAACCTATAATCGAGACTTTTTCGGGATTTAAAGGAAGTGGATATAATTTCATAACCTCTCTCCTCACGATTTCTAAATACGGCTTCGTGCTCGTTTTTTCGTTTTGACACCACCAACACGTCTCGTTGCCCATTTCTAACCTATAATCGAGACTTTTTCGAATTTTAAAGGAAGTGGATATATTTTCATACCCACTCTCCTCCCGATTTCTAAACGAGGCTTCGCGCTCGTTTTTTCGTTTTGACACAACCAACACGTCTCGTGGCCCATTTCTAACCTATAATCGAGACTTTTTCGGGTTTTAAAGGAAGTGGATATAATTTCATACCCTCTCTCCTCCCGATTTCTAAACGAGGCTTCCCGCTCGTTTTTTCATTTTGACACCACCAACACGTCCCGTGGCCCTTTTCAAACCTATAATCGAGACTTATTCGGGTTTTAAAGGAAGTGGATATAATTTCATACCCTCTCTCCTCCCGATTTCTAAATGAGGTTTCGAGCTCGTTTTTTCCTTTTGACACACCAACACGTCTCGTAGCCCATTTCTAACCTATAATCGAGACTTTTTGGAATTTTCAAGGAAGTGGATATAATTTCATACCCTCTCTCCTCCCGATTTCTAAATGAGGCTTCACGCTCGTTTTTTCGTTTTGACACAACCAACACATCTCGTGGCCCATTTCTAACCTATAATCAATACTTTTTCGTGATTTAAAGGAAGTGTATATAATTTCATAACCTCTCTCCTCACGATTTCTAAATGCGGCTTCGTGCTCGTTTTTTCGTTTTGACACCACCAACACGTCTCGTTGCCCATTTCTAACCTATAATCGAGACTTTTTCGGATTTTAAAGGAAGTGGATATATTTTCATACCCACTCTCCTCCCGATTTCTAAACGAGGCTTCGCGCTCGTTTTTTCGTTTTGACAAAACCAACACGTCTCGTGGCCCATTTCTAACCTATAAACGAGACTTTTTCGGGTTTTAAAGGAAGTGGATATAATTTCATACCCTCTCTCCTCCCGATTTCTAAACGAGGCTTCGCGCTCGTTTTTTCGTTTTGACACCACCAACACGTCCCGTGGCCCTTTTCAAACCTATAATCTAGATTTTTTCGGGTTTTAAAGGAAGTGGATATAATTTCATACCCTCTCTCCTCCCGATTTCTAAACTAGGCTTCGTGCTCGTTTTTTCGTTTTGACACCACCAACACATCTCGTGGCCCATTTCTAACCTATAATCGAGACTTTTTCGGGTTTTAAAGGAAGTGGATATAATTTCATACCCTCTCTCCTCCCGATTTCTAAACGAGGTTTCGTGCTCGTTTTTTCATTTTGACACCACCAACAAGTCCCGTGGCACATTTCTAACCTATAATCGAGACTTTTTCGGGTTTTAAAGGAAGTGGATATAATTTCATACCCTCTCTCCTCCCGATTTCTAAACGAGGCTTCGCGCTCGTTTTTTCGTTTTGACACAACCAACATGTCTCGTGGCCCTTTTCTAACCTATAATCGAGACTTTTTCGAATTTTCAAGGAAGTGGATATAATTTCATACCCTCTCTCCTCCCGATTTCTAAACGAGGCTTCGCGCTCGTTTTTTCGTTTTGACAGAACCAACATGTCTCGTGGCCCTTTTCTAACCTATAATCGAGACTTTTTCGAATTTTCAAGGAAGTGGATATAATTTTATACCCTCTCTCCTCCCGATTTCTAAACGAGGCTACGCGCTCGTTTTTTCGTTTTGACACAACCAACACATCTCGTGGCCCATTTCTAACCTATAATCGAGACTTTTTCGGGATTTAAAGGAAGTGGATATAATTTCATAACCTCTCTCCTCACGATTTCTAAATACGGCTTCGTGCTCGTTTTTTCGTTTTGACACCACCAACACGTCTCGTTGCCCATTTCTAACCTATAATCGAGACTTTTTCGAATTTTAAAGGAAGTGGATATATTTTCATACCCACTCTCCTCCCGATTTCTAAACGAGGCTTCGCGCTCGTTTTTTCGTTTTGACACAACCAACACGTCTCGTGGCCCATTTCTAACCTATAATCGAGACTTTTTCGGGTTTTAAAGGAAGTGGATATAATTTCATACCCTCTCTCCTCCCGATTTCTAAACGAGGCTTCCCGCTCGTTTTTTCATTTTGACACCACCAACACGTCCCGTGGCCCTTTTCAAACCTATAATCGAGACTTATTCGGGTTTTAAAGGAAGTGGATATAATTTCATACCCTCTCTCCTCCCGATTTCTAAATGAGGTTTCGAGCTCGTTTTTTCCTTTTGACACACCAACACGTCTCGTAGCCCATTTCTAACCTATAATCGAGACTTTTTGGAATTTTCAAGGAAGTGGATATAATTTCATACCCTCTCTCCTCCCGATTTCTAAACGAGGCTTCGCGCTCGTTTTTTCGTTTTGACACAACCAACACATCTCGTGGCCCATTTCTAACCTATAATCAAGACTTTTTCGTGATTTAAAGGAAGTGTATATAATTTCATAACCTCTCTCCTCACGATTTCTAAATGCGGCTTCGTGCTCGTTTTTTCGTTTTGACACCACCAACACGTCTCGTTGCCCATTTCTAACCTATAATCGAGACTTTTTCGGATTTTAAAGGAAGTGGATATATTTTCATACCCACTCTCCTCCCGATTTCTAAACGAGGCTTCGCGCTCGTTTTTTCGTTTTGACAAAACCAACACGTCTCGTGGCCCATTTCTAACCTATAAACGAGACTTTTTCGGGTTTTAAAGGAAGTGGATATAATTTCATACCCTCTCTCCTCCCGATTTCTAAACGAGGCTTCGCGCTCGTTTTTTCGTTTTGACACCACCAACACGTCCCGTGGCCCTTTTCAAACCTATAATCTAGATTTTTTCGGGTTTTAAAGGAAGTGGATATAATTTCATACCCTCTCTCCTCCCGATTTCTAAACTAGGCTTCGTGCTCATTTTTTCGTTTTGACACCACCAACACATCTCGTGGCCCATTTCTAACCTATAATCGAGACTTTTTCGGGTTTTAAAGGAAGTGGATATAATTTCATACCCTCTCTCCTCCCGATTTCTAAACGAGGTTTCGTGCTCGTTTTTTCATTTTGACACCACCAACAAGTCCCGTGGCACATTTCTAACCTATAATCGAGACTTTTTCGGGTTTTAAAGGAAGTGGATATAATTTCATACCCTCTCTCCTCCCGATTTCTAAACGAGGCTTCGCGCTCGTTTTTTCGTTTTGACACAACCAACACGTCTCGTGGCCCTTTTCTAACCTATAATCGAGACTTTTTCGAATTTTCAAGGAAGTGGATATTATTTCATACCCTCTCTCCTTCCGATTTCTAAACGAGGATTCGTGCTCGTTTTTTCGTTTTGACACCACCAACAAGTCCCGTGGCCCATTTCAAACCTATAATCGAGACATTTTCGGGTTTTAAGGGAAGTGGATATTATTTCATACCCTCTCTCCTCCCGACTTCTAAACGAGGCATCGTGCTCGTTTTTTCGATTTGACACCACCAACAAGTCCCGTGGCCCATTTCTAACCTATAATCCAGACTTTTTCGGGTTTTAAGGGAAGTGGATATAATTCAGACTTTTTCGGGTTTTAAAGGAAGTGGATATAATTTCATACCCTCTCTCCTCCCGATTTCAAAACGAGGCTTCGCTCTCGTATTTTCGTTTTGACACAACCAACACGTCCCGTGGCCCATTTCTAACCTATAATCGAGACTTTTTCGGGTTTTAAAGGAAGTGGATATAATTTCATACCCTCTCTCCTCCCGATTTCTAAACGAGGCTTCGTGCTCATTTTTTAGTTTTGACACCACCAACAAGTCCTGTGGCCCATTTCTAACCTATAATCCAGACTTTTTCGGGTTTTAAAGGAAGTGGATATAATTTCATACCCTCTCTCCTCCCGATTTCTAAATGAGGTTTCGTGCTCGTTTTTTCATTTTGACTCCAACAACAAGTCCCGTGGCTCATTTCTAACCTATAATCGAGACTTTTTCGGGTTTTAAAGGAAGTGGATATAATTTCATACCCTCTCTCCTCCCGATTTCTAAACTGAGTTTCGTGCTCGTTTTTTCCTTTTGACACCACCAACAATTCCCGTGGCACATTTCTAACCTATAATCGAGACTTTTTCGGGTTTTAAAGGAAGTGGATATAATTTCATACCCTCTCTCCTCCCGATTTCTAAACGAGGCTTCGCGCTCGTTTTTTCGTTTTGACACAACCAACACGTCTCGTGGCCCTTTTCTAACCTATAATCGAGACTTTTTCGAATTTTCAAGGAAGTGGATATTATTTCATACCCTCTCTCCTTCCGATTTCTAAACGAGGCTTCGTGCTCGTTTTTTCGTTTTGACACCACCAACAAGTCCCGTGGCCCATTTCAAACCTATAATCGAGACATTTTCGGGTTTTAAGGGAAGTGGATATTATTTCATACCCTCTCTCCTCCCGATTTCTAAACGAGGCTTCGTGCTCGTTTTTTCATTTTGACACCACCAACACGTCCCGTGACCCTTTTCTAACCTTTAATCGAGACTTTTTCGGGTTTTAAAGGAAGTGGATATAATTTCATACCCTCTCTCATCCCGATTTCTAAACGAGGCATCGTGCTCGTTTTTTCGATTTGACACCACCAACAAGTCCCGTGGCCCATTTCTAACCTATAATCCAGACTTTTTCGGGTTTTAAGGGAAGTGGATATAATCCAGACTTTTTCGGGTTTTAAAGGAAGTGGATATAATTTCATACCCTCTCTCCTCCCGATTTCAAAACGAGGCTTCGCTCTCGTATTTTCGTTTTGACACAACCAACACGTCCCGTGGCCCATTTCTAACCAATAATCGAGACTTTTTCGGGTTTTAAAGGAAGTGGATATAATTTCATACCCTCTCTCCTCCCGATTTCTAAACGAGGCTTCGTGCTCATTTTTTAGTTTTGACACCACCAACAAGTCCTGTGGCCCATTTCTAACCTATAATCCAGACTTTTTCGGGTTTTAAAGGAAGTGGATATAATTTCATACCCTCTCTCCTCCCGATTTCTAAATGAGGTTTCGTGCTCGTTTTTTCATTTTGACTCCAACAACAAGTCCCGTGGCTCATTTCTAACCTATAATCGAGACTTTTTCGGGTTTTAAAGGAAGTGGATATAATTTCATACCCTCTCTCCTCCCGATTTCTAAACTGAGTTTCGTGCTCGTTTTTTCGTTTTGACACCACCAACACGTCCCGTGGCCCTTTTCAAACCTATAATCTAGATTTTTTCGGGTTTTAAAGGAAGTGGATATAATTTCATACCCTCTCTCCTCCCGATTTCTAAACTAGGCTTCGTGCTCATTTTTTCGTTTTGACACCACCAACACATCTCGTGGCCCATTTCTAACCTATAATCGAGACTTTTTCGGGTTTTAAAGGAAGTGGATATAATTTCATACCCTCTCTCCTCCCGATTTCTAAACGAGGTTTCGTGCTCGTTTTTTCATTTTGACACCACCAACAAGTCCCGTGGCACATTTCTAACCTATAATCGAGACTTTTTCGGGTTTTAAAGGAAGTGGATATAATTTCATACCCTCTCTCCTCCCGATTTCTAAACGAGGCTTCGCGCTCGTTTTTTCGTTTTGACACAACCAACATGTCTCGTGGCCCTTTTCTAACCTATAATCGAGACTTTTTCGAATTTTCAAGGAAGTGGATATAATTTCATACCCTCTCTCCTCCCGATTTCTAAACGAGGCTTCGCGCTCGTTTTTTCGTTTTGACAGAACCAACACGTCTCGTGGCCCTTTTCTAACCTATAATCGAGACTTTTTCGAATTTTCAAGGAAGTGGATATAATTTTATACCCTCTCTCCTCCCGATTTCTAAACGAGGCTTCGCGCTCGTTTTTTCGTTTTGACACAACCAACACATCTCGTGGCCCATTTCTAACCTATAATCGAGACTTTTTCGGGATTTAAAGGAAGTGGATATAATTTCATAACCTCTCTCCTCATGATTTCTAAATACGGCTTCGTGCTCGTTTTTTCGTTTTGACACCACCAACACGTCTCGTTGCCCATTTCTAACCTATAATCGAGACTTTTTCGAATTTTAAAGGAAGTGGATATATTTTCATACCCACTCTCCTCCCGATTTCTAAACGAGGCTTCGCGCTCGTTTTTTCGTTTTGACACAACCAACACGTCTCGTGGCCCATTTCTAACCTATAATCGAGACTTTTTCGGGTTTTAAAGGAAGTGGATATAATTTCATACCCTCTCTCCTCCCGATTTCTAAACGAGGCTTCCCGCTCGTTTTTTCATTTTGACACCACCAACACGTCCCGTGGCCCTTTTCAAACCTATAATCGAGACTTATTCGGGTTTTAAAGGAAGTGGATATAATTTCATGCCCTCTCTCCTCCCGATTTCTAAATGAGGTTTCGAGCTCGTTTTTTCCTTTTGACACCACCAACACGTCTCGTAGCCCATTTCTAACCTATAATCGAGACTTTTTGGAATTTTCAAGGAAGTGGATATAATTTCATACCCTCTCTCCTCCCGATTTCTAAACGAGGCTTCGCGCTCGTTTTTTCGTTTTGACACAACCAACACATCTCGTGGCCCATTTCTAACCTATAATCAAGACTTTTTCGTGATTTAAAGGAAGTGTATATAATTTCATAACCTCTCTCCTCACGATTTCTAAATGCGGCTTCGTGCTCGTTTTTTCGTTTTGACACCACCAACACGTCTCGTTGCCCATTTCTAACCTATAATCGAGACTTTTTCGGATTTTAAAGGAAGTGGATATATTTTCATACCCACTCTCCTCCCGATTTCTAAACGAGGCTTCGCGCTCGTTTTTTCGTTTTGACAAAACCAACACGTCTCGTGGCCCATTTCTAACCTATAAACGAGACTTTTTCGGGTTTTAAAGGAAGTGGATATAATTTCATACCCTCTCTCCTCCCGATTTCTAAACGAGGCTTCGCGCTCGTTTTTTCGTTTTGACACCACCAACACGTCCCGTGGCCCTTTTCAAACCTATAATCTAGATTTTTTCGGGTTTTAAAGGAAGTGGATATAATTTCATACCCTCTCTCCTCCCGATTTCTAAACTAGGCTTCGTGCTCATTTTTTCGTTTTGACACCACCAACACATCTCGTGGCCCATTTCTAACCTATAATCGAGACTTTTTCGGGTTTTAAAGGAAGTGGATATAATTTCATACCCTCTCTCCTCCCGATTTCTAAACGAGGTTTCGTGCTCGTTTTTTCATTTTGACACCACCAACAAGTCCCGTGGCACATTTCTAACCTATAATCGAGACTTTTTCGGGTTTTAAAGGATGTGGATATAATTTCATACCCTCTCTCCTCCCGATTTCTAAACGAGGCTTCGCGCTCGTTTTTTCGTTTTGACACAACCAACATGTCTCGTGGCCCTTTTCTAACCTATAATCGAGACTTTTTCGAATTTTCAAGGAAGTGGATATAATTTCATACCCTCTCTCCTCCCGATTTCTAAACGAGGCTTCGCGCTCGTTTTTTCGTTTTGACAGAACCAACATGTCTCGTGGCCCTTTTCTAACCTATAATCGAGACTTTTTCGAATTTTCAAGGAAGTGGATATAATTTTATACCCTCTCTCCTCCCGATTTCTAAACGAGGCTTCGCGCTCGTTTTTTCGTTTTGACACAACCAACACATCTCGTGGCCCATTTCTAACCCATAATCGAGACTTTTTCGGGATTTAAAAGAAGTGGATATAATTTCATAACCTCTCTCCTCACGATTTCTAAATACGGCTTCGTGCTCGTTTTTTCGTTTTGACACCACCAACACGTCTCGTTGCCCATTCCTAACCTATAATCGAGACTTTTTCGAATTTTAAAGGAAGTGGATATATTTTCATACCCACTCTCCTCCCGATTTCTAAACGAGGCTTCGCGCTCGTTTTTTCGTTTTGACACAACCAACACGTCTCGTGGCCCATTTCTAACCTATAATCGAGACTTTTTCGGGTTTTAAAGGAAGTGGATATAATTTCATACCCTCTCTCCTCCCGATTTCTAAACGAGGCTTCCCGCTCGTTTTTTCATTTTGACACCACCAACACGTCCCGTGGCCCTTTTCAAACCTATAATCGAGACTTATTCGGGTTTTAAAGGAAGTGGATATAATTTCATACCCTCTCTCCTCCCGATTTCTAAATGAGGTTTCGAGCTCGTTTTTTCCTTTTGACACCACCAACAAGTCCCGTGGCACATTTCTAACCTATAATCGAGACTTTTTCGGGTTTTAAAGGAAGTGGATATAATTTCATACCCTCTCTCCTCCCGATTTCTAAACGAGGCTTCGCGCTCGTTTTTTCGTTTTGACACAACCAACACGTCTCGTGGCCCTTTTCTAACCTATAATCGAGACTTTTTCGAATTTTCAAGGAAGTGGATATTATTTCATACCCTCTCTCCTTCCGATTTCTAAACGAGGCTTCGTGCTCGTTTTTTCGTTTTCACACCACCAACAAGTCCCGTGGCCCATTTCAAACCTATAATCGAGACATTTTCGGGTTTTAAGGGAAGTGGATATTATTTCATACCCTCTCTCCTCCCGACTTCTAAACGAGGCTTCGTGCTCGTTTTTTCATTTTGACACCACCAACACGTCCCGTGACCCTTTTCTAACCTTTAATCGAGACTTTTTCGGGTTTTAAAGGAAGTGGATATAATTTCATACCCTCTCTCATCCCGATTTCTAAACGAGGCATAGTGCTCGTTTTTTCGATTTGACACCACCAACAAGTCCCGTGGCCCATTTCTAACCTATAATCCAGACTTTTTCGGGTTTTAAGGGAAGTGGATATAATTCAGACTTTTTCGGGTTTTAAAGGAAGTGGATATAATTTCATACCCTCTCTCCTCCCGATTTCAAAACGAGGCTTCGCTCTCGTATTTTCGTTTTGACACAACCAACACGTCCCGTGGCCCATTTCAAACCTATAATCGAGACTTTTTCGGGTTTTAAAGGAAGTGGATATAATTTCATACCCTCTCTCCTCCCGATTTCTAAACGAGGCTTCGTGCTCATTTTTTAGTTTTGACACCACCAACAAGTCCTGTGGCCCATTTCTAACCTATAATCCAGACTTTTTCGGGTTTTAAAGAAAGTGGATATAATTTCATACCCTCTCTCCTCCCGATTTCTAAATGAGGTTTCGTGCTCGTTTTTTCATTTTGACTCCAACAACAAGTCCCGTGGCTCATTTCTAACCTATAATCGAGACTTTTTCGGGTTTTAAAGGAAGTGGATATAATTTCATACCCTCTCTCCTCCCGATTTCTAAACTGAGTTTCGTGCTCGTTTTTTCCTTTTGACACCACCAACAATTCCCGTGGCACATTTCTAACCTATAATCGAGACTTTTTCGGGTTTTAAAGGAAGTGGATATAATTTCATACCCTCTCTCCTCCCGATTTCTAAACGAGGCTTCGCGCTCGTTTTTTCGTTTTGACACAACCAACACGTCTCGTGGCCCTTTTCTAACCTATAATCGAGACTTTTTCGAATTTTCAAGGAAGTGGATATTATTTCATACCCTCTCTCCTTCCGATTTCTAAACGAGGCTTCGTGCTCGTTTTTTCGTTTTGACACCACCAACAAGTCCCGTGGCCCATTTCAAACCTATAATCGAGACATTTTCGGGTTTTAAGGGAAGTGGATATTATTTCATACCCTCTCTCCTCCCGATTTCTAAACGAGGCTTCGTGCTCGTTTTTTCATTTTGACACCACCAACACGTCCCGTGACCCTTTTCTAACCTTTAATCGAGACTTTTTCGGGTTTTAAAGGAAGTGGATATAATTTCATACCCTCTCTCATCCCGATTTCTAAACGAGGCATCGTGCTCGTTTTTTCGATTTGACACCACCAACAAGTCCCGTGGCCCATTTCTAACCTATAATCCAGACTTTTTCGGGTTTTAAGGGAAGTGGATATAATTCAGACTTTTACGGGTTTTAAAGGAAGTGGATATAATTTCATACCCTCTCTCCTCCCGATTTCAAAACGAGGCTTCGCTCTCGTATTTTCGTTTTGACACAACCAACACGTCCCGTGGCCCATTTCTAACCTATAATCGAGACTTTTTCGGGTTTTAAAGGAAGTGGATATAATTTCATACCCTCTCTCCTCCCGATTTCTAAACGAGGCTTCGTGCTCATTTTTTAGTTTTGACAACACCAACAAGTCCTGTGGCCCATTTCTAACCTATAATCCAGACTTTTTCGGGTTTTAAAGGAAGTGGATATAATTTCATACCCTCTCTCCTCCCGATTTCTAAATGAGGTTTCGTGCTCGTTTTTTCATTTTGACTCCAACAACAAGTCCCGTGGCTCATTTCTAACCTATAATCGAGACTTTTTCGGGTTTTAAAGGAAGTGGATATAATTTCATACCCTCTCTCCTCCCGATTTCTAAACTGAGTTTCGTGCTCGTTTTTTCCTTTTGACACCACCAACAATTCCCGTGGCACATTTCTAACCTATAATCGAGACTTTTTCGGGTTTTAAAGGAAGTGGATATAATTTCATACCCTCTCTCCTCCCGATTTCTAAACGAGGCTTCGCGCTCGTTTTTTCGTTTTGACACAACCAACACGTCTCGTGGCCCTTTTCTAACCTATAATCGAGACTTTTTCGAATTTTCAAGGAAGTGGATATTATTTCATACCCTCTCTCCTTCCGATTTCTAAACGAGGCTTCGTGCTCGTTTTTTCGTTTTGACACCACCAACAAGTCCCGTGGCCCATTTCAAACCTATAATCGAGACATTTTCGGGTTTTAAGGGAAGTGGATATTATTTCATACCCTCTCTCCTCCCGATTTCTAAACGAGGCTTCGTGCTCGTTTTTTCATTTTGACACCACCAACACGTCCCGTGACCCTTTTCTAACCTTTAATCGAGACTTTTTCGGGTTTTAAAGGAAGTGGATATAATTTCATACCCTCTCTCATCCCGATTTCTAAACGAGGCATCGTGCTCGTTTTTTCGATTTGACACCACCAACAAGTCCCGTGGCCCATTTCTAACCTATAATCCAGACTTTTTCGGGTTTTAAGGGAAGTGGATATAATCCAGACTTTTTCGGGTTTTAAGGGAAGTGGATATAATTTCATACCCTCTCTCCTCCCGATTTCAAAACGAGGCTTCGCTCTCGTATTTTCGTTTTGACACAACCAACACGTCCCGTGGCCCATTTCTAACCAATAATCGAGACTTTTTCGGGTTTTAAAGGAAGTGGATATAATTTCATACCCTCTCTCCTCCCGATTTCTAAACGAGGCTTCGTGCTCATTTTTTAGTTTTGACACCACCAACAAGTCCTGTGGCCCATTTCTAACCTATAATCCAGACTTTTTCGGGTTTTAAAGGAAGTGGATATAATTTCATACCCTCTCTCCTCCCGATTTCTAAATGAGGTTTCGTGCTCGTTTTTTCATTTTGACTCCAACAACAAGTCCCGTGGCTCATTTCTAACCTATAATCGAGACTTTTTCGGGTTTTAAAGGAAGTGGATATAATTTCAAACCCTCTCTCCTCCCGATTTCTAAACTGAGTTTCGTGCTCGTTTTTTCGTTTTGACACCACCAACACGTCCCGTGGCCCTTTTCAAACCTATAATCTAGATTTTTTCGGGTTTTAAAGGAAGTGGATATAATTTCATACCCTCTCTCCTCCCGATTTCTAAACTAGGCTTCGTGCTCATTTTTTCGTTTTGACACCACCAACACATCTCGTGGCCCATTTCTAACCTATAATCGAGACTTTTTCGGGTTTTAAAGGAAGTGGATATAATTTCATACCCTCTCTCCTCCCGATTTCTAAACGAGGTTTCGTGCTCGTTTTTTCATTTTGACACCACCAACAAGTCCCGTGGCACATTTCTAACCTATAATCGAGACTTTTTCGGGTTTTAAAGGAAGTGGATATAATTTCATACCCTCTCTCCTCCCGATTTCTAAACGAGGCTTCGCGCTCGTTTTTTCGTTTTGACACAACCAACATGTCTCGTGGCCCTTTTCTAACCTATAATCGAGACTTTTTCGAATTTTCAAGGAAGTGGATATAATTTCATACCCTCTCTCCTCCCGATTTCTAAACGAGGCTTCGCGCTCGTTTTTTCGTTTTGACAGAACCAACACGTCTCGTGGCCCTTTTCTAACCTATAATCGAGACTTTTTCGAATTTTCAAGGAAGTGGATATAATTTTATACCCTCTCTCCTCCCGATTTCTAAACGAGGCTTCGCGCTCGTTTTTTCGTTTTGACACAACCAACACATCTCGTGGCCCATTTCTAACCTATAATCGAGACTTTTTCGGGATTTAAAGGAAGTGGATATAATTTCATAACCTCTCTCCTCACGATTTCTAAATACGGCTTCGTGCTCGTTTTTTCGTTTTGACACCACCAACACGTCTCGTTGCCCATTTGTAACCTATAATCGAGACTTTTTCGAATTTTAAAGGAAGTGGATATATTTTCATACCCACTCTCCTCCCGATTTCTAAACGAGGCTTCGCGCTCGTTTTTTCGTTTTGACACAACCAACACGTCTCGTGGCCCATTTCTAACCTATAATCGAGACTTTTTCGGGTTTTAAAGGAAGTGGATATAATTTCATACCCTCTCTCCTCCCGATTTCTAAACGAGGCTTCCCGCTCGTTTTTTCATTTTGACACCACCAACACGTCCCGTGGCCCTTTTCAAACCTATAATCGAGACTTATTCGGGTTTTAAAGGAAGTGGATATAATTTCATACCCTCTCTCCTCCCGATTTCTAAATGAGGTTTCGAGCTCGTTTTTTCCTTTTGACACCACCAACACGTCTCGTAGCCCATTTCTAACCTATAATCGAGACTTTTTGGAATTTTCAAGGAAGTGGATATAATTTCATACCCTCTCTCCTCCCGATTTCTAAACGAGGCTTCGCGCTCGTTTTTTCGTTTTGACACAACCAACACATCTCGTGGCCCATTTCTAACCTATAATCAAGACTTTTTCGTGATTTAAAGGAAGTGTATATAATTTCATAACCTCTCTCCTCACGATTTCTAAATGCGGCTTCGTGCTCGTTTTTTCGTTTTGACACCACCAACACGTCTCGTTGCCCATTTCTAACCTATAATCGAGACTTTTTCGGATTTTAAAGGAAGTGGATATATTTTCATACCCACTCTCCTCCCGATTTCTAAACGAGGCTTCGCGCTCGTTTTTTCGTTTTGACAAAACCAACACGTCTCGTGGCCCATTTCTAACCTATAAACGAGACTTTTTCGGGTTTTAAAGGAAGTGGATATAATTTCATACCCTCTCTCCTCCCGATTTCTAAACGAGGCTTCGCGCTCGTTTTTTCGTTTTGACACCACCAACACGTCCCGTGGCCCTTTTCAAACCTATAATCTAGATTTTTTCGGGTTTTAAAGGAAGTGGATATAATTTCATACCCTCTCTCCTCCCGATTTCTAAACTAGGCTTCGTGCTCATTTTTTCGTTTTGACACCACCAACACATCTCGTGGCCCATTTCTAACCTATAATCCAGACTTTTTCGGGTTTTAAAGGAAGTGGATATAATTTCATACCCTCTCTCCTCCCGATTTCTAAATGAGGTTTCGTGCTCGTTTTTTCATTTTGACACCACCAACAAGTCCCGTGGCACATTTCTAACCTATAATCGAGACTTTTTCGGGTTTTAAAGGATGTGGATATAATTTCATACCCTCTCTCCTCCCGATTTCTAAACGAGGCTTCGCGCTCGTTTTTTCGTTTTGACACAACCAACATGTCTCGTGGCCCTTTTCTAACCTATAATCGAGACTTTTTCGAATTTTCAAGGAAGTGGATATAATTTCATACCCTCTCTCCTCCCGATTTCTAAACGAGGCTTCGCGCTCGTTTTTTCGTTTTGACAGAACCAACATGTCTCGTGGCCCTTTTCTAACCTATAATCGAGACTTTTTCGAATTTTCAAGGAAGTGGATATAATTTTATACCCTCTCTCCTCCCGATTTCTAAACGAGGCTTCGCGCTCGTTTTTTCGTTTTGACACAACCAACACATCTCGTGGCCCATTTCTAACCCATAATCGAGACTTTTTCGGGATTTAAAAGAAGTGGATATAATTTCATAACCTCTCTCCTCACGATTTCTAAATACGGCTTCGTGCTCGTTTTTTCGTTTTGACACCACCAACACGTCTCGTTGCCCATTCCTAACCTATAATCGAGACTTTTTCGAATTTTAAAGGAAGTGGATATATTTTCATACCCACTCTCCTCCCGATTTCTAAACGAGGCTTCGCGCTCGTTTTTTCGTTTTGACACAACCAACACGTCTCGTGGCCCATTTCTAACCTATAATCGAGACTTTTTCGGGTTTTAAAGGAAGTGGATATAATTTCATACCCTCTCTCCTCCCGATTTCTAAACGAGGCTTCCCGCTCGTTTTTTCATTTTGACACCACCAACACGTCCCGTGGCCCTTTTCAAACCTATAATCGAGACTTATTCGGGTTTTAAAGGAAGTGGATATAATTTCATACCCTCTCTCCTCCCGATTTCTAAATGAGGTTTCGAGCTCGTTTTTTCCTTTTGACACCACCAACAAGTCCCGTGGCACATTTCTAACCTAT
The DNA here is from genome assembly GCA_030544415.1 of Thalia dealbata. Classification (NCBI taxonomy): domain Eukaryota; kingdom Viridiplantae; phylum Streptophyta; class Magnoliopsida; order Zingiberales; family Marantaceae; genus Thalia; species Thalia dealbata. Next base: position 11,722,494 of record CM060458.1, on the reverse strand, counting down.
AATCGAGACTTTTTCGGGTTTTAAAGGAAGTGGATATAATTTCATACCCTCTCTCCTCCCGATTTCTAAACGAGGCTTCGCGCTCGTTTTTTCGTTTTGACACAACCAACACGTCTCGTGGCCCTTTTCTAACCTATAATCGAGACTTTTTCGAATTTTCAAGGAAGTGGATATTATTTCATACCCTCTCTCCTTCCGATTTCTAAACGAGGCTTCGTGCTCGTTTTTTCGTTTTGACACCACCAACAAGTCCCGTGGCCCATTTCAAACCTATAATCGAGACATTTTCGGGTTTTAAGGGAAGTGGATATTATTTCATACCCTCTCTCCTCCCGACTTCTAAACGAGGCTTCGTGCTCGTTTTTTCATTTTGACACCACCAACACGTCCCGTGACCCTTTTCTAACCTTTAATCGAGACTTTTTCGGGTTTTAAAGGAAGTGGATATAATTTCATACCCTCTCTCATCCCGATTTCTAAACGAGGCATCGTGCTCGTTTTTTCGATTTGACACCACCAACAAGTCCCGTGGCCCATTTCTAACCTATAATCCAGACTTTTTCGGGTTTTAAGGGAAGTGGATATAATTCAGACTTTTTCGGGTTTTAAAGGAAGTGGATATAATTTCATACCCTCTCTCCTCCCGATTTCAAAACGAGGCTTCGCTCTCGTATTTTCGTTTTGACACAACCAACACGTCCCGTGGCCCATTTCTAACCTATAATCGAGACTTTTTCGGGTTTTAAAGGAAGTGGATATAATTTCATACCCTCTCTCCTCCCGATTTCTAAACGAGGCTTCGTGCTCATTTTTTAGTTTTGACACCACCAACAAGTCCTGTGGCCCATTTCTAACCTATAATCCAGACTTTTTCGGGTTTTAAAGGAAGTGGATATAATTTCATACCCTCTCTCCTCCCGATTTCTAAATGAGGTTTCGTGCTCGTTTTTTCATTTTGACTCCAACAACAAGTCCCGTGGCTCATTTCTAACCTATAATCGAGACTTTTTCGGGTTTTAAAGGAAGTGGATATAATTTCATACCCTCTCTCCTCCCGATTTCTAAACTGAGTTTCGTGCTCGTTTTTTCCTTTTGACACCACCAACAATTCCCGTGGCACATTTCTAACCTATAATCGAGACTTTTTCGGGTTTTAAAGGAAGTGGATATAATTTCATACCCTCTCTCCTCCCGATTTCTAAACGAGGCTTCGCGCTCGTTTTATCGTTTTGACACAACCAACACGTCTCGTGGCCCTTTTCTAACCTATAATCGAGACTTTTTCGAATTTTCAAGGAAGTGGATATTATTTCATACCCTCTCTCCTTCCGATTTCTAAACGAGGCTTCGTGCTCGTTTTTTCGTTTTGACACCACCAACAAGTCCCGTGGCCCATTTCAAACCTATAATCGAGACATTTTCGGGTTTTAAGGGAAGTGGATATTATTTCATACCCTCTCTCCTCCCGATTTCTAAACGAGGCTTCGTGCTCGTTTTTTCATTTTGACACCACCAACACGTCCCGTGACCCTTTTCTAACCTTTAATCGAGACTTTTTCGGGTTTTAAAGGAAGTGGATATAATTTCATACCCTCTCTCATCCCGATTTCTAAACGAGGCATCGTGCTCGTTTTTTCGATTTGACACCACCAACAAGTCCCGTGGCCCATTTCTAACCTATAATCCAGACTTTTTCGGGTTTTAAGGGAAGTGGATATAATCCAGACTTTTTCGGGTTTTAAAGGAAGTGGATATAATTTCATACCCTCTCTCCTCCCGATTTCTAAACGAGGCTTCCCGCTCGTTTTTTCATTTTGACACCACCAACACGTCCCGTGGCCCATTTCTAACCTATAATCGAGACTTTTTCGGGTTTTAAAGGAAGTGGATATAATTTCATACCCTCTCTCCTCCCGATTTCTAAACGAGGCTTCGTGCTCATTTTTTAGTTTTGACACCACCAACAAGTCCTGTGGCCCATTTCTAACCTATAATCCAGACTTTTTCGGGTTTTAAAGGAAGTGGATATAATTTCATACCCTCTCTCCTCCCGATTTCTAAATGAGGTTTCGTGCTCGTTTTTTCATTTTGACTCCAACAACAAGTCCCGTGGCTCATTTCTAACCTATAATCGAGACTTTTTCGGGTTTTAAAGGAAGTGGATATAATTTCATACCCTCTCTCCTCCCGATTTCTAAACTGAGTTTCGTGCTCGTTTTTTCGTTTTGACACCACCAACACGTCCCGTGGCCCTTTTCAAACCTATAATCTAGATTTTTTCGGGTTTTAAAGGAAGTGGATATAATTTCATACCCTCTCTCCTCCCGATTTTTAAACTAGGCTTCGTGCTCATTTTTTCGTTTTGACACCACCAACACATCTCGTGGCCCATTTCTAACCTATAATCGAGACTTTTTCGGGTTTTAAAGGAAGTGGATATAATTTCATACCCTCTCTCCTCCCGATTTCTAAACGAGGTTTCGTGCTCGTTTTTTCATTTTGACACCACCAACAAGTCCCGTGGCACATTTCTAACCTATAGTCGAGACTTTTTCGGGTTTTAAAGGAAGTGGATATAATTTCATACCCTCTCTCCTCCCGATTTCTAAACGAGGCTTCGCGCTCGTTTTTTCGTTTTGACACAACCAACATGTCTCGTGGCCCTTTTCTAACCTATAATCGAGACTTTTTCGAATTTTCAAGGAAGTGGATATAATTTTATACCCTCTCTCCTCCCGATTTCTAAACGAGGCTTCGCGCTCGTTTTTTCGTTTTGACAGAACCAACAAGTCTCGTGGCCCTTTTCTAACCTATAATCGAGACTTTTTCGAATTTTCAAGGAAGTGGATATAATTTTATACCCTCTCTCCTCCCGATTTCTAAACGAGGCTTCGCGCTCGTTTTTTCGTTTTGACACAACCAACACATCTCGTGGCCCATTTCTAACCTATAATCGAGACTTTTTCGGGATTTAAAGGAAGTGGATATAATTTCATAACCTCTCTCCTCACGATTTCTAAATACGGCTTCGTGCTCGTTTTTTCGTTTTGACACCACCAACACGTCTCGTTGCCCATTTCTAACCTATAATCGAGACTTTTTCGAATTTTAAAGGAAGTGGATATATTTTCATACCCACTCTCCTCCCGATTTCTAAACGAGGCTTCGCGCTCGTTTTTTCGTTTTGACACAACCAACACGTCTCGTGGCCCATTTCTAACCTATAATCGAGACTTTTTCGGGTTTTAAAGGAAGTGGATATAATTTCATACCCTCTCTCCTCCCGATTTCTAAACGAGGCTTCCCGCTCGTTTTTTCATTTTGACACCACCAACACGTCCCGTGGCCCTTTTCAAACCTATAATCGAGACTTATTCGGGTTTTAAAGGAAGTGGATATAATTTCATACCCTCTCTCCTCCCGATTTCTAAATGAGGTTTCGTGCTCGTTTTTTCCTTTTGACACCACTAACAAGTCCCGTGGCACATTTCTAACCTATAATCGAGACTTTTTCAGGTTTTAAAGGAAGTGGATATAATTTCATACCCTCTCTCCTCCCGATTTCTAAACGAGGTTTCGTGCTCGTTTTTTCATTTTGACACCACCAACAAGTCCCGTGGCACATTTCTAACCTATAATCGAGACTTTTTCGGGTTTTAAAGGAAGTGGATATAATTTCATACCCTCTCTCCTCCCGATTTCTAAACGAGGCTTCGCGCTCGTTTTTTCGTTTTGACACAACCAACATGTCTCGTGGCCCTTTTCTAACCTATAATCGAGACTTTTTCGAATTTTCAAGGAAGTGGATATAATTTCATACCCTCTCTCCTCCCGATTTCTAAACGAGGCTTCGCGCTCGTTTTTTCGTTTTGACACCACCAACACGTCCCGTGGCCCTTTTCAAACCTATAATCTAGATTTTTTCGGGTTTTAAAGGAAGTGGATATAATTTCATACCCTCTCTCCTCCCGATTTCTAAACTAGGCTTCGTGCTCATTTTTTCGTTTTGACACCACCAACACATCTCGTGGCCCATTTCTAACCTATAATCGAGACTTTTTCGGGTTTTAAAGGAAGTGGATATAATTTCATACCCTCTCTCCTCCCGATTTCTAAACGAGGCTTCGTGCTCGTTTTTTCATTTTGACACCACCAACAAGTCCCGTGGCACATTTCTAACCTATAATCGAGACTTTTTCGGGTTTTAAAGGAAGTGGATATAATTTCATACCCTCTCTCCTCCCGATTTCTAAACGAGGCTTCGCGCTCGTTTTTTCGTTTTGACACAACCAACATGTCTCGTGGCCCTTTTCTAACCTATAATCGAGACTTTTTCGAATTTTCAAGGAAGTGGATATAATTTCATACCCTCTCTCCTCCCGATTTCTAAACGAGGCTTCGCGCTCGTTTTTTCGTTTTGACAGAACCAACATGTCTCGTGGCCCTTTTCTAACCTATAATCGAGACTTTTTCGAATTTTCAAGGAAGTGGATATAATTTTATACCCTCTCTCCTCCCGATTTCTAAACGAGGCTTCGCGCTCGTTTTTTCGTTTTGACACAACCAACACATCTCGTGGCCCATTTCTAACCTATAATCGAGACTTTTTCGGGATTTAAAGGAAGTGGATATAATTTCATAACCTCTCTCCTCACGATTTCTAAATACGGCTTCGTGCTCGTTTTTTCGTTTTGACACCACCAACACGTCTCGTTGCCCATTTCTAACCTATAATCGAGACTTTTTCGAATTTTAAAGGAAGTGGATATATTTTCATACCCACTCTCCTCCCGATTTCTAAACGAGGCTTCGCGCTCGTTTTTTCGTTTTGACACAACCAACACGTCTCGTGGCCCATTTCTAACCTATAATCGAGACTTTTTCGGGTTTTAAAGGAAGTGGATATAATTTCATACCCTCTCTCCTCCCGATTTCTAAACGAGGCTTCGCGCTCGTTTTTTCATTTTGACACCACCAACACGTCCCGTGGCCCTTTTCAAACCTATAATCGAGACTTATTCGGGTTTTAAAGGAAGTGGATATAATTTCATACCCTCTCTCCTCCCGATTTCTAAATGAGGTTTCGAGCTCGTTTTTTCCTTTTGACACCACCAACAAGTCCCGTGGCACATTTCTAACCTATAATCGAGACTTTTTCGGGTTTTAAAGGAAGTGGATATAATTTCATACCCTCTCTCCTCCCGATTTCTAAACGAGGCTTCGCGCTCGTTTTTTCGTTTTGACACAACCAACACGTCTCGTGGCCCTTTTCTAACCTATAATCGAGACTTTTTCGAATTTTCAAGGAAGTGGATATTATTTCATACCCTCTCTCCTTCCGATTTCTAAACGAGGCTTCGTGCTCGTTTTTTCGTTTTGACACCACCAACAAGTCCCGTGGCCCATTTCAAACCTATAATCGAGACATTTTCGGGTTTTAAGGGAAGTGGATATTATTTCATACCATCTCTCCTCCCGACTTCTAAACGAGGCTTCGTGCTCGTTTTTTCATTTTGACACCACCAACACGTCCCGTGACCCTTTTCTAACCTTTAATCGAGACTTTTTCGGGTTTTAAAGGAAGTGGATATAATTTCATACCCTCTCTCATCCCGATTTCTAAACGAGGCATCGTGCTCGTTTTTTCGATTTGACACCACCAACAAGTCCCGTGGCCCATTTCTAACCTATAATCCAGACTTTTTCGGGTTTTAAGGGAAGTGGATATAATTCAGACTTTTTCGGGTTTTAAAGGAAGTGGATATAATTTCATACCCTCTCTCCTCCCGATTTCAAAACGAGGCTTCGCTCTCGTATTTTCGTTTTGACACAACCAACACGTCCCGTGGCCCATTTCTAACCTATAATCGAGACTTTTTCGGGTTTTAAAGGAAGTGGATATAATTTCATACCCTCTCTCCTCCCGATTTCTAAACGAGGCTTCGTGCTCATTTTTTAGTTTTGACACCACCAACAAGTCCTGTGGCCCATTTCTAACCTATAATCCAGACTTTTTCGGGTTTTAAAGGAAGTGGATATAATTTCATACCCTCTCTCCTCCCGATTTCTAAATGAGGTTTCGTGCTCGTTTTTTCATTTTGACTCCAACAACAAGTCCCGTGGCTCATTTCTAACCTATAATCGAGACTTTTTCGGATTTTAAAGGAAGTGGATATAATTTCATACCCTCTCTCCTCCCGATTTCTAAACTGAGTTTCGTGCTCGTTTTTTCCTTTTGACACCACCAACAATTCCCGTGGCACATTTCCAACCTATAATCGAGACTTTTTCGGGTTTTAAAGGAAGTGGATATAATTTCATACCCTCTCTCCTCCCGATTTCTAAACGAGGCTTCGCGCTCGTTTTTTCGTTTTGACACAACCAACACGTCTCGTGGCCCTTTTCTAACCTATAATCGAGACTTTTTCGAATTTTCAAGGAAGTGGATATTATTTCATACCCTCTCTCCTTCCGATTTCTAAACGAGGCTTCGTGCTCGTTTTTTCGTTTTGACACCACCAACAAGTCCCGTGGCCCATTTCAAACCTATAATCGAGACATTTTCGGGTTTTAAGGGAAGTGGATATTATTTCATACCCTCTCTCCTCCCGATTTCTAAACGAGGCTTCGTGCTCGTTTTTTCATTTTGACACCACCAACACGTCCCGTGACCCTTTTCTAACCTTTAATCGAGACTTTTTCGGGTTTTAAAGGAAGTGGATATAATTTCATACCCTCTCTCATCCCGATTTCTAAACGAGGCATCGTGCTCGTTTTTTCGATTTGACACCACCAACAAGTCCCGTGGCCCATTTCTAACCTATAATCCAGACTTTTTCGGGTTTTAAGGGAAGTGGATATAATCCAGACTTTTTCGGGTTTTAAAGGAAGTGGATATAATTTCATACCCTCTCTCCTCCCGATTTCAAAACGACGCTTCGCTCTCGTATTTTTGTTTTGACACAACCAACACGTCCCGTGGCCCATTTCTAACCTATAATCGAGACTTTTTCGGGTTTTAAAGGAAGTGGATATAATTTCATACCCTCTCTCCTCCCGATTTCTAAACGAGGTTTCGTGCTCGTTTTTTCATTTTGACACCACCAACAAGTCCCGTGGCACATTTCTAACCTATAATCGAGACTTTTTCGGGTTTTAAAGGAAGTGGATATAATTTCATACCCTCTCTCCTCCCGATTTCTAAACGAGGCTTCGCGCTCGTTTTTTCGTTTTGACACAACCAACATGTCTCGTGGCCCTTTTCTAACCTATAATCGAGACTTTTTCGAATTTTCAAGGAAGTGGATATAATTTCATACCCTCTCTCCTCCCGATTTCTAAACGAGGCTTCGCGCTCGTTTTTTCGTTTTGACACAACCAACACGTCTCGTGGCCCTTTTCTAACCTATAATCGAGACTTTTTCGAATTTTCAAGGAAGTGGATATTATTTCATACCCTCTCTCCTTCCGATTTCTAAACGAGGCTTCGTGCTCGTTTTTTCGTTTTGACACCACCAACAAGTCCCGTGGCCCATTTCAAACCTATAATCGAGACATTTTCGGGTTTTAAGGGAAGTGGATATTATTTCATACCCTCTCTCCTCCCGATTTCTAAACGAGGCTTCGTGCTCGTTTTTTCATTTTGACACCACCAACACGTCCCGTGACCCTTTTCTAACCTTTAATCGAGACTTTTTCGGGTTTTAAAGGAAGTAGATATAATTTCATACCCTCTCTCATCCCGATTTCTAAACGAGGCATCGTGCTCGTTTTTTCGATTTGACACCACCAACAAGTCCCGTGGCCCATTTCTAACCTATAATCCAGACTTTTTCGGGTTTTAAGGGAAGTGGATATAATCCAGACTTTTTCGGGTTTTAAAGGAAGTGGATATAATTTCATACCCTCTCTCCTCCCGATTTCAAAACGAGGCTTCGCTCTCGTATTTTCGTTTTGACACAACCAACACGTCCCGTGGCCCATTTCTAACCTATAATCGAGACTTTTTCGGGTTTTAAAGGAAGTGGATATAATTTCATACCCTCTCTCCTCCCGATTTCTAAACGAGGTTTCGTGCTCGTTTTTTCATTTTGACACCACCAACAAGTCCCGTGGCACATTTCTAACCTATAATCGAGACTTTTTCGGGTTTTAAAGGAAGTGGATATAATTTCATACCCTCTCTCCTCCCGATTTCTAAACGAGGCTTCGCGCTCGTTTTTTCGTTTTGACACAACCAACATGTCTCGTGGCCCTTTTCTAACCTATAATCGAGACTTTTTCGAATTTTCAAGGAAGTGGATATAATTTCATACCCTCTCTCCTCCCGATTTCTAAACGAGGCTTCGCGCTCGTTTTTTCGTTTTGACACCACCAACACGTCCCGTGGCCCTTTTCAAACCTATAATCTAGATTTTTTCGGGTTTTAAAGGAAGTGGATATAATTTCAAACCCTCTCTCCTCCCGATTTCTAAACTAGGCTTCGTGCTCATTTTTTCGTTTTGACACCACCAACACATCTCGTGGCCCATTTCTAACCTATAATCGAGACTTTTTCGGGTTTTAAAGGAAGTGGATATAATTTCATACCCTCTCTCCTCCCGATTTCTAAACGAGGTTTCGTGCTCGTTTTTTCATTTTGACACCACCAACAAGTCCCGTGGCACATTTCTAACCTATAATCGAGACTTTTTCGGGTTTTAAAGGAAGTGGATATAATTTCATACCCTCTCTCCTCCCGATTTCTAAACGAGGCTTCGCGCTCGTTTTTTCGTTTTGACACAACCAACATGTCTCGTGGCCCTTTTCTAACCTATAATCGAGACTTTTTCGAATTTTCAAGGAAGTGGATATAATTTCATACCCTCTCTCCTCCCGATTTCTAAACGAGGCTTCGCGCTCGTTTTTTCGTTTTGACAGAACCAACACGTCTCGTGGCCCTTTTCTAACCTATAATCGAGACTTTTTCGAATTTTCAAGGAAGTGGATATAATTTTATACCCTCTCTCCTCCCGATTTCTAAACGAGGCTTCGCGCTCGTTTTTTCGTTTTGACACAACCAACACATCTCGTGGCCCATTTCTAACCTATAATCGAGACTTTTTCGGGATTTAAAGGAAGTGGATATAATTTCATAACCTCTCTCCTCACGATTTCTAAATACGGCTTCGTGCTCGTTTTTTCGTTTTGACACCACCAACACGTCTCGTTGCCCATTTCTAACCTATAATCGAGACTTTTTCGAATTTTAAAGGAAGTGGATATATTTTCATACCCACTCTCCTCCCGATTTCTAAACGAGGCTTCGCGCTCCTTTTTTCGTTTTGACACAACCAACACGTCTCGTGGCCCATTTCTAACCTATAATCGAGACTTTTTCGGGTTTTAAAGGAAGTGGATATAATTTCATACCCTCTCTCCTCCCGATTTCTAAACGAGGCTTCGCGCTCGTTTTTTCATTTTGACACCACCAACACGTCCCGTGGCCCTTTTCAAACCTATAATCGAGACTTATTCGGGTTTTAAAGGAAGTGGATATAATTTCATACCCTCTCTCCTCCCGATTTCTAAATGAGGTTTCGAGCTCGTTTTTTCCTTTTGACACCACCAACAAGTCCCGTGGCACATTTCTAACCTATAATCGAGACTTTTTCGGGTTTTAAAGGAAGTGGATATAATTTCATACCCTCTCTCCTCCCGATTTCTAAACGAGGCTTCGCGCTCGTTTTTTCGTTTTGACACAACCAACACGTCTCGTGGCCCTTTTCTAACCTATAATCGAGACTTTTTCGAATTTTCAAGGAAGTGGATATTATTTCATACCCTCTCTCCTTCCGATTTCTAAACGAGGCTTCGTGCTCGTTTTTTCGTTTTGACACCACCAACAAGTTCCGTGGCCCATTTCAAACCTATAATCGAGACATTTACGGGTTTTAAGGGAAGTGGATATTATTTCATACCCTCTCTCCTCCCGACTTCTAAACGAGGCTTCGTGCTCGTTTTTTCATTTTGACACCACCAACACGTCCCGTGACCCTTTTCTAACCTTTAATCGAGACTTTTTCGGGTTTTAAAGGAAGTGGATATAATTTCATACCCTCTCTCATCCCGATTTCTAAACGAGGCATCGTGCTCGTTTTTTCGATTTGACACCACCAACAAGTCCCGTGGCCCATTTCTAACCTATAATCCAGACTTTTTCGGGTTTTAAGGGAAGTGGATATAATTCAGACTTTTTCGGGTTTTAAAGGAAGTGGATATAATCCAGACTTTTTCGGGTTTTAAAGGAAGTGGATATAATTTCATACCCTCTCTCCTCCCGATTTCAAAACGAGGCTTCGCTCTCGTATTTTCGTTTTGACACAACCAACACGTCCCGTGGCCCATTTCTAACCTATAATCGAGACTTTTTCGGGTTTTAAAGGAAGTGGATATAATTTCATACCCTCTCTCCTCCCGATTTCTAAACGAGGTTTCGTGCTCGTTTTTTCATTTTGACACCACCAACAAGTCCCGTGGCACATTTCTAACCTATAATCGAGACTTTTTCGGGTTTTAAAGGAAGTGGATATAATTTCATACCCTCTCTCCTCCCGATTTCTAAACGAGGCTTCGCGCTCGTTTTTTCGTTTTGACACAACCAACATGTCTCGTGGCCCTTTTCTAACCTATAATCGAGACTTTTTCGAATTTTCAAGGAAGTGGATATAATTTCATACCCTCTCTCCTCCCGATTTCTAAACGAGGCTTCGCGCTCGTTTTTTCGTTTTGACACCACCAACACGTCCCGTGGCCCTTTTCAAACCTATAATCTAGATTTTTTCGGGTTTTAAAGGAAGTGGATATAATTTCAAACCCTCTCTCCTCCCGATTTCTAAACTAGGCTTCGTGCTCATTTTTTCGTTTTGACACCACCAACACATCTCGTGGCCCATTTCTAACCTATAATCGAGACTTTTTCGGGTTTTAAAGGAAGTGGATATAATTTCATACCCTCTCTCCTCCCGATTTCTAAACGAGGTTTCGTGCTCGTTTTTTCATTTTGACACCACCAACAAGTCCCGTGGCACATTTCTAACCTATAATCGAGACTTTTTCGGGTTTTAAAGGAAGTGGATATAATTTCATACCCTCTCTCCTCCCGATTTCTAAACGAGGCTTCGCGCTCGTTTTTTCGTTTTGACACAACCAACATGTCTCGTGGCCCTTTTCTAACCTATAATCGAGACTTTTTCGAATTTTCAAGGAAGTGGATATAATTTCATACCCTCTCTCCTCCCGATTTCTAAACGAGGCTTCGCGCTCGTTTTTTCGTTTTGACAGAACCAACACGTCTCGTGGCCCTTTTCTAACCTATAATCGAGACTTTTTCGAATTTTCAAGGAAGTGGATATAATTTTATACCCTCTCTCCTCCCGATTTCTAAACGAGGCTTCGCGCTCGTTTTTTCGTTTTGACACAACCAACACATCTCGTGGCCCATTTCTAACCTATAATCGAGACTTTTTCGGGATTTAAAGGAAGTGGATATAATTTCATAACCTCTCTCCTCACGATTTCTAAATACGGCTTCGTGCTCGTTTTTTCGTTTTGACACCACCAACACGTCTCGTTGCCCATTTCTAACCTATAATCGAGACTTTTTCGAATTTTAAAGGAAGTGGATATATTTTCATACCCACTCTCCTCCCGATTTCTAAACGAGGCTTCGCGCTCCTTTTTTCGTTTTGACACAACCAACACGTCTCGTGGCCCATTTCTAACCTATAATCGAGACTTTTTCGGGTTTTAAAGGAAGTGGATATAATTTCATACCCTCTCTCCTCCCGATTTCTAAACGAGGCTTCGCGCTCGTTTTTTCATTTTGACACCACCAACACGTCCCGTGGCCCTTTTCAAACCTATAATCGAGACTTATTCGGGTTTTAAAGGAAGTGGATATAATTTCATACCCTCTCTCCTCCCGATTTCTAAATGAGGTTTCGAGCTCGTTTTTTCCTTTTGACACCACCAACAAGTCCCGTGGCACATTTCTAACCTATAATCGAGACTTTTTCGGGTTTTAAAGGAAGTGGATATAATTTCATACCCTCTCTCCTCCCGATTTCTAAACGAGGCTTCGCGCTCGTTTTTTCGTTTTGACACAACCAACACGTCTCGTGGCCCTTTTCTAACCTATAATCGAGACTTTTTCGAATTTTCAAGGAAGTGGATATTATTTCATACCCTCTCTCCTTCCGATTTCTAAACGAGGCTTCGTGCTCGTTTTTTCGTTTTGACACCACCAACAAGTTCCGTGGCCCATTTCAAACCTATAATCGAGACATTTACGGGTTTTAAGGGAAGTGGATATTATTTCATACCCTCTCTCCTCCCGACTTCTAAACGAGGCTTCGTGCTCGTTTTTTCATTTTGACACCACCAACACGTCCCGTGACCCTTTTCTAACCTTTAATCGAGACTTTTTCGGGTTTTAAAGGAAGTGGATATAATTTCATACCCTCTCTCATCCCGATTTCTAAACGAGGCATCGTGCTCGTTTTTTCGATTTGACACCACCAACAAGTCCCGTGGCCCATTTCTAACCTATAATCCAGACTTTTTCGGGTTTTAAGGGAAGTGGATATAATTCAGACTTTTTCGGGTTTTAAAGGAAGTGGATATAATTTCATACCCTCTCTCCTCCCGATTTCAAAACGAGGCTTCGCTCTCGTATTTTCGTTTTGACACAACCAACACGTCCCGTGGCCCATTTCTAACCTATAATCGAGACTTTTTCGGGTTTTAAAGGAAGTGCATATAATTTCATACCCTCTCTCCTCCCGATTTCTAAACGAGGCTTCGTGCTCATTTTTTAGTTTTGACACCACCAACAAGTCCGGTGGCCTATTTCTAACCTATAATCCAGACTTTTTCGGGTTTTAAAGGAAGTGGATATAATTTCATACCCTCTCTACTCCCGATTTCTAAATGAGGTTTCGTGCTCGTTTTTTCATTTTGACTCCAACAACAAGTCCCGTGGCTCATTTCTAACCTATAATCGAGACTTTTTCGGGTTTTAAAGGAAGTGGATATAATTTCATACCCTCTCTCCTCCCGATTTCTAAACTGAGTTTCGTGCTCGTTTTTTTCCTTTTGACACCACCAACAAGTCCCGTGGCACATTTCTAACCTATAATCGAGACTTTTTCGGGTTTTAAAGGAAGTGGATATAATTTCATACCCTCTCTCCTCCCGATTTCTAAACGAGGCTTCGCGGTCGTTTTTTCGTTTTGACACAACCAACACGTCTCGTGGCCCTTTTCTAACCTATAATCGAGACTTTTTCGAATTTTCAAGGAAGTGGATATTATTTCATACCCTCTCTCCTTCCGATTTCTAAACGAGGCTTCGTGCTCGTTTTTTCGTTTTGACACCACCAACAAGTCCCGTGGCCCATTTCAAACCTATAATCGAGACATTTTCGGGTTTTAAGGGAAGTGGATATTATTTCATACCCTCTCTCCTCCCGATTTCTAAACGAGGCTTCGTGCTCGTTTTTTCATTTTGACACCACCAACACGTCCCGTGACCCTTTTCTAACCTTTAATCGAGACTTTTTCGGGTTTTAAAGGAAGTGGATATAATTTCATACCCTCTCTCATCCCGATTTCTAAACGAGGCATCGTGCTCGTTTTTTCGATTTGACACCACCAACAAGTCCCGTGGCCCATTTCTAACCTATAATCCAGACTTTTTCGGGTTTTAAGGGAAGTGGATATAATCCAGACTTTTTCGAGTTTTAAAGGAAGTGGATATAATTTCATACCCTCTCTGCTCCCGATTTCAAAACGAGGCTTCGCTCTCGTATTTTCGTTTTGACACAACCAACACGTCCCGTGGCCCATTTCTAACCTATAATCGAGACTTTTTCGGGTTTTAAAGGAAATGGATATAATTTCATACCCTCTCTCCTCCCGATTTCTAAACGAGGCTTCGTGCTCATTTTTTAGTTTTGACCCCACCAACAAGTCCTGTGGCCCATTTCTAACCTATAATCCAGACTTTTTCGGGTTTTAAAGGAAGTGGATATAATTTCATACCCTCTCTCCTCCCGATTTCTAAATGAGGTTTCGTGCTCGTTTTTTCATTTTGACTCCAACAACAAGTCCCGTGGCTCATTTCTAACCTATAATCCAGACTTTTTCGGGTTTTAAAGGAAGTGGATGTAATTTCATACCCTCTCTCCTCCCGATTTCTAAACGAGGCTTCGTGCTCATTTTTTCGTTTTGACACCACCAACAAGTCCTGTGGCCCATTTCTAACCTATAATCCAGACTTTTTCGGGTTTTAAAGGAAGTGGATGTAATTTCATACCCTCTCTCCTCCCGATTTCTAAACGAGGCTTCGCGCTCGTTTTTTCGTTTTGACACCACCAACACGTCACGTGGCCCTTTTCAAACCTATAATCGAGACATTTTCGGGTTTTAAAGGAAGTGGATATAATTTCATAACCTCTCTCCTCACGATTTCTAAATGCGGCTTCGTGCTCGTTTTTTCGTTTTGACACCACCAACACATCTCGTGGCCCATTTCTAACCTATAATCGAGACTTTTTCGGGTTTTAAAGGAAGTGGATATAATTTCATAACCTCTCTCCTCACGATTTCTAAATGCGGCTTCGTGCTCGTTTTTTCGTTTTGACACCACCAACACTTCTCGTGGCCCATTTCTAACCTATAATCGAGACTTTTTCGGGTTTTAAAGGAAGTGGATATAATTTCATACCCTCTCTCCTCCCGATTTCTAAACTAGGCTTCGTGCTCGTTTTTTCGTTTTGACACCACCAACACATCTCGTGGCCCATTTCTAACCTATAATCGAGACTTTTTCGGGTTTTAAAGGAAGTGGATATAATTTCATACCCTCTCTCCTCCCGATTTCTAAACGAGGTTTCGTGCTCGTTTTTTCATTTTGACACCACCAACAAGTCCCGTGGCACATTTCTAACCTATAATCGAGACTTTTTCGGGATTTAAAGGAAGTGGATATAATTTCATACCCTCTCTCCTCCCGATTTCTAAACGAGGCTTCGCGCTCGTTTTTTCGTTTTGACACAACCAACATGTCTCGTGGCCCTTTTCTAACCTATAATCGAGACTTTTTCGAATTTTAAGGAAGTGGATATAATTTCATACCCTCTCTCCTCCCGATTTCTAAACGAGGCTTCGCGCTCGTTTTTTCGTTTTGACAGAACCAACACGTCTCGTGGCCCTTTTCTAACCTATAATCGAGACTTTTTCGAATTTTCAAGGAAGTGGATATAATTTTATACCCTCTCTCCTCCCGATTTCTAAACGAGGCTTCGCGCTCGTTTTTTCGTTTTGACACAACCAACACATCTCGTGGCCCATTTCTAACCTATAATCGAGAGTTTTTCGGGATTTAAAGGAAGTGGATATAATTTCATAACCTCTCTCCTCACGATTTCTAAATACGGCTTCGTGCTCGTTTTTTCGTTTTGACACCACCAACACGTCTCGTTGCCCATTTCTAACCTATAATCGAGACTTTTTCGAATTTTAAAGGAAGTGGATATATTTTCATACCCACTCTCCTCCCGATTTCTAAACGAGGCTTCGCGCTCGTTTTTTCGTTTTGACACAACCAACACGTCTCGTGGCCCATTTCTAACCTATAATCGAGACTTTTTCGGGTTTTAAAGGAAGTGGATATAATTTCATACCCTCTCTCCTCCCGATTTCTAAACGAGGCTTCGCGCTCGTTTTTCATTTTGACACCACCAACACGTCCCGTGGCCCTTTTCAAACCTATAATCGAGACTTATTCGGGTTTTAAAGGAAGTGGATATAATTTCATACCCTCTCTCCTCCCGATTTCTAAATGAGGTTTCGAGCTCGTTTTTTCCTTTTGACACCACCAACAAGTCCCGTGGCACATTTCTAACCTATAATCGAGACTTTTTCGGGTTTTAAAGGAAGTGGATATAATTTCATACCCTCTCTCCTCCCGATTTCTAAACGAGGCTTCGCGCTCGTTTTTTCGTTTTGACACAACCAACACGTCTCGTGGCCCTTTTCTAACCTATAATCGAGACTTTTTCGAATTTTCAAGGAAGTGGATATTATTTCATACCCTCTCTCCTTCCGATTTCTAAACGAGGCTTCGTGCTCATTTTTTCGTTTTGACACCACCAACAAGTCCCGTGGCCCATTTCAAACCTATAATCGAGACATTTTCGGGTTTTAAGGGAAGTGGATATTATTTCATACCCTCTCTCCTCCCGATTTCTAAACGAGGCTTCGTGCTCGTTTTTTCATTTTGACACCACCAACACGTCCCGTGACCCTTTTCTAACCTTTAATCGAGACTTTTTCGGGTTTTAAAGGATGTGGATATAATTTCATACCCTCTCTCATCCCGATTTCTAAACGAGGCATCGTGCTCGTTTTTTCGATTTGACACCACCAACAAGTCCCGTGGCCCATTTCTAACCTATAATCCAGACTTTTTCGGGTTTTAAGGGAAGTGGATATAATCCAGACTTTTTCGGGTTTTAAAGGAAGTGGATATAATTTCATACCCTCTCTCCTCCCGATTTCAAAACGAGGCTTCGCTCTAGTATTTTCGTTTTGACACAACCAACACGTCCCGTGGCCCATTTCTAACCTATAATCGAGACTTTTTCGGGTTTTAAAGGAAGTGGATATAATTTCATACCCTCTCTCCTCCCGATTTCTAAACGAGGCTTCGTGCTCATTTTTTAGTTTTGACACCACCAACAAGTCCTGTGGCCCATTTCTAACCTATAATCCAGACTTTTTCGGGTTTTAAAGGAAGTGGATATAATTTCATACCCTCTCTCCTCCCGATTTCTAAACGCGGCTTCATGCTCTTTTTTTCGTTTTGACACCACCAACACGTCTCGTAGCCCATTTCTAACCTATAATCGAGACTTTTTGGAATTTTCAAGGAAGTGGATATAATTTCATACCCTCTCTCCTCCCGATTTCTAAACGAGGCTTCGCGCTCGTTTTTTCGTTTTGACACAACCAACACATCTCGTGGCCCATTTCTAACCTATAATCAAGACTTTTTCGGGATTTAAAGGAAGTGTATATAATTTCATAACCTCTCTCCTCACGATTTCTAAATGCGGCTTCGTGCTCGTTTTTTCGTTTTAACACCACCAACACGTCTCGTTGCCCATTTCTAACCTATAATCGAGACTTTTTCGGATTTTAAAGGAAGTGGATATATTTTCATACCCACTCTCCTCCCGATTTCTAAACGAGGCTTCGCGCTCGTTTTTTCGTTTTGACAAAACCAACACGTCTCGTGGCCCATTTCTAACCTATAATCGAGACTTTTTCGGGTTTTAAAGGAAGTGGATATAATTTCATACCCTC
Organism: Thalia dealbata; assembly: GCA_030544415.1. Taxonomy (NCBI): domain Eukaryota; kingdom Viridiplantae; phylum Streptophyta; class Magnoliopsida; order Zingiberales; family Marantaceae; genus Thalia; species Thalia dealbata. The sequence continues at coordinate 11,705,086 of CM060458.1, read as the reverse complement.
TCTCCTCCCGATTTCTAAACGAGGCTTCGCGCTTGTTTTTTCGTTTTGACACCACCAACACGTCCCGTGGCCCTTTTCAAACCTATAATCTAGATTTTTTCGGGTTTTAAAGGAAGTGGATATAATTTCATACCCTCTCTCCTCCCGATTTCTATACTAGGCTTCGTGCTCATTTTTTCGTTTTGACACCACCAACACATCTCGTGGCCCATTTCTAACCTATAATCGAGACTTTTTCGGGTTTTAAAGGAAGTGGATATAATTTCATACCCTCTCTCCTCCCGATTTCTAAACGAGGTTTCGTGCTCGTTTTTTCATTTTGACACCACCAACAAGTCCCGTGGCCCATTTCTAACCTATAATCGAGACTTTTTCGGGTTTTAAAGGAAGTGGATATAATTTCATACCCTCTCTCCTCCCGATTTCTAAACTAGGCTTCGTGCTCGTTTTTTCGTTTTGACACCACCAACACATCTCGTGGCCCATTTCTAACCTATAATCGAGACTTTTTCGGGTTTTAAAGGAAGTGGATATAATTTCATACCCTCTCTTCCTCCCGATTTCTAAACGAGGCTTCGCGCTCATTTTTTCGTTTTGACACAACCAACATGTCTCGTGGCCCTTTTCTAACCTATAATCGAGACTTTTTCGAATTTTCAAGGAAGTGGATATAATTTCATACCCTCTCTCCTCCCGATTTCTAAACGAGGCTTCGCGCTCGTTTTTTCATTTTGACACCACCAACACGTCCCGTGGCCCTTTTCAAACCTATAATCGAGACTTATTCGGGTTTTAAAGGAAGTGGATATAATTTCATACCCTCTCTCCTCCCGATTTCTAAATGAGGTTTCGAGCTCGTTTTTTCCTTTTGACACCACCAACAAGTCCCGTGGCACATTTCTAACCTATAATCGAGACTTTTTCGGGTTTTAAAGGAAGTGGATATAATTTCATACCCTCTCTCCTCCCGATTTCTAAACGAGGCTTCGCGGTCGTTTTTTCGTTTTGACACAACCAACACGTCTCGTGGCCCTTTTCTAACCTATAATCGAGACTTTTTCGAATTTTCAAGGAAGTGGATATTATTTCATACCCTCTCTCCTTCCGATTTCTAAACGAGGCTTCGTGCTCATTTTTTCGTTTTGACACCACCAACAAGTCCCGTGGCCCATTTCAAACCTATAATCGAGACATTTTCGGGTTTTAAGGGAAGTGGATATTATTTCATACCCTCTCTCCTCCCGATTTCTAAACGAGGCTTCGTGCTCGTTTTTTCATTTTGACACCACCAACACGTCCCGTGACCCTTTTCTAACCTTTAATCGAGACTTTTTCGGGTTTTAAAGGAAGTGGATATAATTTCATACCCTCTCTCATCCCGATTTCTAAACGAGGCATCGTGCTCGTTTTTTCGATTTGACACCACCAACAAGTCCCGTGGCCCATTTCTAACCTATAATCCAGACTTTTTCGGGTTTTAAGGGAAGTGGATATAATCCAGACTTTTTCGGGTTTTAAAGGAAGTGGATATAATTTCATACCCTCTCTCCTCCCGATTTCAAAACGAGGCTTCGCTCTCGTATTTTCGTTTTGACACAACCAACACGTCCCGTGGCCCATTTCTAACCTATAATCAAGACTTTTTCGGGATTTAAAGGAAGTGTATATAATTTCATAACCTCTCTCCTCACGATTTCTAAATGCGGCTTCGTGCTCGTTTTTTCGTTTTAACACCACCAACACGTCTCGTTGCCCATTTCTAACCTATAATCGAGACTTTTTCGGATTTTAAAGGAAGTGGATATATTTTCATACCCACTCTCCTCCCGATTTCTAAACGAGGCTTCGCGCTCGTTTTTTCGTTTTGACAAAACCAACACGTCTCGTGGCCCATTTCTAACCTATAATCGAGACTTTTCGGGTTTTAAAGGAAGTGGATATAATTTCATACCCTCTCTCCTCCCGATTTCTAAACGAGGCTTCGCGCTCGTTTTTTCGTTTTGACACCACCAACACGTCCCGTGGCCCTTTTCAAACCTATAATCTAGATTTTTTCGGGTTTTAAAGGAAGTGGATATAATTTCATACCCTCTCTCCTCCCGATTTCTATACTAGGCTTCGTGCTCATTTTTTCGTTTTGACACCACCAACACATCTCGTGGCCCATTTCTAACCTATAATCGAGACTTTTTCGGGTTTTAAAGGAAGTGGATATAATTTCATACCCTCTCTCCTCCCGATTTCTAAACGAGGTTTCGTGCTCGTTTTTTCATTTTGACACCACCAACAAGTCCCGTGGCCCATTTCTAACCTATAATCGAGACTTTTTCGGGTTTTAAAGGAAGTGGATATAATTTCATACCCTCTCTCCTCCCGATTTCTAAACTAGGCTTCGTGCTCGTTTTTTCGTTTTGACACCACCAACACATCTCATGGCCCATTTCTAACCTATAATCGAGACTTTTTCGGGTTTTAAAGGAAGTGGATATAATTTCATACCCTCTCTCCTCCCGATTTCTAAACGAGGTTTCGTGCTCGTTTTTTCATTTTGACACCACCAACAAGTCCCGTGGCACATTTCTAACCTATAATCGAGACTTTTTCGGGATTTAAAGGAAGTGGATATAATTTCATACCCTCTCTCCTCCCGATTTCTAAACGAGGCTTCGCGCTCGTTTTTTCGTTTTGACACAACCAACATGTCTCGTGGCCCTTTTCTAACCTATAATCGAGACTTTTTCGAATTTTCAAGGAAGTGGATATAATTTCATACCCTCTCTCCTCCCGATTTCTAAACGAGGCTTCGCGCTCGTTTTTTCGTTTTGACAGAACCAACACGTCTCGTGGCCCTTTTCTAACCTATAATCGAGACTTTTTCGAATTTTCAAGGAAGTGGATATAATTTTATACCCTCTCTCCTCCCGATTTCTAAACGAGGCTTCGCGCTCGTTTTTTCGTTTTGACACAACCAACACATCTCGTGGCCCATTTCTAACCTATAATCGAGAGTTTTTCGGGATTTAAAGGAAGTGGATATAATTTCATAACCTCTCTCCTCACGATTTCTAAATACGGCTTCGTGCTCGTTTTTTCGTTTTGACACCACCAACACGTCTCGTTGCCCATTTCTAACCTATAATCGAGACTTTTTCGAATTTTAAAGGAAGTGGATATATTTTCATACCCACTCTCCTCCCGATTTCTAAACGAGGCTTCGCGCTCGTTTTTTCGTTTTGACACAACCAACACGTCTCGTGGCCCATTTCTAACCTATAATCGAGACTTTTTCGGGTTTTAAAGGAAGTGGATATAATTTCATACCCTCTCTCCTCCCGATTTCTAAACGAGGCTTCGCGCTCGTTTTTTCATTTTGACACCACCAACACGTCCCGTGGCCCTTTTCAAACCTATAATCGAGACTTATTCGGGTTTTAAAGGAAGTGGATATAATTTCATACCCTCTATCCTCCCGATTTCTAAATGAGTTTTCGTGCTCGTTTTTTCCTTTTGACACCACTAACAAGTCCCGTGGGACATTTCTAACCTATAATCGAGACTTTTTCAGGTTTTAAAGGAAGTGGATATAATTTCATACCCTCTCTCCTCCCGATTTCTAAACGAGGTTTCGTGCTCGTTTTTTCATTTTGACACCACCAACAAGTCCTGTGGCACATTTCTAACCTATAATCGAGACTTTTTCGGGTTTTAAAGGAAGTGGATATAATTTCATACCCTCTCTCCTCCCGATTTCTAAACGAGGCTTCGCGCTCGTTTTTTCGTTTTGACACAACCAACACGTCTCGTGGCCCTTTTCTAACCTATAATCGAGACTTTTTCGAATTTTCAAGGAAGTGGATATAATTTCATACCCTCTCTCCTCTTGACACAACCAACACGTCTCGTGGCCCATTTCTAACCTATAATCGAGACTTTTTCGGGATCTAAAGGAAGTGGATATAATTTCATAACCTCTCTCCTCACGATTTCTAAATGCGGCTTCGTGCTCGTTTTTTCGTTTTGACACCACCAACACGTCTCGTTGCCCATTTCTAACCTATAATCGAGAATTTTTTGGATTTTAAAGGAAGTGGATATATTTTCATACCCACTCTCCTCCCGATTTCTAAACGAGGCTTCGCGCTCGTTTTTTCGTTTTGACACAACCAACACGTCTCGTGGCCCATTTCTAACCTATAATCGAGACTTTTTCGTGTTTTAAAGGAAGTGGATATAATTTCATACCCTCTCTCCTCCCGATTTCTAAACGAGGCTTCGCGCTCGTTTTTTCGTTTTGACACCACCAACACGTCCCGTGGCCCTTTTCAAACCTATAATCTAGATTTTTTCGGGATTTAAAGGAAGTGGATATAATTTCATAACCTCTCTCCTCACGATTTCTAAATGCGGCTTCGTGCTCGTTTTTTCGTTTGGACACCACCAACACGTCTCGTTGCCCATTAGAACTTATAATCGAGACTTTTTCGGATTTTAAAGGAAGTGGATATATTTTCATACCCACTCTCCTCCCGATTTCTAAACGAGGCTTCGTGCTCATTTTTTCGTTTTGACACCACCAACACATCTCGTGGCCCATTTCTAACCTATAATCGAGACTTTTTCGAGTTTTAAAGGAAGTGAATATAATTTCATACCCTCTCTCCTCCCGATTTCTAAACGAGGCTTCGTGCTCATTTTTTCGTTTTGACACCACCAACAAGTCCTGTGGCCCATTTCTAACCTATAATCGAGACTTTTTCGGGTTTTAAAGGAAGTGGATATAATTTCATACCCTCTCTCCTCCCGAATTCTAAACGAGGTTTCGTGCTCGTTTTTTCATTTTTACACCACCAACAAGTCCCGTGGCTTATTTCTAACCAATAATCGAGACTTTTTCGGGTTTTAAAGGAAGTGCATATAATTTCATACCCTCTCTCCTCCCGATTTCTAAACAAGGCTTCGTGCTCGTTTTTTCGTTTTGACACCACCAACAAGTCCCGTGGCCCATTTCAAACCTATAATCTAGACATTTTCGGGTTTTAAAGGAAGTGGATATTATTTCATACCCTCTCTCCTCACGATTTCTAATTGCGGCTTCGTGCTCGTTTTTTCGTTTTGACACCACCAACACGTCTTGTTGCCCATTTCTAACCTATAATCGAGACTTTTTCGAATTTTAAAGGAAGTGGATATATTTTCATACCCACTCTCCTCCCGATTTCTAAACGAGGCTTCGCGCTCGTTTTTTCGTTTTGACACAACCAACACGTCCCGTGGCCCATTTCTAACCTATAATCGAGACTTTTTCGGGTTTTAAAGGAAGTGGATATAATTTCATACCCTCTCTCCTCCCGATTTCAAAACTAGGCTTCGTGCTCATTTTTTCGTTTTGACACCACCAACACATCTCGTGGCCCATTTCTAGCCTATAATCGAGACTTTTTCGGGTTTTAAAGGAAGTGGATATAATTTCATAACCTCTCTCCTCACGATTTCTAAATGCGGCTTCGTGCTCGTTTTTTCGTTTTGACACCACCAACACGTCTCGTTGCCCATTTCTAACCTATAATCGAGACTTTTTCGGATTTTAAAAGAAGTGGATATATTTTCATACCCACTCTCCTCCCGATTTCTAAACGAGGCTTCGCACTCGTTTATTCGTTTTGACACAACCAACACGTCTCGTGGCCCATTTCTAACCTATAATCGAGACTTTTTCGGGTTTTAAAGGAAGTGGATATAATTTCATACCCTCTCTCCTCCCGATTTCTAAACGAGGCTTCGCGCTCGTTTTTTCGTTTTGACACCACCAACACGTCCCGTGGCCCTTTTCAAACCTATAATCTAGATTTTTTCGGGTTTTAAAGGAAGTGGATATAATTTCATACCCTCTCTCCTCCCGATTTCTAAACTAGGCTTCGTGCTCATTTTTTCGTTTTGACACCACCAACACATCTCGTGGCCCATTTCTAACCTATAATCGAGACTTTTTCGGGTTTTAAAGGAAGTGGATATAATTTCATACCCTCTCTCCTCCCGATTTCTAAACTAGGCTTCGTGCTCATATTTTCGTTTTGACACCACCAACACATCTCGTGGCCCATTTCTAACCTATAAACGAGACTTTTTCGGGTTTTAAAGGAAGTGGATATAATTTCATACCCTCTCTCCTCCCGATTTCTAAACTGAGTTTCGTGCTCGTTTTTTCATTTTGACTCCACCAACAAGTCCCGTGGCACATTTCTAACCTATAATCGAGACTTTTTCGGGTTTTAAAGGAAGTGGATATAATTTCATACCCTCTCTCCTCCCGATTTCTAAACGAGGCTTCGCGCTCGTTTTTTCGTTTTGACACAACCAACACGTCTCGTGGCCCTTTTCTAACCTATAATCGAGAGTTTTTCGAATTTTCAAGGAAGTGGATATTATTTCATACCCTCTCTCCTTCCGATTTCTAAACGAGGCTTCGTGCTCGTTTTTTCGTTTTGACACCACCAACAAGTCCCGTGGCCCATTTCAAACCTATAATCGAGACATTTTCGGGTTTTAAAGGAAGTGGATATTATTTCATACCCTCTCTCCTCCCGATTTCTAAACGAGGCTTCGTGCTCGTTTTTTCATTTTGACACCACGAACACGTCCCGTGACCCATTTCTAACCTATAATCCAGACTTTTTCGGGTTTTAAGGGAAGTGGATATAATCCAGACTTTTTCGGGTTTTAAAGAAAGTGCATATAATTTCATACCCTCTCTCCTCCCGATTTCTAAACGAGGCTTCGCGCTCGTTTTTTCGTTTTGACACCACCAACACGTCCCGTGGCCCTTTTCAAACCTATAATCGAGACATTTTCGGGTTTTAAAGGAAGTGGATATAATTTCATAACCTCTCTCCTCACGATTTCTAAATGCGGCTTCGTGCTCGTTTTTTCGTTTTGACACCACCAACACATCTCGTGGCCCATTTCTAACCTATAATCGAGACTTTTTCGGGTTTTAAAGGAAGTGGATATAATTTCATAACCTCTCTCCTCACGATTTCTAAATGCGGCTTCGTGCTCGTTTTTTCGTTTTGACACCACCAACACGTCTCGTTGCCCATTTCTAACCTATAATCGAGACTTTTTCGGATTTTAAAGGAAGTGGATATATTTTCATACCCACCAACACGTCTCGTTGCCCATTTCTAACCTATAATCGAGACTTTTTCGGGTTTTAAAGGAAGTGGATATAATTTTATACCCTCTCTCCTCCCGATTTCTAAACGAGGCTTCGTGATCATTTTTTCGTTTTGACACCACCAACAAGTCCTGTGGCCCATTTCTAACCTATAATCCAGACTTTTTCGGGTTTTAAAGGAAGTGGATATAATTTCATACCCTCTCTCCTCCCGATTTCTAAACGAGGCTTCGCGCTCGTTTTTTCGTTTTGACACCACCAACACGTCACGTGGCCCTTTTCAAACCTATAATCGAGACATTTTCGGGTTTTAAAGGAAGTGGATATAATTTCATAACCTCTCTCCTCACGATTTCTAAATGCGGCTTCGTGCTCGTTTTTTCGTTTTGACACCACCAACACATCTCGTGGCCCATTTCTAACCTATAATCGAGACTTTTTCGGGTTTTAAAGGAAGTGAATATAATTTCATAACCTCTCTCCTCACGATTTCTAAATGCGGCTTCGTGCTCGTTTTTTCGTTTTGACACCACCAACACATCTCGTGGCCCATTTCTAGCCTATAATCGAGACTTTTTCGGGTTTTAAAGGAAGTGGATATAATTTCATAACCTCTCTCCTCACGATTTCTAAATGCGGCTTCGTGCTCGTTTTTTCGTTTTGACACCACCAACACGTCTCGTTGCCCATTTCTAACCTATAATCGAGACTTTTTCGGATTTTAAAAGAAGTGGATATATTTTCATACCCACACTCCTCCCGATTTCTAAACGAGGCTTCGCACTCGTTTATTCGTTTTGACACAACCAACACGTCTCGTGGCCCATTTCTAACCTATAATCGAGACTTTTTCGGGTTTTAAAGGAAGTGGATATAATTTCATACCCTCTCTCCTCCCGATTTCTAAACGAGGCTTCGCGCTCGTTTTTTCGTTTTGACACCACCAACACGTCCCGTGGCCCTTTTCAAACCTATAATCTAGATTTTTTCGGGTTTTAAAGGAAGTGGATATAATTTCATACCCTCTCTCCTCCCGATTTCTAAACTAGGCTTCGTGCTCATTTTTTCGTTTTGACACCACCAACACATCTCGTGGCCCATTTCTAACCTATAATCGAGACTTTTTCGGGTTTTAAAGGAAGTGGATATAATTTCATAACCTCTCTCCTCACGATTTCTAAATGCGGCTTCGTGCTCGTTTTTTCGTTTTGACACCACCAACACATCTCGTGGCCCATTTCTAACCTATAATCGAGACTTTTTCGGGTTTTAAAGGAAGTGGATATAATTTCATAACCTCTCTCCTCACGATTTCTAAATGCGGCTTCGTGCTCGTTTTTTCGTTTTGACACCACCAACACGTCTCGTTGCCCATTTCTAACCTATAATCGAGACTTTTTCGGATTTTAAAGGAAGTGGATATATTTTCATACCCACCAACACGTCTCGTTGCCCATTTCTAACCTATAATCGAGACTTTTTCGGGTTTTAAAGGAAGTGGATATAATTTTATACCCTCTCTCCTCCCGATTTCTAAACGAGGCTTCGTGATCATTTTTTCGTTTTGACACCACCAACAAGTCCTGTGGCCCATTTCTAACCTATAATCCAGACTTTTTCGGGTTTTAAAGGAAGTGGATATAATTTCATACCCTCTCTCCTCCCGATTTCTAAACGAGGCTTCGCGCTCGTTTTTTCGTTTTGACACCACCAACACGTCACGTGGCCCTTTTCAAACCTATAATCGAGACATTTTCGGGTTTTAAAGGAAGTGGATATAATTTCATAACCTCTCTCCTCACGATTTCTAAATGCGGCTTCGTGCTCGTTTTTTCGTTTTGACACCACCAACACATCTCGTGGCCCATTTCTAACCTATAATCGAGACTTTTTCGGGTTTTAAAGGAAGTGAATATAATTTCATAACCTCTCTCCTCACGATTTCTAAATGCGGCTTCGTGCTCGTTTTTTCGTTTTGACACCACCAACACATCTCGTGGCCCATTTCTAGCCTATAATCGAGACTTTTTCGGGTTTTAAAGGAAGTGGATATAATTTCATAACCTCTCTCCTCACGATTTCTAAATGCGGCTTCGTGCTCGTTTTTTCGTTTTGACACCACCAACACGTCTCGTTGCCCATTTCTAACCTATAATCGAGACTTTTTCGGATTTTAAAAGAAGTGGATATATTTTCATACCCACACTCCTCCCGATTTCTAAACGAGGCTTCGCACTCGTTTATTCGTTTTGACACAACCAACACGTCTCGTGGCCCATTTCTAACCTATAATCGAGACTTTTTCGGGTTTTAAAGGAAGTGGATATAATTTCATACCCTCTCTCCTCCCGATTTCTAAACGAGGCTTCGCGCTCGTTTTTTCGTTTTGACACCACCAACACGTCCCGTGGCCCTTTTCAAACCTATAATCTAGATTTTTTCGGGTTTTAAAGGAAGTGGATATAATTTCATACCCTCTCTCCTCCCGATTTCTAAACTAGGCTTCGTGCTCATTTTTTCGTTTTGACACCACCAACACATCTCGTGGCCCATTTCTAACCTATAATCGAGACTTTTTCGGGTTTTAAAGGAAGTGGATATAATTTCATACCCTCTCTCCTCCCGATTTCTAAACTAGGCTTCGTGCTCATATTTTCGTTTTGACACCACCAACACATCTCGTGGCCCATTTCTAACCTATAAACGAGACTTTTTCGGGTTTTAAAGGAAGTGGATATAATTTCATACCCTCTCTCCTCCCGATTTCTAAACTGAGTTTCGTGCTCGTTTTTTCATTTTGACTCCACCAACAAGTCCCGTGGCACATTTCTAACCTATAATCGAGACTTTTTCGGGTTTTAAAGGAAGTGGATATAATTTCATACCCTCTCTCCTCCCGATTTCTAAACGAGGCTTCGCGCTCGTTTTTTCGTTTTGACACAACCAACACGTCTCGTGGCCCTTTTCTAACCTATAATCGAGAGTTTTTCGAATTTTCAAGGAAGTGGATATTATTTCATACCCTCTCTCCTTCCGATTTCTAAACGAGGCTTCGTGCTCGTTTTTTCGTTTTGACACCACCAACAAGTCCCGTGGCCCATTTCAAACCTATAATCGAGACATTTTCGGGTTTTAAAGGAAGTGAATATTATTTCATACCCTCTCTCCTCCCGATTTCTAAACGAGGCTTCGTGCTCGTTTTTTCATTTTGACACCACGAACACGTCCCGTGACCCATTTCTAACCTATAATCCAGACTTTTTCGGGTTTTAAGGGAAGTGGATATAATCCAGACTTTTTCGGGTTTTAAAGAAAGTGCATATAATTTCATACCCTCTCTCCTCCCGATTTCTAAACGAGGCTTCGCGCTCGTTTTTTCGTTTTGACACCACCAACACGTCCCGTGGCCCTTTTCAAACCTATAATCGAGACATTTTCGGGTTTTAAAGGAAGTGGATATAATTTCATAACCTCTCTCCTCACGATTTCTAAATGCGGCTTCGTGCTCGTTTTTTCGTTTTGACACCACCAACACATCTCGTGGCCCATTTCTAACCTATAATCGAGACTTTTTCGGGTTTTAAAGGAAGTGGATATAATTTCATAACCTCTCTCCTCACGATTTCTAAATGCGGCTTCGTGCTCGTTTTTTCGTTTTGACACCACCAACACGTCTCGTTGCCCATTTCTAACCTATAATCGAGACTTTTTCGGATTTTAAAGGAAGTGGATATATTTTCATACCCACCAACACGTCTCGTTGCCCATTTCTAACCTATAATCGAGACTTTTTCGGGTTTTAAAGGAAGTGGATATAATTTTATACCCTCTCTCCTCCCGATTTCTAAACGAGGCTTCGTGATCATTTTTTCGTTTTGACACCACCAACAAGTCCTGTGGCCCATTTCTAACCTATAATCCAGACTTTTTCGGGTTTTAAAGGAAGTGGATATAATTTCATACCCTCTCTCCTCCCGATTTCTAAACGAGGCTTCGCGCTCGTTTTTTCGTTTTGACACCACCAACACGTCACGTGGCCCTTTTCAAACCTATAATCGAGACATTTTCGGGTTTTAAAGGAAGTGGATATAATTTCATAACCTCTCTCCTCACGATTTCTAAATGCGGCTTCGTGCTCGTTTTTTCGTTTTGACACCACCAACACATCTCGTGGCCCATTTCTAACCTATAATCGAGACTTTTTCGGGTTTTAAAGGAAGTGAATATAATTTCATAACCTCTCTCCTCACGATTTCTAAATGCGGCTTCGTGCTCGTTTTTTCGTTTTGACACCACCAACACATCTCGTGGCCCATTTCTAACCTATAATCGAGACTTTTTCGGGTTTTAAAGGAAGTGGATATAATTTCATAACCTCTCTCCTCACGATTTCTAAATGCGGCTTCGTGCTCGTTTTTTCGTTTTAACACCACCAACAAGTCCCGTGGCCCATTTCTAACCTATAATCGAGACTTTTTCAGGTTTTAAAGGAAGTGGATATAATTTCATACCCTCTCTCCTCCCGATTTCTAAACGAGGCATCGTGCTCGTTTTTTCGTTTTGACACCACCAACAAGTCTCGTGGCCCATTTCTAACCTATAATCGACACTTTTTCGGATTTTCAAGGAAGTGTATATAATTTCATACCCTCTCTCCTCCCGATTTCTAAACGAGGCATCGTGCTCGTTTTTTCGTTTTGACACCACCAACAAGTCTCGTGGACCATTTCTAACCTATAATCGACACTTTTTCGGATTTTCAAGGAAGTGTATATAATTTCATACCCTCTCTCTCCCGATTTCTAAATGAGGCATCGTGCTCGTTTTTTCGTTTTGACACCACCAACAAGTCCCGTGGCCCATTTCTAACCTATAATCGTGACTTTTTCGGGTTTTAAAGAAGTGGATATAATTTCATACCCTCTCTCCTCCCGATTTCTAAACGAGGCTTCGTGCTCATTTTTTCGTTTTGACACCACCAACAACTCCTGTGGCCCATTTCTAACCTATAATCCAGACTTTTTCGGGTTTTAAAGGAATTGGATATAATTTCATACCCTCTCTCCTCCCGATTTCTAAACGAGGCTTCGTGCTCGTTTTTTCGTTTTGACACCACCAACACATCTCGTGGCCAATTTCTAACCTATAATCGAGACTTTTTCGAGTTTTAAAGGAAGTGGATATAATTTCATACCCTCTCTCCTCCCGATTTCTAAACGAGGCATCGTGCTCGTTTTTTCGTTTTGACACGACCAACAAGTCCCGTTGCCCATTTCTAACCTATAATCGAGACTTTTTCGGGTTTTAAAGGATGTGGATATAATTTCATAACCTCTCTCCTCACGATTTCTAAATGCGGCTTCGTGCTCGTTTTTTCGTTTTGACACCACCAACACGTCTCGTTGCCCATTTCTAACCTATAATCGAGACTTTTTCGGGTTTTAAAGGATGTGGATATAATTTCATACCCTCTCTCCTCCCGATTTCTAAACGAGGCTTCGTGCTCATTTTTTCGTTTTGACACCACCAACAAGTCCTGTGGCTCATTTCAAACCTATAATCCAGACTTTTTCGGGTTTTAAAGGAAGTGGATATAATTTCATACCCTCTCTCCTCTCGATTTCTAAACGCGGTTTCGTGCTCTTTTTTTCGTTTTGACACCACCAACACGTCTCGTGGCCCATTTCTAACATATAATCGATACTTTTTCGGGTTTTAAAGGAAGTGGATATAATTTCATACCCTCTCTCCTCCCGATTTCTAAACAAGGCATCGTGCTCGTTTTTTCGTTTTGCAACCACCAACAAGTCGAGGGTCCCATTTCTAACCTATAATCCAGACTTTTTCGAGTTTTAAAGGAAGTGGATATAATTTCATACCCTCTCTGCTCCCTATTTCTAAATAAGGCATCGTGCTCGTTTTTTCATTTTGACACCACCAACAAGTCGTGGGGCCAATTTCTAACCTATAATCCAGACTTTTTCGGGTTTTAAAGGAAGTGGATATAATTTCATACCCTCTCTCTTCCCGATTTCTAAACGAGGCTTCGCGCTCGTTTTTTCGTTTTGACACAACCAATACGTCTCGTGGCCCATTTCTAACCTATAATCGAGACTTTTTCGGGTTTTAAAGGAAGTGGATATAATTTCATACCCTCTCTCCTCCCGATTTCAAAACTAGGCTTCGTGCTCATTTTTTCGTTTTGACACCACCAACACATCTCGTGGCCCATTTCTAACCTATAATCGAGACTTTTTCGGGTTTTAAAGGAAGTGGATATAATTTCATAACCTCTCTCCTCACGATTTCTAAATGCGGCTTCGTGCTCGTTTTTTCGTTTTGACACCACCAACACGTCTCGTTGCCCATTTCTAACCTTTAATCGAGACTTTTTCGGATTTTAAAGGAAGTGGATATATTTTCATACCCACCAACACGTCTCGTTGCCCATTTCTAACCTATAATCGAGACTTTTTCGGGATTTAAAGGAAGTGGATATAATTTTATACCCTCTCTCCTCCCGATTTCTAAACGAGGCTTTGCGCTCGTTTTTTCGTTTTGACACAACCAACAAGTCTCGTGGCCCATTTCTAACCTATAATCCAGACTTTTTCGGGTTTTAAAGGAAGTGGATGTAATTTCATACCCTCTCTCCTCCCGATTTCTCAACGAGGCTTCGTGCTCATTTTTTCGTTTTGACACCACCAACAAGTCCTGTGGCCCATTTCTAACCTATAATCCAGACTTTTTCGAGTTTTAAAGGAAGTGGATATAATTTCATACCCTCTCTCCTCCCGATTTCTAAACGAGGCATCGTGCTCGTTTTTTCGTTTTGACACCACCAACAAGTCTCGTGGCCCATTTCTAACCTATAATCGACACTTTTTCGGATTTTCAAGGAAGTGTATATAATTTCATACCCTCTCTCCTCCCGATTTCTAAACGAGGCATCGTGCTCGTTTTTTCGTTTTGACACCACCAACAAGTCTCGTGGCCCATTTTTAACCTATAATCAACACTTTTTCGGATTTTCAAGGAAGTGTATATAATTTCATACCCTCTCTCTCCCGATTTCTAAACGAGGCATCGTGCTCGTTTTTTCGTTTTGACACCACCAACAAGTCCCGTGGCCCATTTCTAACCTATAATCGTGACTTTTTCGGGTTTTAAAGGAAGTGGATATAATTTCATACCCTCTCTCCTCTCGATTTCTAAACGAGGCTTCGTGCTCATTTTTTCGTTTTGACACCACCAACAACTCCTGTGGCCCATTTCTAACCTATAATCCAGACTTTTTCGGGTTTTAAAGGAATTGGATATAATTTCATACCCTCTCTCCTCCCGATTTCTAAACGAGGCTTCGTGCTCGTTTTTTCGTTTTGACACCACCAACACATCTCGTGGCCAATTTCTAACCTATAATCGAGACTTTTTCGAGTTTTAAAGGAAGTGGATATAATTTCATACCCTCTCTCCTCCCGATTTCTAAACGAGGCATCGTGCTCGTTTTTTCGTTTTGACACGACCAACAAGTCCCGTTGCCCATTTCTAACCTATAATCGAGACTTTTTCGGGTTTTAAAGGATGTGGATATAATTTCATAACCTCTCTCCTCACGATTTCTAAATGCGGCTTCGTGCTCGTTTTTTCGTTTTGACACCACCAACACGTCACGTTGCCCATTTCTAACCTATAATCGAGACTTTTTCGGGTTTTAAAGGATGTGGATATAATTTCATACCCTCTCTCCTCCCGATTTCTAAACGAGGCTTCGTGCTCATTTTTTCGTTTTGACACCACCAACAAGTCCTGTGGCTCATTTCAAACCTATAATCCAGACTTTTTCGGGTTTTAAAGGAAGTGGATATAATTTCATACCCTCTCTCCTCTCGATTTCTAAACGCGGTTTCGTGCTCTTTTTTTCGTTTTGACACCACCAACACGTCTCGTGGCCCATTTCTAACATATAATCGATACTTTTTCGGGTTTTAAAGGAAGTGGATATAATTTCATACCCTCTCTCCTCCCGATTTCTAAACAAGGCATCGTGCTCGTTTTTTCGTTTTGACACCACCAACAAGTCGAGGGTCCCATTTCTAACCTATAATCCAGACTTTTTCTAGTTTTAAAGGAAGTGAATATAATTTCATACCCTCTCTGCTCCCTATTTCTAAACAAGGCATCGTGCTCGTTTTTTCGTTTTGACACCACCAACAAGTCGTGGGGCCAATTTCTAACCTATAATCCAGACTTTTTCGGGTTTTAAAGGAAGTGGATATAATTTCATACCCTCTCTCTTCCCGATTTCTAAACGAGGCTTCGCACTCGTTTTTTCGTTTTGACACAACCAATACGTCTCGTGGCCCATTTCTAACCTATAATCGAGACTTTTTCGGGTTTTAAAGGAAGTGGATATATTTTCATACCCTCTCTCCTCCCGATTTCAAAACTAGGCTTCGTGCTCATTTTTTCGTTTTGACACCACCAACACATCTCGTGGCCCATTTCTAACCTATAATCGAGACTTTTTCGGGTTTTAAAGGAAGTGGATATAATTTCATAACCTCTCTCCTCACGATTTCTAAATGCGGCTTCGTGCTCGTTTTTTCGTTTTGACACCACCAACACGTCTCGTTGCCCATTTCTAACCTATAATCGAGACTTTTTCAGATTTTAAAAGAAGTGGATATATTTTCATACCCACTCTCCTCCCGATTTCTAAACGAGGCTTCGAACTCGTTTATTCGTTTTGACACAACCAACACGTCTCGTGGCCCATTTCTAACCTATAATCGAGACTTTTTCGGGTTTTAAAGGAAGTGAATATAATTTCATACCCTCTCTGCTCCCTATTTCTAAACAAGGCATCGTGCTCGTTTTTTCGTTTTGACACCACCAACAAGTCGTGGGGCCAATTTCTAACCTATAATCCAGACTTTTTCGGGTTTTAAAGGAAGTGGATATAATTTCATACCCTCTCTCTTCCCGATTTCTAAACGAGGCTTCGCGCTCGTTTTTTCGTTTTGACACAACCAATACGTCTCGTGGCCCATTTCTAACCTATAATCGAGACTTTTTCGGGTTTTAAAGGAAGTGGATATAATTTCATACCCTCTCTCCTCCCGATTTCAAAACTAGGCTTCGTGCTCATTTTTTCGTTTTGACACCACCAACACATCTCGTGGCCCATTTCTAACCTATAATCGAGACTTTTTCGGGTTTTAAAGGAAGTGGATATAATTTCATAACCTCTCTCCTCACGATTTCTAAATGCGGCTTCGTGCTCGTTTTTTCGTTTTGACACCACCAACACGTCTCGTTGCCCATTTCTAACCTATAATCGAGACTTTTTCGGATTTTAAAGGAAGTGGATATATTTTCATACCCACCAACACGTCTCGTTGCCCATTTCTAACCTATAATCGAGACTTTTTCGGGTTTTAAAGGAAGTGGATATAATTTTATACCCTCTCTCCTCCCGATTTCTAAACGAGGCTTTGCGCTCGTTTTTTCGTTTTGACACAACCAACAAGTCTCGTGGCCCATTTCTAACCTATAATCCAGACTTTTTCGGGTTTTAAAGGAAGTGGATGTAATTTCATACCCTCTCTCCTCCCGATTTCTCAACGAGGCTTCGTGCTCATTTTTTCGTTTTGACACCACCAACAAGTCCTGTGGCCCATTTCTAACCTATAATCCAGACTTTTTCGGGTTTTAAAGGAAGTGGATATAATTTCATACCCTCTCTCCTCCCGATTTCTAAACGAGGCATCGTGCTCGTTTTTTCGTTTTGACACCACCAACAAGTCTCGTGGCCCATTTCTAACCTATAATCGACACTTTTTCGGATTTTCAAGGAAGTGTATATAATTTCATACCCTCTCTCCTCCCGATTTCTAAACGAGGCATCGTGCTCGTTTTTTCGTTTTGACACCACCAACAAGTCTCGTGGCCCATTTTTAACCTATAATCAACACTTTTTCGGATTTTCAAGGAAGTGTATATAATTTCATACCCTCTCTCTCCCGATTTCTAAACGAGGCATCGTGCTCGTTTTTTCGTTTTGACACCACCAACAAGTCCCGTGGCCCATTTCTAACCTATAATCGTGACTTTTTCGGGTTTTAAAGGAAGTGGATATAATTTCATACCCTCTCTCCTCTCGATTTCTAAACGAGGCTTCGTGCTCATTTTTTCGTTTTGACACCACCAACAACTCCTGTGGCCCATTTCTAACCTATAATCCAGACTTTTTCGGGTTTTAAAGGAATTGGATATAATTTCATACCCTCTCTCCTCCCGATTTCTAAACGAGGCTTCGTGCTCGTTTTTTCGTTTTGACACCACCAACACATCTCGTGGCCAATTTCTAACCTATAATCGAGACTTTTTCGAGTTTTAAAGGAAGTGGATATAATTTCATACCCTCTCTCCTCCCGATTTCTAAACGAGGCATCGTGCTCGTTTTTTCGTTTTGACACGACCAACAAGTCCCGTTGCCCATTTCTAACCTATAATCGAGACTTTTTCGGGTTTTAAAGGATGTGGATATAATTTCATAACCTCTCTCCTCACGATTTCTAAATGCGGCTTCGTGCTCGTTTTTTCGTTTTGACACCACCAACACGTCACGTTGCCCATTTCTAACCTATAATCGAGACTTTTTCGGGTTTTAAAGGATGTGGATATAATTTCATACCCTCTCTCCTCCCGATTTCTAAACGAGGCTTCGTGCTCATTTTTTCGTTTTGACACCACCAACAAGTCCTGTGGCTCATTTCAAACCTATAATCCAGACTTTTTCGGGTTTTAAAGGAAGTGGATATAATTTCATACCCTCTCTCCTCTCGATTTCTAAACGCGGTTTCGTGCTCTTTTTTTCGTTTTGACACCACCAACACGTCTCGTGGCCCATTTCTAACATATAATCGATACTTTTTCGGGTTTTAAAGGAAGTGGATATAATTTCATACCCTCTCTCCTCCCGATTTCTAAACAAGGCATCGTGCTCGTTTTTTCGTTTTGACACCACCAACAAGTCGAGGGTCCCATTTCTAACCTATAATCCAGACTTTTTCTAGTTTTAAAGGAAGTGAATATAATTTCATACCCTCTCTGCTCCCTATTTCTAAACAAGGCATCGTGCTCGTTTTTTCGTTTTGACACCACCAACAAGTCGTGGGGCCAATTTCTAACCTATAATCCAGACTTTTTCGGGTTTTAAAGGAAGTGGATATAATTTCATACCCTCTCTCTTCCCGATTTCTAAACGAGGCTTCGCACTCGTTTTTTCGTTTTGACACAACCAATACGTCTCGTGGCCCATTTCTAACCTATAATCGAGACTTTTTCGGGTTTTAAAGGAAGTGGATATATTTTCATACCCTCTCTCCTCCCGATTTCAAAACTAGGCTTCGTGCTCATTTTTTCGTTTTGACACCACCAACACATCTCGTGGCCCATTTCTAACCTATAATCGAGACTTTTCGGGTTTTAAAGGAAGTGGATATAATTTCATAACCTCTCTCCTCACGATTTCTAAATGCGGCTTCGTGCTCGTTTTTTCGTTTTGACACCACCAACACGTCTCGTTGCCCATTTCTAACCTATAATCGAGACTTTTTCAGATTTTAAAAGAAGTGGATATATTTTCATACCCACTCTCCTCCCGATTTCTAAACGAGGCTTCGAACTCGTTTATTCGTTTTGACACAACCAACACGTCTCGTGGCCCATTTCTAACCTATAATCGAGACTTTTTCGGGTTTTAAAGGAAGTGAATATAATTTCATACCCTCTCTGCTCCCTATTTCTAAACAAGGCATCGTGCTCGTTTTTTCGTTTTGACACCACCAACAAGTCGTGGGGCCAATTTCTAACCTATAATCCAGACTTTTTCGGGTTTTAAAGGAGGTGGATATAATTTCATACCCTCTCTCTTCCCGATTTCTAAACGAGGCTTCGCGCTCGTTTTTTCGTTTTGACACAACCAATACGTCTCGTGGCCCATTTCTAACCTATAATCGAGACTTTTTCGGGTTTTAAAGGAAGTGGATATAATTTCATACCCTCTCTCCTCCCGATTTCAAAACTAGGCTTCGTGCTCATTTTTTCGTTTTGACACCACCAACACATCTCGTGGCCCATTTCTAACCTATAATCGAGACTTTTTCGGGTTTTAAAGGAAGTGGATATAATTTCATAACCTCTCTCCTCACGATTTCTAAATGCGGCTTCGTGCTCGTTTTTTCGTTTTGACACCACCAACACGTCTCGTTGCCCATTTCTAACCTATAATCGAGACTTTTTCGGATTTTAAAGGAAGTGGATATATTTTCATACCCACCAACACGTCTCGTTGCCCATTTCTAACCTATAATCGAGACTTTTTCGGGTTTTAAAGGAAGTGGATATAATTTTATACCCTCTCTCCTCCCGATTTCTAAACGAGGCTTTGCGCTCGTTTTTTCGTTTTGACACAACCAACAAGTCTCGTGGCCCATTTCTAACCTATAATCCAGACTTTTTCGGGTTTTAAAGGAAGTGGATGTAATTTCATACCCTCTCTCCTCCCGATTTCTCAACGAGGCTTCGTGCTCATTTTTTCGTTTTGACACCACCAACAAGTCCTGTGGCCCATTTCTAACCTATAATCCAGACTTTTTCGGGTTTTAAAGGAAGTGGATATAATTTCATACCCTCTCTCCTCCCGATTTCTAAACGAGGCATCGTGCTCGTTTTTTCGTTTTGACACCACCAACAAGTCTCGTGGCCCATTTCTAACCTATAATCGACACTTTTTCGGATTTTCAAGGAAGTGTATATAATTTCATACCCTCTCTCCTCCCGATTTCTAAACGAGGCATCGTGCTCGTTTTTTCGTTTTGACACCACCAACAAGTCTCGTGGCCCATTTTTAACCTATAATCAACACTTTTTCGGATTTTCAAGGAAGTGTATATAATTTCATACCCTCTCTCTCCCGATTTCTAAACGAGGCATCGTGCTCGTTTTTTCGTTTTGACACCACCAACAAGTCCCGTGGCCCATTTCTAACCTATAATCGTGACTTTTTCGGGTTTTAAAGGAAGTGGATATAATTTCATACCCTCTCTCCTCTCGATTTCTAAACGAGGCTTCGTGCTCATTTTTTCGTTTTGACACCACCAACAACTCCTGTGGCCCATTTCTAACCTATAATCCAGACTTTTTCGGGTTTTAAAGGAATTGGATATAATTTCATACCCTCTCTCCTCCCGATTTCTAAACGAGGCTTCGTGCTCGTTTTTTCGTTTTGACACCACCAACACATCTCGTGGCCAATTTCTAACCTATAATCGAGACTTTTTCGAGTTTTAAAGGAAGTGGATATAATTTCATACCCTCTCTCCTCCCGATTTCTAAACGAGGCATCGTGCTCGTTTTTTCGTTTTGACACGACCAACAAGTCCCGTTGCCCATTTCTAACCTATAATCGAGACTTTTTCGGGTTTTAAAGGATGTGGATATAATTTCATAACCTCTCTCCTCACGATTTCTAAATGCGGCTTCGTGCTCGTTTTTTCGTTTTGACACCACCAACACGTCACGTTGCCCATTTCTAACCTATAATCGAGACTTTTTCGGGTTTTAAAGGATGTGGATATAATTTCATACCCTCTCTCCTCCCGATTTCTAAACGAGGCTTCGTGCTCATTTTTTCGTTTTGACACCACCAACAAGTCCTGTGGCTCATTTCAAACCTATAATCCAGACTTTTTCGGGTTTTAAAGGAAGTGGATATAATTTCATACCCTCTCTCCTCTCGATTTCTAAACGCGGTTTCGTGCTCTTTTTTTCGTTTTGACACCACCAACACGTCTCGTGGCCCATTTCTAACATATAATCGATACTTTTTCGGGTTTTAAAGGAAGTGGATATAATTTCATACCCTCTCTCCTCCCGATTTCTAAACAAGGCATCGTGCTCGTTTTTTCGTTTTGACACCACCAACAAGTCGAGGGTCCCATTTCTAACCTATAATCCAGACTTTTTCTAGTTTTAAAGGAAGTGAATATAATTTCATACCCTCTCTGCTCCCTATTTCTAAACAAGGCATCGTGCTCGTTTTTTCGTTTTGACACCACCAACAAGTCGTGGGGCCAATTTCTAACCTATAATCCAGACTTTTTCGTGTTTTAAAGGAAGTGGATATAATTTCATACCCTCTCTCTTCCCGATTTCTAAACGAGGCTTCGCACTCGTTTTTTCGTTTTGACACAACCAATACGTCTCGTGGCCCATTTCTAACCTATAATCGAGACTTTTTCGGGTTTTAAAGGAAGTGGATATATTTTCATACCCTCTCTCCTCCCGATTTCAAAACTAGGCTTCGTGCTCATTTTTTCGTTTTGACACCACCAACACATCTCGTGGCCCATTTCTAACCTATAATCGAGACTTTTTCGGGTTTTAAAGGAAGTGGATATAATTTCATAACCTCTCTCCTCACGATTTCTAAATGCGGCTTCGTGCTCGTTTTTTCGTTTTGACACCACCAACACGTCTCGTTGCCCATTTCTAACCTATAATCGAGACTTTTTCGGATTTTAAAAGAAGTGGATATATTTTCATACCCACTCTCCTCCCGATTTCTAAACGAGGCTTCGAACTCGTTTATTCGTTTTGACACAACCAACACGTCTCGTGGCCCATTTCTAACCTATAATCGAGACTTTTTCGGGTTTTAAAGGAAGTGGATATAATTTCATACCCTCTCTCCTCCCGATTTCTCAACGAGGCTTCGTGCTCATTTTTTCGTTTTGACACCACCAACAAGTCCTGTGGCCCATTTCTAACCTATAATCCAGACTTTTTCGGGTTTTAAAGGAAGTGGATATAATTTCATACCCTCTCTCCTCCCGATTTCTAAACGAGGCATCGTGCTCGTTTTTTCGTTTTGACACCACCAACAAGTCTCGTGGCCCATTTCTAACCTATAATCGACACTTTTTCGGATTTTCAAGGAAGTGTATATAATTTCATACCCTCTCTCCTCCCGATTTCTAAACGAGGCATCGTGCTCGTTTTTTCGTTTTGACACCACCAACAAGTCTCGTGGCCCATTTTTAACCTATAATCAACACTTTTTCGGATTTTCAAGGAAGTGTATATAATTTCATACCCTCTCTCTCCCGATTTCTAAACGAGGCATCGTGCTCGTTTTTTCGTTTTGACACCACCAACAAGTCCCGTGGCCCATTTCTAACCTATAATCGTGACTTTTTCGGGTTTTAAAGGAAGTGGATATAATTTCATACCCTCTCTCCTCTCGATTTCTAAACGAGGCTTCGTGCTCATTTTTTCGTTTTGACACCACCAACAACTCCTGTGGCCCATTTCTAACCTATAATCCAGACTTTTTCGGGTTTTAAAGGAATTGGATATAATTTCATACCCTCTCTCCTCCCGATTTCTAAACGAGGCTTCGTGCTCGTTTTTTCGTTTTGACACCACCAACACATCTCGTGGCCAATTTCTAACCTATAATCGAGACTTTTTCGAGTTTTAAAGGAAGTGGATATAATTTCATACCCTCTCTCCTCCCGATTTCTAAACGAGGCATCGTGCTCGTTTTTTCGTTTTGACACGACCAACAAGTCCCGTTGCCCATTTCTAACCTATAATCGAGACTTTTTCGGGTTTTAAAGGATGTGGATATAATTTCATAACCTCTCTCCTCACGATTTCTAAATGCGGCTTCGTGCTCGTTTTTTCGTTTTGACACCACCAACACGTCACGTTGCCCATTTCTAACCTATAATCGAGACTTTTTCGGGTTTTAAAGGATGTGGATATAATTTCATACCCTCTCTCCTCCCGATTTCTAAACGAGGCTTCGTGCTCATTTTTTCGTTTTGACACCACCAACAAGTCCTGTGGCTCATTTCAAACCTATAATCCAGACTTTTTCGGGTTTTAAAGGAAGTGGATATAATTTCATACCCTCTCTCCTCTCGATTTCTAAACGCGGTTTCGTGCTCTTTTTTTCGTTTTGACACCACCAACACGTCTCGTGGCCCATTTCTAACATATAATCGATACTTTTTCGGGTTTTAAAGGAAGTGGATATAATTTCATACCCTCTCTCCTCCCGATTTCTAAACAAGGCATCGTGCTCGTTTTTTCGTTTTGACACCACCAACAAGTCGAGGGTCCCATTTCTAACCTATAATCCAGACTTTTTCTAGTTTTAAAGGAAGTGAATATAATTTCATACCCTCTCTGCTCCCTATTTCTAAACAAGGCATCGTGCTCGTTTTTTCGTTTTGACACCACCAACAAGTCGTGGGGCCAATTTCTAACCTATAATCCAGACTTTTTCGGGTTTTAAAGGAAGTGGATATAATTTCATACCCTCTCTCTTCCCGATTTCTAAACGAGGCTTCGCACTCGTTTTTTCGTTTTGACACAACCAATACGTCTCGTGGCCCATTTCTAACCTATAATCGAGACTTTTTCGGGTTTTAAAGGAAGTGGATATATTTTCATACCCTCTCTCCTCCCGATTTCAAAACTAGGCTTCGTGCTCATTTTTTCGTTTTGACACCACCAACACATCTCGTGGCCCATTTCTAACCTATAATCGAGACTTTTTCGGGTTTTAAAGGAAGTGGATATAATTTCATAACCTCTCTCCTCACGATTTCTAAATGCGGCTTCGTGCTCGTTTTTTCGTTTTGACACCACCAACACGTCTCGTTGCCCATTTCTAACCTATAATCGAGACTTTTTCAGATTTTAAAAGAAGTGGATATATTTTCATACCCACTCTCCTCCCGATTTCTAAACGAGGCTTCGAACTCGTTTATTCGTTTTGACACAACCAACACGTCTCGTGGCCCATTTCTAACCTATAATCGAGACTTTTTCGGGTTTTAAAGGAAGTGAATATAATTTCATACCCTCTCTGCTCCCTATTTCTAAACAAGGCATCGTGCTCGTTTTTTCGTTTTGACACCACCAACAAGTCGTGGGGCCAATTTCTAACCTATAATCCAGACTTTTTCGGGTTTTAAAGGAAGTGGATATAATTTCATACCCTCTCTCTTCCCGATTTCTAAACGAGGCTTCGCGCTCGTTTTTTCGTTTTGACACAACCAATACGTCTCGTGGCCCATTTCTAACCTATAATCGAGACTTTTTCGGGTTTTAAAGGAAGTGGATATAATTTCATACCCTCTCTCCTCCCGATTTCAAAACTAGGCTTCGTGCTCATTTTTTCGTTTTGACACCACCAACACATCTCGTGGCCCATTTCTAACCTATAATCGAGACTTTTTCGGGTTTTAAAGGAAGTGGATATAATTTCATAACCTCTCTCCTCACGATTTCTAAATGCGGCTTCGTGCTCGTTTTTTCGTTTTGACACCACCAACACGTCTCGTTGCCCATTTCTAACCTATAATCGAGACTTTTTCGGATTTTAAAGGAAGTGGATATATTTTCATACCCACCAACACGTCTCGTTGCCCATTTCTAACCTATAATCGAGACTTTTTCGGGTTTTAAAGGAAGTGGATATAATTTTATACCCTCTCTCCTCCCGATTTCTAAACGAGGCTTTGCGCTCGTTTTTTCGTTTTGACACAACCAACAAGTCTCGTGGCCCATTTCTAACCTATAATCCAGACTTTTCGGGTTTTAAAGGAAGTGGATGTAATTTCATACCCTCTCTCCTCCCGATTTCTCAACGAGGCTTCGTGCTCATTTTTTCGTTTTGACACCACCAACAAGTCCTGTGGCCCATTTCTAACCTATAATCCAGACTTTTTCGGGTTTTAAAGGAAGTGGATATAATTTCATACCCTCTCTCCTCCCGATTTCTAAACGAGGCATCGTGCTCGTTTTTTCGTTTTGACACCACCAACAAGTCTCGTGGCCCATTTCTAACCTATAATCGACACTTTTTCGGATTTTCAAGGAAGTGTATATAATTTCATACCCTCTCTCCTCCCGATTTCTAAACGAGGCATCGTGCTCGTTTTTTCGTTTTGACACCACCAACAAGTCTCGTGGCCCATTTTTAACCTATAATCAACACTTTTTCGGATTTTCAAGGAAGTGTATATAATTTCATACCCTCTCTCTCCCGATTTCTAAACGAGGCATCGTGCTCGTTTTTTCGTTTTGACACCACCAACAAGTCCCGTGGCCCATTTCTAACCTATAATCGTGACTTTTTCGGGTTTTAAAGGAAGTGGATATAATTTCATACCCTCTCTCCTCTCGATTTCTAAACGAGGCTTCGTGCTCATTTTTTCGTTTTGACACCACCAACAACTCCTGTGGCCCATTTCTAACCTATAATCCAGACTTTTTCGGGTTTTAAAGGAATTGGATATAATTTCATACCCTCTCTCCTCCCGATTTCTAAACGAGGCTTCGTGCTCGTTTTTTCGTTTTGACACCACCAACACATCTCGTGGCCAATTTCTAACCTATAATCGAGACTTTTTCGAGTTTTAAAGGAAGTGGATATAATTTCATACCCTCTCTCCTCCCGATTTCTAAACGAGGCATCGTGCTCGTTTTTTCGTTTTGACACGACCAACAAGTCCCGTTGCCCATTTCTAACCTATAATCGAGACTTTTTCGGGTTTTAAAGGATGTGGATATAATTTCATAACCTCTCTCCTCACGATTTCTAAATGCGGCTTCGTGCTCGTTTTTTCGTTTTGACACCACCAACACGTCACGTTGCCCATTTCTAACCTATAATCGAGACTTTTTCGGGTTTTAAAGGATG
Source organism: Thalia dealbata (assembly GCA_030544415.1). NCBI lineage: Eukaryota > Viridiplantae > Streptophyta > Magnoliopsida > Zingiberales > Marantaceae > Thalia > Thalia dealbata. Next base: position 11,679,125 of record CM060458.1, on the reverse strand, counting down.
TGGATATAATTTCATACCCTCTCTCCTCCCGATTTCTAAACGAGGCTTCGTGCTCATTTTTTCGTTTTGACACCACCAACAAGTCCTGTGGCTCATTTCAAACCTATAATCCAGACTTTTTCGGGTTTTAAAGGAAGTGGATATAATTTCATACCCTCTCTCCTCTCGATTTCTAAACGCGGTTTCGTGCTCTTTTTTTCGTTTTGACACCACCAACACGTCTCGTGGCCCATTTCTAACATATAATCGATACTTTTTCGGGTTTTAAAGGAAGTGGATATAATTTCATACCCTCTCTCCTCCCGATTTCTAAACAAGGCATCGTGCTCGTTTTTTCGTTTTGACACCACCAACAAGTCGAGGGTCCCATTTCTAACCTATAATCCAGACTTTTTCTAGTTTTAAAGGAAGTGAATATAATTTCATACCCTCTCTGCTCCCTATTTCTAAACAAGGCATCGTGCTCGTTTTTTCGTTTTGACACCACCAACAAGTCGTGGGGCCAATTTCTAACCTATAATCCAGACTTTTTCGGGTTTTAAAGGAAGTGGATATAATTTCATACCCTCTCTCTTCCCGATTTCTAAACGAGGCTTCGCACTCGTTTTTTCGTTTTGACACAACCAATACGTCTCGTGGCCCATTTCTAACCTATAATCGAGACTTTTTCGGGTTTTAAAGGAAGTGGATATATTTTCATACCCTCTCTCCTCCCGATTTCAAAACTAGGCTTCGTGCTCATTTTTTCGTTTTGACACCACCAACACATCTCGTGGCCCATTTCTAACCTATAATCGAGACTTTTTCGGGTTTTAAAGGAAGTGGATATAATTTCATAACCTCTCTCCTCACGATTTCTAAATGCGGCTTCGTGCTCGTTTTTTCGTTTTGACACCACCAACACGTCTCGTTGCCCATTTCTAACCTATAATCGAGACTTTTTCGGATTTTAAAAGAAGTGGATATATTTTCATACCCACTCTCCTCCCGATTTCTAAACGAGGCTTCGAACTCGTTTATTCGTTTTGACACAACCAACACGTCTCGTGGCCCATTTCTAACCTATAATCGAGACTTTTTCGGGTTTTAAAGGAAGTGGATATAATTTCATACCCTCTCTCATCCCGATTTCTAAACGAGGCTTCGCGCTCGTTTTTTCGTTTTGACACCACCAACACGTCCCGTGGCCCTTTTCAAACCTATAATCTAGATTTTTTCGGGTTTTAAAGGAAGTGGATATAATTTCATACCTTCTCTATCCCGATTTCTAAACAAGGCATCGTGCTCGTTTTTTCGTTTTAACACCACCAACAAGTCCCGTGGCCCATTTCTAACCTATAATCGAGACTTTTTCGGGTTTTAAAGGAAGTGAATATAATTTCATACACTCTCTCCTCCCGATTTCTAAACGAGGCATCGTGCTCGTTTTTTCGTTTTGACACCACCAACAAGTCTCGTGGCCCATTTCTAACCTATAATCGACACTTTTTCGGATTTTCAAGGAAGTAGATATAATTTCATACCCTCTCTCTCCCGATTTCTAAACGAGGCATCGTGCTCGTTTTTTCGTTTTGACACCACCAACAAGTCCCGTGGCCCATTTCTAACCTATAATCGAGACTTTTTCGGGTTTTAAAGGAAGTGGATATAATTTCATACCCTCTCTCCTCCCGATTTCTAAACGAGGCATCGTGCTCGTTTTTTCGTTTTGACACCACCAACAAGTCTCGTGGCCCATTTCTAACCTATAATCGACACTTTTTCGGATTTTCAAGGAAGTGGATATAATTTCATACCCTCTCTCTGCCGATTTCTAAACGATGCATCGTTCTCGTTTTTTCGTTTTGACACCACCAACAAGTCCCGTGGCCCATTTCTAACCTATAATCGAGACTTTTTCGGATTTTAAAGGAAGTGCATATAATTTCATACCCTCTATCCTCCCGATTTCTACACGAGGCTTCGTGCCGTTTTTTCGTTTTCACACCTCCAACACGTCCTGTGGCCCTTTTCAAACCTATAATCTAGACTTTTTCGGGTTTTAAAGGAAGTGGATATAATTTCATACCCTCTCTCCTCCCGATTTCTAAACGAGGCTTCGTGCACATTTTTTGGTTTTGACACCACCAACAAGTCCTGTGTCCCATTTCTAAACTATAATCCAGACTTTTTCGGGTTTTAAAAGAAGTGGATATAATTTCATACCCTCTCTCCTCCCGATTTCTAAACGAGGCTTCGTGCTCGTTTTTTCATTTTGACACCACCAACACGTCTCGTGGTCCATTTCTAACCTATAATCGAGACTTTTCGGGTTTTAAAGGAAGTGGATATAATTTCATACCCTCTCTCCTCCCGATTTCTAAACGAGGCATCGTGCTCGTTTTTTCGTTTTGACACCACCAACAAGTCCCGTGGCCCATTTCTTACCTATAATCGAGACTTTTTCAAGTTTTAAAGGAAGTGGATATAATTTCATACCCTCTCTCCTCCCGATTTCTAAACGAGGCTTCGTGCTCGTTTTTTCGTTTTGACACCACCAACAAGTCCCGTGGCCCATTTCAAACCTATAATCCAGACTTTTTCGGGTTTTAAAGGAAGTGGATATAAATTCATACCCTCTCTCCTCCCGATTTCTAAACGCGGTTTCGTGCTCTTTTTTTCGTTTTGACACCACCAACACGTCTCGTGGCCCATTTCTAACCAATAATCGATACTTTTTCGGGTTTTAAAGGAAGTGGATATAATTTCATACCCTCTCTCCTCCCGATTTCTAAACGAGGTTTCGTGTACGTTTTTTCATTTTGACACCACCAACGAATCCCGTGGCTCATTTCTAACCTATAATCGAGACTTTTCAGGTTTTAAAGGAAGTGCATATAATTTCATACCCTCTATCCTCCCGATTTCTACACGAAGCTTCGTGCTGTTTTTTCGTTTTAACACCACCAACACGTCCCGTGGCCCTTTTCAAACCTATAATCTATACTTTTTCGGGTTCTAAAGGAAGTGGATATAATTTCATACCCTCTCTCCTCCTGATTTCTAAACTAGGCTTCGTGCTCATTTTTTTCATTTTGACACCACCAACACATCTCGTGGCCCATTTCTAACCTATAATCGAGACTTTTTCGGGTTTTAAAGGAAGTGGATATAATTTCATACCCTCTCTCCTCCCGATTTCTAAACGAGGCTTCGCGCTCGTTTTTTCGTTTTGACACCACCAACACGTCCCGTGGCCCTTTTCAAACTTATAATCTAGATTTTTTCGGGTTTTAAAGGAAGTGGATATAATTTCATACCCTCTCTCCTCCCGATTTCTAAACTAGGCTTTGTGCTCGTTTTTTTATTTTGACACCACCAACACGTCTCGTTGCCCATTTCTAACCTATAATCGAGACTTTTTCGGATTTTAAAGGAAGTGGATATAATTTCATAACCTCTCTCCTCACGATTTCTAAATGCGGATTCGTGCTCGTTTTTTCATTTTGACACCACCAACACGTCTCGTTGCCCATTTCTAACCTATAATCGAGACTTTTTCGGGTTTTAAAGGAAGTGGATATAATTTCATACCCTCTCTCCTCTCGATTTCTAAACGAGGCTTCGTGCTCGTTTTTTCATTTTCACACCACCAACAAGTCACGTGGCCCATTTCTAACCTATAATCCAGACTTTTTCGGGTTTTAAGCGAAGTGGATATAATTTCATACCCTCTCTCCTCCCGATTACTAAACGCGGCTTCGTGCTCTTTTTTTCGTTTTGACACCACCAACACGTCCCGTGGCCCTTTTCTAACCTATAATCGATACTTTTTCGGGTTTTAAAGGAAGTGGATATAATTTCATACCCTCTCTCCTCCCGATTTCTAAACAAGGCATCGTGCTCGTTTTTTCGTTTTGACACCAACAACAAGTCGTGGGGCCCATTTCTAACCTATAATCCAGACTTTTTCGGGTTTTAAAGGAAGTGGATATAATTTCATAACCTCTCTCCTCACGATTTCTAAACAAGGCATCGTGCTCGTTTTTTCGTTTTGACACCACCAACAAGTCGTGGGGCCCATTTCTAACCTATAATCCAGACTTTTTCGTGTTTTGAAGGAAGTGGATATAATTTCATAACCTCTCTCCTCACGATTTCTAAACGCGGCTTCGTGCTCGTTTTTTTATTTTGACACAACCAACATGTCTCGTGGCCCTTTTCTAACCTATAATCGAGACTTTTTCGAATTTTCAAGGAAGTGGATATAATTTCATACCCTCTCTCCTCCCGATTTCTAAACGAGGCTTCGCGCTCGTTTTTTCATTTTGACACCACCAACACGTCCCGTGGCCCTTTTCAAACCTATAATCGAGACTTATTCGGGTTTTAAAGGAAGTGGATATAATTTCATACCCTCTCTCCTCCCGATTTCTAAATGAGGTTTCGAGCTCGTTTTTTCCTTTTGACACCACCAACAAGTCCCATGGCACATTTCTAACCTATAATCGAGACTTTTTCGGGTTTTAAAGGAAGTGGATATAATTTCATACCCTCTCTCCTCCCGATTTCTAAACGAGGCTTCGCGGTCGTTTTTTCGTTTTGACACAACCAACACGTCTCGTGGCCCTTTTCTAACCTATAATCGAGACTTTTTCGAATTTTCAAGGAAGTGGATATTATTTCATACCCTCTCTCCTTCCGATTTCTAAACGAGGCTTCGCGCTCGTTTTTTCGTTTTGACACAACCAACACGTCCCGTGGCCCTTTTCTAACCTATAATCGAGACTTTTTCGGGATTTAAAGGAAGTGTATATAATTTCATAACCTCTCTCCTCCCGATTTCTAAACGAGGCTTCGCGCTCGTTTTTTCGTTTTGACACCACCAACACGTCCCGTGACCCTTTTCTAACCTATAATCGAGACTTTTTCGGGTTTTAAAGGAAGTGGATATAATTTCATACCCTCTCTCCTCCCGATTTCTAAACGAGGCTTCGCGCTCGTTTTTTCGTTATGACACCACCAACACGTCCCGTGGCCCTTTTCAAACCTATAATCTAGATTTTTTCGGGTTTTAAAGGAAGAGGATATAATTTCATACCCTCTCTCCTCCCGATTTCTAAACGAGGCTTCGCGCTCGTTTTTTCGTTTTGACACCACCAACACGTCCCGTGGCCCTTTTCAAACCTATAATCTAGATTTTTTCGGGTTTTAAAGGAAGTGGATATAATTTCATACCCTCTCTCCTCCCGATTTCTATACTAGGCTTCGTGCTCATTTTTTCGTTTTGACACCACCAACACATCTCGTGGCCCATTTCTAACCTATAATCGAGACTTTTTCGGGTTTTAAAGGAAGTGGATATAATTTCATACCCTCTCTCCTCCCGATTTCTAAACGAGGTTTCGTGCTCGTTTTTTCATTTTGACACCACCAACAAGTCCCGTGGCACATTTCTAACCTATAATCGAGACTTTTTCGGGATTTAAAGGAAGTGGATATAATTTCATACCCTCTCTCCTCCCGATTTCTAAACGAGGCTTCGCGCTCGTTTTTTCGTTTTGACACAACCAACATGTCTCGTGGCCCTTTTCTAACCTATAATCGAGACTTTTTCGAATTTTCAAGGAAGTGGATATAATTTCATACCCTCTCTCCTCCCGATTTCTAAACGAGGCTTCGCGCTCGTTTTTTCGTTTTGACAGAACCAACACGTCTCGTGGCCCTTTTCTAACCTATAATCGAGACTTTTTCGAATTTTCAAGGAAGTGGATATAATTTTATACCCTCTCTCCTCCCGATTTCTAAACGAGGCTTCGCGCTCGTTTTTTCGTTTTGACACAACCAACACATCTCGTGGCCTATTTCTAACCTATAATCGAGAGTTTTTCGGGATTTAAAGGAAGTGGATATAATTTCATAACCTCTCTACTCACGATTTCTAAATACGGCTTCGTGCTCGTTTTTTCGTTTTGACACCACCAACACGTCTCGTTGCCCATTTCTAACCTATAATCGAGACTTTTTCGAATTTTAAAGGAAGTGGATATATTTTCATACCCACTCTCCTCCCGATTTCTAAACGAGGCTTCGCGCTCGTTTTTTCGTTTTGACACAACCAACACGTCTCGTGGCCCATTTCTAACCTATAATCGAGACTTTTTCGGGTTTTAAAGGAAGTGGATATAATTTCATACCCTCTCTCCTCCCGATTTCTAAACGAGGCTTCGCGCTCGTTTTTTCATTTTGACACCACCAACACGTCCCGTGGCCCTTTTCAAACCTATAATCGAGACTTATTCGGGTTTTAAAGGAAGTGGATATAATTTCATACCCTCTCTCCTCCCGATTTCTAAATGAGGTTTCGAGCTCGTTTTTTCCTTTTGACACCACCAACAAGTCCCGTGGCACATTTCTAACCTATAATCGAGACTTTTTCGGGTTTTAAAGGAAGTGGATATAATTTCATACCCTCTCTCCTCCCGATTTCTAAACGAGACTTCGCGCTCGTTTTTTCGTTTTGACACAACCAACACGTCTCGTGGCCCTTTTCTAACCTATAATCGAGACTTTTTCGAATTTTCAAGGAAGTGGATATTATTTCATACCCTCTCTCCTTCCGATTTCTAAACGAGGCTTCGTGCTCATTTTTTCGTTTTGACACCACCAACAAGTCCCGTGGCCCATTTCAAACCTATAATCGAGACATTTTCGGGTTTTAAGGGAAGTGGATATTATTTCATACCCTCTCTCCTCCCGATTTCTAAACGAGGCTTCGTGCTCGTTTTTTCATTTTGACACCACCAACACGTCCCGTGACCCTTTTCTAACCTTTAATCGAGACTTTTTCGGGTTTTAAAGGAAGTGGATATAATTTCATACCCTCTCTCATCCCGATTTCTAAACGAGGCATCGTGCTCGTTTTTTCGATTTGACACCACCAACAAGTCCCGTGGCCCATTTCTAACCTATAATCCAGACTTTTTCCGGTTTTAAGGGAAGTGGATATAATCCAGACTTTTTCGGGTTTTAAAGGAAGTGGATATAATTTCATACCCTCTCTCCTCCCGATTTCAAAACGAGGCTTCGCTCTCGTATTTTCGTTTTGACACAACCAACACGTCCCGTGGCCCATTTCTAACCTATAATCGAGACTTTTTCGGGTTTTAAAGGAAGTGGATATAATTTCATACCCTCTCTCCTCCCGATTTCTAAACGAGGCTTCGTGCTCATTTTTTCGTTTTGACACCACGAACAAGTCCCGTGGCCCATTTCTAACCTATAATCGAGACTTTTTCGGGTTTTAAAGGAAGTGGATATAATTTCATACCCTCTCTCCTCCCGATTTCTAAACAAGGCATCGTGCTCGTTTTTTCGTTTTGACACGACCAACAAGTCCCATGGCCCATTTCTAACCTATAATCGAGACTTTTTCGGGTTTTAAAGGAAGTGGATATAATTTCATACCCTCTCTCCTCCCGATTTCTAAACGAGGCTTCGTGCTCGTTTTTTCGTTTTGACACCACCAACACGTCACGTGGCCCTTTTCAAACCTATAATCGAGACTTTTTCGGGATTTAAAGGAAGTGTATATAATTTCATAACCTCTCTCCTCACGATTTCTAAATGCGGCTTCGTGCTCGTTTTTTCGTTTTAACACCACCAACATGTCTCGTTGCCCATTTCTAACCTATAATCGAGACTTTTTCGGATTTTAAAGGAAGTGGATATATTTTCATACCCACTCTCCTCCCGATTTCTAAACGAGGCTTCGCGCTCGTTTTTTCGTTTTGACAAAACCAACACGTCTCGTGGCCCATTTCTAACCTATAATCGAGACTTTTTCGGGTTTTAAAGGAAGTGGATATAATTTCATACCGTCTCTCCTCCCGATTTCTAAACGAGGCTTCGCGCTCGTTTTTTCGTTATGACACCACCAACACGTCCCGTGGCCCTTTTCAAACCTATAATCTAGATTTTTTCGGGTTTTAAAGGAAGAGGATATAATTTCATACCCTCTCTCCTCCCGATTTCTATACTAGGCTTCGTGCTCATTTTTTCGTTTTGACACCACCAACACATCTCGTGGCCCATTTCTAACCTATAATCGAGACTTTTTCGGGTTTTAAAGGAAGAGGATATAATTTCATACCCTCTCTCCTCCCGATTTCTAAACGAGGTTTCGTGCTCGTTTTTTCATTTTGACACCACCAACAAGTCCCGTGGCACATTTCTAACCTATAATTGAGACTTTTTCGGGTTTTAAAGGAAGTGGATATAATTTCATACCCTCTCTCCTCCCGATTTCTAAACGAGGCTTCGCGCTCGTTTTTTCGTTTTGACACAACCAACATGTCTCGTGGCCCTTTTCTAACCTATAATCGAGACTTTTTCGAATTTTCAAGGAAGTGGATATAATTTTATACCCTCTCTCCTCCCGATTTCTAAACGAGGCTTCGCGCTCGTTTTTTCGTTTTGACACAACCAACACATCTCGTGGCCCATTTCTAACCTATAATCGAGACTTTTTCGGGATTTAAAGGAAGTGGATATAATTTCATAACCTCTCTCCTCACGATTTCTAAATACGGCTTCGTGCTCGTTTTTTCGTTTTGACACCACCAACACGTCTCGTTGCCCATTTCTAACCTATAATCGAGACTTTTTCGAATTTTAAAGGAAGTGGATATATTTTCATACCCACTCTCCTCCCGATTTCTAAACGAGGCTTCGCGCTCGTTTTTTCGTTTTGACACAACCAACACGTCTCGTGGCCCATTTCTAACCTATAATCGAGACTTTTTCGGGTTTTAAAGGAAGTGGATATAATTTCATACCCTCTCTCCTCCCGATTTCTAAACGAGGCTTCGCGCTCGTTTTTTCATTTTGACACCACCAACACGTCCCGTGGCCCTTTTCAAACCTATAATCGAGACTTATTCGGGTTTTAAAGGAAATGGATATAATTTCATACCCTCTATCCTCCCGATTTCTAAATGAGTTTTCGTGCTCGTTTTTTCCTTTTGACACCACTAACAAGTCCCGTGGCACATTTCTAACCTATAATCGAGACTTTTTCAGGTTTTAAAGGAAGTGGATATAATTTCATACCCTCTCTCCTCCCGATTTCTAAACGAGGTTTCGTGCTCGTTTTTTCATTTTGACACCACCAACAAGTCCTGTGGCACATTTCTAACCTATAATCGAGACTTTTTCGGGTTTTAAAGGAAGTGGATATAATTTCATACCCTCTCTCCTCCCGATTTCTAAACGAGGCTTCGCGCTCGTTTTTTCGTTTTGACACAACCAACACGTCTCGTGGCCCTTTTCTAACCTATAATCGAGACTTTTTCGAATTTTCAAGGAAGTGGATATAATTTCATACCCTCTCTCCTCTTGACACAACCAACACGTCTCGTGGCCCATTTCTAACCTATAATCGAGACTTTTTCGGGATCTAAAGGAAGTGGATATAATTTCATAACCTCTCTCCTCACGATTTCTAAATGCGGCTTCGTGCTCGTTTTTTCGTTTTGACACCACCAACACGTCTCGTTGCCCATTTCTAACCTATAATCGAGAATTTTTCGGATTTTAAAGGAAGTGGATATATTTTCATACCCACTCTCCTCCCGATTTCTAAACGAGGCTTCGCGCTCGTTTTTTCGTTTTGACACAACCAACACGTCTCGTGGCCCATTTCTAACCTATAATCGAGACTTTTTCGTGTTTTAAAGGAAGTGGATATAATTTCATACCCTCTCTCCTCCCGATTTCTAAACGAGGCTTCGCGCTCGTTTTTTCGTTTTGACACCACCAACACGTCCCGTGGCCCTTTTCAAACCTATAATCTAGATTTTTTCGGGATTTAAAGGAAGTGGATATAATTTCATAACCTCTCTCCTCACGATTTCTAAATGCGGCTTCGTGCTCGTTTTTTCGTTTTGACACCACCAACACGTCTCGTTGCCCATTAGAACTTATAATCGAGACTTTTTCGGATTTTAAAGGAAGTGGATATATTTTCATACCCACTCTCCTCCCGATTTCTAAACGAGGCTTCGTGCTCATTTTTTCGTTTTGACACCACCAACACATCTCGTGGCCCATTTCTAACCTATAATCGAGACTTTTTCGAGTTTTAAAGGAAGTGAATATAATTTCATACCCTCTCTCCTCCCGATTTCTAAACGAGGCTTCGTGCTCAATTTTTCGTTTTGACACCACCAACAAGTCCTGTGGCCCATTTCTAACCTATAATCGAGACTTTTTCGGGTTTTAAAGGAAGTGGATATAATTTCATACCCTCTCTCCTCCCGAATTCTAAACGAGGTTTCGTGCTCGTTTTTTCATTTTTACACCACCAACAAGTCCCGTGGCTTATTTCTAACCAATAATCGAGACTTTTTCGGGTTTTAAAGGAAGTGCATATAATTTCATACCCTCTCTCCTCCCGATTTCTAAACAAGGCTTCGTGCTCGTTTTTTCGTTTTGACACCACCAACAAGTCCCGTGGCCCATTTCAAACCTATAATCTAGACATTTTCGGGTTTTAAAGGAAGTGGATATTATTTCATACCCTCTCTCCTCACGATTTCTAATTGCGGCTTCGTGCTCGTTTTTTCGTTTTGACACCACCAACACGTCTTGTTGCCCATTTCTAACCTATAATCGAGACTTTTTCGAATTTTAAAGGAAGTGGATATATTTTCATACCCACTCTCCTCCCGATTTCTAAACGAGGCTTCGCGCTCGTTTTTTCGTTTTGACACAACCAACACGTCTCGTGGCCCATTTCTAACCTATAATCGAGACTTTTTCGGGTTTTAAAGGAAGTGGATATAATTTCATACCCTCTCTCCTCCCGATTTCAAAACTAGGCTTCGTGCTCATTTTTTCGTTTTGACACCACCAACACATCTCGTGGCCCATTTCTAACCTATAATCGAGACTTTTTCGGGTTTTAAAGGAAGTGGATATAATTTCATAACCTCTCTCCTCACGATTTCTAAATGCGGCTTCGTGCTCGTTTTTTCGTTTTGACACCACCAACACGTCTCGTTGCCCATTTCTAACCTATAATCGAGACTTTTTCGGATTTTAAAAGAAGTGGATATATTTTCATACCCACTCTCCTCCCGATTTCTAAACGAGGCTTCGCACTCGTTTATTCGTTTTGACACAACCAACACGTCTCGTGGCCCATTTCTAACCTATAATCGAGACTTTTTCGGGTTTTAAAGGAAGTGGATATAATTTCATACCCTCTCTCCTCCCGATTTCTAAACGAGGCTTCGCGCTCGTTTTTTCGTTTTGACACCACCAACACGTCCCGTGGCCCTTTTCAAACCTATAATCTAGATTTTTTCGGGTTTTAAAGGAAGTGGATATAATTTCATACCCTCTCTCCTCCCGATTTCTAAACTAGGCTTCGTGCTCATTTTTTCGTTTTGACACCACCAAAACATCTCGTGGCCCATTTCTAACCTATAATCGAGACTTTTTCGGGTTTTAAAGGAAGTGGATATAATTTCATACCCTCTCTCCTCCCGATTTCTAAACTAGGCTTCGTGCTCATATTTTCGTTTTGACACCACCAACACATCTCGTGGCCCATTTCTAACCTATAATCGAGACTTTTTCGGGTTTTAAAGGAAGTGGATATAATTTCATACCCTCTCTCCTCCCGATTTCTAAACTGAGTTTCGTGCTCGTTTTTTCATTTTGACTCCACCAACAAGTCCCGTGGCACATTTCTAACCTATAATCGAGACTTTTTCGGGTTTTAAAGGAAGTGGATATAATTTCATACCCTCTCTCCTCCCGATTTCTAAACGAGGCTTCGCGCTCGTTTTTTCGTTTTGACACAACCAACACGTCTCGTGGCCCTTTTCTAACCTATAATCGAGAGTTTTTCGAATTTTCAAGGAAGTGGATATTATTTCATACCCTCTCTCCTTCCGATTTCTAAACGAGGCTTCGTGCTCGTTTTTTCGTTTTGACACCACCAACAAGTCCCGTGGCCCATTTCAAACCTATAATCGAGACATTTTCGGGTTTTAAAGGAAGTGGATATTATTTCATACCCTCTCTCCTCCCGATTTCTAAACGAGGCTTCGTGCTCGTTTTTTCATTTTGACACCACGAACACGTCCCGTGACCCATTTCTAACCTATAATCCAGACTTTTTCGGGTTTTAAGGGAAGTGGATATAATCCAGACTTTTTCGGGTTTTAAAGAAAGTGCATATAATTTCATACCCTCTCTCCTCCCGATTTCTAAACGAGGCTTCGCGCTCGTTTTTTCGTTTTGACACCACCAACACGTCCCGTGGCCCTTTTCAAACCTATAATCGAGACATTTTCGGGTTTTAAAGGAAGTGGATATAATTTCATAACCTCTCTCCTCACGATTTCTAAATGCGGCTTCGTGCTCGTTTTTTCGTTTTGACACCACCAACACATCTCGTGGCCCATTTCTAACCTATAATCGAGACTTTTTCGGGTTTTAAAGGAAGTGGATATAATTTCATAACCTCTCTCCTCACGATTTCTAAATGCGGCTTCGTGCTCGTTTTTTCGTTTTGACACCACCAACACGTCTCGTTGCCCATTTCTAACCTATAATCGAGACTTTTTCGGATTTTAAAGGAAGTGGATATATTTTCATACCCACCAACACGTCTCGTTGCCCATTTCTAACCTATAATCGAGACTTTTTCGGGTTTTAAAGGAAGTGGATATAATTTTATACCCTCTCTCCTCCCGATTTCTAAACGAGGCTTCGTGATCATTTTTTCGTTTTGACACCACCAACAAGTCCTGTGGCCCATTTCTAACCTATAATCCAGACTTTTTCGGGTTTTAAAGGAAGTGGATATAATTTCATACCCTCTCTCCTCCCGATTTCTAAACGAGGCTTCGCGCTCGTTTTTTCGTTTTGACACCACCAACACGTCACGTGGCCCTTTTCAAACCTATAATCGAGACATTTTCGGGTTTTAAAGGAAGTGGATATAATTTCATAACCTCTCTCCTCACGATTTCTAAATGCGGCTTCGTGCTCGTTTTTTCGTTTTGACACCACCAACACATCTCGTGGCCCATTTCTAACCTATAATCGAGACTTTTTCGGGTTTTAAAGGAAGTGAATATAATTTCATAACCTCTCTCCTCACGATTTCTAAATGCGGCTTCGTGCTCGTTTTTTCGTTTTGACACCACCAACACATCTCGTGGCCCATTTCTAACCTATAATCGAGACTTTTTCGGGTTTTAAAGGAAGTGGATATAATTTCATAACCTCTCTCCTCACGATTTCTAAATGCGGCTTCGTGCTCGTTTTTTCGTTTTAACACCACCAACAAGTCCCGTGGCCCATTTCTAACCTATAATCGAGACTTTTTCAGGTTTTAAAGGAAGTGGATATAATTTCATACCCTCTCTCCTCCCGATTTCTAAACGAGCCATCGTGCTCGTTTTTTCGTTTTGACACCACCAACAAGTCTCGTGGCCCATTTCTAACCTATAATCGACACTTTTTCGGATTTTCAAGGAAGTGTATATAATTTCATACCCTCTCTCCTCCCGATTTCTAAACGAGGCATCGTGCTCGTTTTTTCGTTTTGACACCACCAACAAGTCTCGTGGACCATTTCTAACCTATAATCGACACTTTTTCGGATTTTCAAGGAAGTGTATATAATTTCATACCCTCTCTCTCCCGATTTCTAAACGAGGCATCGTGCTCGTTTTTTCGTTTTGACACCACCAACAAGTCCCGTGGCCCATTTCTAACCTATAATCGTGACTTTTTCGGGTTTTAAAGAAGTGGATATAATTTCATACCCTCTCTCCTCCCGATTTCTAAACGAGGCTTCGTGCTCATTTTTTCGTTTTGACACCACCAACAACTCCTGTGGCCCATTTCTAACCTATAATCCAGACTTTTTCGGGTTTTAAAGGAATTGGATATAATTTCATACCCTCTCTCCTCCCGATTTCTAAACGAGGCTTCGTGCTCGTTTTTTCGTTTTGACACCACCAACACATCTCGTGGCCAATTTCTAACCTATAATCGAGACTTTTTCGAGTTTTAAAGGAAGTGGATATAATTTCATACCCTCTCTCCTCCCGATTTCTAAACGAGGCATCGTGCTCGTTTTTTCGTTTTGACACGACCAACAAGTCCCGTTGCCCATTTCTAACCTATAATCTAGACTTTTTCGGGTTTTAAAGGATGTGGATATAATTTCATAACCTCTCTCCTCACGATTTCTAAATGCGGCTTCGTGCTCGTTTTTTCGTTTTGACACCACCAACACGTCTCGTTGCCCATTTCTAACCTATAATCGAGACTTTTTCGGGTTTTAAAGGATGTGGATATAATTTCATACCCTCTCTCCTCCCGATTTCTAAACGAGGCTTCGTGCTCATTTTTTCGTTTTGACACCACCAACAAGTCCTGTGGCTCATTTCAAACCTATAATCCAGACTTTTTCGGGTTTTAAAGGAAGTGGATATAATTTCATACCCTCTCTCCTCTCGATTTCTAAACGCGGTTTCGTGCTCTTTTTTTCGTTTTGACACCACCAACACGTCTCGTGGCCCATTTCTAACATATAATCGATACTTTTTCGGGTTTTAAAGGAAGTGGATATAATTTCATACCCTCTCTCCTCCCGATTTCTAAACAAGGCATCGTGCTCGTTTTTTCGTTTTGCAACCACCAACAAGTCGAGGGTCCCATTTCTAACCTATAATCCAGACTTTTTCGAGTTTTAAAGGAAGTGGATATAATTTCATACCCTCTCTGCTCCCTATTTCTAAATAAGGCATCGTGCTCGTTTTTTCGTTTTGACACCACCAACAAGTCGTGGGGCCAATTTCTAACCTATAATCCAGACTTTTTCGGGTTTTAAAGGAAGTGGATATAATTTCATACCCTCTCTCTTCCCGATTTCTAAACGAGGCTTCGCGCTCGTTTTTTCGTTTTGACACAACCAATACGTCTCGTGGCCAATTTCTAACCTATAATCGAGACTTTTTCGGGTTTTAAAGGAAGTGGATATAATTTCATACCCTCTCTCCTCTCGATTTCAAAACTAGGCTTCGTGCTCATTTTTTCGTTTTGACACCACCAACACATCTCGTGGCCCATTTCTAACCTATAATCGAGACTTTTTCGGGTTTTAAAGGAAGTGGATATAATTTCATAACCTCTCTCCTCACGATTTCTAAATGCGGCTTCGTGCTCGTTTTTTCGTTTTGACACCACCAACACGTCTCGTTGCCCATTTCTAACCTATAATCGAGACTTTTTCGGATTTTAAAGGAAGTGGATATATTTTCATACCCACCAACACGTCTCGTTGCCCATTTCTAACCTATAATCGAGACTTTTTCGGGTTTTAAAGGAAGTGGATATAATTTTATACCCTCTCTCCTCCCGATTTCTAAACGAGGCTTTGCGCTCGTTTTTTCGTTTTGACACAACCAACAAGTCTCGTGGCCCATTTCTAACCTATAATCCAGACTTTTTCGGGTTTTAAAGGAAGTGGATGTAATTTCATACCCTCTCTCCTCCCGATTTCTAAACGAGGCTTCGTGCTCATTTTTTCGTTTTGACACCACCAATAAGTCCTGTGGCCCATTTCTAACCTATAATCCAGACTTTTTCGGGTTTTAAAGGAAGTGGATATAATTTCATACCCTCTCTCCTCCCGATTTCTAAACGAGGTTTCGCGCTCGTTTTTTCGTTTTGACACCACCAACACGTCACGTGGCCCTTTTCAAACCTATAATCGAGACATTTTCGGGTTTTAAAGGAAGTGGATATAATTTCATAACCTCTCTCCTCACGATTTCTAAATGCGGCTTCGTGCTCGTTTTTTCGTTTAGACACCACCAACACATCTCGTGGCCCTTTTCTAACCTATAATCGAGACTTTTTCGGGTTTTAAAGGAAGTGGATATAATTTCATAACCTCTCTCCTCACGATTTCTAAATGCGGCTTCGTGCTCGTTTTTTCGTTTTGACACCACCAACACATCTCGTGACCCATTTCTAACCTATAATCGAGACTTTTTCGGGTTTTAAAGGAAGTGGATATAATTTCATAACCTCTCTCCTCACGATTTCTAAATGCGGCTTCGTGCTCGTTTTTTCGTTTTAACACCACCAACAAGTCCCGTGGCCCATTTCAAACCTATAATCGAGACTTTTTCAGGTTTTAAAGGAAGTGGATATAATTTCATACCCTCTCTCCTCCCGATTTCTAAACGAGGCATCGTGCTCGTTTTTTCGTTTTGACACCACCAACAAGTCTCGTGGCCCATTTCTAACCTATAATCGACACTTTTTCGGATTTTCAAGGAAGTGTATATAATTTCATACCCTCTCTCCTCCCGATTTCTAAACGAGGCATCGTGCTCGTTTTTTCGTTTTGACACCACCAACAAGTCTCGTGGCCCATTTTTAACCTATAATCAACACTTTTTCGGATTTTCAAGGAAGTGTATATAATTTCATACCCTCTCTCTCCCGATTTCTAAACGAGGCATCGTGCTCGTTTTTTCGTTTTGACACCACCAACAAGTCCCGTGGCCCATTTCTAACCTATAATCGTGACTTTTTCGGGTTTTAAAGGAAGTGGATATAATTTCATACCCTCTCTCCTCTCGATTTCTAAACGAGGCTTCGTGCTCATTTTTTCGTTTTGACACCACCAACAACTCATGTGGCCCATTTCTAACCTATAATCCAGACTTTTTCGGGTTTTAAAGGAATTGGATATAATTTCATACCCTCTCTCCTCCCGATTTCTAAACGAGGCTTCGTGCTCGTTTTTTCGTTTTGACACCACCAACACATCTCGTGGCCAATTTCTAACCTATAATCGAGACTTTTTCGAGTTTTAAAGGAAGTGGATATAATTTCATACCCTCTCTCCTCCCGATTTCTAAACGAGGCATCGTGCTCGTTTTTTCGTTTTGACACGACCAACAAGTCCCGTTGCCCATTTCTAACCTATAATCGAGACTTTTTCGGGTTTTAAAGGATGTGGATATAATTTCATAACCTCTCTCCTCACGATTTCTAAATGCGGCTTCGTGCTCGTTTTTTCGTTTTGACACCACCAACACGTCTCGTTGCCCATTTCTAACCTATAATCGAGACTTTTTCGGGTTTTAAAGGATGTGGATATAATTTCATACCCTCTCTCCTCCCGATTTCTAAACGAGGCTTCGTGCTCATTTTTTCGTTTTGACACCACCAACAAGTCCTGTGGCTCATTTCAAACCTATAATCCAGACTTTTTCGGGTTTTAAAGGAAGTGGATATAATTTCATACCCTCTCTCCTCTCGATTTCTAAACGCGGTTTCGTGCTCTTTTTTTCGTTTTGACACCACCAACACGTCTCGTGGCCCATTTCTAACATATAATCGATACTTTTTCGGGTTTTAAAGGAAGTGGATATAATTTCATACCCTCTCTCCTCCCGATTTCTAAACAAGGCATCGTGCTCGTTTTTTCGTTTTGACACCACCAACAAGTCGAGGGTCCCATTTCTAACCTATAATCCAGACTTTTTCTAGTTTTAAAGGAAGTGGATATAATTTCATACCCTCTGTGCTCCCTATTTCTAAACAAGGCATCGTGCTCGTTTTTTCGTTTTGACACCACCAACAAGTCGTGGGGCCAATTTCTAACCTATAATCCAGACTTTTTCGGGTTTTAAAGGAAGTGGATATAATTTCATACCCTCTCTCTTCCCGATTTCTAAACGAGGCTTCGCACTCGTTTTTTCGTTTTGACACAACCAATACGTCTCGTGGCCCATTTCTAACCTATAATCGAGACTTTTTCGGGTTTTAAAGGAAGTGGATATAATTTCATACCCTCTCTCCTCCCGATTTCAAAACTAGGCTTCGTGCTCATTTTTTCGTTTTGACACCACCAACACATCTCGTGGCCCATTTCTAACCTATAATCGAGACTTTTTCGGGTTTTAAAGGAAGTGGATATAATTTCATAACCTCTCTCCTCACGATTTCTAAATGCGGCTTCGTGCTCGTTTTTTCGTTTTGACACCACCAACACGTCTCGTTGCCCATTTCTAACCTATAATCGAGACTTTTTCGGATTTTAAAAGAAGTGGATATATTTTCATACCCACTCTCCTCCCGATTTCTAAACGAGGCTTCGAACTCGTTTATTCGTTTTGACACAACCAACACGTCTCGTGGCCCATTTCTAACCTATAATCGAGACTTTTTCGGGTTTTAAAGGAAGTGGATATAATTTCATACCCTCTCTCATCCCGATTTCTAAACGAGGCTTCGCGCTCGTTTTTTCGTTTTGACACCACCAACACGTCCCGTGGCCCTTTTCAAACCTATAATCTAGATTTTTTCGGGTTTTAAAGGAAGTGGATATAATTTCATACCCTCTCTATCCCGATTTCTAAACAAGGCATCGTGCTCGTTTTTTCGTTTTAACACCACCAACAAGTCCCGTGGCCCATTTCTAACCTATAATCGAGACTTTTTCGGGTTTTAAAGGAAGTGAATATAATTTCATACACTCTCTCCTCCCGATTTCTAAACGAGGCATCGTGCTCGTTTTTTCGTTTTGACACCACCAACAAGTCTCGTGGCCCATTTCTAACCTATAATCGACACTTTTTCGGATTTTCAAGGAAGTAGATATAATTTCATACCCTCTCTCTCCCGATTTCTAAACGAGGCATCGTGCTCGTTTTTTCGTTTTGACACCACCAACAAGTCCCGTGGCCCATTTCTAACCTATAATCGAGACTTTTTCGGGTTTTAAAGGAAGTGGATATAATTTCATACCCTCTCTCCTCCCGATTTCTAAACGAGGCATCGTGCTCGTTTTTTCGTTTTGACACCACCAACAAGTCTCGTGGCCCATTTCTAACCTATAATCGACACTTTTTCGGATTTTCAAGGAAGTGGATATAATTTCATACCCTCTCTCTGCCGATTTCTAAACGATGCATCGTTCTCGTTTTTTCGTTTTGACACCACCAACAAGTCCCGTGGCCCATTTCTAACCTATAATCGAGACTTTTTCGGATTTTAAAGGAAGTGCATATAATTTCATACCCTCTATCCTCCCGATTTCTACACGAGGCTTCGTGCCGTTTTTTCGTTTTCACACCACCAACACGTCCTGTGGCCCTTTTCAAACCTATAATCTAGACTTTTTCGGGTTTTAAAGGAAGTGGATATAATTTCATACCCTCTCTCCTCCCGATTTCTAAACGAGGCTTCGTGCACATTTTTTGGTTTTGACACCACCAACAAGTCCTGTGTCCCATTTCTAAACTATAATCCAGACTTTTTCGGGTTTTAAAAGAAGTGGATATAATTTCATACCCTCTCTCCTCCCGATTTCTAAACGAGGCTTCGTGCTCGTTTTTTCATTTTGACACCACCAACACGTCTCGTGGCCCATTTCTAACCTATAATCGAGACTTTTTCGGGTTTTAAAGGAAGTGGATATAATTTCATACCCTCTCTCCTCCCGATTTCTAAACGAGGCATCGTGCTCGTTTTTTCGTTTTGACACCACCAACAAGTCCCGTGGCCCATTTCTTACCTATAATCTAGACTTTTTCAAGTTTTAAAGGAAGTGGATATAATTTCATACCCTCTCTCCTCCCGATTTCTAAACGAGGCTTCGTGCTCGTTTTTTCGTTTTGACACCACCAACAAGTCCCGTGGCCCATTTCAAACCTATAATCCAGACTTTTTCGGGTTTTAAAGGAAGTGGATATAAATTCATACCCTCTCTCCTCCCGATTTCTAAACGCGGTTTCGTGCTCTTTTTTATCGTTTTGACACCACCAACAAGTCCCGTGGCCCATTTCAAACCAATAATCGATACTTTTTCGGGTTTTAAAGGAAGTGGATATAATTTCATACCCTCTCTCCTCCCGATTTCTAAACGAGGTTTCGTGTACGTTTTTTCATTTTGACACCACCAACGAATCCCGTGGCTCATTTCTAACCTATAATCGAGACTTTTCAGGTTTTAAAGGAAGTGCATATAATTTCATACCCTCTATCCTCCCGATTTCTACACGAAGCTTCGTGCCGTTTTTTCGTTTTAACACCACCAACACGTCCCGTGGCCCTTTTCAAACCTATAATCTAGACTTTTTCGGGTTCTAAAGGAAGTGGATATAATTTCATACCCTCTCTCCTCCTGATTTCTAAACTAGGCTTCGTGCTCATTTTTTTCATTTTGACACCACCAACACATCTCGTTGCCCATTTCTAACCTATAATCGAGACTTTTTCGGATTTTAAAGGAAGTGGTTATAATTTCATACCCTCTGTCCTCCCGATTTCTAAACTAGGCTTTGTGCTCCTTTTTTCGTTTTGACACCACCAACACATCTCGTGGCCCATTTCTAACCTATAATCGAGACTTTTTCGGGTTTTAAAGGAAGTTGATATAATTTCATAACCTCTCTCCTCACGATTTCTAAATGCGGATTTGTGCTCGTTTTTTCGTTTTGACACCACCAACACGTCTCGTTGCCCATTTCTAACTTATAATCGAGACTTTTTCGGGTTTTAAAGGAAGTGGATATTATTTCATACCCTCTCTCCTCACGATTTCTAATTGCGGCTTCGTGCTCGTTTTTTCGTTTTGACACCACCAACACGTCTTGTTGCCCATTTCTAACCTATAATCGAGACTTTTTCGAATTTTAAAGGAAGTGGATATATTTTCATACCCACTCTCCTCCCGATTTCTAAACGAGGCTTCGCGCTCGTTTTTTCGTTTTGACACAACCAACACGTCTCGTGGCCCATTTCTAACCTATAATCGAGACTTTTTCGGGTTTTAAAGGAAGTGGATATAATTTCATACCCTCTCTCCTCCCGATTTCAAAACTAGGCTTCGTGCTCATTTTTTCGTTTTGACACCACCAACACATCTCGTGGCCCATTTCTAACCTATAATCGAGACTTTTTCGGGTTTTAAAGGAAGTGGATATAATTTCATAACCTCTCTCCTCACGATTTCTAAATGCGGCTTCGTGCTCGTTTTTTCGTTTTGACACCACCAACACGTCTCGTTGCCCATTTCTAACCTATAATCGAGACTTTTTCGGATTTTAAAAGAAGTGGATATATTTTCATACCCACTCTCCTCCCGATTTCTAAACGAGGCTTCGCACTCGTTTATTCGTTTTGACACAACCAACACGTCTCGTGGCCCATTTCCAACCTATAATCGAGACTTTTTCGGGTTTTAAAGGAAGTGGATATAATTTCATACCCTCTCTCCTCCCGATTTCTAAACGAGGCTTCGCGCTCGTTTTTTCGTTTTGACACCACCAACACGTCCCGTGGCCCTTTTCAAACCTATAATCTAGATTTTTTCGGGTTTTAAAGGAAGTGGATATAATTTCATACCCTCTCTCCTCCCGATTTCTAAACTAGGCTTCGTGCTCATTTTTTCGTTTTGACACCACCAAAACATCTCGTGGCCCATTTCTAACCTATAATCGAGACTTTTTCGGGTTTTAAAGGAAGTGGATATAATTTCATACCCTCTCTCCTCCCGATTTCTAAACTAGGCTTCGTGCTCATATTTTCGTTTTGACACCACCAACACATCTCGTGGCCCATTTCTAACCTATAATCGAGACTTTTTCGGGTTTTAAAGGAAGTGGATATAATTTCATACCCTCTCTCCTCCCGATTTCTAAACTGAGTTTCGTGCTCGTTTTTTCATTTTGACTCCACCAACAAGTCCCGTGGCACATTTCTAACCTATAATCGAGACTTTTTCGGGTTTTAAAGGAAGTGGATATAATTTCATACCCTCTCTCCTCCCGATTTCTAAACGAGGCTTCGCGCTCGTTTTTTCGTTTTGACACAACCAACACGTCTCGTGGCCCTTTTCTAACCTATAATCGAGAGTTTTTCGAATTTTCAAGGAAGTGGATATTATTTCATACCCTCTCTCCTTCCGATTTCTAAACGAGGCTTCGTGCTCGTTTTTTCGTTTTGACACCACCAACAAGTCCCGTGGCCCATTTCAAACCTATAATCGAGACATTTTCGGGTTTTAAAGGAAGTGGATATTATTTCATACCCTCTCTCCTCCCGATTTCTAAACGAGGCTTCGTGCTCGTTTTTTCATTTTGACACCACGAACACGTCCCGTGACCCATTTCTAACCTATAATCCAGACTTTTTCGGGTTTTAAGGGAAGTGGATATAATCCAGACTTTTTCGGGTTTTAAAGAAAGTGCATATAATTTCATACCCTCTCTCCTCCCGATTTCTAAACGAGGCTTCGCGCTCGTTTTTTCGTTTTGACACCACCAACACGTCCCGTGGCCCTTTTCAAACCTATAATCGAGACATTTTCGGGTTTTAAAGGAAGTGGATATAATTTCATAACCTCTCTCCTCACGATTTCTAAATGCGGCTTCGTGCTCGTTTTTTCGTTTTGACACCACCAACACATCTCGTGGCCCATTTCTAACCTATAATCGAGACTTTTTCGGGTTTTAAAGGAAGTGGATATAATTTCATAACCTCTCTCCTCACGATTTCTAAATGCGGCTTCGTGCTCGTTTTTTCGTTTTGACACCACCAACACGTCTCGTTGCCCATTTCTAACCTATAATCGAGACTTTTTCGGATTTTAAAGGAAGTGGATATATTTTCATACCCACCAACACGTCTCGTTGCCCATTTCTAACCTATAATCGAGACTTTTTCGGGTTTTAAAGGAAGTGGATATAATTTTATACCCTCTCTCCTCCCGATTTCTAAACGAGGCTTCGTGATCATTTTTTCGTTTTGACACCACCAACAAGTCCTGTGGCCCATTTCTAACCTATAATCCAGACTTTTTCGGGTTTTAAAGGAAGTGGATATAATTTCATACCCTCTCTCCTCCCGATTTCTAAACGAGGCTTCGCGCTCGTTTTTTCGTTTTGACACCACCAACACGTCACGTGGCCCTTTTCAAACCTATAATCGAGACATTTTCGGGTTTTAAAGGAAGTGGATATAATTTCATAACCTCTCTCCTCACGATTTCTAAATGCGGCTTCGTGCTCGTTTTTTCGTTTTGACACCACCAACACATCTCGTGGCCCATTTCTAACCTATAATCGAGACTTTTTCGGGTTTTAAAGGAAGTGAATATAATTTCATAACCTCTCTCCTCACGATTTCTAAATGCGGCTTCGTGCTCGTTTTTTCGTTTTGACACCACCAACACATCTCGTGGCCCATTTCTAACCTATAATCGAGACTTTTTCGGGTTTTAAAGGAAGTGGATATAATTTCATAACCTCTCTCCTCACGATTTCTAAATGCGGCTTCGTGCTCGTTTTTTCGTTTTAACACCACCAACAAGTCCCGTGGCCCATTTCTAACCTATAATCGAGACTTTTTCAGGTTTTAAAGGAAGTGGATATAATTTCATACCCTCTCTCCTCCCGATTTCTAAACGAGCCATCGTGCTCGTTTTTTCGTTTTGACACCACCAACAAGTCTCGTGGCCCATTTCTAACCTATAATCGACACTTTTTCGGATTTTCAAGGAAGTGTATATAATTTCATACCCTCTCTCCTCCCGATTTCTAAACGAGGCATCGTGCTCGTTTTTTCGTTTTGACACCACCAACAAGTCTCGTGGACCATTTCTAACTTATAATCGACACTTTTTCGGATTTTCAAGGAAGTGTATATAATTTCATACCCTCTCTCTCCCGATTTCTAAACGAGGCATCGTGCTCGTTTTTTCGTTTTGACACCACCAACAAGTCCCGTGGCCCATTTCTAACCTATAATCGTGACTTTTTCGGGTTTTAAAGAAGTGGATATAATTTCATACCCTCTCTCCTCCCGATTTCTAAACGAGGCTTCGTGCTCATTTTTTCGTTTTGACACCACCAACAACTCCTGTGGCCCATTTCTAACCTATAATCCAGACTTTTTCGGGTTTTAAAGGAATTGGATATAATTTCATACCCTCTCTCCTCCCGATTTCTAAACGAGGCTTCGTGCTCGTTTTTTCGTTTTGACACCACCAACACATCTCGTGGCCAATTTCTAACCTATAATCGAGACTTTTTCGAGTTTTAAAGGAAGTGGATATAATTTCATACCCTCTCTCCTCCCGATTTCTAAACGAGGCATCGTGCTCGTTTTTTCGTTTTGACACGACCAACAAGTCCCGTTGCCCATTTCTAACCTATAATCGAGACTTTTTCGGGTTTTAAAGGATGTGGATATAATTTCATAACCTCTCTCCTCACGATTTCTAAATGCGGCTTCGTGCTCGTTTTTTCGTTTTGACACCACCAACACGTCTCGTTGCCCATTTCTAACCTATAATCGAGACTTTTTCGGGTTTTAAAGGATGTGGATATAATTTCATACCCTCTCTCCTCCCGATTTCTAAACGAGGCTTCGTGCTCATTTTTTCGTTTTGACACCACCAACAAGTCCTGTGGCTCATTTCAAACCTATAATCCAGACTTTTTCGGGTTTTAAAGGAAGTGGATATAATTTCATACCCTCTCTCCTCTCGATTTCTAAACGCGGTTTCGTGCTCTTTTTTTCGTTTTGACACCACCAACACGTCTCGTGGCCCATTTCTAACATATAATCGATACTTTTTCGGGTTTTAAAGGAAGTGGATATAATTTCATACCCTCTCTCCTCCCGATTTCTAAACAAGGCATCGTGCTCGTTTTTTCGTTTTGCAACCACCAACAAGTCGAGGGTCCCATTTCTAACCTATAATCCAGACTTTTTCGAGTTTTAAAGGAAGTGGATATAATTTCATACCCTCTCTGCTCCCTATTTCTAAATAAGGCATCGTGCTCGTTTTTTCGTTTTGACACCACCAACAAGTCGTGGGGCCAATTTCTAACCTATAATCCAGACTTTTTCGGGTTTTAAAGGAAGTGGATATAATTTCATACCCTCTCTCTTCCCGATTTCTAAACGAGGCTTCGCGCTCGTTTTTTCGTTTTGACACAACCAATACGTCTCGTGGCCAATTTCTAACCTATAATCGAGACTTTCTCGGGTTTTAAAGGAAGTGGATATAATTTCATACCCTCTCTCCTCTCGATTTCAAAACTAGGCTTCGTGCTCATTTTTTCGTTTTGACACCACCAACACATCTCGTGGCCCATTTCTAACCTATAATCGAGACTTTTTCGGGTTTTAAAGGAAGTGGATATAATTTCATAACCTCTCTCCTCACGATTTCTAAATGCGGCTTCGTGCTCGTTTTTTCGTTTTGACACCACCAACACGTCTCGTTGCCCATTTCTAACCTATAATCGAGACTTTTTCGGATTTTAAAGGAAGTGGATATATTTTCATACCCACCAACACGTCTCGTTGCCCATTTCTAACCTATAATCGAGACTTTTTCGGGTTTTAAAGGAAGTGGATATAATTTTATACCCTCTCTCCTCCCGATTTCTAAACGAGGCTTTGCGCTCGTTTTTTCGTTTTGACACAACCAACAAGTCTCGTGGCCCATTTCTAACCTATAATCCAGACTTTTTCGGGTTTTAAAGGAAGTGGATGTAATTTCATACCCTCTCTCCTCCCGATTTCTAAACGAGGCTTCGTGCTCATTTTTTCGTTTTGACACCACCAACAAGTCCTGTGGCCCATTTCTAACCTATAATCCAGACTTTTTCGGGTTTTAAAGGAAGTGGATATAATTTCATACCCTCTCTCCTCCCGATTTCTAAACGAGGTTTCGCGCTCGTTTTTTCGTTTTGACACCACCAACACGTCACGTGGCCCTTTTCAAACCTATAATCGAGACATTTTCGGGTTTTAAAGGAAGTGGATATAATTTCATAACCTCTCTCCTCACGATTTCTAAATGCGGCTTCGTGCTCGTTTTTTCGTTTAGACACCACCAACACATCTCGTGGCCCTTTTCTAACCTATAATCGAGACTTTTTCGGGTTTTAAAGGAAGTGGATATAATTTCATAACCTCTCTCCTCACGATTTCTAAATGCGGCTTCGTGCTCGTTTTTTCGTTTTGACACCACCAACACATCTCGTGACCCATTTCTAACCTATAATCGAGACTTTTTCGGGTTTTAAAGGAAGTGGATATAATTTCATAACCTCTCTCCTCACGATTTCTAAATGCGGCTTCGTGCTCGTTTTTTCGTTTTAACACCACCAACAAGTCCCGTGGCCCATTTCAAACCTATAATCGAGACTTTTTCAGGTTTTAAAGGAAGTGGATATAATTTCATACCCTCTCTCCTCCCGATTTCTAAACGAGGCATCGTGCTCGTTTTTTCGTTTTGACACCACCAACAAGTCTCGTGGCCCATTTCTAACCTATAATCGACACTTTTTCGGATTTTCAAGGAAGTGTATATAATTTCATACCCTCTCTCCTCCCGATTTCTAAACGAGGCATCGTGCTCGTTTTTTCGTTTTGACACCACCAACAAGTCTCGTGGCCCATTTTTAACCTATAATCAACACTTTTTCGGATTTTCAAGGAAGTGTATATAATTTCATACCCTCTCTCTCCCGATTTCTAAACGAGGCATCGTGCTCGTTTTTTCGTTTTGACACCACCAACAAGTCCCGTGGCCCATTTCTAACCTATAATCGTGACTTTTTCGGGTTTTAAAGGAAGTGGATATAATTTCATACCCTCTCTCCTCTCGATTTCTAAACGAGGCTTCGTGCTCATTTTTTCGTTTTGACACCACCAACAACTCATGTGGCCCATTTCTAACCTATAATCCAGACTTTTTCGGGTTTTAAAGGAATTGGATATAATTTCATACCCTCTCTCCTCCCGATTTCTAAACGAGGCTTCGTGCTCGTTTTTTCGTTTTGACACCACCAACACATCTCGTGGCCAATTTCTAACCTATAATCGAGACTTTTTCGAGTTTTAAAGGAAGTGGATATAATTTCATACCCTCTCTCCTCCCGATTTCTAAACGAGGCATCGTGCTCGTTTTTTCGTTTTGACACGACCAACAAGTCCCGTTGCCCATTTCTAACCTATAATCGAGACTTTTTCGGGTTTTAAAGGATGTGGATATAATTTCATAACCTCTCTCCTCACGATTTCTAAATGCGGCTTCGTGCTCGTTTTTTCGTTTTGACACCACCAACACGTCTCGTTGCCCATTTCTAACCTATAATCGAGACTTTTTCGGGTTTTAAAGGATGTGGATATAATTTCATACCCTCTCTCCTCCCGATTTCTAAACGAGGCTTCGTGCTCATTTTTTCGTTTTGACACCACCAACAAGTCCTGTGGCTCATTTCAAACCTATAATCCAGACTTTTTCGGGTTTTAAAGGAAGTGGATATAATTTCATACCCTCTCTCCTCTCGATTTCTAAACGCGGTTTCGTGCTCTTTTTTTCGTTTTGACACCACCAACACGTCTCGTGGCCCATTTCTAACATATAATCGATACTTTTTCGGGTTTTAAAGGAAGTGGATATAATTTCATACCCTCTCTCCTCCCGATTTCTAAACAAGGCATCGTGCTCGTTTTTTCGTTTTGACACCACCAACAAGTCGAGGGTCCCATTTCTAACCTATAATCCAGACTTTTTCTAGTTTTAAAGGAAGTGGATATAATTTCATACCCTCTGTGCTCCCTATTTCTAAACAAGGCATCGTGCTCGTTTTTTCGTTTTGACACCACCAACAAGTCGTGGGGCCAATTTCTAACCTATAATCCAGACTTTTTCGGGTTTTAAAGGAAGTGGATATAATTTCATACCCTCTCTCTTCCCGATTTCTAAACGAGGCTTCGCACTCGTTTTTTCGTTTTGACACAACCAATACGTCTCGTGGCCCATTTCTAACCTATAATCGAGACTTTTTCGGGTTTTAAAGGAAGTGGATATAATTTCATACCCTCTCTCCTCCCGATTTCAAAACTAGGCTTCGTGCTCATTTTTTCGTTTTGACACCACCAACACATCTCGTGGCCCATTTCTAACCTATAATCGAGACTTTTTCGGGTTTTAAAGGAAGTGGATATAATTTCATAACCTCTCTCCTCACGATTTCTAAATGCGGCTTCGTGCTCGTTTTTTCGTTTTGACACCACCAACACGTCTCGTTGCCCATTTCTAACCTATAATCGAGACTTTTTCGGATTTTAAAAGAAGTGGATATATTTTCATACCCACTCTCCTCCCGATTTCTAAACGAGGCTTCGAACTCGTTTATTCGTTTTGACACAACCAACACGTCTCGTGGCCCATTTCTAACCTATAATCGAGACTTTTTCGGGTTTTAAAGGAAGTGGATATAATTTCATACCCTCTCTCATCCCGATTTCTAAACGAGGCTTCGCGCTCGTTTTTTCGTTTTGACACCACCAACACGTCCCGTGGCCCTTTTCAAACCTATAATCTAGATTTTTTCGGGTTTTAAAGGAAGTGGATATAATTTCATACCCTCTCTATCCCGATTTCTAAACAAGGCATCGTGCTCGTTTTTTCGTTTTAACACCACCAACAAGTCCCGTGGCCCATTTCTAACCTATAATCGAGACTTTTTCGGGTTTTAAAGGAAGTGAATATAATTTCATACACTCTCTCCTCCCGATTTCTAAACGAGGCATCGTGCTCGTTTTTTCGTTTTGACACCACCAACAAGTCTCGTGGCCCATTTCTAACCTATAATCGACACTTTTTCGGATTTTCAAGGAAGTAGATATAATTTCATACCCTCTCTCTCCCGATTTCTAAACGAGGCATCGTGCTCGTTTTTTCGTTTTGACACCACCAACAAGTCCCGTGGCCCATTTCTAACCTATAATCGAGACTTTTTCGGGTTTTAAAGGAAGTGGATATAATTTCATACCCTCTCTCCTCCCGATTTGTAAACGAGGCATCGTGCTCGTTTTTTCGTTTTGACACCACCAACAAGTCTCGTGGCCCATTTCTAACCTATAATCGACACTTTTTCGGATTTTCAAGGAAGTGGATATAATTTCATACCCTCTCTCTGCCGATTTCTAAACGATGCATCGTTCTCGTTTTTTCGTTTTGACACCACCAACAAGTCCCGTGGCCCATTTCTAACCTATAATCGAGACTTTTTCGGATTTTAAAGGAAGTGCATATAATTTCATACCCTCTATCCTCCCGATTTCTACACGAGGCTTCGTGCCGTTTTTTCGTTTTCACACCACCAACACGTCCTGTGGCCCTTTTCAAACCTATAATCTAGACTTTTTCGGGTTTTAAAGGAAGTGGATATAATTTCATACCCTCTCTCCTCCCGATTTCTAAACGAGGCTTCGTGCACATTTTTTGGTTTTGACACCACCAACAAGTCCTGTGTCCCATTTCTAAACTATAATCCAGACTTTTTCGGGTTTTAAAAGAAGTGGATATAATTTCATACCCTCTCTCCTCCCGATTTCTAAACGAGGCTTCGTGCTCGTTTTTTCATTTTGACACCACCAACACGTCTCGTGGCCCATTTCTAACCTATAATCGAGACTTTTTCGGGTTTTAAAGGAAGTGGATATAATTTCATACCCTCTCTCCTCCCGATTTCTAAACGAGGCATCGTGCTCGTTTTTTCGTTTTGACACCACCAACAAGTCCCGTGGCCCATTTCTTACCTATAATCTAGACTTTTTCAAGTTTTAAAGGAAGTGGATATAATTTCATACCCTCTCTCCTCCCGATTTCTAAACGAGGCTTCGTGCTCGTTTTTTCGTTTTGACACCACCAACAAGTCCCGTGGCCCATTTCAAACCTATAATCCAGACTTTTTCGGGTTTTAAAGGAAGTGGATATAAATTCATACCCTCTCTCCTCCCGATTTCTAAACGCGGTTTCGTGCTCTTTTTTATCGTTTTGACACCACCAACAAGTCCCGTGGCCCATTTCAAACCAATAATCGATACTTTTTCGGGTTTTAAAGGAAGTGGATATAATTTCATACCCTCTCTCCTCCCGATTTCTAAACGAGGTTTCGTGTACGTTTTTTCATTTTGACACCACCAACGAATCCCGTGGCTCATTTCTAACCTATAATCGAGACTTTTCAGGTTTTAAAGGAAGTGCATATAATTTCATACCCTCTATCCTCCCGATTTCTACACGAAGCTTCGTGCCGTTTTTTCGTTTTAACACCACCAACACGTCCCGTGGCCCTTTTCAAACCTATAATCTAGACTTTTTCGGGTTCTAAAGGAAGTGGATATAATTTCATACCCTCTCTCCTCCTGATTTCTAAACTAGGCTTCGTGCTCATTTTTTTCATTTTGACACCACCAACACATCTCGTTGCCCATTTCTAACCTATAATCGAGACTTTTTCGGATTTTAAAGGAAGTGGTTATAATTTCATACCCTCTGTCCTCCCGATTTCTAAACTAGGCTTTGTGCTCCTTTTTTCGTTTTGACACCACCAACACATCTCGTGGCCCATTTCTAACCTATAATCGAGACTTTTTCGGGTTTTAAAGGAAGTTGATATAATTTCATAACCTCTCTCCTCACGATTTCTAAATGCGGATTTGTGCTCGTTTTTTCGTTTTGACACCACCAACACGTCTCGTTGCCCATTTCTAACTTATAATCGAGACTTTTTCGGGTTTTAAAGGAAGTGGATATAATTTCATACCCTCTCTCCTCCCGATTTCTAAACGAGGCTTCGCGCTCGTTTTTTCGTTTTGACAAAACCAACACGTCTCGTAGCCCATTTCTAACCTATAATCGAGACTTTTTCGGGTTTTAAAGGATGTGGATATAATTTCATACTCTCTCCTCTCGATTTCTAAACGAGGCTTCGTGCACATTTTTTGGTTTTCACACCACCAACAAGTCCTGTGTCCCATTTCTAAACTTTAATCCAACCTTTTTCGGGTTTTAAAAGAAGTGGATATAATTTCATACCCTATCTCCTCCCGATTTCTAAACGAGGCTTCGTGCTCGTTTTTTCGTTTTGACACCACCAACAAGTCCCGTGGCCCATTTCAAACCTATAATCCAGACTTTTTTGGGTTTTAAAGGAAGTGGATATAAATTCATACCCTCTCTCCTCCCGATTTCTAAACGCGGTTTCGTGCTCTTTTTTTCGTTTTGACACCACCAACACGTCTCGTTGCCCATTTCTAACCTATAATCGGGACTTTTTCGGGTTTTAAAGGAAGTCGATATAATTTCATACCCTCTCTCCTCCCGATTTCTAAACGAGGCTTTGCGCTCGTTTTTTCGTTTTGACACAACCAACAAGTCTCGTGGCCCATTTCTAACCTATAATCGAGGCTTTTTCGGGTTTTAAAGGAAGTGGATATAATTTCATACCCTCTCTCCTCCCGATTTCTAAACGAGGCTTCGTGCTCATTTTTTCGTTTTGACACCACCAACAAGTCCTGTGGCCCATTTCTAACCTATAATCTAGACTTTTTCGGGTTTTAAAGGAAGTGGATGTAATTTCATACCCTCTCTCCTCCCGATTTCTAAACAAGGCTTCGTCCTCGTTTTTTCGTTTTCACACCACCAACACATCTCGTGGCCCATTTCTAACCTATAATCGAGTCTTTTTCGGGTTTTAAAGGAAGTGGATGTAATTTCATATCCTCTCTCCTCCCGATTTCTAAACGAGGCTTCGTGCTCGTTTTTTCGTTTTGACACCACGAACAAGTCCCGTGGCCCATTTCTAACCTATAATCGAGACTTTTTCGGGTTTTAAAGGAAGTGGATATAATTTCATACCCTCTCTCCTCCCGATTTCTAAACAAGGCATCGTGCTCGTTTTTTCGTTTTGACACGACCAACAAGTCCCATGGCCCATTTCTAACCTATAATCGAGACTTTTTCGGGTTTTAAAGGAAGTGGATATAATTTCATACCCTCTCTCCTCCCGATTTCTAAACGAGGCTTCGTGCTCGTTTTTTCGTTTTGACACCACCAACAAGTCCCGTGGCCCATTTCAAACCTATAATCCAGACTTTTTCGGGTTTTAAAGGAAGTGGATATAATTTCATACCCTCTCTCCTCCCGATTTCTACACGAGGCTTCGTGCCGTTTTTTCATTTTAACACCACCAACACATCCCGTGGCCCTTTTCAAACCTATAATCTAGACTTTTCGGGTTCTAAAGGAAGTGGATATAATTTCATACCCTCTCTCCTCCCGATTTCTAAACGAGGCTTCGCGCTCGTTTTTTCGTTTTGACACCACCAACACGTCCCGTGGCCCTTTTCAAACTTATAATCTAGATTTTTTCGGGTTTTAAAGGAAGTGGATATAATTTCATACCCTCTCTCCTCCCGATTTCTAAACTAGGCTTCGTGCTCATTTTTTCGTTTTGACACCACCAACACATCTCGTGGCCCATTTCTAACCTATAATCGAGACTTTTTCGGGTTTTAAAGGAAGTGGATATAATTTCATAACCTCTCTCCTCACGATTTCTAAATGCGGATTCGTGCTCGTTTTTTCGTTTTGACACCACCAACACGTCTCGTTGCCCATTTCTAACCTATAATCGAGACTTTTTCGGGTTTTAAAGGAAGTGGATATAATTTCATACCCTCTCTCCTCCCGATTTCTAAACGAGGCTTCGCGCTCGTTTTTTCGTTTTGACACAACCAACACGTCTCGTGGCCCATTTCTAACCTATAATCGAGACTTTTTCGGGTTTTAATGGAAGTGGATATAATTTCATACCCTCTCTCCTCCCGATTTCTAAACGAGGCTTCGTGCTCATTTTTTCGTTTTGACACCACCAACAAGTCCTGTGGCCCATTTCTAACCTATAATCTAGACTTTTTCGGGTTTTAAAGGAAGTGGATGTAATTTCATACCCTCTCTCCTCCCGATTTCTAAACAAGGCTTCGTCCTCGTTTTTTCGTTTTCACACCACCAACACATCTCGTGGCCCATTTCTAACCTATAATCGAGACTTTTTCGGGTTTTAAAGGAAGTGGATGTAATTTCATATCCTCTCTCCTCCCGATTTCTAAACGAGGCTTCGTGCTCGTTTTTTCGTTTTGACACCACGAACAAGTCCCGTGGCCCATTTCTAACCTATAATCGAGACTTTTTCGGGTTTTAAAGGAAGTGGATATAATTTCATACCCTCTCTCCTCCCGATTTCTAAACAAGGCATCGTGCTCGTTTTTTCGTTTTGACACGACCAACAAGTCCCATGGCCCATTTCTAACCTATAATCGAGACTTTTTCGGGTTTTAAAGGAAGTGGATATAATTTCATACCCTCTCTCCTCCCGATTTCTAAACGAGGCTTCGTGCTCGTTTTTTCGTTTTGACACCACCAACAAGTCCCGTGGCCCATTTCAAACCTATAATCCAGACTTTTTCGGGTTTTAAAGGAAGTGGATATAATTTCATACCCTCTCTCCTCCCGATTTCTACACGAGGCTTCGTGCCGTTTTTTCGTTTTAACACCACCAACACATCCCGTGGCCCTTTTCAAACCTATAATCTAGACTTTTCGGGTTCTAAAGGAAGTGGATATAATTTCATACCCTCTCTCCTCCCGATTTCTAAACGAGGCTTCGCGCTCGTTTTTTCGTTTTGACACCACCAACACGTCCCGTGGCCCTTTTCAAACTTATAATCTAGATTTTTTCGGGTTTTAAAGGAAGTGGATATAATTTCATACCCTCTCTCCTCCCGATTTCTAAACTAGGCTTCGTGCTCATTTTTTCGTTTTGACACCACCAACACATCTCGTGGCCCATTTCTAACCTATAATCGAGACTTTTTCGGGTTTTAAAGGAAGTGGATATAATTTCATAACCTCTCTCCTCACGATTTCTAAATGCGGATTCGTGCTCGTTTTTTCGTTTTGACACCACCAACACGTCTCGTTGCCCATTTCTAACCTATAATCGAGACTTTTTCGAGTTTTAAAGGAAGTGGATATAATTTCATACCCTCTCTCCTCCCGATTTCTAAACGAGGCTTCGCGCTCGTTTTTTCGTTTTGACACAACCAACACGTCTCGTGGCCCATTTCTAACCTATAATCGAGACTTTTTCGGGTTTTAATGGAAGTGGATATAATTTCATACCCTCTCTCCTCCCGATTTCTAAACGAGGCTTTGTGCTCGTTTTTTCGTTTTGACACGACCAACAAGTCCCGTGGCCCATTTCAAACCTATAATCCAGACTTTTTCGGGTTTTAAAGGAAGTGGATATAATTTCATACCCTCTCTCCTCCCGATTTCTAAACGCGGCTTCGTGCTCTTTTTTTCGTTTTGACACGACCAACACGTCTCGTGGCCCATTTCTAACCTATAATCGAGACTTTTTCGGATTTTCAAGGAAGTAGATATAATTTCATACCCTCTCTATC
Organism: Thalia dealbata; assembly: GCA_030544415.1. Lineage (NCBI taxonomy): Eukaryota > Viridiplantae > Streptophyta > Magnoliopsida > Zingiberales > Marantaceae > Thalia > Thalia dealbata. The sequence continues at coordinate 11,644,748 of CM060458.1, read as the reverse complement.
CCGATTTCTAAACGAGGCATCGTGCTCGTTTTTTCGTTTTAACACCACCAACAAGTCCCGTGGCCCATTTCTAACCTATAATCGAGACTTTTTCGGGTTTTAAAGTAAGTGGATATAATTTCATACTCTCTCCTCCCGATATCTAAACGAGGCATCGTGCTCGTTTTTTCGTTTTGACACCACCAACAAGTCTCGTGGCCCATTTCTAACTTATAATCGATACTTTTTCGGATTTTCAAGGAAGTGGATATAATTTCATACCCTCTCTCTCCCGATTTCTAAACGAGGCATCGTGCTCGTTTTTTCGTTTTGACACCACCAACAAGTCCCGTGGGCCATTTCTAACCTATAATCGAGACTTTTTCGGGTTTTAAAGGAAGTGGATATAATTTCATACACTCTCTCCTCCCGATTTCTAAACGAGGCTTCGTGCTCGTTTTTTCGTTTTGACACGACCAACAAGTCCCGTGGCCCATTTCTAACCTATAATCGAGACTTTTTCAAGTTTTAAAGGAAGTGGATATAATTTCATACCCTCTCTCCTCCCGATTTCCAAACGAGGCTTCGTGCTCGTTTTTTCGTTTTGACACCACCAACAAGTCCCGTGGTCCATTTCAAACCTATAATCCAGACTTTTTCGGGTTTTAAAGGAAGTGGATATAATTTCATACCCGCTCTCCTCCCGATTTCTAAACGCGGTTTCGTGCTCTTTTTTTCGTTTTGACACTACCAACACGTCTCGTGGCCCATTTCTAACCAATAATCGAGACTTTTTCGGGTTTTAAAGGAAGTGGATATAATTTCATAACCTCTCTCCTCACGATTTCTAAATGCGGCTTCGTGCTCGTTTTTTTATTTTGACACCACCAACACATCTCGTTGCCCATTTCTAACCTATAATCGAGACTTTTTCGGGTTTTAAAGGAAGTGGATATAATTTCATACCCTCTCTCCTCCCGATTTCTAAACGAGGCTTTGCGCTCGTTTTTTCATTTTGACACCACCAACAAGTCCCGTGGCCCATTTCAAACCTATAATCGAGACTTTTTCGGGTTTTAAAGGAAGTGGATATAATTTCATACCCTCTCTCCTCCCGATTTCTAAACGCGGTTTCGTGCTTTTTTTTTCGTTTTGACACCACCAACAAGTCCCGTGGCCCATTTCTAACCAATAATCGATACTTTTTCGGGTTTTAAAGGAAGTGGATATAATTTCATACCCTCTCTCCTCACGATTTCTAAACGCGGCTTCGTGCTCTTTTTTTTATTTTGACACCACCAACACGTCTCGTTGCCCATTTCTAACCTATAATCGACACTTTTTCGGGTTTTAAAGGAAGTCGATATAATTTCATACCCTCTCTCCTCCCGATTTCTAAACGAGGCATCGTGCTAGTTTTTTCGTTTTGACACCACCAACAAGTCGTGGGGCCCATTTCTAACCTATAAGCCAGACTTTTTCGGGTTTTAAAGGAAGTGGATATAATTTCATACCCTCTCTCCTCCCGATTTCTAAACGAGGCTTCGTGCTCATTTTTTCGTTTTGACACCACCAACAAGTCCTGTGGCCCATTTCTAACCTATAATCCAGACTTTTTCGGGTTTTAAAGGAAGTGGATGTAATTTCATACCCTCTCTCCTCCCGATTTCTAAACGAGGCTTCGTGCTCGTTTTTTCATTTTGACACCACGAACAAGTCCCGTGGCCCATTTCTAACCTATAATCGAGACTTTTTCGGGTTTTAAAGGAAGTGGATGTAATTTCATACCCTCTCTCCTCCCGATTTCTAAACGAGGCTTCGTGCTCGTTTTTTCGTTTTGACACCACGAACAAGTCCCGTGGCCCATTTCTAACCTATAATCGAGACTTTTTCGGGTTTTAAAGGAAGTGGATATAATTTCATACCCTCTCTCCTCCCGATTTCTAAACAAGGCATCGTGCTCGTTTTTTCGTTTTGACACGACCAACAAGTCCCATGGCCCATTTCTAACCTATAATCGAGACTTTTTCGGGTTTTAAAGGAAGTGGATATAATTTCATACCCTCTCTCCTCCCGATTTCTAAACGAGGCCTCGTGCTCGTTTTTTCGTTTTGACACCACCAACAAGTCCCGTGGCCCATTTCAAACCTATAATCCAGACTTTTTCGGGTTTTAAAGGAAGTGGATATAATTTCATACCCTCTCTCCTCCCGATTTCTACACGAGGCTTCGTGCCGTTTTTTCGTTTTAACACCACCAACACATCCCGTGGCCCTTTTCAAACCTATAATCTAGACTTTTTCGGGTTCTAAAGGAAGTGGATATAATTTCATACCCTCTCTCCTCCCGATTTCTAAACGAGGCTTCGCGCTCGTTTTTTCGTTTTGACACCACCAACACGTCCCGTGGCCCTTTTCAAACTTATAATCTAGATTTTTTAAGGTTTTAAAGGAAGTGGATATAATTTCATACCCTCTCTCCTCCCGATTTCTAAACTAGGCTTCGTGCTCATTTTTTCGTTTTGACACCACCAACACATCTCGTGGCCCATTTCTAACCTATAATCGAGACTTTTTCGGGTTTTAAAGGAAGTGGATATAATTTCATAACCTCTCTCCTCACGATTTCTAAATGCGGATTCGTGCACGTTTTTTCGTTTTGACACCACCAACACGTCTCGTTGCCCATTTCTAACCTATAATCGAGACTTTTTCGGGTTTTAAAGGAAGTGGATATAATTTCATACCCTCTCTCCTCCCGATTTCAAAACGAGGCTTCGCGCTCGTTTTTTCGTTTTGACACAACCAACACGTCTCGTGGCCCATTTCTAACCTATAATCGAGACTTTTTCGGGTTTTAATGGAAGTGGATATAATTTCATACCCTCTCTCCTCCCGATTTCTAAACGAGGCTTCGTGCTCGTTTTTTCGTTTTGACACGACCAACAAGTCCCGTGGCCCATTTCAAACCTATAATCCAGACTTTTTCGGGTTTTAAAGGAAGTGGATATAATTTCATACCCTCTCTCCTCCCGATTTCTAAACAAGGCATCGTGCTCGTTTTTTCGTTTTGACACGACCAACAAGTCCCATGGCCCATTTCTAACCTATAATCGAGACTTTTTCGGGTTTTAAAGGAAGTGGATATAATTTCATACCCTCTCTCCTCCCGATTTCTAAACGAGGCTTCGTGCTCGTTTTTTCGTTTTGACACCACCAACAAGTCCCGTGGCCCATTTCAAACCTATAATCCAGACTTTTTCGGGTTTTAAAGGAAGTGGATATAATTTCATACCCTCTCTCCTCCCGATTTCTACACGAGGCTTCGTGCCGTTTTTTCGTTTTAACACCACCAACACATCCCGTGGCCCTTTTCAAACCTATAATCTAGACTTTTCGGGTTCTAAAGGAAGTGGATATAATTTCATACCCTCTCTCCTCCCGATTTCTAAACGAGGCTTCGCGCTCGTTTTTTCGTTTTGACACCACCAACACGTCCCGTGGCCCTTTTCAAACTTATAATCTAGATTTTTTCGGGTTTTAAAGGAAGTGGATATAATTTCATACCCTCTCTCCTCCCGATTTCTAAACTAGGCTTCGTGCTCATTTTTTCGTTTTGACACCACCAACACATCTCGTGGCCCATTTCTAACCTATAATCGAGACTTTTTCGGGTTTTAAAGGAAGTGGATATAATTTCATAACCTCTCTCCTCACGATTTCTAAATGCGGATTCGTGCTCGTTTTTTCGTTTTGACACCACCAACACGTCTCGTTGCCCATTTCTAACCTATAATCGAGACTTTTTCGAGTTTTAAAGGAAGTGGATATAATTTCATACCCTCTCTCCTCCCGATTTCTAAACGAGGCTTCGCGCTCGTTTTTTCGTTTTGACACAACCAACACGTCTCGTGGCCCATTTCTAACCTATAATCGAGACTTTTTCGGGTTTTAATGGAAGTGGATATAATTTCATACCCTCTCTCCTCCCGATTTCTAAACGAGGCTTTGTGCTCGTTTTTTCGTTTTGACACGACCAACAAGTCCCGTGGCCCATTTCAAACCTATAATCCAGACTTTTTCGGGTTTTAAAGGAAGTGGATATAATTTCATACCCTCTCTCCTCCCGATTTCTAAACGCGGCTTCGTGCTCTTTTTTTCGTTTTGACACGACCAACACGTCTCGTGGCCCATTTCTAACCTATAATCGAGACTTTTTCGGATTTTCAAGGAAGTAGATATAATTTCATACCCTCTCTATCCCGATTTCTAAACGAGGCATCGTGCTCGTTTTTTCGTTTTAACACCACCAACAAGTCCCGTAGCCCATTTCTAACCTATAATCGAGACTTTTTCGGGTTTTAAAGTAAGTGGATATAATTTCATACTCTCTCCTCCCGATATCTAAACGAGGCATCGTGCTCGTTTTTTCGTTTTGACACCACCAACAAGTCTCGTGGCCCATTTCTAACTTATAATCGATACTTTTTCGGATTTTCAAGGAAGTGGATATAATTTCATACCCTCTCTCTCCCGATTTCTAAACGAGGCATCGTGCTCGTTTTTTCGTTTTGACACCACCAACAAGTCCCGTGGGCCATTTCTAACCTATAATCGAGACTTTTTCGGGTTTTAAAGGAAGTGGATATAATTTCATACACTCTCTCCTCCCGATTTCTAAACGAGGCTTCGTGCTCGTTTTTTCGTTTTGACACGACCAACAAGTCCCGTGGCCCATTTCTAACCTATAATCGAGACTTTTTCAAGTTTTAAAGGAAGTGGATATAATTTCATACCCTCTCTCCTCCCGATTTCCAAACGAGGCTTCGTGCTCGTTTTTTCGTTTTGACACCACCAACAAGTCCCGTGGTCCATTTCAAACCTATAATCCAGACTTTTTCGGGTTTTAAAGGAAGTGGATATAATTTCATACCCGCTCTCCTCCCGATTTCTAAACGCGGTTTCGTGCTCTTTTTTTCGTTTTGACACTACCAACACGTCTCGTGGCCCATTTCTAACCAATAATCGAGACTTTTTCGGGTTTTAAAGGAAGTGGATATAATTTCATAACCTCTCTCCTCACGATTTCTAAATGCGGCTTCGTGCTCGTTTTTTTATTTTGACACCACCAACACATCTCGTTGCCCATTTCTAACCTATAATCGAGACTTTTTCGGGTTTTAAAGGAAGTGGATATAATTTCATACCCTCTCTCCTCCCGATTTCTAAACGAGGCTTTGCGCTCGTTTTTTCATTTTGACACCACCAACAAGTCCCGTGGCCCATTTCAAACCTATAATCGAGACTTTTTCGGGTTTTAAAGGAAGTGGATATAATTTCATACCCTCTCTCCTCCCGATTTCTAAACGCGGTTTCGTGCTTTTTTTTTCGTTTTGACACCACCAACAAGTCCCGTGGCCCATTTCTAACCAATAATCGATACTTTTTCGGGTTTTAAAGGAAGTGGATATAATTTCATACCCTCTCTCCTCACGATTTCTAAACGCGGCTTCGTGCTCTTTTTTTTATTTTGACACCACCAACACGTCTCGTTGCCCATTTCTAACCTATAATCGACACTTTTTCGGGTTTTAAAGGAAGTCGATATAATTTCATACCCTCTCTCCTCCCGATTTCTAAACGAGGCATCGTGCTAGTTTTTTCGTTTTGACACCACCAACAAGTCGTGGGGCCCATTTCTAACCTATAAGCCAGACTTTTTCGGGTTTTAAAGGAAGTGGATATAATTTCATACCCTCTCTCCTCCCGATTTCTAAACGAGGCTTCGTGCTCATTTTTTCGTTTTGACACCACCAACAAGTCCTGTGGCCCATTTCTAACCTATAATCCAGACTTTTTCGGGTTTTAAAGGAAGTGGATGTAATTTCATACCCTCTCTCCTCCCGATTTCTAAACGAGGCTTCGTGCTCGTTTTTTCATTTTGACACCACGAACAAGTCCCGTGGCCCATTTCTAACCTATAATCGAGACTTTTTCGGGTTTTAAAGGAAGTGGATGTAATTTCATACCCTCTCTCCTCCCGATTTCTAAACGAGGCTTCGTGCTCGTTTTTTCGTTTTGACACCACGAACAAGTCCCGTGGCCCATTTCTAACCTATAATCGAGACTTTTTCGGGTTTTAAAGGAAGTGGATATAATTTCATACCCTCTCTCCTCCCGATTTCTAAACAAGGCATCGTGCTCGTTTTTTCGTTTTGACACGACCAACAAGTCCCATGGCCCATTTCTAACCTATAATCGAGACTTTTTCGGGTTTTAAAGGAAGTGGATATAATTTCATACCCTCTCTCCTCCCGATTTCTAAACGAGGCCTCGTGCTCGTTTTTTCGTTTTGACACCACCAACAAGTCCCGTGGCCCATTTCAAACCTATAATCCAGACTTTTTCGGGTTTTAAAGGAAGTGGATATAATTTCATACCCTCTCTCCTCCCGATTTCTACACGAGGCTTCGTGCCGTTTTTTCGTTTTAACACCACCAACACATCCCGTGGCCCTTTTCAAACCTATAATCTAGACTTTTTCGGGTTCTAAAGGAAGTGGATATAATTTCATACCCTCTCTCCTCCCGATTTCTAAACGAGGCTTCGCGCTCGTTTTTTCGTTTTGACACCACCAACACGTCCCGTGGCCCTTTTCAAACTTATAATCTAGATTTTTTAAGGTTTTAAAGGAAGTGGATATAATTTCATACCCTCTCTCCTCCCGATTTCTAAACTAGGCTTCGTGCTCATTTTTTCGTTTTGACACCACCAACACATCTCGTGGCCCATTTCTAACCTATAATCGAGACTTTTTCGGGTTTTAAAGGAAGTGGATATAATTTCATAACCTCTCTCCTCACGATTTCTAAATGCGGATTCGTGCACGTTTTTTCGTTTTGACACCACCAACACGTCTCGTTGCCCATTTCTAACCTATAATCGAGACTTTTTCGGGTTTTAAAGGAAGTGGATATAATTTCATACCCTCTCTCCTCCCGATTTCAAAACGAGGCTTCGCGCTCGTTTTTTCGTTTTGACACAACCAACACGTCTCGTGGCCCATTTCTAACCTATAATCGAGACTTTTTCGGGTTTTAATGGAAGTGGATATAATTTCATACCCTCTCTCCTCCCGATTTCTAAACGAGGCTTCGTGCTCGTTTTTTCGTTTTGACACGACCAACAAGTCCCGTGGCCCATTTCAAACCTATAATCCAGACTTTTTCGGGTTTTAAAGGAAGTGGATATAATTTCATACCCTCTCTCCTCCCGATTTCTAAACGCGGCTTCGTGCTCTTTTTTTCGTTTTGACACGACCAACACGTCTCGTGGCCCATTTCTAACCTATAATCGAGACTTTTTCGGATTTTCAAGGAAGTAGATATAATTTCATACCCTCTCTATCCCGATTTCTAAACGAGGCATCGTGCTCGTTTTTTCGTTTTAACACCACCAACAAGTCCCGTGGCCCATTTCTAACCAATAATCGAGACTTTTTCGGGTTTTAAAGTAAGTGGATATAATTTCATACTCTCTCCTCCCGATTTCTAAACGAGGCATCGTGCTCGTTTTTTCGTTTTGACACCACCAACAAGTCTCGTGGCCCATTTCTAACCTATAATCGATACTTTTTCGGATTTTCAAGGAAGTGGATATAATTTCATACCCTCTTTCTCCCGATTTCTAAACGAGGCATCGTGCTCGTTTTTTCGTTTTGACACCACCAACAAGTCCCGTGGCCCATTTCTAACCTATAATCGAGACTTTTTCGGGTTTTAAAGGAAGTGGATATAATTTCATACCCTCTCTCCTCCCGATTTCTAAACGAGGCTTCGTGCTCGTTTTTTCGTTTTGACACGACCAACAAGTCCCGTGGCCCATTTCTAACCTATAATCGAGACTTTTTCAAGTTTTAAAGGAAGTGGATATAATTTCATACCCTCTCTCCTCCCGATTTCTAAACGAGGCTTCGTGCTCGTTTTTTCGTTTTGACACCACCAACAAGTCCCGTGGCCCATTTCAAACCTATAATCCAGACTTTTTCGGGTTTTAAAGGAAGTGGATATAATTTCATACCCTCTCTCCTCCCGATTTCTAAACGCGGTTTCGTGCTCTTTTTTTCGTTTTGACACCACCAACACGTCTCGTGGCCCATTTCTAACCAATAATCGATACTTTTTCGGGTTTTAAAGGAAGTGGATATAATTTCATAACCTCTCTCCTCACGATTTCTAAACGCGGCTTCGTGCTCGTTTTTTTATTTTGACACCACCAACACGTCTCGTTGCCCATTTCTAACCTATAATCGAGACTTTTTCGGGTTTTAAAGGAAGTGGATATAATTTCATACCCTCTCTCCTCCCGATTTCTAAACGAGGCTTCGTGCCGTTTTTTTGTTTTAACACCACCAACACGTCCTGTGGCCCTTTTCAAACCTATAATCTAGACTTTTTCGGGTTTTAAAGGAAGTGGATATAATTTCATACTCTCTCCTCCCGATTTCTAAACGAGGCTTCGTGCACATTTTTTGGTTTTGACACCACCAACAAGTCCTGTGGCCCATTTCTAAACTATAATCCAGACTTTTTCGGGTTTTAAAAGAAGTGGATATAATTTCATACCCTCTCTCTTCCCGATTTCTAAACGAGGCTTCGTGCTCGTTTTTTCATTTTGACACCACCAACACATCTCCTGGCCCATTTCTAATATATAATTCAGACTTTTTCGGGTTTTAAAGGAAGTGGATATAATTTCATACCCTCTCTCCTCCCGATTTCTAAACGAGGCATCGTGCTCGTTTTTTCGTTTTGACACGACCAACAAGTCCCGTTGCCCATTTCTAACCTATAATCCAGACTTTTTCGGGTTTTAAAGGAAGTGTATATAATTTCATACCCTCTCTCCTCCCGATTTCTAAACGTGGTTTCGTGCTCTTTTTTTCGTTTTGACACCACCAACACGTCTCGTGGCCCATTTCTAACCAATAATCGATACTTTTTCGGGTTTTAAAGGACGTGGATATAATTTCATAACCTCTCTCCTCACGATTTCTAAACGCGGCTTCGTGCTCGTTTTTTTATTTTGACACCACCAACACGTCTCGTTGCCCATTTCTAACCTATAATCGAGACTTTTTCGGGTTTTAAAGGAAGTGGATATAATTTCATACCCTCTCTCCTCCCGATTTCTAAACGAGGCTTTGCGCTCGTTTTTTCGTTTTGACACAACCAACCAGTCTCGTGGCCCATTTCTAACCTATAATCGAGACTTTTTCGGGTTTTAAAGGAAGTGGATATAATTTCATACCCTCTCTCCTCCCGATTTCTAAACGAGGCTTCGAGCTCATTTTTTCGTTTTGACACCACCAACAAGTCCTGTGGCCCATTTCTAACCTATAATCCAGACTTTTTCGGGTTTTAAAGGAAGTGGATGTAATTTCATACCCTCTCTCCTCCCGATTTCTAAACAAGGCTTCGTCCTCGTTTTTTCGTTTTGACACCACCAACACATCTCGTGGCCCATTTCTAACCTATAATCGAGACTTTTTCGGGTTTTAAAGGAAGTGGATGTAATTTCATACCCTCTCTCCTCCCGATTTCTAAACGAGGCTTCGTGCTCGTTTTTTCGTTTTGACACCACCAACACGTCCCGTGACCCTTTTCTAACCTATAATCTAGACTTTTCGGGTTTTAAAGGAAGTGGATATAATTTCATACCCTCTCTCCTCCCGATTTCTTAACGAGGCTTCGTGCTCGTTTTTTCGTTTTGACACCACCAACACGTCTCGTGGCCCATTTCTAACATATAATCGAGACTTTTTCGGGTTTTAAAGGAAGTGGATATAATTTCATACCCTCTCTCCTCCCGATTTCTAAACGAGGCTTCGCGCTCGTTTTTTCGTTTTGACACCACCAACACGTCCCGTGACCCTTTTCTAACCTATAATCTAGACTTTTCGGGTTTTAAAGGAAGTGGATATAATTTCATACCCTCTCTCCTCCCGATTTCTTAACGAGGCTTCGTGCTCGTTTTTTCGTTTTGACACCACCAACACGTCTCATGGCCCATTTCTAACATATAATCGAGACTTTTTCGGGTTTTAAAGGAAGTGGATATAATTTCATAACCTCTCTCCTCACGATTTCTAAACGCGGCTTCGTGCTCGTTTTTTTATTTTGACACCACCAACACGTTTCGTTGCCCATTTCTAACCTATAATCGAGACTTTTTCGGGTTTTAAAGGAAGTGGATATAATTTCATCCCCTCTCTCCTCCCGATTTCTAAACGAGGCTTTGCGCTCGTTTTTTCATTTTGACACAACCAACAAGTCTCGTGGCCCATTTCTAACCTATAATCGAGACTTTTTCGGGTTTTAAAGGAAGTGGATATAATTTCATAACCTCTCTCCTCCCGATTTCTAAACGCAGTTTCGTGCTCTTTTTTTCGTTTTGACACCACCAACACGTCTCGTGGCCCATTTCTAACCTATAATCGACACTTTTTCGGGTTTTAAAGGAAGTTGATATAATTTCATACCCTCTCTCCTCCCGATTTCTAAACAAGGCATCGTGCTAGTTTTTTCATTTTGACACCACCAACAAGTCGTGGGGCCCATTTCTAACCTATAATCCAGACTTTTTCGGGTTTTAAAGGAAGTGGATATAATTTCATACCCTCTCTCCTCCCGATTTCTAAACGTGGCTTCGTGCTCGTTTTATCGTTTTGACACCACCAACAAGTCCCGTGGCCCATTTCAAACCTATAATCCAGACTTTTTCGGGTTTTAAAGTAAGTGGATATAATTTCATACCCTCTCTCCTCCCGATTTCTAAACGCGGTTTCGTGCTCTTTTTTTCGTTTTGACACCACCAACACATCTCGTGGCCCATTTCTAACCTATAATCGAGACTTTTTCGGGTTTTAAAGGAAGTTGATATAATTTCATAACCTCTCTCCTCACGATTTCTAAATGCGGATTCGTGCTCGTTTTTTCGTTTTGACACCACCAACACGTCTCGTTGCCCATTTCTAACCTATAATCGAGGCTTTTTCGGGTTTTAAAGGAAGTGGATATAATTTCATACCCTCTCTCCTCCCGATTTCAAAACGAGGCTTCGCGCTCGTTTTTTCGTTTTGACAAAACCAACACGTCTCGTGGCCCATTTCTAACCAATAATCGAGACTTTTTCGGGTTTTAAAGGAAGTGGATATAATTTCATACCCTCTCTCCTCCCGATTTCTAAACGAGGCTTCGTGCACATTTTTTGGTTTTGACACCACCAACAAGTCCTGTGGCCCATTTCTAAACTATAATCCAGACTTTTTCGGGTTTTAAAAGAAGTGAATATAATTTCATACCCTCTCTCCTCCCGATTTCTAAACGAGGCTTCGTGCTCGTTTTTTCATTTTGACACCACCAACACATCTCGTGGCCCATTTCTAACCTATAATCGAGACTTTTTCGGGTTTTAAAGGAAGTGGATATAATTTCATACCCTCTCTCCTCCCGATTTCTAAACGAGGCATCGTGCTCGTTTTTTCGTTTTGACACAACCAACAAGTCCCGTGGCCCATTTCTAACCTATAATCGTGACTTTTTCAAGTTTTAAAGGAAGTGGATATAATTTCATACCCTCTCTCCTCCCGATTTCTAAACGAGGCTTCGTGCTCGTTTTTTCGTTTTGACACCACCAACAAGTCCCGTGGCCCATTTCAAACCTATAATCCAGACTTTTTCGGGTTTTAAAGGAAGTGGATATAATTTCATACCCTCTCTCCTCCCGATTTCTAAACGCGGTTTCGTGCTCTTTTTTTCGTTTTGACACCACCAACACGTCTCGTGGCCCATTTCTAACCAATAATCGATACTTTTTCGGTTTTAAAGGAAGTGGATATAATTTCATATCCTCTCTCCTCCCGATTTCTAAACGAGGCTTCGCGCTCGTTTTTTCGTTTTGACACCACCAACACGTCCCGTGACCCTTTTCTAACCTATAATCTAGACTTTTCGGGTTTTAAAGGAAGTGGATATAATTTCATACCCTCTCTCCTCCCGATTTCTAAACGAGGCTTCGTGCTCGTTTTTTCGTTTTGACACCACCAACACGTCTCATGGCCCATTTCTAACATATAATCGAGACTTTTTCGGGTTTTAAAGGAAGTGGATATAATTTCATAACCTCTCTCCTCCCGATTTCTAAACGCGTTTTCGTGCTCGTTTTTTTATTTTGACACCACCAACACGTCTCGTTGCCCATTTCTAACCTATAATCGAGACTTTTTCGGGTTTTAAAGGAAGTGGATATAATTTCATACCCTCTCTCCTCCCGATTTCTAAACGAGGCTTTGCGCTCGTTTTTTTCGTTTTGACACAACCAACAAGTCTCGTGGCCCATTTCTAACCTATAATCCAGACTTTTTCGGGTTTTAAAGGAAGTGGATATAATTTCATAACCTCTCTCCTCACGATTTCTAAACGAGGCTTCGTGCCGTTTTTTTGTTTTAACACCACCAACACGTCCTGTGCCCCTTTTCAAACCTATAATCTAGACTTTTTCGGGTTTTAAAGGAAGTGGATATAATTTCATACTCTCTCCTCCCGATTTCTAAACGCGGTTTCGTGCTCTTTTTTTCGTTTTGACACCACCAACACATCTCGTGGCCCATTTCTAACCTATAATCGAGACTTTTTCGGGTTTTAAAGGAAGTTGATATAATTTCATAACCTCTCTCCTCACGATTTCTAAATGCGGATTCGTGCTCGTTTTTTCGTTTTGACACCACCAACACGTCTCGTTGCCCATTTCTAACCTATAATCGAGACTTTTTCGGGTTTTAAAGGAAGTGGATATAATTTCATACCCTCTCTCCTCCCGATTTCTAAACGAGGATTCGCGCTCGTTTTTTCGTTTTGACAAAACCAACACGTCTCGTGGCCCATTTCTAACCTATAATCGAGACTTTTTCGGGTTTTAAAGGAAGTGGATATAATTTCATACCCTCTCTCCTCCCGATTTCTAAACGTGGCTTCGTGCTCGTTTTTTCGTTTTGACACGACCAACAAGTCCCGTGGCCCATTTCAAACCTATAATCCAGACTTTTTCGGGTTTTAAAGTAAGTGGATATAATTTCATACCCTCTCTCCTCCCGATTTCTAAACGCGGTTTCGTGCTCTTTTTTTCGTTTTGACACCACCAACACATCTCATGGCCCATTTCTAACCTATAATCGAGACTTTTTCGGGTTTTAAAGGAAGTTGATATAATTTCATACCCTCTCTCCTCCCGATTTCTAAACGAGGATTCGCGCTCGTTTTTTCGTTTTGACAAAACCAACACGTCTCGTGGCCCATTTCTAACCTATAATCGAGACTTTTTCGTGTTTTAAAGGAAGTGAATATAATTTCATACCCTCTCTCCTCCCGATTTCTAAACGAGGCTTCGTGCACATTTTTTGGTTTTGACACCACCAACAAGTCCTGTGGCCCATTTCTAAACTATAATCCAGACTTTTTCGGGTTTTAAAAGAAGTGAATATAATTTCATACCCTCTCTCCTCCCGATTTCTAAACGAGGCTTCGTGCTCGTTTTTTCATTTTGACACCACCAACACATCTCGTGGCCCATTTCTAACCTATAATCGAGACTTTTTCGGGTTTTAAAGGAAGTGGATATAATTTCATACCCTCTCTCCTCCCGATTTCTAAACGAGGCATCGTGCTCGTTTTTTCGTTTTGACACAACCAACAAGTCCCGTGGCCCATTTCTAACCTATAATCGAGACTTTTTCAAGTTTTAAAGGAAGTGGATATAATTTCATACCCTCTCTCCTCCCGATTTCTAAACGAGGCTTCGTGCTCGTTTTTTCGTTTTGACACCACCAACAAGTCCCGTGGCCCATTTCAAACCTATAATCCAGACTTTTTCGGGTTTTAAAGGAAGTGGATATAATTTCATACCCTCTCTCCTCCCGATTTCTATACGCGGTTTCGTGCTCTTTTTTTCGTTTTGACACCACCAACACGTCTCGTGGCCCATTTCTAACCAATAATCGATACTTTTTCGGGTTTTAAAGGAAGTGGATATAATTTCATATCCTCTCTCCTCCCGATTTCTAAACGAGGCTTCGCGCTCGTTTTTTCGTTTTGACACCACCAACACGTCCCGTGACCCTTTTCTAACCTATATTCTAGACTTTTCGGGTTTTAAAGGAAGTGGATATAATTTCATACCCTCTCTCCTCCCGATTTCTAAACGAGGCTTCGTGCTCGTTTTTTCGTTTTGACACCACCAACACGTCTCATGGCCCATTTCTAACATATAATCGAGACTTTTTCGGGTTTTAAAGGAAGTGGATATAATTTCATAACCTCTCTCCTCACGATTTCTAAACGCGGCTTCGTGCTCGTTTTTTTATTTTGACACCACCAACACGTCTCGTTGCCCATTTCTAACCTATAATCGAGACTTTTTCGGGTTTTAAAGGAAGTGGATATAATTTCATACCCTCTCTCCTCCCGATTTCTAAACGAGGCTTTGCGCTCGTTTTTTTCGTTTTGACACAACCAACAAGTCTCGTGGCCCATTTCTAACCTATAATCGAGACTTTTTCGGGTTTTAAAGGAAGTGGATATAATTTCATAACCTCTCTCCTCACGATTTCTAAACGAGGCTTCGTGCCGTTTTTTTGTTTTAACACCACCAACACGTCCTGTGGCCCTTTTCAAACCTATAATCTAGACTTTTTCGGGTTTTAAAGGAAGTGGATATAATTTCATACTCTCTCCTCCCGATTTCTAAACGCGGTTTCGTGCTCTTTTTTTCATTTTGACACCACCAACACATCTCGTGGCCCATTTCTAACCTATAATCGAGACTTTTTCGGGTTTTAAAGGAAGTTGATATAATTTCATAACCTCTCTCCTTACGATTTCTAAATGCGGATTCGTGCTCGTTTTTTCGTTTTGACACCACCAACACGTCTCGTGGCCCATTTCTAACCAATAATCGATACTTTTTCGGGTTTTAAAGGAAGTGGATATAATTTCATACCCTCTCTCCTCCCGATTTCTAAACGAGGCTTCGTGCTCGTTTTTTCGTTTTGACACCACCAACAAGTCCCGTGGCCCATTTCAAACCTATAATCCAGACTTTTTCGGGTTTTAAAGGAAGTGGATATAATTTCATACCCTCTCTCCTCCCGATTTCTAAACGCGGTTTCGTGCTCTTTTTTTCGTTTTGACACCACCAACACGTCTCGTGGCCCATTTCTAACCAATAATCGATACTTTTTCGGTTTTAAAGGAAGTGGATATAATTTCATATCCTCTCTCCTCCCGATTTCTAAACGAGGCTTCGCGCTCGTTTTTTCGTTTTGACACCACCAACACGTCCCGTGACCCTTTTCTAACCTATAATCTAGACTTTTCGGGTTTTAAAGGAAGTGGATATAATTTCATACCCTCTCTCCTCCCGATTTCTAAACGAGGCTTCGTGCTCGTTTTTTCGTTTTGACACCACCAACACGTCTCATGGCCCATTTCTAACATATAATCGAGACTTTTTCGGGTTTTAAAGGAAGTGGATATAATTTCATAACCTCTCTCCTCCCGATTTCTAAACGCGTTTTCGTGCTCGTTTTTTTATTTTGACACCACCAACACGTCTCGTTGCCCATTTCTAACCTATAATCGAGACTTTTTCGGGTTTTAAAGGAAGTGGATATAATTTCATACCCTCTCTCCTCCCGATTTCTAAACGAGGCTTTGCGCTCGTTTTTTTCGTTTTGACACAACCAACAAGTCTCGTGGCCCATTTCTAACCTATAATCCAGACTTTTTCGGGTTTTAAAGGAAGTGGATATAATTTCATAACCTCTCTCCTCACGATTTCTAAACGAGGCTTCGTGCCGTTTTTTTGTTTTAACACCACCAACACGTCCTGTGCCCCTTTTCAAACCTATAATCTAGACTTTTTCGGGTTTTAAAGGAAGTGGATATAATTTCATACTCTCTCCTCCCGATTTCTAAACGCGGTTTCGTGCTCTTTTTTTCGTTTTGACACCACCAACACATCTCGTGGCCCATTTCTAACCTATAATCGAGACTTTTTCGGGTTTTAAAGGAAGTTGATATAATTTCATAACCTCTCTCCTCACGATTTCTAAATGCGGATTCGTGCTCGTTTTTTCGTTTTGACACCACCAACACGTCTCGTTGCCCATTTCTAACCTATAATCGAGACTTTTTCGGGTTTTAAAGGAAGTGGATATAATTTCATACCCTCTCTCCTCCCGATTTCTAAACGAGGATTCGCGCTCGTTTTTTCGTTTTGACAAAACCAACACGTCTCGTGGCCCATTTCTAACCTATAATCGAGACTTTTTCGGGTTTTAAAGGAAGTGGATATAATTTCATACCCTCTCTCCTCCCGATTTCTAAACGTGGCTTCGTGCTCGTTTTTTCGTTTTGACACGACCAACAAGTCCCGTGGCCCATTTCAAACCTATAATCCAGACTTTTTCGGGTTTTAAAGTAAGTGGATATAATTTCATACCCTCTCTCCTCCCGATTTCTAAACGCGGTTTCGTGCTCTTTTTTTCGTTTTGACACCACCAACACATCTCATGGCCCATTTCTAACCTATAATCGAGACTTTTTCGGGTTTTAAAGGAAGTTGATATAATTTCATACCCTCTCTCCTCCCGATTTCTAAACGAGGATTCGCGCTCGTTTTTTCGTTTTGACAAAACCAACACGTCTCGTGGCCCATTTCTAACCTATAATCGAGACTTTTTCGTGTTTTAAAGGAAGTGAATATAATTTCATACCCTCTCTCCTCCCGATTTCTAAACGAGGCTTCGTGCACATTTTTTGGTTTTGACACCACCAACAAGTCCTGTGGCCCATTTCTAAACTATAATCCAGACTTTTTCGGGTTTTAAAAGAAGTGAATATAATTTCATACCCTCTCTCCTCCCGATTTCTAAACGAGGCTTCGTGCTCGTTTTTTCATTTTGACACCACCAACACATCTCGTGGCCCATTTCTAACCTATAATCGAGACTTTTTCGGGTTTTAAAGGAAGTGGATATAATTTCATACCCTCTCTCCTCCCGATTTCTAAACGAGGCATCGTGCTCGTTTTTTCGTTTTGACACAACCAACAAGTCCCGTGGCCCATTTCTAACCTATAATCGAGACTTTTTCAAGTTTTAAAGGAAGTGGATATAATTTCATACCCTCTCTCCTCCCGATTTCTAAACGAGGCTTCGTGCTCGTTTTTTCGTTTTGACACCACCAACAAGTCCCGTGGCCCATTTCAAACCTATAATCCAGACTTTTTCGGGTTTTAAAGGAAGTGGATATAATTTCATACCCTCTCTCCTCCCGATTTCTATACGCGGTTTCGTGCTCTTTTTTTCGTTTTGACACCACCAACACGTCTCGTGGCCCATTTCTAACCAATAATCGATACTTTTTCGGGTTTTAAAGGAAGTGGATATAATTTCATATCCTCTCTCCTCCCGATTTCTAAACGAGGCTTCGCGCTCGTTTTTTCGTTTTGACACCACCAACACGTCCCGTGACCCTTTTCTAACCTATATTCTAGACTTTTCGGGTTTTAAAGGAAGTGGATATAATTTCATACCCTCTCTCCTCCCGATTTCTAAACGAGGCTTCGTGCTCGTTTTTTCGTTTTGACACCACCAACACGTCTCATGGCCCATTTCTAACATATAATCGAGACTTTTTCGGGTTTTAAAGGAAGTGGATATAATTTCATAACCTCTCTCCTCACGATTTCTAAACGCGGCTTCGTGCTCGTTTTTTTATTTTGACACCACCAACACGTCTCGTTGCCCATTTCTAACCTATAATCGAGACTTTTTCGGGTTTTAAAGGAAGTGGATATAATTTCATACCCTCTCTCCTCCCGATTTCTAAACGAGGCTTTGCGCTCGTTTTTTTCGTTTTGACACAACCAACAAGTCTCGTGGCCCATTTCTAACCTATAATCGAGACTTTTTCGGGTTTTAAAGGAAGTGGATATAATTTCATAACCTCTCTCCTCACGATTTCTAAACGAGGCTTCGTGCCGTTTTTTTGTTTTAACACCACCAACACGTCCTGTGGCCCTTTTCAAACCTATAATCTAGACTTTTTCGGGTTTTAAAGGAAGTGGATATAATTTCATACTCTCTCCTCCCGATTTCTAAACGCGGTTTCGTGCTCTTTTTTTCATTTTGACACCACCAACACATCTCGTGGCCCATTTCTAACCTATAATCGAGACTTTTTCGGGTTTTAAAGGAAGTTGATATAATTTCATAACCTCTCTCCTTACGATTTCTAAATGCGGATTCGTGCTCGTTTTTTCGTTTTGACACCACCAACACGTCTCGTGGCCCATTTCTAACCAATAATCGATACTTTTTCGGGTTTTAAAGGAAGTGGATATAATTTCATATCCTCTCTCCTCCCGATTTCTAAACGAGGCTTCGTGCTCGTTTTTTCGTTTTGACACCACCAACGAGTCACGTGGCCCATTTCTAACCTATAATCGAGACATTTTCGGGTTTTAAAGGAAGTGGATATAATTTCATACCCTCTCTCCTCCCGATTTCTAAACGAGGCTTCGCGCTCGTTTTTTCGTTTTGACACAACCAACACGTCTCGTGGCCCATTTCTAACCTATAATCGAGACTTTTTCGGGTTTTAATAGAAGTGGATATAATTTCATACCCTCTCTCCTCCCGATTTCTAAACGAGGCTTCGTGCTCGTTTTTTCGTTTTGACACGACCAACAAGTCCCGTGGCCCATTTCAAACCTATAATCCAGACTTTTTCGTGTTTTAAAGGAAGTGGATATAATTTCATACCCTCTCTCCTCCCGATTTCTAAACGCAGTTTCGTGCTCTTTTTTTCGTTTTGACACCACCAACACGTCTCGTGGCCCATTTCTAACCTATAATCGACACTTTTTCGGGTTTTAAAGGAAGTGGATATAATTTCATACCCTCTCTCCTCCCGATTTCTAAACAAGGCATCGTGCTAGTTTTTTCGTTTTGACACCACCAACAAGTCGTGGGGCCCATTTCTAACCTATAATCCAGACTTTTTCGGGTTTTAAAGGATGTGGATATAATTTCATACCCTCTCTCCTCCCGATTTCTAAACGTGGCTTCGTGCTCGTTTTTTCGTTTTGACACGACCAACAAGTCCCGTGGCCCATTTCAAACCTATAATCCAGACTTTTTCGGGTTTTAAAGTAAGTGGATATAATTTCATACCCTCTCTCCTCCGATTTCTAAACGCGGTTTCGTGCTCTTTTTTTCGTTTTGTCACCACCAACACATCTCGTGGCCCATTTCTAACCTATAATCGAGACTTTTTCGGGTTTTAAAGGAAGTTGATATAATTTCATAACCTCTCTCCTCACGATTTCTAAATGCGGATTCGTGCTCGTTTTTTCGTTTTGACACCACCAACACGTCTCGTTGCCCATTTCTAACCTATAATCGAGACTTTTTCGGGTTTTAAAGGAAGTGGATATAATTTCATACCCTCTCTCCTCCCGATTTCTAAACGAGGCTTCGCGCTCGTTTTTTCGTTTTGACAAAACCAACACGTCTCGTGGCCCATTTCTAACCTATAATCGAGACTTTTTCGGGTTTTAAAGGAAGTGGATATAATTTCATACCCTCTCTCCTCCCGATTTCTAAACGAGGCTTCGTGCACATTTTTTGGTTTTGACACCACCAACAAGTCCTGTGGCCCATTTCTAAACTATAATCCAGACTTTTTCGGGTTTTAAAAGAAGTGAATATAATTTCATACCCTCTGTCCTCCCGATTTCTAAACGAGGCTTCGTGCTCGTTTTTTCATTTTGACACCACCAACACATCTCGTGGCCCATTTCTAACCTATAATCGAGACTTTTTCGGGTTTTAAAGGAAGTGGATATAATTTCATACCCTCTCTCCTCCCGATTTCTAAACGAGGCATCGTGCTCGTTTTTTCGTTTTGACACAACCAACAAGTCCCGTGGCCCATTTCTAACCTATAATCGAGACTTTTTCAAGTTTTAAAGGAAGTGGATATAATTTCATACCCTCTCTCCTCCCGATTTCTAAACGAGGCTTCGTGCTCGTTTTTTCGTTTTGACACCACCAACAAGTCCCGTGGCCCATTTCAAACCTATAATCCAGACTTTTTCGGGTTTTAAAGGAAGTGTATATAATTTCATACCCTCTCTCCTCCCGATTTCTAAACGTGGTTTCGTGCTCTTTTTTTCGTTTTGACACCACCAACACGTCTCGTGGCCCATTTCTAACCAATAATCGATACTTTTTCGGGTTTTAAAGGACGTGGATATAATTTCATAACCTCTCTCCTCACGATTTCTAAACGCGGCTTCGTGCTCGTTTTTTTATTTTGACACCACCAACACGTCTCGTTGCCCATTTCTAACCTATAATCGAGACTTTTTCGGGTTTTAAAGGAAGTGGATATAATTTCATACCCTCTCTCCTCCCGATTTCTAAACGAGGCTTTGCGCTCGTTTTTTCGTTTTGACACAACCAACCAGTCTCGTGGCCCATTTCTAACCTATAATCGAGACTTTTTCGGGTTTTAAAGGAAGTGGATATAATTTCATACCCTCTCTCCTCCCGATTTCTAAACGAGGCTTCGAGCTCATTTTTTCGTTTTGACACCACCAACAAGTCCTGTGGCCCATTTCTAACCTATAATCCAGACTTTTTCGGGTTTTAAAGGAAGTGGATGTAATTTCATACCCTCTCTCCTCCCGATTTCTAAACAAGGCTTCGTCCTCGTTTTTTCGTTTTGACACCACCAACACATCTCGTGGCCCATTTCTAACCTATAATCGAGACTTTTTCGGGTTTTAAAGGAAGTGGATGTAATTTCATACCCTCTCTCCTCCCGATTTCTAAACGAGGCTTCGTGCTCGTTTTTTCGTTTTGACACCACCAACACGTCCCGTGACCCTTTTCTAACCTATAATCTAGACTTTTCGGGTTTTAAAGGAAGTGGATATAATTTCATACCCTCTCTCCTCCCGATTTCTTAACGAGGCTTCGTGCTCGTTTTTTCGTTTTGACACCACCAACACGTCTCGTGGCCCATTTCTAACATATAATCGAGACTTTTTCGGGTTTTAAAGGAAGTGGATATAATTTCATACCCTCTCTCCTCCCGATTTCTAAACGAGGCTTCGCGCTCGTTTTTTCGTTTTGACACCACCAACACGTCCCGTGACCCTTTTCTAACCTATAATCTAGACTTTTCGGGTTTTAAAGGAAGTGGATATAATTTCATACCCTCTCTCCTCCCGATTTCTTAACGAGGCTTCGTGCTCGTTTTTTCGTTTTGACACCACCAACACGTCTCATGGCCCATTTCTAACATATAATCGAGACTTTTTCGGGTTTTAAAGGAAGTGGATATAATTTCATAACCTCTCTCCTCACGATTTCTAAACGCGGCTTCGTGCTCGTTTTTTTATTTTGACACCACCAACACGTTTCGTTGCCCATTTCTAACCTATAATCGAGACTTTTTCGGGTTTTAAAGGAAGTGGATATAATTTCATCCCCTCTCTCCTCCCGATTTCTAAACGAGGCTTTGCGCTCGTTTTTTCATTTTGACACAACCAACAAGTCTCGTGGCCCATTTCTAACCTATAATCGAGACTTTTTCGGGTTTTAAAGGAAGTGGATATAATTTCATAACCTCTCTCCTCCCGATTTCTAAACGCAGTTTCGTGCTCTTTTTTTCGTTTTGACACCACCAACACGTCTCGTGGCCCATTTCTAACCTATAATCGACACTTTTTCGGGTTTTAAAGGAAGTTGATATAATTTCATACCCTCTCTCCTCCCGATTTCTAAACAAGGCATCGTGCTAGTTTTTTCATTTTGACACCACCAACAAGTCGTGGGGCCCATTTCTAACCTATAATCCAGACTTTTTCGGGTTTTAAAGGAAGTGGATATAATTTCATACCCTCTCTCCTCCCGATTTCTAAACGTGGCTTCGTGCTCGTTTTATCGTTTTGACACCACCAACAAGTCCCGTGGCCCATTTCAAACCTATAATCCAGACTTTTTCGGGTTTTAAAGTAAGTGGATATAATTTCATACCCTCTCTCCTCCCGATTTCTAAACGCGGTTTCGTGCTCTTTTTTTCGTTTTGACACCACCAACACATCTCGTGGCCCATTTCTAACCTATAATCGAGACTTTTTCGGGTTTTAAAGGAAGTTGATATAATTTCATAACCTCTCTCCTCACGATTTCTAAATGCGGATTCGTGCTCGTTTTTTCGTTTTGACACCACCAACACGTCTCGTTGCCCATTTCTAACCTATAATCGAGGCTTTTTCGGGTTTTAAAGGAAGTGGATATAATTTCATACCCTCTCTCCTCCCGATTTCAAAACGAGGCTTCGCGCTCGTTTTTTCGTTTTGACAAAACCAACACGTCTCGTGGCCCATTTCTAACCAATAATCGAGACTTTTTCGGGTTTTAAAGGAAGTGGATATAATTTCATACCCTCTCTCCTCCCGATTTCTAAACGAGGCTTCGTGCACATTTTTTGGTTTTGACACCACCAACAAGTCCTGTGGCCCATTTCTAAACTATAATCCAGACTTTTTCGGGTTTTAAAAGAAGTGAATATAATTTCATACCCTCTCTCCTCCCGATTTCTAAACGAGGCTTCGTGCTCGTTTTTTCATTTTGACACCACCAACACATCTCGTGGCCCATTTCTAACCTATAATCGAGACTTTTTCGGGTTTTAAAGGAAGTGGATATAATTTCATACCCTCTCTCCTCCCGATTTCTAAACGAGGCATCGTGCTCGTTTTTTCGTTTTGACACAACCAACAAGTCCCGTGGCCCATTTCTAACCTATAATCGTGACTTTTTCAAGTTTTAAAGGAAGTGGATATAATTTCATACCCTCTCTCCTCCCGATTTCTAAACGAGGCTTCGTGCTCGTTTTTTCGTTTTGACACCACCAACAAGTCCCGTGGCCCATTTCAAACCTATAATCCAGACTTTTTCGGGTTTTAAAGGAAGTGGATATAATTTCATACCCTCTCTCCTCCCGATTTCTAAACGCGGTTTCGTGCTCTTTTTTTCGTTTTGACACCACCAACACGTCTCGTGGCCCATTTCTAACCAATAATCGATACTTTTTCGGTTTTAAAGGAAGTGGATATAATTTCATATCCTCTCTCCTCCCGATTTCTAAACGAGGCTTCGCGCTCGTTTTTTCGTTTTGACACCACCAACACGTCCCGTGACCCTTTTCTAACCTATAATCTAGACTTTTCGGGTTTTAAAGGAAGTGGATATAATTTCATACCCTCTCTCCTCCCGATTTCTAAACGAGGCTTCGTGCTCGTTTTTTCGTTTTGACACCACCAACACGTCTCATGGCCCATTTCTAACATATAATCGAGACTTTTTCGGGTTTTAAAGGAAGTGGATATAATTTCATAACCTCTCTCCTCCCGATTTCTAAACGCGTTTTCGTGCTCGTTTTTTTATTTTGACACCACCAACACGTCTCGTTGCCCATTTCTAACCTATAATCGAGACTTTTTCGGGTTTTAAAGGAAGTGGATATAATTTCATACCCTCTCTCCTCCCGATTTCTAAACGAGGCTTTGCGCTCGTTTTTTTCGTTTTGACACAACCAACAAGTCTCGTGGCCCATTTCTAACCTATAATCCAGACTTTTTCGGGTTTTAAAGGAAGTGGATATAATTTCATAACCTCTCTCCTCACGATTTCTAAACGAGGCTTCGTGCCGTTTTTTTGTTTTAACACCACCAACACGTCCTGTGCCCCTTTTCAAACCTATAATCTAGACTTTTTCGGGTTTTAAAGGAAGTGGATATAATTTCATACTCTCTCCTCCCGATTTCTAAACGCGGTTTCGTGCTCTTTTTTTCGTTTTGACACCACCAACACATCTCGTGGCCCATTTCTAACCTATAATCGAGACTTTTTCGGGTTTTAAAGGAAGTTGATATAATTTCATAACCTCTCTCCTCACGATTTCTAAATGCGGATTCGTGCTCGTTTTTTCGTTTTGACACCACCAACACGTCTCGTTGCCCATTTCTAACCTATAATCGAGACTTTTTCGGGTTTTAAAGGAAGTGGATATAATTTCATACCCTCTCTCCTCCCGATTTCTAAACGAGGATTCGCGCTCGTTTTTTCGTTTTGACAAAACCAACACGTCTCGTGGCCCATTTCTAACCTATAATCGAGACTTTTTCGGGTTTTAAAGGAAGTGGATATAATTTCATACCCTCTCTCCTCCCGATTTCTAAACGTGGCTTCGTGCTCGTTTTTTCGTTTTGACACGACCAACAAGTCCCGTGGCCCATTTCAAACCTATAATCCAGACTTTTTCGGGTTTTAAAGTAAGTGGATATAATTTCATACCCTCTCTCCTCCCGATTTCTAAACGCGGTTTCGTGCTCTTTTTTTCGTTTTGACACCACCAACACATCTCATGGCCCATTTCTAACCTATAATCGAGACTTTTTCGGGTTTTAAAGGAAGTTGATATAATTTCATACCCTCTCTCCTCCCGATTTCTAAACGAGGATTCGCGCTCGTTTTTTCGTTTTGACAAAACCAACACGTCTCGTGGCCCATTTCTAACCTATAATCGAGACTTTTTCGTGTTTTAAAGGAAGTGAATATAATTTCATACCCTCTCTCCTCCCGATTTCTAAACGAGGCTTCGTGCACATTTTTTGGTTTTGACACCACCAACAAGTCCTGTGGCCCATTTCTAAACTATAATCCAGACTTTTTCGGGTTTTAAAAGAAGTGAATATAATTTCATACCCTCTCTCCTCCCGATTTCTAAACGAGGCTTCGTGCTCGTTTTTTCATTTTGACACCACCAACACATCTCGTGGCCCATTTCTAACCTATAATCGAGACTTTTTCGGGTTTTAAAGGAAGTGGATATAATTTCATACCCTCTCTCCTCCCGATTTCTAAACGAGGCATCGTGCTCGTTTTTTCGTTTTGACACAACCAACAAGTCCCGTGGCCCATTTCTAACCTATAATCGAGACTTTTTCAAGTTTTAAAGGAAGTGGATATAATTTCATACCCTCTCTCCTCCCGATTTCTAAACGAGGCTTCGTGCTCGTTTTTTCGTTTTGACACCACCAACAAGTCCCGTGGCCCATTTCAAACCTATAATCCAGACTTTTTCGGGTTTTAAAGGAAGTGGATATAATTTCATACCCTCTCTCCTCCCGATTTCTATACGCGGTTTCGTGCTCTTTTTTTCGTTTTGACACCACCAACACGTCTCGTGGCCCATTTCTAACCAATAATCGATACTTTTTCGGGTTTTAAAGGAAGTGGATATAATTTCATATCCTCTCTCCTCCCGATTTCTAAACGAGGCTTCGCGCTCGTTTTTTCGTTTTGACACCACCAACACGTCCCGTGACCCTTTTCTAACCTATATTCTAGACTTTTCGGGTTTTAAAGGAAGTGGATATAATTTCATACCCTCTCTCCTCCCGATTTCTAAACGAGGCTTCGTGCTCGTTTTTTCGTTTTGACACCACCAACACGTCTCATGGCCCATTTCTAACATATAATCGAGACTTTTTCGGGTTTTAAAGGAAGTGGATATAATTTCATAACCTCTCTCCTCACGATTTCTAAACGCGGCTTCGTGCTCGTTTTTTTATTTTGACACCACCAACACGTCTCGTTGCCCATTTCTAACCTATAATCGAGACTTTTTCGGGTTTTAAAGGAAGTGGATATAATTTCATACCCTCTCTCCTCCCGATTTCTAAACGAGGCTTTGCGCTCGTTTTTTTCGTTTTGACACAACCAACAAGTCTCGTGGCCCATTTCTAACCTATAATCGAGACTTTTTCGGGTTTTAAAGGAAGTGGATATAATTTCATAACCTCTCTCCTCACGATTTCTAAACGAGGCTTCGTGCCGTTTTTTTGTTTTAACACCACCAACACGTCCTGTGGCCCTTTTCAAACCTATAATCTAGACTTTTTCGGGTTTTAAAGGAAGTGGATATAATTTCATACTCTCTCCTCCCGATTTCTAAACGCGGTTTCGTGCTCTTTTTTTCATTTTGACACCACCAACACATCTCGTGGCCCATTTCTAACCTATAATCGAGACTTTTTCGGGTTTTAAAGGAAGTTGATATAATTTCATAACCTCTCTCCTTACGATTTCTAAATGCGGATTCGTGCTCGTTTTTTCGTTTTGACACCACCAACACGTCTCGTGGCCCATTTCTAACCAATAATCGATACTTTTTCGGGTTTTAAAGGAAGTGGATATAATTTCATATCCTCTCTCCTCCCGATTTCTAAACGAGGCTTCGTGCTCGTTTTTTCGTTTTGACACCACCAACGAGTCACGTGGCCCATTTCTAACCTATAATCGAGACATTTTCGGGTTTTAAAGGAAGTGGATATAATTTCATACCCTCTCTCCTCCCGATTTCTAAACGAGGCTTCGCGCTCGTTTTTTCGTTTTGACACAACCAACACGTCTCGTGGCCCATTTCTAACCTATAATCGAGACTTTTTCGGGTTTTAATAGAAGTGGATATAATTTCATACCCTCTCTCCTCCCGATTTCTAAACGAGGCTTCGTGCTCGTTTTTTCGTTTTGACACGACCAACAAGTCCCGTGGCCCATTTCAAACCTATAATCCAGACTTTTTCGTGTTTTAAAGGAAGTGGATATAATTTCATACCCTCTCTCCTCCCGATTTCTAAACGCAGTTTCGTGCTCTTTTTTTCGTTTTGACACCACCAACACGTCTCGTGGCCCATTTCTAACCTATAATCGACACTTTTTCGGGTTTTAAAGGAAGTGGATATAATTTCATACCCTCTCTCCTCCCGATTTCTAAACAAGGCATCGTGCTAGTTTTTTCGTTTTGACACCACCAACAAGTCGTGGGGCCCATTTCTAACCTATAATCCAGACTTTTTCGGGTTTTAAAGGATGTGGATATAATTTCATACCCTCTCTCCTCCCGATTTCTAAACGTGGCTTCGTGCTCGTTTTTTCGTTTTGACACGACCAACAAGTCCCGTGGCCCATTTCAAACCTATAATCCAGACTTTTTCGGGTTTTAAAGTAAGTGGATATAATTTCATACCCTCTCTCCTCCGATTTCTAAACGCGGTTTCGTGCTCTTTTTTTCGTTTTGTCACCACCAACACATCTCGTGGCCCATTTCTAACCTATAATCGAGACTTTTTCGGGTTTTAAAGGAAGTTGATATAATTTCATAACCTCTCTCCTCACGATTTCTAAATGCGGATTCGTGCTCGTTTTTTCGTTTTGACACCACCAACACGTCTCGTTGCCCATTTCTAACCTATAATCGAGACTTTTTCGGGTTTTAAAGGAAGTGGATATAATTTCATACCCTCTCTCCTCCCGATTTCTAAACGAGGCTTCGCGCTCGTTTTTTCGTTTTGACAAAACCAACACGTCTCGTGGCCCATTTCTAACCTATAATCGAGACTTTTTCGGGTTTTAAAGGAAGTGGATATAATTTCATACCCTCTCTCCTCCCGATTTCTAAACGAGGCTTCGTGCACATTTTTTGGTTTTGACACCACCAACAAGTCCTGTGGCCCATTTCTAAACTATAATCCAGACTTTTTCGGGTTTTAAAAGAAGTGAATATAATTTCATACCCTCTGTCCTCCCGATTTCTAAACGAGGCTTCGTGCTCGTTTTTTCATTTTGACACCACCAACACATCTCGTGGCCCATTTCTAACCTATAATCGAGACTTTTTCGGGTTTTAAAGGAAGTGGATATAATTTCATACCCTCTCTCCTCCCGATTTCTAAACGAGGCATCGTGCTCGTTTTTTCGTTTTGACACAACCAACAAGTCCCGTGGCCCATTTCTAACCTATAATCGAGACTTTTTCAAGTTTTAAAGGAAGTGGATATAATTTCATACCCTCTCTCCTCCCGATTTCTAAACGAGGCTTCGTGCTCGTTTTTTCGTTTTGACACCACCAACAAGTCCCGTGGCCCATTTCAAACCTATAATCCAGACTTTTTCGGGTTTTAAAGGAAGTGGATATAATTTCATACCCTCTCTCCTCCCGATTTCTATACGCGGTTTCGTGCTCTTTTTTTCGTTTTGACACCACCAACACGTCTCGTGGCCCATTTCTAACCAATAATCGATACTTTTTCGGGTTTTAAAGGAAGTGGATATAATTTCATATCCTCTCTCCTCCCGATTTCTAAACGAGGCTTCGCGCTCGTTTTTTCGTTTTGACACCACCAACACGTCCCGTGACCCTTTTCTAACCTATATTCTAGACTTTTCGGGTTTTAAAGGAAGTGGATATAATTTCATACCCTCTCTCCTCCCGATTTCTAAACGAGGCTTCGTGCTCGTTTTTTCGTTTTGACACCACCAACACGTCTCATGGCCCATTT
Organism: Thalia dealbata; assembly: GCA_030544415.1. NCBI lineage: Eukaryota > Viridiplantae > Streptophyta > Magnoliopsida > Zingiberales > Marantaceae > Thalia > Thalia dealbata. The sequence continues at coordinate 11,616,228 of CM060458.1, read as the reverse complement.
CTAACATATAATCGAGACTTTTTCGGGTTTTAAAGGAAGTGGATATAATTTCATAACCTCTCTCCTCACGATTTCTAAACGCGGCTTCGTGCTCGTTTTTTTATTTTGACACCACCAACACGTCTCGTTGCCCATTTCTAACCTATAATCGAGACTTTTTCGGGTTTTAAAGGAAGTGGATATAATTTCTTACCCTCTCTCCTCCCGATTTCTAAACGAGGCTTTGCGCTCGTTTTTTTCGTTTTGACACAACCAACAAGTCTCGTGGCCCATTTCTAACCTATAATCGAGACTTTTTCGGGTTTTAAAGGAAGTGGATATAATTTCATAACCTCTCTCCTCACGATTTCTAAACGAGGCTTCGTGCCGTTTTTTTGTTTTAACACCACCAACACGTCCTGTGGCCCTTTTCAAACCTATAATCTAGACTTTTTCGGGTTTTAAAGGAAGTGGATATAATTTCATACTCTCTCCTCCCGATTTCTAAACGCGGTTTCGTGCTCTTTTTTTCGTTTTGACACCACCAACACATCTCGTGCCCCATTTCTAACCTATAATCGAGACTTTTTCGGGTTTTAAAGGAAGTTGATATAATTTCATAACCTCTCTCCTTACGATTTCTAAATGCGGATTCGTGCTCGTTTTTTCGTTTTGACACCACCAACACGTCTCGTGGCCCATTTCTAACCAATAATCGATACTTTTTCGGGTTTTAAAGGAAGTGGATATAATTTCATATCCTCTCTCCTCCCGATTTCTAAACGAGGCTTCGTGCTCGTTTTTTCGTTTTGACACCACCAACGAGTCACGTGGCCCATTTCTAACCTATAATCGAGACATTTTCGGGTTTTAAAGGAAGTGGATATAATTTCATACCCTCTCTCCTCCCGATTTCTAAACGAGGCTTCGCGCTCGTTTTTTCGTTTTGACACAACCAACACGTCTCGTGGCCCATTTCTAACCTATAATCGAGACTTTTTCGGGTTTTAATAGAAGTGGATATAATTTCATACCCTCTCTCCTCCCGATTTCTAAACGAGGCTTCGTGCTCGTTTTTTCGTTTTGACACGACCAACAAGTCCCGTGGCCCATTTCAAACCTATAATCCAGACTTTTTCGTGTTTTAAAGGAAGTGGATATAATTTCATACCCTCTCTCCTCCCGATTTCTAAACGCAGTTTCGTGCTCTTTTTTTCGTTTTGACACCACCAACACGTCTCGTGGCCCATTTCTAACCTATAATCGACACTTTTTCGGGTTTTAAAGGAAGTGGATATAATTTCATACCCTCTCTCCTCCCGATTTCTAAACAAGGCATCGTGCTAGTTTTTTCGTTTTGACACCACCAACAAGTCGTGGGGCCCATTTCTAACCTATAATCCAGACTTTTTCGGGTTTTAAAGGATGTGGATATAATTTCATACCCTCTCTCCTCCCGATTTCTAAACGTGGCTTCGTGCTCGTTTTTTCGTTTTGACACGACCAACAAGTCCCGTGGCCCATTTCAAACCTATAATCCAGACTTTTTCGGGTTTTAAAGTAAGTGGATATAATTTCATACCCTCTCTCCTCCGATTTCTAAACGCGGTTTCGTGCTCTTTTTTTCGTTTTGACACCACCAACACATCTCGTGGCCCATTTCTAACCTATAATCGAGACTTTTTCGGGTTTTAAAGGAAGTTGATATAATTTCATAACCTCTCTCCTCACGATTTCTAAATGCGGATTCGTGCTCGTTTTTTCGTTTTGACACCACCAACACGTCTCGTTGCCCATTTCTAACCTATAATCGAGACTTTTTCGGGTTTTAAAGGAAGTGGATATAATTTCATACCCTCTCTCCTCCCGATTTCTAAACGAGGCTTCGCGCTCGTTTTTTCGTTTTGACAAAACCAACACGTCTCGTGGCCCATTTCTAACCTATAATCGAGACTTTTTCGGGTTTTAAAGGAAGTGGATATAATTTCATACCCTCTCTCCTCCCGATTTCTAAACGAGGCTTCGTGCACATTTTTTGGTTTTGACACCACCAACAAGTCCTGTGGCCCATTTCTAAACTATAATCCAGACTTTTTCGGGTTTTAAAAGAAGTGAATATAATTTCATACCCTCTGTCCTCCCGATTTCTAAACGAGGCTTCGTGCTCGTTTTTTCATTTTGACACCACCAACACATCTCGTGGCCCATTTCTAACCTATAATCGAGACTTTTTCGGGTTTTAAAGGAAGTGGATATAATTTCATACCCTCTCTCCTCCCGATTTCTAAACGAGGCATCGTGCTCGTTTTTTCGTTTTGACACAACCAACAAGTCCCGTGGCCCATTTCTAACCTATAATCGTGACTTTTTCAAGTTTTAAAGGAAGTGGATATAATTTCATACCCTCTCTCCTCCCGATTTCTAAACGAGGCTTCGAGCTCGTTTTTTCGTTTTGACACCACCAACAAGTCCCGTGGCCCATTTCAAACCTATAATCCAGACTTTTTCGGGTTTTAAAGGAAGTGGATATAATTTCATACCCTCTCTCCTCCCGATTTCTAAACGCGGTTTCGTGCTCTTTTTTTCGTTTTGACACCACCAACACGTCTCGTGGCCCATTTCTAACCAATAATCGATACTTTTTCGGGTTTTAAAGGAAGTGGATATAATTTCATATCCTCTCTCCTCCCGATTTCTAAACGAGGCTTCGCGCTCGTTTTTTCGTTTTGACACCACCAACACGTCCCGTGACCCTTTTCTAACCTATAATCTAGACTTTTCGGGTTTTAAAGGAAGTGGATATAATTTCATACCCTCTCTCCTCCCGATTTCTAAACGAGGCTTCGTGCTCGTTTTTTCGTTTTGACACCACCAACACGTCTCATGGCCCATTTCTAACATATAATCGAGACTTTTTCGGGTTTTAAAGGAAGTGGATATAATTTCATAACCTCTCTCCTCACGATTTCTAAACGCGTTTTCGTGCTCGTTTTTTTATTTTGACACCACCAACACGTCTCGTTGCCCATTTCTAACCTATAATCGAGACTTTTTCGGGTTTTAAAGGAAGTGGATATAATTTCATACCCTCTCTCCTCCCGATTTCTAAACGAGTCTTTGCGCTCGTTTTTTTCGTTTTGACACAACCAACAAGTCTCGTGGCCCATTTCTAACCTATAATCGAGACTTTTTCGGGTTTTAAAGGAAGTGGATATAATTTCATAACCTCTCTCCTCACGATTTCTAAACGAGGCTTCGTGCCTTTTTTTGTTTTAACACCACCAACACGTCCTGTGGCCCTTTTCAAACCTATAATCTAGACTTTTTCGGGTTTTAAAGGAAGTGGATATAATTTCATACTCTCTCCTCCCGATTTCTAAACGAGGCTTCGTGCACATTTTTTGGTTTTGACACCACCAACAAGTCCTGTGGCCCATTTCTAAACTATAATCCAGACTTTTTTGGGTTTTAAAAGAAGTGGATATAATTTCATACCCTCTCTCCTCCCGATTTCTAAACGAGGCTTCGTGCTCGTTTTTTCATTTTGACACCACCAACACATCTCGTGGCCCATTTCTAATATATAATCGAGACTTTTTCGGGTTTTAAAGGAAGTGGATATAATTTCATACCCTCTCTCCTCCCGATTTCTAAACGAGGCTTCGTGCTCGTTTTTTCGTTTTGACACCACCAACAAGTCCCGTGGCCCATTTCAAACCTATAATCCAGACTTTTTCGGGTTTTAAAGGAAGTGGATATAATTTCATACCCTTTCTCCTCCCGATTTCTAAACGCGGTTTCGTGCTCTTTTTTTCATTTTGACACCACCAACACGTCTCGTGGCCCATTTCTAACCAATAATCGAGACTTTTTCGGGTTTTAAAGGAAGTTGATATAATTTCATAACCTCTCTCCTCACGATTTCTAAATGCGGATTCGTGCTCGTTTTTTCGTTTTGACACCACCAACACGTCTCGTTGCCCATTTCTAACCTATAATCGAGGCTTTTTCGGGTTTTAAAGGAAGTGGATATAATTTCATACCCTCTCTCCTCCCGATTTCAAAACGAGGCTTCGCGCTCGTTTTTTCGTTTTGACAAAACCAACACGTCTCGTGGCCTATTTCTAACCTATAATCGAGACTTTTTCGGGTTTTAAAGGAAGTGGATATAATTTCATACCCTCTCTCCTCCTGATTTCTAAACGAGGCTTCGTGCACATTTTTTGGTTTTGACACCACCAACAAGTCCTGTGGCCCATTTCTAAACTATAATCCAGACTTTTTCGGGTTTTAAAAGAAGTGAATATAATTTCATACCCTCTCTCCTCCCGATTTCTAAACGAGGCTTCGTGCTCGTTTTTTCATTTTGACACCACCAACACATCTCGTGGCCCATTTCTAACCTATAATCGAGACTTTTTCGGGTTTTAAAGGAAGTGGATATAATTTCATACCCTCTCTCCTCCCGATTTCTAAACGAGGCATCGTGCTCGTTTTTTCGTTTTGACACAACCAACAAGTCCCGTGGCCCATTTCTAACCTATAATCATGACTTTTTCATGTTTTAAAGGAAGTGGATATAATTTCATACCCTCTCTCCTCCCGATTTCTAAACGAAGCTTCGTGCTCGTTTTTTCGTTTTGACACCACCAACAAGTCCCGTGGCCCATTTCAAACCTATAATCCAGACTTTTTCGGGTTTTAAAGGAAGTGGATATAATTTCATACCCTCTCTCCTCCCGATTTCTAAACGCGGTTTCGTGCTCTTTTTTTCGTTTTGACACCACCAACACGTCTCGTGGCCCATTTCTAACCAATAATCGATACTTTTTCGGGTTTTAAAGGAAGTGGATATAATTTCATATCCTCTCTCCTCCCGATTTCTAAACGAGGCTTCGTGCTCGTTTTTTCGTTTTGACACCACCAACGAGTCACGTGGCCCATTTCTAACCTATAATCGAGACATTTTCGGGTTTTAAAGGAAGTGGATATAATTTCATACCCTCTCTCCTCCCGATTTCTAAACGAGGCTTCGCGCTCGTTTTTTCGTTTTGACACCACCAACACGTCCCGTGACCCTTTTCTAACCTATAATCTAGACTTTTCGGGTTTTAAAGGAAGTGGATATAATTTCATACCCTCTCTCCTCCCGATTTCTTAACGAGGCTTCGTGCTCGTTTTTTCGTTTTGACACCACCAACACGTCTCATGGCCCATTTCTAACATATAATCGAGACTTTTTCGGGTTTTAAAGGAAGTGGATATAATTTCATAACCTCTCTCCTCACGATTTCTAAACGCGGCTTCGTGCTCGTTTTTTTATTTTGACACCACCAACACGTTTCGTTGCCCATTTCTAACCTATAATCGAGACTTTTTCGGGTTTTAAAGGAAGTGGATATAATTTCATACCCTCTCTCCTCCCGATTTCTAAACGAGGCTTTGCGCTCGTTTTTTCGTTTTGACACAACCAACAAGTCTCGTGGCCCATTTCTAACCTATAATCGAGACTTTTTCGGGTTTTAAAGGAAGTGGATATAATTTCATAACCTCTCTCCTCCCGATTTCTAAACGCAGTTTCGTGCTCTTTTTTTCGTTTTGACACCACCAACACGTCTCGTGGCCCATTTCTAACCTATAATCGACACTTTTTCGGGTTTTAAAGGAAGTTGATATAATTTCATACCCTCTCTCCTCCCGATTTCTAAACAAGGCATCGTGCTAGTTTTTTCATTTTGACACCACCAACAAGTCGTGGGGCCCATTTCTAACCTATAATCCAGACTTTTTCGGGTTTTAAAGGAATTGGATATAATTTCATACCCTCTCTCCTCCCGATTTCTAAACGCGGCTTCGTGCTCGTTTTTTCGTTTTGACACGACCAACAAGTCCCGTGGCCCATTTCAAACCTATAATCCAGACTTTTTCGGGTTTTAAAGTAAGTGGATATAATTTCATACCCTCTCTCCTCCCGATTTCTAAACGCGGTTTCGTGCTCTTTTTTTCGTTTTGACACCACCAACACATCTCGTGGCCCATTTCTAACCTATAATCGAGACTTTTTCGGGTTTTAAAGGAAGTTGATATAATTTCATAACCTCTCTCCTCACGATTTCTAAATGCGGATTCGTGCTCGTTTTTTCATTTTGACACCTCCAACACGTCTCGTTGCCCATTTCTAACCTATAATCGAGAGTTTTTCGGGTTTTAAAGGAAGTGGATATAATTTCATACCCTCTCTCCTCCCGATTTCTAAACGAGGATTCGCGCTCGTTTTTTCGTTTTGACAAAACCAACACGTCTCGTGGCCCATTTCTAACCTATAATCGAGACTTTTTCGGGTTTTAAAGGAAGTGGATATAATTTCATACCCTCTCTCCTCCCGATTTCTAAACGAGGCTTCGTGCACATTTTTTGGTTTTGACACCACCAACAAGTCCTGTGGCCCATTTCTAAACTATAATCCAGACTTTTTCGGGTTTTAAAAGAAGTGAATATAATTTCATACCCTCTCTCCTCCCGATTTCTAAACGAGGCTTCGTGCTCGTTTTTTCATTTTGACACCACCAACACATCTCGTGGCCCATTTCTAACCTATAACCGAGACTTTTTCGGGTTTTAAAGGAAGTGGATATAATTTCATACCCTCTCTCCTCCCGATTTCTAAACGAGGCATCGTGCTCGTTTTTTCGTTTTGACACAACCAACAAGTCCCGTGGCCCATTTCTAACCTATAATCGAGACTTTTTCAAGTTTTAAAGGAAGTGGATATAATTTCATACCCTCTCTCCTCCCGATTTCTAAACGAGGCTTCGTGCTCGTTTTTTCGTTTTGACACCACCAACAAGTCCCGTGGCCCATTTCAAACCTATAATCCAGACTTTTTCGGGTTTTAAAGGAAGTGGATATAATTTCATACCCTCTCTCCTCCCGATTTCTATACGCGGTTTCGTGCTCTTTTTTTCGTTTTGACACCACCAACACGTCTCGTGGCCCATTTCTAACCAATAATCGATACTTTTTCGGGTTTTAAAGGAAGTGGATATAATTTCATATCCTCTCTCCTCCCGATTTCTAAACGAGGCTTCGCTCTCGTTTTTTCGTTTTGACACCACCAACACGTCCCGTGACCCTTTTCTAACCTATAATCTAGACTTTTCGGGTTTTAAAGGAAGTGGATATAATTTCATACCCTCTCTCCTCCCGATTTCTAAACGAGGCTTCGTGCTCGTTTTTTCGTTTTGACACCACCAACACGTCTCATGGCCCATTTCTAACATATAATCGAGACTTTTTCGGGTTTTAAAGGAAGTGGATATAATTTCATAACCTCTCTCCTCACGATTTCTAAACGCGGCTTCGTGCTCGTTTTTTTATTTTGACACCACCAACACGTCTCGTTGCCCATTTCTAACCTATAATCGAGACTTTTTCGGGTTTTAAAGGAAGTGGATATAATTTCATACCCTCTCTCCTCCCGATTTCTAAACGAGGCTTTGCGCTCGTTTTTTTCGTTTTGACACAACCAACAAGTCTCGTGGCCCATTTCTAACCTATAATCGAGACATTTTCGAGTTTTAAAGGAAGTGGATATAATTTCATACCCTCTCTCCTCCCGATTTCTAAACGAGGCTTTGCGCTCGTTTTTTTCGTTTTGACACAACCAACAAGTCCCGTGGCCCATTTCTAACCTATAATCGAGACTTTTTCGGGTTTTAAAGGAAGTGGATATAATTTCATACCCTCTCTCCTCCCGATTTCTAAACGAGGCTTCGCGCTCGTTTTTTCGTTTTGACACAACCAACACGTCTCGTGGCCCATTTCTAACCTATAATCGAGACTTTTTCGGGTTTTAATGGAAGTGGATATAATTTCATACCCTCTCTCCTCCCGATTTCTAAACGAGGCTTCGTGCTCGTTTTTTCGTTTTGACACGACCAACAAGTCCCGTGGCCCATTTCAAACCTATAATCCAGACTTTTTCGTGTTTTAAAGGAAGTGGATATAATTTCATACCCTCTCTCCTCCCGATTTCTAAACGCAGTTTCGTGCTCTTTTTTTCGTTTTGACACCACCAACACGTCTCGTGGCCCATTTCTAACCTATAATCGACACTTTTTCGGGTTTTAAAGGAAGTGGATATAATTTCATACCCTCTCTCCTCCCGATTTCTAAACAAGGCATCGTGCTAGTTTTTTCGTTTTGACACCACCAACAAGTCGTGGGGCCCATTTCTAACCTATAATCCAGACTTTTTCGGGTTTTAAAGGATGTGGATATAATTTCATACCCTCTCTCCTCCCGATTTCTAAACGTGGCTTCGTGCTCGTTTTTTCGTTTTGACACGACCAACAAGTCCCGTGGCCCATTTCAAACCTATAATCCAGACTTTTTCGGGTTTTAAAGTAAGTGGATATAATTTCATACCCTCTCTCCTCCGATTTCTAAACGCGGTTTCGTGCTCTTTTTTTCGTTTTGACACCACCAACACATCTCGTGGCCCATTTCTAACCTATAATTGAGACTTTTTCGGGTTTTAAAGGAAGTTGATATAATTTCATAACCTCTCTCCTCACGATTTCTAAATGCGGATTCGTGCTCGTTTTTTCATTTTGACACCACCAACACGTCTCGTTGCCCATTTCTAACCTATAATCGAGACTTTTTCGGGTTTTAAAGGAAGTGGATATAATTTCATACCCTCTCTCCTCCCGATTTCTAAACGAGGCTTCGCGCTCGTTTTTTCGTTTTGACAAAACCAACACGTCTCGTGGCCCATTTCTAACCTATAATCGAGACTTTTTCGGGTTTTAAAGGAAGTGGATATAATTTCATACCCTCTCTCCTCCCGATTTCTAAACGAGGCTTCGTGCACATTTTTTGGTTTTGACACCACCAACAAGTCCTGTGGCCCATTTCTAAACTATAATCCAGACTTTTTCGGGTTTTAAAAGAAGTGAATATAATTTCATACCCTCTCTCCTCCCGATTTCTAAACGAGGCTTCGTGCTCGTTTTTTCATTTTGACACCACCAACACATCTCGTGGCCCATTTCTAACCTATAATCCAGACTTTTTCGGGTTTTAAAGGAAGTGGATATAATTTCATACCCTCTCTCCTCCCGATTTCTAAACGAGGCATCGTGCTCGTTTTTTCGTTTTGACACAACCAACAAGTCCCGTGGCCCATTTCTAACCTATAATCATGACTTTTTCATGTTTTAAAGGAAGTGGATATAATTTCATACCCTCTCTCCTCCCGATTTCTAAACGAAGCTTCGTGCTCGTTTTTTCGTTTTGACACCACCAACAAGTCCCGTGGCCCATTTCAAACCTATAATCCAGACTTTTTCGGGTTTTAAAGGAAGTGGATATAATTTCATACCCTCTCTCCTCCCGATTTCTAAACGCGGTTTCGTGCTCTTTTTTTCGTTTTGACACCACCAACACGTCTCGTGGCCCATTTCTAACCAATAATCGATACTTTTTCGGGTTTTAAAGGAAGTGGATATAATTTCATATCCTCTCTCCTCCCGATTTCTAAACGAGGCTTCGTGCTCGTTTTTTCGTTTTGACACCACCAACGAGTCACGTGGCCCATTTCTAACCTATAATCGAGACATTTTCGGGTTTTAAAGGAAGTGGATATAATTTCATACCCTCTCTCCTCCCGATTTCTAAACGAGGCTTCGCGCTCGTTTTTTCGTTTTGACACCACCAACACGTCCCGTGACCCTTTTCTAACCTATAATCTAGACTTTTCGGGTTTTAAAGGAAGTGGATATAATTTCATACCCTCTCTCCTCCCGATTTCTTAACGAGGCTTCGTGCTCGTTTTTTCGTTTTGACACCACCAACACGTCTCATGGCCCATTTCTAACATATAATCGAGACTTTTTCGGGTTTTAAAGGAAGTGGATATAATTTCATAACCTCTCTCCTCACGATTTCTAAACGCGGCTTCGTGCTCGTTTTTTTATTTTGACACCACCAACACGTTTCGTTGCCCATTTCTAACCTATAATCGAGACTTTTTCGGGTTTTAAAGGAAGTGGATATAATTTCATACCCTCTCTCCTCCCGATTTCTAAACGAGGCTTTGCGCTCGTTTTTTCGTTTTGACACAACCAACAAGTCTCGTGGCCCATTTCTAACCTATAATCGAGACTTTTTCGGGTTTTAAAGGAAGTGGATATAATTTCATAACCTCTCTCCTCACGATTTCTAAACGAGGCTTCGTGCCTTTTTTTGTTTTAACACCACCAACACGTCCTGTGGCCCTTTTCAAACCTATAATCTAGACTTTTTCGGGTTTTAAAGGAAGTGGATATAATTTCATACTCTCTCCTCCCGATTTCTAAACGAGGCTTCGTGCACATTTTTTGGTTTTGACACCACCAACAAGTCCTGTGGCCCATTTCTAAACTATAATCCAGACTTTTTTGGGTTTTAAAAGAAGTGGATATAATTTCATACCCTCTCTCCTCCCGATTTCTAAACGAGGCTTCGTGCTCGTTTTTTCATTTTGACACCACCAACACATCTCGTGGCCCATTTCTAATATATAATCGAGACTTTTTCGGGTTTTAAAGGAAGTGGATATAATTTCATACCCTCTCTCCTCCCGATTTCTAAACGAGGCTTCGTGCTCGTTTTTTCGTTTTGACACCACCAACAAGTCCCGTGGCCCATTTCAAACCTATAATCCAGACTTTTTCGGGTTTTAAAGGAAGTGGATATAATTTCATACCCTTTCTCCTCCCGATTTCTAAACGCGGTTTCGTGCTCTTTTTTTCATTTTGACACCACCAACACGTCTCGTGGCCCATTTCTAACCAATAATCGAGACTTTTTCGGGTTTTAAAGGAAGTTGATATAATTTCATAACCTCTCTCCTCACGATTTCTAAATGCGGATTCGTGCTCGTTTTTTCGTTTTGACACCACCAACACGTCTCGTTGCCCATTTCTAACCTATAATCGAGGCTTTTTCGGGTTTTAAAGGAAGTGGATATAATTTCATACCCTCTCTCCTCCCGATTTCAAAACGAGGCTTCGCGCTCGTTTTTTCGTTTTGACAAAACCAACACGTCTCGTGGCCCATTTCTAACCTATAATCGAGACTTTTTCGGGTTTTAAAGGAAGTGGATATAATTTCATACCCTCTCTCCTCCCGATTTCTAAACGAGGCTTCGTGCACATTTTTTGGTTTTGACACCACCAACAAGTCCTGTGGCCCATTTCTAAACTATAATCCAGACTTTTTCGGGTTTTAAAAGAAGTGAATATAATTTCATACCCTCTCTCCTCCCGATTTCTAAACGAGGCTTCGTGCTCGTTTTTTCATTTTGACACCACCAACACATCTCGTGGCCCATTTCTAACCTATAATCGAGACTTTTTCGGGTTTTAAAGGAAGTGGATATAATTTCATACCCTCTCTCCTCCCGATTTCTAAACGAGGCATCGTGCTCGTTTTTTCGTTTTGACACAACCAACAAGTCCCGTGGCCCATTTCTAACCTATAATCATGACTTTTTCATGTTTTAAAGGAAGTGGATATAATTTCATACCCTCTCTCCTCCCGATTTCTAAACGAAGCTTCGTGCTCGTTTTTTCGTTTTGACACCACCAACAAGTCCCGTGGCCCATTTCAAACCTATAATCCAGACTTTTTCGGGTTTTAAAGGAAGTGGATATAATTTCATACCCTCTCTCCTCCCGATTTCTATACGCGGTTTCGTGCTCTTTTTTTCGTTTTGACACCACCAACACGTCTCGTGGCCCATTTCTAACCAATAATCGATACTTTTTCGGGTTTTAAAGGAAGTGGATATAATTTCAGATCCTCTCTCCTCCCGATTTCTAAACGAGGCTTCGCGCTCGTTTTTTCGTTTTGACACCACCAACACGTCCCGTGACCCTTTTCTAACCTATAATCTAGACTTTTCGGGTTTTAAAGGAAGTGGATATAATTTCATACCCTCTCTCCTCCCGATTTCTAAACGAGGCTTCGTGCTCGTTTTTTAGTTTTGACACCACCAACACGTCTCATGGCCCATTTCTAACATATAATCGAGACTTTTTCGGGTTTTAAAGGAAGTGGATATAATTTCATAACCTCTCTCCTCACGATTTCTAAACGCGTTTTCGTGCTCGTTTTTTTATTTTGACACCACCAACACGTCTCGTTGCCCATTTCTAACCTATAATCGAGACTTTTTCGGGTTTTAAAGGAAGTGGATATAATTTCATACCCTCTCTCCTCCCGATTTCTAAACGAGGCTTCGCGCTCGTTTTTTTCGTTTTGACACCACCAACAAGTCCCGTGGCCCATTTCTAACCTATAATCCAGACTTTTTCGGGTTTTAAAGGAAGTGGATATAATTTCATACCCTTTCTCCTCCCGATTTCTAAACGCGGTTTCGTGCTCTTTTTTTCATTTTGACACCACCAACACGTCTCGTGGCCCATTTCTAACCAATAATCGAGACTTTTTCGGGTTTTAAAGGAAGTTGATATAATTTCATAACCTCTCTCCTCACGATTTCTAAATGCGGATTCGTGCTCGTTTTTTCATTTTGACACCACCAACACGTCTCGTTGCCCATTTCTAACCTATAATCGAGGCTTTTTCGGGTTTTAAAGGAAGTGGATATAATTTCATACCCTCTCTCCTCCCGATTTCTAAACGAGGCTTCGCGCTCGTTTTTTCGTTTTGACAAAACCAACACGTCTCGTGGCCCATTTCTAACCTATAATCGAGACTTTTTCGGGTTTTAAAGGAAGTGGATATAATTTCATACCCTCTCTCCTCCCGATTTCTAAACGAGGCTTCGTGCACATTTTTTGGTTTTGACACCACCAACAAGTCCTGTGGCCCATTTCTAAACTATAATCCAGACTTTTTCGGGTTTTAAAAGAAGTGAATATAATTTCATACCCTCTCTCCTCCCGATTTCTAAACGAGGCTTCGTGCTCGTTTTTTCATTTTGACACCACCAACACATCTCGTGGCCCATTTCTAACCTATAATCCAGACTTTTTCGGGTTTTAAAGGAAGTGGATATAATTTCATACCCTCTCTCCTCCCGATTTCTAAACGAGGCATCGTGCTCGTTTTTTCGTTTTGACACAACCAACAAGTCCCGTGGCCCATTTCTAACCTATAATCATGACTTTTTCATGTTTTAAAGGAAGTGGATATAATTTCATACCCTCTCTCCTCCCGATTTCTAAACGAAGCTTCGTGCTCGTTTTTTCGTTTTGACACCACCAACAAGTCCCGTGGCCCATTTCAAACCTATAATCCAGACTTTTTCGGGTTTTAAAGGAAGTGGATATAATTTCATACCCTCTCTCCTCCCGATTTCTAAACGCGGTTTCGTGCTCTTTTTTTCGTTTTGACACCACCAACACGTCTCGTGGCCCATTTCTAACCAATAATCGATACTTTTTCGGGTTTTAAAGGAAGTGGATATAATTTCATATCCTCTCTCCTCCCGATTTCTAAACGAGGCTTCGTGCTCGTTTTTTCGTTTTGACACCACCAACGAGTCACGTGGCCCATTTCTAACCTATAATCGAGACATTTTCGGGTTTTAAAGGAAGTGGATATAATTTCATACCCTCTCTCCTCCCGATTTCTAAACGAGGCTTCGCGCTCGTTTTTTCGTTTTGACACCACCAACACGTCCCGTGACCCTTTTCTAACCTATAATCTAGACTTTTCGGGTTTTAAAGGAAGTGGATATAATTTCATACCCTCTCTCCTCCCGATTTCTTAACGAGGCTTCGTGCTCGTTTTTTCGTTTTGACACCACCAACACGTCTCATGGCCCATTTCTAACATATAATCGAGACTTTTTCGGGTTTTAAAGGAAGTGGATATAATTTCATAACCTCTCTCCTCACGATTTCTAAACGCGGCTTCGTGCTCGTTTTTTTATTTTGACACCACCAACACGTTTCGTTGCCCATTTCTAACCTATAATCGAGACTTTTTCGGGTTTTAAAGGAAGTGGATATAATTTCATACCCTCTCTCCTCCCGATTTCTAAACGAGGCTTTGCGCTCGTTTTTTCGTTTTGACACAACCAACAAGTCTCGTGGCCCATTTCTAACCTATAATCGAGACTTTTTCGGGTTTTAAAGGAAGTGGATATAATTTCATAACCTCTCTCCTCCCGATTTCTAAACGCAGTTTCGTGCTCTTTTTTTCGTTTTGACACCACCAACACGTCTCGTGGCCCATTTCTAACCTATAATCGACACTTTTTCGGGTTTTAAAGGAAGTTGATATAATTTCATACCCTCTCTCCTCCCGATTTCTAAACAAGGCATCGTGCTAGTTTTTTCATTTTGACACCACCAACAAGTCGTGGGGCCCATTTCTAACCTATAATCCAGACTTTTTCGGGTTTTAAAGGAATTGGATATAATTTCATACCCTCTCTCCTCCCGATTTCTAAACGCGGCTTCGTGCTCGTTTTTTCGTTTTGACACGACCAACAAGTCCCGTGGCCCATTTCAAACCTATAATCCAGACTTTTTCGGGTTTTAAAGTAAGTGGATATAATTTCATACCCTCTCTCCTCCCGATTTCTAAACGCGGTTTCGTGCTCTTTTTTTCGTTTTGACACCACCAACACATCTCGTGGCCCATTTCTAACCTATAATCGAGACTTTTTCGGGTTTTAAAGGAAGTTGATATAATTTCATAACCTCTCTCCTCACGATTTCTAAATGCGGATTCGTGCTCGTTTTTTCGTTTTGACACCTCCAACACGTCTCGTTGCCCATTTCTAACCTATAATCGAGACTTTTTCGGGTTTTAAAGGAAGTGGATATAATTTCATACCCTCTCTCCTCCCGATTTCTAAACGAGGATTCGCGCTCGTTTTTTCGTTTTGACAAAACCAACACGTCTCGTGGCCCATTTCTAACCTATAATCGAGACTTTTTCGGGTTTTAAAGGAAGTGGATATAATTTCATACCCTCTCTCCTCCCGATTTCTAAACGAGGCTTCGTGCACATTTTTTGGTTTTGACACCACCAACAAGTCCTGTGGCCCATTTCTAAACTATAATCCAGACTTTTTCGGGTTTTAAAAGAAGTGAATATAATTTCATACCCTCTCTCCTCCCGATTTCTAAACGAGGCTTCGTGCTCGTTTTTTCATTTTGACACCACCAACACATCTCGTGGCCCATTTCTAACCTATAACCGAGACTTTTTCGGGTTTTAAAGGAAGTGGATATAATTTCATACCCTCTCTCCTCCCGATTTCTAAACGAGGCATCGTGCTCGTTTTTTCGTTTTGACACAACCAACAAGTCCCGTGGCCCATTTCTAACCTATAATCGAGACTTTTTCAAGTTTTAAAGGAAGTGGATATAATTTCATACCCTCTCTCCTCCCGATTTCTAAACGAGGCTTCGTGCTCGTTTTTTCGTTTTGACACCACCAACAAGTCCCGTGGCCCATTTCAAACCTATAATCCAGACTTTTTCGGGTTTTAAAGGAAGTGGATATAATTTCATACCCTCTCTCCTCCCGATTTCTATACGCGGTTTCGTGCTCTTTTTTTCGTTTTGACACCACCAACACGTCTCGTGGCCCATTTCTAACCAATAATCGATACTTTTTCGGGTTTTAAAGGAAGTGGATATAATTTCATATCCTCTCTCCTCCCGATTTCTAAACGAGGCTTCGCTCTCGTTTTTTCGTTTTGACACCACCAACACGTCCCGTGACCCTTTTCTAACCTATAATCTAGACTTTTCGGGTTTTAAAGGAAGTGGATATAATTTCATACCCTCTCTCCTCCCGATTTCTAAACGAGGCTTCGTGCTCGTTTTTTCGTTTTGACACCACCAACACGTCTCATGGCCCATTTCTAACATATAATCGAGACTTTTTCGGGTTTTAAAGGAAGTGGATATAATTTCATAACCTCTCTCCTCACGATTTCTAAACGCGGCTTCGTGCTCGTTTTTTTATTTTGACACCACCAACACGTCTCGTTGCCCATTTCTAACCTATAATCGAGACTTTTTCGGGTTTTAAAGGAAGTGGATATAATTTCATACCCTCTCTCCTCCCGATTTCTAAACGAGGCTTTGCGCTCGTTTTTTTCGTTTTGACACAACCAACAAGTCTCGTGGCCCATTTCTAACCTATAATCGAGACATTTTCGGGTTTTAAAGGAAGTGGATATAATTTCATACCCTCTCTCCTCCCGATTTCTAAACGAGGCTTCGCGCTCGTTTTTTCGTTTTGACACAACCAACACGTCTCGTGGCCCATTTCTAACCTATAATCGAGACTTTTTCGGGTTTTAATGGAAGTGGATATAATTTCATACCCTCTCTCCTCCCGATTTCTAAACGAGGCTTCGTGCTCGTTTTTTCGTTTTGACACGACCAACAAGTCCCGTGGCCCATTTCAAACCTATAATCCAGACTTTTTCGTGTTTTAAAGGAAGTGGATATAATTTCATACCCTCTCTCCTCCCGATTTCTAAACGCAGTTTCGTGCTCTTTTTTTCGTTTTGACACCACCAACACGTCTCGTGGCCCATTTCTAACCTATAATCGACACTTTTTCGGGTTTTAAAGGAAGTGGATATAATTTCATACCCTCTCTCCTCCCGATTTCTAAACAAGGCATCGTGCTAGTTTTTTCGTTTTGACACCACCAACAAGTCGTGGGGCCCATTTCTAACCTATAATCCAGACTTTTTCGGGTTTTAAAGGATGTGGATATAATTTCATACCCTCTCTCCTCCCGATTTCTAAACGTGGCTTCGTGCTCGTTTTTTCGTTTTGACACGACCAACAAGTCCCGTGGCCCATTTCAAACCTATAATCCAGACTTTTTCGGGTTTTAAAGTAAGTGGATATAATTTCATACCCTCTCTCCTCCGATTTCTAAACGCGGTTTCGTGCTCTTTTTTTCGTTTTGACACCACCAACACATCTCGTGGCCCATTTCTAACCTATAATTGAGACTTTTTCGGGTTTTAAAGGAAGTTGATATAATTTCATAACCTCTCTCCTCACGATTTCTAAATGCGGATTCGTGCTCGTTTTTTCATTTTGACACCACCAACACGTCTCGTTGCCCATTTCTAACCTATAATCGAGACTTTTTCGGGTTTTAAAGGAAGTGGATATAATTTCATACCCTCTCTCCTCCCGATTTCTAAACGAGGCTTCGCGCTCGTTTTTTCGTTTTGACAAAACCAACACGTCTCGTGGCCCATTTCTAACCTATAATCGAGACTTTTTCGGGTTTTAAAGGAAGTGGATATAATTTCATACCCTCTCTCCTCCCGATTTCTAAACGAGGCTTCGTGCACATTTTTTGGTTTTGACACCACCAACAAGTCCTGTGGCCCATTTCTAAACTATAATCCAGACTTTTTCGGGTTTTAAAAGAAGTGAATATAATTTCATACCCTCTCTCCTCCCGATTTCTAAACGAGGCTTCGTGCTCGTTTTTTCATTTTGACACCACCAACACATCTCGTGGCCCATTTCTAACCTATAATCCAGACTTTTTCGGGTTTTAAAGGAAGTGGATATAATTTCATACCCTCTCTCCTCCCGATTTCTAAACGAGGCATCGTGCTCGTTTTTTCGTTTTGACACAACCAACAAGTCCCGTGGCCCATTTCTAACCTATAATCGTGACTTTTTCAAGTTTTAAAGGAAGTGGATATAATTTCATACCCTCTCTCCTCCCGATTTCTAAACTAGGCTTCGAGCTCGTTTTCTCGTTTTGACACCACCAACAAGTCCCGTGGCCCATTTCAAACCTATAATCCAGACTTTTTCGGGTTTTAAAGGAAGTGGATATAATTTCATACCCTCTCTCCTCCCGATTTCTATACGCGGTTTCGTGCTCTTTTTTTCGTTTTGACACCACCAACACGTCTCGTGGCCCATTTCTAACCAATAATCGATACTTTTTCGGGTTTTAAAGGAAGTGGATATAATTTCAGATCCTCTCTCCTCCCGATTTCTAAACGAGGCTTCGCGCTCGTTTTTTCGTTTTGACACCACCAACACGTCCCGTGACCCTTTTCTAACCTATAATCTAGACTTTTCGGGTTTTAAAGGAAGTGGATATAATTTCATACCCTCTCTCCTCCCGATTTCTAAACGAGGCTTCGTGCTCGTTTTTTAGTTTTGACACCACCAACACGTCTCATGGCCCATTTCTAACATATAATCGAGACTTTTTCGGGTTTTAAAGGAAGTGGATATAATTTCATAACCTCTCTCCTCACGATTTCTAAACGCGTTTTCGTGCTCGTTTTTTTATTTTGACACCACCAACACGTCTCGTTGCCCATTTCTAACCTATAATCGAGACTTTTTCGGGTTTTAAAGGAAGTGGATATAATTTCATACCCTCTCTCCTCCCGATTTCTAAACGCAGTTTCGTGCTCTTTTTTTCGTTTTGACACCACCAACACGTCTCGTGGCCCATTTCTAACCTATAATCGACACTTTTTCGGGTTTTAAAGGAAGTGGATATAATTTCATACCCTCTCTCCTCCCGATTTCTAAACAAGGCATCGTGCTAGTTTTTTCGTTTTGACACCACCAACAAGTCGTGGGGCCCATTTCTAACCTATAATCCAGACTTTTTCGGGTTTTAAAGGATGTGGATATAATTTCATACCCTCTCTCCTCCCGATTTCTAAACGAGGCTTCGTGCTCGTTTTTTAGTTTTGACACCACCAACACGTCTCATGGCCCATTTCTAACATATAATCGAGACTTTTTCGGGTTTTAAAGGAAGTGGATATAATTTCATAACCTCTCTCCTCACGATTTCTAAACGCGTTTTCGTGCTCGTTTTTTTATTTTGACACCACCAACACGTCTCGTTGCCCATTTCTAACCTATAATCGAGACTTTTTCGGGTTTTAAAGGAAGTGGATATAATTTCATACCCTCTCTCCTCCCGATTTCTAAACGAGGCTTTGCGCTCGTTTTTTTCGTTTTGACACAACCAACAAGTCTCGTGGCCCATTTCTAACCTATAATCGAGACTTTTTCGGGTTTTAAAGGAAGTGGATATAATTTCATAACCTCTCTCCTCACGATTTCTAAACGTGGCTTCGTGCCGTTTTTTTGTTTTAACACCACCAACACGTCCTGTGGCCCTTTTCAAACCTATAATCTAGACTTTTTCGGGTTTTAAAGGAAGTGGATATAATTTCATACTCTCTCCTCCCGATTTCTAAACGAGACTTCGTGCACATTTTTTGGTTTTGACACCACCAACAAGTCCTGTGGCCCATTTCTAAACTATAATCCAGACTTTTTTGGGTTTTAAAAGAAGTGGATATAATTTCATACCCTCTCTCCTCCCGATTTCTAAACGAGGCTTCGTGCTCGTTTTTTCATTTTGACACCACCAACACATCTCGTGGCCCATTTCTAATATATAATCGAGACTTTTTCGGGTTTTAAAGGAAGTGGATATAATTTCATACCCTCTCTCCTCCCGATTTCTAAACGAGGCATCGTGCTCGTTTTTTCGTTTTGACACGACCAACAAGTCCCGTGGCCCATTTCTAACCTATAATCGAGACTTTTTCAAGTTTTAAAGGAAGTGGATATAATTTCATACCCTCTCTCCTCCCGATTTCTAAACGAGGCTTCGTGCTCGTTTTTTCGTTTTGACACCACCAACAAGTCCCGTGGCCCATTTCAAACCTATAATCCAGACTTTTTCGGGTTTTAAAGGAAGTTGATATAATTTCATACCCTCTCTCCTCCCGATTTCTAAACGCGGTTTCGTGCTCTTTTTTTCGTTTTGACACCACCAACACGTCTCGTGGCCCATTTCTAACCAATAATCGATACTTTTTCGGGTTTTAAAGGACGTGGATATAATTTCATAACCTCTCTCCTCACGATTTCTAAACGCGGCTTCGTGCTCGTTTTTTTATTTTGACACCACCAACACGTCTCGTTGCCCATTTCTAACCTATAATCGAGACTTTTTCGGGTTTTAAAGGAAGTGGATATAATTTCATACCCTCTCTCCTCCCGATTTCTAAACGAGGCTTTGCGCTCGTTTTTTCGTTTTGACACAACCAACCAGTCTCGTGGCCCATTTCTAACCTATAATCGAGACTATTTCGGGTTTTAAAGGAAGTGGATATAATTTCATACCCTCTCTCCTCCCGATTTCTAAACGAGGCTTCGAGCTCATTTTTTCGTTTTGACACCACCAACAAGTCCTGTGGCCCATTTCTAACCTATAATCCAGACTTTTTCGGGTTTTAAAGGAAGTGGATGTAATTTCATACCCTCTCTCCTCCCGATTTCTAAACAAGGCTTCGTCCTCGTTTTTTCGTTTTGACACCACCAACACATCTCGTGGCCCATTTCTAACCTATAATCGAGACTTTTTCGGGTTTTAAAGGAAGTGGATGTAATTTCATACCCTCTCTCCTCCCGATTTCTAAACGAGGCTTCGTGCTCGTTTTTTCGTTTTGACACCACCAACACGTCCCGTGACCCTTTTCTAACCTATAATCTAGACTTTTCGGGTTTTAAAGGAAGTGGATATAATTTCATACCCTCTCTCCTCCCGATTTCTTAACGAGGCTTCGTGCTCGTTTTTTCGTTTTGACACCACCAACACGTCTCATGGCCCATTTCTAACATATAATCGAGACTTTTTCGGGTTTTAAAGGAAGTGGATATAATTTCATACCCTCTCTCCTCCCGATTTCTAAACGAGGCTTCGCGCTCGTTTTTTCGTTTTGACACCACCAACACGTCCCGTGACCCTTTTCTAACCTATAATCTAGACTTTTCGGGTTTTAAAGGAAGTGGATATAATTTCGTACCCTCTCTCCTCCCGATTTCTTAACGAGGCTTCGTGCTCGTTTTTTCGTTTTGACACCACCAACACGTCTCATGGCCCATTTCTAACATATAATCGAGACTTTTTCGGGTTTTAAAGGAAGTGGATATAATTTCATAACCTCTCTCCTCACGATTTCTAAACGCGGCTTCGTGCTCGTTTTTTTATTTTGACACCACCAACACGTTTTGTTGCCCATTTCTAACCTATAATCGAGACTTTTTCGGGTTTTAAAGGAAGTGGATATAATTTCATCCCCTCTCTCCTCCCGATTTCTAAACGAGGCTTTGCGCTCGTTTTTTCATTTTGACACAACCAACAAGTCTCGTGGCCCATTTCTAACCTATAATCGAGACTTTTTCGGGTTTTAAAGGAAGTGGATATAATTTCATAACCTCTCTCCTCCCGATTTCTAAACGCAGTTTCGTGCTCTTTTTTTCGTTTTGACACCACCAACACGTCTCGTGGCCCATTTCTAACCTATAATCGACACTTTTTCGGGTTTTAAAGGAAGTTGATATAATTTCATACCCTCTCTCCTCCCGATTTCTAAACAAGGCATCGTGCTAGTTTTTTCATTTTGACACCACCAACAAGTCGTGGGGCCCATTTCTAACCTATAATCCAGACTTTTTCGGGTTTTAAAGGAAGTGGATATAATTTCATACCCTCTCTCCTCCCGATTTCTAAACGTGGCTTCGTGCTCGTTTTTTCGTTTTGACACCACCAACAAGTCCCGTGGCCCATTTCAAACCTATAATCCAGACTTTTTCGGGTTTTAAAGTAAGTGGATATAATTTCATACCCTCTCTCCTCCCGATTTCTAAACGCGGTTTCGTGCTCTTTTTTTCGTTTTGACACCACCAACACATCTCGTGGCCCATTTCTAACCTATAATCGAGACTTTTTCGGGTTTTAAAGGAAGTTGATATAATTTCATAACCTCTCTCCTCACGATTTCTAAATGCGGATTCGTGCTCGTTTTTTCGTTTTGACACCACCAACACGTCTCGTTGCCCATTTCTAACCTATAATCGAGGCTTTTTCGGGTTTTAAAGGAAGTGGATATAATTTCATACCCTCTCTCCTCCCGATTTCAAAACGAGGCTTCGCGCTCGTTTTTTCGTTTTGACAAAACCAACACGTCTCGTGGCCCATTTCTAACCAATAATCGAGACTTTTTCGGGTTTTAAAGGAAGTGGATATAATTTCATACCCTCTCTCCTCCCGATTTCTAAACGAGGCTTCGTGCACATTTTTTGGTTTTGACACCACCAACAAGTCCTGTGGCCCATTTCTAAACTATAATCCAGACTTTTTCGGGTTTTAAAAGAAGTGAATATAATTTCATACCCTCTCTCCTCCCGATTTCTAAACGAGGCTTCGTGCTCGTTTTTTCATTTTGACACCACCAACACATCTCGTGGCCCATTTCTAACCTATAATCGAGACTTTTTCGGGTTTTAAAGGAAGTGGATATAATTTCATACCCTCTCTCCTCCCGATTTCTAAACGAGGCATCGTGCTCGTTTTTTCGTTTTGACACAACCAACAAGTCCCGTGGCCCATTTCTAACCTATAATCGTGACTTTTTCAAGTTTTAAAGGAAGTGGATATAATTTCATACCCTCTCTCCTCCCGATTTCTAAACGAGGCTTCGTGCTCGTTTTTTCGTTTTGACACCACCAACAAGTCCCGTGGCCCATTTCAAACCTATAATCCAGACTTTTTCGGGTTTTAAAGGAAGTGGATATAATTTCATACCCTCTCTCCTCCCGATTTCTAAACGCGGTTTCGTGCTCTTTTTTTCGTTTTGACACCACCAACACGTCTCGTGGCCCATTTCTAACCAATAATCGATACTTTTTCGGTTTTAAAGGAAGTGGATATAATTTCATATCCTCTCTCCTCCCGATTTCTAAACGAGGCTTCGCGCTCGTTTTTTCGTTTTGACACCACCAACACGTCCCGTGACCCTTTTCTAACCTATAATCTAGACTTTTCGGGTTTTAAAGGAAGTGGATATAATTTCATACCCTCTCTCCTCCCGATTTCTAAACGAGGCTTCGTGCTCGTTTTTTCGTTTTGACACCACCAACACGTCTCCTGGCCCATTTCTAACATATAATCGAGACTTTTTCGGGTTTTAAAGGAAGTGGATATAATTTCATAACCTCTCTCCTCCCGATTTCTAAACGCGTTTTCGTGCTCGTTTTTTTATTTTGACACCACCAACACGTCTCGTTGCCCATTTCTAACCTATAATCGAGACTTTTTCGGGTTTTAAAGGAAGTGGATATAATTTCATACCCTCTCTCCTCCCGATTTCTAAACGAGGCTTTGCGCTCGTTTTTTTCGTTTTGACACAACCAACAAGTCTCGTGGCCCATTTCTAACCTATAATCCAGACTTTTTCGGGTTTTAAAGGAAGTGGATATAATTTCATAACCTCTCTCCTCACGATTTCTAAACGAGGCTTCGTGCCGTTTTTTTGTTTTAACACCACCAACACGTCCTGTGCCCCTTTTCAAACCTATAATCTAGACTTTTTCGGGTTTTAAAGGAAGTGGATATAATTTCATACTCTCTCCTCCCGATTTCTAAACGCGGTTTCGTGCTCTTTTTTTCGTTTTGACACCACCAACACATCTCGTGGCCCATTTCTAACCTATAATCGAGACTTTTTCGGGTTTTAAAGGAAGTTGATATAATTTCATAACCTCTCTCCTCACGATTTCTAAATGCGGATTCGTGCTCGTTTTTTCGTTTTGACACCACCAACACGTCTCGTTGCCCATTTCTAACCTATAATCGAGACTTTTTCGGGTTTTAAAGGAAGTGGATATAATTTCATACCCTCTCTCCTCCCGATTTCTAAACGAGGATTCGCGCTCGTTTTTTCGTTTTGACAAAACCAACACGTCTCGTGGCCCATTTCTAACCTATAATCGAGACTTTTTCGGGTTTTAAAGGAAGTGGATATAATTTCATACCCTCTCTCCTCCCGATTTCTAAACGTGGCTTCGTGCTCGTTTTTTCGTTTTGACACGACCAACAAGTCCCGTGGCCCATTTCAAACCTATAATCCAGACTTTTTCGGGTTTTAAAGTAAGTGGATATAATTTCATACCCTCTCTCCTCCCGATTTCTAAACGCGGTTTCGTGCTCTTTTTTTCGTTTTGACACCACCAACACATCTCATGGCCCATTTCTAACCTATAATCGAGACTTTTTCGGGTTTTAAAGGAAGTTGATATAATTTCATACCCTCTCTCCTCCCGATTTCTAAACGAGGATTCGCGCTCGTTTTTTCGTTTTGACAAAACCAACACGTCTCGTGGCCCATTTCTAACCTATAATCGAGACTTTTTCGTGTTTTAAAGGAAGTGGATATAATTTCATACCCTCTCTCCTCCCGATTTCTAAACGAGGCTTCGTGCACATTTTTTGGTTTTGACACCACCAACAAGTCCTGTGGCCCATTTCTAAACTATAATCCAGACTTTTTCGGGTTTTAAAAGAAGTGAATATAATTTCATACCCTCTCTCCTCCCGATTTCTAAACGAGGCTTCGTGCTCGTTTTTTCATTTTGACACCACCAACACATCTCGTGGCCCATTTCTAACCTATAATCGAGACTTTTTCGGGTTTTAAAGGAAGTGGATATAATTTCATATCCTCTCTCCTCCCGATTTCTAAACGAGGCTTCGCGCTCGTTTTTTCGTTTTGACACCACCAACACGTCCCGTGACCCTTTTCTAACCTATATTCTAGACTTTTCGGGTTTTAAAGGAAGTGGATATAATTTCATACCCTCTCTCCTCCCGATTTCTAAACGAGGCTTCGTGCTCGTTTTTTCGTTTTGACACCACCAACACGTCTCATGGCCCATTTCTAACATATAATCGAGACTTTTTCGGGTTTTAAAGGAAGTGGATATAATTTCATAACCTCTCTCCTCACGATTTCTAAACGCGGCTTCGTGCTCGTTTTTTTATTTTGACACCACCAAAACGTCTCGTTGCCCATTTCTAACCTATAATCGAGACTTTTTCGGGTTTTAAAGGAAGTGGATATAATTTCATACCCTCTCTCCTCCCGATTTCTAAACGAGGCTTTGCGCTCGTTTTTTTCGTTTTGACACAACCAACAAGTCTCGTGGCCCATTTCTAACCTATAATCGAGACTTTTTCGGGTTTTAAAGGAAGTGGATATAATTTCATAACCTCTCTCCTCACGATTTCTAAACGAGGCTTCGTGCCGTTTTTTTGTTTTAACACCACCAACACGTCCTGTGGCCCTTTTCAAACCTATAATCTAGACTTTTTCGGGTTTTAAAGGAAGTGGATATAATTTCATACTCTCTCCTCCCGATTTCTAAACGCGGTTTCGTGCTCTTTTTTTCGTTTTGACACCACCAACACATCTCGTGGCCCATTTCTAACCAATAATCGAGACTTTTTCGGGTTTTAAAGGAAGTTGATATAATTTCATAACCTCTCTCCTTACGATTTCTAAATGCGGATTCGTGCTCGTTTTTTCGTTTTGACACCACCAACACGTCTCGTGGCCCATTTCTAACCAATAATCGATACTTTTTCGGGTTTTAAAGGAAGTGGATATAATTTCATATCCTCTCTCCTCCCGATTTCTAAACGAGGCTTCGTGCTCGTTTTTTCGTTTTGACACCACCAACGAGTCACGTGGCCCATTTCTAACCTATAATCGAGACATTTTCGGGTTTTAAAGGAAGTGGATATAATTTCATACCCTCTCTCCTCCCGATTTCTAAACGAGGCTTCGCGCTCGTTTTTTCGTTTTGACACAACCAACACGTCTCGTGGCCCATTTCTAACCTATAATCGAGACTTTTTCTGGTTTTAATAGAAGTGGATATAATTTCATACCCTCTTTCCTCCCGATTTCTAAACGAGGCTTCGTGCTCGTTTTTTCGTTTTGACACGACCAACAAGTCCCGTGGCCCATTTCAAACCTATAATCCAGACTTTTTCGTGTTTTAAAGGAAGTGGATATAATTTCATACCCTCTCTCCTCCCGATTTCTAAACGCAGTTTCGTGCTCTTTTTTTCGTTTTGACACCACCAACACGTCTCGTGGCCCATTTCTAACCTATAATCGACACTTTTTCGGGTTTTAAAGGAAGTGGATATAATTTCATACCCTCTCTCCTCCCGATTTCTAAACAAGGCATCGTGCTAGTTTTTTCGTTTTGACACCACCAACAAGTCGTGGGGCCCATTTCTAACCTATAATCCAGACTTTTTCGGGTTTTAAAGGATGTGGATATAATTTCATACCCTCTCTCCTCCCGATTTCTAAACGTGGCTTCGTGCTCGTTTTTTCGTTTTGACACGACCAACAAGTCCCGTGGCCCATTTCAAACCTATAATCCAGACTTTTTCGGGTTTTAAAGTAAGTGGATATAATTTCATACCCTCTCTCCTCCGATTTCTAAACGCGGTTTCGTGCTCTTTTTTTCGTTTTGACACCACCAACACATCTCGTGGCCCATTTCTAACCTATAATCGAGACTTTTTCGGGTTTTAAAGGAAGTTGATATAATTTCATAACCTCTCTCCTCACGATTTCTAAATGCGGATTCGTGCTCGTTTTTTCGTTTTGACACCACCAACACGTCTCGTTGCCCATTTCTAACCTATAATCGAGACTTTTTCGGGTTTTAAAGGAAGTGGATATAATTTCATACCCTCTCTCCTCCCGATTTCTAAACGAGGCTTCGCGCTCGTTTTTTCGTTTTGACAAAACCAACACGTCTCGTGGCCCATTTCTAACCTATAATCGAGACTTTTTCGGGTTTTAAAGGAAGTGGATATAATTTCATACCCTCTCTCCTCCCGATTTCTAAACGAGGCTTCGTGCACATTTTTTGGTTTTGACACCACCAACAAGTCCTGTGGCCCATTTCTAAACTATAATCCAGACTTTTTCGGGTTTTAAAAGAAGTGAATATAATTTCATACCCTCTGTCCTCCCGATTTCTAAACGAGGCTTCGTGCTCGTTTTTTCGTTTTGACACCACCAACACGTCTCGTGGCCCATTTCTAACCTATAATCGACACTTTTTCGGGTTTTAAAGGAAGTTGATATAATTTCATACCCTCTCTCCTCCCGATTTCTAAACAAGGCATCGTGCTAGTTTTTTCATTTTGACACCACCAACAAGTCGTGGGGCCCATTTCTAACCTATAATCCAGACTTTTTCGGGTTTTAAAGGAATTGGATATAATTTCATACCCTCTCTCCTCCCGATTTCTAAACGCGGCTTCGTGCTCGTTTTTTCGTTTTGACACGACCAACAAGTCCCGTGGCCCATTTCAAACCTATAATCCAGACTTTTTCGGGTTTTAAAGTAAGTGGATATAATTTCATACCCTCTCTCCTCCCGATTTCTAAACGCGGTTTCGTGCTCTTTTTTTCGTTTTGACACCACCAACACATCTCGTGGCCCATTTCTAACCTATAATCGAGACTTTTTCGGGTTTTAAAGGAAGTTGATATAATTTCATAACCTCTCTCCTCACGATTTCTAAATGCGGATTCGTGCTCGTTTTTTCGTTTTGACACCACCAACACGTCTCGTTGCCCATTTCTAACCTATAATCGAGACTTTTTCGGGTTTTAAAGGAAG
The DNA here is from genome assembly GCA_030544415.1 of Thalia dealbata. Lineage (NCBI taxonomy): Eukaryota > Viridiplantae > Streptophyta > Magnoliopsida > Zingiberales > Marantaceae > Thalia > Thalia dealbata. The sequence continues at coordinate 11,588,680 of CM060458.1, read as the reverse complement.
TGGATATAATTTCATACCCTCTCTCCTCCCGATTTCTAAACGAGGCTTCGTGCACATTTTTTGGTTTTGACACCACCAACAAGTCCTGTGGCCCATTTCTAAACTATAATCCAGACTTTTTCGGGTTTTAAAAGAAGTGAATATAATTTCATACCCTCTCTCCTCCCGATTTCTAAACGAGGCTTCGTGCTCGTTTTTTCATTTTGACACCACCAACACATCTCGTGGCCCATTTCTAACCTATAATCGAGACTTTTTCGGGTTTTAAAGGAAGTGGATATAATTTCATACCCTCTCTCCTCCCGATTTCTAAACGAGGCATCGTGCTCGTTTTTTCGTTTTGACACAACCAACAAGTCCCGTGGCCCATTTCTAACCTATAATCGAGACTTTTTCAAGTTTTAAAGGAAGTGGATATAATTTCATACCCTCTCTCCTCCCGATTTCTAAACGAGGCTTCGTGCTCGTTTTTTCGTTTTGACACCACCAACAAGTCCCGTGGCCCATTTCAAACCTATAATCCAGACTTTTTCGGGTTTTAAAGGAAGTGGATATAATTTCATACCCTCTCTCCTCCCGATTTCTATACGCGGTTTCGTGCTCTTTTTTTCGTTTTGACACCACCAACACGTCTCGTGGCCCATTTCTAACCAATAATCGATACTTTTTCGGGTTTTAAAGGAAGTGGATATAATTTCATATCCTCTCTCCTCCCGATTTCTAAACGAGGCTTCGCTCTCGTTTTTTCGTTTTGACACCACCAACACGTCCCGTGACCCTTTTCTAACCTATAATCTAGACTTTTCGGGTTTTAAAGGAAGTGGATATAATTTCATACCCTCTCTCCTCCCGATTTCTAAACGAGGCTTCGTGCTCGTTTTTTCGTTTTGACACCACCAACACGTCTCATGGCCCATTTCTAACATATAATCGAGACTTTTTCGGGTTTTAAAGGAAGTGGATATAATTTCATAACCTCTCTCCTCACGATTTCTAAACGCGGCTTCGTGCTCGTTTTTTTATTTTGACACCACCAACACGTCTCGTTGCCCATTTCTAACCTATAATCGAGACTTTTTCGGGTTTTAAAGGAAGTGGATATAATTTCATACCCTCTCTCCTCCCGATTTCTAAACGAGGCTTTGCGCTCGTTTTTTTCGTTTTGACACAACCAACAAGTCTCGTGGCCCATTTCTAACCTATAATCGAGACATTTTCGGGTTTTAAAGGAAGTGGATATAATTTCATACCCTCTCTCCTCCCGATTTCTAAACGAGGCTTCGCGCTCGTTTTTTCGTTTTGACACAACCAACACGTCTCGTGGCCCATTTCTAACCTATAATCGAGACTTTTTCGGGTTTTAATGGAAGTGGATATAATTTCATACCCTCTCTCCTCCCGATTTCTAAACGAGGCTTCGTGCTCGTTTTTTCGTTTTGACACGACCAACAAGTCCCGTGGCCCATTTCAAACCTATAATCCAGACTTTTTCGTGTTTTAAAGGAAGTGGATATAATTTCATACCCTCTCTCCTCCCGATTTCTAAACGCAGTTTCGTGCTCTTTTTTTCGTTTTGACACCACCAACACGTCTCGTGGCCCATTTCTAACCTATAATCGACACTTTTTCGGGTTTTAAAGGAAGTGGATATAATTTCATACCCTCTCTCCTCCCGATTTCTAAACAAGGCATCGTGCTAGTTTTTTCGTTTTGACACCACCAACAAGTCGTGGGGCCCATTTCTAACCTATAATCCAGACTTTTTCGGGTTTTAAAGGATGTGGATATAATTTCATACCCTCTCTCCTCCCGATTTCTAAACGTGGCTTCGTGCTCGTTTTTTCGTTTTGACACGACCAACAAGTCCCGTGGCCCATTTCAAACCTATAATCCAGACTTTTTCGGGTTTTAAAGTAAGTGGATATAATTTCATACCCTCTCTCCTCCGATTTCTAAACGCGGTTTCGTGCTCTTTTTTTCGTTTTGACACCACCAACACATCTCGTGGCCCATTTCTAACCTATAATTGAGACTTTTTCGGGTTTTAAAGGAAGTTGATATAATTTCATAACCTCTCTCCTCACGATTTCTAAATGCGGATTCGTGCTCGTTTTTTCATTTTGACACCACCAACACGTCTCGTTGCCCATTTCTAACCTATAATCGAGACTTTTTCGGGTTTTAAAGGAAGTGGATATAATTTCATACCCTCTCTCCTCCCGATTTCTAAACGAGGCTTCGCGCTCGTTTTTTCGTTTTGACAAAACCAACACGTCTCGTGGCCCATTTCTAACCTATAATCGAGACTTTTTCGGGTTTTAAAGGAAGTGGATATAATTTCATACCCTCTCTCCTCCCGATTTCTAAACGAGGCTTCGTGCACATTTTTTGGTTTTGACACCACCAACAAGTCCTGTGGCCCATTTCTAAACTATAATCCAGACTTTTTCGGGTTTTAAAAGAAGTGAATATAATTTCATACCCTCTCTCCTCCCGATTTCTAAACGAGGCTTCGTGCTCGTTTTTTCATTTTGACACCACCAACACATCTCGTGGCCCATTTCTAACCTATAATCCAGACTTTTTCGGGTTTTAAAGGAAGTGGATATAATTTCATACCCTCTCTCCTCCCGATTTCTAAACGAGGCATCGTGCTCGTTTTTTCGTTTTGACACAACCAACAAGTCCCGTGGCCCATTTCTAACCTATAATCGTGACTTTTTCAAGTTTTAAAGGAAGTGGATATAATTTCATACCCTCTCTCCTCCCGATTTCTAAACGAGGCTTCGAGCTCGTTTTTTCGTTTTGACACCACCAACAAGTCCCGTGGCCCATTTCAAACCTATAATCCAGACTTTTTCGGGTTTTAAAGGAAGTGGATATAATTTCATACCCTCTCTCCTCCCGATTTCTATACGCGGTTTCGTGCTCTTTTTTTCGTTTTGACACCACCAACACGTCTCGTGGCCCATTTCTAACCAATAATCGATACTTTTTCGGGTTTTAAAGGAAGTGGATATAATTTCATATCCTCTCTCCTCCCGATTTCTAAACGAGGCTTCGCGCTCGTTTTTTCGTTTTGACACCACCAACACGTCCCGTGACCCTTTTCTAACCTATAATCTAGACTTTTCGGGTTTTAAAGGAAGTGGATATAATTTCATACCCTCTCTCCTCCCGATTTCTAAACGAGGCTTCGTGCTCGTTTTTTCGTTTTGACACCACCAACACGTCTCATGGCCCATTTCTAACATATAATCGAGACTTTTTCGGGTTTTAAAGGAAGTGGATATAATTTCATAACCTCTCTCCTCACGATTTCTAAACGCGTTTTCGTGCTCGTTTTTTTATTTTGACACCACCAACACGTCTCGTTGCCCATTTCTAACCTATAATCGAGACTTTTTCGGGTTTTAAAGGAAGTGGATATAATTTCATAACCTCTCTCCTCACGATTTCTAAACGTGGCTTCGTGCCGTTTTTTTGTTTTAACACCACCAACACGTCCTGTGGCCCTTTTCAAACCTATAATCTAGACTTTTTCGGGTTTTAAAGGAAGTGGATATAATTTCATACTCTCTCCTCCCGATTTCTAAACGAGACTTCGTGCACATTTTTTGGTTTTGACACCACCAACAAGTCCTGTGGCCCATTTCTAAACTATAATCCAGACTTTTTTGGGTTTTAAAAGAAGTGGATATAATTTCATACCCTCTCTCCTCCCGATTTCTAAACGAGGCTTCGTGCTCGTTTTTTCATTTTGACACCACCAACACATCTCGTGGCCCATTTCTAATATATAATCGAGACTTTTTCGGGTTTTAAAGGAAGTGGATATAATTTCATACCCTCTCTCCTCCCGATTTCTAAACGAGGCATCGTGCTCGTTTTTTCGTTTTGACACGACCAACAAGTCCCGTGGCCCATTTCTAACCTATAATCGAGACTTTTTCAAGTTTTAAAGGAAGTGGATATAATTTCATACCCTCTCTCCTCCCGATTTCTAAACGAGGCTTCGTGCTCGTTTTTTCGTTTTGACACCACCAACAAGTCCCGTGGCCCATTTCAAACCTATAATCCAGACTTTTTCGGGTTTTAAAGGAAGTGGATATAATTTCATACCCTCTCTCCTCCCGATTTCTAAACGCGGTTTCGTGCTCTTTTTTTCGTTTTGACACCACCAACACGTCTCGTGGCCCATTTCTAACCAATAATCGATACTTTTTCGGGTTTTAAAGGACGTGGATATAATTTCATAACCTCTCTCCTCACGATTTCTAAACGCGGCTTCGTGCTCGTTTTTTTATTTTGACACCACCAACACGTCTCGTTGCCCATTTCTAACCTATAATCGAGACTTTTTCGGGTTTTAAAGGAAGTGGATATAATTTCATACCCTCTCTCCTCCCGATTTCTAAACGAGGCTTTGCGCTCGTTTTTTCGTTTTGACACAACCAACCAGTCTCGTGGCCCATTTCTAACCTATAATCGAGACTATTTCGGGTTTTAAAGGAAGTGGATATAATTTCATACCCTCTCTCCTCCCGATTTCTAAACGAGGCTTCGAGCTCATTTTTTCGTTTTGACACCACCAACAAGTCCTGTGGCCCATTTCTAACCTATAATCCAGACTTTTTCGGGTTTTAAAGGAAGTGGATGTAATTTCATACCCTCTCTCCTCCCGATTTCTAAACTAGGCTTCGTCCTCGTTTTTTCGTTTTGACACCACCAACACATCTCGTGGCCCATTTCTAACCTATAATCGAGACTTTTTCGGGTTTTAAAGGAAGTGGATGTAATTTCATACCCTCTCTCCTCCCGATTTCTAAACGAGGCTTCGTGCTCGTTTTTTCGTTTTGACACCACCAACACGTCCCGTGACCCTTTTCTAACCTATAATCTAGACTTTTCGGGTTTTAAAGGAAGTGGATATAATTTCATACCCTCTCTCCTCCCGATTTCTTAACGAGGCTTCGTGCTCGTTTTTTCGTTTTGACACCACCAACACGTCTCATGGCCCATTTCTAACATATAATCGAGACTTTTTCGGGTTTTAAAGGAAGTGGATATAATTTCATACCCTCTCTCCTCCCGATTTCTAAACGAGGCTTCGCGCTCGTTTTTTCGTTTTGACACCACCAACACGTCCCGTGACCCTTTTCTAACCTATAATCTAGACTTTTCGGGTTTTAAAGGAAGTGGATGTAATTTCATACCCTCTCTCCTCCCGATTTCTTAACGAGGCTTCGTGCTCGTTTTTTCGTTTTGACACCACCAACACGTCTCATGGCCCATTTCTAACATATAATCGAGACTTTTTCGGGTTTTAAAGGAAGTGGATATAATTTCATAACCTCTCTCCTCACGATTTCTAAACGCGGCTTCGTGCTCGTTTTTTTATTTTGACACCACCAACACGTTTCGTTGCCCATTTCTAACCTATAATCGAGACTTTTTCGGGTTTTAAAGGAAGTGGATATAATTTCATACCCTCTCTCCTCCCGATTTCTAAACGAGGATTCGCGCTCGTTTTTTCGTTTTGACAAAACCAACACGTCTCGTGGCCCATTTCTAACCTATAATCGAGACTTTTTCGTGTTTTAAAGGAAGTGGATATAATTTCATACCCTCTCTCCTCCCGATTTCTAAACGAGGCTTCGTGCACATTTTTTGGTTTTGACACCACCAACAAGTCCTGTGGCCCATTTCTAAACTATAATCCAGACTTTTTCGGGTTTTAAAAGAAGTGAATATAATTTCATACCCTCTCTCCTCCCGATTTCTAAACGAGGCTTCGTGCTCGTTTTTTCATTTTGACACCACCAACACATCTCGTGGCCCATTTCTAACCTATAATCGAGACTTTTTCGGGTTTTAAAGGAAGTGGATATAATTTCATACCCTCTCTCCTCCCGATTTCTAAACGAGGCATCGTGCTCGTTTTTTCGTTTTGACACAACCAACAAGTCCCGTGGCCCATTTCTAACCTATAATCGAGACTTTTTCAAGTTTTAAAGGAAGTGGATATAATTTCATACCCTCTCTCCTCCCGATTTCTAAACGAGGCTTCGTGCTCGTTTTTTCGTTTTGACACCACCAACAAGTCCCGTGGCCCATTTCAAACCTATAATCCAGACTTTTTCGGGTTTTAAAGGAAGTGGATATAATTTCATACCCTCTCTCCTCCCGATTTCTATACGCGGTTTCGTGCTCTTTTTTTCGTTTTGACACCACCAACACGTCTCGTGGCCCATTTCTAACCAATAATCGATACTTTTTCGGGTTTTAAAGGAAGTGGATATAATTTCATATCCTCTCTCCTCCCGATTTCTAAACGAGGCTTCGCGCTCGTTTTTTCGTTTTGACACCACCAACACGTCCCGTGACCCTTTTCTAACCTATATTCTAGACTTTTCGGGTTTTAAAGGAAGTGGATATAATTTCATACCCTCTCTCCTCCCGATTTCTAAACGAGGCTTCGTGCTCGTTTTTTCGTTTTGACACCACCAACACGTCTCATGGCCCATTTCTAACATATAATCGAGACTTTTTCGGGTTTTAAAGGAAGTGGATATAATTTCATAACCTCTCTCCTCACGATTTCTAAACGCGGCTTCGTGCTCGTTTTTTTATTTTGACACCACCAACACGTCTCGTTGCCCATTTCTAACCTATAATCGAGACTTTTTCGGGTTTTAAAGGAAGTGGATATAATTTCATACCCTCTCTCCTCCCGATTTCTAAACGAGGCTTTGCGCTCGTTTTTTTCGTTTTGACACAACCAACAAGTCTCGTGGCCCATTTCTAACCTATAATCGAGACTTTTTCGGGTTTTAAAGGAAGTGGATATAATTTCATAACCTCTCTCCTCACGATTTCTAAACGAGGCTTCGTGCCGTTTTTTTGTTTTAACACCACCAACACGTCCTGTGGCCCTTTTCAAACCTATAATCTAGACTTTTTCGGGTTTTAAAGGAAGTGGATATAATTTCATACTCTCTCCTCCCGATTTCTAAACGCGGTTTCGTGCTCTTTTTTTCGTTTTGACACCACCAACACATCTCGTGGCCCATTTCTAACCTATAATCGAGACTTTTTCGGGTTTTAAAGGAAGTTGATATAATTTCATAACCTCTCTCCTTACGATTTCTAAATGCGGATTCGTGCTCGTTTTTTCGTTTTGACACCACCAACACGTCTCGTGGCCCATTTCTAACCAATAATCGATACTTTTTCGGGTTTTAAAGGAAGTGGATATAATTTCATATCCTCTCTCCTCCCGATTTCTAAACGAGGCTTCGTGCTCGTTTTTTCGTTTTGACACCACCAACGAGTCACGTGCCCATTTCTAACCTATAATCGAGACATTTTCGGGTTTTAAAGGAAGTGGATATAATTTCATACCCTCTCTCCTCCCGATTTCTAAACGAGGCTTCGCGCTCGTTTTTTCGTTTTGACACAACCAACACGTCTCGTGGCCCATTTCTAACCTATAATCGAGACTTTTTCGGGTTTTAATAGAAGTGGATATAATTTCATACCCTCTCTCCTCCCGATTTCTAAACGAGGCTTCGTGCTCGTTTTTTCGTTTTGACACGACCAACAAGTCCCGTGGCCCATTTCAAACCTATAATCCAGACTTTTTCGTGTTTTAAAGGAAGTGGATATAATTTCATACCCTCTCTCCTCCCGATTTCTAAACGCAGTTTCGTGCTCTTTTTTTCGTTTTGACACCACCAACACGTCTCGTGGCCCATTTCTAACCTATAATCGACACTTTTTCGGGTTTTAAAGGAAGTGGATATAATTTCATACCCTCTCTCCTCCCGATTTCTAAACAAGGCATCGTGCTAGTTTTTTCGTTTTGACACCACCAACAAGTCGTGGGGCCCATTTCTAACCTATAATCCAGACTTTTTCGGGTTTTAAAGGATGTGGATATAATTTCATACCCTCTCTCCTCCCGATTTCTAAACGTGGCTTCGTGCTCGTTTTTTCGTTTTGACACGACCAACAAGTCCCGTGGCCCATTTCAAACCTATAATCCAGACTTTTTCGGGTTTTAAAGTAAGTGGATATAATTTCATACCCTCTCTCCTCCGATTTCTAAACGCGGTTTCGTGCTCTTTTTTTCGTTTTGACACCACCAACACATCTCGTGGCCCATTTCTAACCTATAATCGAGACTTTTTCGGGTTTTAAAGGAAGTTGATATAATTTCATAACCTCTCTCCTCACGATTTCTAAATGCGGATTCGTGCTCGTTTTTTCGTTTTGACACCACCAACACGTCTCGTTGCCCATTTCTAACCTATAATCGAGACTTTTTCGGGTTTTAAAGGAAGTGGATATAATTTCATACCCTCTCTCCTCCCGATTTCTAAACGAGGCTTCGCGCTCGTTTTTTCGTTTTGACAAAACCAACACGTCTCGTGGCCCATTTCTAACCTATAATCGAGACTTTTTCGGGTTTTAAAGGAAGTGGATATAATTTCATACCCTCTCTCCTCCCGATTTCTAAACGAGGCTTCGTGCACATTTTTTGGTTTTGACACCACCAACAAGTCCTGTGGCCCATTTCTAAACTATAATCCAGACTTTTTCGGGTTTTAAAAGAAGTGAATATAATTTCATACCCTCTGTCCTCCCGATTTCTAAACGAGGCTTCGTGCTCGTTTTTTCATTTTGACACCACCAACACATCTCGTGGCCCATTTCTAACCTATAATCGAGACTTTTTCGGGTTTTAAAGGAAGTGGATATAATTTCATACCCTCTCTCCTCCCGATTTCTAAACGAGGCATCGTGCTCGTTTTTTCGTTTTGACACAACCAACAAGTCCCGTGGCCCATTTCTAACCTATAATCGTGACTTTTTCAAGTTTTAAAGGAAGTGGATATAATTTCATACCCTCTCTCCTCCCGATTTCTAAACGAGGCTTCGAGCTCGTTTTTTCGTTTTGACACCACCAACAAGTCCCGTGGCCCATTTCAAACCTATAATCCAGACTTTTTCGGGTTTTAAAGGAAGTGGATATAATTTCATACCCTCTCTCCTCCCGATTTCTAAACGCGGTTTCGTGCTCTTTTTTTCGTTTTGACACCACCAACACGTCTCGTGGCCCATTTCTAACCAATAATCGATACTTTTTCGGGTTTTAAAGGAAGTGGATATAATTTCATATCCTCTCTCCTCCCGATTTCTAAACGAGGCTTCGCGCTCGTTTTTTCGTTTTGACACCACCAACACGTCCCGTGACCCTTTTCTAACCTATAATCTAGACTTTTCGGGTTTTAAAGGAAGTGGATATAATTTCATACCCTCTCTCCTCCCGATTTCTAAACGAGGCTTCGTGCTCGTTTTTTCGTTTTGACACCACCAACACGTCTCATGGCCCATTTCTAACATATAATCGAGACTTTTTCGGGTTTTAAAGGAAGTGGATATAATTTCATAACCTCTCTCCTCACGATTTCTAAACGCGTTTTCGTGCTCGTTTTTTTATTTTGACACCACCAACACGTCTCGTTGCCCATTTCTAACCTATAATCGAGACTTTTTCGGGTTTTAAAGGAAGTGGATATAATTTCATACCCTCTCTCCTCCCGATTTCTAAACGAGTCTTTGCGCTCGTTTTTTTCGTTTTGACACAACCAACAAGTCTCGTGGCCCATTTCTAACCTATAATCGAGACTTTTTCGGGTTTTAAAGGAAGTGGATATAATTTCATAACCTCTCTCCTCACGATTTCTAAACGAGGCTTCGTGCCGTTTTTTTGTTTTAACACCACCAACACGTCCTGTGGCCCTTTTCAAACCTATAATCTAGACTTTTTCGGGTTTTAAAGGAAGTGGATATAATTTCATACTCTCTCCTCCCGATTTCTAAACGAGACTTCGTGCACATTTTTTGGTTTTGACACCACCAACAAGTCCTGTGGCCCATTTCTAAACTATAATCCAGACTTTTTTGGGTTTTAAAAGAAGTGGATATAATTTCATACCCTCTCTCCTCCCGATTTCTAAACGAGGCTTCGTGCTCGTTTTTTCATTTTGACACCACCAACACATCTCGTGGCCCATTTCTAATATATAATCGAGACTTTTTCGGGTTTTAAAGGAAGTGGATATAATTTCATACCCTCTCTCCTCCCGATTTCTAAACGAGGCATCGTGCTCGTTTTTTCGTTTTGACACGACCAACAAGTCCCGTGGCCCATTTCTAACCTATAATCGAGACTTTTTCAAGTTTTAAAGGAAGTGGATATAATTTCATACCCTCTCTCCTCCCGATTTCTAAACGAGGCTTCGTGCTCGTTTTTTCGTTTTGACACCACCAACAAGTCCCGTGGCCCATTTCAAACCTATAATCCAGACTTTTTCGGGTTTTAAAGGAAGTGGATATAATTTCATACCCTCTCTCCTCCCGATTTCTAAACGCGGTTTCGTGCTCTTTTTTTCGTTTTGACACCACCAACACGTCTCGTGGCCCATTTCTAACCAATAATCGATACTTTTTCGGGTTTTAAAGGACGTGGATATAATTTCATAACCTCTCTCCTCACGATTTCTAAACGCGGCTTCGTGCTCGTTTTTTTATTTTGACACCACCAACACGTCTCGTTGCCCATTTCTAACCTATAATCGAGACTTTTTCGGGTTTTAAAGGAAGTGGATATAATTTCATACCCTCTCTCCTCCCGATTTCTAAACGAGGCTTTGCGCTCGTTTTTTCGTTTTGACACAACCAACCATTCTCGTGGCCCATTTCTAACCTATAATCGAGACTATTTCGGGTTTTAAAGGAAGTGGATATAATTTCATACCCTCTCTCCTCCCGATTTCTAAACGAGGCTTCGAGCTCATTTTTTCGTTTTGACACCACCAACAAGTCCTGTGGCCCATTTCTAACCTATAATCCAGACTTTTTCGGGTTTTAAAGGAAGTGGATGTAATTTCATACCCTCTCTCCTCCCGATTTCTAAACAAGGCTTCGTCCTCGTTTTTTCGTTTTGACACCACCAACACATCTCGTGGCCCATTTCTAACCTATAATCGAGACTTTTTCGGGTTTTAAAGGAAGTGGATGTAATTTCATACCCTCTCTCCTCCCGATTTCTAAACGAGGCTTCGTGCTCGTTTTTTCGTTTTGACACCACCAACACGTCCCGTGACCCTTTTCTAACCTATAATCTAGACTTTTCGGGTTTTAAAGGAAGTGGATATAATTTCATACCCTCTCTCCTCCCGATTTCTTAACGAGGCTTCGTGCTCGTTTTTTCGTTTTGACACCACCAACACGTCTCATGGCCCATTTCTAACATATAATCGAGACTTTTTCGGGTTTTAAAGGAAGTGGATATAATTTCATACCCTCTCTCCTCCCGATTTCTAAACGAGGCTTCGCGCTCGTTTTTTCGTTTTGACACCACCAACACGTCCCGTGACCATTTTCTAACCTATAATCTAGACTTTTCGGGTTTTAAAGGAAGTGGATGTAATTTCATACCCTCTCTCCTCCCGATTTCTTAACGAGGCTTCGTGCTCGTTTTTTCGTTTTGACACCACCAACACGTCTCATGGCCCATTTCTAACATATAATCGAGACTTTTTCGGGTTTTAAAGGAAGTGGATATAATTTCATAACCTCTCTCCTCACGATTTCTAAACGCGGCTTCGTGCTCGTTTTTTTATTTTGACACCACCAACACGTTTCGTTGCCCATTTCTAACCTATAATCGAGACTTTTTCGGGTTTTAAAGGAAGTGGATATAATTTCATCCCCTCTCTCCTCCCGATTTCTAAACGAGGCTTTGCGCTCGTTTTTTCATTTTGACACAACCAACAAGTCTCGTGGCCCATTTCTAACCTATAATCGAGACTTTTTCGGGTTTTAAAGGAAGTGGATATAATTTCATAACCTCTCTCCTCCCGATTTCTAAACGCAGTTTCGTGCTCTTATTTTCGTTTTGACACCACCAACACGTCTCGTGGCCCATTTCTAACCTATAATCGACACTTTTTCGGGTTTTAAAGGAAGTTGATATAATTTCATACCCTCTCTCCTCCCGATTTCTAAACAAGGCATCGTGCTAGTTTTTTCATTTTGACACCACCAACAAGTCGTGGGGCCCATTTCTAACCTATAATCCAGACTTTTTCGGGTTTTAAAGGAAGTGGATATAATTTCATACCCTCTCTCCTCCCGATTTCTAAACGTGGCTTCGTGCTCGTTTTTTCGTTTTGACACCACCAACAAGTCCCGTGGCCCATTTCAAACCTATAATCCAGACTTTTTCGGGTTTTAAAGTAAGTGGATATAATTTCATACCCTCTCTCCTCCCGATTTCTAAACGCGGTTTCGTGCTCTTTTTTTCGTTTTGACACCACCAACACATCTCGTGGCCCATTTCTAACCTATAATCGAGACTTTTTCGGGTTTTAAAGGAAGTTGATATAATTTCATAACCTCTCTCCTCACGATTTCTAAATGCGGATTCGTGCTCGTTTTTTCGTTTTGACACCACCAACACGTCTCGTTGCCCATTTCTAACCTATAATCGAGGCTTTTTCGGGTTTTAAAGGAAGTGGATATAATTTCATACCCTCTCTCCTCCCGATTTCAAAACGAGGCTTCGCGCTCGTTTTTTCGTTTTGACAAAACCAACACGTCTCGTGGCCCATTTCTAACCAATAATCGAGACTTTTTCGGGTTTTAAAGGAAGTGGATATAATTTCATACCCTCTCTCCTCCCGATTTCTAAACGAGGCTTCGTGCACATTTTTTGGTTTTGACACCACCAACAAGTCCTGTGGCCCATTTCTAAACTATAATCCAGACTTTTTCGGGTTTTAAAAGAAGTGAATATAATTTCATACCCTCTGTCCTCCCGATTTCTAAACGAGGCTTCGTGCTCGTTTTTTCATTTTGACACCACCAACACATCTCGTGGCCCATTTCTAACCTATAATCGAGACTTTTTCGGGTTTTAAAGGAAGTGGATATAATTTCATACCCTCTCTCCTCCCGATTTCTAAACGAGGCATCGTGCTCGTTTTTTCGTTTTGACACAACCAACAAGTCCCGTGGCCCATTTCTAACCTATAATCGTGACTTTTTCAAGTTTTAAAGGAAGTGGATATAATTTCATACCCTCTCTCCTCCCGATTTCTAAACGAGGCTTCGTGCTCGTTTTTTCGTTTTGACACCACCAACAAGTCCCGTGGCCCATTTCAAACCTATAATCCAGACTTTTTCGGGTTTTAAAGGAAGTGGATATAATTTCATACCCTCTCTCCTCCCGATTTCTAAACGCGGTTTCGTGCTCTTTTTTTCGTTTTGACACCACCAACACGTCTCGTGGCCCATTTCTAACCAATAATCGATACTTTTTCGGGTTTTAAAGGAAGTGGATATAATTTCATATCCTCTCTCCTCCCGATTTCTAAACGAGGCTTCGCGCTCGTTTTTTCGTTTTGACACCACCAACACGTCCCGTGACCCTTTTCTAACCTATAATCTAGACTTTTCGGGTTTTAAAGGAAGTGGATATAATTTCATACCCTCTCTCCTCCCGATTTCTAAACGAGGCTTCGTGCTCGTTTTTTCGTTTTGACACCACCAACACGTCTCATGGCCCATTTCTAACATATAATCGAGACTTTTTCGGGTTTTAAAGGAAGTGGATATAATTTCATAACCTCTCTCCTCACGATTTCTAAACGCGTTTTCGTGCTCGTTTTTTTATTTTGACACCACCAACACGTCTCGTTGCCCATTTCTAACCTATAATCGAGACTTTTTCGGGTTTTAAAGGAAGTGGATATAATTTCATACCCTCTCTCCTCCCGATTTCTAAACGAGTCTTTGCGCTCGTTTTTTTCGTTTTGACACAACCAACAAGTCTCGTGGCCCATTTCTAACCTATAATCGAGACTTTTTCGGGTTTCAAAGGAAGTGGATATAATTTCATAACCTCTCTCCTCACGATTTCTAAACGAGGCTTCGTGCCGTTTTTTTGTTTTAACACCACCAACACGTCCTGTGGCCCTTTTCAAACCTATAATCTAGACTTTTTCGGGTTTTAAAGGAAGTGGATATAATTTCATACTCTCTCCTCCCGATTTCTAAACGAGGCTTCGTGCACATTTTTTGGTTTTGACACCACCAACAAGTCCTGTGGCCCATTTCTAAACTATAATCCAGACTTTTTTGGGTTTTAAAAGAAGTGGATATAATTTCATACCCTCTCTCCTCCCGATTTCTAAACGAGGCTTCGTGCTCGTTTTTTCATTTTGACACCACCAACACATCTCGTGGCCCATTTCTAATATATAATCGAGACTTTTTCGGGTTTTAAAGGAAGTGGATATAATTTCATACCCTCTCTCCTCCCGATTTCTAAACGAGGCTTCGTGCTCGTTTTTTCGTTTTGACACCACCAACAAGTCCCGTGGCCCATTTCAAACCTATAATCCAGACTTTTTCGGGTTTTAAAGGAAGTGGATATAATTTCATACCCTTTCTCCTCCCGATTTCTAAACGCGGTTTCGTGCTCTTTTTTTCGTTTTGACACCACCAACACGTCTCGTGGCCCATTTCTAACCAATAATCGAGACTTTTTCGGGTTTTAAAGGAAGTTGATATAATTTCATAACCTCTCTCCTCACGATTTCTAAATGCGGATTCGTGCTCGTTTTTTCGTTTTGACACCACCAACACGTCTCGTTGCCCATTTCTAACCTATAATCGAGGCTTTTTCGGGTTTTAAAGGAAGTGGATATAATTTCATACCCTCTCTCCTCCCGATTTCAAAACGAGGCTTCGCGCTCGTTTTTTCGTTTTGACAAAACCAACACGTCTCGTGGCCCATTTCTAACCTATAATCGAGACTTTTTCGGGTTTTAAAGGAAGTGGATATAATTTCATACCCTCTCTCCTCCCGATTTCTAAACGAGGCTTCGTGCACATTTTTTGGTTTTGACACCACCAACAAGTCCTGTGGCCCATTTCTAAACTATAATCCAGACTTTTTCGGGTTTTAAAAGAAGTGAATATAATTTCATACCCTCTCTCCTCCCGATTTCTAAACGAGGCTTCGTGCTCGTTTTTTCATTTTGACACCACCAACACATCTCGTGGCCCATTTCTAACCTATAATCGAGACTTTTTCGGGTTTTAAAGGAAGTGGATATAATTTCATACCCTCTCTCCTCCCGATTTCTAAACGAGGCATCGTGCTCGTTTTTTCGTTTTGACACAACCAACAAGTCCCGTGGCCCATTTCTAACCTATAATCGTGACTTTTTCATGTTTTAAAGGAAGTGGATATAATTTCATACCCTCTCTCCTCCCGATTTCTAAACGAAGCTTCGTGCTCGTTTTTTCGTTTTGACACCACCAACAAGTCCCGTGGCCCATTTCAAACCTATAATCCAGACTTTTTCGGGTTTTAAAGGAAGTGGATATAATTTCATACCCTCTCTCCTCCCGATTTCTAAACGCGGTTTCGTGCTCTTTTTTTCGTTTTGACACCACCAACACGTCTCGTGGCCCATTTCTAACCAATAATCGATACTTTTTCGGGTTTTAAAGGAAGTGGATATAATTTCATATCCTCTCTCCTCCCGATTTCTAAACGAGGCTTCGTGCTCGTTTTTTCGTTTTGACACCACCAACGAGTCACGTGGCCCATTTCTAACCTATAATCGAGACATTTTCGGGTTTTAAAGGAAGTGGATATAATTTCATACCCTCTCTCCTCCCGATTTCTAAACGAGGCTTCGCGCTCGTTTTTTCGTTTTGACACCACCAACACGTCCCGTGACCCTTTTCTAACCTATAATCTAGACTTTTCGGGTTTTAAAGGAAGTGGATATAATTTCATACCCTCTCTCCTCCCGATTTCTTAACGAGGCTTCGTGCTCGTTTTTTCGTTTTGACACCACCAACACGTCTCATGGCCCATTTCTAACATATAATCGAGACTTTTTCGGGTTTTAAAGGAAGTGGATATAATTTCATAACCTCTCTCCTCACGATTTCTAAACGCGGCTTCGTGTTCGTTTTTTTATTTTGACACCACCAACACGTTTCGTTGCCCATTTCTAACCTATAATCGAGACTTTTTCGGGTTTTAAAGGAAGTGGATATAATTTCATACCCTCTCTCCTCCCGATTTCTAAACGAGGCTTTGCGCTCGTTTTTTCGTTTTGACACAACCAACAAGTCTCGTGACCCATTTCTAACCTATAATCGAGACTTTTTCGGGTTTTAAAGGAAGTGGATATAATTTCATAACCTCTCTCCTCCCGATTTCTAAACGCAGTTTCGTGCTCTTTTTTTCGTTTTGACACCACCAACACGTCTCGTGGCCCATTTCTAACCTATAATCGACACTTTTTCGGGTTTTAAAGGAAGTTGATATAATTTCATACCCTCTCTCCTCCCGATTTCTAAACAAGGCATCGTGCTAGTTTTTTCATTTTGACACCACCAACAAGTCGTGGGGCCCATTTCTAACCTATAATCCAGACTTTTTCGGGTTTTAAAGGAATTGGATATAATTTCATACCCTCTCTCCTCCCGATTTCTAAACGCGGCTTCGTGCTCGTTTTTTCGTTTTGACACGACCAACAAGTCCCGTGGCCCATTTCAAACCTATAATCCAGACTTTTTCGGGTTTTAAAGTAAGTGGATATAATTTCATACCCTCTCTCCTCCCGATTTCTAAACGCGGTTTCGTGCTCTTTTTTTCGTTTTGACACCACCAACACATCTCGTGGCCCATTTCTAACCTATAATCGAGACTTTTTCGGGTTTTAAAGGAAGTTGATATAATTTCATAACCTCTCTCCTCACGATTTCTAAATGCGGATTCGTGCTCGTTTTTTCGTTTTGACACCACCAACACGTCTCGTTGCCCATTTCTAACCTATAATCGAGACTTTTTCGGGTTTTAAAGGAAGTGGATATAATTTCATACCCTCTCTCCTCCCGATTTCTAAACGAGGATTCGCGCTCGTTTTTTCGTTTTGACAAAACCAACACGTCTCGTGGCCCATTTCTAACCTATAATCGAGACTTTTTCGGGTTTTAAAGGAAGTGGATATAATTTCATACCCTCTCTCCTCCCGATTTCTAAACGAGGCTTCGTGCACATTTTTTGGTTTTGACACCACCAACAAGTCCTGTGGCCCATTTCTAAACTATAATCCAGACTTTTTCGGGTTTTAAAAGAAGTGAATATAATTTCATACCCTCTCTCCTCCCGATTTCTAAACGAGGCTTCGTGCTCGTTTTTTCATTTTGACACCACCAACACATCTCGTGGCCCATTTCTAACCTATAATCGAGACTTTTTCGGGTTTTAAAGGAAGTGGATATAATTTCATACCCTCTCTCCTCCCGATTTCTAAACGAGGCATCGTGCTCGTTTTTTCGTTTTGACACAACCAACAAGTCCCGTGGCCCATTTCTAACCTATAATCGAGACTTTTTCAAGTTTTAAAGGAAGTGGATATAATTTCATACCCTCTCTCCTCCCGATTTCTAAACGAGGCTTCGTGCTCGTTTTTTCGTTTTGACACCACCAACAAGTCCCGTGGCCCATTTCAAACCTATAATCCAGACTTTTTCGGGTTTTAAAGGAAGTGGATATAATTTCATACCCTCTCTCCTCCCGATTTCTATACGCGGTTTCGTGCTCTTTTTTTCGTTTTGACACCACCAACACGTCTCGTGGCCCATTTCTAACCAATAATCGATACTTTTTCGGGTTTTAAAGGAAGTGGATATAATTTCATATCCTCTCTCCTCCCGATTTCTAAACGAGGCTTCGCTCTCGTTTTTTCGTTTTGACACCACCAACACGTCCCGTGACCCTTTTCTAACCTATAATCTAGACTTTTCGGGTTTTAAAGGAAGTGGATATAATTTCATACCCTCTCTCCTCCCGATTTCTAAACGAGGCTTCGTGCTCGTTTTTTCGTTTTGACACCACCAACACGTCTCATGGCCCATTTCTAACATATAATCGAGACTTTTTCGGGTTTTAAAGGAAGTGGATATAATTTCATAACCTCTCTCCTCACGATTTCTAAACGCGGCTTCGTGCTCGTTTTTTTATTTTGACACCACCAACACGTCTCGTTGCCCATTTCTAACCTATAATCGAGACTTTTTCGGGTTTTAAAGGAAGTGGATATAATTTCATACCCTCTCTCCTCCCGATTTCTAAACGAGGCTTTGCGCTCGTTTTTTTCGTTTTGACACAACCAACAAGTCTCGTGGCCCATTTCTAACCTATAATCGAGACTTTTTCGGGTTTTAATGGAAGTGGATATAATTTCATACCCTCTCTCCTCCCGATTTCTAAACGAGGCTTCGTGCTCGTTTTTTCGTTTTGACACGACCAACAAGTCCCGTGGCCCATTTCAAACCTATAATCCAGACTTTTTCGTGTTTTAAAGGAAGTGGATATAATTTCATACCCTCTCTCCTCCCGATTTCTAAACGCAGTTTCGTGCTCTTTTTTTCGTTTTGACACCACCAACACGTCTCGTGGCCCATTTCTAACCTATAATCGACACTTTTTCGGGTTTTAAAGGAAGTGGATATAATTTCATACCCTCTCTCCTCCCGATTTCTAAACAAGGCATCGTGCTAGTTTTTTCGTTTTGACACCACCAACAAGTCGTGGGGCCCATTTCTAACCTATAATCCAGACTTTTTCGGGTTTTAAAGGATGTGGATATAATTTCATACCCTCTCTCCTCCCGATTTCTAAACGTGGCTTCGTGCTCGTTTTTTCGTTTTGACACGACCAACAAGTCCCGTGGCCCATTTCAAACCTATAATCCAGACTTTTTCGGGTTTTAAAGTAAGTGGATATAATTTCATACCCTCTCTCCTCCGATTTCTAAACGCGGTTTCGTGCTCTTTTTTTCGTTTTGACACCACCAACACATCTCGTGGCCCATTTCTAACCTATAATTGAGACTTTTTCGGGTTTTAAAGGAAGTTGATATAATTTCATAACCTCTCTCCTCACGATTTCTAAATGCGGATTCGTGCTCGTTTTTTCATTTTGACACCACCAACACGTCTCGTTGCCCATTTCTAACCTATAATCGAGACTTTTTCGGGTTTTAAAGGAAGTGGATATAATTTCATACCCTCTCTCCTCCCGATTTCTAAACGAGGCTTCGCGCTCGTTTTTTCGTTTTGACAAAACCAACACGTCTCGTGGCCCATTTCTAACCTATAATCGAGACTTTTTCGGGTTTTAAAGGAAGTGGATATAATTTCATACCCTCTCTCCTCCCGATTTCTAAACGAGGCTTCGTGCACATTTTTTGGTTTTGACACCACCAACAAGTCCTGTGGCCCATTTCTAAACTATAATCCAGACTTTTTCGGGTTTTAAAAGAAGTGAATATAATTTCATACCCTCTCTCCTCCCGATTTCTAAACGAGGCTTCGTGCTCGTTTTTTCATTTTGACACCACCAACACATCTCGTGGCCCATTTCTAACCTATAATCCAGACTTTTTCGGGTTTTAAAGGAAGTGGATATAATTTCATACCCTCTCTCCTCCCGATTTCTAAACGAGGCATCGTGCTCGTTTTTTCGTTTTGACACAACCAACAAGTCCCGTGGCCCATTTCTAACCTATAATCGTGACTTTTTCAAGTTTTAAAGGAAGTGGATATAATTTCATACCCTCTCTCCTCCCGATTTCTAAACGAGGCTTCGAGCTCGTTTTTTCGTTTTGACACCACCAACAAGTCCCGTGGCCCATTTCAAACCTATAATCCAGACTTTTTCGGGTTTTAAAGGAAGTGGATATAATTTCATACCCTCTCTCCTCCCGATTTCTATACGCGGTTTCGTGCTCTTTTTTTCGTTTTGACACCACCAACACGTCTCGTGGCCCATTTCTAACCAATAATCGATACTTTTTCGGGTTTTAAAGGAAGTGGATATAATTTCATATCCTCTCTCCTCCCGATTTCTAAACGAGGCTTCGCGCTCGTTTTTTCGTTTTGACACCACCAACACGTCCCGTGACCCTTTTCTAACCTATAATCTAGACTTTTCGGGTTTTAAAGGAAGTGGATATAATTTCATACCCTCTCTCCTCCCGATTTCTAAACGAGGCTTCGTGCTCGTTTTTTCGTTTTGACACCACCAACACGTCTCATGGCCCATTTCTAACATATAATCGAGACTTTTTCGGGTTTTAAAGGAAGTGGATATAATTTCATAACCTCTCTCCTCACGATTTCTAAACGCGTTTTCGTGCTCGTTTTTTTATTTTGACACCACCAACACGTCTCGTTGCCCATTTCTAACCTATAATCGAGACTTTTTCGGGTTTTAAAGGAAGTGGATATAATTTCATACCCTCTCTCCTCCCGATTTCTAAACGAGGCTTTGCGCTCGTTTTTTTCGTTTTGACACAACCAACAAGTCTCGTGGCCCATTTCTAACCTATAATCGAGACTTTTTCGGGTTTTAAAGGAAGTGGATATAATTTCATAACCTCTCTCCTCACGATTTCTAAACGTGGCTTCGTGCCGTTTTTTTGTTTTAACACCACCAACACGTCCTGTGGCCCTTTTCAAACCTATAATCTAGACTTTTTCGGGTTTTAAAGGAAGTGGATATAATTTCATACTCTCTCCTCCCGATTTCTAAACGAGACTTCGTGCACATTTTTTGGTTTTGACACCACTAACAAGTCCTGTGGCCCATTTCTAAACTATAATCCAGACTTTTTTGGGTTTTAAAAGAAGTGGATATAATTTCATACCCTCTCTCCTCCCGATTTCTAAACGAGGCTTCGTGCTCGTTTTTTCATTTTGACACCACCAACACATCTCGTGGCCCATTTCTAATATATAATCGAGACTTTTTCGGGTTTTAAAGGAAGTGGATATAATTTTATACCCTCTCTCCTCCCGATTTCTAAACGAGGCTTCGTGCTCGTTTTTTCGTTTTGACACCACCAACAAGTCCCGTGGCCCATTTCAAACCTATAATCCAGACTTTTTCGGGTTTTAAAGGAAGTGGATATAATTTCATACCCTTTCTCCTCCCGATTTCTAAACGCGGTTTCGTGCTCTTTTTTTCGTTTTGACACCACCAACACGTCTCGTGGCCCATTTCTAACCAATAATCGAAACTTTTTCGGGTTTTAAAGGAAGTTGATATAATTTCATAACCTCTCTCCTCACGATTTCTAAATGCGGATTCGTGCTCGTTTTTTCGTTTTGACACCACCAACACGTCTCGTTGCCCATTTCTAACCTATAATCGAGGCTTTTTCGGGTTTTAAAGGAAGTGGATATAATTTCATACCCTCTCTCCTCCCGATTTCAAAACGAGGCTTCGCGCTCGTTTTTTCGTTTTGACAAAACCAACACGTCTCGTGGCCCATTTCTAACCTATAATCGAGACTTTTTCGGGTTTTAAAGGAAGTGGATATAATTTCATACCCTCTCTCCTCCCGATTTCTAAACGAGGCTTCGTGCACATTTTTTGGTTTTGACACCACCAACAAGTCCTGTGGCCCATTTCTAAACTATAATCCAGACTTTTTCGGGTTTTAAAAGAAGTGAATATAATTTCATACCCTCTCTCCTCCCGATTTCTAAACGAGGCTTCGTGCTCGTTTTTTCATTTTGACACCACCAACACATCTCGTGGCCCATTTCTAACCTATAATCGAGACTTTTTCGGGTTTTAAAGGAAGTGGATATAATTTCATACCCTCTCTCCTCCCGATTTCTAAACGAGGCATCGTGCTCGTTTTTTCGTTTTGACACAACCAACAAGTCCCGTGGCCCATTTCTAACCTATAATCGTGACTTTTTCATGTTTTAAAGGAAGTGGATATAATTTCATACCCTCTCTCCTCCCGATTTCTAAACGAGGCTTCGTGCTCGTTTTTTCGTTTTGACACCACCAACAAGTCCCGTGGCCCATTTCAAACCTATAATCCAGACTTTTTCGGGTTTTAAAGGAAGTGGATATAATTTCATACCCTCTCTCCTCCCGATTTCTAAACGCGGTTTCGTGCTCTTTTTTTCGTTTTGACACCACCAACACGTCTCGTGGCCCATTTCTAACCAATAATCGATACTTTTTCGGGTTTTAAAGGAAGTGGATATAATTTCATATCCTCTCTCCTCCCGATTTCTAAACGAGGCTTCGTGCTCGTTTTTTCGTTTTGACACCACCAACGAGTCACGTGGCCCATTTCTAACCTATAATCGAGACATTTTCGGGTTTTAAAGGAAGTGGATATAATTTCATACCCTCTCTCCTCCCGATTTCTAAACGAGGCTTCGCGCTCGTTTTTTCGTTTTGACACCACCAACACGTCCCGTGACCCTTTTCTAACCTATAATCTAGACTTTTCGGGTTTTAAAGGAAGTGGATATAATTTCATACCCTCTCTCCTCCCGATTTCTTAACGAGGCTTCGTGCTCGTTTTTTCGTTTTGACACCACCAACACGTCTCATGGCCCATTTCTAACATATAATCGAGACTTTTTCAGGTTTTAAAGGAAGTGGATATAATTTCATAACCTCTCTCCTCACGATTTCTAAACGCGGCTTCGTGCTCGTTTTTTTATTTTGACACCACCAACACGTTTCGTTGCCCATTTCTAACCTATAATCGAGACTTTTTCGGGTTTTAAAGGAAGTGGATATAATTTCATACCCTCTCTCCTCCCGATTTCTAAACGAGGCTTTGCGCTCGTTTTTTCGTTTTGACACAACCAACAAGTCTCGTGGCCCATTTCTAACCTATAATCGAGACTTTTTCGGGTTTTAAAGGAAGTGGATATAATTTCATAACCTCTCTCCTCCCGATTTCTAAACGCAGTTTCGTGCTCTTTTTTTCGTTTTGACACCACCAACACGTCTCGTGGCCCATTTCTAACCTATAATCGACACTTTTTCGGGTTTTAAAGGAAGTTGATATAATTTCATACCCTCTCTCCTCCCGATTTCTAAACAAGGCATCGTGCTAGTTTTTTCATTTTGACACCACCAACAAGTCGTGGGGCCCATTTCTAACCTATAATCCAGACTTTTTCGGGTTTTAAAGGAAGTGGATATAATTTCATACCCTCTCTCCTCCCGATTTCTAAACGCGGCTTCGTGCTCGTTTTTTCGTTTTGACACGACCAACAAGTCCCGTGGCCCATTTCAAACCTATAATCCAGACTTTTTCGGGTTTTAAAGTAAGTGGATATAAATTCATACCCTCTCTCCTCCCGATTTCTAAACGCGGTTTCGTGCTCTTTTTTTCGTTTTGACACCACCAACACATCTCGTGGCCCATTTCTAACCTATAATCGAGACTTTTTCGGGTTTTAAAGGAAGTGGATATAATTTCATACCCTCTCTCCTCCCGATTTCTAAACGAGGATTTGCGCTCGTTTTTTCGTTTTGACAAAACCAACACGTCTCGTGGCCCATTTCTAACCTATAATCGAGACTTTTTCGGGTTTTAAAGGAAGTGGATATAATTTCATACCCTCTCTCCTCCCGATTTCTAAACGAGGCTTCGTGCACATTTTTTGGTTTTGACACCACCAACAAGTCCTGTGGCCCATTTCTAAACTATAATCCAGACTTTTTCGGGTTTTAAAAGAAGTGAATATAATTTCATACCCTCTCTCCTCCCAATTTCTAAACGAGGCTTCGTGCTCGTTTTTTCATTTTGACACCAACAACACATCTCGTGGCCCATTTCTAACCTCTAATCGAGACTTTTTCGGGTTTTAAAGGAAGTGGATATAATTTCATACCCTCTCTCCTCCCGATTTCTAAACGAGGCATCGTGCTCGTTTTTTCGTTTTGACACAACAAACAAGTCCCGTGGCCCATTTCTAACCTATAATCGAGACTTTTTCAAGTTTTAAAGGAAGTGGATATAATTTCATACCCTCTCTCCTCCCGATTTCTAAACGAGGCTTCGTGCTCGTTTTTTCGTTTTGACACCACCAACAAGTCCCGTGGCCCATTTCAAACCTATAATCCAGACTTTTTCGGGTTTTAAAGGAAGTGGATATAATTTCATACCCTCTCTCCTCCCGATTTCTATACGCGGTTTCGTGCTCTTTTTTTCGTTTTGACACCACCAACACGTCTCGTGGCCCATTTCTAACCAATAATCGATACTTTTTCGGGTTTTAAAGGAAGTGGATATAATTTCATATCCTCTCTCCTCCCGATTTCTAAACGAGGCTTCGCTCTCGTTTTTTCGTTTTGACACCACCAACACGTCCCGTGACCCTTTTCTAACCTATAATCTAGACTTTTCGGGTTTTAAAGGAAGTGGATATAATTTCATACCCTCTCTCCTCCCGATTTCTAAACGAGGCTTCGTGCTCGTTTTTTCGTTTTGACACCACCAACACGTCTCATGGCCCATTTCTAACATATAATCGAGACTTTTTCGGGTTTTAAAGGAAGTGGATATAATTTCATAACCTCTCTCCTCACGATTTCTAAACGCGGCTTCGTGCTCGTTTTTTTATTTTGACACCACCAACACGTCTCGTTGCCCATTTCTAACCTATAATCGAGACTTTTTCGGGTTTTAAAGGAAGTTGATATAATTTCATACCCTCTCTCCTCTCGATTTCTAAACGAGGCTTTGCGCTCGTTTTTTTCGTTTTGACACAACCAACAAGTCTCGGGGCCCATTTCTAACCTATAATCGAGACTTTTTCGGGTTTTAAAGGAAGTGGATATAATTTCATAACCTCTCTCCTCATGATTTCTAAACGAGGCTTCGTGCCGTTTTTTTGTTTTAACACCACCAACACGTCCTGTGGCCCTTTTCAAACCTATAATCTAGACTTTTTCGGGTTTTAAAGGAAGTGAATATAATTTCATACTCTCTCCTCCCGATTTCTAAACGCGGTTTCGTGCTCTTTTTTTCGTTTTGACACCACCAACACATCTCGTGGCCCATTTCTAACCTATAATCGAGACTTTTTCGGGTTTTAAAGGAAGTTGATATAATTTCATAACCTCTCTCCTCACGATTTCTAAATGCGGATTCGTGCTCGTTTTTTCGTTTTGACACCACCAAAACGTCTCGTTGCCCATTTCTAACCTATAATCGAGACTTTTTCGGGTTTTAAAGGAAGTGGATATAATTTCATACCCTCTCTCCTCCCGATTTCTAAACGAGGCTTTGCGCTCGTTTTTTCGTTTTGACACAACCAACAAGTCTCGTGGCCCATTTCTAACCTATAATCGAGACCTTTTCGGGTTTTAAAGGAAGTGGATATAATTTCATAACCTCTCTCCTCCCGATTTCTAAACGCAGTTTCGTGCTCTTTTTTTCGTTTTGACACCACCAACACGTCTCGTGGCCCATTTCTAACCTATAATCGACACTTTTTCGGGTTTTAAAGGAAGTTGATATAATTTCATACCCTCTCTCCTCCCGATTTCTAAACAAGGCATCGTGCTAGTTTTTTCATTTTGACACCACCAACAAGTCGTGTGGCCCATTTCTAACCTATAATCCAGACTTTTTCGGGTTTTAAAGGAAGTGGATATAATTTCATAACCTCTCTCCTCACGATTTCTAAACGAGGCTTCGTGCCGTTTTTTTGTTTTAACACCACCAACACGTCCTGTGGCCCTTTTCAAACCTATAATCTAGACTTTTTCGGGTTTTAAAGGAAGTGGATATAATTTCATACTCTCTCCTCCCGATTTCTAAACGCGGTTTCGTGCTCTTTTTTTCGTTTTGACACCACCAACACATCTCGTGGCCCATTTCTAACCTATAATCGAGACTTTTTCGGGTTTTAAAGGAAGTTGATATAATTTCATAACCTCTCTCCTCACGATTTCTAAATGCGGATTCGTGCTCGTTTTTTCGTTTTGACACCACCAACACGTCTCGTTGCCCATTTCTAACCTATAATCGAGACTTTTTCGGGTTTTAAAGGAAGTGGATATAATTTCATACCCTCTCTCCTCCCGATTTCTAAACGAGGATTCGCGCTCGTTTTTTCGTTTTGACAAAACCAACACGTCTCGTGGCCCATTTCTAACCTATAATCGAGACTTTTTCGGGTTTTAAAGGAAGTGGATATAATTTCATACCCTCTCTCCTCCCGATTTCTAAACGAGGCTTCGTGCACATTTTTTGGTTTTGACACCACCAACAAGTCCTGTGGCCCATTTCTAAACTATAATCCAGACTTTTTCGGGTTTTAAAAGAAGTGAATATAATTTCATTCCCTCTCTCCTCCCGATTTCTAAACGAGGCTTCGTGCTCGTTTTTTCATTTTGACACCACCAACACATCTCGTGGCCCATTTCTAACCTATAATCGAGACTTTTTCGGGTTTTAAAGGAAGTGGATATAATTTCATACCCTCTCTCCTCCCGATTTCTAAACGAGGCATCGTGCTCGTTTTTTCGTTTTGACACAACCAACAAGTCCCGTGGCCCATTTCTAACCTATAATCGAGACTTTTTCAAGTTTTAAAGGAAGTGGATATAATTTCATACCCTCTCTCCTCCCGATTTCTAAACGCGGCTTCGTGCTCATTTTTTCGTTTTGACACCACCAACAAGTCCCGTGGCCCATTTCAAACCTATAATCCAGACTTTTTCGGGTTTTAAAGGAAGTGGATATAATTTCATACCCTCTCTCCTCCCGATTTCTATACGCGGTTTCGTGCTCTTTTTTTCGTTTTGACACCACCAACACGTCTCGTGGCCCATTTCTAATCAATAATCGATACTTTTTCGGGTTTTAAAGGAAGTGGATATAATTTCATATCCTTTCTCCTCCCGATTTCTAAACGAGGCTTCGTGCTCGTTTTTTCGTTTTGACACCACCAACGAGTCACGTGGCCCATTTCTAACCTATAATCGAGACATATTCGGGTTTTAAAGGAAGTGGATATAATTTCATACCCTCTCTCCTCCCGATTTCTAAACGAGGCTTCGCGCTCGTTTTTTCGTTTTGACACAACCAACACGTCTCGTGGCCCATTTCTAACCTATAATCGAGACTTTTTCGGGTTTTAATGGAAGTGGATATAATTTCATACCCTCTCTCCTCCCGATTTCTAAACGAGGCTTCGTGCTCGTTTTTTCGTTTTGACACGACCAACAAGTCCCGTGGCCCATTTCAAACCTATAATCCAGACTTTTTCGTGTTTTAAAGGAAGTGGATATAATTTCATACCCTCTCTCCTCCCGATTTCTAAACGCAGTTTCGTGCTCTTTTTTTCGTTTTGACACCACCAACACGTTTCGTGGCCCATTTCTAACCTATAATCGACACTTTCTCGGGTTTTAAAGGAAGTGGATATAATTTCATACCCTCTCTCCTCCCGATTTCTAAACAAGGCATCGTGCTAGTTTTTTCGTTTTGACACCACCAACAAGTCGTGGGGCCCATTTCTAACCTATAATCCAGACTTTTTCGGGTTTTAAAGGAAGTGGATATAATTTCATACCCTCTCTCCTCCCGATTTCTAAACGTGGCTTCGTGCTCGTTTTTTCATTTTGACACGACCAACAAGTCCCGTGGCCCATTTCAAACCTATAATCTAGACTTTTTCGGGTTTTAAAGTAAGTGGATATAATTTCATACCCTCTCTCCTCCGATTTCTAAACGCGGTTTCGTGCTCTTTTTTTCGTTTTGACTCCACCAACACATCTCGTGGCCCATTTCTAACCTATAATCGAGACTTTTTCGGGTTTTAAAGGAAGTTGATATAATTTCATAACCTCTCTCCTCACGATTTCTACATGCGGATTCGTGCTCGTTTTTTCGTTTTGACACCACCAACACGTCTCGTTGCCCATTTCTAACCTATAATCGAGACTTTTTCGGGTTTTAAAGGAAGTGGATATAATTTCATACCCTCTCTCCTCCCGATTTCTAAACGAGGCTTCGCGCTCGTTTTTTCGTTTTGACAAAACCAACACGTCTCGTGGCCCATTTCTAACCTATAATCGAGACTTTTTCGGGTTTTAAAGGAAGTGGATATAATTTCATACCCTCTCTCCTCCCGATTTCTAAACGAGGCTTCGTGCACATTTTTTGGTTTTGACACCACCAACAAGTCCTGTGGCCCATTTCTAAACTATAATCCAGACTTTTTCGGGTTTTAAAAGAAGTGAATATAATTTCATACCCTCTCTCCCCCCGATTTCTAAACGAGGCTTCGTGCTCGTTTTTTCATTTTGACACCACCAACACATCTCGTGGCCCATTTCTAACCTATAATCGAGACTTTTTCGGGTTTTAAAGGAAGTGGATATAATTTTATACCCTCTCTCCTCCCGATTTCTAAACGAGGCATCGTGCTCGTTTTTTCGTTTTGACACAACCAACAAGTCCCGTGGCCCATTTCTAACCTATAATCGTGACTTTTTCAAGTTTTAAAGGAAGTGGATATAATTTCATACCCTCTCTCCTCCCGATTTCTAAACGAGGCTTCGTGCTCGTTTTTTCGTTTTGACACCACCAACAAGTCCCGTGGCCCATTTCAAACCTATAATCCAGACTTTTTCGGGTTTTAAAGGAAGTGGATATAATTTCATACCCTCTCTCCTCCCGATTTCTAAACGCGGTTTCGTGCTCTTTTTTTCGTTTTGACACCACCAACACGTCTCGTGGCCCATTTCTAACCAATAATCGATACTTTTTCGGGTTTTAAAGGAAGTGGATATAATTTCATATCCTCTCTCCTCCCGATTTCTAAACCAGGCTTCGCGCTCGTTTTTTCGTTTTGACACCACCAACACGTCTCGTGGCCCATTTCTAACCTATAATCGAGACTTTTTCGGGTTTTAAAGGAAGTGGATATAATTTCATACCCTCTCTCCTCCCGATTTCTAAACGCGGCTTCGTGCTCATTTTTTTATTTTGACACCACCAACACGTCTCGTTGCCCATTTCTAACCTATAATCGAGACTTTTTCGGGTTTTAAAGGAAGTGGATATAATTTCATACCCTCTCTCCTCCCGATTTCTAAACGAGGCTTTGCGCTCGTTTTTTTCGTTTTGACACAACCAACAAGTCTCGTGGCCCATTTCTAACCTATAATCGAGACTTTTTCGGGTTTTAAAGGAAGTGGATATAATTTCATAACCTCTCTCCTCACGATTTCTAAACGAGGCTTCGTGCCGTTTTTTTGTTTTAACACCACCAACACGTCCTGTGGCCCTTTTCAAACCTATAATCTAGACTTTTTCGGGTTTTAAAGGAAGTGGATATAATTTCATACTCTCTCCTCCCGATTTCTAAACGAGGCTTCGTGCACATTTTTTGGTTTTGACACCACCAACAAGTCCTGTGGCCCATTTCTAAACTATAATCCAGACTTTTTCGGGTTTTAAAAGAAGTGGATATAATTTCATACCCTCTCTCCTCCCGATTTCTAAACGAGGCTTCGTGCTCGTTTTTTCATTTTGACACCACCAACACATCTCGTGGCCCATTTCTAATATATAATCGAGACTTTTTCGGGTTTTAAAGGAAGTGGATATAATTTCATACCCTCTCTCCTCCCGATTTCTAAACGAGGCATCGTGCTCGTTTTTTCGTTTTGACACGACCAACAAGTCCCGTGGCCCATTTCTAACCTATAATCGAGACTTTTTCAAGTTTTAAAGGAAGTGGATATAATTTCATACCCTCTCTCCTCCCGATTTCTAAACGAGGCTTCGTGCTCGTTTTTTCGTTTTGACACCACCAACAAGTCCCGTGGCCCATTTCAAACCTATAATCGAGACTTTTTCGGGTTTTAAAGGAAGTGGATATAATTTCATACCCTTTCTCCTCCCGATTTCTAAACGCGGTTTCGTGCTCTTTTTTTCGTTTTGACACCACCAACGCGTCTCGTGGCCCATTTCTAACCAATAATCGATACTTTTTCGGGTTTTAAAGGACGTGGATATAATTTCATAACCTCTCTCCTCACGATTTCTAAACGCGGCTTCGCGCTCGTTTTTTTATTTTGACACCACCAACACGTCTCGTTGCCCATTTCTAACCTATAATCGAGACTTTTTCGGGTTTTAAAGGAAGTGGATATAATTTCATACCCTCTCTCCTCCCGATTTCTAAACGAGGCTTTGCGCTCGTTTTTTCGTTTTGACAGAACCAACCAGTCTCGTGGCCCATTTCTAACCTATAATCGAGACTTTTTCGGGTTTTAAAGGAAGTGGATATAATTTCATACCCTCTCTCCTCCCGATTTCTAAACGAGGCTTCGAGCTCCTTTTTTCGTTTTGACACCACCAACAAGTCCTGTGGCCCATTTCTAACCTATAATCCAGACTTTTTCGGGTTTTAAAGGAAGTGGATGTAATTTCATACCCTCTCTCCTCCCGATTTCTAAACAAGGCTTCGTGCTCGTTTTTTCGTTTTGACACCACCAACACATCTCGTGGCCCATTTCTAACCTATAATCGAGACTTTTTCGGGTTTTAAAGGAAGTGGATGTAATTTCATACCCTCTCTCCTCCCGATTTCTAAACGAGGCTTCGTGCTCGTTTTTTCGTTTTGACACCACAAACAAGTCCCGTGGCCCATTTCTTACCTATAATCCAGACTTTTTCGGGTTTTAAAGTAAGTGGATATAATTTCATACCCTCTCTCCTCCCGATTTCTAAACGCGGTTTCGTGCTCTTTTTTTCGTTTTGACACCACCAACACATCTCGTGGCCCATTTCTAACCTATAATCGAGACTTTTTCGGGTTTTAAAGGAAGTTCATATAATTTCATAACCTCTCTCCTCACGATTTCTAAATGCGGATTCGTGCTCGTTTTTTCGTTTTGACACCACCAACACGTCTCGTTGCCCATTTCTAACCTATAATCGAGACTTTTTCGGGTTTTAAAGGAAGTGGATATAATTTCATACCCTCTCTCCTCCCGATTTCTAAACGAGGCTTCGCGCTCGTTTTTTCGTTTTGACAAAACCAACACCTCTCGTGGCCCATTTCTAACCTATAATCGAGACTTTTTCGGGTTTTAAAGGAAGTGGATATAATTTCATACCCTCTCTCCTCCCGATTTCTAAACGAGGCTTCGTGCACATTTTTTGGTTTTGACACCACCAACAAGTCCTGTGGCCCATTTCTAAACTATAATCCAGACTTTTTCGGGTTTTAAAAGAAGTAAATATAATTTAATACCCTCTCTCCTCCCGATTTCTAAACGAGGCTTCGTGCTCGTTTTTTCATTTTGACACCACCAACACATCTCGTGGCCCATTTCTAACCTATAATCGAGACTTTTTCGGGTTTTAAAGGAAGTGGATATAATTTCATACCCTCTCTCCTCCCGATTTCTAAACGAGGCATCGTGCTCGTTTTTTCGTTTTGACACAACCAACAAGTCCCGTGGCCCATTTCTAACCTATAATCGTGACTTTTTCAAGTTTTAAAGGAAGTGATTATAATTTCATACCCTCTCTCCTCCCGATTTCTAAACGTGGCTTCGTGCTCGTTTTTTCGTTTGGACACCACCAACAAGTCCCGTGGCCCATTTCTAACCTATAATCGAGACTTTTTCGGGTTTTAAAGGAAGTGGATATAATTTCATACCCTCTCTCCTCCCGATTTCTAAACGCGGTTTCGTGCTCTTTTTTTCGTTTTGACACCACCAACACGTCTCGTGGCCCATTTCTAACCAATAATCGATACTTTTTCGGGTTTTAAAGGAAGTGGATATAATTTCATATCCTCTCTCCTCCCGATTTCTAAACGAGGCTTCGTGCTCGTTTTTTCGTTTTGACACCACCAACGAGTCACGTGGCCCATTTCTAACCTACAATCGAGACATTTTCGGGTTTTAAAGGAAGTGGATATAATTTCATACCCTCTCTCCTCCCGATTTCTAAACGAGGCTTCGCGCTCGTTTTTTCGTTTTGACACCACCAACACGTCCCGTGACCCTTTTCTAACCTATAATCTAGACTTTTCGGGTTTTAAAGGAAGTGGATATAATTTCATACCCTCTCTCCTCCCGATTTCTTAACGAGGCTTCGTGCTCGTTTTGTAGTTTTGACACCACCAACACGTCTCATGGCCCATTTCTAACATATAATCGAGACTTTTTCGGGTTTTAAAGGAAGAGGATATAATTTCATAACCTCTCTCCTCACGATTTCTAAACGCGGCTTCGTGCTCGTTTTTTTATTTTGACACCACCAACACGTTTCGTTGCCCATTTCTAACCTATAATCGAGACTTTTTCGGGTTTTAAAGGAAGTGGATATAATTTCATACCCTCTCTCCTCCCGATTTTTAAACGAGGCTTTGCGCTCGTTTTTTCGTTTTGACACAACCAACAAGTCTCGTGGCCCATTTCTAACCTATAATCGAGACTTTTTCGGGTTTTAAAGGAAATGGATATAATTTCATAACCTCTCTCCTCCCGATTTCTAAACGCAGTTTCGTGCTCTTTTTTTCGTTTTGAAACCACCAACACGTCTCGTGGCCCATTTCTAACCTATAATCGACACTTTTTCGGGTTTTAACGGAAGTGGATATAATTTCATACCCTCTCTCCTCCCGATTTCTAAACGTGGCTTCGTGCTCGTTTTTTCGTTTTGACACGACCAACAAGTCCCGTGGCCCATTTCAAACCTATAATCCAGACTTTTTCGGGTTTTAAAGTAAGTGGATATAATTTCATACCCTCTCTCCTCCCGATTTCTAAACGCGGTTTCGTGCTCTTTTTTTCGTTTTGACACCACCAACACATCTCGTGGCCCATTTCTAACCTATAATCGAGACTTTTTCGGGTTTTATAGGAAGTTGATATAATTTCATAACCTCTCTCCTCACGATTTCTAAATGCGGATTCGTGCTCGTTTTTTCGTTTTGACACCACCAACACGTCTCGTTGCCCATTTCTAACCTATAATCGAGACTTTTTCGGGTTTTAAAGGAAGTGGATATAATTTCATACCCTCTCTCCTCCCGATTTCTAAACGAGGATTCGGGCTCGTTTTTTCGTTTTGACAAAACCAACACGTCTCGTGGCCCATTTCTAACCTATAATCGAGACTTTTTCGGGTTTTAAAGGAAGTGGATATAATTTCATACCCTCTCTCCTCCCGATTTCTAAACGAGGCTTCGTGCACATTTTTTGGTTTTGACACCACCAACAAGTCCTGTGGCCCATTTCTAAACTATAATCCAGACTTTTTCGGGTTTTAAAAGAAGTGAATATAATTTCATACCCTCTCTCCTGCCGATTTCTAAACGAGGCTTCGTGCTCGTTTTTTCGTTTTGACACCACCAACAAGTCCCGTGGCCCATTTCAAACCTATAATCCAGACTTTTTCGGGTTTTAAAGGAAGTGGATATAATTTCATACCCTCTCTCCTCCCGATTTCTAAACGCGGTTTCGTGCTCTTTTTTTCGTTTTGACACCACCAACACATCTCGTGGCCCATTTCTAACCAATAATCGATACTTTTTCGGGTTTTAAAGGAAGTGGATATAATTTCATATCCTCTCTCCTCCCGATTTCTAAACGAGGCTTCGTGCTCGTTTTTTCGTTTTGACACCACCAACGAGTCACGTGGCCCATTTCTAACCTACAATCGAGACATTTTCGGGTTTTAAAGGAAGTGGATATAATTTCATACCCTCTCTCCTCCCGATTTCTAAACGAGGCTTCGCGCTCGTTTTTTCGTTTTGACACCACCAACACGTCCCGTGACCCTTTTCTAACCTATAATCTAGACTTTTCGGGTTTTAAAGGAAGTGGATATAATTTCATACCCTCTCTCCTCCCGATTTCTTAACGAGGCTTCGTGCTCGTTTTGTAGTTTTGACACCACCAACACGTCTCATGGCCCATTTCTAACATATAATCGAGACTTTTTCGGGTTTTAAAGGAAGAGGATATAATTTCATAACCTCTCTCCTCACGATTTCTAAACGCGGCTTCGTGCTCGTTTTTTTATTTTGACACCACCAACACGTTTCGTTGCCCATTTCTAACCTATAATCGAGACTTTTTCGGGTTTTAAAGGAAGTGGATATAATTTCATACCCTCTCTCCTCCCGATTTTTAAACGAGGCTTTGCGCTCGTTTTTTCGTTTTGACACAACCAACAAGTCTCGTGGCCCATTTCTAACCTATAATCGAGACTTTTTCGGGTTTTAAAGGAAATGGATATAATTTCATAACCTCTCTCCTCCCGATTTCTAAACGCAGTTTCGTGCTCTTTTTTTCGTTTTGACACCACCAACACGTCTCGTGGCCCATTTCTAACCTATAATCGACACTTTTTCGGGTTTTAACGGAAGTGGATATAATTTCATACCCTCTCTCCTCCCGATTTCTAAACGTGGCTTCGTGCTCGTTTTTTCGTTTTGACACGACCAACAAGTCCCGTGGCCCATTTCAAACCTATAATCCAGACTTTTTCGGGTTTTAAAGTAAGTGGATATAATTTCATACCCTCTCTCCTCCCGATTTCTAAACGCGGTTTCGTGCTCTTTTTTTCGTTTTGACACCACCAACACATCTCGTGGCCCATTTCTAACCTATAATCGAGACTTTTTCGGGTTTTATAGGAAGTTGATATAATTTCATAACCTCTCTCCTCACGATTTCTAAATGCGGATTCGTGCTCGTTTTTTCGTTTTGACACCACCAACACGTCTCGTTGCCCATTTCTAACCTATAATCGAGACTTTTTCGGGTTTTAAAGGAAGTGGATATAATTTCATACCCTCTCTCCTCCCGATTTCTAAACGAGGATTCGGGCTCGTTTTTTCGTTTTGACAAAACCAACACGTCTCGTGGCCCATTTCTAACCTATAATCGAGACTTTTTCGGGTTTTAAAGGAAGTGGATATAATTTCATACCCTCTCTCCTCCCGATTTCTAAACGAGGCTTCGTGCACATTTTTTGGTTTTGACACCACCAACAAGTCCTGTGGCCCATTTCTAAACTATAATCCAGACTTTTTCGGGTTTTAAAAGAAGTGAATATAATTTCATACCCTCTCTCCTGCCGATTTCTAAACGAGGCTTCGTGCTCGTTTTTTCGTTTTGACACCACCAACAAGTCCCGTGGCCCATTTCAAACCTATAATCCAGACTTTTTCGGGTTTTAAAGGAAGTGGATATAATTTCATACCCTCTCTCCTCCCGATTTCTAAACGCGGTTTCGTGCTCTTTTTTTCGTTTTGACACCACCAACACATCTCGTGGCCCATTTCTAACCTATAATCGAGACTTTTTCGGGTTTTAAAGGAAGTTGATATAATTTCATAACCTCTCTCCTCACGATTTCTAAATGCGGATTCGTGCTCGTTTTTTCGTTTTGACACCACCAACACGTCCCGTGACCCTTTTCTAACCTATAATCTAGACTTTTCGGGTTTTAAAGGAAGTGGATATAATTTCATACCCTCTCTCCTCCCGATTTCTTAACGAGGCTTCGTGCTCGTTTTTTCGTTTTGACACCACCAACACGTCTCATGGCCCATTTCTAACATATAATCGAGACTTTTTCGGGTTTTAAAGGAAGTGGATATAATTTCATAACCTCTCTCCTCACGATTTCTAAACGCGGCTTCGTGCTCGTTTTTTTATTTTGACACCACCAACACGTCTCGTTGCCCATTTCTAACCTATAATCGAGACTTTTTCGGGTTTTAAAGGAAGTGGATATAATATCATACCCTCTCTCCTCCCGATTTCTAAACGAGGCTTTGCGCTCGTTTTTTAGTTTTGACACAACCAACAAGTCTCGTGGCCCATTTCTAACCTATAATCGAGACTTTTTCGGGTTTTAAAGGAAGTGGATATAATTTCATACCCTCTCTCCTCCCGATTTCTAAACGAGGTTTCGTGCTCGTTTTTTCATTTTCACACCACCAACAAGTCCCGTGGCTCATTTCTAACCTATAATCGAGACTTTTTCGGGTTTTAAAGGAAGTGCATATAATATCATACCCTCTATCCTCCCGATTTCTACACGAGGCTTCGTGCCGTTTTTTCGTTTTAACACCACCAACACGTCCCGTGGCCCTTTTCAAACCTATAAATTAGACTTTTTCGGGTTTTAAAGGAAGTGGATATAATTTCATAACCTCTCTCCTCCCGATTTCTAAACGCAGTTTCGTGCTCTTTTTTTCGTTTTGACACCACCAACACGTCTCGTGGCCCATTTCTAACCTATAATCGACACTTTTTCGGGTTTTAACGGAAGTGGATATAATTTCATACCCTCTCTCCTCCCGATTTCTAAACGTGGCTTCGTGCTCGTTTTTTCGTTTTGACACGACCAACAAGTCCCGTGGCCCATTTCAAACCTATAATCCAGACTTTTTCGGGTTTTAAAGTAAGTGGATATAATTTCATACCCTCTCTCCTCCCGATTTCTAAACGCGGTTTCGTGCACTTTTTTTCGTTTTGACACCACCAACACATCTCGTGGCCCATTTCTAACCTATAATCGAGACTTTTTCGGGTTTTATAGGAAGTTGATATAATTTCATAACCTCTCTCCTCACGATTTCTAAATGCGGATTCGTGCTCGTTTTTTCGTTTTGACACCACCAACACGTCTCGTTGCCCATTTCTAACCTATAATCGAGACTTTTTCGGGTTTTAAAGGAAGTGGATATAATTTCATACCCTCTCTCCTCCCGATTTCTAAACGAGGATTCGCGCTCGTTTTTTCGTTTTGACAAAACCAACACGTCTCGTGGCCCATTTCTAACCTATAATCGAGACTTTTTCGGGTTTTAAAGGAAGTGGATATAATTTCATACCCTCTCTCCTCCCGATTTCTAAACGAGGCTTCGTGCACATTTTTTGGTTTTGACACCACCAACAAGTCCTGTGGCCCATTTCTAAACTATAATCCAGACTTTTTCGGGTTTTAAAAGAAGTGAATATAATTTCATACCCTCTCTCCTGCCGATTTCTAAACAAGGCTTCGTGCTCGTTTTTTCGTTTTGACACCACCAACAAGTCCCGTGGCCCATTTCAAACCTATAATCCAGACTTTTTCGGGTTTTATAGGAAGTGGATATAATTTCATACCCTCTCTCCTCCCGATTTCTAAACGCGGTTTCGTGCTCTTTTTTTCGTTTTGACACCACCAACACATCTCGTGGCCCATTTCTAACCTATAATCGAGACTTTTTCAGGTTTTAAAGGAAGTTGATATAATTTCATAACCTCTCTCCTCACGATTTCTAAACGAGGGTTCGTGCACATTTTTTGGTTTTGACACCACCAACAAGTCCTGTGGCCCATTTCTAAACTATAATCCAGACTTTTTCGGGTTTTAAAAGAAGTGAATATAATTTCATACCCTCTCTCCTGCCGATTTCTAAACGAGGCTTCGTGCTCGTTTTTTAGTTTTGACACCACCAACAAGTCCTGTGGCCCATTTCTAAACTATAATCCAGACTTTTTCGGGTTTTAAAAGAAGTGGATATAATTTCATACCCTCTCTCCTCCCGATTTCTAAACGAGGCTTCGTGCTCGTTTTTTCATTTTGACACCACCAACACATCTCGTGGCCCATTTCTAATATATAATCGAGACTTTTTCGGGTTTTAAAGGAAGTGGATATAATTTCATACCCTCTCTCCTCCCGATTTCTAAACGAGGCATCGTGCTCGTTTTTTCGTTTTGACACGACCAACAAGTCCCGTGGCCCATTTCTAACCTATAATCGAGACTTTTTCAAGTTTTAAAGGAAGTGGATATAATTTCATACCCTCTCTCCTCCCGATTTCTAAACGAGGCTTCGTGCTCGTTTTTTCGTTTTGACACCACCAACAAGTCCCGTGGCCCATTTCAAACCTATAATCCAGACTTTTTCGGGTTTTAAAGGAAGTGGATATAATTTCATACCCTCTCTCCTCCCGATTTCTAAACGCGGTTTCGTGCTCTTTTTTTCGTTTTGACACCACCAACACGTCTCGTGGCCCATTTCTAACCAATAATCGATACTTTTTCCGGTTTTAAAGGACGTGGATATAATTTCATAACCTCTCTCCTCACGATTTCTAAACGCGGCTTCGTGCTCGTTTTTTTATTTTGACACCACCAACACGTCTCGTTGCCCATTTCTAACCTATAATCGAGACTTTTTCGGGTTTTAAAGGAAGTGGATATAATTTCATACCCTCTCTCCTCCCGATTTCTAAACGAGGCTTTGCACTCGTTTTTTCGTTTTGACACAACCAACAAGTCTCGTGGCCCATTTCTAACCTATAATCGAGACTTTTTCGGGTTTTAAAGGAAGTGGATATAATTTCATAACCTCTCTCCTCCCGATTTCTAAACGCAGTTTCGTGCTCTTTTTTTCGTTTTGACACCACCAACACGTCTCGTGGCCCATTTCTAACCTATAATCGACACTTTTTCGGGTTTTAACGGAAGTGGATATAATTTCATACCCTCTCTCCTCCCGATTTCTAAACGAGGCTTCGAGCTCATTTTTTCGTTTTGACACCACCAACAAGTCCTGTGGCCCATTTCTAACCTATAATCCAGACTTTTTCGGGTTTTAAAGGAAGTGGATGTAATTTCATACCCTCTCTCCTCCCGATTTCTAAACAAGGCTTCGTGCTCGTTTTTTCGTTTTAACACCACCAACACATCTCGTGGCCCATTTCTAACCTATAATCGAGACTTTTTCGGGTTTTAAAGGAAGTGGATGTAATTTCATACCCTCTCTCCTCCCGATTTCTAAACGAGGCTTCGTGCTCGTTTTTTCGTTTTGACACCACGAACAAGTCCCGTGGCCCATTTCTAACCTATAATCCAGACTTTTTCGGGTTTTAAAGGAAGTAGATATAATTTCATACCCTCTCTCCTCCCGATTTCTAAACGCGGCTTCGTGCTCTTTTTTTCGTTTTGACACGACCAACACGTCTCGTGGCCCATTTCTAACCTATAATCGAGACTTTTTCGAATTTTCAAGGAAGTAGATATAATTTCATACCCTCTCTATCCCGATTTCTAAACGAGGCATCGTGCTCGTTTTTTCGTTTTCACACCACCAACAAGTCCCGTGGCCCATTTCTAACCTATAATCGAGACTTCTTAAGGTTTTAAAGGAAGTGGATATAATTTCATACCCTCTCTCCTCCCGATTTCTAAACGAGGCTTCGTGCTCGTTTTTTCGTTTTGACACCACCAACAAGTCCCGTGGCCCATTTCAAACCTATAATCCAGACTTTTTCGGGTTTTAAAGGAAGTGGATATAATTTCACACCCTCTCTCCTCCCGATTTCTACACGAGGCTTCGTGCCGTTTTTTCGTTTTAACACCACCAACACATCCCGTGGCCCTTTTCAAACCTATAATCTAGACTTTTTCGGGTTCTAAAGGAAGTGGATATAATTTCATACCCTCTCTCCTCCCGATTTCTTAACGAGGCTTCGTGCTCGTTTTTTCGTTTTGACACCACCAACACGTCTCATGGCCCATTTGTAACATATAATCGAGACTTTTTCGGGTTTTAAAGGAAGTGGATATAATTTCATAACCTCTCTCCTCACGATTTCTAAACGCGGCTTCGTGCTCATTTTTTCATTTTGACACCACCAACACGTCTCGTTGCCCATTTCTAACCTATAATCGAGACTTTTTCGGGTTTTAAAGGAAGTGGATATAATTTCATACCCTCTCTCCTCCCGATTTCTAAACGAG
This sequence comes from Thalia dealbata, assembly GCA_030544415.1. Classification (NCBI taxonomy): domain Eukaryota; kingdom Viridiplantae; phylum Streptophyta; class Magnoliopsida; order Zingiberales; family Marantaceae; genus Thalia; species Thalia dealbata. The sequence continues at coordinate 11,548,947 of CM060458.1, read as the reverse complement.
GCTTCGCGCTCGTTTTTTCGTTTTGACACAACCAACACGTCTCGTGGCCCATTTCTAACCTATAATCGAGACTTTTTCGGGTTTTAATGGAAGTGGATATAATTTCATACCCTCTCTCCTCCCGATTTCTAAACGAGGCTTCATGCTCGTTTTTTCGTTTTGACACGACCAACAAGTCCCGTGGCCCATTTCAAACCTATAATCCAGACTTTTTCGGGTTTTAAAGGAAGTGGATATAATTTCATACCCTCTCTCCTCCCGATTTCTAAACGCGGTTTCGTGCTCTTTTTTTCGTTTTGACACCACCAACACGTCTCGTGGCCCATTTCTAACCTATAATCGATACTTTTTCGGGTTTTAAAGGAAGTGGATATAATTTCATACCCTCTCTCCTCCCGATTTATAAACAAGGCATCGTGCTCGTTTTTTCGTTTTGACACCACCAACAAGTCGTGGGGCCCATTTCTAACCTATAATCCAGACTTTTTCGGGTTTTAAAGGAAGTGGATATAATTTCATACCCTCTCTCCTCCCGATTTCTAAACGAGGCTTCGTGCTCGTTTTTTCATTTTGACACAACCAACAAGTCCCGTGGCCCATTTCAAACCTATAATCCAGACTTTTTCGGGTTTTAAAGGAAGTGGATATAATTTCATACCCTCTCTCCTCCCGATTTCTAAACGCGGTTTCGTGCTCTTTCTTTCGTTTTGACACCACCAACACATCTCGTGGCCCATTTCTAACCTATAATCGAGACTTTTTCGGGTTTTAAAGGAAGTTGATATAATTTCATAACCTCTCTCCTCACGATTTCTAAATGCGAATTCGTGCTCGTTTTTTCGTTTTGACACCACCAACACGTCTCGTTGCCCATTTCTAACCTATAATCGAGACTTTTTCGGGTTTTAAAGGAAGTGGATATAATTTCATACCCTCTCTCCTCCCGATTTCTAAACGAGGCTTCGCGCTCGTTTTTTCGTTTTGACAAAACCAACACGTCTCGTGGCCCATTTCTAACCTATAATCGAGACTTTTTCGGGTTTTAAAGGAAGTGGATATAATTTCAAACCCTCTCTCCTCCCGATTTCTAAACGAGGGTTCGTGCACATTTTTTGGTTTTGACACCACCAACAAGTCCTGTGGCCCATTTCTAAACTATAATCTAGACTTTTTCGGGTTTTAAAAGAAGTGGATATAATTTCATACCCTCTCTCCTCCCGATTTCTTAACGAGGCTTCGTGCTCGTTTTTTCATTTTGACACCACCAACACATCTCGTGGCCCATTTCTAACCTATAATCGAGACTTTTTCGGGTTTTAAAGGAAGTGGATATAATTTCATACCCTCTCTCCTCCCGATTTCTAAACGAGGCATCGTGCTCGTTTTTTCGTTTTGACACAACCAACAAGTCCCGTGGCCCATTTCTAACCTATAATCGAGACTTTTTCAAGTTTTAAAGGAAGTGGATATAATTTCATACCCTCTCTCCTCCCGATTTCTAAACGAGTCTTCGTGCTCGTTTTTTCATTTTGACACCACCAACAAGTCCCGTGGCCCATTTCAAACCTATAATCCAGACTTTTTCGGGTTTTAAAGGAAGTGGATATAATTTCATACCCTCTCTCCTCCCGATTTCTAAACACGGTTTCGTGCTCTTTTTTTAGTTTTGACACCACCAACACGTCTCGTGGCCCATTTCTAACCAATAATCGATACTTTTTCGGGTTTTAAAGGAAGTGGATATAATTTCATATCCTCTCTCCTCCCGATTTCTAAACGAGGCTTCGTGCTCGTTTTTTCGTTTTGACACGACCAACAAGTCCCGTGGCCCATTTCTAACCTATAATCGAGACTTTTTCAAGTTTTAAAGGAAGTGGATATAATTTCATACCCTCTCTCCTCCCGATTTCTAAACGAGGCTTCGTGCTCGTTTTTTCGTTTTGACACCACCAACAAGTCCCGTGGCCCATTTCAAACCTATAATCCAGACTTTTTCGGGTTTTAAAGGAAGTGGATATAATTTCATACCCTCTCTCCTCCCGATTTCTAAACGCGGTTTCGTGCTCTTTTTTTCGTTTTGACACCACCAACACGTCTCGTGGCCCATTTCTAACCAATAATCGATACTTTTTCCGGTTTTAAAGGACGTGGATATAATTTCATAACCTCTCTCCTCACGATTTCTAAACGCGGCTTCGTGCTCGTTTTTTTATTTTGACACCACCAACACGTCTCGTTGCCCATTTCTAACCTATAATCGAGACTTTTTCGGGTTTTAAAGGAAGTGGATATAATTTCATACCCTCTCTCCTCCCGATTTCTAAACGAGGCTTTGCGCTCGTTTTTTCGTTTTGACACAACCAACAAGTCTCGTGGCCCATTTCTAACCTATAATCGAGACTTTTTCGGGTTTTAAAGGAAGTGGATATAATTTCATAACCTCTCTCCTCCCGATTTCTAAACGCAGTTTCGTGCTCTTTTTTTCGTTTTGACACCACCAACACGTCTCGTGGCCCATTTCTAACCTATAATCGACACTTTTTCGGGTTTTAACGGAAGTGGATATAATTTCATACCCTCTCTCCTCCCGATTTCTAAACGAGGCTTCGAGCTCATTTTTTCGTTTTGACACCACCAACAAGTCCTGTGGCCCATTTCTAACCTATAATCCAGACTTTTTCGGGTTTTAAAGGAAGTGGATGTAATTTCATACCCTCTCTCCTCCCGATTTCTAAACAAGGCTTCGTGCTCGTTTTTTCGTTTTAACACCACCAACACATCTCGTGGCCCATTTCTAACCTATAATCGAGACTTTTTCGGGTTTTAAAGGAAGTGGATGTAATTTCATACCCTCTCTCCTCCCGATTTCTAAACGAGGCTTCGTGCTCGTTTTTTCGTTTTGACACCACGAACAAGTCCCGTGGCCCATTTCTAACCTATAATCCAGACTTTTTCGGGTTTTAAAGGAAGTAGATATAATTTCATACCCTCTCTCCTCCCGATTTCTAAACGCGGCTTCGTGCTCTTTTTTTCATTTTGACACGACCAACACGTCTCGTGGCCCATTTCTAACCTATAATCGAGACTTTTTCGAATTTTCAAGGAAGTAGATATAATTTCATACCCTCTGTATCCCGATTTCTAAACGAGGCATCGTGCTCGTTTTTTCGTTTTCACACCACCAACAAGTCCCGTGGCCCATTTCTAACCTATAATCGAGACTTTTTCGGGTTTTAAAGGAAGTGGATATAATTTCATACCCTCTCTCCTCCCGATTTCTAAACAAGGCATCGTGCTCGTTTTTTCATTTTGACACGACCAACAAGTCCCGTGGCCCATTTCTAACCTATAATCGAGACTTCTTAAGGTTTTAAAGGAAGTGGATATAATTTCATACCCTCTCTCCTCCCGATTTCTAAACGAGGCTTCGTGCTCGTTTTTTCGTTTTGACACCACCAACAAGTCCCGTGGCCCATTTCAAACCTATAATCCAGACTTTTTCGGGTTTTAAAGGAAGTGGATATAATTTCACACCCTCTCTCCTCCCGATTTCTACACGAGGCTTCGTGCCGTTTTTTCGTTTTAACACCACCAACACATCCCGTGGCCCTTTTCAAACCTATAATCTAGACTTTTTCGGGTTCTAAAGGAAGTGGATATAATTTCATACCCTCTCTCCTCCCGATTTCTTAACGAGGCTTCGTGCTCGTTTTTTCATTTTGACACCACCAACACGTCTCATGGCCCATTTGTAACATATAATCGAGACTTTTTCGGGTTTTAAAGGAAGTGGATATAATTTCATAACCTCTCTCCTCACGATTTCTAAACGCGGCTTCGTGCTCATTTTTTCTTTTTGACACCACCAACACGTCTCGTTGCCCATTTCTAACCTATAATCGAGACTTTTTCGGGTTTTAAAGGAAGTGGATATAATTTCATACCCTCTCTCCTCCCGATTTCTAAACGAGGCTTCGCGCTCGTTTTTTCGTTTTGACACAACCAACACGTCTCGTGGCCCATTTCTAACCTATAATCGAGACTTTTTCGGGTTTTAATGGAAGTGGATATAATTTCATACCCTCTCTCCTCCCGATTTCTAAAGGAGGCTTCATGCTCGTTTTTTCGTTTTGACACGACCAACAAGTCCCGTGGCCCATTTCAAACCTATAATCCAGACTTTTTCGGGTTTTAAAGGAAGTGGATATAATTTCATACCCTCTCTCCTCCCGATTTCTAAACGCGGTTTCGTGCTCTTTTTTTCGTTTTGACACCACCAACACGTCTCGTGGCCCATTTCTAACCTATAATCGATACTTTTTCGGGTTTTAAAGGAAGTGGATATAATTTCATACCCTCTCTCCTCCCGATTTATAAACAAGGCATCGTGCTCGTTTTTTCGTTTTGACACCACCAACAAGTCGTGGGGCCCATTTCTAACCTATAATCCAGACTTTTTCGGGTTTTAAAGGAAGTGGATATAATTTCATACCCTCTCTCCTCCCGATTTCTAAACGAGGCTTCGTGCTCGTTTTTTCATTTTGACACAACCAACAAGTCCCGTGGCCCATTTCAAACCTATAATCCAGACTTTTTCGGGTTTTAAAGGAAGTGGATATAATTTCATACCCTCTCTCCTCCCGATTTCTAAACGCGGTTTCGTGCTCTTTCTTTCGTTTTGACACCACCAACACATCTCGTGGCCCATTTCTAACCTATAATCGAGACTTTTTCGGGTTTTAAAGGAAGTTGATATAATTTCATAACCTCTCTCCTCACGATTTCTAAATGCGGATTCGTGCTCGTTTTTTCGTTTTGACACCACCAACACGTCTCGTTGCCCATTTCTAACCTATAATCGAGACTTTTTCGGGTTTTAAAGGAAGTGGATATAATTTCATACCCTCTCTCCTCCCGATTTCTAAACGAGGCTTCGCGCTCGTTTTTTCGTTTTGACAAAACCAACACGTCTCGTGGCCCATTTCTAACCTATAATCGAGACTTTTTCGGGTTTTAAAGGAAGTGGATATAATTTCAAACCCTCTCTCCTCCCGATTTCTAAACGAGGGTTCGTGCACATTTTTTGGTTTTGACACCACCAACAAGTCCTGTGGCCCATTTCTAAACTATAATCTAGACTTTTTCGGGTTTTAAAAGAAGTGGATATAATTTCATACCCTCTCTCCTCCCGATTTCTTAACGAGGCTTCGTGCTCGTTTTTTCATTTTGACACCACCAACACATCTCGTGGCCCATTTCTAACCTATAATCGAGACTTTTTCGGGTTTTAAAGGAAGTGGATATAATTTCATACCCTCTCTCCTCCCGATTTCTAAACGAGGCATCGTGCTCGTTTTTTCGTTTTGACACAACCAACAAGTCCCGTGGCCCTTTTCTAACCTATAATCGAGACTTTTTCAAGTTTTAAAGGAAGTGGATATAATTTCATACCCTCTCTCCTCCCGATTTCTAAACGAGTCTTCGTGCTCGTTTTTTCATTTTGACACCACCAACAAGTCCCGTGGCCCATTTCAAACCAATAATCCAGACTTTTTCGGGTTTTAAAGGAAGTGGATATAATTTCATACCCTCTCTCCTCCCGATTTCTAAACACGGTTTCGTGCTCTTTTTTTCGTTTTGACACCACCAACACGTCTCGTGGCCCATTTCTAACCAATAATCGATACTTTTTCGGGTTTTAAAGGAAGTGGATATAATTTCATATCCTCTCTCCTCCCGATTTCTAAACGAGGCTTCGTGCTCGTTTTTTCGTTTTGACACCACCAACGAGTCACGTGGCCCATTTCTAACCTATAATCGAGACATTTTCGGGTTTTAAAGGAAGTGGATATAATTTTATACCCTCTCTCCTCCCGATTTCTAAACGAGGCTTCGCTCTCGTTTTTTCGTTTTGACACCACCAACACGTCCCGTGACCCTTTTCTAACCTCTAATCTAGACTTTTTCGGGTTTTAAAGAAAGTGGATATAATTTCATACCCTCTCTCCTCCCGATTTCTTAACGAGGCTTCGTGCTCGTTTTTTCGTTTTGACACCACCAACACGTCTCATGGCCCATTTGTAACATATAATCGAGACTTTTTCGGGTTTTAAAGGAAGTGGATATAATTTCATAACCTCTCTCCTCACGATTTCTAAACGCGGCTTCTTGCTCGTTTTTTTATTTTGACACCACCAACACGTCTCGTTGCCCATTTCTAACCTATAATCGAGACTTTTTCGGGTTTTAAAGGAAGTGGATATAATTTCATACCCTCTCTCCTCCCGATTTCTAAACGAGGCTTTGCGCTCGTTTTTTCGTTTTGACACAGCCAACAAGTCTCGTGGCCCATTTCTATCCTATAATCGAGACTTTTTCGGGTTTTAAAGGAAGTGAATATAATTTCATACCCTCTCTACTCCCGATTTCTAAACGAGGCTTCGTGCTCATTTTTTCGTTTTGAGACCACCAACAAGTCCTGTGGCCCATTTCTAACCTATAATCCAGACTTTTTCGGGTTTTAAAGGAAGTAGATGTAATTTCATACCCTCTCTCCTCCCGATTTCTAAACAAGGCTTCGTGCTCGTTTTTTCGTTTTGAGACCACCAACACATCTCGTGGCCCATTTCTAACCTATAATCGAGACTTTTTCGGGTTTTAAAGGAAGTGAATGTAATTTCATACCCTCTCTCCTCCCGATTTCTAAACGAGGCTTCGTGATCGTTTTTTCGTTTTGACACCACGTACAAGTACCGTGGCCAATTTCTAACCTATAATCCAGACTTTTTCGGGTTTTAAAGGAAGTGGATATAATTTCATACCCTCTCTCCTCCCGGTTTCTAAACGCGGCTTCGTGCTCTTTTTTTCGTTTTGACACGACCAACACGTCTCGTGGCCCATTTCTAACCTATAATCGAGACTTTTTCGGATTTTCAAGGAAGTAGATATAATTTCATACACTCTCTATCCCGATTTCTAAACGAGGCATCGTGCTCGTTTTTTCGTTTTAACACCACCAACAAGTCCCGTGGCCCATTTCTAACCCATAATCGAGACTTTTTCGGGTTTTAAAGGAAGTGGATATAATTTTATACCCTCTCTCCTCCCGATTTCTAAACGAGGCATCGTGCTCGTTTTTTCGTTTTGACACCACCAACAAGTCTCGTGGCCCTTTTCAAACCTATAATCGAGACATTTTCGGGTTTTAAAGGAAGTGGATATAATTTCATACCCTCTCTCCTCCCGATTTCTAAACGCGGCTTCGTGTTTTTTTTTTCGTTTTGACACCACCAACAAGTCCCGTGGCTCATTTCTAACCTATAATCGAGACTTTTTCGGGTTTTAAAGGAAGTAGATATAATTTCATACCCTATCTCCTCCCGATTTCTAAACGAGGTTTCGTGCTCGTTTTTTCATTTTGACACCACCAACAAGTCCCGTGGCTCATTTCTAACCTATAATCGAGACTTTTTCGGGTTTAAAGGAAGTGGATATAATTTCATACCCTCTCTCCTCCCGATTTCTAAACGAGGTTTCGTGCTCTTTTTTTCGTTTTGACACCACCAACACGTCTCGTTGCCCATTTCTAACCTATAATCGAGACTTTTTCGGGTTTTAAAGGAAGTGGATATAATTTCATACCCTCTCTCCTCCCGATTTCTAAACGAGGTTTCGTTCTCGTTTTTTCGTTGTGACACCACCGACAAGTCCCGTGGCTCATTTCTAACCTATAATCGAGACTTTTTCGGGTTTTAAAGGAAGTGGATATAATTTCATACCCTCTCTCCTCCCGATTTCTAAACGAGGCTTCACGCTCGTTTTTTCGTTTTGACACCACCAACACATCTCGTGGCCCATTTCTAACCTATAATCGAGACTTTTTCGGGTTTTAAAGGAAGTGGATATAATTTCATAACCTCTCTCCTCACGATTTCTAAATGCGGCTTCGTGCTCGTTTTTTCGTTTTGACACCACCAACACGCCTCGTTGCCCATTTCTAACCTATAATCGAGACTTTTTCGGATTTTAAAGGAAGTGGATATATTTTCATACCCACTCTGCTCCCGATTTCTAAACGAGGCTTCGCGCTCGTTTTTTCGTTTTGACAAAACCAACACGTATCGTGGCCCATTTCTAACCTATAATCGAGACTTTTTCGGGTTTTATAGGAAGTGGATATAATTTCATACCCTCTATCCTCCCGATTTCTAAACGAGGCTTCGCGCTCGTTTTTTCGTTTTGACACCACCAACACGTCCCGTGGCCCTTTTCAAACCTATAATCTAGATTTTTTCGGGTTTTAAAGGATGTGGATATAATTTCATACCCTCTCTCCTCCCGATTTCTAAACTAGGCTTCGTGCTCATTTTTTCGTTTTGACACCACCAACACGTCTCGTGGCCCATTTCTAACCTATAATCGAGACTTTTTCGGGTCTTAAAGGAAGTGGATATAATTTCATACCCTCTCTCCTCCCGATTTCTAAACGAGGCTTCGCGCTCGATTTTTCGTTTTGACACCACCAACACGTCCCGTGGCCCTTTTCAAACCTATAATCTAGATTTTTTCGGGTTTTAAAGGAAGTGGATATAATTTCAAACCCTCTCTCCTCCCGATTTCTAAACTAGGCTTCGTGCTCATTTTTTCGTTTTGACACCACCAACACCTCTCGTGGCCCATTTCTAACCTATAATCGAGACTTTTTCGGGTTTTAAAGGAAGTGGATATAATTTCATACCCTCTCTCCTCCCGATTTCTAAACGAGGTTTCGTGCTCGTTTTTCATTTTGACACCACCAACAAGTCCCGTGGCTCATTTCTAACCTATAATCGAGACTTTTTCGGGTTTAAAGGAAGTGGATATAATTTCATACCCTCTCTCCTCCCGATTTCTAAACGAGGTTTCGTGCTCTTTTTTTCATTTTGACACCACCAACAAGTCCCGTGGCTCATTTGTAACCTATAATCGAGACTTTTTCGGGTTTTAAAGGAAGTGGATATAATTTCATACCCTCTCTCCTCCCGATTTCTAAACGAGGTTTCGTTCTCGTTTTTTCGTTTTGACACCACCGACAAGTCCCGTGGCTCATTTCTAACCTATAATCGAGACTTTTTCGGGTTTTAAAGGAAGTGGATATAATTTCATACCCTCTCTCCTCCCGATTTCTAAACGAGGCTTCACGCTCGTTTTTTCGTTTTGACACCACCAACACATCTCGTGGCCCATTTCTAACCTATAATCGAGACTTTTTCGGGTGGTGGTGTCAAAATGAAAAAACGAGCACGAAACCTCGTTTAGAAATCGGGAGGAGAGAGGGTATGAAATTATATCCACTTCCTTTAAAACCCGAAAAAATCTAGATTATAGGTTTGAAAAGGGCCACGGGACGTGTTGGTGGTGTCAAAACGAAAAAACGAGCGCGAAGCCTCGTTTAGAAATCGGGAGGAGAGAGGGTATGAAATTATATCCACTTCCTATAAAACCCGAAAAAGTCTCGATTATAGGTTAGAAATGGGCCACGAGACGTGTTGGTTTTGTCAAAACGAAAAAACGAGCGCGAAGCCTCGTTTAGAAATCGGGAGGAGAGAGAGTATGAAATTATATCCACTTCCTTTAAAACCCGAAAAAGTCTCGATTATAGGTTAGAAATGAGCCACGGGACTTGTTGGTGGTGTCAAAATGAAAAAACGAGCACAAAACCTCGTTTAGAAATCGGGAGGAGAGAGGGTATGAAATTATATCCACTTCCTTTAAAACCCGAAAAAGTCTCGATTATAGGTTAGAAATGGGCCACGAGATGTGTTGGTGGTGTTAAAATGAAAAAATGAGCACGAAGCCTAGTTTAGAAATCGGGAGGAGAGAGGGTTTGAAATTATATCCACTTCCTTTAAAACCCGAAAAAATCTAGATTATAGGTTTGAAAAGGGCCACGGGACGTGTTGGTGGTGTCAAAACGAAAAATCGAGCGCGAAGCCTCGTTTAGAAATCGGGAGGAGAGAGGGTATGAAATTATATCCACTTCCTTTAAAACCCGAAAAAGTCTCGATTATAGGTTAGAAATGGGCCACGAGACGTGTTGGTGGTGTCAAAACGAAAAAATGAGCACGAAGCCTAGTTTAGAAATCGGGAGGAGAGAGGGTATGAAATTATATCCACTTCCTTTAAAACCCGAAAAAATCTAGATTATAGGTTTGAAAAGGGCCACGGGACGTGTTGGTGGTGTCAAAACGAAAAAACGAGCGCGAAGCCTCGTTTAGAAATCGGGAGGATAGAGGGTATGAAATTATATCCACTTCCTATAAAACCCGAAAAAGTCTCGATTATAGGTTAGAAATGGGCCACGATACGTGTTGGTTTTGTCAAAACGAAAAAACGAGCGCGAAGCCTCGTTTAGAAATCGGGAGCAGAGTGGGTATGAAAATATATCCACTTCCTTTAAAATCCGAAAAAGTCTCGATTATAGGTTAGAAATGGGCAACGAGGCGTGTTGGTGGTGTCAAAACGAAAAAACGAGCCCGAAGCCGCATTTAGAAATCGTGAGGAGAGAGGGTATGAAATTATATCCACTTCCTTTAAAACCCGAAAAAGTCTCGATTATAGGTTAGAAATGAGCCACGGGACTTGTTGGTGGTGTCAAAATGAAAAAACGAGCACGAAACCTCGTTTAGAAATCGGGAGGAGAGAGGGTATGAAATTATATCCACTTCCTTTAAAACCCGAAAAAGTCTCGATTATAGGTTAGAAATGGGCCACTAGATGTGTTGGTGGTGTCAAAACGAAAAAATGAGCACGAAGCCTAGTTTAGAAATCGGGAGGAGAGAGGGTATGAAATTATATCCACTTCCTTTAAAACCCGAAAAAATCTAGATTATAGGTTAGAAAAGGGCCACGAGACGTGTTGGTGGTGTCAAAACGAAAAAACGAGCGCGAAGCCTCGTTTAGAAATCGGGAGGAGAGAGGGTATGAAATTATATCCACTTCCTTTAAAACCCGAAAAAGTATCGATTATAGGTTAGAAATGGGCCACGAGATGTGTTGGTGGTGTCACAACGAAAAAATGAGCACGAAGCCTAGTTTAGAAATCGGGAGGAGAGAGGGTATGAAATTATATCCACTTCCTTTAAAACCCGAAAAAATCTAGATTATAGGTTTGAAAAGGGCCACGGGACGTGTTGGTGGTGTCAAAACGAAAAAACGAGCGCGAAGCCTCGTTTAGAAATCGGGAGGAGAGAGGGTATGAAATTATATCCACTTCCTATAAATCCCGAAAAAGTCTCGATTATAGGTTAGAAATGGGCCACGAGACGTGTTGGTTTTGTCAAAACGAAAAAACGAGCGCGAAGCCTCGTTTAGAAATCGGGAGCAGAGTGGGTATGAAAATATATCCACTTCCTTTAAAATCCGAAAAAGTCTCGATTATAGGTTAGAAATGGGCAACGAGGCGTGTTGGTGGTGTCAAAACGAAAAAACGAGCACGAAGCCGCATTTAGAAATCGTGAGGAGAGAGGTTATGAAATTATATCCACTTCCTTTAAAACCCGAAAAAGTCTCGATTATAGGTTAGAAATGGGCCACGAGATGTGTTGGTGGTGTCAAAACGAAAAAATGAGCACGAAGCCTAGTTTAGAAATCGGGAGGAGAGAGGGTATGAAATTATATCCACTTCCTTTAAAACCCGAAAAAATCTAGATTATAGGTTTGAAAAGGGCCACGGGACGTGTTGGTGGTGTCAAAACGAAAAAACGAGCGCGAAGCCTCGTTTAGAAATCGGGAGGAGAGAGGGTATGAAATTATATCCACTTCCTTTAAAGCCCGAAAAAGTCTCGATTATAGGTTAGAAATGGGCCACGAGACGTGTTGGTTGTGTCAAAACGAAAAAACGAGCGTGAAGCCTCGTTTAGAAATCGGGAGGAGAGAGGGTGTGAAATTATATCCACTTCCTTTAAAACCCGAAAAAGTCTCGATTATAGGTTAGAAATGAGCCACGGGACTTGTCGGTGGTGTCAAAATGAAAAAACGAGCACGAAACCTCGTTTAGAAATCGGGAGGAGAGAGGGTATGAAATTATATCCACTTCCTTTAAAACCCGAAAAAGTCTCGATTATAGGTTAGAAATGAGCCACGGGACTTGTTGGTGGTGTCAAAATGAAAAAAAGAGCACGAAACCTCGTTTAGAAATCGGGAGGAGAGAGGGTATGAAATTATATCCACTTCCTTTAAACCCGAAAAAGTCTCGATTATAGGTTAGAAATGAGCCACGGGACTTGTTGGTGGTGTCAAAATGAAAAAACGAGCACGAAACCTCGTTTAGAAATCGGGAGGAGAGAGGGAATGAAATTATATCTACTTCCTTTAAAACCCGAAAAAGTCTCGATTATAGGTTAGAAAAGGGCCACGGGATGTGTTGGTGGTGTCAAAACGAAAAAAAGAGCACGAAGCAGCGTTTAGAAATCGGGAGGAGAGAGGGTATGAAATTATATCCACTTCCTTTAAAACCCGAAAATGTCTCGATTATAGGTTTGAAATGGGCCACGGGACTTATTGGTGGTGTCAAAACGAAAAAACGAGCACGATGCCTCGTTAAGAAATCGGGAGAAGAGAGGGTATGAAATTATATCCACTTCCTTTAAAACCTGAAAAAGTCTCGATTATAGGTTAGAAAAGGGTCACGGGACGTGTTGGTGGTGTCAAAATGAAAAAACGAGCACGAAGCCTCGTTTAGAAATCGGGAGGAGAGAGGGTATGAAATAATATCCACTTCCTTTAAAACCCGAAAATGTCTGGATTATAGGTTTGAAATGGGCCACGGGACTTCTTGGTGGTGTCAAAACGAAAAAACGAGCACGAAGCCTCGTTTAGAAATCGGGAGGAGATAGGGTATGATATTATATGCACTTCCTTTAAAACCCGAAAAAGTCTCGATTATAGGTTAGAAATAAGCCACGGGACTTGTTGGTGGTGTCAAAATGAAAAAACTAGCACGAAACCTAGTTTAGAAATCGGGAGGAGAGAGGGTATGAAATTATATCCACTTCCTTTAAAACCCGAAAAAGTCTCGATTATAGGTTAGAAATGGGCCACAGGACTTGTTGGTGGTGTCAAAACGAAAAAATGAGCACGAAGCCTCGTTTAGAAATCGGAAGGAGAGAGGGTATGAAATTATATTCACTTCCTTTAAAACCCGAAAAAGTCTCGATTATAGGTTAGAAAAGGGCCACGAGACGTGTTGGTTGTGTCAAAACGAAAAAACGAGCGCGAAGCCTCGTTTAGAAATCGGGAGGAGAGAGGGTATGAAATTATATCCACTTCCTTTAAAACCCGAAAAAGTCTCGATTATAGGTTAGAAATGAGCCACGGGACTTGTTGGTGGTGTCAAAATGAAAAAACGAGCACGAAACCTCGTTTAGAAATCGGGAGGAGAGAGGGTATGAAATTATATCCACTTTTTTAAAACCCGAAAAAGTCTCGATTATAGGTTAGAAATGGGCCACGAGATGTGTTGGTGGTGTCAAAACGAAAAAATGAGCACGAAGCCTAGTTTAGAAATCGGGAGGAGAGAGGGTATGAAATTATATCCACTTCCTTTAAAACCCGAAAAAATCTAGATTATAGGTTTGAAAAGGGCCACGGGACGTGTTGGTGGTGTCAAAACGAAAAAACGAGCGCGAAGCCTCGTTTAGAAATCGGGAGGAGAGAGGGTATGAAATTATATCCACTTCCTATAAAACCCGAAAAAGTCTCGATTATAGGTTAGAAATGGGCCACGAGACGTGTTGGTTTTGTCAAAACGAAAAAAAGAGCGCGAAGCCTCGTTTAGAAATCGGGAGGAGAGAGGGTATGAAATTATATCCACTTCCTTTAAAACCCGAAAAAGTCTCGATTATAGGTTAGAAATGAGCCACGGGACTTGTTGGTGGTGTCAAAATGAAAAAACGATCACGAAACCTCGTTTAGAAATCGGGAGGAGAGAGGGTATGAAATTATATCCACTTCCTTTAAAACCCGAAAAAGTCTCGATTATAGGTTAGAAATGGGCCACGAGATGTGTTGGTGGTGTCAAAACGAAAAAATGAGCACGAAGCCTAGTTTAGAAATCGGGAGGAGAGAGGGTATGAAATTATATCCACTTCCTTTAAAACCTGAAAAAGTCTCGATTATAGGTTAGAAAAGGGTCACGGGACGTGTTGGTGGTGTCAAAATGAAAAAACGAGCACGAAGCCTCGTTTAGAAATCGGGAGGAGAGAGGGTATGAAATAATATCCACTTCCTTTAAAACCCGAAAATGTCTCGATTATAGGTTTGAAATGGGCCACGGGACTTGTTGGTGGTGTCAAAACGAAAAAACGAGCACGAAGCCTCGTTTAGAAATCGGGAGGAGATAGGGTATGATATTATATGCACTTCCTTTAAAACCCGAAAAAGTCTCGATTATAGGTTAGAAATAAGCCACGGGACTTGTTGGTGGTGTCAAAATGAAAAAACGAGCACGAAACCTAGTTTAGAAATCGGGAGGAGAGAGGGTATGAAATTATATCCACTTCTTTTAAAACCCGAAAAAGTCTCGATTATAGGTTAGAAATGGGCCACAGGACTTGTTGGTGGTGTCAAAACGAAAAAATGAGCACGAAGCCTCGTTTAGAAATCGGAAGGAGAGAGGGTATGAAATTATATTCACTTCCTTTAAAACCCGAAAAAGTCTCGATTATAGGTTAGAAAAGGGCCACGAGACGTGTTGGTTGTGTCAAAACGAAAAAACGAGCGCGAAGCCTCGTTTAGAAATCGGGAGGAGAGAGGGTATGAAATTATATCCACTTCCTTTAAAACCCGAAAAAGTCTCGATTATAGGTTAGAAATGAGCCACGGGACTTGTTGGTGGTGTCAAAATGAAAAAACGAGCACGAAACCTCGTTTAGAAATCGGGAGGAGAGAGGGTATGAAATTATATCCACTTCTTTTAAAACCCGAAAAAGTCTCGATTATAGGTTAGAAATGGGCCACGAGATGTGTTGGTGGTGTCAAAACGAAAAAATGAGCACGAAGCCTAGTTTAGAAATCGGGAGGAGAGAGGGTATGAAATTATATCCACTTCCTTTAAAACCCGAAAAAATCTAGATTATAGGTTTGAAAAGGGCCACGGGACGTGTTGGTGGTGTCAAAACGAAAAAACGAGCGCGAAGCCTCGTTTAGAAATCGGGAGGAGAGAGGGTATGAAATTACATCCACTTCCTATAAAACCCGAAAAAGTCTCGATTATAGGTTAGAAATGGGCCACGAGACGTGTTGGTTTTGTCAAAACGAAAAAACGAGCGCGAAGCCTCGTTTAGAAATCGGGAGGAGAGAGGGTATGAAATTATATCCACTTCCTTTAAAACCCGAAAAAGTCTCGATTATAGGTTAGAAATGAGCCACGGGACTTGTTGGTGGTGTCAAAATGAAAAAACGAGCACGAAACCTCGTTTAGAAATCGGGAGGAGAGAGGGTATGAAATTATATCCACTTCCTTTAAAACCCGAAAAAGTCTCGATTATAGGTTAGAAATGGGCCACGAGATGTGTTCGTGGTGTCAAAACGAAAAAATGAGCACGAAGCCTAGTTTAGAAATCGGGAGGAGAGAGGGTTTGAAATTATATCCACTTCCTTTAAAACCCGAAAAAATCTAGATTATAGGTTTGAAAAGGGCCACGGGACGTGTTGGTGGTGTCAAAACGAAAAATCGAGCGCGAAGCCTCGTTTAGAAATCGGGAGGAGAGAGGGTATGAAATTATATCCACTTCCTTTAAAACCCGAAAAAGTCTCGATTATAGGTTAGAAATGGGCCACGAGACGTGTTGGTGGTGTCAAAACGAAAAAATGAGCACGAAGCCTAGTTTAGAAATCGGGAGGAGAGAGGGTATGAAATTATATCCACTTCCTTTAAAACCCGAAAAAATCTAGATTATAGGTTTGAAAAGGGCCACGGGACGTGTTGGTGGTGTCAAAACGAAAAAACGAGCGCGAAGCCTCGTTTAGAAATCGGGAGGATAGAGGGTATGAAATTATATCCACTTCCTATAAAACCCGAAAAAGTCTCGATTATAGGTTAGAAATGGGCCACGATACGTGTTGGTTTTGTCAAAACGAAAAAACGAGCGCGAAGCCTCGTTTAGAAATCGGGAGCAGAGTGGGTATGAAAATATATCCACTTCCTTTAAAATCCGAAAAAGTCTCGATTATAGGTTAGAAATGGGCAACGAGGCGTGTTGGTGGTGTCAAAACGAAAAAACGAGCACGAAGCCGCATTTAGAAATCGTGAGGAGAGAGGTTATGAAATTATATCCACTTCCTTTAAAACCCGAAAAAGTCTCGATTATAGGTTAGAAATGGGCCACGAGATGTGTTGGTGGTGTCAAAACGAAAAAATGAGCACGAAGCCTAGTTTAGAAATCGGGAGGAGAGAGGGTATGAAATTATATCCACTTCCTTTAAAACCCGAAAAAATCTAGATTGTAGGTTTGAAAAGGGCCACGGGACGTGTTGGTGGTGTCAAAACGAAAAAACGAGCGCGAAGCCTCGTTTAGAAATCGGGAGGAGAGAGGGTATGAAATTATATCCACTTCCTTTAAAGTCCGAAAAAGTCTCGATTATAGGTTAGAAATGGGCCACGAGACGTGTTGGTTGTGTCAAAACGAAAAAACGAGCGTGAAGCCTCGTTTAGAAATCGGGAGGAGAGAGGGTGTGAAATTATATCCACTTTCTTTAAAACCCGAAAAAGTCTCGATTATAGGTTAGAAATGAGCAACGGGACTTGTCGGTGGTGTCAAAACGAAAAAACGAGCACGAAACCTCGTTTAGAAATCGGGAGGAGAGAGGGTATGAAATTATATCCACTTCCTTTAAAACCCGAAAAACTCTCGATTATAGGTTAGAAATGAGCCACGGGACTTGTTGGTGGTGTCAAAATGAAAAAACGAGCACGAAACCTCGTTTAGAAATCTGGAGGAGAGAGGGAATGAAATTATATCTACTTCCTTTAAAACCCGAAAAAGTCTCGATTATAGGTTAGAAAAGGGCCACGGGACGTGTTGGTGGTGTCAAAACGAAAAAAAGAGCACGAAGCAGCGTTTAGAAATCGGGAGGAGAGAGGGTATGAAATTATATCCACTTCCTTTAAAACCCGAAAATGTCTCGATTATAGGTTTGAAATGGGCCACGGGACTTGTTGGTGGTGTCAAAACGAAAAAACGAGCACGAAGCCTCGTTTAGAAATCGGGAGGAGATAGGGTATGATATTATATGCACTTCCTTTAAAACCCGAAAAAGTCTCGATTATAGGTTAGAAATAAGCCACGGGACTTGTTGGTGGTGTCAAAATGAAAAAACGAGCACGAAACCTAGTTTAGAAATCGGGAGGAGAGAGGGTATGAAATTATATCCACTTCTTTTAAAACCCGAAAAAGTCTCGATTATAGGTTAGAAATGGGCCACGAGATGTGTTGGTGGTGTCAAAACGAAAAAATGAGCACGAAGCCTAGTTTAGAAATCGGGAGGAGAGAGGGTATGAAATTATATCCACTTCCTTTAAAACCCGAAAAAATCTAGATTATAGGTTTGAAAAGGGCCACGGGACGTGTTGGTGGTGTCAAAACGAAAAAACGAGCGCGAAGCCTCGTTTAGAAATCGGGAGGAGAGAGGGTATGAAATTACATCCACTTCCTATAAAACCCGAAAAAGTCTCGATTATAGGTTAGAAATGGGCCACGAGACGTGTTGGTTTTGTCAAAACGAAAAAACGAGCGCGAAGCCTCGTTTAGAAATCGGGAGGAGAGAGGGTATGAAATTATATCCACTTCCTTTAAAACCCGAAAAAGTCTCGATTATAGGTTAGAAATGAGCCACGGGACTTGTTGGTGGTGTCAAAATGAAAAAACGAGCACGAAACCTCGTTTAGAAATCGGGAGGAGAGAGGGTATGAAATTATATCCACTTCCTTTAAAACCCGAAAAAGTCTCGATTATAGGTTAGAAATGGGCCACGAGATGTGTTCGTGGTGTCAAAACGAAAAAATGAGCACGAAGCCTAGTTTAGAAATCGGGAGGAGAGAGGGTTTGAAATTATATCCACTTCCTTTAAAACCCGAAAAAATCTAGATTATAGGTTTGAAAAGGGCCACGGGACGTGTTGGTGGTGTCAAAACGAAAAATCGAGCGCGAAGCCTCGTTTAGAAATCGGGAGGAGAGAGGGTATGAAATTATATCCACTTCCTTTAAAACCCGAAAAAGTCTCGATTATAGGTTAGAAATGGGCCACGAGACGTGTTGGTGGTGTCAAAACGAAAAAATGAGCACGAAGCCTAGTTTAGAAATCGGGAGGAGAGAGGGTATGAAATTATATCCACTTCCTTTAAAACCCGAAAAAATCTAGATTATAGGTTTGAAAAGGGCCACGGGACGTGTTGGTGGTGTCAAAACGAAAAAACGAGCGCGAAGCCTCGTTTAGAAATCGGGAGGATAGAGGGTATGAAATTATATCCACTTCCTATAAAACCCGAAAAAGTCTCGATTATAGGTTAGAAATGGGCCACGATACGTGTTGGTTTTGTCAAAACGAAAAAACGAGCGCGAAGCCTCGTTTAGAAATCGGGAGCAGAGTGGGTATGAAAATATATCCACTTCCTTTAAAATCCGAAAAAGTCTCGATTATAGGTTAGAAATGGGCAACGAGGCGTGTTGGTGGTGTCAAAACGAAAAAACGAGCACGAAGCCGCATTTAGAAATCGTGAGGAGAGAGGTTATGAAATTATATCCACTTCCTTTAAAACCCGAAAAAGTCTCGATTATAGGTTAGAAATGGGCCACGAGATGTGTTGGTGGTGTCAAAACGAAAAAATGAGCACGAAGCCTAGTTTAGAAATCGGGAGGAGAGAGGGTATGAAATTATATCCACTTCCTTTAAAACCCGAAAAAATCTAGATTGTAGGTTTGAAAAGGGCCACGGGACGTGTTGGTGGTGTCAAAACGAAAAAACGAGCGCGAAGCCTCGTTTAGAAATCGGGAGGAGAGAGGGTATGAAATTATATCCACTTCCTTTAAAGTCCGAAAAAGTCTCGATTATAGGTTAGAAATGAGCCACGGGACTTGTTGGTGGTGTCAAAATGAAAAAACGATCACGAAACCTCGTTTAGAAATCGGGAGGAGAGAGGGTATGAAATTATATCCACTTCCTTTAAAACCCGAAAAAGTCTCGATTATAGGTTAGAAATGGGCCACGAGATGTGTTGGTGGTGTCAAAACGAAAAAATGAGCACGAAGCCTAGTTTAGAAATCGGGAGGAGAGAGGGTATGAAATTATATCCACTTCCTTTAAAACCTGAAAAAGTCTCGATTATAGGTTAGAAAAGGGTCACGGGACGTGTTGGTGGTGTCAAAATGAAAAAACGAGCACGAAGCCTCGTTTAGAAATCGGGAGGAGAGAGGGTATGAAATAATATCCACTTCCTTTAAAACCCGAAAATGTCTCGATTATAGGTTTGAAATGGGCCACGGGACTTGTTGGTGGTGTCAAAACGAAAAAACGAGCACGAAGCCTCGTTTAGAAATCGGGAGGAGATAGGGTATGATATTATATGCACTTCCTTTAAAACCCGAAAAAGTCTCGATTATAGGTTAGAAATAAGCCACGGGACTTGTTGGTGGTGTCAAAATGAAAAAACGAGCACGAAACCTAGTTTAGAAATCGGGAGGAGAGAGGGTATGAAATTATATCCACTTCTTTTAAAACCCGAAAAAGTCTCGATTATAGGTTAGAAATGGGCCACAGGACTTGTTGGTGGTGTCAAAACGAAAAAATGAGCACGAAGCCTCGTTTAGAAATCGGAAGGAGAGAGGGTATGAAATTATATTCACTTCCTTTAAAACCCGAAAAAGTCTCGATTATAGGTTAGAAAAGGGCCACGAGACGTGTTGGTTGTGTCAAAACGAAAAAACGAGCGCGAAGCCTCGTTTAGAAATCGGGAGGAGAGAGGGTATGAAATTATATCCACTTCCTTTAAAACCCGAAAAAGTCTCGATTATAGGTTAGAAATGAGCCACGGGACTTGTTGGTGGTGTCAAAATGAAAAAACGAGCACGAAACCTCGTTTAGAAATCGGGAGGAGAGAGGGTATGAAATTATATCCACTTCTTTTAAAACCCGAAAAAGTCTCGATTATAGGTTAGAAATGGGCCACGAGATGTGTTGGTGGTGTCAAAACGAAAAAATGAGCACGAAGCCTAGTTTAGAAATCGGGAGGAGAGAGGGTATGAAATTATATCCACTTCCTTTAAAACCCGAAAAAATCTAGATTATAGGTTTGAAAAGGGCCACGGGACGTGTTGGTGGTGTCAAAACGAAAAAACGAGCGCGAAGCCTCGTTTAGAAATCGGGAGGAGAGAGGGTATGAAATTACATCCACTTCCTATAAAACCCGAAAAAGTCTCGATTATAGGTTAGAAATGGGCCACGAGACGTGTTGGTTTTGTCAAAACGAAAAAACGAGCGCGAAGCCTCGTTTAGAAATCGGGAGGAGAGAGGGTATGAAATTATATCCACTTCCTTTAAAACCCGAAAAAGTCTCGATTATAGGTTAGAAATGAGCCACGGGACTTGTTGGTGGTGTCAAAATGAAAAAACGAGCACGAAACCTCGTTTAGAAATCGGGAGGAGAGAGGGTATGAAATTATATCCACTTCCTTTAAAACCCGAAAAAGTCTCGATTATAGGTTAGAAATGGGCCACGAGATGTGTTCGTGGTGTCAAAACGAAAAAATGAGCACGAAGCCTAGTTTAGAAATCGGGAGGAGAGAGGGTTTGAAATTATATCCACTTCCTTTAAAACCCGAAAAAATCTAGATTATAGGTTTGAAAAGGGCCACGGGACGTGTTGGTGGTGTCAAAACGAAAAATCGAGCGCGAAGCCTCGTTTAGAAATCGGGAGGAGAGAGGGTATGAAATTATATCCACTTCCTTTAAAACCCGAAAAAGTCTCGATTATAGGTTAGAAATGGGCCACGAGACGTGTTGGTGGTGTCAAAACGAAAAAATGAGCACGAAGCCTAGTTTAGAAATCGGGAGGAGAGAGGGTATGAAATTATATCCACTTCCTTTAAAACCCGAAAAAATCTAGATTATAGGTTTGAAAAGGGCCACGGGACGTGTTGGTGGTGTCAAAACGAAAAAACGAGCGCGAAGCCTCGTTTAGAAATCGGGAGGATAGAGGGTATGAAATTATATCCACTTCCTATAAAACCCGAAAAAGTCTCGATTATAGGTTAGAAATGGGCCACGATACGTGTTGGTTTTGTCAAAACGAAAAAACGAGCGCGAAGCCTCGTTTAGAAATCGGGAGCAGAGTGGGTATGAAAATATATCCACTTCCTTTAAAATCCGAAAAAGTCTCGATTATAGGTTAGAAATGGGCAACGAGGCGTGTTGGTGGTGTCAAAACGAAAAAACGAGCACGAAGCCGCATTTAGAAATCGTGAGGAGAGAGGTTATGAAATTATATCCACTTCCTTTAAAACCCGAAAAAGTCTCGATTATAGGTTAGAAATGGGCCACGAGATGTGTTGGTGGTGTCAAAACGAAAAAATGAGCACGAAGCCTAGTTTAGAAATCGGGAGGAGAGAGGGTATGAAATTATATCCACTTCCTTTAAAACCCGAAAAAATCTAGATTGTAGGTTTGAAAAGGGCCACGGGACGTGTTGGTGGTGTCAAAACGAAAAAACGAGCGCGAAGCCTCGTTTAGAAATCGGGAGGAGAGAGGGTATGAAATTATATCCACTTCCTTTAAAGTCCGAAAAAGTCTCGATTATAGGTTAGAAATGGGCCACGAGACGTGTTGGTTGTGTCAAAACGAAAAAACGAGCGTGAAGCCTCGTTTAGAAATCGGGAGGAGAGAGGGTGTGAAATTATATCCACTTTCTTTAAAACCCGAAAAAGTCTCGATTATAGGTTAGAAATGAGCAACGGGACTTGTCGGTGGTGTCAAAACGAAAAAACGAGCACGAAACCTCGTTTAGAAATCGGGAGGAGAGAGGGTATGAAATTATATCCACTTCCTTTAAAACCCGAAAAACTCTCGATTATAGGTTAGAAATGAGCCACGGGACTTGTTGGTGGTGTCAAAATGAAAAAACGAGCACGAAACCTCGTTTAGAAATCTGGAGGAGAGAGGGAATGAAATTATATCTACTTCCTTTAAAACCCGAAAAAGTCTCGATTATAGGTTAGAAAAGGGCCACGGGACGTGTTGGTGGTGTCAAAACGAAAAAAAGAGCACGAAGCAGCGTTTAGAAATCGGGAGGAGAGAGGGTATGAAATTATATCCACTTCCTTTAAAACCCGAAAATGTCTCGATTATAGGTTTGAAATGGGCCACGGGACTTGTTGGTGGTGTCAAAACGAAAAAACGAGCACGAAGCCTCGTTTAGAAATCGGGAGGAGATAGGGTATGATATTATATGCACTTCCTTTAAAACCCGAAAAAGTCTCGATTATAGGTTAGAAATAAGCCACGGGACTTGTTGGTGGTGTCAAAATGAAAAAACGAGCACGAAACCTAGTTTAGAAATCGGGAGGAGAGAGGGTATGAAATTATATCCACTTCCTTTAAAACCCGAAAAAGTCTCGATTATAGGTTAGAAATGGGCCACAGGACTTGTTGGTGGTGTCAAAACGAAAAAATGAGCACGAAGCCTCGTTTAGAAATCGGAAGGAGAGAGGGTATGAAATTATATTCACTTCCTTTAAAACCCGAAAAAGTCTCGATTATAGGTTAGAAAAGGGCCACGAGACGTGTTGGTTGTGTCAAAACGAAAAAACGAGCGCGAAGCCTCGTTTAGAAATCGGGAGGAGAGAGGGTATGAAATTATATCCACTTCCTTTAAAACCCGAAAAAGTCTCGATTATAGGTTAGAAATGAGCCACGGGACTTGTTGGTGGTGTCAAAATGAAAAAACGATCACGAAACCTCGTTTAGAAATCGGGAGGAGAGAGGGTATGAAATTATATCCACTTCCTTTAAAACCCGAAAAAGTCTCGATTATAGGTTAGAAATGGGCCACGAGATGTGTTGGTGGTGTCAAAACGAAAAAATGAGCACGAAGCCTAGTTTAGAAATCGGGAGGAGAGAGGGTATGAAATTATATCCACTTCCTTTAAAACCTGAAAAAGTCTCGATTATAGGTTAGAAAAGGGTCACGGGACGTGTTGGTGGTGTCAAAATGAAAAAACGAGCACGAAGCCTCGTTTAGAAATCGGGAGGAGAGAGGGTATGAAATAATATCCACTTCCTTTAAAACCCGAAAATGTCTCGATTATAGGTTTGAAATGGGCCACGGGACTTGTTGGTGGTGTCAAAACGAAAAAACGAGCACGAAGCCTCGTTTAGAAATCGGGAGGAGATAGGGTATGATATTATATGCACTTCCTTTAAAACCCGAAAAAGTCTCGATTATAGGTTAGAAATAAGCCACGGGACTTGTTGGTGGTGTCAAAATGAAAAAACGAGCACGAAACCTAGTTTAGAAATCGGGAGGAGAGAGGGTATGAAATTATATCCACTTCCTTTAAAACCCGAAAAAGTCTCGATTATAGGTTAGAAATGGGCCACAGGACTTGTTGGTGGTGTCAAAACGAAAAAATGAGCACGAAGCCTCGTTTAGAAATCGGAAGGAGAGAGGGTATGAAATTATATTCACTTCCTTTAAAACCCGAAAAAGTCTCGATTATAGGTTAGAAAAGGGCCACGAGACGTGTTGGTTGTGTCAAAACGAAAAAACGAGCGCGAAGCCTCGTTTAGAAATCGGGAGGAGAGAGGGTATGAAATTATATCCACTTCCTTTAAAACCCGAAAAAGTCTCGATTATAGGTTAGAAATGAGCCACGGGACTTGTTGGTGGTGTCAAAATGAAAAAACGAGCACGAAACCTCGTTTAGAAATCGGGAGGAGAGAGGGTATGAAATTATATCCACTTCTTTTAAAACCCGAAAAAGTCTCGATTATAGGTTAGAAATGGGCCACGAGATGTGTTGGTGGTGTCAAAACGAAAAAATGAGCACGAAGCCTAGTTTATAAATCGGGAGGAGAGAGGGTATGAAATTATATCCACTTCCTTTAAAACCCGAAAAAATCTAGATTATAGGTTTGAAAAGGGCCACGGGACGTGTTGGTGGTGTTAAAACGAAAAAACGAGCGCGAAGCCTCGTTTAGAAATCGGGAGGAGAGAGGGTATGAAATTACATCCACTTCCTATAAAACCCGAAAAAGTCTCGATTATAGGTTAGAAATGGGCCACGAGACGTGTTGGTTTTGTCAAAACGAAAAAACGAGCGCGAAGCCTCGTTTAGAAATCGGGAGGAGAGAGGGTATGAAATTATATCCACTTCCTTTAAAACCCGAAAAAGTCTCGATTATAGGTTAGAAATGAGCCACGGGACTTGTTGGTGGTGTCAAAATGAAAAAACGAGCACGAAACCTCGTTTAGAAATCGGGAGGAGAGAGGGTATGAAATTATATCCACTTCCTTTAAAACCCGAAAAAGTCTCGATTATAGGTTAGAAATGGGCCACGAGATGTGTTCGTGGTGTCAAAACGAAAAAATGAGCACGAAGCCTAGTTTAGAAATCGGGAGGAGAGAGGGTTTGAAATTATATCCACTTCCTTTAAAACCCGAAAAAATCTAGATTATAGGTTTGAAAAGGGCCATGGGACGTGTTGGTGGTGTCAAAACGAAAAATCGAGCGCGAAGCCTCGTTTAGAAATCGGGAGGAGAGAGGGTATGAAATTATATCCACTTCCTTTAAAACCCGAAAAAGTCTCGATTATAGGTTAGAAATGGGCCACGAGACGTGTTGGTGGTGTCAAAACGAAAAAATGAGCACGAAGCCTAGTTTAGAAATCGGGAGGAGAGAGGGTATGAAATTATATCCACTTCCTTTAAAACCCGAAAAAATCTAGATTATAGGTTTGAAAAGGGCCACGGGACGTGTTGGTGGTGTCAAAACGAAAAAACGAGCGCGAAGCCTCGTTTAGAAATCGGGAGGATAGAGGGTATGAAATTATATCCACTTCCTATAAAACCCGAAAAAGTCTCGATTATAGGTTAGAAATGGGCCACGATACGTGTTGGTTTTGTCAAAACGAAAAAACGAGCGCGAAGCCTCGTTTAGAAATCGGGAGCAGAGTGGGTATGAAAATATATCCACTTCCTTTAAAATCCGAAAAAGTCTCGATTATAGGTTAGAAATGGGCAACGAGGCGTGTTGGTGGTGTCAAAACGAAAAAACGAGCACGAAGCCGCATTTAGAAATCGTGAGGAGAGAGGTTATGAAATTATATCCACTTCCTTTAAAACCCGAAAAAGTCTCGATTATAGGTTAGAAATGGGCCACGAGATGTGTTGGTGGTGTCAAAACGAAAAAATGAGCACGAAGCCTAGTTTAGAAATCGGGAGGAGAGAGGGTATGAAATTATATCCACTTCCTTTAAAACCCGAAAAAATCTAGATTGTAGGTTTGAAAAGGGCCACGGGACGTGTTGGTGGTGTCAAAACGAAAAAACGAGCGCGAAGCCTCGTTTAGAAATCGGGAGGAGAGAGGGTATGAAATTATATCCACTTCCTTTAAAGTCCGAAAAAGTCTCGATTATAGGTTAGAAATGGGCCACGAGACGTGTTGGTTGTGTCAAAACGAAAAAACGAGCGTGAAGCCTCGTTTAGAAATCGGGAGGAGAGAGGGTGTGAAATTATATCCACTTTCTTTAAAACCCGAAAAAGTCTCGATTATAGGTTAGAAATGAGCAACGGGACTTGTCGGTGGTGTCAAAACGAAAAAACGAGCACGAAACCTCGTTTAGAAATCGGGAGGAGAGAGGGTATGAAATTATATCCACTTCCTTTAAAACCCGAAAAACTCTCGATTATAGGTTAGAAATGAGCCACGGGACTTGTTGGTGGTGTCAAAATGAAAAAACGAGCACGAAACCTCGTTTAGAAATCTGGAGGAGAGAGGGAATGAAATTATATCTACTTCCTTTAAAACCCGAAAAAGTCTCGATTATAGGTTAGAAAAGGGCCACGGGACGTGTTGGTGGTGTCAAAACGAAAAAAAGAGCACGAAGCAGCGTTTAGAAATCGGGAGGAGAGAGGGTATGAAATTATATCCACTTCCTTTAAAACCCGAAAATGTCTCGATTATAGGTTTGAAATGGGCCACGGGACTTGTTGGTGGTGTCAAAACGAAAAAACGAGCACGATGCCTCGTTAAGAAATCGGGAGAAGAGAGGGTATGAAATTATATCCACTTCCTTTAAAACCTGAAAAAGTCTCGATTATAGGTTAGAAAAGGGTCACGGGACGTGTTGGTGG
Organism: Thalia dealbata; assembly: GCA_030544415.1. NCBI lineage: Eukaryota > Viridiplantae > Streptophyta > Magnoliopsida > Zingiberales > Marantaceae > Thalia > Thalia dealbata. The sequence goes on along the minus strand of CM060458.1, from coordinate 11,522,564 downwards.
TGTCAAAATGAAAAAACGAGCACGAAGCCTCGTTTAGAAATCGGGAGGAGAGAGGGTATGAAATAATATCCACTTCCTTTAAAACCCGAAAATGTCTCGATTATAGGTTTGAAATGGGCCACGGGACTTGTTGGTGGTGTCAAAACGAAAAAACGAGCACGAAGCCTCGTTTAGAAATCGGGAGGAGATAGGGTATGATATTATATGCACTTCCTTTAAAACCCGAAAAAGTCTCGATTATAGGTTAGAAATAAGCCACGGGACTTGTTGGTGGTGTCAAAATGAAAAAACGAGCACGAAACCTAGTTTAGAAATCGGGAGGAGAGAGGGTATGAAATTATATCCACTTCCTTTAAAACCCGAAAAAGTCTCGATTATAGGTTAGAAATGGGCCACAGGACTTGTTGGTGGTGTCAAAACGAAAAAATGAGCACGAAGCCTCGTTTAGAAATCGGAAGGAGAGAGGGTATGAAATTATATTCACTTCCTTTAAAACCCGAAAAAGTCTCGATTATAGGTTAGAAAAGGGCCACGAGACTTGTTGGTTGTGTCAAAACGAAAAAACGAGCGCGAAGCCTCGTTTAGAAATCGGGAGGAGAGAGGGTATGAAATTATATCCACTTCCTTTAAAACCCTAAAAAGTCTCGATTATAGGTTAGAAATGAGCCACGGGACTTGTTGGTGGTGTCAAAATGAAAAAACGAGCACGAAACCTCGTTTAGAAATCGGGAGGAGAGAGGGTATGAAATTATATCCACTTCCTTTAAAACCCGAAAAAGTCTCGATTATAGGTTAGAAATGGGCCACGAGATGTGTTGGTGGTGTCAAAACGAAAAAATGAGCACGAAGCCTAGTTTAGAAATCGGGAGGAGAGAGGGTATGAAATTATATCCACTTCCTTTAAAACCCGAAAAAATCTAGATTATAGGTTTGAAAAGGGCCACGGGACGTGTTGGTGGTGTCAAAACGAAAAAACGAGCGCGAAGCCTCGTTTAGAAATCGGGAGGAGAGAGGGTATGAAATTATATCCACTTCCTATAAAACCCGAAAAAGTCTCGATTATAGGTTAGAAATGGGCCACGAGACGTGTTGGTTTTGTCAAAACGAAAAAACGAGCGCGAAGCCTCGTTTAGAAATCGGGAGGAGAGAGGGTATGAAATTATATCCACTTCCTTTAAAACCCGAAAAAGTCTCGATTATATGTTAGAAATGAGCCACGGGACTTGTTGGTGGTGTCAAAATGAAAAAACGAGCACGAAACCTCGTTTAGAAATCGGGAGGAGAGAGGGTATGAAATTATATCCACTTCCTTTAAAACCCGAAAAAGTCTCGATTATAGGTTAGAAATGGGCCACGAGATGTGTTGGTGGTGTCAAAACGAAAAAATGAGCACGAAGCCTAGTTTAGAAATCGGGAGGAGAGAGGGTTTGAAATTATATCCACTTCCTTTAAAACCCGAAAAAATCTAGATTATAGGTTTGAAAAGGGCCACGGGACGTGTTGGTGGTGTCAAAACGAAAAATCGAGCGCGAAGCCTCGTTTAGAAATCGGGAGGAGAGAGGGTATGAAATTATATCCACTTCCTTTAAAACCCGAAAAAGTCTCGATTATAGGTTAGAAATGGGCCACGAGACGTGTCGGTGGTGTCAAAACGAAAAAATGAGCACGAAGCCTAGTTTAGAAATCGGGAGGAGAGAGGGTATGAAATTATATCCACTTCCTTTAAAACCCGAAAAAATCTAGATTATAGGTTTGAAAAGGGCCACGGGACGTGTTGGTGGTGTCAAAACGAAAAAACGAGCGCGAAGCCTCGTTTAGAAATCGGGAGGATAGAGGGTATGAAATTACATCCACTTCCTATAAAACCCGAAAAAGTCTCGATTATAGGTTAGAAATGGGCCACGATACGTGTTGGTTTTGTCAAAACGAAAAAACGAGCGCGAAGCCTCGTTTAGAAATCGGGAGCAGAGTGGGTATGAAAATATATCCACTTCCTTTAAAATCCGAAAAAGTCTCGATTATAGGTTAGAAATGGGCAACGAGGCGTGTTGGTGGTGTCAAAACGAAAAAACGAGCACGAAGCCGCATTTAGAAATCGTGAGGAGAGAGGTTATGAAATTATATCCACTTCCTTTAAAACCCGAAAAAGTCTCGATTATAGGTTAGAAATGGGCCACGAGATGTTTTGGTGGTGTCAAAACGAAAAAATGAGCACGAAGCCTAGTTTAGAAATCGGGAGGAGAGAGGGTATGAAATTATATCCACTTCCTTTAAAACCCGAAAAAATCTAGATTATAGGTTTGAAAAGGGCCACGGGACGTGTTGGTGGTGTCAAAACGAAAAAACGAGCGCGAAGCCTCGTTTAGAAATCGGGAGGAGAGAGGGTATGAAATTATATCCACTTCCTATAAAACCCGAAAAAGTCTCGATTATAGGTTAGAAATGGGCCACGAGACGTGTTGGTTTTGTCAAAACGAAAAAACGAGCGCGAAGCCTCGTTTAGAAATCGAGAGGAGAGAGGGTATGAAATTATATCCACTTCCTTTAAAACCCGAAAAAGTCTCGATTATATGTTAGAAATGAGCCACGGGACTTGTTGGTGGTGTCAAAATGAAAAAACGAGCACGAAACCTCGTTTAGAAATCGGGAGGAGAGAGGGTATGAAATTATATCCACTTCCTTTAAAACCCGAAAAAGTCTCGATTATAGGTTAGAAATGGGCCACGAGATGTGTTGGTGGTGTCAAAACGAAAAAATGAGCACGAAGCCTAGTTTAGAAATCGGGAGGAGAGAGGGTTTGAAATTATATCCACTTCCTTTAAAACCCGAAAAAATCTAGATTATAGGTTTGAAAAGGGCCACGGGACGTGTTGGTGGTGTCAAAACGAAAAATCGAGCGCGAAGCCTCGTTTAGAAATCGGGAGGAGAGAGGGTATGAAATTATATCCACTTCCTTTAAAACCCGAAAAAGTCTCGATTATAGGTTAGAAATGGGCCACGAGACGTGTCGGTGGTGTCAAAACGAAAAAATGAGCACGAAGCCTAGTTTAGAAATCGGGAGGAGAGAGGGTATGAAATTATATCCACTTCCTTTAAAACCCGAAAAAATCTAGATTATAGGTTTGAAAAGGGCCACGGGACGTGTTGGTGGTGTCAAAACGAAAAAACGAGCGCGAAGCCTCGTTTAGAAATCGGGAGGATAGAGGGTATGAAATTATATCCACTTCCTATAAAACCCGAAAAAGTCTCGATTATAGGTTAGAAATGGGCCACGATACGTGTTGGTTTTGTCAAAACGAAAAAACGAGCGCGAAGCCTCGTTTAGAAATCGGGAGCAGAGTGGGTATGAAAATATATCCACTTCCTTTAAAATCCGAAAAAGTCTCGATTATAGGTTAGAAATGGGCAACGAGGCGTGTTGGTGGTGTCAAAACGAAAAAACGAGCACGAAGCCGCATTTAGAAATCGTGAGGAGAGAGGTTATGAAATTATATCCACTTCCTTTAAAACCCGAAAAAGTCTCGATTATAGGTTAGAAATGGGCCACGAGATGTTTTGGTGGTGTCAAAACGAAAAAATGAGCACGAAGCCTAGTTTAGAAATCGGGAGGAGAGAGGGTATGAAATTATATCCACTTCCTTTAAAACCCGAAAAAATCTAGATTATAGGTTTGAAAAGGGCCACGGGACGTGTTGGTGGTGTCAAAACGAAAAAACGAGCGCGAAGCCTCGTTTAGAAATCGGGAGGAGAGAGGGTATGAAATTATATCCACTTCCTTTAAAGCCCGAAAAAGTCTCGATTATAGGTTAGAAATGGGCCACGAGACGTGTTGGTTGTGTCAAAACGAAAAAACGAGCGTGAAGCCTCATTTAGAAATCGGGAGGAGAGAGGGTATGAAATTATATCCACTTCCTTTAAAACCCGAAAAAGTCTCGATTATAGGTTAGAAATGAGCCACGGGACTTGTCGGTGGTGTCAAAACGAAAAAACGAGCACGAAACCTCGTTTAGAAATCGGGAGGAAAGAGGGTATGAAATTATATCCACTTCCTTTAAAACCCGAAAAAGTCTCGATTATAGGTTAGAAATGAGCCACGGGACTTGTTGGTGGTGTCAAAATGAAAAAAAGAGCACGAAACCTCGTTTAGAAATCGGGAGGAGAGAGGGTATGAAATTATATCCACTTCCTTTAAACCCGAAAAAGTCTCGATTATAGGTTAGAAATGAGCCACGGGACTTGTTGGTGGTGTCAAAATGAAAAAACGAGAATGAAACCTCGTTTAGAAATCGGGAGGAGAGAGGGTATGAAATTATATCTACTTCCTTTAAAACCCGAAAAAGTCTCGATTATAGGTTAGAAAAGGGCCACGGGACGTGTTGGTGGTGTCAAAACGAAAAAAAGAGCATGAAGCAGCGTTTAGAAATCGGGAGGAGAGAGGATATGAAATTATATCCACTTCCTTTAAAACCCGAAAATGTCTCGATTATAGGTTTGAAATGGGCCACGGGACTTGTTGGTGGTGTCAAAACGAAAAAACGAGCACGATGCCTCGTTTAGAAATCGGGAGCAGAGAGGGTATGAAATTATATCCACTTTCTTTAAAACCTGAAAAAGTCTCGATTATAGGTTAGAAAAGGGTCACGGGACGTGTTGGTGGTGTCAAAATGAATAAACGAGCCCGAAGCCTCGTTTAGAAATCGGGAGGAGAGAGGGTATGAAATAATATTCACTTCCTTTAAAACCCGAAAATGTCTCGATTATAGGTTTGAAATGGGCCACGGGACATGTTGGTGGTGTCAAAACGAAAAAACGAGCACGAAGCCTCGTTTAGAAATCGGGAGGAGATAGGGTATGATATTATATGCACTTCCTTTAAAACCCGAAAAAGTCTCGATTATAGGTTAGAAATAAGCCACGGGACTTGTTGGTGGTGTCAAAATGAAAAAACGAGCACGAAACCTAGTTTAGAAATCGGGAGGAGAGAGGGTATGAAATTATATCCACTTCCTTTAAAACCCGAAAAAGTCTCGATTATAGGTTAGAAATGGGCCACAGGACTTGTTGGTGGTGTCAAAACGAAAAAATGAGCACGAAGCCTCGTTTAGAAATCGGAAGGAGAGAGGGTATGAAATTATATTCACTTCCTTTAAAACCCGAAAAAGTCTCGATTATAGGTTAGAAAAGGGCCACGAGACGTGTTGGTTGTGTCAAAACGAAAAAACGAGCGCGAAGCCTCGTTTAGAAATCGGGAGGAGAGAGGGTATGAAATTATATCCACTTCCTTTAAAACCCGAAAAAGTCTCGATTATAGGTTAGAAATGAGCCACGGGACTTGTTGGTGGTGTCAAAATGAAAAAACGAGCACGAAACCTCGTTTAGAAATCGGGAGGAGAGAGGGTATGAAATTATATCCACTTCCTTTAAAACCCGAAAAAGTCTCGATTATAGGTTAGAAATGGGCCACGAGATGTGTTGGTGGTGTCAAAACGAAAAAATGAGCACGAAGCCTAGTTTAGAAATCGGGAGGAGAGAGGGTATGAAATTATATCCACTTCCTTTAAAACCCGAAAAAATCTAGATTATAGGTTTGAAAAGGGCCACGGGACGTGTTGGTGGTGTCAAAACGAAAAAACGAGCGCGAAGCCTCGTTTAGAAATCGGGAGGAGAGAGGGTATGAAATTATATCCACTTCCTATAAAACCCGAAAAAGTCTCGATTATAGGTTAGAAATGGGCCACGAGACGTGTTGGTTTTGTCAAAACGAAAAAACGAGCGCGAAGCCTCGTTTAGAAATCGGGAGGAGAGAGGGTATGAAATTATATCCACTTCCTTTAAAACCCGAAAAAGTCTCGATTATATGTTAGAAATGAGCCACGGGACTTGTTGGTGGTGTCAAAATGATAAAACGAGCACGAAACCTCGTTTAGAAATCGGGAGGAGAGAGGGTATGAAATTATATCCACTTCCTTTAAAACCCGAAAAAGTCTCGATTATAGGTTAGAAATGGGCCACGAGATGTGTTGGTGGTGTCAAAACGAAAAAATGAGCACGAAGCCTAGTTTAGAAATCGGGAGGAGAGAGGGTTTGAAATTATATCCACTTCCTTTAAAACCCGAAAAAATCTAGATTATAGGTTTGAAAAGGGCCACGGGACATGTTGGTGGTGTCAAAACGAAAAATCGAGCGCGAAGCCTCGTTTAGAAATCGGGAGGAGAGAGGGTATGAAATTATATCCACTTCCTTTAAAACCCGAAAAAGTCTCGATTATAGGTTAGAAATGGGCCACGAGACGTGTCGGTGGTGTCAAAACGAAAAAATGAGCACGAAGCCTAGTTTAGAAATCGGGAGGAGAGAGGGTATGAAATTATATCCACTTCCTTTAAAACCCGAAAAAATCTAGATTATAGGTTTGAAAAGGGCCACGGGACGTGTTGGTGGTGTCAAAACGAAAAAACGAGCGCGAAGCCTCGTTTAGAAATCGGGAGGATAGAGGGTATGAAATTATATCCACTTCCTATAAAACCCGAAAAAGTCTCGATTATAGGTTAGAAATGGGCCACGATACGTGTTGGTTTTGTCAAAACGAAAAAACGAGCGCGAAGCCTCGTTTAGAAATCGGGAGCAGAGTGGGTATGAAAATATATCCACTTCCTTTAAAATCCGAAAAAGTCTCGATTATAGGTTAGAAATGGGCAACGAGGCGTGTTGGTGGTGTCAAAACGAAAAAACGAGCACGAAGCCGCATTTAGAAATCGTGAGGAGAGAGGTTATGAAATTATATCCACTTCCTTTAAAACCCGAAAAAGTCTCGATTATAGGTTAGAAATGGGCCACGAGATGTTTTGGTGGTGTCAAAACGAAAAAATGAGCACGAAGCCTAGTTTAGAAATCGGGAGGAGAGAGGGTATGAAATTATATCCACTTCCTTTAAAACCCGAAAAAATCTAGATTATAGGTTTGAAAAGGGCCACGGGACGTGTTGGTGGTGTCAAAACGAAAAAACGAGCGCGAAGCCTCGTTTAGAAATCGGGAGGAGAGAGGGTATGAAATTATATCCACTTCCTTTAAAGCCCGAAAAAGTCTCGATTATAGGTTAGAAATGGGCCACGAGACGTGTTGGTTGTGTCAAAACGAAAAAACGAGCGTGAAGCCTCGTTTAGAAATCGGAAGGAGAGAGGGTATGAAATTATATCCACTTCCTTTAAAACCCGAAAAAGTCTCGATTATAGGTTAGAAATGAGCCACGGGACTTGTCGGTGGTGTCAAAACGAAAAAACGAGCACGAAACCTCGTTTAGAAATCGGGAGGAAAGTGGGTATGAAATTATATCCACTTCCTTTAAAACCCGAAAAAGTCTCGATTATAGGTTAGAAATGAGCCACGGGACTTGTTGGTGGTGTCAAAATGAAAAAAAGAGCACGAAACCTCGTTTAGAAATTGGGAGGAGAGAGGGTATGAAATTATATCCACTTCCTTTAAACCCGAAAAAGTCTCGATTATAGGTTAGAAATGGGCCACAGGACTTGTTGGTGGTGTCAAAATGAAAAAACGAGCATGAAACCTCGTTTAGAAATCGGGAGGAGAGAGGGTATGAAATTATATCTACTTCCTTTAAAACCCGAAAAAGTCTCGATTATAGGTTAGAAAAGGGCCACGGGACGTGTTGGTGGTGTCAAAACGAAAAAAAGAGCACGAAGCAGCGTTTAGAAATCGGGAGGAGAGAGGGTATGAAATTATATCCACTTCCTTTAAAACCTGAAAATGTCTCGATTATAGGTTTGAAATGGGCCACGGGACTTGTTGGTGGTGTCAAAACGAAAAAACGAGCACGATGCCTCGTTTAGAAATCGGGAGAAGAGAGGGTATGAAATTATATCCACTTTCTTTAAAACCTGAAAAAGTCTCGATTATAGGTTAGAAAAGGGTCACGGGACGTGTTGGTGGTGTCAAAATGAATAAACGAGCCCGAAGCCTCGTTTAGAAATCGGGAGGAGAGAGGGTATGAAATAATATCCACTTCCTTTAAAACCCGAAAATGTCTCGATTATAGGTTTGAAATGGGCCACGGGACTTGTTGGTGGTGTCAAAACGAAAAAACGAGCACGAAGCCTCGTTTAGAAATCGGGAGGAGATAGGGTATGATATTATATGCACTTCCTTTAAAACCCGAAAAAGTCTCGATTATAGGTTAGAAATAAGCCACGGGACTTGTTGGTGGTGTCAAAATGAAAAAACGAGCACGAAACCTAGTTTAGAAATCGGGAGGAGAGAGGGTATGAAATTATATCCACTTCCTTTAAAACCCGAAAAAGTCTCGATTATAGGTTAGAAATGGGCCACAGGACTCGTTGGTGGTGTCAAAACGAAAAAATGAGCACGAAGCCTCGTTTAGAAATCGGAAGGAGAGAGGGTATGAAATTATATTCACTTCCTTTAAAACCCGAAAAAGTCTCGATTATAGGTTAGAAAAGGGCCACGAGACGTGTTGGTTGTGTCAAAACGAAAAAACGAGCGCGAAGCCTCGTTTAGAAATCGGGAGGAGAGAGGGTATGAAATTATATCCACCTCCTTTAAAACCCGAAAAAGTCTCGATTATAGGTTAGAAATGAGCCACGGGACTTGTTAGTGGTGTCAAAATGAAAAAACGAGCACGAAACCTCGTTTAGAAATCGGGAGGAGAGAGGGTATGAAATTATATCCACTTCCTTTAAAACCCGAAAAAGTCTCGATTATAGGTTAGAAATGGGCCACTAGATGTGTTGGTGGTGTCAAAACGAAAAAATGAGCACGAAGCCTAGTTTAGAAATCGGGAGGAGAGAGGGTATGAAATTATATCCACTTCCTTTAAAATCCGAAAAAATCTAGATTATAGGTTTGAAAAGGGCCACGGGACGTGTTGGTGGTGTCAAAACGAAAAAACGAGCGCGAAGCCTCGTTTAGAAATCGGGAGGAGAGAGGGTATGAAATTATATCCACTTCCTTTAAAACCCGAAAAAGTCTCGATTATAGGTTAGAAATGGGCCACGAGACGTGTTGGTTTTGTCAAAACGAAAAAACGAGCGCGAAACCTCGTTTAGAAATCGGGAGCAGAGTGGGTATGAAAATATATCCACTTCCTTTAAAATCCGAAAAAGTCTCGATTATAGGTTAGAAATGGGCAACGAGGCGTGTTGGTGGTGTCAAAACGAAAAAACGAGCACGAAGCCGCATTTAGAAATCGTGAGGAGAGAGGTTATGAAATTATATCCACTTCCTTTAAAACCCGAAAAAGTCTCGATTATAGGTTAGAAATGGGCCACGAGACGTGTTGGTGGTGTCAAAACGAAAAAACGAGCGTGAAGCCTCGTTTAGAAATCGGGAGGAGAGAGGGTTTGAAATTATATCCACTTCCTTTAAAACCCGAAAAAATCTAGATTATAGGTTTGAAAAGGGCCACGGGACGTGTTGGTGGTGTCAAAACGAAAAAACGAGCGCGAAGCCTCGTTTAGAAATCGGGAGGATAGAGGGTATGAAATTATATCCACTTCCTATAAAACCCGAAAAAGTCTCGATTATAGGTTAGAAATGGGCCACGAGACGTGTTGGTTTTGTCAAAACGAAAAAACGAGCGCGAAGCCTCGTTTAGAAATCGGGAGCAGAGTGGGTATGAAAATATATCCACTTCCTTTAAAATCCGAAAAAGTCTCGATTATAGGTTAGAAATGGGCAACGAGGCGTGTTGGTGGTGTCAAAACGAAAAAACGAGCACGAAGCTGCATTTAGAAATCGTGAGGAGAGAGGTTATGAAATTATATCCACTTCCTTTAAAACCCGAAAAAGTCTCGATTATAGGTTAGAAATGGGCCACGAGATGTGTTGGTGGTGTCAAAACGAAAAAATGAGCACGAAGCCTAGTTTAGAAATCGGGAGGAGAGAGGGTATGAAATTATATCCACTTCCTTTAAAACCCGAAAAAGTCTCGATTATAGGTTAGAAATAAGCCACGGGACTTGTTGGTGGTGTCAAAATGAAAAAACGAGCACGAAACCTAGTTTAGAAATCGGGAGGAGAGAGGGTATGAAATTATATCCACTTCCTTTAAAACCCGAAAAAGTCTCGATTATAGGTTAGAAATGGGCCACAGGACTTGTTGGTGGTGTCAAAACGAAAAAATGAGCACGAAGCCTCGTTTAGAAATCGGAAGGAGAGTGGGTATGAAATTATATTCACTTCCTTTAAAACCCGAAAAAGTCTCGATTATAGGTTAGAAAAGGGCCACGAGACGTGTTGGTTGTGTCAAAACGAAAAAACGAGCGCGAAGCCTCGTTTAGAAATCGGGAGGAGAGAGGGTATGAAATTATATCCACCTCCTTTAAAACCCGAAAAAGTCTCGATTATAGGTTAGAAATGAGCCACGGGACTTGTTGGTGGTGTCAAAATGAAAAAACGAGCACGAAACCTCGTTTAGAAATCGGGAGGAGAGAGGGTATGAAATTATATCCACTTCCTTTAAAACCCGAAAAAGTCTCGATTATAGGTTAGAAATGGGCCACTAGATGTGTTGGTGGTGTCAAAACGAAAAAATGAGCACGAAGCCTAGTTTAGAAATCGGGAGGAGAGAGGGTATGAAATTATATCCACTTCCTTTAAAATCCGAAAAAATCTAGATTATAGGTTTGAAAAGGGCCACGTGACGTGTTGGTGGTGTCAAAACGAAAAAACGAACGCGAAGCCTCGTTTAGAAATCGGGAGGAGAGAGGGTATGAAATTATATCCACTTCCTTTAAAACCCGAAAAAGTCTCGATTATAGGTTAGAAATGGGCCACGAGACGTGTTGGTTTTGTCAAAACGAAAAAACGAGCGCGAAACCTCGTTTAGAAATCGGGAGCAGAGTGGGTATGAAAATATATCCACTTCCTTTAAAATCCGAAAAAGTCTCGATTATAGGTTAGAAATGGGCAACGAGGCGTGTTGGTGGTGTCAAAACGAAAAAACGAGCACGAAGCCGCATTTAGAAATCGTGAGGAGAGAGGTTATGAAATTATATCCACTTCCTTTAAAACCCGAAAAAGTCTCGATTATAGGTTAGAAATGGGCCACGAGACGTGTTGGTGGTGTCAAAACGAAAAAACGAGCGTGAAGCCTCGTTTAGAAATCGGGAGGAGAGAGGGTATGAAATTATATCCACTTCCTTTAAAACCTGAAAAAAATCTAGATTATAGGTTTGAAAAGGGCCACGGGACGTGTTGGTGGTGTCAAAACGAAAAAACGAGCGCGAAGCCTCGTTTAGAAATCGGGAGGATAGAGGGTATGAAATTATATCCACTTCCTATAAAACCCGAAAAAGTCTCGATTATAGGTTAGAAATGGGCCACGAGACGTGTTGGTTTTGTCAAAACGAAAAAACGAGCGCGAAGCCTCGTTTAGAAATCGGGAGCAGAGTGGGTATGAAAATATATCCACTTCCTTTAAAATCCGAAAAAGTCTCGATTATAGGTTAGAAATGGGCAACGAGGCGTGTTGGTGGTGTCAAAACGAAAAAACGAGCACGAAGCCGCATTTAGAAATCGTGAGGAGAGAGGTTATGAAATTATATCCACTTCCTTTAAAACCCGAAAAAGTCTCGATTATAGGTTAGAAATGGGCCACGAGATGTGTTGGTGGTGTCAAAACGAAAAAATGAGCACGAAGCCTAGTTTAGAAATCGGGAGGAGAGAGGGTATGAAATTATATCCACTTCCTTTAAAACCCGAAAAAGTCTCGATTATAGGTTAGAAATAAGCCACGGGACTTGTTGGTGGTGTCAAAATGAAAAAACGAGCACGAAACCTAGTTTAGAAATCGGGAGGAGAGAGGGTATGAAATTATATCCACTTCCTTTAAAACCCGAAAAAGTCTCGATTATAGGTTAGAAATGGGCCACAGGACTTGTTGGTGGTGTCAAAACGAAAAAATGAGCACGAAGCCTCGTTTAGAAATCGGAAGGAGAGTGGGTATGAAATTATATTCACTTCCTTTAAAACCCGAAAAAGTCTCGATTATAGGTTAGAAAAGGGCCACGAGACGTGTTGGTTGTGTCAAAACGAAAAAACGAGCGCGAAGCCTCGTTTAGAAATCGGGAGGAGAGAGGGTATGAAATTATATCCACTTCCTTTAAAACCCGAAAAAGTCTCGATTATAGGTTAGAAATGAGCCACGGGACTTGTTGGTGGTGTCAAAATGAAAAAACGAGCACGAAACCTCGTTTAGAAATTGGGAGGAGAGAGGGTATGAAATTATATCCACTTCCTTTAAAACCCGAAAAAGTCTCGATTATAGGTTAGAAATGGGCCACGAGATGTGTTGGTGGTGTCAAAATGAAAAAATGAGCACGAAGCCTAGTTTAGAAATCGGGAGGAGAGAGGGTATGAAATTATATCCACTTCCTTTAAAACCCGAAAAAATCTAGATTATAGGTTTGAAAAGGGCCACGGGACGTGTTGGTGGTGTCAAAACGAAAAAACGAGCGCGAAGCCTCGTTTAGAAATCGGGAGGAGAGAGGGTATGAAATTATATCCACTTCCTATAAAACCCGAAAAAGACTCGATTATAGGTTAGAAATGGGCCACGAGACGTGTTGGTTTTGTCAAAACGAAAAAACGAGCGCGAAGCCTCGTTTAGAAATCGGGAGCAGAGTGGGTATGAAAATATATCCACTTCCTTTAAAACCCGAAAAAGTCTCGATTATAGGTTAGAAATGGGCCACAGGACTTGTTGGTGGTGTCAAAACGAAAAAATGAGCACGAAGCCTCGTTTAGAAATCGGAAGGAGAGCGGGTATGAAATTATATTCACTTCCTTTAAAACCCGAAAAAGTCTCGATTATAGGTTAGAAAAGGGCCACGAGACGTGTTGGTTGTGTCAAAACGAAAAAACGAGCGCGAAGCCTCGTTTAGAAATCGGGAGGAGAGAGGGTATGAAATTATATCCACTTCCTTTAAAACCCGAAAAAGTCTCGATTATAGGTTAGAAATGAGCCACGGGACTTGTTGGTGGTGTCAAAATGAAAAAACGAGCACGAAACCTCGTTTAGAAATCGGGAGGAGAGAGGGTATGAAATTATATCCACTTCCTTTAAAACCCGAAAAAGTCTCGATTATAGGTTAGAAATGGGCCACGAGATGTGTTGGTGGTGTTAAAACGAAAAAATGAGCACGAAGCCTAGTTTAGAAATCGGGAGGAGAGAGGGTATGAAATTATATCCACTTCCTTTAAAATCCGAAAAAATCTAGATTATAGGTTTGAAAAGGGCCACGGGACGTGTGGGTGGTGTCAAAACGAAAAAACGAGCGCGAAGCCTCGTTTAGAAATCGGGAGGAGAGAGGGTATGAAATTATATCCACTTCCTTTAAAACCCGAAAAAGTCTCGATTATAGGTTAGAAATGGGCCACGAGACGTGTTGGTTTTGTCAAAACGAAAAAACGAGCGCGAAGCCTCGTTTAGAAATCGGGAGCAGAGTGGGTATGAAAATATATCCACTTCCTTTAAAATCCGAAAAAGTCTCGATTATAGGTTAGAAATGGGCAACGAGGCGTGTTGGTGGTGCCAAAACGAAAAAACGAGCACGAAGCCGCATTTAGAAATCGTGAGGAGAGAGGTTATGAAATTATATCCACTTCCTTTAAAACCCGAAAAAGTCTCGATTATAGGTTAGAAATGGGCCACGAGATGTGTTGGTGGTGTCAAAACGAAAAAATGAGCACGAAGCCTAGTTTAGAAATCGGGAGGAGAGAGGGTATGAAATTATATCCACTTCCTTTAAAACCCGAAAAAATCTAGATTATAGGTTTGAAAAGGGCCACGGGACGTGTTGGTGGTGTCAAAACGAAAAAACGAGCGCGAAGCCTCGTTTAGAAATCGGGAGGAGAGAGGGTATGAAATTATATCCACTTCCTTTAAAGCCCGAAAAAGTCTCGATTATAGGTTAGAAATGGGCCACGAGACGTGTTGGTTGTGTCAAAACGAAAAAACGAGCGTGAAGCCTCGTTTAGAAATCGGGAGGAGAGAGGGTATGAAATTATATCCACTTCCTTTAAAACCAGAAAAAATCTAGATTATAGGTTTGAAAAGGGCCACGGGACGTGTTGGTGGTGTCAAAACGAAAAAACGAGCGCGAAGCCTCGTTTAGAAATCGGGAGGATAGAGGGTATGAAATTATATCCACTTCCTATAAAACCCGAAAAAGTCTCGATTATAGGTTAGAAATGGGCCACGAGACGTGTTGGTTTTGTCAAAACGAAAAAACGAGCGCGAAGCCTCGTTTAGAAATCGGGAGCAGAGTGGGTATGAAAATATATCCACTTCCTTTAAAATCCGAAAAAGTCTCGATTATAGGTTAGAAATGGGGAACGAGGCGTGTTGGTGGTGTCAAAACGAAAAAACGAGCACGAAGCCGCATTTAGAAATCGTGAGGAGAGAGGTTATGAAATTATATCCACTTCCTTTAAAACCCGAAAAAGTCTCGATTATAGGTTAGAAATGGGCCACGAGATGTGTTGGTGGTGTCAAAACGAAAAAATGAGCACGAAGCCTAGTTTAGAAATCAGGAGGAGAGAGGGTATGAAATTATATCCACTTCCTTTAAAACCCGAAAAAGTCTCGATTATAGGTTAGAAATAAGCCACGGGACTTGTTGGTGGTGTCAAAATGAAAAAACGAGCACGAAGCCTAGTTTAGAAATCGGGAGGAGAGAGGGTATGAAATTATATCCACTTCCTTTAAAACCCGAAAAAATCTAGATTATAGGTTTGAAAAGGGCCACGGGACGTGTTGGTGGTGTCAAAACGAAAAAACGAGCGCGAAGCCTCGTTTAGAAATCGGGAGGAGAGAGGGTATGAAATTATATCCACTTCCTATAAAACCCGAAAAAGACTCGATTATAGGTTAGAAATGGGCCACGAGACGTGTTGGTTTTGTCAAAACGAAAAAACGAGCGCGAAGCCTCGTTTAGAAATCGGGAGCAGAGTGGGTATGAAAATATATCCACTTCCTTTAAAACCCGAAAAAGTCTCGATTATAGGTTAGAAATGGGCCACAGGACTTGTTGGTGGTGTCAAAACGAAAAAATGAGCACGAAGCCTCGTTTAGAAATCGGAAGGAGAGCGGGTATGAAATTATATTCACTTCCTTTAAAACCCGAAAAAGTCTCGATTATAGGTTAGAAAAGGGCCACGAGACGTGTTGGTTGTGTCAAAACGAAAAAACGAGCGCGAAGCCTCGTTTAGAAATCGGGAGGAGAGAGGGTATGAAATTATATCCACTTCCTTTAAAACCCGAAAAAGACTCGATTATAGGTTAGAAATGAGCCACGGGACTTGTTGGTGGTGTCAAAATGAAAAAACGAGCACGAAACCTCGTTTAGAAATCGGGAGGAGAGAGGGTATGAAATTATATCCACTTCCTTTAAAACCCGAAAAAGTCTCGATTATAGGTTAGAAATGGGCCACGAGATGTGTTGGTGGTGTCAAAACGAAAAAATGAGCACGAAGCCTAGTTTAGAAATCGGGAGGAGAGAGGGTATGAAATTATATCCACTTCCTTTAAAATCCGAAAAAATCTAGATTATAGGTTTGAAAAGGGCCACGGGACGTGTTGGTGGTGTCAAAACGAAAAAACGAGCGCGAAGCCTCGTTTAGAAATCGGGAGGAGAGAGGGTATGAAATTATATCCACTTCCTTTAAAACCCGAAAAAGTCTCGATTATAGGTTAGAAATGGGCCACGAGACGTGTTGGTTTTGTCAAAACGAAAAAACGAGCGCGAAGCCTCGTTTAGAAATCGGGAGCAGAGTGGGTATGAAAATATATCCACTTCCTTTAAAATCCGAAAAAGTCTCGATTATAGGTTAGAAATGGGCAACGAGGCGTGTTGGTGGTGCCAAAACGAAAAAACGAGCACGAAGCCGCATTTAGAAATCGTGAGGAGAGAGGTTATGAAATTATATCCACTTCCTTTAAAACCCGAAAAAGTCTCGATTATAGGTTAGAAATGGGCCACGAGATGTGTTGGTGGTGTCAAAATGAAAAAATGAGCACGAAGCCTAGTTTAGAAATCGGGAGGAGAGAGGGTATGAAATTATATCCACTTCCTTTAAAACCCGAAAAAATCTAGATTATAGGTTTGAAAAGGGCCACGGGACGTGTTGGTGGTGTCAAAACGAAAAAACGAGCGCGAAGCCTCGTTTAGAAATCGGGAGGAGAGAGGGTATGAAATTATATCCACTTCCTTTAAAGCCCGAAAAAGTCTCGATTATAGGTTAGAAATGGGCCACGAGACGTGTTGGTTGTGTCAAAACGAAAAAACGAGCGTGAAGCCTCGTTTAGAAATCGGGAGGAGAGAGGGTATGAAATTATATCCACTTCCTTTAAAACCCGAAAAAATCTAGATTATAGGTTTGAAAAGGGCCACGGGACGTGTTGGTGGTGTCAAAACGAAAAAACGAGCGCGAAGCCTCGTTTAGAAATCGGGAGGATAGAGGGTATGAAATTATATCCACTTCCTATAAAACCCGAAAAAGTCTCGATTATAGGTTAGAAATGGGCCACGAGACGTGTTGGTTTTGTCAAAACGAAAAAACGAGCGCGAAGCCTCGTTTAGAAATCGGGAGCAGAGTGGGTATGAAAATATATCCACTTCCTTTAAAATCCGAAAAAGTCTCGATTATAGGTTAGAAATGGGCAACGAGGCGTGTTGGTGGTGTCAAAACGAAAAAACGAGCACGAAGCCGCATTTAGAAATCGTGAGGAGAGAGGTTATGAAATTATATCCACTTCCTTTAAAACCCGAAAAAGTCTCGATTATAGGTTAGAAATGGGCCACGAGATGTGTTGGTGGTGTCAAAACGAAAAAATGAGCACGAAGCCTAGTTTAGAAATCGGGAGGAGAGAGGGTATGAAATTATATCCACTTCCTTTAAAACCCGAAAAAGTCTCGATTATAGGTTAGAAATAAGCCACGGGACTTGTTGGTGGTGTCAAAATGAAAAAACGAGCACGAAGCCTAGTTTAGAAATCGGGAGGAGAGAGGGTATGAAATTATATCCACTTCCTTTAAAACCCGAAAAAATCTAGATTATAGGTTTGAAAAGGGCCACGGGACGTGTTGGTGGTGTCAAAACGAAAAAACGAGCGCGAAGCCTCGTTTAGAAATCGGGAGGAGAGAGGGTATGAAATTATATCCACTTCCTATAAAACCCGAAAAAGACTCGATTATAGGTTAGAAATGGGCCACGAGACGTGTTGGTTTTGTCAAAACGAAAAAACGAGCGCGAAGCCTCGTTTAGAAATCGGGAGCAGAGTGGGTATGAAAATATATCCACTTCCTTTAAAACCCGAAAAAGTCACGATTATAGGTTAGAAATGGGCCATAGGACTTGTTGGTGGTGTCAAAACGAAAAAATGAGCACGAAGCCTCGTTTAGAAATCGGAAGGAGAGCGGGTATGAAATTATATTCACTTCCTTTAAAACCCGAAAAAGTCTCGATTATAGGTTAGAAAAGGGCCACGAGACGTGTTGGTTGTGTCAAAACGAAAAAACGAGCGCGAAGCCTCGTTTAGAAATCGGGAGGAGAGAGGGTATGAAATTATATCCACTTCCTTTAAAACCCGAAAAAGTCTCGATTATAGGTTAGAAATGAGCCACGGGACTTGTTGGTGGTGTCAAAATGAAAAAACGAGCACGAAACCTCGTTTAGAAATCGGGAGGAGAGAGGGTATGAAATTATATCCACTTCCTTTAAAACCCGAAAAAGTCTCGATTATAGGTTAGAAATGGGCCACGAGATGTGTTGGTGGTGTTAAAACGAAAAAATGAGCACGAAGCCTAGTTTAGAAATCGGGAGGAGAGAGGGTATGAAATTATATCCACTTCCTTTAAAATCCGAAAAAATCTAGATTATAGGTTTGAAAAGGGCCACGGGACGTGTGGGTGGTGTCAAAACGAAAAAACGAGCGCGAAGCCTCGTTTAGAAATCGGGAGGAGAGAGGGTATGAAATTATATCCACTTCCTTTAAAACCCGAAAAAGTCTCGATTATAGGTTAGAAATGGGCCACGAGACGTGTTGGTTTTGTCAAAACGAAAAAACGAGCGCGAAGCCTCGTTTAGAAATCGGGAGCAGAGTGGGTATGAAAATATATCCACTTCCTTTAAAATCCGAAAAAGTCTCGATTATAGGTTAGAAATGGGCAACGAGGCGTGTTGGTGGTGCCAAAACGAAAAAACGAGCACGAAGCCGCATTTAGAAATCGTGAGGAGAGAGGTTATGAAATTATATCCACTTCCTTTAAAACCCGAAAAAGTCTCGATTATAGGTTAGAAATGGGCCACGAGATGTGTTGGTGGTGTCAAAACGAAAAAATGAGCACGAAGCCTAGTTTAGAAATCGGGAGGAGAGAGGGTATGAAATTATATCCACTTCCTTTAAAACCCGAAAAAATCTAGATTATAGGTTTGAAAAGGGCCACGGGACGTGTTGGTGGTGTCAAAACGAAAAAACGAGCGCGAAGCCTCGTTTAGAAATCGGGAGGAGAGAGGGTATGAAATTATATCCACTTCCTTTAAAGCCCGAAAAAGTCTCGATTATAGGTTAGAAATGGGCCACGAGACGTGTTGGTTGTGTCAAAACGAAAAAACGAGCGTGAAGCCTCGTTTAGAAATCGGGAGGAGAGAGGGTATGAAATTATATCCACTTCCTTTAAAACCAGAAAAAATCTAGATTATAGGTTTGAAAAGGGCCACGGGACGTGTTGGTGGTGTCAAAACGAAAAAACGAGCGCGAAGCCTCGTTTAGAAATCGGGAGGATAGAGGGTATGAAATTATATCCACTTCCTATAAAACCCGAAAAAGTCTCGATTATAGGTTAGAAATGGGCCACGAGACGTGTTGGTTTTGTCAAAACGAAAAAACGAGCGCGAAGCCTCGTTTAGAAATCGGGAGCAGAGTGGGTATGAAAATATATCCACTTCCTTTAAAATCCGAAAAAGTCTCGATTATAGGTTAGAAATGGGGAACGAGGCGTGTTGGTGGTGTCAAAACGAAAAAACGAGCACGAAGCCGCATTTAGAAATCGTGAGGAGAGAGGTTATGAAATTATATCCACTTCCTTTAAAACCCGAAAAAGTCTCGATTATAGGTTAGAAATGGGCCACGAGATGTGTTGGTGGTGTCAAAACGAAAAAATGAGCACGAAGCCTAGTTTAGAAATCAGGAGGAGAGAGGGTATGAAATTATATCCACTTCCTTTAAAACCCGAAAAAGTCTCGATTATAGGTTAGAAATAAGCCACGGGACTTGTTGGTGGTGTCAAAATGAAAAAACGAGCACGAAGCCTAGTTTAGAAATCGGGAGGAGAGAGGGTATGAAATTATATCCACTTCCTTTAAAACCCGAAAAAATCTAGATTATAGGTTTGAAAAGGGCCACGGGACGTGTTGGTGGTGTCAAAACGAAAAAACGAGCGCGAAGCCTCGTTTAGAAATCGGGAGGAGAGAGGGTATGAAATTATATCCACTTCCTATAAAACCCGAAAAAGACTCGATTATAGGTTAGAAATGGGCCACGAGACGTGTTGGTTTTGTCAAAACGAAAAAACGAGCGCGAAGCCTCGTTTAGAAATCGGGAGCAGAGTGGGTATGAAAATATATCCACTTCCTTTAAAACCCGAAAAAGTCTCGATTATAGGTTAGAAATGGGCCACAGGACTTGTTGGTGGTGTCAAAACGAAAAAATGAGCACGAAGCCTCGTTTAGAAATCGGAAGGAGAGCGGGTATGAAATTATATTCACTTCCTTTAAAACCCGAAAAAGTCTCGATTATAGGTTAGAAAAGGGCCACGAGACGTGTTGGTTGTGTCAAAACGAAAAAACGAGCGCGAAGCCTCGTTTAGAAATCGGGAGGAGAGAGGGTATGAAATTATATCCACTTCCTTTAAAACCCGAAAAAGACTCGATTATAGGTTAGAAATGAGCCACGGGACTTGTTGGTGGTGTCAAAATGAAAAAACGAGCACGAAACCTCGTTTAGAAATCGGGAGGAGAGAGGGTATGAAATTATATCCACTTCCTTTAAAACCCGAAAAAGTCTCGATTATAGGTTAGAAATGGGCCACGAGATGTGTTGGTGGTGTCAAAACGAAAAAATGAGCACGAAGCCTAGTTTAGAAATCGGGAGGAGAGAGGGTATGAAATTATATCCACTTCCTTTAAAATCCGAAAAAATCTAGATTATAGGTTTGAAAAGGGCCACGGGACGTGTTGGTGGTGTCAAAACGAAAAAACGAGCGCGAAGCCTCGTTTAGAAATCGGGAGGAGAGAGGGTATGAAATTATATCCACTTCCTTTAAAACCCGAAAAAGTCTCGATTATAGGTTAGAAATGGGCCACGAGACGTGTTGGTTTTGTCAAAACGAAAAAACGAGCGCGAAGCCTCGTTTAGAAATCGGGAGCAGAGTGGGTATGAAAATATATCCACTTCCTTTAAAATCCGAAAAAGTCTCGATTATAGGTTAGAAATGGGCAACGAGGCGTGTTGGTGGTGCCAAAACGAAAAAACGAGCACGAAGCCGCATTTAGAAATCGTGAGGAGAGAGGTTATGAAATTATATCCACTTCCTTTAAAACCCGAAAAAGTCTCGATTATAGGTTAGAAATGGGCCACGAGATGTGTTGGTGGTGTCAAAATGAAAAAATGAGCACGAAGCCTAGTTTAGAAATCGGGAGGAGAGAGGGTATGAAATTATATCCACTTCCTTTAAAACCCGAAAAAATCTAGATTATAGGTTTGAAAAGGGCCACGGGACGTGTTGGTGGTGTCAAAACGAAAAAACGAGCGCGAAGCCTCGTTTAGAAATCGGGAGGAGAGAGGGTATGAAATTATATCCACTTCCTTTAAAGCCCGAAAAAGTCTCGATTATAGGTTAGAAATGGGCCACGAGACGTGTTGGTTGTGTCAAAACGAAAAAACGAGCGTGAAGCCTCGTTTAGAAATCGGGAGGAGAGAGGGTATGAAATTATATCCACTTCCTTTAAAACCCGAAAAAATCTAGATTATAGGTTTGAAAAGGGCCACGGGACGTGTTGGTGGTGTCAAAACGAAAAAACGAGCGCGAAGCCTCGTTTAGAAATCGGGAGGATAGAGGGTATGAAATTATATCCACTTCCTATAAAACCCGAAAAAGTCTCGATTATAGGTTAGAAATGGGCCACGAGACGTGTTGGTTTTGTCAAAACGAAAAAACGAGCGCGAAGCCTCGTTTAGAAATCGGGAGCAGAGTGGGTATGAAAATATATCCACTTCCTTTAAAATCCGAAAAAGTCTCGATTATAGGTTAGAAATGGGCAACGAGGCGTGTTGGTGGTGTCAAAACGAAAAAACGAGCACGAAGCCGCATTTAGAAATCGTGAGGAGAGAGGTTATGAAATTATATCCACTTCCTTTAAAACCCGAAAAAGTCTCGATTATAGGTTAGAAATGGGCCACGAGATGTGTTGGTGGTGTCAAAACGAAAAAATGAGCACGAAGCCTAGTTTAGAAATCGGGAGGAGAGAGGGTATGAAATTATATCCACTTCCTTTAAAACCCGAAAAAGTCTCGATTATAGGTTAGAAATAAGCCACGGGACTTGTTGGTGGTGTCAAAATGAAAAAACGAGCACGAAGCCTAGTTTAGAAATCGGGAGGAGAGAGGGTATGAAATTATATCCACTTCCTTTAAAACCCGAAAAAATCTAGATTATAGGTTTGAAAAGGGCCACGGGACGTGTTGGTGGTGTCAAAACGAAAAAACGAGCGCGAAGCCTCGTTTAGAAATCGGGAGGAGAGAGGGTATGAAATTATATCCACTTCCTATAAAACCCGAAAAAGACTCGATTATAGGTTAGAAATGGGCCACGAGACGTGTTGGTTTTGTCAAAACGAAAAAACGAGCGCGAAGCCTCGTTTAGAAATCGGGAGCAGAGTGGGTATGAAAATATATCCACTTCCTTTAAAACCCGAAAAAGTCACGATTATAGGTTAGAAATGGGCCATAGGACTTGTTGGTGGTGTCAAAACGAAAAAATGAGCACGAAGCCTCGTTTAGAAATCGGAAGGAGAGCGGGTATGAAATTATATTCACTTCCTTTAAAACCCGAAAAAGTCTCGATTATAGGTTAGAAAAGGGCCACGAGACGTGTTGGTTGTGTCAAAACGAAAAAACGAGCGCGAAGCCTCGTTTAGAAATCGGGAGGAGAGAGGGTATGAAATTATATCCACTTCCTTTAAAACCCGAAAAAGTCTCGATTATAGGTTAGAAATGAGCCACGGGACTTGTTGGTGGTGTCAAAATGAAAAAACGAGCACGAAACCTCGTTTAGAAATCGGGAGGAGAGAGGGTATGAAATTATATCCACTTCCTTTAAAACCCGAAAAAGTCTCGATTATATGTTAGAAATGGGCCACGAGACGTGTTGGTTTTGTCAAAACGAAAAAACGAGCGCGAAGCCTCGTTTAGAAATCGGGAGTAGAGTGGGTATGAAAATATATCCACTTCCTTTAAAATCCGAAAAAGTCTCGATTATAAGTTAGAAATGGGCAACGAGGCGTGTTGGTGGTGTCAAAACGAAAAAACGAGCACGAAGCCGCATTTAGAAATCGTGAGGAGAGAGGTTATGAAATTATATCCACTTCCTTTAAAACCCGAAAAAGTCTCGATTATAGGTTAGAAATGGGCCACGAGATGTGTTGGTGGTGTCAAAACGAAAAAATGAGCACGAAGCCTAGTTTAGAAATCGGGAGGAGAGAGGGTATGAAATTATATCCACTTCCTTTAAAACCCGAAAAAGTCTCGATTATAGGTTAGAAATAAGCCACGGGACTTGTTGGTGGTGTCAAAATGAAAAAACGAGCACGAAACCTAGTTTAGAAATCGGGAGGAGAGAGGGTATGAAATTATATCCACTTCCTTTAAAACCCGAAAAAGTCTCGATTATAGGTTAGAAATGGGACACAGGACTTGTTGGTGGTGTCAAAACGAAAAAATGAGCACGAAGCCTCGTTTAGAAATCGGAAGGAGAGAGGGTATGAAATTATATTCACTTCCTTTAAAACCCGAAAAAGTCTCGATTATAGGTTAGAAAAGGGCCACGAGACGTGTTGGTTGTGTCAAAACGAAAAAACGAGCGCGAAGCCTCGTTTAGAAATCGGGAGGAGAGAGGGTATGAAATTATATCCACTTCCTTTAAAACCCGAAAAAGTCTCGATTATAGGTTAGAAATGAGCCACGGGACTTGTTGGTGGTGTCAAAATGAAAAAACGAGCACGAAACCTCGTTTAGAAATCGGGAGGAGAGAGGGTATGAAATTATATCCACTTCCTTTAAAACCCGAAAAAGTCTCGATTATAGGTTAGAAATGGGCCACGAGATGTGTTGGTGGTGTCAAAACGAAAAAATGAGCACGAAGCCTAGTTTAGAAATCGGGAGGAGAGAGGGTATGAAATTATATCCACTTCCTTTAAAATCCGAAAAAATCTAGATTATAGGTTTGAAAAGGGCCACGGGACGTGTTGGTGGTGTCAAAACGAAAAAACGAGCGCGAAGCCTCATTTAGAAATCGGGAGGAGAGAGGGTATGAAATTATATCCACTTCCTTTAAAACCCGAAAAAGTCTCGATTATAGGTTAGAAATGGGCCACGAGACGTGTTGGTTTTGTCAAAACAAAAAAACGAGCGCGAAGCCTCGTTTAGAAATCGGGAGCAGAGTGGGTATGAAAATATATCCACTTCCTTTAAAATCCGAAAAAGTCTCGATTATAGGTTAGAAATGGGCAACGAGGCGTGTTGGTGGTGCCAAAACGAAAAAACGAGCACGAAGCCGCATTTAGAAATCGTGAGGAGAGAGGTTATGAAATTATATCCACTTCCTTTAAAACCCGAAAAAGTCTCGATTATAGGTTAGAAATGGGCCACGAGATGTGTTGGTGGTGTCAAAATGAAAAAATGAGCACGAAGCCTAGTTTAGAAATCGGGAGGAGAGAGGGTATGAAATTATATCCACTTCCTTTAAAACCCGAAAAAATCTAGATTATAGGTTTGAAAAGGGCCACGGGACGTGTTGGTGGTGTCAAAACGAAAAAACGAGCGCGAAGCCTCGTTTAGAAATCGGGAGGAGAGAGGGTATGAAATTATATCCACTTCCTTTAAAGCCCGAAAAAGTCTCGATTATAGGTTAGAAATGGGCCACGAGACGTGTTGGTTGTGTCAAAACGAAAAAACGAGCGTGAAGCCTCGTTTAGAAATCGGGAGGAGAGAGGGTATGAAATTATATCCACTTCCTTTAAAACCCGAAAAAATCTAGATTATAGGTTTGAAAAGGGCCACGGGACGTGTTGGTGGTGTCAAAACGAAAAAACGAGCGCGAAGCCTCGTTTAGAAATCGGGAGGATAGAGGGTATGAAATTATATCCACTTCCTATAAAACCCGAAAAAGTCTCGATTATAGGTTAGAAATGGGCCACGAGACGTGTTGGTTTTGTCAAAACGAAAAAACGAGCGCGAAGCCTCGTTTAGAAATCGGGAGCAGAGTGGGTATGAAAATATATCCACTTCCTTTAAAATCCGAAAAAGTCTCGATTATAGGTTAGAAATGGGCAACGAGGCGTGTTGGTGGTGTCAAAACGAAAAAACGAGCACGAAGCCGCATTTAGAAATCGTGAGGAGAGAGGTTATGAAATTATATCCACTTCCTTTAAAACCCGAAAAAGTCTCGATTATAGGTTAGAAATGGGCCACGAGATGTGTTGGTGGTGTCAAAACGAAAAAATGAGCACGAAGCCTAGTTTAGAAATCGGGAGGAGAGAGGGTATGAAATTATATCCACTTCCTTTAAAACCCGAAAAAGTCTCGATTATAGGTTAGAAATAAGCCACGGGACTTGTTGGTGGTGTCAAAATGAAAAAACGAGCACGAAGCCTAGTTTAGAAATCGGGAGGAGAGAGGGTATGAAATTATATCCACTTCCTTTAAAACCCGAAAAAATCTAGATTATAGGTTTGAAAAGGGCCACGGGACGTGTTGGTGGTGTCAAAACGAAAAAACGAGCGCGAAGCCTCGTTTAGAAATCGGGAGGAGAGAGGGTATGAAATTATATCCACTTCCTATAAAACCCGAAAAAGACTCGATTATAGGTTAGAAATGGGCCACGAGACGTGTTGGTTTTGTCAAAACGAAAAAACGAGCGCGAAGCCTCGTTTAGAAATCGGGAGCAGAGTGGGTATGAAAATATATCCACTTCCTTTAAAACCCGAAAAAGTCACGATTATAGGTTAGAAATGGGCCACAGGACTTGTTGGTGGTGTCAAAACGAAAAAATGAGCACGAAGCCTCGTTTAGAAATCGGAAGGAGAGCGGGTATGAAATTATATTCACTTCCTTTAAAACCCGAAAAAGTCTCGATTATAGGTTAGAAAAGGGCCACGAGACGTGTTGGTTGTGTCAAAACGAAAAAACGAGCGCGAAGCCTCGTTTAGAAATCGGGAGGAGAGAGGGTATGAAATTATATCCACTTCCTTTAAAACCCGAAAAAGTCTCGATTATAGGTTAGAAATGAGCCACGGGACTTGTTGGTGGTGTCAAAATGAAAAAACGAGCACGAAACCTCGTTTAGAAATCGGGAGGAGAGAGGGTATGAAATTATATCCACTTCCTTTAAAACCCGAAAAAGTCTCGATTATATGTTAGAAATGGGCCACGAGACGTGTTGGTTTTGTCAAAACGAAAAAACGAGCGCGAAGCCTCGTTTAGAAATCGGGAGTAGAGTGGGTATGAAAATATATCCACTTCCTTTAAAATCCGAAAAAGTCTCGATTATAGGTTAGAAATGGGCAACGAGGCGTGTTGGTGGTGTCAAAACGAAAAAACGAGCACGAAGCCGCATTTAGAAATCGTGAGGAGAGAGGTTATGAAATTATATCCACTTCCTTTAAAACCCGAAAAAGTCTCGATTATAGGTTAGAAATGGGCCACGAGATGTGTTGGTGGTGTCAAAACGAAAAAATGAGCACGAAGCCTAGTTTAGAAATCGGGAGGAGAGAGGGTATGAAATTATATCCACTTCCTTTAAAACCCGAAAAAGTCTCGATTATAGGTTAGAAATAAGCCACGGGACTTGTTGGTGGTGTCATAATGAAAAAACGAGCACGAAACCTAGTTTAGAAATCGGGAGGAGAGAGGGTATGAAATTATATCCACTTCCTTTAAAACCCGAAAAAGTCTCGATTATAGGTTAGAAATGGGCCACAGGACTTGTTGGTGGTGTCAAAACGAAAAAATGAGCACGAAGCCTCGTTTAGAAATCGGAAGGAGAGAGGGTATGAAATTATATTCACTTCCTTTAAAACCCGAAAAAGTCTCGATTATAGGTTAGAAAAGGGCCACGAGACGTGTTGGTTGTGTCAAAACGAAAAAACGAGCGCGAAGCCTCGTTTAGAAATCGGGAGGAGAGAGGGTATGAAATTATATCCACTTCCTTTAAAACCCGAAAAAGTCTCGATTATAGGTTAGAAATGAGCCACGGGACTTGTTGGTGGTGTCAAAATGAAAAAACGAGCACGAAACCTCGTTTAGAAATCGGGAGGAGAGAGGGTATGAAATTATATCCACTTCCTTTAAAACCCGAAAAAGTCTCGATTATAGGTTAGAAATGGGCCACGAGATGTGTTGGTGGTGTCAAAACGAAAAAATGAGCACGAAGCCTAGTTTAGAAATCGGGAGGAGAGAGGGTATGAAATTATATCCACTTCCTTTAAAATCCGAAAAAATCTAGATTATAGGTTTGAAAAGGGCCACGGGACGTGTTGGTGGTGTCAAAACGAAAAAACGAGCGCGAAGCCTCGTTTAGAAATCGGGAGGAGAGAGGGTATGAAATTATATCCACTTCCTTTAAAACCCGAAAAAGTCTCGATTATAGGTTAGAAATGGGCCACGAGACGTGTTGGTTTTGTCAAAACAAAAAAACGAGCGCGAAGCCTCGTTTAGAAATCGGGAGCAGAGTGGGTATGAAAATATATCCACTTCCTTTAAAATCCGAAAAAGTCTCGATTATAGGTTAGAAATGGGCAACGAGGCGTGTTGGTGGTGCCAAAACGAAAAAACGAGCACGAAGCCGCATTTAGAAATCGTGAGGAGAGAGGTTATGAAATTATATCCACTTCCTTTAAAACCCGAAAAAGTCTCGATTATAGGTTAGAAATGGGCCACGAGATGTGTTGGTGGTGTCAAAACGAAAAAATGAGCACGAAGCCTAGTTTAGAAATCGGGAGGAGAGAGGGTATGAAATTATATCCACTTCCTTTAAAACCCGAAAAAATCTAGATTATAGGTTTGAAAAGGGCCACGGGACGTGTTGGTGGTGTCAAAACGAAAAAACGAGCGCGAAGCCTCGTTTAGAAATCGGGAGGAGAGAGGGTATGAAATTATATCCACTTCCTTTAAAGCCCGAAAAAGTCTCGATTATAGGTTAGAAATGGGCCACGAGACGTGTTGGTTGTGTCAAAACGAAAAAACGAGCGTGAAGCCTCGTTTAGAAATCGGGAGGAGAGAGGGTATGAAATTATATCCACTTCCTTTAAAACCCGAAAAAATCTAGATTATAGGTTTGAAAAGGGCCACGGGACGTGTTGGTGGTGTCAAAACGAAAAAACGAGCGCGAAGCCTCGTTTAGAAATCGGGAGGATAGAGGGTATGAAATTATATCCACTTCCTATAAAACCCGAAAAAGTCTCGATTATAGGTTAGAAATGGGCCACGAGACGTGTTGGTTTTGTCAAAACGAAAAAACGAGCGCGAAGCCGCATTTAGAAATCGTGAGGAGAGAGGTTATGAAATTATATCCACTTCCTTTAAAACCCGAAAAAGTCTCGATTATAGGTTAGAAATGGGCCACGAGATGTGTTGGTGGTGTCAAAACGAAAAAATGAGCACGAAGCCTAGTTTAGAAATCGGGAGGAGAGAGGGTATGAAATTATATCCACTTCCTTTAAAACCCGAAAAAGTCTCGATTATAGGTTAGAAATAAGCCACGGGACTTGTTGGTGGTGTCAAAATGAAAAAACGAGCACGAAACCTAGTTTAGAAATCGGGAGGAGAGAGGGTATGAAATTATATCCACTTCCTTTAAAACCCGAAAAAGTCTCGATTATAGGTTAGAAATGGGCCACAGGACTTGTTGGTGGTGTCAAAACGAAAAAATGAGCACGAAGCCTCGTTTAGAAATCGGAAGGAGAGAGGGTATGAAATTATATCCACTTCCTTTAAAACCCGAAAAAATCTAGATTATAGGTTTGAAAAGGGCCACGGGACGTGTTGGTGGTGTCAAAACGAAAAAACGAGCGCGAAGCCTCGTTTAGAAATCGGGAGGAGAGAGGGTATGAAATTATATCCACTTCCTTTAAAGCCCGAAAAAATCTAGATTATAGGTTTGAAAAGGGCCACGGGACGTGTTGGTGGTGTCAAAACGAAAAAACGAGCGCGAAGCCTCGTTTAGAAATCGGGAGGAGAGAGGGTATGAAATTATATCCACTTCCTTTAAAGCCCGAAAAAGTCTCGATTATAGGTTAGAAATGGGCCACGAGACGTGTTGGTTGTGTCAAAACGAAAAAACGAGCGTGAAGCCTCGTTTAGAAATCGGGAGGAGAGAGGGTATGAAATTATATCCACTTCCTTTAAAACCCGAAAAAGTCTCGATTATAGGTTAGAAATGAGCCACGGGACTTGTCGGTGGTGTCAAAACGAAAAAACGAGAACGAAACCTCGTTTAGAAATCGGGAGGAGAGAGGGTATGAAATTATATCCACTTCCTTTAAAACCCGAAAAAGTCTCGATTATAGGTTAGAAATGAGCCACGGGACTTGTTGGTGGTGTCAAAATGAAAAAAAGAGCACGAAACCTCGTTTAGAAATCGGGAGGAGAGAGGGTATGAAATTATATGCACTTCCTTTAAACCCGAAAAAGTCTCGATTATAGGTTAGAAATGAGCCACGGGACTTGTTGGTGGTGTCAAAATGAAAAAACGAGCACGAAACCTCGTTTAGAAATCGGGAGGAGAGAGGGTATGAAATTATATCTACTTCCTTTAAAACCCGAAAAAGTCTCGATTATAGGTTAGAAAAGGGCCACGGGACGTGTTGGTGGTGTCAAAACGAAAAAAAGAGCACGAAGCAGCGTTTAGAAATCGGGAGGAGAGAGGGTATGAAATTATATCCACTTCCTTTAAAACCCGAAAAAGTCTCGATTATAGGTTTGAAATGGGCCACGAGATGTGTTGGTGGTGTCAAAACGAAAAAACGAGCACGAAGCCGCATTTAGAAATCGTGAGGAGAGAGGTTATGAAATTATATCCACTTCCTTTAAAACCCGAAAATGTCTCGATTATAGGTTAGAAATGGGCCACGTGACTTGTTGGTGGTGTGAAAACGAAAAAACGGCACGAAGCCTCGTGTAGAAATCGGGAGGACAGAGGGTATGAAATTATATGCACTTCCTTTAAAACCCGAAAAAGTCTCGATTATAGGTTAGAAATGTGCCACGGGACTTGTTGGTGGTGTCAAAATGAAAAAACGAGCACCAAACCTCGTTTCGAAATCGGGAGGAGAGAGGGTATGAAATTATATCCACTTCCTTTAAAACCCGAAAAAGTCTCAATTATAAGTTAGAAAAGGGTCACGGGACGTGTTGGTGGTGTCAAAATGAAAAAACGAGCACGAAGCCTCGTTTAGAAATCGAGAGGAGAGAGGGTATGAAATAATATCCACTTCCTTTAGAACCCGAAAATGTTTCGATTATAGGTTAGAAATGGGCCACGTGACTTGTTGGTGGTGTGAAAACGAAAAAACGGCACGAAGCCTCGTGTAGAAATCGGGAGGATAGAGGGTATGAAATTATATGCACTTCCTTTAAAACTCGAAAAAGTCTCGATTATAGGTTCGAAAGGAGCCACGAGACTTGTTGGTGGAGTCAAAATGAAAAAACGAGCACGAAACCTCGTTTAGAAATCGGGAGGAGAGAGGGTATGAAATTATATCCACTTCCTTTAAAACCCGAAAAAGTCTCGATTATAGGTTAGAAATGGGCAACGAGACGTGTTGGTGGTGTCAAAATGAAAAAACGAGCACGAAACCTCGTTTAGAAATCGGGAGGAGAGAGGGTATGAAATTATATCCACTTCCTTTAAAACCCGAAAAAATCTAGATTATAGGTTTGAAAAGGGCCACGGGACGTGTTGGTGGTGTCAAAACGAAAAAACGAGCGCGAAGCCTCGTTTAGAAATCGGGAGGAGAGAGGGTATGAAATTATATCCACTTCCTTTAAAACCCGAAAAAGTCTCGATTATAGGTTAGAAATGGGCCACGAGACGTGTTGGTTGTGTCAAAACGAAAAAACGAGCGCGAAGCCTCGTTTAGAAATCGGGAGGAGAGTGGGTATGAAAATATATCTACTTCCTTTAAAATCCGAAAAAGTCTCGATTATAGGTTAGAAATGGGCAACGAGACGTGTTGGTGGTGTCAAAACGAAAAAACGAGCACGAAGCCGCATTTAGAAATCGTGAGGAGAGAGGTTATGAAATTATATCCACTTCCTCTAAATCCCGAAAAAGTCTCGATTATAGGTTAGAAATGGGCCACGAGATGTGTTGGTTGTGTCAAAACGAAAAAACGAGCGCGAAGCCTCGTTTAGAAATCGGGAGGAGAGAGGGTATGAAATTATATTCACTTCCTTGAAAATTCGAAAAAGTCTCGATTATAGGTTAGAAAAAGGCCACGAGACGTGTTGGTGGTGTCAAAACGAAAAAAAGAGCATGAAGCCGCGTTTAGAAATCGGGAGGAGAGAGGGTATGAAATTATATCCACTTCCTTGAAAACCCGAAAAAGTCTCGATTATAGGTTAGAAATGAGCCACGGGACTTGTTGGTGGTGTCAAAACGAAAAAACGCGCACGATGCCTCGTTTAGAAATCGGGAGAAGAGAGGGTATGAAATTATATCCACTTCCTTTAAAACATGAAAAAGTCTCGATTATAGGTTAGAAAAGGGTCACGGGACGTGTTGGTGGTGTCAAAATGAAAAAACGAACACGAAGCCTCGTTTAGAAATCGGGAGGAGAGAGGGTATGAAATAATATCCACTTCCTTTAAAACCCGAAAATGTCTCGATTATAGGTTTGAAATGGGCCACGGGACTTGTTGGTGGTGTCAAAACGAAAAAACGAGCACGAAGCCTCGTTTAGAAATCGGGAGGAGATAGGGTATGATATTATATGCACTTCCTTTAAAACCCGAAAAAGTCTCGATTATAGGTTAGAAATAAGCCACGGGACTTGTTGGTGGTGTCAAAATGAAAAAACGAGCACGAAACCTAGTTTAGAAATCGGGAGGAGAGAGGGTATGAAATTATATCCACTTCCTTTAAAACCCGAAAAAATCTAGATTATAGGTTTGAAAAGGGCCACGGGACGTGTTGGTGGTGTCAAAACGAAAAAACGAGCGCGAAGCCTCGTTTAGAAATCGGGAGGAGAGAGGGTTTGAAATTATATGCACTTCCTTTAAAACCCGAAAAAGTCTCGATTATAGGTTAGAAATGGGCCACAGGACTTGTTGGTGGTGTCAAAACGAAAAAATGAGCACGAAGCCTCGTTTAGAAATCGGGAGGAGAGAGGGTATGAAATTATATCCACTTCCTTTAAAATCCGAAAAAGTCTTGATTATAGGTTAGAAATGGGCCACGAGATGTGTTGGTGGTGTCAAAACGAAAAAATGAGCACGAAGCCTAGTTTAGAAATCGGGAGGAGAGAGGGTATGAAATTATATCCACTTCCTTTAAAACCCGAAAAAGTCTCGATTATAGCTTAGAAATGGGCAACGAGACGTGTTGGTGGTGTCAAAACGAAAAAACGAGCACGAAGCCGCATTTAGAATCGTGAGGAGAGAGGTTATGAAATTATATCCACTTCCTTTAAAACCCGAAAAAGTCTCGATTATAGGTTAGAAATGGGCCACGAGATGTGTTGGTGGTGTCAAAACGAAAAAGTGAGCACGAAGCCTAGTTTAGAAATCGGGAGGAGAGAGGGTATGAAATTATATCCACTTCCTTTAAAACCCGAAAAAATCTAGATTATAGGTTTGAAAAGGGCCACGGGACGTGATGGTGGTGTCAAAACGAAAAAACGAGCGCGAAGCCTCGTTTAGAAATCGGGAGGAGAGAGGGTATGAAATTTTATCCACTTCCTTTAAAACCCGAAAAAGTCTAGATTATAGGTTTGAAAAGGGCCACGGGACGTGTTGGTGGTGTCAAAACGAAAAAACGAGCGCGAAGCCTCGTTTAGAAATCGGGAGGAGAGAGGGTATGAAATTATATCCACTTCCTTTAAAACCCGAAAAAGTCTCGATTATAGGTTAGAAATAAGCCACGGGACTTGTTGGTGGTGTCAAAATGAAAAAACGAGCACGAAACCTAGTTTAGAAATCGGGAGGAGAGAGGGTATGAAATTATATCCACTTCCTTTAAAACCCGAAAAAGTCTCGATTATAGGTTAGAAATGAGCCACGGGACTTGTTGGTGGTGTCAAAATGAAAAAACGAGCGCGAAACCTCGTTTAGAAATCGGGAGGAGAGAGGGTATGAAATTATATCCACTTCCTTTAAAACCCGAAAAAGTCTCGATTATAGGTTAGAAATGGGCCACGAGATGTGTTGGTGGTGTCAAAACGAAAAAATGAGCACGAAGCCTCGTTTAGAAATCGGGAGGAGAGTGGGTATGAAATTATATCTACTTCCTTTAAAACCCGAAAAAATCTAGATATAGGTTTGAAAAGGGCCACGGGACGTGTTGGTGGTGTCAAAACGAAAAAACGAGCGCGAAGCCTCGTTTAGAAATCGGGAGGAGAGAGGGTATGAAATTATATCCACTTCCTTTAAAACCCGAAAAAGTCTCGATTATAGGTTAGAAATGGGCCACGAGATGTGTTGGTGGTGTCAAAACGAAAAAATGAGCACGAAGCCTAGTTTAGAAATCGGGAGGAGAGGGTATGAAATTATATCCACTTCCTTTAAAACCCGAAAAAATCTAGATTATAGGTTTGAAAAGGGCCACGGGACGTGTTGGTGGTGTCAAAACGAAAAAACGAGCGCGAAGCCTCGTTTAGAAATCGGGAGGAGAGAGGGTATGAAATTATATCCACTTCCTTTAAAGCCCGAAAAAGTCTCGATTATAGGTTAGAAATGGGCCACGAGACGTGTTGGTTGTGTCAAAACGAAAAAACGAGCGTGAAGCCTCGTTTAGAAATCGGGAGGAGAGAGGGTATGAAATTATATCCACTTCCTTTAAAACCCGAAAAAATCTAGATTATAGGTTTGAAAAGGGCCACGGGACGTGTTGGTGGTGTCAAAACGAAAAAACGAGCGCGAAGCCTCGTTTAGAAATCGGGAGGAGAGAGGGTATGAAATTATATCCACTTCCTTTAAAGCCCGAAAAAGTCTCGATTATAGGTTAGAAATGGACCACGAGACGTGTTGGTTGTGTCAAAACGAAAAAACGAGCGTGAAGCCTCGTTTAGAAATCGGGAGGAGAGAGGGTATGAAATTATATCCACTTCCTTTAAAACCCGAAAAAGTCTCGATTATAGGTTAGAAATGAGCCACGGGACTTGTCGGTGGTGTCAAAACGAAAAAACGAGAACGAAACCTCGTTTAGAAATCGGGAGGAGAGAGGGTATGAAATTATATCCACTTCCTTTAAAACCCGAAAAAGTCTCGATTATAGGTTAGAAATGAGCCACGGGACTTGTTGGTGGTGTCAAAATGAAAAAAAGAGCACGAAACCTCGTTTAGAAATCGGGAGGAGAGAGGGTATGAAATTATATGCACTTCCTTTAAACCCGAAAAAGTCTCGATTATAGGTTAGAAATGAGCCACGGGACTTGTTGGTGGTGTCAAAATGAAAAAACGAGCACGAAACCTCGTTTAGAAATCGGGAGGAGAGAGGGTATGAAATTATATCTACTTCCTTTAAAACCCGAAAAAGTCTCGATTATAGGTTAGAAAAGGGCCACGGGACGTGTTGGTGGTGTCAAAACGAAAAAAAGAGCACGAAGCAGCGTTTAGAAATCGGGAGGAGAGAGGGTATGAAATTATATCCACTTCCTTTAAAACCCGAAAATGTCTCGATTATAGGTTTGAAATGGGCCACGGGACTTGTTGGTGGTGTCAAAACGAAAAAACGCGCACGATGCCTCGTTTAGAAATCGGGAGAAGAGAGGGTATGAAATTATATCCACTTCCTTTAAAACATGAAAAAGTCTCGATTATAGGTTAGAAAAGGGTCACGGGACGTGTTGGTGGTGTCAAAATGAAAAAACGAACACGAAGCCTCGTTTAGAAATCGGGAGGAGAGAGGGTATGAAATAATATCCACTTCCTTTAAAACCCGAAAATGTCTCGATTATAGGTTTGAAATGGGCCACGGGACTTGTTGGTGGTGTCAAAACGAAAAAACGAGCACGAAGCCTCGTTTAGAAATCGGGAGGAGATAGGGTATGATATTATATGCACTTCCTTTAAAACCCGAAAAAGTCTCGATTATAGGTTTGAAATAAGCCACGGGACTTGTTGGTGGTGTCAAAATGAAAAAACGAGCACGAAACCTAGTTTAGAAATCGGGAGGAGAGAGGGTATGAAATTATATCCACTTCCTTTAAAACCCGAAAAAGTCTCGATTATAGGTTAGAAATGGGCCACAGGACTTGTTGGTGGTGTCAAAACGAAAAAATGAGCACGAAGCCTCGTTTAGAAATCGGAAGGAGAGAGGGTATGAAATTATATTCACTTCCTTTAAAACCCGAAAAAGTCTCGATTATAGGTTAGAAAAGGGCCACGAGACGTGTTGGTTGTGTTAAAACGAAAAAACGAGCGCGAAGCCTCGTTTTGAAATCGGGAGGAGAGAGGGTATGAAATTATATCCACTTCCTTTAAAACCCGAAAAAATCTCGATTATAGGTTAGAAATGAGCCACGGGACTTGTTGGTGGTGTCAAAACGAAAAAACGAGGTCGAAGCCTCGTTTAGAAATCGGGAGGAGAGAGGGTATGAAATTATATCCACTTCCTTTAAAACCCGAAAAAGTCTCGATTATAGGTTAGAAATGGGCCACGAGACGTGTTGGTTTTGTCAAAACGAAAAAACGAGCGCGAAGCCTCGTTTAGAAATCGGGAGTAGAGTGGGTATGAAAATATATCCACTTCCTTTAAAATCCGAAAAAGTCTCGATTATAGGTTAGAAATGGGCAACGAGGCGTGTTGGTGGTGTCAAAATGAAAAAACGAGCACGAAGCCGCATTTAGAAATCGTGAGGAGAGAGGTTATGAAATTATATCCACTTCTTTTAAAACCCGAAAAAGTCTCGATTATAGGTTAGAAATGGGCCACGAGATGTGTTGGTGGTGTCAAAACGAAAAAATAAGCACGAAGCCTAGTTTAGAAATCGGGAGGAGAGAGGGTATGAAATTATATCTACTTCCTTTAAAACCCGAAAAAATCTAGATATAGGTTTGAAAAGGGCCACGGGACGTGTTGGTGGTGTCAAAACGAAAAAACGAGCGCGAAGCCTCGTTTAGAAATCGGGAGGAGAGAGGGTATGAAATTATATCCACTTCCTTTAAAACCCGAAAAAGTCTCGATTATAGGTTAGAAATGGGCCACGAGATGTGTTGGTGGTGTCAAAACGAAAAAAGGAGCACGAAGCCTAGTTTAGAAATCGGGAGGAGAGAGGGTATGAAATTATATCCACTTCCTTTAAAACCCGAAAAAATCTAGATTATAGGTTTGAAAAGGGCCACGGGACGTGTTGGTGGTGTCAAAACGAAAAAACGAGCGCGAAGCCTCGTTTAGAAATCGGGAGGAGAGACGGTATGAAATTATATCCACTTCCTTTAAAACCCGAAAAAGTCTCGATTATAGGTTAGAAATGGGCCACGAGACGTGTTGGTTGTGTCAAAATGAAAAAACGAGCGCGAAGCCTCGTTTAGAAATCGGGAGGAGAGTTGGTATGAAAATATATCCACTTCCTTCAAAATCCGAAAAAGTCTCGATTATAGGTTAGAAATAGGCAACGAGACGTGTTGGTTGTGTCAAAACGAAAAAACGAGCGCGAAGCCTCGTTTAGAAATCGGGAGGAGAGAGGGTATGAAATTATATCCACTTCCTTTAAAACCCGAAAAAATCTAGATTATAGGTTTGAAAAGGGCCACGGGACGTGTTGGTGGTGTCAAAACGAAAAAACGAGCGCGAAGCCTCGTTTAGAAATTGGGAGGAGAGAGGGTATGAAATTATATCCACTTCCTTTAAAACCCGAAAAAGTCTCGATTATAGGTTAAAAATGGGCCACGAGATGTGTTGGTGGTGTCAAAACGAAAAAACGAGCACGAAGCCGCATTTAGAAATCGTGAGGAGAGAGGTTATGAAATTATATCCACTTCCTTTAAAATACGAAAATGTCTCGATTATAGGTTAGAAATGGGTCACGTGACTTGTTGGTGGTGTGAAAACGAAAATACGGCACGAAGCCTCGTGTAGAAATCGGGAGGATAGAGGGTATGAAATTATATGCACTTCCTTTAAAACCCGAAAAAGTCTCGATTATAGGTTAGAAATGAGCCACGGGACTTGTTGGTGGTGTCAAAATGAAAAAACGAGCACGAAACCTCGTTTAGAAATCGGGAGGAGAGAGGGTATGAACTTATATCTACTTCCTTTAAAACCCGAAAAAGTCTCGATTATAGGTTAGAAAAGGGCCACGGGACGTGTTGGTGGTGTCAAAACGAAAAAAAGAGCACGAAGCCGCGTTTAGAAATCGGGAGGAGAGAGGGTATGAAATTATATCCACTTCCCTTAAAACCCGAAAAAGTCTGGATTATAGGTTAGAAATGGGCCCCGTGACTTGTTGGTGGTGTGAAAACGAAAAAACGAGCACGAAGCCTCGTTTAGAAATCGGGAGGAGAGAGGGTATGAAATTATATCCACTTCCTTTAAAACCCGAAAAAGTCTCGATTATAGGTTAGAAATGAGCCATGGGACTTGTTGGTGGTGTCAAAATGAAAAAACGAGCACAAAACCTCGTTTAGAAATCGGGAGGAGAGAGGGTATGAAATTATATCCACTTCCTTTAAAACCCGAAAAAGTCTCGATTACAGGTTAGAAAAGGGTCACGGGACGTGTTGGTGGTGTCAAAAGGATAAAACGAGCATGAAGCCTCGTTTAGAAATCGGGAGGAGAGAGGGTATGAAATTATATCCACTTCCTTTAAAACCGAAAAAGTCTCGATTATAGGTTAGAAATGGGCCACGAGATGTGTTGGTGGTGTCAAAATGAAAAAACGAGCACGAAGCCTCGTTTAGAAATCGGGAGGAGAGAGGGTATGAAATTATATCCACTTCCTTTAAAACCCGAAAAAGTCTAGATTATAGGTTTGAAAAGGGCCACGGGACGTGTTGGTGGTGTTAAAACTAAAAAACGGCACGAAGCCTCGTATAGAAATCGGGAGGATAGAGGGTATGAAATTATATGCACTTCCTTTAAAACCCGAAAAAATCTCGATTATAGGTTAGAAATGAGCCACGGGACTTGTTGGTGGTGTCAAAATGAAAAAACGAGCACAAAACCTTGTTTCGAAATCGGGAGGAGAGAGGGTATGAAATTATATACACTTCCTTTAAAACCCGAAGAAGACTCGATTATAAGTTAGAAAAGGGTCACGAGACGTGTTGGTGGTGTCAAAATGAAAAAACGAGCACGAAGCCTCGTTTAGAAATCGGGAGGAGAGAGGGTATGAAATAATATCCACTTCCTTTAAAACCCGAAAATGTTTCGATTATAGGTTAGAAATGGGCCACGTGACTTGTTGGTGGTGTGAAAACGAAAAAACGGCACAAAGCCTCGTGTAGAAATCGGGAGGATAGAGGGTATGAAATTATATCCACTTCCTTTAAAACCCGAAAAAGTCTCGATTATAGGTTAGAAAGGAGCCACGGGACTTGTTGGTGGTGTCAAAATGAAAAAACGAGCACGAAACCTCGTTTAGAAATCGGTAGGAGAGAGGGTATGAAATTATATCCACTTCCTTTAAAACCCGAAAAAGTCTCGATTATAGGTTAGAAAAGGGTCACGGGACATGTTGGTGGTGTCAAAATAAAAAAATGATCACGAAGCCTCGTCTAGAAATCGGGAGGAGAGAGGGTATGAAATAATATCCACTTCCTTTAATATCCGAAAATGTCTCGATTATAGGTTAGAAATGGGCCACGTGACTTGTTGGTGGTGTCAAAACGAAAAAACGAGCACGAAGCCTCGTTTAGAAATCGGGAGAAGAGAGGGTATGAAATTATATCAACTTCCTTTAAAACCCGAAAAAGTCTGGATTATAGGTTAGAAATGGGCAACGAGACGTGTTGGTGGTGTCAAAACGAAAAAACGAGCACGATGCCTCGTTTAGAAATCGGGAGGAGAGAGGGTATGAAATTATATCCACTTCCTTTAAAACCCGAAAAAGTCTCGATTATAGGTTAGAAATGGGCCCCACGACTTGTTGGTGGTGTCAAAACGAAAAAACGAGCACGATGCCTTATTTAGAAATCGGGAGGAGAGAGGGTATGAAATTATATCCACTTCCTTTAAAACCCGAAAAAGTATCGATTATTGGTTGGAAATGGGCAACGAGACGTGTTGGTGGTGTCAAAACGAAAAAACGAGCACGAAGCCGCATTTAGAAATCGTGAGGAGAGAGGTTATGAAATTATATCCACTTCCTTTAAAACCCGAAAAAGACTCGATTATAGGTTAGAAATGGGCCACGAGATGTGTTGGTGGTGTCAAAACGAAAAAATGAGCACGATGCATAGTTTAGAAATCGGAAGGAGAGAGGGTATGAAATAATATCCACTTCCTTTAAAACCCGAAAAAGTCTCGATTATAGGTTAGAAATGTGCCACGGGACTTGTTGGTGGTGTCAAAATGAAAAAACGAGCACGAAACCTCGTTTAGAAATCGGGAGGAGAGAGGGTATGAAATTATATCTACTTCCTTTAAAACCCGAAAGAGTCTCGATTATAGGTTAGAAATGAGCCACGGGACTTGTTGGTGGTGTCAAAATGAAAAAACGAGCACGAAACCTCGTTTAGAAATCGGGAGGAGAGAGGGTATGAAATTATATCTACTTCCTTTAAAACCCGAACAAGTCTCGATTATAGGTTAGAAATGGGCCACGAGATGTGTTGGTGGTGTCAAAACGAAAAAATGAGCACGAAGCCTAGATTAGAAATCGGAAGGAGAGAGGGTATGAAATTATA
The DNA here is from genome assembly GCA_030544415.1 of Thalia dealbata. NCBI lineage: Eukaryota > Viridiplantae > Streptophyta > Magnoliopsida > Zingiberales > Marantaceae > Thalia > Thalia dealbata. The sequence continues at coordinate 11,483,191 of CM060458.1, read as the reverse complement.
TCCACTTCCTTTAAAACCCGAAAAAATCTAGATTATAGGTTTGAAAAGGGCCACGGGACGTGTTGGTGGTGTTAAAACGAAAAAACGAGCGCGAAGCCTCGTTTAGAAATCGGGAGGAGAGAGGGTATGAAATTATATCCACTTCCTTTAAAACCCGAAAATGTCTCGATTATAGGTTAGAAATGGGCCACATAACTTGTTGGTGGTGTGAAAACGAAAAAACGGCACGAAGCCTCGTGTAGAAATCGGGAGGATAGAGCGTATGAAATTATATGCACTTCCTTTAAACCCCGAAAAAGTCTCGATTATAGGTTAGAAATGAGCCACGGGACTTGTTGGTGGTGTCAAAATGAAAAAACGAGCACGAAACCTCGTTTAGAAATCGGGAGGAGAGGGTATGAAATTATATCTACTTCCTTTAAAACCTGAAAAAGTCTCGATTATAGGTTAGAAAAGGGCCACGGGACGTGTTGGTGGTGACAAAACGAAAAAAAGAGCACGAAGCCGCGTTTAGAAATCGGGAGGAGAGAGGGTATGAAATTATATCCACTTCCCTTAAAACCCGAAAAAGTCTGGATTATAGGTTAGAAATGGGCCACGTGACTTGTTGGTTGTGTCAAAACGAAAAAACGAGCACGATGCCTCGTTTAGAAATCGGGAGGAGAGAGGGTATGAAATTATATCCACTTCCTTTAAAACCCGAAAAAGTCTCGATTATATGTTAGAAAAGGGTCACGGGACGTGTTGGTGGTGTCAAAATGAAAAAACGAGCACGAAGCCTCGTTTAGAAATCAGAAGGAGAGAGGGTATGAAATAATATCCACTTCCTTTAAAACCCGAAAAAGTCTCGATTACAGGTTAGAAATGGGTCACGGGACGTGTTGGTGGTGTCAAAATGATAAAACAAGCACGAAACCGCATTTAGAAATCGTGAGGGGTGAGGTTATGAAATTATATCCACTTCCTTTAAATCCCGAAAAAGTCTCGATTATAGGTTAGAAAAGGGCCACGAGATGTGTTAGTTGTGTCAAAACGAAAAAACGAGCGCGAAGCCTCGTTTAGAAATCGGGAGGAGAGAGGGTATGAAATTATATCCACTTCCTTGAAAATTCGAAAAAGTCTCGATTATAGGTTAGAAATGGGCCACGAGACGTGTTGGTGGTGTCAAAACGAAAAAAAGAGCATGAAGCCGCGTTTAGAAATCGGGAGGAGAGAGGGTATGAAATTATATCCACTTTCTTTAGAACCCGAAAAAGTCTCGATTGTAGGTTAGAAATGAGCCACGGGACTTGTTGGTGGTGTCAAAATGAAAAAACGAGCACGAAACCTCGTTTAGAAATCGAGAGGAGAGAGGGTATGAAATTATATCCACTTCCTTTAAAACCCGAAAAAGTCTGGATTATAGGTTAGAAATGGGCCACAGGACTTGTTGGTGGTGTCAAAACGAAAAAATGAGCACCAAGCCTCGTTTAGAAATCGGGAGGAGAGAGGGTATGAAATTATATCCACTTCCTTTAAAACCCGAAAAAGTCTCGATTATAGGTTAGAAATGGGCCACGAGACGTGTTGGTTGTGTCAAAACGAAAAAACGAGAGCGAAGCCACGTTTTGAAATCGGGAGGAGAGAGGGTATGAAATTATATCCACTTCCTTTAAAACCCGAAAAAGTCTCGATTATAGGTTAGAAATGGGCAACGAGATGTGTTGGTGGTGTCAAAACGAAAAAACGAGCACGAAGCCGCATTTAGAAATCGTGAGGAGAGAGGTTATGAAATTATATCCACTTCCTTTAAAACCCGAAAAAGTCTCGATTATAGGTTAGAAATGGGCCACGAGATGTGTTGGTGGTGTCAAAACGTAAAAATGAGCACGAAGCCTAGTTTTGAAATCGGGAGGAGAGAGGGTATGAAATTATATCCACTTCCTTTAAAACCCGAAAAAATCTAGATTATAGGTTTGAAAAGGGCCACGGGACGTGTTGGTGGTGTCAAAACGAAAAAACGAGCGCGAAGCCTCGTTTAGAAATCGGGAGGAGAGAGGGTATGAAATTATATCCACTTCCTTTAAAACCCTAAAAAGTCTCGATTATAGGTTAGAAATGGGCCACGAGACGTGTTAGTTGTGTCAAAACGAAAAAACGAGCGCGAAGCCTCGTTTAGAAATCGGGAGGAGAGTGGGTATGAAAATATATCCACTTCCTTTAAAATCCGAAAAGTCTCGATTATAGGTTAGAAATGGGCAACGAGACGTGTTGGTGGTGTCAAAACGAAAAAACGAGCACGAAGCCGCATTTAGAAATCGTGAGGAGAGAGGTTATGAAATTATATCCACTTCCTTTAAAACCCGAAAATGTCTCGATTATAGGTTAGAAATGGGCCACGTGACTTGTTGGTGGTGTGAAAACGAAAAAATAGCACGAAGCCTCGTGTAGAAATCGGGAGGATAGAGGGTATGAAATTATATGCACTTCCTTTGAAACCCGAAAAAGTCTCGATTATAGGTTAGAAATGTGCCACGGGACTTGTTGGTGGTGTTAAAACGAAAAAAAGTGCTCGAAGCCGCGTTTAGAAATCGGGAGGAGAGAGGGTATGAAATTATATCCACTTCCCTTAAAACCCGAAAAAGTCTAGATTATAGGTTAGAAATGGGCCACAGGACTTGTTGGTGGTGTCAAAATGAAAAAACGAGCACGGAGCCTCGTTTAGAAATCGGGAGGAGAGAGGGTATGAAATAATATCCACTTCCTTTAAAACCCGAAAATGTCTCGATTATAGGTTTGAAATAAGCCACGGGACTTGTTGGTGGTGTCAAAATGAAAAAACGAGCACGAAACCTCGTTTAGAAATCGGGAGGAGAGAGGGTATGAAATTATATCCACTTCCTTTAAAACCCGAAAAAGTCTCGATTATAGGTTAGAAATGGGCCACAGGACTTGTTGGTGGTGTCAAAACGAAAAAATGAGCACGAAGCCTCGTTTAGAAATCGGGAGGAGAGAGGGTATGACTTTATATTCACTTCCTTTAAAACCCGAAAAAGTCTCGATTATAGGTTAGAAATGGGCCACAGGACTTGTTGGTGGTGTCAAAACGAAAAAACGAGCGCGAAGCCTCGTTTAGAAATCGGGAGGAGAGAGGGTATGAAATTATATCCACTTCCTTTAAAACCCGAAAAAGTCTCGATTATAGGTTAGAAATGGGCAACGAGATGTGTTGGTGGTGTCAAAACGAAAAAACGAGCACGAAGCCGCATTTAGAAATCGTGAGGAGAGAGGTTATGAAATTATATCCACTTCCTTTAAAACCCGAAAAAGTCTCGATTATAGGTTAGAAATGGGCCACGAGATGTGTTGGTGGTGTCAAAACGTAAAAATGAGCACGAAGCCTAGTTTTGAAATCGGGAGGAGAGAGGGTATGAAATTATATCCACTTCCTTTAAAACCCGAAAAAATCTAGATTATAGGTTTGAAAAGGGCCACGGGACGTGTTGGTGGTGTCAAAACGAAAAAACGAGCGCGAAGCCTCGTTTAGAAATCGGGAGGAGAGAGGGTATGAAATTATATCCACTTCCTTTAAAACCCTAAAAAGTCTCGATTATAGGTTAGAAATGGGCCACGAGACGTGTTAGTTGTGTCAAAACGAAAAAACGAGCGCGAAGCCTCGTTTAGAAATCGGGAGGAGAGTGGGTATGAAAATATATCCACTTCCTTTAAAATCCGAAAAGTCTCGATTATAGGTTAGAAATGGGCAACGAGACGTGTTGGTGGTGTCAAAACGAAAAAACGAGCACGAAGCCGCATTTAGAAATCGTGAGGAGAGAGGTTATGAAATTATATCCACTTCCTTTAAAACCCGAAAATGTCTCGATTATAGGTTAGAAATGGGCCACGTGACTTGTTGGTGGTGTGAAAACGAAAAAATAGCACGAAGCCTCGTGTAGAAATCGGGAGGATAGAGGGTATGAAATTATATGCACTTCCTTTGAAACCCGAAAAAGTCTCGATTATAGGTTAGAAATGTGCCACGGGACTTGTTGGTGGTGTTAAAACGAAAAAAAGTGCTCGAAGCCGCGTTTAGAAATCGGGAGGAGAGAGGGTATGAAATTATATCCACTTCCCTTAAAACCCGAAAAAGTCTAGATTATAGGTTAGAAATGGGCCACAGGACTTGTTGGTGGTGTCAAAATGAAAAAACGAGCACGGAGCCTCGTTTAGAAATCGGGAGGAGAGAGGGTATGAAATAATATCCACTTCCTTTAAAACCCGAAAATGTCTCGATTATAGGTTTGAAATAAGCCACGGGACTTGTTGGTGGTGTCAAAATGAAAAAACGAGCACGAAACCTCGTTTAGAAATCGGGAGGAGAGAGGGTATGAAATTATATCCACTTCCTTTAAAACCCGAAAAAGTCTCGATTATAGGTTAGAAATGGGCCACAGGACTTGTTGGTGGTGTCAAAACGAAAAAATGAGCACGAAGCCTCGTTTAGAAATCGGGAGGAGAGAGGGTATGACTTTATATTCACTTCCTTTAAAACCCGAAAAAGTCTCGATTATAGGTTAGAAATGGGCCACAGGACTTGTTGGTGGTGTCAAAACGAAAAAACGAGCGCGAAGCCTCGTTTAGAAATCGGGAGGAGAGAGGGTATGAAATTATATCCACTTTCTTTAAAACCCGAAAAAGTCTCGATTATAGGTTAGAAATGGGCAACGAGATGTGTTGGTGGTGTCAAAACGAAAAAACGAGCACGAAGCCGCATTTAGAAATCGTGAGGAGAGAGGTTATGAAATTATATCCACTTCCTTTAAAACCCGAAAAAGTCTCGATTATAGGTTAGAAATGGGCCACGAGATGTGTTGGTGGTGTCAAAACGTAAAAATGAGCACGAAGCCTAGTTTTGAAATCGGGAGGAGAGAGGGTATGAAATTATATCCACTTCCTTTAAAACCCGAAAAAATCTAGATTATAGGTTTGAAAAGGGCCACGGGACGTGTTGGTGGTGTCAAAACGAAAAAACGAGCGCGAAGCCTCGTTTAGAAATCGGGAGGAGAGAGGGTATGAAATTATATCCACTTTCTTTAAAACCCTAAAAAGTCTCGATTATAGGTTAGAAATGGGCCACGAGACGTGTTAGTTGTGTCAAAACGAAAAAACGAGCGCGAAGCCTCGTTTAGAAATCGGGAGGAGAGTGGGTATGAAAATATATCCACTTCCTTTAAAATCCGAAAAGTCTCGATTATAGGTTAGAAATGGGCAACGAGACGTGTTGGTGGTGTCAAAACGAAAAAACGAGCACGAAGCCGCATTTAGAAATCGTGAGGAGAGAGGTTATGAAATTATATCCACTTCCTTTAAAACCCGAAAATGTCTCGATTATAGGTTAGAAATGGGCCACGTGACTTGTTGGTGGTGTGAAAACGAAAAAATAGCACGAAGCCTCGTGTAGAAATCGGGAGGATAGAGGGTATGAAATTATATGCACTTCCTTTGAAACCCGAAAAAGTCTCGATTATAGGTTAGAAATGTGCCACGGGACTTGTTGGTGGTGTTAAAACGAAAAAAAGTGCTCGAAGCCGCGTTTAGAAATCGGGAGGAGAGAGGGTATGAAATTATATCCACTTCCCTTAAAACCCGAAAAAGTCTAGATTATAGGTTAGAAATGGGCCACAGGACTTGTTGGTGGTGTCAAAATGAAAAAACGAGTACGGAGCCTCGTTTAGAAATCGGGAGGAGAGAGGGTATGAAATAATATCCACTTCCTTTAAAACCCGAAAATGTCTCGATTATAGGTTTGAAATAAGCCACGGGACTTGTTGGTGGTGTCAAAATGAAAAAACGAGCACGAAACCTCGTTTAGAAATCGGGAGGAGAGAGGGTATGAAATTATATCCACTTCCTTTAAAACCCGAAAAAGTCTCGATTATAGGTTAGAAATGGGCCACAGGACTTGTTGGTGGTGTCAAAACGAAAAAATGAGCACGAAGCCTCGTTTAGAAATCGGGAGGAGAGAGGGTATGACTTTATATTCACTTCCTTTAAAACCCGAAAAAGTCTCGATTATAGGTTAGAAATGGGCCACAGGACTTGTTGGTGGTGTCAAAACGAAAAAACGAGCGCGAAGCCTCGTTTAGAAATCGGGAGGAGAGAGGGTATGAAATTATATCCACTTCCTTTAAAACCCGAAAAAGTCTCGATTATAGGTTAGAAATGAGCCACGAGACTTATTGGTGGTGTAAAAATGAAAAAACGAGCACGAAACCTCGTTTAGAAATCGGGAGGAGAGAGGGTATGAAATTATATCCACTTCCTTTAAAACCCGAAAAAGTCTCGATTATAGGTTAGAAATGGGCCACGAGATGTGTTGTTGGTGTCAAAACGAAAAAATGAGCATGAAGCCTAGTTTAGAAATCGGGAGGAGAGAGGGTATGAAATTATATCCACTTCCTTTAAAACCCGAAAAAATCTAGATTATAGGTTTGAAAAGGGCCACGGGACGAGTTGGTGGTGTCAAAACGAAAAAACGAGCGCGAAGCCTCGTTTAGAAATCGGGAGGAGAGAGGGTATGAAAATATATCCACTTCCTTTAAAACCCGAAAAAGTCTCGATTATAGGTTAGAAATGGGCCACGAGACGTGTTGGTTTTGTCAAAACAAAAAAACGAGCGCGAAGCCTCGTTTAGAAATCGGGAGGAGAGTGGGTATGAAAATATATCCACTTCCTTTAAAATCCGAAAAAGTCTCGATTATAGGTTAGAAATGGGCAACGAGACGTGTTGGTGGTGTCAAAACGAAAAAACGAGCACGAAGCAGCATTTAGAAATCGTGAGGAGAGAGGTTATGAAATTATATCCACTTACTTTAAATCCCGAAAAAGTCTCGATTATAGGTTAGAAATGGGCCACGAGATGTGTTGGTTGTGTCAAAACGAAAAAACGAGCGCGAAGCCTCGTTTAGAAATCGGGAGGAGAGAGGGTATGAAATTATATCCACTTCCTTGAAAATTCGAAAAAGTCTCGATTATAGGTTAGAAATGGGCCACGAGACGTGTTGGTAGTGTCAAAACGAAAAAACGAGCACGAAGCCACATTTAGAAATCGTGAGGAGAGAGGTTATGAAATTATATCCACTTCCTTTAAAACCCGAAAAAGTCTCGATTATAGGTTAGAAATGAGCCACGGGACTTATTGGTGGTGTAAAAATGAAAAAACGAGCACGAAACCTCGTTTAGAAATCGGGAGGAGAGAGGGTATGAAATTATATCCACTTCCTTTAAAACCCGAAAAAGTCTCGATTATAGGTTAGAAATGGGCCACGAGATGTGTTGTTCGTGTCAAAACGAAAAAAGGAGCATGAAGCCTAGTTTAGAAATCGGGAGGAGAGAGGGTATGAAATTATATCCACTTCCTTTAAAACCCGAAAAAATCTAGATTATAGGTTTGAAAAGGGCCACGGGACGTGTTGGTGGTGTCAAAACGAAAAAACGAGCGCGAAGCCTCGTTTAGAAATCGGGAGGAGAGAGGGTATGAAATTATATCCACTTCCTTTAAAACCCGAAAAAGTCTCGATTATAGGTTAGAAATGGGCCACGAGACGTGTTGGTTTTGTCAAAACAAAAAAACGAGCGCGAAGCCTCGTTTAGAAATCGGGAGGAGAGTGGGTATGAAAATATATCCACTTCCTTTAAAATCCGAAAAAGTCTCGATTATAGGTTAGAAATGGGCAACGAGACGTGTTGGTGGTGTCAAAACGAAAAAACGAGCACGAAGCAGCATTTAGAAATCGTGAGGAGAGAGGTTATGAAATTATATCCACTTACTTTAAATCCCGAAAAAGTCTCGATTATAGGTTAGAAATGGGCCACGAGATGTGTTGGTTGTGTCAAAACGAAAAAACGAGAGCGAAGCCTCGTTTAGAAATCGGGAGCAGAGTGGGTATGAAATTATATCCACTTCCTTTAAAACCCGAAAAAATCTAGATTATAGGTTTGAAAAGGGCCACGGGACCTGTTGGTGGTGTCAAAACGAAAAAACGAGCGCGAAGCCTCGTTTAGAAATCGGGAGGAGAGAGGGTATGAAATTATATCCACTTCCTTTAAAACCCGAAAAAGTCTCGATTATAGGTTAGAAATGGGCCACGAGACGTGTTGGTTTTGTCAAAACAAAAAAACGAGCGTGAAGCCTCGTTTAGAAATCGGGAGGAGAGAGGGTATGAAATTATATCCACTTCCTTTAAAACCCGAAAAAATCTAGATTATAGGTTTGAAAAGGGCCACGGGACGTGTTGGTGATGTCAAAACGAAAAAACGAGCGCGAAGCCTCGTTTAGAAATCGGGAGGATAGAGGGTATGAAATTATATCCACTTCCTATAAAACCCGAAAAAGTCTCGATTATAGGTTAGAAATGGGCCACGAGACGTGTTCGTTTTGTCAAAACGAAAAAACGAGCGCGAAGCCTCGTTTAGAAATCGGGAGCAGAGTGGGTATGAAAATATATCCACTTCCTTTAAAATCCGAAAAAGTCTCGATTATAGGTTAGAAATGGGCAACGAGGCGTGTTGGTGGTGTCAAAACGAAAAAACGAGCACGAAGCCGCATTTAGAAATCGTGAGGAGAGAGGTTATGAAATTATATCCACTTCCTTTAAAACCCGAAAAAGTCTCGATTATAGGTTAGAAATGGGCCACGAGATGTGTTGGTGGTGTCAAAACGAAAAAATGAGCACGAAGCCTAGTTTAGAAATCGGGAGGAGAGAGGGTATGAAATTATATCCACTTCCTTTAAAACCCGAAAAAGTCTCGATTATAGGTTAGAAATAAGCCACGGGACTTGTTGGTGGTGTCAAAATGAAAAAACGAGCACGAAACCTAGTTTAGAAATCGGGAGGAGAGAGGGTATGAAATTATATCCACTTCCTTTAAAACCCGAAAAAGTCTCGATTATAGGTTAGAAATGGGCCACAGGACTTGTTGGTGGTGTCAAAACGAAAAAATGAGCACGAAGCCTCGTTTAGAAATCGGAAGGAGAGAGGGTATGAAATTATATTCACTTCCTTTAAAACCCAAAAAAGTCTCGATTATAGGTTAGAAAAGGGCCACGAGACGTGTTGGTTGTGTCAAAACGAAAAAACGAGCGCGAAGCCTCGTTTAGAAATCGGGAGGAGAGAGGGTATGAAATTATATCCACTTCCTTTAAAACCCGAAAAAGTCTCGATTATAGGTTAGAAATGAGCCACGGGACTTGTTGGTGGTGTCAAAATGAAAAAACGAGCACGAAACCTCGTTTAGAAATCGGGAGGAGAGAGGGTATGAAATTATATCCACTTCCTTTAAAACCCGAAAAAGTCTCGATTATATGTTAGAAATGGGCCACGAGATGTGTTGGTGGTGTCAAAACGAAAAAATGAGCACGAAGCCTAGTTTAGAAATCGGGAGGAGAGAGGGTATGAAATTATATCCACTTCCTTTAAAACCCGAAAAAATCTAGATTATAGGTTTGAAAAGGGCCACGGGACGTGTTGGTGGTGTCAAAACTAAAAAACGAGCGCGAAGCCTCGTTTAGAAATCGGGAGGAGAGAGGGTATGAAATTATATCCACTTCCTATAAAACCCGAAAAAGTCTCGATTATAGGTTAGAAATGGGCCACGAGACGTGTTGGTTTTGTCAAAACGAAAAAACGAGCGCGAAGCCTCGTTTAGAAATCGGGAGTAGAGTGGGTATGAAAATATATCCACTTCCTTTAAAATCCGAAAAAGTCTCGATTATAGGTTAGAAATGGGCAACGAGGCGTGTTGGTGGTGTCAAAACGAAAAAACGAGCACGAAGCCGCATTTACAAATCGTGAGGAGAGAGGTTATGAAATTATATCCACTTCCTTTAAAACCCGAAAAAGTCTCGATTATAGGTTAGAAATGGGCCACGAGATGTGTTGGTGGTGTCAAAACGAAAAAATGAGCACGAAGCCTAGTTTAGAAAACGGGAGGAGAGAGGGTTTGAAATTATATCCACTTCCTTTAAAACCCGAAAAAATCTAGATTATAGGTTTGAAAAGGGCCACGGGACGTGTTGGTGGTGTCAAAACGAAAAAACGAGCGCGAAGCCTCGTTTAGAAATCGGGAGGAGAGAGGGTATGAAATTATATACACTTCCTTTAAAGCCCGAAAAAGTCTCGATTATAGGTTAGAAATGGGCCACGAGACGTGTTGGTTGTGTCAAAACGAAAAAACGAGCGTGAAGCCTCGTTTAGAAATCGGGAGGAGAGAGGGTATGAAATTATATCCACTTCCTTTAAAACCTGAAAAAATCTAGATTATAGGTTTGAAAAGGGCCACGGGACGTGTTGGTGGAGTCAAAACAAAAAAACGAGCGCGAAGCCTCGTTTAGAAATCGGGAGGATAGAGGGTATGAAATTATATCCACTTCCTATAAAACCCGAAAAAGTCTCGATTATAGGTTAGAAATGGGCCACAGGACTTGTTGGTGGTGTCAAAACGAAAAAATGAGCACCAAGCCTCGTTTAGAAATCAGGAGGAGAGAGGGTATGAAATTATATCCACTTCCTTTAAAACCCGAAAAAGTCTCGATTATAGGTTAGAAATGGGCCACGAGACGTGTTGGTTGTGTCAAAACGAAAAAACGAGAGCGAAGCCCCGTTTTGAAATCGGGAGGAGAGAGGGTATGAAATTATATCCACTTCCTTTAAAACCCGAAAAAGTCTCGATTATAGGTTAGAAATGGGCAACGAGATGTGTTGGTGGTGTCAAAACGAAAAAACGAGCACGAAGCCGCATTTAGAAATCGTGAGGAGAGAGGTTATGAAATTATATCCACTTCCTTTAAAACCCGAAAAAGTCTCGATTATAGGTTAGAAATGGGCCACGAGATGTGTTGGTGGTGTCAAAACGTAAAAATGAGCACGAAGCCTAGTTTTGAAATCGGGAGGAGAGAGGGTATGAAATTATATCCACTTCCTTTAAAACCCGAAAAAATCTAGATTATAGGTTTGAAAAGGGCCACGGGACGTGTTGGTGGTGTCAAAACGAAAAAACGAGCGCGAAGCCTCGTTTAGAAATCGGGAGGAGAGAGGGTATGAAATTATATCCACTTCCTTTAAAACCCTAAAAAGTCTCGATTATAGGTTAGAAATGGGCCACGAGACGTGTTAGTTGTGTCAAAACGAAAAAACGAGCGCGAAGCCTCGTTTAGAAATCGGGAGGAGAGTGGGTATGAAAATATATCCACTTCCTTTAAAATCCGAAAAGTCTCGATTATAGGTTAGAAATGGGCAACGAGACGTGTTGGTGGTGTCAAAACGAAAAAACGAGCACGAAGCCGCATTTAGAAATCGTGAGGAGAGAGGTTATGAAATTATATCCACATCCTTTAAAACCCGAAAATGTCTCGATTATAGGTTAGAAATGGGCCACGTGACTTGTTGGTGGTGTGAAAACGAAAAAATAGCACGAAGCCTCGTGTAGAAATCGGGAGGATAGAGGGTATGAAATTATATGCACTTCCTTTGAAACCCGAAAAAGTCTCGATTATAGGTTAGAAATGTGCCACGGGACTTGTTGGTGGTGTTAAAACGAAAAAAAGTGCTCGAAGCCGCGTTTAGAAATCGGGAGGAGAGAGGGTATGAAATTATATCCACTTCCCTTAAAACCCGAAAAAGTCTAGATTATAGGTTAGAAATGGGCCACAGGACTTGTTGGTGGTGTCAAAATGAAAAAACGAGCACGGAGCCTCGTTTAGAAATCGGGAGGAGAGAGGGTATGAAATAATATCCACTTCCTTTAAAACCCGAAAATGTCTCGATTATAGGTTTGAAATAAGCCACGGGACTTGTTGGTGGTGTCAAAATGAAAAAACGAGCACGAAACCTCGTTTAGAAATCGGGAGGAGAGAGGGTATGAAATTATATCCACTTCCTTTAAAACCCGAAAAAGTCTCGATTATAGGTTAGAAATGGGCCACAGGACTTGTTGGTGGTGTCAAAACGAAAAAATGAGCACGAAGCCTCGTTTAGAAATCGGTAGGAGAGAGGGTATGACTTTATATTCACTTCCTTTAAAACCCGAAAAAGTCTCGATTATAGGTTAGAAATGGGCCACAGGACTTGTTGGTGGTGTCAAAACGAAAAAACGAGCGCGAAGCCTCGTTTAGAAATCGGGAGGAGAGAGGGTATGAAATTATAACCACTTCCTTTAAAACCCGAAAAAGTCTCGATTATAGGTTAGAAATGAGCCACGAGACTTATTGGTGGTGTAAAAATGAAAAAACGAGCACGAAACCTCGTTTAGAAATCGGGAGGAGAGAGGGTATGAAATTATATCCACTTCCTTTAAAACCCGAAAAAGTCTCGATTATAGGTTAGAAATGGGCCACGAGATGTGTTGTTGGTGTCAAAACGAAAAAATGAGCATGAAGCCTAGTTTAGAAATCGGGAGGAGAGAGGGTATGAAATTATATCCACTTCCTTTAAAACCCGAAAAAATCTAGATTATAGGTTTGAAAAGGGCCACGGGACGAGTTGGTGGTGTCAAAACGAAAAAACGAGCGCGAAGCCTCGTTTAGAAATCGGGAGGAGAGAGGGTATGAAAATATATCCACTTCCTTTAAAACCCGAAAAAGTCTCGATTATAGGTTAGAAATGGGCCACGAGACGTGTTGGTTTTGTCAAAACAAAAAAACGAGCGCGAAGCCTCGTTTAGAAATCGGGAGGAGAGTGGGTATGAAAATATATCCACTTCCTTTAAAATCCGAAAAAGTCTCGATTATAGGTTAGAAATGGGCAACGAGACGTGTTGGTGGTGTCAAAACGAAAAAACGAGCACGAAGTAGCATTTAGAAATCGTGAGGAGAGAGGTTATGAAATTATATCCACTTACTTTAAATCCCGAAAAAGTCTCGATTATAGGTTAGAAATGGGCCACGAGATGTGTTGGTTGTGTCAAAACGAAAAAACGAGCGCGAAGCCTCGTTTAGAAATCGGGAGGAGAGAGGGTATGAAATTATATCCACTTCCTTGAAAATTCGAAAAAGTCTCGATTATAGGTTAGAAATGGGCCACGAGACGTGTTGGTAGTGTCAAAACGAAAAAACGAGCACGAAGCCACATTTAGAAATCGTGAGGAGAGAGGTTATGAAATTATATCCACTTCCTTTAAAACCCGAAAAAGTCTCGATTATAGGTTAGAAATGAGCCACGGGACTTATTGGTGGTGTAAAAATGAAAAAACGAGCACGAAACCTCGTTTAGAAATCGGGAGGAGAGAGGGTATGAAATTATATCCACTTCCTTTAAAACCCGAAAAAGTCTCGATTATAGGTTAGAAATGGGCCACGAGATGTGTTGTTCGTGTCAAAACGAAAAAAGGAGCATGAAGCCTAGTTTAGAAATCGGGAGGAGAGAGGGTATGAAATTATATCCACTTCCTTTAAAACCCGAAAAAATCTAGATTATAGGTTTGAAAAGGGCCACGGGACGTGTTGGTGGTGTCAAAACGAAAAAACGAGCGCGAAGCCTCGTTTAGAAATCGGGAGGAGAGAGGGTATGAAATTATATCCACTTCCTTTAAAACCCGAAAAAGTCTCGATTATAGGTTAGAAATGGGCCACGAGACGTGTTGGTTTTGTCAAAACAAAAAAACGAGCGCGAAGCCACGTTTAGAAATCGGGAGGAGAGTGGGTATGAAAATATATCCACTTCCTTTAAAATCCGAAAAAGTCTCGATTATAGGTTAGAAATGGGCAACGAGACGTGTTGGTGGTGTCAAAACGAAAAAACGAGCACGAAGCAGCATTTAGAAATCGTGAGGAGAGAGGTTATGAAATTATATCCACTTACTTTAAATCCCGAAAAAGTCTCGATTATAGGTTAGAAATGGGCCACGAGATGTGTTGGTTGTGTCAAAACGAAAAAACGAGAGCGAAGCCTCGTTTAGAAATCGGGAGCAGAGTGGGTATGAAATTATATCCACTTCCTTTAAAACCCGAAAAAATCTAGATTATAGGTTTGAAAAGGGCCACGGGACCTGTTGGTGGTGTCAAAACGAAAAAACGAGCGCGAAGCCTCGTTTAGAAATCGGGAGGAGAGAGGGTATGAAATTATATCCACTTCCTTTAAAACCCGAAAAAGTCTCGATTATAGGTTAGAAATGGGCCACGAGACGTGTTGGTTTTGTCAAAACAAAAAAACGAGCGTGAAGCCTCGTTTAGAAATCGGGAGGAGAGAGGGTATGAAATTATATCCACTTCCTTTAAAACCCGAAAAAATCTAGATTATAGGTTTGAAAAGGGCCACGGGACGTGTTGGTGATGTCAAAACGAAAAAACGAGCGCGAAGCCTCGTTTAGAAATCCGGAGGATAGAGGGTATGAAATTATATCCACTTCCTATAAAACCCGAAAAAGTCTCGATTATAGGTTAGAAATGGGCCACGAGACGTGTTCGTTTTGTCAAAACGAAAAAACGAGCGCGAAGCCTCGTTTAGAAATCGGGAGCAGAGTGGGTATGAAAATATATCCACTTCCTTTAAAATCCGAAAAAGTCTCGATTATAGGTTAGAAATGGGCAACGAGGCGTGTTGGTGGTGTCAAAACGAAAAAACGAGCACGAAGCCGCATTTAGAAATCGTGAGGAGAGAGGTTATGAAATTATATCCACTTCCTTTAAAACCCGAAAAAGTCTCGATTATAGGTTAGAAATGGGCCACGAGATGTGTTGGTGGTGTCAAAACGAAAAAATGAGCACGAAGCCTAGTTTAGAAATCGGGAGGAGAGAGGGTATGAAATTATATCCACTTCCTTTAAAACCCGAAAAAGTCTCGATTATAGGTTAGAAATAAGCCACGGGACTTGTTGGTGGTGTCAAAATGAAAAAACGAGCACGAAACCTAGTTTAGAAATCGGGAGGAGAGAGGGTATGAAATTATATCCACTTCCTTTAAAACCCGAAAAAGTCTCGATTATAGGTTAGAAATGGGCCACAGGACTTGTTGGTGGTGTCAAAACGAAAAAATGAGCACGAAGCCTCGTTTAGAAATCGGAAGGAGAGAGGGTATGAAATTATATTCACTTCCTTTAAAACCCAAAAAAGTCTCGATTATAGGTTAGAAAAGGGCCACGAGACGTGTTGGTTGTGTCAAAACGAAAAAACGAGCGCGAAGCCTCGTTTAGAAATCGGGAGGAGAGAGGGTATGAAATTATATCCACTTCCTTTAAAACCCGAAAAAGTCTCGATTATAGGTTAGAAATGAGCCACGGGACTTGTTGGTGGTGTCAAAATGAAAAAACGAGCACGAAACCTCGTTTAGAAATCGGGAGGAGAGAGGGTATGAAATTATATCCACTTCCTTTAAAACCCGAAAAAGTCTCGATTATAGGTTAGAAATGGGCCACGAGATGTGTTGGTGGTGTCAAAACGAAAAAATGAGCACGAAGCCTAGTTTAGAAATCGGGAGGAGAGAGGGTATGAAATTATATCCACTTCCTTTAAAACCCGAAAAAATCTAGATTATAGGTTTGAAAAGGGCCACGGGACATGTTGGTGGTGTCAAAACTAAAAAACGAGCGCGAAGCCTCGTTTAGAAATCGGGAGGAGAGAGGGTATGAAATTATATCCACTTCCTATAAAACCCGAAAAAGTCTCGATTATAGGTTAGAAATGGGCCACGAGACGTGTTGGTTTTGTCAAAACGAAAAAACGAGCGCGAAGCCTCGTTTAGAAATCGGGAGTAGAGTGGGTATGAAAATATATCCACTTCCTTTAAAATCCGAAAAAGTCTCGATTATAGGTTAGAAATGGGCAACGAGGCGTGTTGGTGGTGTCAAAACGAAAAAACGAGCACGAAGCCGCATATACAAATCGTGAGGAGAGAGGTTATGAAATTATATCCACTTCCTTTAAAACCCGAAAAAGTCTCGATTATAGGTTAGAAATGGGCCACGAGATGTGTTGGTGGTGTCAAAACGAAAAAATGAGCACGAAGCCTAGTTTAGAAAACGGGAGGAGAGAGGGTATGAAATTATATCCACTTCCTTTAAAACCCGAAAAAATCTAGATTATAGGTTTGAAAAGGGCCACGGGACGTGTTGGTGGTGTCAAAACGAAAAAACGAGCGCGAAGCCTCGTTTAGAAATCGGGAGGAGAGAGGGTATGAAATTATATCCACTTCCTTTAAAGCCCGAAAAAGTCTCGATTATAGGTTAGAAATGGGCCACGAGACGTGTTGGTTGTGTCAAAACGAAAAAACGAGCGTGAAGCCTCGTTTAGAAATCGGGAGGAGAGAGGGTATGAAATTATATCCACTTCCTTTAAAACCCGAAAAAATCTAGATTATAGGTTTGAAAAGGGCCACGGGACGTGTTGGTGGAGTCAAAACAAAAAAACGAGCGCGAAGCCTCGTTTAGAAATCGGGAGGATAGAGGGTATGAAATTATATCCACTTCCTATAAAACCCGAAAAAGTCTCGATTATAGGTTAGAAATGGGCCACGAGACGTGTTGGTTTTGTCAAAACGAAAAAACGAGCGCGAAGCCTCGTTTAGAAATCGGGAGCAGAGTGGGTATGAAAATATATCCACTTCCTTTAAAATCCGAAAAAGTCTCGATTATAGGTTAGAAATGGGCAACGAGGCGTGTTGGTGGTGTCAAAACGAAAATACGAGCACGAAGCCGCATTTAGAAATCGTGAGGAGAGAGGTTATGAAATTATATCCACTTCCTTTAAAACCCGAAAAAGTCTCGATTATAGGTTAGAAATGGGCCACGAGATGTGTTGGTGGTGTCAAAACGAAAAAATGAGCACGAAGCCTAGTTTAGAAATCGGGAGGAGAGAGGGTATGAAATTATATCCACTTCCTTTAAAACCCGAAAAAATCTAGATTATAGGTTTGAAAAGGGCCACGGGACGTGTTGGTGGTGTCAAAACGAAAAAACGAGCGCGAAGCCTCGTTTAGAAATCGGGAGGAGAGAGGGTATGAAATTATATCCACTTCCTTTAAAGCCCGAAAAAGTCTCGATTATAGGTTAGAAATGGGCCACGAGACGTGTTGGTTGTGTCAAAACGAAAAAACGAGCGTGAAGCCTCGTTTAGAAATCGGGAGGAGAGAGGGTATGAAATTATATCCACTTCCTTTAAAACCCGAAAAAGTCTCGATTATAGGTTAGAAATGAGCCACGGGACTTGTCGGTGGTGTCAAAACGAAAAAACGAGCACGAAACCTCGTTTAGAAATCGGGAGGAGAGAGGGTATGAAATTATATCCACTTCCTTTAAAACCCGAAAAAGTCTCGATTATAGGTTAGAAATGAGCCACGGGACTTGTTGGTGGTGTCAAAATGAAAAAAAGAGCACGAAACCTCGTTTAGAAATCGGGAGGAGAGAGGGTATGAAATTATATCCACTTCCTTTAAACCCGAAAAAGTCTCGATTATAGGTTAGAAATGAGCCACGGGACTTGTTGGTGGTGTCAAAATGAAAAAATGAGCACGAAACCTCGTTTAGAAATCGGGAGGAGAGAGGGTATGAAATTATATCTACTTCCTTTAAAACCCGAAAAAGTCTCGATTATAGGTTAGAAAAGGGCCACGGGACGTGTTGGTGGTGTCAAAACGAAAAAAAGAGCACGAAGCAGCGTTTAGAAATCGGGAGGAGAGAGGGTATGAAATAATATCCACTTCCTTTAAAACCCGAAAATGTCTCGATTATAGGTTTGAAATGGGCCACGGGACTTGTTGGTGGTGTCAAAACGAAAAAACGAGCACGAAGCCTCGTTTAGAAATCGGGAGGAGATAGGGTATGATATTATATGCACTTCCTTTAATACCCGAAAAAGTCTCGATTATAGGTTAGAAATAAGCCACGGGACTTGTTGGTGGTGTCAAAATGAAAAAACGAGCACGAAACCTAGTTTAGAAATCGGGAGGAGAGAGGGTATGAAATTATATCCACTTCCTTTAAAACCCGAAAAAGTCTCGATTATAGGTTAGAAATGGGCCACAGGACTTGTTGGTGGTGTCAAAACGAAAAAATGAGCACGAAGCCTCGTTTAGAAATCGGAAGGAGAGAGGGTATGAAATTATATTCACTTCCTTTAAAACCCGAAAAAGTCTCGATTATAGGTTAGAAAAGGGCCACGAGACGTGTTGGTTGTGTCAAAACGAAAAAACGAGCGCGAAGCCTCGTTTAGAAATCGGGAGGAGAGAGGGTATGAAATTATATCCACTTCCTTTAAAACCCGAAAAAGTCTCGATTATAGGTTAGAAATGAGCCACGGGACTTGTTGGTGGTGTCAAAATGAAAAAACGAGCACGAAACCTCGTTTTAAAATCGGGAGGAGAGAGGGTATGAAATTATATCCACTTCCTTTAAAACCCGAAAAAGTCTCGATTATAGGTTAGAAATGGGCCACGAGATGTGTTGGTGGTGTCAAAACGAAAAAATGAGCACGAAGCCTAGTTTAGAAATCGGAAGGAGAGAGGGTATGAAATTATATCCACTTCCTTTAAAACCCGAAAAAATCTAGATTATAGGTTTGAAAAGGGCCACGGGACGTGTTGGTGGTGTCAAAACGAAAAAACGAGCGCGAAGCCTCGTTTAGAAATCGGGAGGAGAGAGGGTATGAAATTATATCCACTTCCTATAAAACCCGAAAAAGTCTCGATTATAGGATAGAAATGGGCCACGAGACGTGTTGGTTTTGTCAAAACGAAAAAACGAGCGTGAAGCCTCGTTTAGAAATCGGGAGCAGAGTGGGTATGAAAATATATCCACTTCCTTTAAAATCCGAAAAAGTCTCGATTATAGGTTAGAAATGGGCAACGAGGCGTGTTGGTGGTGTCAAAACGAAAAAACGAGCACGAAGCCGCATTTAGAAATCGTGAGGAGAGAGGTTATGAAATTATATCCACTTCCTTTAAAACCCGAAAAAGTCTCGATTATATGTTAGAAATGGGCCACGAGATGTGTTGGTGGTGTCAAAACGAAAAAATGAGCACGAAGCCTAGTTTAGAAATCGGGAGGAGAGTGGGTATGAAATTATATCCACTTCCTTTAAAACCCGAAAAAATCTAGATTATAGGTTTGAAAAGGGCCACGGGACGTGTTGGTGGTGTCAAAACGAAAAAACGAGCGCGAAGCCTCGTTTAGAAATCGGGAGGAGAGAGGGTATGAAATTATATCCACTTCCTTTAAAGCCCGAAAAAGTCTCGATTATAGGTTAGAAATGGGCCACGAGACGTGTTGGTTGTGTCAAAACGAAAAAACGAGCGTGAAGCCTCGTTTAGAAATCGGGAGGAGAGAGGGTATGAAATTATATCCACTTCCTTTAAAACCCGAAAAAGTCTCGATTATAGGTTAGAAATGAGCCACGGGACTTGTCGGTGGTGTCAAAACGAAAAAACGAGAACGAAACCTCGTTTAGAAATCGGGAGGAGAGAGGGTATGAAATTATATCCACTTCCTTTAAAACCCGAAAAAGTCTCGATTATAGGTTAGAAATGAGCCACGGGACTTGTTGGTGGTGTCAAAATGAAAAAAAGAGCACGAAACCTCGTTTAGAAATCGGGAGGAGAGAGGGTATGAAATTATATCCACTTCCTTTAAAACCCGAAAAAGTCTGGATTATAGGTTAGAAATTGGCCACAGGACTTGTTGGTGGTGTCAAAACGAAAAAATGAGCACGAAGCCACGTTTAGAAATCGGGAGGAGAGAGGGTATAAAATTATATCCACTTCCTTTAAAACCCGAAAAAGTCTCGATTATAGGTTAGAAATGGGCCACGAGACGTGTTGGTTGTGTCAAAACGAGAGCGAAGCCTCGTTTTGAAATCGGGAGGAGAGAGGGTATGAAATTATATCCACTTTCTTTAAAACCCGAAAAAGTCTCGATTATAGGTTAGAAATGGGCAACGAGACGTGTTGGTGGTGTCAAAACGAAAAAACGAGCACGAAGCCGCATTTAGAAATCGTGAGGAGAGAGGTTATGAAATTATATCCACTTCCTTTAAAACCCGAAAAAGTCTAGATTATAGGTTATAAATGGGCCACGAGATGTGTTGGTGGTGTCAAAACGAAAAAATGAGCACGAAGCCTAGTTTAGAAATCGGGAGGAGAGAGGGTATGAAATTATATCCACTTCCTTTAAAACCCGAAAAAATCTAGATTATAGGTTTGAAAAGGGCCACGGGACGTGTTGGTGGTGTCAAAACGAAAAAACGAGCGCGAAGCCTCGTTTAGAAATCGGGAGGAGAGAGGGTATGAAATTATATCCACTTCCTTTAAAACCCGAAAAAGTCTCGATTATAGGTTAGAAATGGGCCACGAGACGTGTTGGTTTTGTCAAAACGAAAAAACGAGCGCGAAGCCTCGTTTAGAAATCGGGAGTAGAGTGGGTATGAAAATATATCCACTTCCTTTAAAATCCAAAAAAGTCTCGATTATAGGTTAGAAATGGGCAACGAGGCGTGTTGGTGGTGTCAAAATGAAAAAACGAGCACGAAGCCGCATTTAGAAATCGTGAGGAGAGAGGTTATGAAATTATATCCACTTCTTTTAAAACCCGAAAAAGTCTCGATTATAGGTTAGAAATGGGCCACGAGATGTGTTGGTGGTGTCAAAACGAAAAAATAAGCACGAAGCCTAGTTTAGAAATCGGGAGGAGAGAGGGTATGAAATTATATCTACTTCCTTTAAAACCCGAAAAAATCTAGATTATAGGTTTGAAAAGGGCCACGGGACGTGTTGGTGGTGTCAAAACGAAAAAACGAGCGCGAAGCCTCGTTTAGAAATCGGGAGGAGAGAGGGTATGAAATTATATCCACTTCCTTTAAAACCCGAAAAAGTCTCGATTATAGGTTAGAAATGGGCCACGAGATGTGTTGGTGGTGTCAAAACGAAAAAATGAGCACGAAGCCTAGTTTAGAAATCGGGAGGAGAGAGGGTATGAAATTATATCCACTTCCTTTAAAACCCGAAAAAATCTAGATTATAGGTTTGAAAAGGGACACGGGACGTGTTGGTGGTGTCAAAACGAAAAAACGAGCGCGAAGCCTCGTTTAGAAATCGGGAGGAGAGAGGGTATGAAATTATATCCACTTCCTTTAAAACACGAAAAAGTCTCGATTATAGGTTAGAAATGGGCCACGAGACGTGTTGGTTGTGTCAAAATGAAAAAACGAGCGCGAAGCCTCGTTTAGAAATCGGGAGGAGAGTTGGTATGAAAATATATCCACTTCCTTTAAAATCCGAAAAAGTCTCGATTATAGGTTAGAAATTGGCAACGAGACGTGTTGGTTGTGTCAAAACGAAAAAACGAGCGCGAAGCCTCGTTTAGAAATCGGGAGGAGAGAGGGTATGAAATTATATCCACTTCCTTTAAAACCCGAAAAAATCTAGATTATAGGTTTGAAAAGGGCCACGGGACGTGTTGGTGGTGTCAAAACGAAAAAACGAGCGCGAAGCCTCGTTTAGAAATTGGGAGGAGAGAGGGTATGAAATTATATCCACTTCCTTTAAAACCCGAAAAAGTCTCGATTATAGGTTAAAAATGGGCCACGAGATGTGTTGTCAAAACGAAAAAACGAGCACGAAGCCGCATTTAGAAATCGTGAGGAGAGAGGTCCTATAAAATACGAAAATGTCTCGATTATAGGTTAGAAATGGGCCACGAGACGTGTTGGTGGTGTCAAAACGAAAAAAAAAGCATGAAGCCGCGTTTAGAAATCGGGAGGAGAGAGGGTATGAAATTATATCCACTTTCTTTAGAACCCGAAAAAGTCTCGATTATAGGTTAGAAATGAGCCGCGGGACTTGTTGGTGGTGTCAAAATGAAAAAACGAGCACGAAACCTCGTTTAAAAATCGAGAGGAGAGAGGGTATGAAATTATATCCACTTCCTTTAAAACCCGAAAAAGTCTGGATTATAGGTTAGAAATGGGCCACAGGACTTGTTGGTGGTGTCAAAACGAAAAAATGAGCACCAAGCCTCGTTTAGAAATCGGGAGGAGAGAGGGTATGAAATTATATCCACTTCCTTTAAAACCCGAAAAAGTCTCGATTATAGGTTAGAAATGGGCCACGAGACGTGTTGGTGGTGTCAAAACGAAAAAACGAGCACGAAGCCGCATTTAGAAATCGTGAGGAGAGAGGTTATGAAATTATATCCACTTCCTTTAAAACCCGAAAAAGTCTAGATTATAGGTTATAAATGGGCCACGAGATGTGTTGGTGGTGTCAAAACGAAAAAATGAGCACGAAGCCTAGTTTAGAAATCGGGAGGAGAGAGGGTATGAAATTATATCCACTTCCTTTAAAACCCGAAAAAATCTAGATTATAGGTTTGAAAAGGGCCACGGGACGTGTTGGTGGTGTCAAAACGAAAAAACGAGCGCGAAGCCTCGTTTAGAAATCGGGAGGAGAGAGGGTATGAAATTATATCCACTTCCTTTAAAACCCGAAAAAGTCTCGATTATAGGTTAGAAATGGGCCACGAGACGTGTTGGTTTTGTCAAAACGAAAAAACGAGCGCGAAGCCTCGTTTAGAAATCGGGAGTAGAGTGGGTATGAAAATATATCCACTTCCTTTAAAATCCAAAAAAGTCTCGATTATAGGTTAGAAATGGGCAACGAGGCGTGTTGGTGGTGTCAAAATGAAAAAACGAGCACGAAGCCGCATTTAGAAATCGTGAGGAGAGAGGTTATGAAATTATATCCACTTCTTTTAAAACCCGAAAAAGTCTCGATTATAGGTTAGAAATGGGCCACGAGATGTGTTGGTGGTGTCAAAACGAAAAAATAAGCACGAAGCCTAGTTTAGAAATCGGGAGGAGAGAGGGTATGAAATTATATCTACTTCCTTTAAAACCCGAAAAAATCTAGATTATAGGTTTGAAAAGGGCCACGGGACGTGTTGGTGGTGTCAAAACGAAAAAACGAGCGCGAAGCCTCGTTTAGAAATCGGGAGGAGAGAGGGTATGAAATTATATCCACTTCCTTTAAAACCCGAAAAAGTCTCGATTATAGGTTAGAAATGGGCCACGAGATGTGTTGGTGGTGTCAAAACGAAAAAATGAGCACGAAGCCTAGTTTAGAAATCGGGAGGAGAGAGGGTATGAAATTATATCCACTTCCTTTAAAACCCGAAAAAATCTAGATTATAGGTTTGAAAAGGGACACGGGACGTGTTGGTGGTGTCAAAACGAAAAAACGAGCGCGAAGCCTCGTTTAGAAATCGGGAGGAGAGAGGGTATGAAATTATATCCACTTCCTTTAAAACCCGAAAAAGTCTCGATTATAGGTTAGAAATGGGCCACGAGACGTGTTGGTTGTGTCAAAATGAAAAAACGAGCGCGAAGCCTCGTTTAGAAATCGGGAGGAGAGTTGGTATGAAAATATATCCACTTCCTTTAAAATCCGAAAAAGTCTCGATTATAGGTTAGAAATTGGCAACGAGACGTGTTGGTTGTGTCAAAACGAAAAAACGAGCGCGAAGCCTCGTTTAGAAATCGGGAGGAGAGAGGGTATGAAATTATATCCACTTCCTTTAAAACCCGAAAAAATCTAGATTATAGGTTTGAAAAGGGCCACGGGACGTGTTGGTGGTGTCAAAACGAAAAAACGAGCGCGAAGCCTCGTTTAGAAATTGGGAGGAGAGAGGGTATGAAATTATATCCACTTCCTTTAAAACCCGAAAAAGTCTCGATTATAGGTTAAAAATGGGCCACGAGATGTGTTGTCAAAACGAAAAAACGAGCACGAAGCCGCATTTAGAAATCGTGAGGAGAGAGGTCCTATAAAATACGAAAATGTCTCGATTATAGGTTAGAAATGGGCCACGAGACGTGTTGGTGGTGTCAAAACGAAAAAAAAAGCATGAAGCCGCGTTTAGAAATCGGGAGGAGAGAGGGTATGAAATTATATCCACTTTCTTTAGAACCCGAAAAAGTCTCGATTATAGGTTAGAAATGAGCCGCGGGACTTGTTGGTGGTGTCAAAATGAAAAAACGAGCACGAAACCTCGTTTAAAAATCGAGAGGAGAGAGGGTATGAAATTATATCCACTTCCTTTAAAACCCGAAAAAGTCTGGATTATAGGTTAGAAATGGGCCACAGGACTTGTTGGTGGTGTCAAAACGAAAAAATGAGCACCAAGCCTCGTTTAGAAATCGGGAGGAGAGAGGGTATGAAATTATATCCACTTCCTTTAAAACCCGAAAAAGTCTCGATTATAGGTTAGAAATGGGCCACGAGATGTGTTGGTGGTGTCAAAACGAAAAAACGAGCACGAAGCCGCATTTAGAAATCGTGAGGAGAGAGGTTATGAAATTATATCCACTTCCTTTAAAACCCGAAAATGTCTCGATTATAGGTTAGAAATGGGCCACGTGACTTGTTGGTGGTGTGAAAACGAAAAAACGGCACGAAGCCTCGTGTAGAAATCGGGAGGACAGAGGGTATGAAATTATATGCACTTCCTTTAAAACCCGAAAAAGTCTCGATTATAGGTTAGAAATGAGCCACGGGACTTGTTGGTGGTGTCAAAATGAAAAAACGAGCACAAAACCTCGTTTCGAAATCGGGAGGAGAGAGGGTATGAAATTATATACACTTCCTTTAAAACCCGAAAAAGACTCGATTATAAGTTAGAAAAGGGTCACGAGACGTGTTGGTGGTGTCAAAATGAAAAAACGAGCACGAAGCCTCGTTTAGAAATCGGGAGGAGAGAGGGTATGAAATAATATCCACTTCCTTTAAAACCCGAAAATGTTTCGATTATAGGTTAGAAATGGGCCACGTGACTTGTTGGTGGTGTGAAAACGAAAAAACGGCACAAAGCCTCGTGTAGAAATCGGGAGGATAGAGGGTATGAAATTATATCCACTTCCTTTAAAACCCGAAAAAGTCTCGATTATAGGTTAGAAAGGAGCCACGGGACTTGTTGGTGGTGTCAAAATGAAAAAACGAGCACGAAACCTCGTTTAGAAATCGGTAGGAGAGAGGGTATGAAATTATATCCACTTCCTTTAAAACCCGAAAAAGTCTCGATTATAGGTTAGAAAATGGTCACGGGACGTGTTGGTGGTGTCAAAATAAAAAAATGAGCACGAAGCCTCGTTTAGAAATCGGGAGGAGAGAGGGTATGAAATAATATCCACTTCCTTTAAAATCCGAAAATGTCTCGATTATAGGTTAGAAATGGGCCACGTGACTTGTTGGTGGTGTCAAAACGAAAAAACGAGCACGAAGCCTCGTTTAGAAATCGGGAGAAGAGAGGGTATGAAATTATATCAACTTCCTTTAAAACCCGAAAAAGTCTGGATTATAGGTTAGAAATGGGCAACGAGACGTGTTGGTGGTGTCAAAACGAAAAAACGAGCACGATGCCTCGTTTAGAAATCGGGAGGAGAGAGGGTATGAAATTATATCCACTTCCTTTAAAACCCGAAAAAGTCTCGATTATAGGTTAGAAATGGGCCCCACGACTTGTTGGTGGTGTCAAAACGAAAAAACGAGCACGATGCCTTATTTAGAAATCGGGAGGAGAGAGGGTATGAAATTATATCCACTTCCTTTAAAACCCGAAAAAGTATCGATTATTGGTTGGAAATGGGCAACGAGACGTGTTGGTGGTGTCAAAACGAAAAAACGAGCACGAAGCCGCATTTAGAAATCGTGAGGAGAGAGGTTATGAAATTATATCCACTTCCTTTAAAACCCGAAAAAGACTCGATTATAGGTTAGAAATGGGCCACGAGATGTGTTGGTGGTGTCAAAACGAAAAAATGAGCACGAAGCATAGTTTAGAAATCGGGAGGAGAGAGGGTATGAAATAATATCCACTTCCTTTAAAACCCGAAAAAGTCTCGATTATAGGTTAGAAATGAGCCACGGGACTTGTTGGTGGTGTCAAAATGAAAAAACGAGCACGAAACCTCGTTTAGAAATCGGGAGGAGAGAGGGTATGAAATTATATCCACTTCCTTTAAAACCCGAAAGAGTCTCGATTATAGGTTAGAAATGAGCCACAGGACTTGTTGGTGGTGTCAAAATGAAAAAACGAGCACGAAACCTCGTTTAGAAATCGGGAGGAGAGAGGGTATGAAATTATATCTACTTCCTTTAAAACCCGAACAAGTCTCGATTATAGGTTAGAAATGGGCCACGAGATGTGTTGGTGGTGTCAAAACGAAAAAATGAGCACGAAGCCTAGATTAGAAATCGGAAGGAGAGAGGGTATGAAATTATATCCACTTCCTTTAAAACCCGAAAAAATCTAGATTATAGGTTTGAAAAGGGACACGGGACGTGTTGGTGGTGTCAAAACGAAAAAACGAGCGCGAAGCCTCGTTTAGAAATCGGGAGGAGAGAGGGTATGAAATTATATCCACTTCCTTTAAAACCCGAAAAAGTCTCGATTATAGGTTAGAAATGGGCCACGAGACGTGTTGGTTGTGTCAAAATGAAAAAACGAGCGCGAAGCCTCGTTTAGAAATCGGGAGGAGAGTTGGTATGAAAATATATCCACTTCCTTTAAAATCCGAAAAAGTCTCGATTATAGGTTAGAAATTGGCAACGAGACGTGTTGGTTGTGTCAAAACGAAAAAACGAGCGCGAAGCCTCGTTTAGAAATCGGGAGGAGAGAGGGTATGAAATTATATCCACTTCCTTTAAAACCCGAAAAAATCTAGATTATAGGTTTGAAAAGGGCCACGGGACGTGTTGGTGGTGTCAAAACGAAAAAACGAGCGCGAAGCCTCGTTTAGAAATTGGGAGGAGAGAGGGTATGAAATTATATCCACTTCCTTTAAAACCCGAAAAAGTCTCGATTATAGGTTAAAAATGGGCCACGAGATGTGTTGTCAAAACGAAAAAACGAGCACGAAGCCGCATTTAGAAATCGTGAGGAGAGAGGTCCTATAAAATACGAAAATGTCTCGATTATAGGTTAGAAATGGGCCACGAGACGTGTTGGTGGTGTCAAAACGAAAAAAAAAGCATGAAGCCGCGTTTAGAAATCGGGAGGAGAGAGGGTATGAAATTATATCCACTTTCTTTAGAACCCGAAAAAGTCTCGATTATAGGTTAGAAATGAGCCGCGGGACTTGTTGGTGGTGTCAAAATGAAAAAACGAGCACGAAACCTCGTTTAAAAATCGAGAGGAGAGAGGGTATGAAATTATATCCACTTCCTTTAAAACCCGAAAAAGTCTGGATTATAGGTTAGAAATGGGCCACAGGACTTGTTGGTGGTGTCAAAACGAAAAAATGAGCACCAAGCCTCGTTTAGAAATCGGGAGGAGAGAGGGTATGAAATTATATCCACTTCCTTTAAAACCCGAAAAAGTCTCGATTATAGGTTAGAAATGGGCCACGAGATGTGTTGGTGGTGTCAAAACGAAAAAACGAGCACGAAGCCGCATTTAGAAATCGTGAGGAGAGAGGTTATGAAATTATATCCACTTCCTTTAAAACCCGAAAATGTCTCGATTATAGGTTAGAAATGGGCCACGTGACTTGTTGGTGGTGTGAAAACGAAAAAACGGCACGAAGCCTCGTGTAGAAATCGGGAGGACAGAGGGTATGAAATTATATGCACTTCCTTTAAAACCCGAAAAAGTCTCGATTATAGGTTAGAAATGAGCCACGGGACTTGTTGGTGGTGTCAAAATGAAAAAACGAGCACAAAACCTCGTTTCGAAATCGGGAGGAGAGAGGGTATGAAATTATATACACTTCCTTTAAAACCCGAAAAAGACTCGATTATAAGTTAGAAAAGGGTCACGAGACGTGTTGGTGGTGTCAAAATGAAAAAACGAGCACGAAGCCTCGTTTAGAAATCGGGAGGAGAGAGGGTATGAAATAATATCCACTTCCTTTAAAACCCGAAAATGTTTCGATTATAGGTTAGAAATGGGCCACGTGACTTGTTGGTGGTGTGAAAACGAAAAAACGGCACAAAGCCTCGTGTAGAAATCGGGAGGATAGAGGGTATGAAATTATATCCACTTCCTTTAAAACCCGAAAAAGTCTCGATTATAGGTTAGAAAGGAGCCACGGGACTTGTTGGTGGTGTCAAAATGAAAAAACGAGCACGAAACCTCGTTTAGAAATCGGTAGGAGAGAGGGTATGAAATTATATCCACTTCCTTTAAAACCCGAAAAAGTCTCGATTATAGGTTAGAAAATGGTCACGGGACGTGTTGGTGGTGTCAAAATAAAAAAATGAGCACGAAGCCTCGTTTAGAAATCGGGAGGAGAGAGGGTATGAAATAATATCCACTTCCTTTAAAATCCGAAAATGTCTCGATTATAGGTTAGAAATGGGCCACGTGACTTGTTGGTGGTGTCAAAACGAAAAAACGAGCACGAAGCCTCGTTTAGAAATCGGGAGAAGAGAGGGTATGAAATTATATCAACTTCCTTTAAAACCCGAAAAAGTCTGGATTATAGGTTAGAAATGGGCAACGAGACGTGTTGGTGGTGTCAAAACGAAAAAACGAGCACGATGCCTCGTTTAGAAATCGGGAGGAGAGAGGGTATGAAATTATATCCACTTCCTTTAAAACCCGAAAAAGTCTCGATTATAGGTTAGAAATGGGCCCCACGACTTGTTGGTGGTGTCAAAACGAAAAAACGAGCACGATGCCTTATTTAGAAATCGGGAGGAGAGAGGGTATGAAATTATATCCACTTCCTTTAAAACCCGAAAAAGTATCGATTATTGGTTGGAAATGGGCAACGAGACGTGTTGGTGGTGTCAAAACGAAAAAACGAGCACGAAGCCGCATTTAGAAATCGTGAGGAGAGAGGTTATGAAATTATATCCACTTCCTTTAAAACCCGAAAAAGACTCGATTATAGGTTAGAAATGGGCCACGAGATGTGTTGGTGGTGTCAAAACGAAAAAATGAGCACGAAGCATAGTTTAGAAATCGGGAGGAGAGAGGGTATGAAATAATATCCACTTCCTTTAAAACCCGAAAAAGTCTCGATTATAGGTTAGAAATGAGCCACGGGACTTGTTGGTGGTGTCAAAATGAAAAAACGAGCACGAAACCTCGTTTAGAAATCGGGAGGAGAGAGGGTATGAAATTATATCCACTTCCTTTAAAACCCGAAAGAGTCTCGATTATAGGTTAGAAATGAGCCACAGGACTTGTTGGTGGTGTCAAAATGAAAAAACGAGCACGAAACCTCGTTTAGAAATCGGGAGGAGAGAGGGTATGAAATTATATCTACTTCCTTTAAAACCCGAACAAGTCTCGATTATAGGTTAGAAATGGGCCACGAGATGTGTTGGTGGTGTCAAAACGAAAAAATGAGCACGAAGCCTAGATTAGAAATCGGAAGGAGAGAGGGTATGAAATTATATCCACTTCCTTTAAAACCCGAAAAAATCTAGATTATAGGTTTGAAAAGGGCCACGGGACGTGTTGGTGGTGTTAAAACGAAAAAACGGCACGAAGCCTCGTGTAGAAATCGGGAGGATAGAGTGTATGAAATTATATGCACTTCCTTTAAAACCCGAAAAAGTCTCGATTATAGGTTAGAAATGAGCCACGGGACTTGTTGGTGGTGTCAAAATGAAAAAACGAGCACGAAACCTCGTTTAGAAATCGGGAGGAGAGAGGGTATGAAATTATATCTACTTCCTTTAAAACCTGAAAAAGTCTCGATTATAGGTTAGAAAAGGGCCACGGGACGTGTTGGTGGTGACAAAACGAAAAAAAGAGCACGAAGCCGCGTTTAGAAATCGGGAGGAGAGAGGGTATGAAATTATATCCACTTCCCTTAAAACCCGAAAAAGTCTGGATTATAGGTTAGAAATGGGCCACGTGACTTGTTGGTTGTGTCAAAACGAAAAAACGAGCACGATGCCTCGTTTAGAAATCGGGAGGAGAGAGGGTATGAAATTATATCCACTTCCTTTAAAACCCGAAAAAGTCTCGATTATAGGTTAGAAAAGGGTCACGGGACGTGTTGGTGGTGTCAAAATGAAAAAACGTGCACGAAGCCTCGTTTAGAAATCGGGAGGAGAGAGGGTATGAAATAATATCCACTTCCTTTAAAACCCGAAAAAGTCTCGATTATAGGTTAGAAAAGGGTCACGGGACGTGTTGGTGGTGTCAAAATGATAAAACGAGCACGAAGCCTCGTTTAGAAATCGGGAGGAGAGAGGGTATGAAATAATATCCACTTCCTTTAAAACCCGAAAAAGTCTCGATTACAGGTTAGAAATGGGTCACGGGACGTGTTGGTGGTGTCAAAACGAAAAAACGAGCGCGAAGCCTCGTTTAGAAATCGGGAGGAGAGAGGGTATGAAATTATATCCACTTCCTTGAAAATTCGAAAAAGTCTCGATTATAGGTTAGAAATGGGCCACGAGACGTGTTGGTGGTGTCAAAACGAAAAAAAGAGCATGAAGCCGCGTTTAGAAATCGGGAGGAGAGAGGGTATGAAATTATATCCACTTTCTTTAGAACCCGAAAAAGTCTCGATTATAGGTTAGAAATGAGCCACGGGACCTGTTGGTGGTGTCAAAATGAAAAAACGAGCACGAAACCTCGTTTAAAAATCGAGAGGAGAGAGGGTATGAAATTATATCCACTTCCTTTAAAACCCGAAAAAGTCTGGATTATAGGTTAGAAATGGGCCACAAGACTTGTTGGTGGTGTCAAAACGAAAAAATGAGCACCAAGCCTCGTTTAGAAATCGGGAGGAGAGAGGGTATGAAATTATATCCACTTCCTTTAAAACCCGAAAAAGTCTCGATTATAGGTTAGAAATGGGCCACGAGACGTGTTGGTTGTGTCAAAACGAAAAAACGAGATCGAAGCCTCGTTTTGAAATCGGGAGGAGAGAGGGTATGAAATTATATCCACTTCCTTTAAAACCCGAAAATGTCTCGATTATAGGTTAGAAATGGGCCACGTGACTTGTTGGTGGTGTCAAAACGAAAAAACGAGCACGAAGCCTCGTTTAGAAATCGGGAGGATAGAGGGTATGAAATTATATCCACTTCCTTTAAAACCCGAAAAAGTCTCGATTATAGGTTAGAAAGGAGCCACGGGACTTGTTGGTGGTGTCAAAATGAAAAAACGAGCACGAAACCTCGTTTAGAAATCGGTAGGAGAGAGGGTATGAAATTATATCCACTTCCTTTAAAACCCGAAAAAGTCTCGATTATAGGTTAGAAAATGGTCACGGGACGTGTTGGTGGTGTCAAAATAAAAAAATGAGCACGAAGCCTCGTTTAGAAATCGGGAGGAGAGAGGGTATGAAATAATATCCACTTCCTTTAAAATCCGAAAATGTCTCGATTATAGGTTAGAAATGGGCCACGTGACTTGTTGGTGGTGTCAAAACGAAAAAACGAGCACGAAGCCTCGTTTAGAAATCGGGAGAAGAGAGGGTATGAAATTATATCAACTTCCTTTAAAACCCGAAAAAGTCTGGATTATAGGTTAGAAATGGGCAACGAGACGTGTTGGTGGTGTCAAAACGAAAAAACGAGCACGATGCCTCGTTTAGAAATCGGGAGGAGAGAGGGTATGAAATTATATCCACTTCCTTTAAAACCCGAAAAAGTCTCGATTATAGGTTAGAAATGGGCCCCACGACTTGTTGGTGGTGTCAAAACGAAAAAACGAGCACGATGCCTTATTTAGAAATCGGGAGGAGAGAGGGTATGAAATTATATCCACTTCCTTTAAAACCCGAAAAAGTATCGATTATTGGTTGGAAATGGGCAACGAGACGTGTTGGTGGTGTCAAAACGAAAAAACGAGCACGAAGCCGCATTTAGAAATCGTGAGGAGAGAGGTTATGAAATTATATCCACTTCCTTTAAAACCCGAAAAAGACTCGATTATAGGTTAGAAATGGGCCACGAGATGTGTTGGTGGTGTCAAAACGAAAAAATGAGCACGAAGCATAGTTTAGAAATCGGGAGGAGAGAGGGTATGAAATAATATCCACTTCCTTTAAAACCCGAAAAAGTCTCGATTATAGGTTAGAAATGAGCCACGGGACTTGTTGGTGGTGTCAAAATGAAAAAACGAGCACGAAACCTCGTTTAGAAATCGGGAGGAGAGAGGGTATGAAATTATATCCACTTCCTTTAAAACCCGAAAGAGTCTCGATTATAGGTTAGAAATGAGCCACGGGACTTGTTGGTGGTGTCAAAATGAAAAAACGAGCACGAAACCTCGTTTAGAAATCGGGAGGAGAGAGGGTATGAAATTATATCTACTTCCTTTAAAACCCGAAAAAATCTAGATTATAGGTTTGAAAAGGGCCACGGGACGTGTTGGTGGTGTTAAAACGAAAAAACGAGCGCGAAGCCTCGTTTAGAAATCGGGAGGAGAGAGGGTATGAAATTATATCCACTTCCTTTAAAACCCGAAAATGTCTCGATTATAGGTTAGAAATGGGCCACATAACTTGTTGGTGGTGTGAAAACGAAAAAACGGCACGAAGCCTCGTGTAGAAATCGGGAGGATAGAGTGTATGAAATTATATGCACTTCCTTTAAAACCCGAAAAAGTCTCGATTATAGGTTAGAAATGAGCCACGGGACTTGTTGGTGGTGTCAAAATGAAAAAACGAGCACGAAACCTCGTTTAGAAATCGGGAGGAGAGAGGGTATGAAATTATATCTACTTCCTTTAAAACCTGAAAAAGTCTCGATTATAGGTTAGAAAAGGGCCACGGGACGTGTTGGTGGTGACAAAACGAAAAAAAGAGCACGAAGCCGCGTTTAGAAATCGGGAGGAGAGAGGGTATGAAATTATATCCACTTCCCTTAAAACCCGAAAAAGTCTGGATTATAGGTTAGAAATGGGCCACGTGACTTGTTGGTTGTGTCAAAACGAAAAAACGAGCACGATGCCTCGTTTAGAAATCGGGAGGAGAGAGGGTATGAAATTATATCCACTTCCTTTAAAACCCGAAAAAGTCTCGATTATAGGTTAGAAAAGGGTCACGGGACGTGTTGGTGGTGTCAAAATGAAAAAACGAGCACGAAGCCTCGTTTAGAAATCGGGAGGAGAGAGGGTATGAAATAATATCCACTTCCTTTAAAACCCGAAAAAGTCTCGATAACAGGTTAGAAATGGGTCACGGGACGTGTTGGTGGTGTCAAAATGATAAAACGAGCACGAAACCGCATTTAGAAATCGTGAGGAGTGAGGTTATGAAATTATATCCACTTCCTTTAAATCCCGAAAAAGTCTCGATTATAGGTTAGAAAAGGGCCACGAGATGTGTTAGTTGTGTCAAAACGAAAAAACGAGCGCGAAGCCTCGTTTAGAAATCGGGAGGAGAGAGGGTATGAAATTATATCCACTTCCTTGAAAATTCGAAAAAGTCTCGATTATAGGTTAGAAATGGGCCACGAGACGTGTTGGTGGTGTCAAAACGAAAAAAAGAGCATGAAGCCGCGTTTAGAAATCGGGAGGAGAGAGGGTATGAAATTATATCCACTTTCTTTAGAACCCGAAAAAGTCTCGATTATAGGTTAGAAATGAGCCACGGGACTTGTTGGTGGTGTCAAAATGAAAAAACGAGCACGAAACCTCGTTTAAAAATCGAGAGGAGAGAGGGTATGAAATTATATCCACTTCCTTTAAAACCCGAAAAAGTCTGGATTATAGGTTAGAAATGGGCCACAGGACTTGTTGGTGGTGTCAAAACGAAAAAACGAGCGCGAAGCCTCGTTTAGAAATCGGGAGGAGAGAGGGTATGAAATTATATCCACTTCCTTTAAAACCCGAAAAATTCTCGATTATAGGTTAGAAATGGGCCACGAGATGTGTTGGTGGTGTCAAAACGTAAAAATGAGCACGAAGCCTAGTTTTGAAATCGGGAGGAGAGAGGCTATGAAATTATATCCACTTCCTTTAAAACCCGAAAAAAATCTAGATTATAGGTTTGAAAAGGGCCACGGGACGTGTTGGTGGTGTCAAAACGAAAAAACGAGCGCGAAGCCTCGTTTAGAAATCTGGAGGAGAGAGGGTATGAAATTATATCCACTTCCTTTAAAACCCGAAAAAGTCTCGATTATAGGTTAGAAATGGGCCACGAGACGTGTTGGTTGTGTCAAAACGAAAAAACGAGCGCGAAGCCTCGTTTAGAAATCGGGAGGAGAGTGGGTATGAAAATATATCCACTTCCTTTAAAATCCGAAAAGTCTCGATTATAGGTTAGAAATGGGCAACGAGACGTGTTGGTGGTGTCAAAACGAAAAAACGAGCACGAAGCCGCATTTAGAAATCGTGAGGAGAGAGGTTATGAAATTATATCCACTTCCTTTAAAACCCGAAAATGTCTCGATTATAGGTTAGAAAAGGGCCACGTGACTTGTTGGTGGTGTGAAAACGAAAAAATGGCACGAAGCCTCGTGTAGAAATCGGGAGGATAGAGGGTATGAAATTATATGCACTTCCTTTAAAACCCGAAAAAGTCTCGATTATAGGTTAGAAATGAGCCACGGGACTTGTTGGTGGTGTCAAAACGAAAAAAAGAGCACGAAGCCGCGTTTAGAAATCGGGAGGAGAGAGGGTATGTAATTATATCCACTTCCCTTAAAACCCGAAAAAGTCTAGATTATAGGTTAGAAATGGGCCACGGGACTTGTTGGTGGTGTCAAAATGAAAAAACGAGCACGGAGCCTCATTTAGAAATCGGGAGGAGAGAGGGTATGAAATAATATCCACTTCCTTTAAAACCCGAAAATGTCTCGATTATTGGTTTGAAATGGGCCACGGGACTTGTTGGTGGTGTCAAAAGGAAAAAACGAGCACGAAGCCTCGTTTAGAAATCGGGAGGAGAGAGGGTATGAAATTATATGCACTTCCTTTAAAACCCGAAAAAGTCTCGATTATAGGTTAGAAATAAGCCACGGGACTTGTTGGTGGTGTCAAAATGAAAAAACGAGCACGAAACCTCGTTTAGAAATCGGGAGGAGAGAGGGTATGAAATTATATCCACTTCCTTTAAAACCCGAAAAAGTCTCGATTATAGGTTAGAAATGGGCCACAGGACTTGTTGGTGGTGTCAAAACGAAAAAATGAGCACGAAGCCTCGTTTAGAAATCGGGAGGAGAGAGGGTATGACATTATATTCACTTCCTTTAAAACCCGAAAAAGTCTCGATTATAGGTTAGAAATGGGCCACAGGACTTGTTGGTGGTGTCAAAACGAAAAAACGAGCGCGAAGCCTCGTTTAGAAATCGGGAGGAGAGAGGGTATGAAATTATATCCACTTCCTTTAAAACCCGAAAAAGTCTCGATTATAGGTTAGAAATGAGCCACGGGACTTATTGGTGGTGTAAAAATGAAAAAACGAGCACGAAACCTCGTTTAGAAATCGGGAGGAGAGAGGGTATGAAATTATATCCACTTCCTTTAAAACCCGAAAAAGTCTCGATTATAGGTTAGAAATGGGCCACGAGATGTGTTGTTGGTGTCAAAACGAAAAAATGAGCACGAAGCCTAGTTTAGAAATCGGGAGGAGAGAGGGTATGAAATTATATCCACTTCCTTTAAAACCCGAAAAAATCTAGATTATAGGTTTGAAAAGGGCCACGGGACGTGTTGGTGGTGTCAATACGAAAAAACGAGCGCGAAGCCTCGTTTAGAAATCGGGAGGAGAGAGGGTATGAAATTATATCCACTTCCTTTAAAACCCGAAAAAGTCTCGATTATAGGTTAGAAATGGGCCACGAGACGTGTTGGTTTTGTCAAAACGAAAAAACGAGCGCGAAGCCTCGTTTAGAAATCGGGAGGAGAGTGGGTATGAAAATATATCCACTTCCTTTAAAATCCGAAAAAGTCTCGATTATAGGTTAGAAATGGGCAACGAGACGTGTTGGTGGTGTCAAAACGAAAAAACGAGCACGAAGCCGCATTTAGAAATCGTGAGGAGAGAGGTTATGAAATTATATCCACTTCCTTTAAATCCCGAAAAAGTCTCGATTATAGGTTAGAAATGGGCCACGAGATGTGTCGGTTGTGTCAAAACGAAAAAACGAGCGCGAAGCCTCGTTTAGAAATCGGGAGGAGAGAGGGTATGAAATTATATCCACTTCCTTGAAAATTCGAAAAAGTCTCGATTATAGGTTAGAAATGGGCCACGAGACGTGTTGGTAGTGTCAAAACGAAAAAACGAGCACGAAGCCGCATTTAGAAATCGTGAGGAGAGAGGTTATGAAATTATATCCACTTCCTTTAAAACCCGAAAAAGACTCGATTATAGGTTAGAAATGGGCCACGAGATGTGTTGGTGGTGTCAAAACGAAAAAATGAGCACGAAGCATAGTTTAGAAATCGGGAGGAGAGAGGGTATGAAATAATATCCACTTCCTTTAAAACCCGAAAAAGTCTCGATTATAGGTTAGAAATGAGCCACGGGACTTGTTGGTGGTGTCAAAACGAAAAAACGAGCGCGAAGCCTCGTATAGAAATCGGGAGGAGAGTGGGTATGAAAATATATCTACTTCCTTTAAAATCCGAAAAAGTCTCGATTATAGGTTAGAAATGGGCAACGAGACGTGTTGGTGGTGTCAAAACGAAAAAACGAGCACGAAGCCGCATTTAGAAATCGTGAGGAGAGAGGTTATGAAATTATATCCACTTCCTTTAAAACCCGAAAAAGACTCGATTATAGGTTAGAAATGGGCCACGAGATGTGTTGGTGGTGTCAAAACGAAAAAATGAGCACGAAGCATAGTTTAGAAATCGGGAGGAGAGAGGGTATGAAATAATATCCACTTCCTTTAAAACCCGAAAAAGTCTCGATTATAGGTTAGAAATGAGCCACGGGACTTGTTGGTGGTGTCAAAATGAAAAAACGAGCACGAAACCTCGTTTAGAAATCGGGAGGAGAGAGGGTATGAAATTATATCCACTTCCTTTAAAACCCGAAAGAGTCTCGATTATAGGTTAGAAATGAGCCACGGGACTTGTTGGTGGTGTCAAAATGAAAAAACGAGCACGAAACCTCGTTTAGAAATCGGGAGGAGAGAGGGTATGAAATTATATCTACTTCCTTTAAAACCCGAACAAGTCTCGATTATAGGTTAGAAATGGGCCACGAGATGTGTTGGTGGTGTCAAAACGAAAAAATGAGCACGAAGCCTAGATTAGAAATCGGAAGGAGAGAGGGTATGAAATTATATCCACTTCCTTTAAAACCCGAAAAAATCTAGATTATAGGTTTGAAAAGGGCCACGGGACGTGTTGGTGGTGTTAAAACGAAAAAACGAGCGCGAAGCCTCGTTTAGAAATCGGGAGGAGAGAGGGTATGAAATTATATCCACTTCCTTTAAAACCCGAAAATGTCTCGATTATAGGTCAGAAATGGGCCACATAACTTGTTGGTGGTGTGAAAACGGAAAAACGGC
The DNA here is from genome assembly GCA_030544415.1 of Thalia dealbata. Classification (NCBI taxonomy): domain Eukaryota; kingdom Viridiplantae; phylum Streptophyta; class Magnoliopsida; order Zingiberales; family Marantaceae; genus Thalia; species Thalia dealbata. The sequence goes on along the minus strand of CM060458.1, from coordinate 11,445,803 downwards.
ACGAAGCCTCGTGTAGAAATCGGGAGGATAGAGGGTATGAAATTATATTCACTTCCTTTAAAACCCGAAAAAGTCTGGATTATAGGTTAGAAATGGGCCACAGGACTTGTTGGTGGTGTCAAAACGAAAAAATGAGCACGAAGCTTCGTTTAGAAATCGGGAAGAGAGAGGGTATGAAATTATATCCACTTCCTTTAAAACCCGAAAAAGTCTCGATTATAGGTTAGAAATGGGCCACGAGACGTGTTGGTTGTGTCAAAACAAAAAAACGAGCGCGAAGCCTCGTTTTGAAATCAGGAGGAGAGAGGGTATGAAATTATATCCACTTCCTGTAAAACCCGAAAAAGTCTCGATTATAGGTTAGAAATGGGCAACGAGACGTGTTGGTGGTGTCAAAACGAAAAAATGAGCACGAAGCCGCATTTAGAAATCGTGAGGAGAGAGGTTATGAAATTATATCCACTTCCTTTAAAACCCGAAAAAGTCTGGATTATAGGTTAGAAATGGGCCCCACGACTTGTTGGTGATGTCAAAATGAAAAAACGAGCACGATGCCTCGTTTAGAAATCGGGAGGAGAGAGTGTATGAAATTATATCCACTTCCTTTAAAACCCGAAAAAATCTAGATTATAGGTTTGAAAAGGGCCACGGGACGTGTTGGTGGTGTCAAAACGAAAAAACGAGCGCGAAGCCTCGTTTAGAAATTGGGAGGAGAGAGGGTATGAAATTATATCCACTTCCTTTAAAACCCGAAAAAGTCTCGATTATAGGTTAGAAATGGGCCACGAGATGTGTTGGTGGTGTCAAAACGAAAAAACGAGCACGAAGCCGCATTCAGAAATCGTGAGGAGAGAGGTTATGAAATTATATCCACTTCCTTTAAAACCCGAAAATGTCTCGATTATAGGTTAGAAATGGGCCACGTGACTTGTTGGTGGTGTGAAAACGAAAAAATGGCACGAAGCCTCGTGTAGAAATCGGGAGGATAGAGGGTATGAAATTATATGCACTTCCTTTAAAACCCGAAAATGTTTCGATTATAGGTTAGAAATGGGCCACGTGACTTGTTGGTGGTGTGAAAACGAAAAAACGGCACGAAGCCTCGTGTAGAAATCGGGAGGATAGAGGGTATGAAATTATATGCACTTCCTTTAAAACTCGAAAAAGTCTCGATTATAGGTTCGAAAGGAGCCACGGGACTTGTTGGTGGAGTCAAAATGAAAAAACGAGCACGAAACCTCGTTTAGAAATCGGGAGGAGAGAGGGTATGAAATTATATCCACTTCCTTTAAAACACGAAAAAGTCTCGATTATAGGTTAGAAATGGGCAACGAGACGTGTTGGTGGTGTCAAAATGAAAAAACGAGCACGAAACCTCGTTTAGAAATCGGGAGTAGAGAGGGTATGAAATTATATCCACTTCCTTTAAAACCCGAAAAAATCTAGATTATAGGTTTGAAAAGGGCCACGGGACGTGTTGGTGGTGTCAAAACGAAAAAACGAGCGCGAAACCTCGTTTAGAAATCGGGAGGAGAGAGGGTATGAAAATATATCTACTTCCTTTAAAATCCGAAAAAGTCTCGATTATAGGTTAGAAATGGGCCACGAGACGTGTTGGTTGTGTCAAAACGAAAAAACGAGCGCGAAGCCTCGTTTAGAAATCGGGAGGAGAGTGGGTATGAAAATATATCTACTTCCTTTAAAATCCGAAAAAGTCTCGATTATAGGTTAGAAATGGGCAACGAGACGTGTTGGTGGTGTCAAAACGAAAAAACGAGCACGAAGCCGCATTTAGAAATCGTGAGGAGAGAGGTTATGAAATTATATCCACTTCCTCTAAATCCCGAAAAAGTCTCGATTATAGGTTAGAAATGGGCCACGAGATGTGTTGGTTGTGTCAAAACGAAAAAACGAGCGCGAAGCCTCGTTTAGAAATCGGGAGGAGAGAGGGTATGAAATTATATTCACTTCCTTGAAAATTCGAAAAAGTCTCGATTATAGGTTAGAAATAGGCCACGAGACGTGTTGGTGGTGTCAAAACGAAAAAAAGAGCATGAAGCCGCGTTTAGAAATCGGGAGGAGAGAGGGTATGAAATTATATCCACTTCCTTGAAAACCCGAAAAAGTCTCGATTATAGGTTAGAAATGAGCCACGGGACTTGTTGTTGGTGTCAAAATGAAAAAACGAGCACGAAACCTCTTTTAGAAATCGGGAGGAGAGAGGGTATGAAATTATATCCACTTCCTTTAAAACCCGAAAAAGTCTGGATTATAGGTTAGAAATGGGCCACAGGACTTGTTGGTGGTGTCAAAACGAAAAAAGGAGCACGAAGCCTCGTTTAGAAATCGGGAGGAGAGAGGGTATGAAATTATATCCACTTCCTTAAAAATTCGAAAAAGTATCGATTATAGGTTAGAAATGGGCCACGAGACGTGTTGGTGGTGTCAAAACGAAAAAAAGAGCAGAAGCCGCGTTTAGAAATCGGGAGGAGAGAGGGTATGAAATTATATCCACTTCCTTTAAAACCTGAAAAAGTCTCGATTATAGGTTAGAAATGAGCCACGGGACTTGTTGTTGGTGTCAAAATGAAAAAACGAGCACGAAACCTCGTTTAGAAATCGGGAGGAGAGAGGGTATGAAATTATATCCACTTCCTTTAAAACCCGAAAAAGTCTGGATTATAGGTTAGAAATGGGCCACAGGACTTGTTGGTGGTGTCAAAACGAAAAAATGAGCACGAAGCTTCGTTTAGAAATCGGGAAGAGAGAGGGTATGAAATTATATCCACTTCCTTTAAAACCCGAAAAAGTCTCGATTATAGGTTAGAAATGGGCCACGAGACGTGTTGGTTGTGTCAAAACGAAAAAACGAGCGCGAAGCCTCGTTTTGAAATCAGGAGGAGAGAGGTTATGAAATTATATCCACTTCCTTTAAAACCCGAAAATGTCTCGATTATAGGTTAGAAATGGGCCACGTGACTTGTTGGTGGTGTGAAAACGAAAAAATGGCACGAAGCCTCGTGTAGAAATCGGGAGGATAGAGGGTATGAAATTATATGCACTTCCTTTAAAACCCGAAAAAGTCTCGATTATAGGTTAGAAATGAGCCACGGGACTTGTTGGTGGTGTCAAAACGAAAAAAAGAGCACGAAGCCGCGTTTAGAAATCGGGAGGAGAGAGGGTATGAAATTATATCCACTTCCCTTAAAACCCGAAAAAGTCTAGATTATAGGTTAGAAATGGGCCACGGGACTTGTTGGTGGTGTCAAAATGAAAAAACGAGCACGGAGCCTCGTTTAGAAATCGGGAGGAGAGAGGGTATGAAATAATATCCACTTCCTTTAAAACCCGAAAATGTCTCGATTATTGGTTTGAAATGGGCCACGGGACTTGTTGGTGGTGTCAAAAGGAAAAAACGAGCACGAAGCCTCGTTTAGAAATCGGGAGGAGAGAGGGTATGAAATTATATGCACTTCCTTTAAAACCCGAAAAAGTCTCGATTATAGGTTAGAAATAAGCCACGGGACTTGTTGGTGGTGTCAAAATGAAAAAACGAGCACGAAACCTCGTTTAGAAATCGGGAGGAGAGAGGGTATGAAATTATATCCACTTCCTTTAAAACCCGAAAAAGTCTCGATTATAGGTTAGAAATGGGCCACAGGACTTGTTGGTGGTGTCAAAACGAAAAAATGAGCACGAAGCCTCGTTTAGAAATCGGGAGGAGAGAGGGTATGACATTATATTCACTTCCTTCAAAACCCAAAAAAGTCTCGATTATAGGTTAGAAATGGGCCACAGGACTTGTTGGTGGTGTCAAAACGAAAAAACGAGCGCGAAGCCTCGTTTAGAAATCGGGAGGAGAGAGGGTATGAAATTATATCCACTTCCTTTAAAACCCGAAAAAGTCTCGATTATAGGTTAGAAATGGGCCACGAGATGTGTTGGTGGTGTCAAAACGAAAAAACGAGCACGAAGCCGCATTTAGAAATCGTGAGGAGAGAGGTTATGAAATTATATCCACTTCCTTTAAAACCCGAAAATGTCTCGATTATAGGTTAGAAATGGGCCACGTGACTTGTTGGTGGTGTGAAAACGAAAAAATGGCACGAAGCCTCGTGTAGAAATCGGGAGGATAGAGGGTATGAAATTATATGCACTTCCTTTAAAACCCGAAAAAGTCTCGATTATAGGTTAGAAATGAGCCACGGGACTTGTTGGTGGTGTCAAAACGAAAAAAAGAGCACGAAGCCGCGTTTAGAAATCGGGAGGAGAGAGGGTATGAAATTATATCCACTTCCCTTAAAACCCGAAAAAGTCTAGATTATAGGTTAGAAATGGGCCACGGGACTTGTTGGTGGTGTCAAAATGAAAAAACGAGCACGGAGCCTCGTTTAGAAATCGGGAGGAGAGAGGGTATGAAATAATATCCACTTCCTTTAAAACCCGAAAATGTCTCGATTATTGGTTTGAAATGGGCCACGGGACTTGTTGGTGGTGTCAAAAGGAAAAAACGAGCACGAAGCCTCGTTTAGAAATCGGGAGGAGAGAGGGTATGAAATTATATGCACTTCCTTTAAAACCCGAAAAAGTCTCGATTATAGGTTAGAAATAAGCCACGGGACTTGTTGGTGGTGTCAAAATGAAAAAACGAGCACGAAACCTCGTTTAGAAATCGGGAGGAGAGAGGGTATGAAATTATATCCACTTCCTTTAAAACCCGAAAAAGTCTCGATTATAGGTTAGAAATGGGCCACAGGACTTGTTGGTGGTGTCAAAACGAAAAAATGAGCACGAAGCCTCGTTTAGAAATCGGGAGGAGAGAGGGTATGACATTATATTCACTTCCTTCAAAACCCGAAAAAGTCTCGATTATAGGTTAGAAATGGGCCACAGGACTTGTTGGTGGTGTCAAAACGAAAAAACGAGCGCGAAGCCTCGTTTAGAAATCGGGAGGAGAGAGGGTATGAAATTATATCCACTTCCTTTAAAACCCGAAAAAGTCTCGATTATAGGTTAGAAATGGGCCACGAGATGTGTTGGTGGTGTCAAAACGAAAAAACGAGCACGAAGCCGCATTTAGAAATCGTGAGGAGAGAGGTTATGAAATTATATCCACTTCCTTTAAAACCCGAAAATGTCTCGATTATAGGTTAGAAATGGGCCACGTGACTTGTTGGTGGTGTGAAAACGAAAAAATGGCACGAAGCCTCGTGTAGAAATCGGGAGGATAGAGGGTATGAAATTATATGCACTTCCTTTAAAACCCGAAAAAGTCTCGATTATAGGTTAGAAATGAGCCACGGGACTTGTTGGTGGTGTCAAAACGAAAAAAAGAGCACGAAGCCGCGTTTAGAAATCGGGAGGAGAGAGGGTATGAAATTATATCCACTTCCCTTAAAACCCGAAAAAGTCTAGATTATAGGTTAGAAATGGGCCACGGGACTTGTTGGTGGTGTCAAAATGAAAAAACGAGCACAGAGCCTCGTTTAGAACTCGGGAGGAGAGAGGGTATGAAATAATATCCACTTCCTTTAAAACCCGAAAATGTCTCGATTATTGGTTTGAAATGGGCCACGGGACTTGTTGGTGGTGTCAAAAGAAAAAAACGAGCACGAAGCCTCGTTTAGAAATCGGGAGGAGAGAGGGTATGAAATTATATGCACTTCCTTTAAAACCCGAAAAAGTCTCGATTATAGGTTAGAAATAAGCCACGGGACTTGTTGGTGGTGTCAAAATGAAAAAACGAGCACGAAACCTCGTTTAGAAATCGGGAGGAGAGAGGGTATGAAATTATATCCACTTCCTTTAAAAGCCGAAAAAGTCTCGATTATAGGTTAGAAATGGGCCACAGGACTTGTTGGTGGTGTCAAAACGAAAAAATGAGCACGAAGCCTCGTTTAGAAATCGGGAGGAGAGAGGGTATGACATTATATTCACTTCCTTCAAAACCCGAAAAAGTCTCGATTATAGGTTAGAAATGGGCCACAGGACTTGTTGGTGGTGTCAAAACGAAAAAACGAGCGCGAAGCCTCGTTTAGAAATCGGGAGGAGAGAGGGTATGAAATTATATCCACTTCCTTTAAAACCCGAAAAAGTCTCGATTATAGGTTAGAAATGAGCCACGGGACTTATTGGTGGTGTAAAAATGAAAAAACGAGCACGAAACCTCGTTTAGAAATCGGGAGGAGAGATGGTATGAAATTATATCCTCTTCCTTTAAAACCCGAAAAAGTCTCGATTATAGGTTAGAAATGAGCCACGAGATGTGTTGGTGGTGTCAAAACGTAAAAATGAGCACGAAGCCTAGTTTTGAAATCGGGAGGAGAGAGGGTATGAAATTATATCCACTTCCTTTAAAACCCGAAAAAATCTAGATTATAGGTTTGAAAAGGGCCACGGGACGTGTTGGTGGTGTCAAAACGAAAAAACGAGCGCGAAGCCTCGTTTAGAAATCGGGAGGAGAGAGGGTATGAAATTATATCCACTTCCTTTAAAACCCTAAAAAGTCTCGATTATAGGTTAGAAATGGGCCACGAGACGTGTTAGTTGTGTCAAAACGAAAAAACGAGCGCGAAGCCTCGTTTAGAAATCGGGAGGAGAGTGGGTATGAAAATATATCCACTTCCTTTAAAATCCGAAAAGTCTCGATTATAGGTTAGAAATGGGCAACGAGACGTGTTGGTGGTGTCAAAACGAAAAAACGAGCACGAAGCCGCTTTAGAAATCGTGAGGAGAGAGGTTATGAAATTATATCCACTTCCTTTAAAACCCGAAAATGTCTCGATTATAGGTTAGAAATGGGCCACGTGACTTGTTGGTGGTGTGAAAACGAAAAAATAGCACGAAGCCTCGTGTAGAAATCGGGAGGATAGAGGGTATGAAATTATATGCACTTCCTTTGAAACCCGAAAAAGTCTCGATTATAGGTTAGAAATGTGCCACGGGACTTGTTGGTGGTGTTAAAACGAAAAAAAGTGCTCGAAGCCGCGTTTAGAAATCGGGAGGAGAGAGGGTATGAAATTATATCCACTTCCCTTAAAACCCGAAAAAGTCTAGATTATAGGTTAGAAATGGGCCACAGGACTTGTTGGTGGTGTCAAAATGAAAAAACGAGCACGGAGCCTCGTTTAGAAATCGGGAGGAGAGAGGGTATGAAATAATATCCACTTCCTTTAAAACCCGAAAATGTCTCGATTATAGGTTTGAAATAAGCCACGGGACTTGTTGGTGGTGTCAAAATGAAAAAACGAGCACGAAACCTCGTTTAGAAATCGGGAGGAGAGAGGGTATGAAATTATATCCACTTCCTTTAAAACCCGAAAAAGTCTCGATTATAGGTTAGAAATGGGCCACAGGACTTGTTGGTGGTGTCAAAACGAAAAAATGAGCACGAAGCCTCGTTTAGAAATCGGGAGGAGAGAGGGTATGACTTTATATTCACTTCCTTTAAAACCCGAAAAAGTCTCGATTATAGGTTAGAAATGGGCCACAGGACTTGTTGGTGGTGTCAAAACGAAAAAATGAGCATGAAGCCTAGTTTAGAAATCGGGAGGAGAGAGGGTATGAAATTATATCCACTTCCTTTAAAACCCGAAAAAATCTAGATTATAGGTTTGAAAAGGGCCACGGGACGAGTTGGTGGTGTCAAAACGAAAAAACGAGCGCGAAGCCTCGTTTAGAAATCGGGAGGAGAGAGGGTATGAAAATATATCCACTTCCTTTAAAACCCGAAAAAGTCTCGATTATAGGTTAGAAATGGGCCACGAGACGTGTTGGTTTTGTCAAAACAAAAAAACGAGCGCGAAGCCTCGTTTAGAAATCGGGAGGAGAGTGGGTATGAAAATATATCCACTTCCTTTAAAATCCGAAAAAGTCTCGATTATAGGTTAGAAATGGGCAACGAGACGTGTTGGTGGTGTCAAAACGAAAAAACGAGCACGAAGCAGCATTTAGAAATCGTGAGGAGAGAGGTTATGAAATTATATCCACTTACTTTAAATCCCGAAAAAGTCTCGATTATAGGTTAGAAATGGGCCACGAGATGTGTTGGTTGTGTCAAAACGAAAAAACGAGCGCGAAGCCTCGTTTAGAAATCGGGAGGAGAGAGGGTATGAAATTATATCCACTTCCTTGAAAATTCGAAAAAGTCTCGATTATAGGTTAGAAATGGGCCACGAGACGTGTTGGTAGTGTCAAAACGAAAAAACGAGCACGAAGCCACATTTAGAAATCGTGAGGAGAGAGGTTATGAAATTATATCCACTTCCTTTAAAACCCGAAAAAGTCTCGATTATAGGTTAGAAATGAGCCACGGGACTTATTGGTGGTGTAAAAATGAAAAAACGAGCACGAAACCTCGTTTAGAAATCGGGAGGAGAGAGGGTATGAAATTATATCCACTTCCTTTAAAACCCGAAAAAGTCTCGATTATAGGTTAGAAATGGGCCACGAGATGTGTTGTTCGTGTCAAAACGAAAAAAGGAGCATGAAGCCTAGTTTAGAAATCGGGAGGAGAGAGGGTATGAAATTATATCCACTTCCTTTAAAACCCGAAAAAATCTAGATTATAGGTTTGAAAAGGGCCACGGGACGTGTTGGTGGTGTCAAAACGAAAAAACGAGCGCGAAGCCTCGTTTAGAAATCGGGAGGAGAGAGGGTATGAAATTATATCCACTTCCTTTAAAACCCGAAAAAGTCTCGATTATAGGTTAGAAATGGGCCACGAGACGTGTTGGTTTTGTCAAAACAAAAAAACGAGCGCGAAGCCTCGTTTAGAAATCGGGAGGAGAGTGGGTATGAAAATATATCCACTTCCTTTAAAATCCGAAAAAGTCTCGATTATAGGTTAGAAATGGGCAACGAGACGTGTTGGTGGTGTCAAAACGAAAAAACGAGCACGAAGCAGCATTTAGAAATCGTGAGGAGAGAGGTTATGAAATTATATCCACTTACTTTAAATCCCGAAAAAGTCTCGATTATAGGTTAGAAATGGGCCACGAGATGTGTTGGTTGTGTCAAAACGAAAAAACGAGAGCGAAGCCTCGTTTAGAAATCGGGAGCAGAGTGGGTATGAAATTATATCCACTTCCTTTAAAACCCGAAAAAATCTAGATTATAGGTTTGAAAAGGGCCACGGGACCTGTTGGTGGTGTCAAAACGAAAAAACGAGCGCGAAGCCTCGTTTAGAAATCGGGAGGAGAGAGGGTATGAAATTATATCCACTTCCTTTAAAACCCGAAAAAGTCTCGATTATAGGTTAGAAATGGGCCACGAGACGTGTTGGTTTTGTCAAAACAAAAAAACGAGCGTAAAGCCTCGTTTAGAAATCGGGAGGAGAGAGGGTATGAAATTATATCCACTTCCTTTAAAACCCGAAAAAATCTAGATTATAGGTTTGAAAAGGGCCACGGGACGTGTTGGTGATGTCAAAACGAAAAAACGAGCGCGAAGCCTCGTTTAGAAATCGGGAGGATAGAGGGTATGAAATTATATCCACTTCCTATAAAACCCGAAAAAGTCTCGATTATAGGTTAGAAATGGGCCACGAGACGTGTTCGTTTTGTCAAAACGAAAAAACGAGCGCGAAGCCTCGTTTAGAAATCGGGAGCAGAGTGGGTATGAAAATATATCCACTTCCTTTAAAATCCGAAAAAGTCTCGATTATAGGTTAGAAATGGGCAACGAGGCGTGTTGGTGGTGTCAAAACGAAAAAACGAGCACGAAGCCGCATTTAGAAATCGTGAGGAGAGAGGTTATGAAATTATATCCACTTCCTTTAAAACCCGAAAAAGTCTCGATTATAGGTTAGAAATGGGCCACGAGATGTGTTGGTGGTGTCAAAACGAAAAAATGAGCACGAAGCCTAGTTTAGAAATCGGGAGGAGAGAGGGTATGAAATTATATCCACTTCCTTTAAAACCCGAAAAAGTCTCGATTATAGGTTAGAAATAAGCCACGGGACTTGTTGGTGGTGTCAAAATGAAAAAACGAGCACGAAACCTAGTTTAGAAATCGGGAGGAGAGAGGGTATGAAATTATATCCACTTCCTTTAAAACCCGAAAAAGTCTCGATTATAGGTTAGAAATGGGCCACAGGACTTGTTGGTGGTGTCAAAACGAAAAAATGAGCACGAAGCCTCGTTTAGAAATCGGAAGGAGAGAGGGTATGAAATTATATTCACTTCCTTTAAAACCCAAAAAAGTCTCGATTATAGGTTAGAAAAGGGCCACGAGACGTGTTGGTTGTGTCAAAACGAAAAAACGAGCGCGAAGCCTCGTTTAGAAATCGGGAGGAGAGAGGGTATGAAATTATATCCACTTCCTTTAAAACCCGAAAAAGTCTCGATTATAGGTTAGAAATGAGCCACGGGACTTGTTGGTGGTGTCAAAATGAAAAAACGAGCACGAAACCTCGTTTAGAAATCGGGAGGAGAGAGGGTATGAAATTATATCCACTTCCTTTAAAACCCGAAAAAGTCTCGATTATAGGTTAGAAATGGGCCACGAGATGTGTTGGTGGTGTCAAAACGAAAAAATGAGCACGAAGCCTAGTTTAGAAATCGGGAGGAGAGAGGGTATGAAATTATATCCACTTCCTTTAAAACCCGAAAAAATCTAGATTATAGGTTTGAAAAGGGCCACGGGACGTGTTGGTGGTGTCAAAACTAAAAAACGAGCGCGAAGCCTCGTTTAGAAATCGGGAGGAGAGAGGGTATGAAATTATATCCACTTCCTATAAAACCCGAAAAAGTCTCGATTATAGGTTAGAAATGGGCCACGAGACGTGTTGGTTTTGTCAAAACGAAAAAACGAGCGCGAAGCCTCGTTTAGAAATCGGGAGTAGAGTGGGTATGAAAATATATCCACTTCCTTTAAAATCCGAAAAAGTCTCGATTATAGGTTAGAAATGGGCAACGAGGCGTGTTGGTGGTGTCAAAACGAAAAAACGAGCACGAAGCCGCATTTACAAATCGTGAGGAGAGAGGTTATGAAATTATATCCACTTCCTTTAAAACCCGAAAAAGTCTCGATTATAGGTTAGAAATGGGCCACGAGATGTGTTGGTGGTGTCAAAACGAAAAAATGAGCACGAAGCCTAGTTTAGAAAACGGGAGGAGAGAGGGTATGAAATTATATCCACTTCCTTTAAAACCCGAAAAAATCTAGATTATAGGTTTGAAAAGGGCCACGGGACGTGTTGGTGGTGTCAAAACGAAAAAACGAGCGCGAAGCCTCGTTTAGAAATCGGGAGGAGAGAGGGTATGAAATTATATCCACTTCCTTTAAAACCCGAAAAAGTCTCGATTATAGGTTAGAAATGGGCCACGAGACGTGTTGGTTGTGTCAAAACGAAAAAACGAGCGTGAAGCCTCGTTTAGAAATCGGGAGGAGAGAGGGTATGAAATTATATCCACTTCCTTTAAAACCCGAAAAAATCTAGATTATAGGTTTGAAAAGGGCCACGGGACGTGTTGGTGGAGTCAAAACAAAAAAACGAGCGCGAAGCCTCGTTTAGAAATCGGGAGGAAAGAGGGTATGAAATTATATCCACTTCCTATAAAACCCGAAAAAGTCTCGATTATAGGTTAGAAATGGGCCACGAGACGTGTTGGTTTTGTCAAAACGAAAAAACGAGCGCGAAGCCTCGTTTAGAAATCGGGAGCAGAGTGGGTATGAAAATATATCCACTTCCTTTAAAATCCGAAAAAGTCTCGATTATAGGTTAGAAATGGGCAACGAGGCGTGTTGGTGGTGTCAAAACGAAAATACGAGCACGAAGCCGCATTTAGAAATCGTGAGGAGAGAGGTTATGAAATTATATCCACTTCCTTTAAAACCCGAAAAAGTCTCGATTATAGGTTAGAAATGGGCCACGAGATGTGTTGGTGGTGTCAAAACGAAAAAATGAGCACGAAGCCTAGTTTAGAAATCGGGAGGAGAGAGGGTATGAAATTATATCCACTTCCTTTAAAACCCGAAAAAATCTAGATTATAGGTTTGAAAAGGGCCACGGGACGTGTTGGTGGTGTCAAAACGAAAAAACGAGCGCGAAGCCTCGTTTAGAAATCGGGAGGAGAGAGGGTATGAAATTATATCCACTTCCTTTAAAGCCCGAAAAAGTCTCGATTATAGGTTAGAAATGGGCCACGAGACGTGTTGGTTGTGTCAAAACGAAAAAACGAGCGTGAAGCCTCGTTTAGAAATCGGGAGGAGAGAGGGTATGAAATTATATCCACTTCCTTTAAAACCCGAAAAAGTCTCGATTATAGGTTAGAAATGAGCCACGGGACTTGTCGGTGGTGTCAAAACGAAAAAACGAGCACGAAACCTCGTTTAGAAATCGGGAGGAGAGAGGGTATGAAATTATATCCACTTCCTTTAAAACCCGAAAAAGTCTCGATTATAGGTTAGAAATGAGCCACGGGACTTGTTGGTGGTGTCAAAATGAAAAAAAGAGCACGAAACCTCGTTTAGAAATCGGGAGGAGAGAGGGTATGAAATTATATCCACTTCCTTTAAACCCGAAAAAGTCTCGATTATAGGTTAGAAATGAGCCACGGGACTTGTTGGTGGTGTCAAAATGAAAAAACGAGCACGAAACCTCGTTTAGAAATCGGGAGGAGAGAGGGTATGAAATTATATCTACTTCCTTTAAAACCCGAAAAAGTCTCGATTATAGGTTAGAAAAGGGCCACGGGACGTGTTGGTGGTGTCAAAACGAAAAAAAGAGCACGAAGCAGCGTTTAGAAATCGGGAGGAGAGAGGGTATGAAATAATATCCACTTCCTTTAAAACCCGAAAATGTCTCGATTATAGGTTTGAAATGGGCCACGGGACTTGTTGGTGGTGTCAAAACGAAAAAACGAGCACGAAGCCTCGTTTAGAAATCGGGAGGAGATAGGGTATGATATTATATGCACTTCCTTTAATACCCGAAAAAGTCTCGATTATAGGTAAGAAATAAGCCACGGGACTTGTTGGTGGTGTCAAAATGAAAAAACGAGCACGAAACCTAGTTTAGAAATCGGGAGGAGAGAGGGTATGAAATTATATCCACTTCCTTTAAAACCCGAAAAAGTCTCGATTATAGGTTAGAAATGGGCCACAGGACTTGTTGGTGGTGTCAAAACGAAAAAATGAGCACGAAGCCTCGTTTAGAAATCGGAAGGAGAGAGGGTATGAAATTATATTCACTTCCTTTAAAACCCGAAAAAGTCTCGATTATAGGTTAGAAAAGGGCCACGAGACGTGTTGGTTGTGTCAAAACGAAAAAACGAGCGCGAAGCCTCGTTTAGAAATCGGGAGGAGAGAGGGTATGAAATTATATCCACTTCCTTTAAAACCCGAAAAAGTCTCGATTATAGGTTAGAAATGAGCCACGGGACTTGTTGGTGGTGTCAAAATGAAAAAACGAGCACGAAACCTCGTTTTAAAATCGGGAGGAGAGAGGGTATGAAATTATATCCACTTCCTTTAAAACCCGAAAAAGTCTCGATTATAGGTTAGAAATGGGCCACGAGATGTGTTGGTGGTGTCAAAACGAAAAAATGAGCACGAAGCCTAGTTTAGAAATCGGGAGGAGAGAGGGTATGAAATTATATCCACTTCCTTTAAAACCCGAAAAAATCTAGATTATAGGTTTGAAAAGGGCCACGGGACGTGTTGGTGGTGTCAAAACGAAAAAACGAGCGCGAAGCCTCGTTTAGAAATCGGGAGGAGAGAGGGTATGAAATTATATCCACTTCCTATAAAACCCGAAAAAGTCTCGATTATAGGTTAGAAATGGGCCACGAGACGTGTTGGTTTTGTCAAAACGAAAAAACGAGCGCGAAGCCTCGTTTAGAAATCGGGAGCAGAGTGGGTATGAAAATATATCCACTTCCTTTAAAATCCGAAAAAGTCTCGATTATAGGTTAGAAATGGGCAACGAGGCGTGTTGGTGGTGTCAAAACGAAAAAACGAGCACGAAGCCGCATTTAGAAATCGTGAGGAGAGAGGTTATGAAATTATATCCACTTCCTTTAAAACCCGAAAAAGTCTCGATTATAGGTTAGAAATGGGCCACGAGATGTGTTGGTGGTGTCAAAACGAAAAAATGAGCACGAAGCCTAGTTTAGAAATCGGGAGGAGAGTGGGTATGAAATTATATCCACTTCCTTTAAAACCCGAAAAAATCTAGATTATAGGTTTGAAAAGGGCCACGGGACGTGTTGGTGGTGTCAAAACGAAAAAACGAGCGCGAAGCCTCGTTTAGAAATCGGGAGGAGAGAGGGTATGAAATTATATCCACTTCCTTTAAAGCCCGAAAAAGTCTCGATTATAGGTTAGAAATGGGCCACGAGACGTGTTGGTTGTGTCAAAACGAAAAAACGAGCGTGAAGCCTCGTTTAGAAATCGGGAGGAGAGAGGGTATGAAATTATATCCACTTCCTTTAAAACCCGAAAAAGTCTCGATTATAGGTTAGAAATGAGCCACGGGACTTGTCGGTGGTGTCAAAACGAAAAAACGAGAACGAAACCTCGTTTAGAAATCGGGAGGAGAGAGGGTATGAAATTATATCCACTTCCTTTAAAACCCGAAAAAGTCTCGATTATAGGTTAGAAATGAGCCACGGGACTTGTTGGTGGTGTCAAAATGAAAAAAAGAGCACGAAACCTCGTTTAGAAATCGGGAGGAGAGAGGGTATGAAATTATATCCACTTCCTTTAAAACCCGAAAAAGTCTGGATTATAGGTTAGAAATTGGCCACAGGACTTGTTGGTGGTGTCAAAACGAAAAAATGAGCACGAAGCCACGTTTAGAAATCGGGAGGAGAGAGGGTATAAAATTATATCCACTTCCTTTAAAACCCGAAAAAGTCTCGATTATAGGTTAGAAATGGGCCACGAGACGTGTTGGTTGTGTCAAAACGAGAGCGAAGCCTCGTTTTGAAATCGGGAGGAGAGAGGGTATGAAATTATATCCACTTTCTTTAAAACCCGAAAAAGTCTCGATTATAGGTTAGAAATGGGCAACGAGACGTGTTGGTGGTGTCAAAACGAAAAAACGAGCACGAAGCCGCATTTAGAAATCGTGAGGAGAGAGGTTATGAAATTATATCCACTTCCTTTAAAACCCGAAAAAGTCTAGATTATAGGTTATAAATGGGCCACGAGATGTGTTGGTGGTGTCAAAACGAAAAAATGAGCACGAAGCCTAGTTTAGAAATCGGGAGGAGAGAGGGTATGAAATTATATCCACTTCCTTTAAAACCCGAAAAAATCTAGATTATAGGTTTGAAAAGGGCCACGGGACGTGTTGGTGGTGTCAAAACGAAAAAACGAGCGCGAAGCCTCGTTTAGAAATCGGGAGGAGAGAGGGTATGAAATTATATCCACTTCCTTTAAAACCCGAAAAAGTCTCGATTATAGGTTAGAAATGGGCCACGAGACGTGTTGGTTTTGTCAAAACGAAAAAACGAGCGCGAAGCCTCGTTTAGAAATCGGGAGTAGAGTGGGTATGAAAATATATCCACTTCCTTTAAAATCCAAAAAAGTCTCGATTATAGGTTAGAAATGGGCAACGAGGCGTGTTGGTGGTGTCAAAATGAAAAAACGAGCACGAAGCCGCATTTAGAAATCGTGAGGAGAGAGGTTATGAAATTATATCCACTTCTTTTAAAACCCGAAAAAGTCTCGATTATAGGTTAGAAATGGGCCACGAGATGTGTTGGTGGTGTCAAAACGAAAAAATAAGCACGAAGCCTAGTTTAGAAATCGGGAGGAGAGAGGGTATGAAATTATATCTACTTCCTTTAAAACCCGAAAAAATCTAGATTATAGGTTTGAAAAGGGCCACGGGACGTGTTGGTGGTGTCAAAACGAAAAAACGAGCGCGAAGCCTCGTTTAGAAATCGGGAGGAGAGAGGGTATGAAATTATATCCACTTCCTTTAAAACCCGAAAAAGTCTCGATTATAGGTTAGAAATGGGCCACGAGATGTGTTGGTGGTGTCAAAACGAAAAAATGAGCACGAAGCCTAGTTTAGAAATCGGGAGGAGAGAGGGTATGAAATTATATCCACTTCCTTTAAAACCCGAAAAAATCTAGATTATAGGTTTGAAAAGGGCCACGGGACGTGTTGGTGGTGTCAAAACGAAAAAACGAGCGCGAAGCCTCGTTTAGAAATCGGGAGGAGAGAGGGTATGAAATTATATCCACTTCCTTTAAAACCCGAAAAAGTCTCGATTATAGGTTAGAAATGGGCCACGAGACGTGTTGGTTGTGTCAAAATGAAAAAACGAGCGCGAAGCCTCGTTTAGAAATCGGGAGGAGAGTTGGTATGAAAATATATCCACTTCCTTTAAAATCCGAAAAAGTCTCGATTATAGGTTAGAAATTGGCAACGAGACGTGTTGGTTGTGTCAAAACGAAAAAACGAGCGCGAAGCCTCGTTTAGAAATCGGGAGGAGAGAGGGTATGAAATTATATCCACTTCCTTTAAAACCCGAAAAAATCTAGATTATAGGTTTGAAAAGGGCCACGGGACGTGTTGGTGGTGTCAAAACGAAAAAACGAGCGCGAAGCCTCGTTTAGAAATTGGGAGGAGAGAGGGTAAGAAATTATATCCACTTCCTTTAAAACCCGAAAAAGTCTCGATTATAGGTTAAAAATGGGCCACGAGATGTGTTGTCAAAACGAAAAAACGAGCACGAAGCCGCATTTAGAAATCGTGAGGAGAGAGGTCCTATAAAATACGAAAATGTCTCGATTATAGGTTAGAAATGGGCCACGAGACGTGTTGGTGGTGTCAAAACGAAAAAAAAAGCATGAAGCCGCGTTTAGAAATCGGGAGGAGAGAGGGTATGAAATTATATCCACTTTCTTTAGAACCCGAAAAAGTCTCGATTATAGGTTAGAAATGAGCCGCGGGACTTGTTGGTGGTGTCAAAATGAAAAAACGAGCACGAAACCTCGTTTAAAAATCGAGAGGAGAGAGGGTATGAAATTATATCCACTTCCTTTAAAACCCGAAAAAGTCTGGATTATAGGTTAGAAATGGGCCACAGGACTTGTTGGTGGTGTCAAAACGAAAAAATGAGCACCAAGCCTCGTTTAGAAATCGGGAGGAGAGAGGGTATGAAATTATATCCACTTCCTTTAAAACCCGAAAAAGTCTCGATTATAGGTTAGAAATGGGCCACGAGACGTGTTGGTTGTGTCAAAACGAAAAAACGAGATCGAAGCCTCGTTTTGAAATCGGGAGGAGAGAGGGTATGAAATTATATCCACTTCCTTTAAAACCCGAAAAAGTCTCGATTATAGGTTAGAAATGAGCCACGGGACTTATTGGTGGTGTAAAAATGAAAAAATGAGCACGAAACATCGTTTAGAAATCGGGAGGAGAGAGGGTATGAAATTATATCCACTTCTTTTAAAACCCGAAAAAGTCTCGATTATAGGTTAGAAATGGGCCACGAGATGTGTTGTTGGTGTCAAAACGAAAAAATGAGCACGAAGCCTAGTTTAGAAATCGAGAGGAGAGAGGGTATTAAATTATATCCACTTCCTTTAAAACCCGAAAAAATCTAGATTATAGGTTTGAAAAGGGCCACGGGACGTGTTGGTGGTGTCAAAACGAAAAAACGAGCGCGAAGCCTCGTTTAGAAATCGGGAGGAGAGAGGGTATGAAATTATATCCACTTCCTTTAAAACCCGAAAAAGTCTCGATTATAGGTTAGAAATGGGCCACGAGATGTGTTGGTGGTGTCAAAACGAAAAAATAAGCACGAAGCCTAGTTTAGAAATCGGGAGGAGAGAGGGTATGAAATTATATCTACTTCCTTTAAAACCCGAAAAAATCTAGATTATAGGTTTGAAAAGGGCCACGGGACGTGTTGGTGGTGTCAAAACGAAAAAACGAGCGCGAAGCCTCGTTTAGAAATCGGGAGGAGAGAGGGTATGAAATTATATCCACTTCCTTTAAAACCCGAAAAAGTCTCGATTATAGGTTAGAAATGGGCCACGAGATGTGTTGGTGGTGTCAAAACGAAAAAATGAGCACGAAGCCTAGTTTAGAAATCGGGAGGAGAGAGGGTATGAAATTATATCCACTTCCTTTAAAACCCGAAAAAATCTAGATTATAGGTTTGAAAAGGGCCACGGGACGTGTTGGTGGTGTCAAAACGAAAAAACGAGCGCGAAGCCTCGTTTAGAAATTGGGAGGAGAGAGGGTATGAAATTATATCCACTTCCTTTAAAACCCGAAAAAGTCTCGATTATAGGTTAAAAATGGGCCACGAGATGTGTTGTCAAAACGAAAAAACGAGCACGAAGCCGCATTTAGAAATCGTGAGGAGAGAGGTCCTATAAAATACGAAAATGTCTCGATTATAGGTTAGAAATGGGCCACGAGACGTGTTGGTGGTGTCAAAACGAAAAAAAAAGCATGAAGCCGCGTTTAGAAATCGGGAGGAGAGAGGGTATGAAATTATATCCACTTTCTTTAGAACCCGAAAAAGTCTCGATTATAGGTTAGAAATGAGCCGCGGGACTTGTTGGTGGTGTCAAAATGAAAAAACGAGCACGAAACCTCGTTTAAAAATCGAGAGGAGAGAGGGTATGAAATTATATCCACTTCTTTTAAAACCCGAAAAAGTCTGGATTATAGGTTAGAAATGGGCCACAGGACTTGTTGGTGGTGTCAAAACGAAAAAATGAGCACCAAGCCTCGTTTAGAAATCGGGAGGAGAGAGGGTATGAAATTATATCCACTTCCTTTAAAACCCGAAAAAGTCTCGATTATAGGTTAGAAATGGGCCACGAGACGTGTTGGTTGTGTCAAAACGAAAAAACGAGATCGAAGCCTCGTTTTGAAATCGGGAGGAGAGAGGGTATGAAATTATATCCACTTCCTTTAAAACCCGAAAAAGTCTCGATTATAGGTTAGAAATGAGCCACGGGACTTATTGGTGGTGTAAAAATGAAAAAATGAGCACGAAACATCGTTTAGAAATCGGGAGGAGAGAGGGTATGAAATTATATCCACTTCTTTTAAAACCCGAAAAAGTCTCGATTATAGGTTAGAAATGGGCCACGAGATGTGTTGTTGGTGTCAAAACGAAAAAATGTGCACGAAGCCTAGTTTAGAAATCGAGAGGAGAGAGGGTATGAAATTATATCCACTTCCTTTAAAACCCGAAAAAATCTAGATTATAGGTTTGAAAAGGGCCACGGGACGTGTTGGTGGTGTCAAAACGAAAAAACGAGCGCGAAGCCTCGTTTAGAAATCGGGAGGAGAGAGGGTATGAAATTATATCCACTTCCTTTAAAACCCGAAAAAGTCTCGATTATAGGTTAGAAATGGGCCACGAGACGTGTTGGTTGTGTCAAAACGAAAAAACGAGCGCGAAGCCTCGTTTAGAAATCGGGAGGAGAGTGGGTATGAAAATATATCCACTTCCTTTAAAATCCGAAAAGTCTCGATTATAGGTTAGAAATGGGCAACGAGACGTGTTGGTGGTGTCAAAACGAAAAAACGAGCACGAAGCCGCATTTAGAAATCGTGAGGAGAGAGGTTATGAAATTATATCCACTTCCTTTAAAACCCGAAAATGTCTCGATTATAGGTTAGAAAAGGGCCACGTGACTTGTTGGTGGTGTGAAAACGAAAAAATGGCACGAAGCCTCGTGTAGAAATCGGGAGCATAGAGGGTATGAAATTATATGCACTTCCTTTAAAACCCGAAAAAGTCTCGATTATAGGTTAGAAATGAGCCACGGGACTTGTTGGTGGTGTCAAAACGAAAAAAAGAGCACGAAGCCGCGTTTAGAAATCGGGAGGAGAGAGGGTATGAAATTATATCCACTTCCCTTAAAACCCGAAAAAGTCTAGATTATAGGTTAGAAATGGGCCACGGGACTTGTTGGTGGTGTCAAATTGAAAAAACGAGCACGGAGCCTCGTTTAGAAATCGGGAGGAGAGAGGGTATGAAATAATATCCACTTCCTTTAAAACCCGAAAATGTCTCGATTATTGGTTTGAAATGGGCCACGGGACTTGTTAGTGGTGTCAAAAGGAAAAAACGAGCACGAAGCCTCGTTTAGAAATCGGGAAGAGAGAGGGTATGAAATTATATGCACTTCCTTTAAAACCCGAAAAAGTCTCGATTATAGGTTAGAAATAAGCCACGGGACTTGTTGGTGGTGTCAAAATGAAAAAACGAGCACGAAACCTCGTTTAGAAATCGGGAGGAGAGAGGGTATGAAATTATATCCACTTCCCTTAAATCCCGAAAAAGTCTCGATTATAGGTTAGAAATAGGCCACAGGACTTGTTGGTGGTGTCAAAACGAAAAAATGAGCACGAAGCCTCGTTTAGAAATCGGGAGGAGAGAGGGTATGACATTATATTCACTTCCTTTAAAACCCGAAAAAGTCTCGATTATAGGTTAGAAATGGGCCACAGGACTTGTTGGTGGTGTCAAAACGAAAAAACGAGCGCGAAGCCTCGTTTAGAAATCGGGAGGAGAGAGGGTATGAAATTATATCCACTTACTTTAAAACTCGAAAAAGTCTCGATTATAGGTTAGAAATGAGCCACGGGACTTATTGGTGGTGTAAAAATGAAAAAACGAGCACGAAACCTCGTTTAGAAATCGGGAGGAGAGAGGGTATGAAATTATATCCACTTCTTTTAAAACCCGAAAAAGTCTCGATTATAGGTTAGAAATGGGCCACGAGATGTGTTGTTGGTGTCAAAACGAAAAAATGAGAACGAAGCCTAGTTTAGAAATCGGGAGGAGAGAGGGTATGAAATTATATCCACTTCCTTTAAAACCCGAAAAAATCTAGATTATAGGTTTGAAAAGGGCCACGGGACGTGTTGGTGGTGTCAAAACGAAAAAACGAGCGCGAAGCCTCGTTTAGAAATCGGGAGGAGAGAGGGTATGAAATTATATCCACTTCCTTTAAAACCCGAAAAAGTCTCGATTATAGGTTAGAAATGGGCCACGAGACGTGTTGGTTTTGTCAAAACGAAAAAACGAGCGCGAAGCCTCGTTTAGAAATCGGGAGGAGAGTGGGTATGAAAATATATCCACTTCCTTTAAAATCCGAAAAAGTCTCGATTATAGGTTAGAAATGGGCAACGAGACGTGTTGGTGGTGTCAAAACGAAAAAACGAGCACGAAGCCGCATTTAGAAATCGTGAGGAGAGAGGTTATGAAATTATATCCACTTCCTTTAAATCCCGAAAAAGTCTCGATTATAGGTTAGAAATGGGCCACGAGATGTGTTGGTTGTGTCAAAACGAAAAAACGAGCGCGAAGCCTCGTTTAGAAATCGGGAGGAGAGAGGGTATGAAATTATATCCACTTCCTTGAAAATTCGAAAAAGTCTCGATTATAGGTTAGAAATGGGCCACGAGACGTGTTGGTAGTGTCAAAACGAAAAAACGAGCACGAAGCCACATTTAGAAATCGTGAGGAGAGAGGTTATGAAATTATATCCACTTCCTTTAAAACCCGAAAAAGTCTCGATTATAGGTTAGAAATGGGCCACGAGATGTGTTGGTGGTGTCAAAACGAAAAAATGAGCACGAAACCTAGTTTAGAAATCGGGAGGAGAGAGGGTATGAAATTATATCCACTTCCTTTAAAACCCGAAAAAATCTAGATTATAGGTTTGAAAAGGGCCACGGGATGTGTTGGTGGTGTCAAAATGAAAAAACGAGCGCGAAGCCTCGTTTAGAAATCGGGAGGAGAGAGGGTAAGAAATTATATCCACTTCCTTTAAAACCCGAAAAAGTCTCGATTATAGGTTAGAAATGGTCCACGAGACGTGTTGGTTGTGTCAAAACGAAAAAACGAGCGTGAAGCCTCGTTTAGAAATCGGGAGGAGAGAGGGTATGAAATTATATCCACTTCCTTAAAAATTCGAAAAAGTATCGATTATAGGTTAGAAATGGGCCACGAGACGTGTTGGTGGTGTCAAAACGAAAAAAAGAGCAGAAGCCGCGTTTAGAAATCGGGAGGAGAGAGGGTATGAAATTATATCCACTTCCTTTAAAACCCGAAAAAGTCTCGATTATAGGTTAGAAATGAGCCACGGGACTTGTTGTTGGTGTCAAAATGAAAAAACGAGCACGAAACCTCGTTTAGAAATCGGGAGGAGAGAGGGTATGAAATTATATCCACTTCCTTTAAAACCCGAAAAAGTCTGGATTATAGGTTAGAAATGGGCCACAGGACTTGTTGGTGGTGTCAAAACGAAAAAATGAGCACGAAGCTTCGTTTAGAAATCGGGAAGAGAGAGGGTATGAAATTATATCTACTTCCTTTAAAACCTGAAAAAGTCTCGATTATAGGTTAGAAATGGGCCACGAGACGTGTTGGTTGTGTCAAAACGAAAAAACGAGCGCGAAGCCTCGTTTTGAAATCGGGAGGAGAGAGGGTATGAAATTATATCCACTTCCTGTAAAACCCGAAAAAGTCTCGATTATGGGTTAGAAATGGGCAACGAGACGTGTTGGTGGTGTCAAAACGAAAAAACGAGCACGAAGCCGCATTTAGAAATCGTGAGGAGAGAGGTTATGAAATTATATCCACTTCCTTTAAAACCCGAAAAAGTCTGGATTATAGGTTAGAAATGGGCCCCACGACTTGTTGGTGGTGTCAAAATGAAATAACGAGCACGATGCCTCGTTTAGAAATCGGGAGGAGAGAGGGTATGAAATTATATCCACTTCCTTTAAAACCCGAAAAAATCTAGATTATAGGTTTGAAAAGGGCCACGGGACGTGTTGGTGGTGTCAAAACGAAAAAACGAGCGCGAAGCCTCGTTTAGAAATTGGGAGGAGAGAGGGTATGAAATTATATCCACTTCCTTTAAAACCCGAAAAAGTCTCGATTATAGGTTAGAAATGGGCCACGAGATGTGTTGGTGGTGTCAAAACGAAAAAACGAGCACGAAGCCGCATTTAGAAATCGTGAGGAGAGAGGTTATGAAATTATATCCACTTCCTTTAAAACCCGAAAATGTCTCGATTATAGGTTAGAAATGGGCCACGTGACTTGTTGGTGGTGTGAAAACGAAAAAACGGCACGAAGCCTCGTGTAGAAATCGGGAGGACAGAGGGTATGAAATTATATGCACTTCCTTTAAAACCCGAAAAAGTCTCGATTATAGGTTAGAAATGAGCCACGGGACTTGTTGGTGGTGTCAAAATGAAAAAACGAGCACAAAACCTCGTTTCGAAATCGGGAGGAGAGAGGGTATGAAATTATATACACTTCCTTTAAAACCCGAAAAAAACTCGATTATAAGTTAGAAAAGGGTCACGAGACGTGTTGGTGGTGTCAAAATGAAAAAACGAGCACGAAGCCTCGTTTAGAAATCGGGAGGAGAGAGGGTATGAAATAATATCCACTTCCTTTAAAACCCGAAAATGTTTCGATTATAGGTTAGAAATGGGCCACGTGACTTGTTGGTGGTGTGAAAACGAAAAAACGGCACAAAGCCTCGTGTAGAAATCGGGAGGATAGAGGGTATGAAATTATATCCACTTCCTTTAAAACCCGAAAAAGTCTCGATTATAGGTTAGAAAGGAGCCACGGGACTTGTTGGTAGTGTCAAAATGAAAAAACGAGCACGAAACCTCGTTTAGAAATCGGTAGGAGAGAGGGTATGAAATTATATCCACTTCCTTTAAAACCCGAAAAAGTCTCGATTATAGGTTAGAAAATGGTCACGGGACGTGTTGGTGGTGTCAAAATAAAAAAATGAGCACGAAGCCTCGTTTAGAAATCGGGAGGAGAGAGGGTATGAAATAATATCCACTTCCTTTAAAATCCGAAAATGTCTCGATTATAGGTTAGAAATGGGCCACGTGACTTGTTGGTGGTGTCAAAACGAAAAAACGAGCACGAAGCCTCGTTTAGAAATCGGGAGAAGAGAGGGTATGAAATTATATCAACTTCCTTTAAAACCCGAAAAAGTCTGGATTATAGGTTAGAAATGGGCAACGAGACGTGTTGGTGGTGTCAAAACGAAAAAACGAGCACGATGCCTCGTTTAGAAATCGGGAGGAGAGAGGGTATGAAATTATATCCACTTCCTTTAAAACCCGAAAAAGTCTCGATTATAGGTTAGAAATGGGCCCCACGACTTGTTGGTGGTGTCAAAACGAAAAAACGAGCACGATGCCTTATTTAGAAATCGGGAGGAGAGAGGGTATGAAATTATATCCACTTCCTTTAAAACCCGAAAAAGTATCGATTATTGGTTGGAAATGGGCAACGAGACGTGTTGGTGGTGTCAAAACGAAAAAACGAGCACGAAGCCGCATTTAGAAATCGTGAGGAGAGAGGTTATGAAATTATATCCACTTCCTTTAAAACCCGAAAAAGACTCGATTATAGGTTAGAAATGGGCCACGAGATGTGTTGGTGGTGTCAAAACGAAAAAATGAGCACGAAGCATAGTTTAGAAATCGGGAGGAGAGAGGGTATGAAATAATATCCACTTCCTTTAAAACCCGAAAAAGTCTCGATTATAGGTTAGAAATGAGCCACGGGACTTGTTGGTGGTGTCAAAATGAAAAAACGAGCACGAAACCTCGTTTAGAAATCGGGAGGAGAGAGGGTATGAAATTATATCCACTTCCTTTAAAACCCGAAAGAGTCTCGATTATAGGTTAGAAATGAGCCACGGGACTTGTTGGTGGTGTCAAAATGAAAAAACGAGCACGAAACCTCGTTTAGAAATCGGGAGGAGAGAGGGTATGAAATTATATCTACTTCCTTTAAAACCCGAACAAGTCTCGATTATAGGTTAGAAATGGGCCACGAGATGTGTTGGTGGTGTCAAAATGAAAAAATGAGCACGAAGCCTAGATTAGAAATCGGAAGGAGAGAGGGTATGAAATTATATCCACTTCCTTTAAAACCCGAAAAAATCTAGATTATAGGTTTGAAAAGGGCCACGGGACGTGTTGGTGGTGTTAAAACGAAAAAACGGCACGAAGCCTCGTGTAGAAATCGGGAGGATAGAGTGTATGAAATTATATGCACTTCCTTTAAAACCCGAAAAAGTCTCGATTATAGGTTAGAAATGAGCCACGGGACTTGTTGGTGGTGTCATAATGAAAAAACGAGCACGAAACCTCGTTTAGAAATCGGGAGGAGAGAGGGTATGAAATTATATCTACTTCCTTTAAAACCTGAAAAAGTCTCGATTATAGGTTAGAAAAGGGCCACGGGACGTGTTGGTGGTGACAAAACGAAAAAAAGAGCACGAAGCCGCGTTTAGAAATCGGGAGGAGAGAGGGTATGAAATTATATCCACTTCCCTTAAAACCCGAAAAAGTCTGGATTATAGGTTAGAAATGGGCCACGTGACTTGTTGGTTGTGTCAAAACGAAAAAACGAGCACGATGCCTCGTTTAGAAATCGGGAGGAGAGAGGGTATGAAATTATATCCACTTCCTTTAAAACCCGAAAAAGTCTCGATTATAGGTTAGAAAAGGGTCACGGGACGTGTTGGTGGTGTCAAAATGAAAAAACGAGCACGAAGCCTCGTTTAGAAATCGGGAGGAGAGAGGGTATGAAATAATATCCACTTCCTTTAAAACCCGAAAAAGTCTCGATTATAGGTTAGAAAAGGGTCACGGGACGTGTTGGTGGTGTCAAAATGATAAAACGAGCACGAAGCCTCGTTTAGAAATCGGGAGGAGAGAGGGTATGAAATAATATCCACTTCCTTTAAAACCCGAAAAAGTCTCGATTACAGGTTAGAAATGGGTCACGGGACGTGTTGGTGGTGTCAAAACGAAAAAACGAGCGCGAAGCCTCGTTTAGAAATCGGGAGGAGAGAGGGTATGAAATTATATCCACTTCCTTGAAAATTCGAAAAAGTCTCGATTATAGGTTAGAAATGGGCCACGAGACGTGTTGGTGGTGTCAAAACGAAAAAAAGAGCATGAAGCCGCGTTTAGAAATCGGGAGGAGAGAGGGTATGAAATTATATCCACTTTCTTTAGAACCCGAAAAAGTCTCGATTATAGGTTAGAAATGAGCCACGGGACCTGTTGGTGGTGTCAAATTGAAAAAACGAGCACGAAACCTCGTTTAAAAATCGAGAGGAGAGAGGGTATGAAATTATATCCACTTCCTTTAAAACCCGAAAAAGTCTGGATTATAGGTTAGAAATGGGCCACAAGACTTGTTGGTGGTGTCAAAACGAAAAAATGAGCACCAAGCCTCGTTTAGAAATCGGGAGGAGAGAGGGTATGAAATTATATCCACTTCCTTTAAAACCCGAAAAAGTCTCGATTATAGGTTAGAAATGGGCCACGAGACGTGTTGGTTGTGTCAAAACGAAAAAACGAGATCGAAGCCTCGTTTTGAAATCGGGAGGAGAGAGGGTATGAAATTATATCCACTTCCTTTAAAACCCGAAAATGTCTCGATTATAGGTTAGAAATGGGCCACGTGACTTGTTGGTGGTGTCAAAACGAAAAAACGAGCACGAAGCCTCGTTTAGAAATCGGGAGGAGAGAGGGTATGAAATAATATCCACTTCCTTTAAAACCCGAAAATGTTTCGATTATAGGTTAGAAATGGGCCACGTGACTTGTTGGTGGTGTGAAAACGAAAAAACGGCACAAAGCCTCGTGTAGAAATCGGGAGGATAGAGGGTATGAAATTATATCCACTTCCTTTAAAACCCGAAAAAGTCTCGATTATAGGTTAGAAAGGAGCCACGGGACTTGTTGGTGGTGTCAAAATGAAAAAACGAGCACGAAACCTCGTTTAGAAATCGGTAGGAGAGAGGGTATGAAATTATATCCACTTCCTTTAAAACCCGAAAAAGTCTCGATTATAGGTTAGAAAATGGTCACGGGACGTGTTGGTGGTGTCAAAATAAAAAAATGAGCACGAAGCCTCGTTTAGAAATCGGGAGGAGAGAGGGTATGAAATAATATCCACTTCCTTTAAAATCCGAAAATGTCTCGATTATAGGTTAGAAATGGGCCACGTGACTTGTTGGTGGTGTCAAAACGAAAAAACGAGCACGAAGCCTCGTTTAGAAATCGGGAGAAGAGAGGGTATGAAATTATATCAACTTCCTTTAAAACCCGAAAAAGTCTGGATTATAGGTTAGAAATGGGCAACGAGACGTGTTGGTGGTGTCAAAACGAAAAAACGAGCACGATGCCTCGTTTAGAAATCGGGAGGAGAGAGGGTATGAAATTATATCCACTTCCTTTAAAACCCGAAAAAGTCTCGATTATAGGTTAGAAATGGGCCCCACGACTTGTTGGTGGTGTCAAAACGAAAAAACGAGCACGATGCCTTATTTAGAAATCGGGAGGAGAGAGGGTATGAAATTATATCCACTTCCTTTAAAACCCGAAAAAGTATCGATTATTGGTTGGAAATGGGCAACGAGACGTGTTGGTGGTGTCAAAACGAAAAAACGAGCACGAAGCCGCATTTAGAAATCGTGAGGAGAGAGGTTATGAAATTATATCCACTTCCTTTAAAACCCGAAAAAGACTCGATTATAGGTTAGAAATGGGCCACGAGATGTGTTGGTGGTGTCAAAACGAAAAAATGAGCACGAAGCATAGTTTAGAAATCGGGAGGAGAGAGGGTATGAAATAATATCCACTTCCTTTAAAACCCGAAAAAGTCTCGATTATAGGTTAGAAATGAGCCACGGGACTTGTTGGTGGTGTCAAAATGAAAAAACGAGCACGAAACCTCGTTTAGAAATCGGGAGGAGAGAGGGTATTATATTATATCCACTTCCTTTAAAACCCGAAAGAGTCTCGATTATAGGTTAGAAATGAGCCACGGGACTTGTTGGTGGTGTCAAAATGAAAAAACGAGCACGAAACCTCGTTTAGAAATCGGGAGGAGAGAGGGTATGAAATTATATTTACTTCCTTTAAAACCCGAAAAAATCTAGATTATAGGTTTGAAAAGGGCCACGGGACGTGTTGGTGGTGTTAAAACGAAAAAACGAGCGCGAAGCCTCGTTTAGAAATCGGGAGGAGAGAGGGTATGAAATTATATCCACTTCCTTTAAAACCCGAAAATGTCTCGATTATAGGTTAGAAATGGGCCACATAACTTGTTGGTGGTGTGAAAACGAAAAAACGGCACGAAGCCTCGTGTAGAAATCGGGAGGATAGAGTGTATGAAATTATATGCACTTCCTTTAAAACCCGAAAAAGTCTCGATTATAGGTTAGAAATGAGCCACGGGACTTGTTGGTGGTGTCAAAATGAAAAAACGAGCACGAAACCTCGTTTAGAAATCGGGAGGAGAGAGGGTATGAAATTATATCTACTTCCTTTAAAACCTGAAAAAGTCTCGATTATAGGTTAGAAAAGGGCCACGGGACGTGTTGGTGGTGACAAAACGAAAAAAAGAGCACGAAGCCGCGTTTAGAAATCGGGAGGAGAGAGGGTATGAAATTATATCCACTTCCCTTAAAACCCGAAAAAGTCTGGATTATAGGTTAGAAATGGGCCACGTGACTTGTTGGTTGTGTCAAAACGAAAAAACGAGCACGATGCCTCGTTTAGAAATCGGGAGGAGAGAGGGTATGAAATTATATCCACTTCCTTTAAAACCCGAAAAAGTCTCGATTATAGGTTAGAAAAGGGTCACGGGACGTGTTGGTGGTGTCAAAATGAAAAAACGAGCACGAAGCCTCGTTTAGAAATCGGGAGGAGAGAGGGTATGAAATTATATGCACTTCCTTTAAAACCCGAAAAAGTCTCGATTATAGGTTAGAAATGAGCCACGGGACTTGTTGGTGGTGTCAAAATGAAAAAACGAGCACGAAACCTCGTTTAGAAATCGGGAGGAGAGAGGGTATGAAATTATATCTACTTCCTTTAAAACCTGAAAAAGTCTCGATTATAGGTTAGAAAAGGGCCACGGGACGTGTTGGTGGTGACAAAACGAAAAAAAGAGCACGAAGCCGCGTTTAGAAATCGGGAGGAGAGAGGGTATGAAATTATATCCACTTCCCTTAAAACCCGAAAAAGTCTGGATTATAGGTTAGAAATGGGCCACGTGACTTGTTGGTTGTGTCAAAACGAAAAAACGAGCACGATGCCTCGTTTAGAAATCGGGAGGAGAGAGGGTATGAAATTATATCCACTTCCTTTAAAACCCGAAAATGTTTCGATTATAGGTTAGAAATGGGCCACGTGACTTGTTGGTGGTGTGAAAACGAAAAAACGGCACAAAGCCTCGTGTAGAAATCGGGAGGATAGAGGGTATGAAATTATATCCACTTCCTTTAAAACCCGAAAAAGTCTCGATTATAGGTTAGAAAGGAGCCACGGGACTTGTTGGTGGTGTCAAAATGAAAAAACGAGCACGAAACCTCGTTTAGAAATCGGTAGGAGAGAGGGTATGAAATTATATCCACTTCCTTTAAAACCCGAAAAAGTCTCGATTATAGGTTAGAAAATGGTCACGGGACGTGTTGGTGGTGTCAAAATAAAAAAATGAGCACGAAGCCTCGTTTAGAAATCGGGAGGAGAGAGGGTATGAAATAATATCCACTTCCTTTAAAATCCGAAAATGTCTCGATTATAGGTTAGAAATGGGCCACGTGACTTGTTGGTGGTGTCAAAACGAAAAAACGAGCACGAAGCCTCGTTTAGAAATCGGGAGAAGAGAGGGTATGAAATTATATCAACTTCCTTTAAAACCCGAAAAAGTCTGGATTATAGGTTAGAAATGGGCAACGAGACGTGTTGGTGGTGTCAAAACGAAAAAACGAGCACGATGCCTCGTTTAGAAATCGGGAGGAGAGAGGGTATGAAATTATATCCACTTCCTTTAAAACCCGAAAAAGTCTCGATTATAGGTTAGAAATGGGCCCCACGACTTGTTGGTGGTGTCAAAACGAAAAAACGAGCACGATGCCTTATTTAGAAATCGGGAGGAGAGAGGGTATGAAATTATATCCACTTCCTTTAAAACCCGAAAAAGTATCGATTATTGGTTGGAAATGGGCAACGAGACGTGTTGGTGGTGTCAAAACGAAAAAACGAGCACGAAGCCGCATTTAGAAATCGTGAGGAGAGAGGTTATGAAATTATATCCACTTCCTTTAAAACCCGAAAAAGACTCGATTATAGGTTAGAAATGGGCCACGAGATGTGTTGGTGGTGTCAAAACGAAAAAATGAGCACGAAGCATAGTTTAGAAATCGGGAGGAGAGAGGGTATGAAATAATATCCACTTCCTTTAAAACCCGAAAAAGTCTCGATTATAGGTTAGAAATGAGCCACGGGACTTGTTGGTGGTGTCAAAATGAAAAAACGAGCACGAAACCTCGTTTAGAAATCGGGAGGAGAGAGGGTATGAAATTATATCCACTTCCTTTAAAACCCGAAAGAGTCTCGATTATAGGTTAGAAATGAGCCACGGGACTTGTTGGTGGTGTCAAAATGAAAAAACGAGCACGAAACCTCGTTTAGAAATCGGGAGGAGAGAGGGTATGAAATTATATCTACTTCCTTTAAAACCCGAAAAAATCTAGATTATAGGTTTGAAAAGGGCCACGGGACGTGTTGGTGGTGTTAAAACGAAAAAACGAGCGCGAAGCCTCGTTTAGAAATCGGGAGGAGAGAGGGTATGAAATTATATCCACTTCCTTTAAAACCCGAAAATGTCTCGATTATAGGTTAGAAATGGGCCACATAACTTGTTGGTGGTGTGAAAACGAAAAAACGGCACGAAGCCTCGTGTAGAAATCGGGAGGATAGAGTGTATGAAATTATATGCACTTCCTTTAAAACCCGAAAAAGTCTCGATTATAGGTTAGAAATGAGCCACGGGACTTGTTGGTGGTGTCAAAATGAAAAAACGAGCACGAAACCTCGTTTAGAAATCGGGAGGAGAGAGGGTATGAAATTATATCTACTTCCTTTAAAACCTGAAAAAGTCTCGATTATAGGTTAGAAAAGGGCCACGGGACGTGTTGGTGGTGACAAAACGAAAAAAAGAGCACGAAGCCGCGTTTAGAAATCGGGAGGAGAGAGGGTATGAAATTATATCCACTTCCCTTAAAACCCGAAAAAGTCTGGATTATAGGTTAGAAATGGGCCACGTGACTTGTTGGTTGTGTCAAAACGAAAAAACGAGCACGATGCCTCGTTTAGAAATCGGGAGGAGAGAGGGTATGAAATTATATCCACTTCCTTTAAAACCCGAAAAAGTCTCGATTATAGGTTAGAAAAGGGTCACGGGACGTGTTGGTGGTGTCAAAATGAAAAAACGAGCACGAAGCCTCGTTTAGAAATCGGGAGGAGAGAGGGTATGAAATTATATGCACTTCCTTTAAAACCCGAAAAAGTCTCGATTATAGGTTAGAAATGAGCCACGGGACTTGTTGGTGGTGTCAAAATGAAAAAACGAGCACGAAACCTCGTTTAGAAATCGGGAGGAGAGAGGGTATGAAATTATATCTACTTCCTTTAAAACCTGAAAAAGTCTCGATTATAGGTTAGAAAAGGGCCACGGGACGTGTTGGTGGTGACAAAACGAAAAAAAGAGCACGAAGCCGCGTTTAGAAATCGGGAGGAGAGAGGGTATGAAATTATATCCACTTCCCTTAAAACCCGAAAAAGTCTGGATTATAGGTTAGAAATGGGCCACGTGACTTGTTGGTTGTGTCAAAACGAAAAAACGAGCACGATGCCTCGTTTAGAAATCGGGAGGAGAGAGGGTATGAAATTATATCCACTTCCTTTAAAACCCGAAAAAGTCTCGATTATAGGTTAGAAAAGGGTCACGGGACGTGTTGGTGGTGTCAAAATGAAAAAACGAGCACGAAGCCTCGTTTAGAAATCGGGAGGAGAGAGGGTATGAAATAATATCCACTTCCTTTAAAACCCGAAAAAGTCTCGATTATAGGTTAGAAAAGGGTCACGGGACGTGTTGGTGGTGTCAAAATGATAAAACGAGCACGAAGCCTCGTTTAGAAATCGGGAGGAGAGAGGGTATGAAATAATATCCACTTCCTTTAAAACCCGAAAAAGTCTCGATTACAGGTTAGAAATGGGTCACGGGACGTGTTGGTGGTGTCAAAACGAAAAAACGAGCGCGAAGCCTCGTTTAGAAATCGGGAGGAGAGAGGGTATGAAATTATATCCACTTCCTTGAAAATTCGAAAAAGTCTCGATTATAGGTTAGAAATGGGCCACGAGACGTGTTGGTGGTGTCAAAACGAAAAAAAGAGCATGAAGCCGCGTATAGAAATCGGGAGGAGAGAGGGTATGAAATTATATCCACTTTCTTTAGAACCCGAAAAAGTCTCGATTATAGGTTAGAAATGAGCCACGGGACCTGTTGGTGGTGTCAAAATGAAAAAACGAGCACGAAACCTCGTTTAAAAATCGAGAGGAGAGAGGGTATGAAATTATATCCACTTCCTTTAAAACCCGAAAAAGTCTGGATTATAGGTTAGAAATGGGCCACAAGACTTGTTGGTGGTGTCAAAACGAAAAAATGAGCACCAAGCCTCGTTTAGAAATCGGGAGGAGAGAGGGTATGAAATTATATCCACTTCCTTTAAAACCCGAAAAAGTATCGATTATAGGTTAGAAATGGGCCACGAGACGTGTTGGTTGTGTCAAAACGAAAAAACGAGATCGAAGCCTCGTTTTGAAATCGGGAGGAGAGAGGGTATGAAATTATATCCACTTCCTTTAAAACCCGAAAATGTCTCGATTATAGGTTAGAAATGGGCCACGTGACTTGTTGGTGGTGTCAAAACGAAAAAACGAGCACGAAGCCTCGTTTAGAAATCGGGAGGAGAGAGGGTATGAAATAATATCCACTTCCTTTAAAACCCGAAAATGTTTCGATTATAGGTTAGAAATGGGCCACGTGACTTGTTGGTGGTGTGAAAACGAAAAAACGGCACAAAGCCTCGTGTAGAAATCGGGAGGATAGAGGGTATGAAATTATATCCACTTCCTTTAAAACCCGAAAAAGTCTCGATTATAGGTTAGAAAGGAGCCACGGGACTTGTTGGTGGTGTCAAAATGAAAAAACGAGCACGAAACCTCGTTTAGAAATCGGTAGGAGAGAGGGTATGAAATTATATCCACTTCCTTTAAAACCCGAAAAAGTCTCGATTATAGGTTAGAAAATGGTCACGGGACGTGTTGGTGGTGTCAAAATAAAAAAATGAGCACGAAGCCTCGTTTAGAAATCGGGAGGAGAGAGGGTATGAAATAATATCCACTTCCTTTAAAATCCGAAAATGTCTCGATTATAGGTTAGAAATGGGCCACGTGACTTGTTGGTGGTGTCAAAACGAAAAAACGAGCACGAAGCCTCGTTTAGAAATCGGGAGAAGAGAGGGTATGAAATTATATCAACTTCCTTTAAAACCCGAAAAAGTCTGGATTATAGGTTAGAAATGGGCAACGAGACGTGTTGGTGGTGTCAAAACGAAAAAACGAGCACGATGCCTCGTTTAGAAATCGGGAGGAGAGAGGGTATGAAATTATATCCACTTCCTTTAAAACCCGAAAAAGTATCGATTATAGGTTAGAAATGGGCCCCACGACTTGTTGGTGGTGTCAAAACGAAAAAACGAGCACGATGCCTTATTTAGAAATCGGGAGGAGAGAGGGTATGAAATTATATCCACTTCCTTTAAAACCCGAAAAAGTATCGATTATTGGTTGGAAATGGGCAACGAGACGTGTTGGTGGTGTCAAAACGAAAAAACGAGCACGAAGCCGCATTTAGAAATCGTGAGGAGAGAGGTTATGAAATTATATCCACTTCCTTTAAAACCCGAAAAAGACTCGATTATAGGTTAGAAATGGGCCACGAGATGTGTTGGTGGTGTCAAAACGAAAAAATGAGCACGAAGCATAGTTTAGAAATCGGGAGGAGAGAGGGTATGAAATAATATCCACTTCCTTTAAAACCCGAAAAAGTCTCGATTATAGGTTAGAAATGAGCCACGGGACTTGTTGGTGGTGTCAAAATGAAAAAACGAGCACGAAACCTCGTTTAGAAATCGGGAGGAGAGAGGGTATGAAATTATATCCACTTCCTTTAAAACCCGAAAGAGTCTCGATTATAGGTTAGAAATGAGCCACGGGACTTGTTGGTGGTGTCAAAATGAAAAAACGAGCACGAAACCTCGTTTAGAAATCGGGAGGAGAGAGGGTATGAAATTATATCTACTTCCTTTAAAACCCGAAAAAATCTAGATTATAGGTTTGAAAAGGGCCACGGGACGTGTTGGTGGTGTTAAAACGAAAAAACGAGCGCGAAGCCTCGTTTAGAAATCGGGAGGAGAGAGGGTATGAAATTATATCCACTTCCTTTAAAACCCGAAAATGTCTCGATTATAGGTTAGAAATGGGCCACATAACTTGTTGGTGGTGTGAAAACGAAAAAACGGCACGAAGCCTCGTGTAGAAATCGGGAGGATAGAGTGTATGAAATTATATGCACTTCCTTTAAAACCCGAAAAAGTCTCGATTATAGGTTAGAAATGAGCCACGGGACTTGTTGGTGGTGTCAAAATGAAAAAACGAGCACGAAACCTCGTTTAGAAATCGGGAGGAGAGAGGGTATGAAATTATATCTACTTCCTTTAAAACCTGAAAAAGTCTCGATTATAGGTTAGAAAAGGGCCACGGGACGTGTTGGTGGTGACAAAACGAAAAAAAGAGCACGAAGCCGCGTTTAGAAATCGGGAGGAGAGAGGGTATGAAATTATATCCACTTCCCTTAAAACCCGAAAAAGTCTGGATTATAGGTTAGAAATGGGCCACGTGACTTGTTGGTTGTGTCAAAACGAAAAAACGAGCACGATGCCTCGTTTAGAAATCGGGAGGAGAGAGGGTATGAAATTATATCCACTTCCTTTAAAACCCGAAAAAGTCTCGATTATAGGTTAGAAAAGGGTCACGGGACGTGTTGGTGGTGTCAAAATGAAAAAACGAGCACGAAGCCTCGTTTAGAAATCGGGAGGAGAGAGGGTATGAAATAATATCCACTTCCTTTAAAACCCGAAAAAGTCTCGATAACAGGTTAGAAATGGGTCACGGGACGTGTTGGTGGTGTCAAAATGATAAAACGAGCACGAAACCGCATTTAGAAATCGTGAGGAGTGAGGTTATGAAATTATATCCACTTCCTTTAAATCCCGAAAAAGTCTCGATTATAGGTTAGAAAAGGGCCACGAGATGTGTTAGTTGTGTCAAAACGAAAAAACGAGCGCGAAGCCTCGTTTAGAAATCGGGAGGAGAGAGGGTATGAAATTATATCCACTTCCTTGAAAATTCGAAAAAGTCTCGATTATAGGTTAGAAATGGGCCACGAGACGTGTTGGTGGTGTCAAAACGAAAAAAAGAGCATGAAGCCGCGTTTAGAAATCGGGAGGAGAGAGGGTATGAAATTATATCCACTTTCTTTAGAACCCGAAAAAGTCTCGATTATAGGTTAGAAATGAGCCACGGGACTTGTTGGTGGTGTCAAAATGAAAAAACGAGCACGAAACCTCGTTTAAAAATCGAGAGGAGAGAGGGTATGAAATTATATCCACTTCCTTTAAAACCCGAAAAAGTCTGGATTATAGGTTAGAAATGGGCCACAGGACTTGTTGGTGGTGTCAAAACGAAAAAACGAGCGCGAAGCCTCGTTTAGAAATCGGGAGGAGAGAGGGTATGAAATTATATCCACTTCCTTTAAAACCCGAAAAATTCTCGATTATAGGTTAGAAATGGGCCACGAGATGTGTTGGTGGTGTCAAAACGTAAAAATGAGCACGAAGCCTAGTTTTGAAATCGGGAGGAGAGAGGCTATGAAATTATATCCACTTCCTTTAAAACCCGAAAAAAATCTAGATTATAGGTTTGAAAAGGGCCACGGGACGTGTTGGTGGTGTCAAAACGAAAAAACGAGCGCGAAGCCTCGTTTAGAAATCTGGAGGAGAGAGGGTATGAAATTATATCCACTTCCTTTAAAACCCGAAAAAGTCTCGATTATAGGTTAGAAATGGGCCACGAGACGTGTTGGTTGTGTCAAAACGAAAAAACGAGCGCGAAGCCTCGTTTAGAAATCGGGAGGAGAGTGGGTATGAAAATATATCCACTTCCTTTAAAATCCGAAAAGTCTCGATTATAGGTTAGAAATGGGCAACGAGACGTGTTGGTGGTGTCAAAACGAAAAAACGAGCACGAAGCCGCATTTAGAAATCGTGAGGAGAGAGGTTATGAAATTATATCCACTTCCTTTAAAACCCGAAAATGTCTCGATTATAGGTTAGAAAAGGGCCACGTGACTTGTTGGTGGTGTGAAAACGAAAAAATGGCACGAAGCCTCGTGTAGAAATCGGGAGGATAGAGGGTATGAAATTATATGCACTTCCTTTAAAACCCGAAAAAGTCTCGATTATAGGTTAGAAATGAGCCACGGGACTTGTTGGTGGTGTCAAAACGAAAAAAAGAGCACGAAGCCGCGTTTAGAAATCGGGAGGAGAGAGGGTATGTAATTATATCCACTTCCCTTAAAACCCGAAAAAGTCTAGATTATAGGTTAGAAATGGGCCACGGGACTTGTTGGTGGTGTCAAAATGAAAAAACGAGCACGGAGCCTCATTTAGAAATCGGGAGGAGAGAGGGTATGAAATAATATCCACTTCCTTTAAAACCCGAAAATGTCTCGATTATTGGTTTGAAATGGGCCACGGGACTTGTTGGTGGTGTCAAAAGGAAAAAACGAGCACGAAGCCTTGTTTAGAAATCGGGAGGAGAGAGGGTATGAAATTATATGCACTTCCTTTAAAACCCGAAAAAGTCTCGATTATAGGTTAGAAATAAGCCACGGGACTTGTTGGTGGTGTCAAAATGAAAAAACGAGCACGAAACCTCGTTTAGAAATCGGGAGGAGAGAGGGTATGAAATTATATCCACTTCCTTTAAAACCCGAAAAAGTCTCGATTATAGGTTAGAAATGGGCCACGTGACTTGTTGGTGGTGTGAAAACGAAAAAACGGCACAAAGCCTCGTGTAGAAATCGGGAGGATAGAGGGTATGAAATTATATCCACTTCCTTTAAAACCCGAAAAAGTCTCGATTATAGGTTAGAAAGGAGCCACGGGACTTGTTGGTAGTGTCAAAATGAAAAAACGAGCACGAAACCTCGTTTAGAAATCGGTAGGAGAGAGGGTATGAAATTATATCCACTTCCTTTAAAACCCGAAAAAGTCTCGATTATAGGTTAGAAAATGGTCACGGGACGTGTTGGTGGTGTCAAAATAAAAAAATGAGCACGAAGCCTCGTTTAGAAATCGGGAGGAGAGAGGGTATGAAATAATATCCACTTCCTTTAAAATCCGAAAATGTCTCGATTATAGGTTAGAAATGGGCCACGTGACTTGTTGGTGGTGTCAAAACGAAAAAACGAGCACGAAGCCTCGTTTAGAAATCGGGAGAAGAGAGGGTATGAAATTATATCAACTTCCTTTAAAACCCGAAAAAGTCTGGATTATAGGTTAGAAATGGGCAACGAGACGTGTTGGTGGTGTCAAAACGAAAAAACGAGCACGATGCCTCGTTTAGAAATCGGGAGGAGAGAGGGTATGAAATTATATCCACTTCCTTTAAAACCCGAAAAAGTCTCGATTATAGGTTAGAAATGGGCCCCACGACTTGTTGGTGGTGTCAAAACGAAAAAACGAGCACGATGCCTTATTTAGAAATCGGGAGGAGAGAGGGTATGAAATTATATCCACTTCCTTTAAAACCCGAAAAAGTATCGATTATTGGTTGGAAATGGGCAACGAGACGTGTTGGTGGTGTCAAAACGAAAAAACGAGCACGAAGCCGCATTTAGAAATCGTGAGGAGAGAGGTTATGAAATTATATCCACTTCCTTTAAAACCCGAAAAAGACTCGATTATAGGTTAGAAATGGGCCACGAGATGTGTTGGTGGTGTCAAAACGAAAAAATGAGCACGAAGCATAGTTTAGAAATCGGGAGGAGAGAGGGTATGAAATAATATCCACTTCCTTTAAAACCCGAAAAAGTCTCGATTATAGGTTAGAAATGAGCCACGGGACTTGTTGGTGGTGTCAAAATGAAAAAACGAGCACGAAACCTCGTTTAGAAATCGGGAGGAGAGAGGGTATGAAATTATATCCACTTCCTTTAAAACCCGAAAGAGTCTCGATTATAGGTTAGAAATGAGCCACGGGACTTGTTGGTGGTGTCAAAATGAAAAAACGAGCACGAAACCTCGTTTAGAAATCGGGAGGAGAGAGGGTATGAAATTATATCTACTTCCTTTAAAACCCGAAAAAATCTAGATTATAGGTTTGAAAAGGGCCACGGGACGTGTTGGTGGTGTTAAAACGAAAAAACGAGCGCGAAGCCTCGTTTAGAAATCGGGAGGAGAGAGGGTATGAAATTATATCCACTTCCTTTAAAACCCGAAAATGTCTCGATTATAGGTTAGAAATGGGCCACATAACTTGTTGGTGGTGTTAAAACGAAAAAACGGCACGAAGCCTCGTGTAGAAATCGGGAGGATAGAGTGTATGAAATTATATGCACTTCCTTTAAAACCCGAAAAAGTCTCGATTATAGGTTAGAAATGAGCCACGGGACTTGTTGGTGGTGTCAAAATGAAAAAACGAGCACGAAACCTCGTTTAGAAATCGGGAGGAGAGAGGGTATGAAATTATATCTACTTCCTTTAACACCTGAAAAAGTCTCGATTATAGGTTAGAAAAGGGCCACGGGACGTGTTGGTGGTGACAAAACGAAAAAAAGAGCACGAAGCCGCGTTTAGAAATCGGGAGGAGAGAGGGTATGAAATTATATCCACTTCCCTTAAAACCCGAAAAAGTCTGGATTATAGGTTAGAAATGGGCCACGTGACTTGTTGGTTGTGTCAAAACGAAAAAACGAGCACGATGCCTCGTTTAGAAATCGGGAGGAGAGAGGGTATGAAATTATATCCACTTCCTTTAAAACCCGAAAAAGTCTCGATTATAGGTTAGAAAAGGGTCACGGGACGTGTTGGTGGTGTCAAAATGAAAAAACGAGCACGAAGCCTCGTTTAGAAATCGGGAGGAGAGAGGGTATGAAATAATATCCACTTCTTTTAAAACCCGAAAAAGTCTCGATTATAGGTTAGAAAAGGGTCACGGGACGTGTTGGTGGTGTCAAAATGATAAAACGAGCACGAAGCCTCGTTTAGAAATCGGGAGGAGAGAGGGTATGAAATAATATCCACTTCTTTTAAAACCCGAAAAAGTCTCGATTACAGGTTAGAAATGGGTCACGGGACGTGTTGGTGGTGTCAAAACGAAAAAACGAGCGCGAAGCCTCGTTTAGAAATCGGGAGGAGAGAGGGTATGAAATTATATCCACTTCCTTGAAAATTCGAAAAAGTCTCGATTATAGGTTAGAAATGGGCCACGAGACGTGTTGGTGGTGTCAAAACGAAAAAAAGAGCATGAAGCCGCGTTTAGAAATCGGGAGGAGAGAGGGTATGAAATTATATCCACTTTCTTTAGAACCCGAAAAAGTCTCGATTATAGGTTAGAAATGAGCCACGGGACCTGTTGGTGGTGTCAAAATGAAAAAACGAGCACGAAACCTCGTTTAAAAATCGAGAGGAGAGAGGGTATGAAATTATATCCACTTCCTTTAAAACCCGAAAAAGTCTGGATTATAGGTTAGAAATGGGCCACAAGACTTGTTGGTGGTGTCAAAACGAAAAAATGAGCACCAAGCCTCGTTTAGAAATCGGGAGGAGAGAGGGTATGAAATTATATGCACTTCCTTTAAAACCCGAAAAAGTCTCGATTATAGGTTAGAAATGAGCCACGGGACTTGTTGGTGGTGTCAAAACGAAAAAAAGAGCACGAAGCCGCGTTTAGAAATCGGGAGGAGAGAGGGTATGTAATTATATCCACTTCCCTTAAAACCCGAAAAAGTCTAGATTATAGGTTAGAAATGGGCCACGGGACTTGTTGGTGGTGTCAAAATGAAAAAACGAGCACGGAGCCTCATTTAGAAATCGGGAGGAGAGAGGGTATGAAATAATATCCACTTCCTTTAAAACCCGAAAATGTCTCGATTATTGGTTTGAAATGGGCCACGGGACTTGTTGGTGGTGTCAAAAGGAAAAAACGAGCACGAAGCCTCGTTTAGAAATCGGGAGGAGAGAGGGTATGAAATTATATGCACTTCCTTTAAAACCCGAAAAAGTCTCGATTATAGGTTAGAAATAAGCCA
Organism: Thalia dealbata; assembly: GCA_030544415.1. Lineage (NCBI taxonomy): Eukaryota > Viridiplantae > Streptophyta > Magnoliopsida > Zingiberales > Marantaceae > Thalia > Thalia dealbata. The sequence goes on along the minus strand of CM060458.1, from coordinate 11,405,508 downwards.
CGGGACTTGTTGGTGGTGTCAAAATGAAAAAACGAGCACGAAACCTCGTTTAGAAATCGGGAGGAGAGAGGGTATGAAATTATATCCACTTCCTTTAAAACCCGAAAAAGTCTCGATTATAGGTTAGAAATGGGCCACGTGACTTGTTGGTGGTGTGAAAACGAAAAAACGGCACAAAGCCTCGTGTAGAAATCGGGAGGATAGAGGGTATGAAATTATATCCACTTCCTTTAAAACCCGAAAAAGTCTCGATTATAGGTTAGAAAGGAGCCACGGGACTTGTTGGTAGTGTCAAAATGAAAAAACGAGCACGAAACCTCGTTTAGAAATCGGTAGGAGAGAGGGTATGAAATTATATCCACTTCCTTTAAAACCCGAAAAAGTCTCGATTATAGGTTAGAAAATGGTCACGGGACGTGTTGGTGGTGTCAAAATAAAAAAATGAGCACGAAGCCTCGTTTAGAAATCGGGAGGAGAGAGGGTATGAAATAATATCCACTTCCTTTAAAATCCGAAAATGTCTCGATTATAGGTTAGAAATGGGCCACGTGACTTGTTGGTGGTGTCAAAACGAAAAAACGAGCACGAAGCCTCGTTTAGAAATCGGGAGAAGAGAGGGTATGAAATTATATCAACTTCCTTTAAAACCCGAAAAAGTCTGGATTATAGGTTAGAAATGGGCAACGAGACGTGTTGGTGGTGTCAAAACGAAAAAACGAGCACGATGCCTCGTTTAGAAATCGGGAGGAGAGAGGGTATGAAATTATATCCACTTCCTTTAAAACCCGAAAAAGTCTCGATTATAGGTTAGAAATGGGCCCCACGACTTGTTGGTGGTGTCAAAACGAAAAAACGAGCACGATGCCTTATTTAGAAATCGGGAGGAGAGAGGGTATGAAATTATATCCACTTCCTTTAAAACCCGAAAAAGTATCGATTATTGGTTGGAAATGGGCAACGAGACGTGTTGGTGGTGTCAAAACGAAAAAACGAGCACGAAGCCGCATTTAGAAATCGTGAGGAGAGAGGTTATGAAATTATATCCACTTCCTTTAAAACCCGAAAAAGACTCGATTATAGGTTAGAAATGGGCCACGAGATGTGTTGGTGGTGTCAAAACGAAAAAATGAGCACGAAGCATAGTTTAGAAATCGGGAGGAGAGAGGGTATGAAATAATATCCACTTCCTTTAAAACCCGAAAAAGTCTCGATTATAGGTTAGAAATGAGCCACGGGACTTGTTGGTGGTGTCAAAATGAAAAAACGAGCACGAAACCTCGTTTAGAAATCGGGAGGAGAGAGGGTATGAAATTATATCCACTTCCTTTAAAACCCGAAAGAGTCTCGATTATAGGTTAGAAATGAGCCACGGGACTTGTTGGTGGTGTCAAAATGAAAAAACGAGCACGAAACCTCGTTTAGAAATCGGGAGGAGAGAGGGTACGAAATTATATCTACTTCCTTTAAAACCCGAAAAAATCTAGATTATAGGTTTGAAAAGGGCCACGGGACGTGTTGGTGGTGTTAAAACGAAAAAACGAGCGCGAAGCCTCGTTTAGAAATCGGGAGGAGAGAGGGTATGAAATTATATCCACTTCCTTTAAAACCCGAAAATGTCTCGATTATAGGTTAGAAATGGGCCACATAACTTGTTGGTGGTGTTAAAACGAAAAAACGGCACGAAGCCTCGTGTAGAAATCGGGAGGATAGAGTGTATGAAATTATATGCACTTCCTTTAAAACCCGAAAAAGTCTCGATTATAGGTTAGAAATGAGCCACGGGACTTGTTGGTGGTGTCAAAATGAAAAAACGAGCACGAAACCTCGTTTAGAAATCGGGAGGAGAGAGGGTATGAAATTATATCTACTTCCTTTAACACCTGAAAAAGTCTCGATTATAGGTTAGAAAAGGGCCACGGGACGTGTTGGTGGTGACAAAACGAAAAAAAGAGCACGAAGCCGCGTTTAGAAATCGGGAGGAGAGAGGGTATGAAATTATATCCACTTCCCTTAAAACCCGAAAAAGTCTGGATTATAGGTTAGAAATGGGCCACGTGACTTGTTGGTTGTGTCAAAACGAAAAAACGAGCACGATGCCTCGTTTAGAAATCGGGAGGAGAGAGGGTATGAAATTATATCCACTTCCTTTAAAACCCGAAAAAGTCTCGATTATAGGTTAGAAAAGGGTCACGGGACGTGTTGGTGGTGTCAAAATGAAAAAACGAGCACGAAGCCTCGTTTAGAAATCGGGAGGAGAGAGGGTATGAAATAATATCCACTTCTTTTAAAACCCGAAAAAGTCTCGATTATAGGTTAGAAAAGGGTCACGGGACGTGTTGGTGGTGTCAAAATGATAAAACGAGCACGAAGCCTCGTTTAGAAATCGGGAGGAGAGAGGGTATGAAATAATATCCACTTCCTTTAAAACCCGAAAAAGTCTCGATTACAGGTTAGAAATGGGTCACGGGACGTGTTGGTGGTGTCAAAACGAAAAAACGAGCGCGAAGCCTCGTTTAGAAATCGGGAGGAGAGAGGGTATGAAATTATATCCACTTCCTTGAAAATTCGAAAAAGTCTCGATTATAGGTTAGAAATGGGCCACGAGACGTGTTGGTGGTGTCAAAACGAAAAAAAGAGCATGAAGCCGCGTTTAGAAATCGGGAGGAGAGAGGGTATGAAATTATATCCACTTTCTTTAGAACCCGAAAAAGTCTCGATTATAGGTTAGAAATGAGCCACGGGACCTGTTGGTGGTGTCAAAATGAAAAAACGAGCACGAAACCTCGTTTAAAAATCGAGAGGAGAGAGGGTATGAAATTATATCCACTTCCTTTAAAACCCGAAAAAGTCTGGATTATAGGTTAGAAATGGGCCACAAGACTTGTTGGTGGTGTCAAAACGAAAAAATGAGCACCAAGCCTCGTTTAGAAATCGGGAGGAGAGAGGGTATGAAATTATATCCACTTCCTTTAAAACCCGAAAAAGTCTCGATTATAGGTTAGAAATGGGCCACGAGACGTGTTGGTTGTGTCAAAACGAAAAAACGAGATCGAAGCCTCGTTTTGAAATCGGGAGGAGAGAGGGTATGAAATTATATCCACTTCCTTTAAAACCCGAAAATGTCTCGATTATAGGTTAGAAATGGGCCACGTGACTTGTTGGTGGTGTCAAAACGAAAAAACGAGCACGAAGCCTCGTTTAGAAATCGGGAGGAGAGAGGGTATGAAATAATATCCACTTCCTTTAAAACCCGAAAATGTTTCGATTATAGGTTAGAAATGGGCCACGTGACTTGTTGGTGGTGTGAAAACGAAAAAACGGCACAAAGCCTCGTGTAGAAATCGGGAGGATAGAGGGTATGAAATTATATCCACTTCCTTTAAAACCCGAAAAAGTCTCGATTATAGGTTAGAAAGGAGCCACGGGACTTGTTGGTGGTGTCAAAATGAAAAAACGAGCACGAAACCTCGTTTAGAAATCGGTAGGAGAGAGGGTATGAAATTATATCCACTTCCTTTAAAACCCGAAAAAGTCTCGATTATAGGTTAGAAAATGGTCACGGGACGTGTTGGTGGTGTCAAAATAAAAAAATGAGCACGAAGCCTCGTTTAGAAATCGGGAGGAGAGAGGGTATGAAATAATATCCACTTCCTTTAAAATCCGAAAATGTCTCGATTATAGGTTAGAAATGGGCCACGTGACTTGTTGGTGGTGTCAAAACGAAAAAACGAGCACGAAGCCTCGTTTAGAAATCGGGAGAAGAGAGGGTATGAAATTATATCAACTTCCTTTAAAACCCGAAAAAGTCTGGATTATAGGTTAGAAATGGGCAACGAGACGTGTTGGTGGTGTCAAAACGAAAAAACGAGCACGATGCCACGTTTAGAAATCGGGAGGAGAGAGGGTATGAAATTATATCCACTTCCTTTAAAACCCGAAAAAGTCTCGATTATAGGTTATAAATGGGCCCCACGACTTGTTGGTGGTGTCAAAACGAAAAAACGAGCACGATGCCTTATTTAGAAATCGGGAGGAGAGAGGGTATGAAATTATATCCACTTCCTTTAAAACCCGAAAAAGTATCGATTATTGGTTGGAAATGGGCAACGAGACGTGTTGGTGGTGTCAAAACGAAAAAACGAGCACGAAGCCGCATTTAGAAATCGTGAGGAGAGAGGTTATGAAATTATATCCACTTCCTTTAAAACCCGAAAAAGACTCGATTATAGGTTAGAAATGGGCCACGAGATGTGTTGGTGGTGTCAAAACGAAAAAATGAGCACGAAGCATAGTTTAGAAATCGGGAGGAGAGAGGGTATGAAATAATATCCACTTCCTTTAAAACCCGAAAAAGTCTCGATTATAGGTTAGAAATGAGCCACGGGACTTGTTGGTGGTGTCAAAATGAAAAAACGAGCACGAAACCTCGTTTAGAAATCGGGAGGAGAGAGGGTATGAAATTATATCCACTTCCTTTAAAACCCGAAAGAGTCTCGATTATAGGTTAGAAATGAGCCACGGGACTTGTTGGTGGTGTCAAAATGAAAAAACGAGCACGAAACCTCGTTTAGAAATCGGGAGGAGAGAGGGTATGAAATTATATCTACTTCCTTTAAAACCCGAAAAAATCTAGATTATAGGTTTGAAAAGGGCCACGGGACGTGTTGGTGGTGTTAAAACGAAAAAACGAGCGCGAAGCCTCGTTTAGAAATCGGGAGGAGAGAGGGTATGAAATTATATCCACTTCCTTTAAAACCCGAAAATGTCTCGATTATAGGTTAGAAATGGGCCACATAACTTGTTGGTGGTGTGAAAACGAAAAAACGGCACGAAGCCTCGTGTAGAAATCGGGAGGATAGAGTGTATGAAATTATATGCACTTCCTTTAAAACCCGAAAAAGTCTCGATTATAGGTTAGAAATGAGCCACGGGACTTGTTGGTGGTGTCAAAATGAAAAAACGAGCACGAAACCTCGTTTAGAAATCGGGAGGAGAGAGGGTATGAAATTATATCTACTTCCTTTAAAACCTGAAAAAGTCTCGATTATAGGTTAGAAAAGGGCCACGGGACGTGTTGGTGGTGACAAAACGAAAAAAAGAGCACGAAGCCGCGTTTAGAAATCGGGAGGAGAGAGGGTATGAAATTATATCCACTTCCCTTAAAACCCGAAAAAGTCTGGATTATAGGTTAGAAATGGGCCACGTGACTTGTTGGTTGTGTCAAAACGAAAAAACGAGCACGATGCCTCGTTTAGAAATCGGGAGGAGAGAGGGTATGAAATTATATCCACTTCCTTTAAAACCCGAAAAAGTCTCGATTATAGGTTAGAAAAGGGTCACGGGACGTGTTGGTGGTGTCAAAATGAAAAAACGAGCACGAAGCCTCGTTTAGAAATCGGGAGGAGAGAGGGTATGAAATAATATCCACTTCCTTTAAAACCCGAAAAAGTCTCGATAACAGGTTAGAAATGGGTCACGGGACGTGTTGGTGGTGTCAAAATGATAAAACGAGCACGAAACCGCATTTAGAAATCGTGAGGAGTGAGGTTATGAAATTATATCCACTTCCTTTAAATCCCGAAAAAGTCTCGATTATAGGTTAGAAAAGGGCCACGAGATGTGTTAGTTGTGTCAAAACGAAAAAACGAGCGCGAAGCCTCGTTTAGAAATCGGGAGGAGAGAGGGTATGAAATTTTATCCACTTCCTTGAAAATTCGAAAAAGTCTCGATTATAGGTTAGAAATGGGCCACGAGACGTGTTGGTGGTGTCAAAACGAAAAAAAGAGCATGAAGCCGCGTTTAGAAATCGGGAGGAGAGAGGGTATGAAATTATATCCACTTTCTTTAGAACCCGAAAAAGTCTCGATTATAGGTTAGAAATGAGCCACGGGACTTGTTGGTGGTGTCAAAATGAAAAAACGAGCACGAAACCTCGTTTAAAAATCGAGAGGAGAGAGGGTATGAAATTATATCCACTTCCTTTAAAACCCGAAAAAGTCTGGATTATAGGTTAGAAATGGGCCACAGGACTTGTTGGTGGTGTCAAAACGAAAAAACGAGCGCGAAGCCTCGTTTAGAAATCGGGAGGAGAGAGGGTATGAAATTATATCCACTTCCTTTAAAACCCGAAAAATTCTCGATTATAGGTTAGAAATGGGCCACGAGATGTGTTGGTGGTGTCAAAACGTAAAAATGAGCACGAAGCCTAGTTTTGAAATCGGGAGGAGAGAGGCTATGAAATTATATCCACTTCCTTTAAAACCCGAAAAAAATCTAGATTATAGGTTTGAAAAGGGCCACGGGACGTGTTGGTGGTGTCAAAACGAAAAAACGAGCGCGAAGCCTCGTTTAGAAATCTGGAGGAGAGAGGGTATGAAATTATATCCACTTCCTTTAAAACCCGAAAAAGTCTCGATTATAGGTTAGAAATGGGCCACGAGACGTGTTGGTTGTGTCAAAACGAAAAAACGAGCGCGAAGCCTCGTTTAGAAATCGGGAGGAGAGTGGGTATGAAAATATATCCACTTCCTTTAAAATCCGAAAAGTCTCGATTATAGGTTAGAAATGGGCAACGAGACGTGTTGGTGGTGTCAAAACGAAAAAACGAGCACGAAGCCGCATTTAGAAATCGTGAGGAGAGAGGTTATGAAATTATATCCACTTCCTTTAAAACCCGAAAATGTCTCGATTATAGGTTAGAAAAGGGCCACGTGACTTGTTGGTGGTGTGAAAACGAAAAAATGGCACGAAGCCTCGTGTAGAAATCGGGAGGATAGAGGGTATGAAATTATATGCACTTCCTTTAAAACCCGAAAAAGTCTCGATTATAGGTTAGAAATGAGCCACGGGACTTGTTGGTGGTGTCAAAACGAAAAAAAGAGCACGAAGCCGCGTTTAGAAATCGGGAGGAGAGAGGGTATGTAATTATATCCACTTCCCTTAAAACCCGAAAAAGTCTAGATTATAGGTTAGAAATGGGCCACGGGACTTGTTGGTGGTGTCAAAATGAAAAAACGAGCACGGAGCCTCATTTAGAAATCGGGAGGAGAGAGGGTATGAAATAATATCCACTTCCTTTAAAACCCGAAAATGTCTCGATTATTGGTTTGAAATGGGCCACGGGACTTGTTGGTGGTGTCAAAAGGAAAAAACGAGCACGAAGCCTCGTTTAGAAATCGGGAGGAGAGAGGGTATGAAATTATATGCACTTCCTTTAAAACCCGAAAAAGTCTCGATTATAGGTTAGAAATAAGCCACGGGACTTGTTGGTGGTGTCAAAATGAAAAAACGAGCACGAAACCTCGTTTAGAAATCGGGAGGAGAGAGGGTATGAAATTATATCCACTTCCTTTAAAACCCGAAAAAGTCTCGATTATAGGTTAGAAATGGGCCACGTGACTTGTTGGTGGTGTGAAAACGAAAAAACGGCACAAAGCCTCGTGTAGAAATCGGGAGGATAGAGGGTATGAAATTATATCCACTTCCTTTAAAACCCGAAAAAGTCTCGATTATAGGTTAGAAAGGAGCCACGGGACTTGTTGGTAGTGTCAAAATGAAAAAACGAGCACGAAACCTCGTTTAGAAATCGGTAGGAGAGAGGGTATGAAATTATATCCACTTCCTTTAAAACCCGAAAAAGTCTCGATTATAGGTTAGAAAATGGTCACGGGACGTGTTGGTGGTGTCAAAATAAAAAAATGAGCACGAAGCCTCGTTTAGAAATCGGGAGGAGAGAGGGTATGAAATAATATCCACTTCCTTTAAAATCCGAAAATGTCTCGATTATAGGTTAGAAATGGGCCACGTGACTTGTTGGTGGTGTCAAAACGAAAAAACGAGCACGAAGCCTCGTTTAGAAATCGGGAGAAGAGAGGGTATGAAATTATATCAACTTCCTTTAAAACCCGAAAAAGTCTGGATTATAGGTTAGAAATGGGCAACGAGACGTGTTGGTGGTGTCAAAACGAAAAAACGAGCACGATGCCTCGTTTAGAAATCGGGAGGAGAGAGGGTATGAAATTATATCCACTTCCTTTAAAACCCGAAAAAGTCTCGATTATAGGTTAGAAATGGGCCCCACGACTTGTTGGTGGTGTCAAAACGAAAAAACGAGCACGATGCCTTATTTAGAAATCGGGAGGAGAGAGGGTATGAAATTATATCCACTTCCTTTAAAACCCGAAAAAGTATCGATTATTGGTTGGAAATGGGCAACGAGACGTGTTGGTGGTGTCAAAACGAAAAAACGAGCACGAAGCCGCATTTAGAAATCGTGAGGAGAGAGGTTATGAAATTATATCCACTTCCTTTAAAACCCGAAAAAGACTCGATTATAGGTTAGAAATGGGCCACGAGATGTGTTGGTGGTGTCAAAACGAAAAAATGAGCACGAAGCATAGTTTAGAAATCGGGAGGAGAGATGGTATGAAATAATATCCACTTCCTTTAAAACCCGAAAAAGTCTCGATTATAGGTTAGAAATGAGCCACGGGACTTGTTGGTGGTGTCAAAATGAAAAAACGAGCACGAAACCTCGTTTAGAAATCGGGAGGAGAGAGGGTATGAAATTATATCCACTTCCTTTAAAACCCGAAAGAGTCTCGATTATAGGTTAGAAATGAGCCACGGGACTTGTTGGTGGTGTCAAAATGAAAAAACGAGCACGAAACCTCGTTTAGAAATCGGGAGGAGAGAGGGTATAAAATTATATCTACTTCCTTTAAAACCCGAACAAGTCTCGATTATAGGTTAGAAATGGGCCACGAGATGTGTTGGTGGTGTCAAAACGAAAAAATGAGCACGAAGCCTAGATTAGAAATCGGAAGGAGAGAGGGTATGAAATTATATCCACTTCCTTTAAAACCCGAAAAAATCTAGATTATAGGTTTGAAAAGGGCCACGGGACGTGTTGGTGGTGTTAAAACGAAAAAACGGCACGAAGCCTCGTGTAGAAATCGGGAGGATAGAGTGTATGAAATTATATGCACTTCCTTTAAAACCCGAAAAAGTCTCGATTATAGGTTAGAAATGAGCCACGGGACTTGTTGGTGGTGTCAAAATGAAAAAACGAGCACGAAACCTCGTTTAGAAATCGGGAGGAGAGAGGGTATGAAATTATATCTACTTCCTTTAAAACCTGAAAAAGTCTCGATTATAGGTTAGAAAAGGGCCACGGGACGTGTTGGTGGTGACAAAATGAAAAAAAGAGCACGAAGCCGCGTTTAGAAATCGGGAGGAGAGAGGGTATGAAATTATATCCACTTCCCTTAAAACCCGAAAAAGTCTGGATTATAGGTTAGAAATGGGCCACGTGACTTGTTGGTTGTGTCAAAACGAAAAAACGAGCACGATGCCTCGTTTAGAAATCGGGAGGAGAGAGGGTATGAAATTATATCCACTTCCTTTAAAACCCGAAAAAGTCTCGATTATAGGTTAGAAAAGGGTCACGGGACGTGTTGGTGGTGTCAAAATGAAAAAACGAGCACGAAGCCTCGTTTAGAAATCGGGAGGAGAGAGGGTATGAAATAATATCCACTTCCTTTAAAACCCGAAAAAGTCTCGATTATAGGTTAGAAAAGGGTCACGGGACGTGTTGGTGGTGTCAAAATGATAAAACGAGCACGAAGCCTCGTTTAGAAATCGGGAGGAGAGAGGGTATGAAATAATATCCACTTCCTTTAAAACCCGAAAAAGTCTCGATTACAGGTTAGAAATGGGTCACGGGACGTGTTGGTGGTGTCAAAACGAAAAAACGAGCGCGAAGCCTCGTTTAGAAATCGGGAGGAGAGAGGGTATGAAATTATATCCACTTCCTTGAAAATTCGAAAAAGTCTCGATTATAGGTTAGAAATGGGCCACGAGACGTGTTGGTGGTGTCAAAACGAAAAAAAGAGCATGAAGCCGCGTTTAGAAATCGGGAGGAGAGAGGGTATGAAATTATATCCACTTTCTTTAGAACCCGAAAAAGTCTCGATTATAGGTTAGAAATGAGCCACGGGACCTGTTGGTGGTGTCAAAATGAAAAAACGAGCACGAAACCTCGTTTAAAAATCGAGAGGAGAGAGGGTATGAAATTATATCCACTTCCTTTAAAACCCGAAAAAGTCTGGATTATAGGTTAGAAATGGGCCACAAGACTTGTTGGTGGTGTCAAAACGAAAAAATGAGCACCAAGCCTCGTTTAGAAATCGGGAGGAGAGAGGGTATGAAATTATATCCACTTCCTTTAAAACCCGAAAAAGTCTCGATTATAGGTTAGAAATGGGCCACGAGACGTGTTGGTTGTGTCAAAACGAAAAAACGAGATCGAAGCCTCGTTTTGAAATCGGGAGGAGAGAGGGTATGAAATTATATCCACTTCCTTTAAAACCCGAAAATGTCTCGATTATAGGTTAGAAATGGGCCACGTGACTTGTTGGTGGTGTCAAAACGAAAAAACGAGCACGAAGCCTCGTTTAGAAATCGGGAGGAGAGAGGGTATGAAATAATATCCACTTCCTTTAAAACCCGAAAATGTTTCGATTATAGGTTAGAAATGGGCCACGTGACTTGTTGGTGGTGTGAAAACGAAAAAACGGCACAAAGCCTCGTGTAGAAATCGGGAGGATAGAGGGTATGAAATTATATCCACTTCCTTTAAAACCCGAAAAAGTCTCGATTATAGGTTAGAAAGGAGCCACGGGACTTGTTGGTGGTGTCAAAATGAAAAAACGAGCACGAAACCTCGTTTAGAAATCGGTAGGAGAGAGGGTATGAAATTATATCCACTTCCTTTAAAACCCGAAAAAGTCTCGATTATAGGTTAGAAAATGGTCACGGGACGTGTTGGTGGTGTCAAAATAAAAAAATGAGCACGAAGCCTCGTTTAGAAATCGGGAGGAGAGAGGGTATGAAATAATATCCACTTCCTTTAAAATCCGAAAATGTCTCGATTATAGGTTAGAAATGGGCCACGTGACTTGTTGGTGGTGTCAAAACGAAAAAACGAGCACGAAGCCTCGTTTAGAAATCGGGAGAAGAGAGGGTATGAAATTATATCAACTTCCTTTAAAACCCGAAAAAGTCTGGATTATAGGTTAGAAATGGGCAACGAGACGTGTTGGTGGTGTCAAAACGAAAAAACGAGCACGATGCCTCGTTTAGAAATCGGGAGGAGAGAGGGTATGAAATTATATCCACTTCCTTTAAAACCCGAAAAAGTCTCGATTATAGGTTATAAATGGGCCCCACGACTTGTTGGTGGTGTCAAAACGAAAAAACGAGCACGATGCCTTATTTAGAAATCGGGAGGAGAGAGGGTATGAAATTATATCCACTTCCTTTAAAACCCGAAAAAGTATCGATTATTGGTTGGAAATGGGCAACGAGACGTGTTGGTGGTGTCAAAACGAAAAAACGAGCACGAAGCCGCATTTAGAAATCGTGAGGAGAGAGGTTATGAAATTATATCCACTTCCTTTAAAACCCGAAAAAGACTCGATTATAGGTTAGAAATGGGCCACGAGATGTGTTGGTGGTGTCAAAACGAAAAAATGAGCACGAAGCATAGTTTAGAAATCGGGAGGAGAGAGGGTATGAAATAATATCCACTTCCTTTAAAACCCGAAAAAGTCTCGATTATAGGTTAGAAATGAGCCACGGGACTTGTTGGTGGTGTCAAAATGAAAAAACGAGCACGAAACCTCGTTTAGAAATCGGGAGGAGAGAGGGTATGAAATTATATCCACTTCCTTTAAAACCCGAAAGAGTCTCGATTATAGGTTAGAAATGAGCCACGGGACTTGTTGGTGGTGTCAAAATGAAAAAACGAGCACGAAACCTCGTTTAGAAATCGGGAGGAGAGAGGGTATGAAATTATATCTACTTCCTTTAAAACCCGAAAAAATCTAGATTATAGGTTTGAAAAGGGCCACGGGACGTGTTGGTGGTGTTAAAACGAAAAAACGAGCGCGAAGCCTCGTTTAGAAATCGGGAGGAGAGAGGGTATGAAATTATATCCACTTCCTTTAAAACCCGAAAATGTCTCGATTATAGGTTAGAAATGGGCCACATAACTTGTTGGTGGTGTGAAAACGAAAAAACGGCACGAAGCCTCGTGTAGAAATCGGGAGGATAGAGTGTATGAAATTATATGCACTTCCTTTAAAACCCGAAAAAGTCTCGATTATAGGTTAGAAATGAGCCACGGGACTTGTTGGTGGTGTCAAAATGAAAAAACGAGCACGAAACCTCGTTTAGAAATCGGGAGGAGAGAGGGTATGAAATTATATCTACTTCCTTTAAAACCTGAAAAAGTCTCGATTATAGGTTAGAAAAGGGCCACGGGACGTGTTGGTGGTGACAAAACGAAAAAAAGAGCACGAAGCCGCGTTTAGAAATCGGGAGGAGAGAGGGTATGAAATTATATCCACTTCCCTTAAAACCCGAAAAAGTCTGGATTATAGGTTAGAAATGGGCCACGTGACTTGTTGGTTGTGTCAAAACGAAAAAACGAGCACGATGCCTCGTTTAGAAATCGGGAGGAGAGAGGGTATGAAATTATATCCACTTCCTTTAAAACCCGAAAAAGTCTCGATTATAGGTTAGAAAAGGGTCACGGGACGTGTTGGTGGTGTTAAAATGAAAAAACGAGCACGAAGCCTCGTTTAGAAATCGGGAGGAGAGAGGGTATGAAATAATATCCACTTCCTTTAAAACCCGAAAAAGTCTCGATAACAGGTTAGAAATGGGTCACGGGACGTGTTGGTGGTGTCAAAATGATAAAACGAGCACGAAACCGCATTTAGAAATCGTGAGGAGTGAGGTTATGAAATTATATCCACTTCCTTTAAATCCCGAAAAAGTCTCGATTATAGGTTAGAAAAGGGCCACGAGATGTGTTAGTTGTGTCAAAACGAAAAAACGAGCGCGAAGCCTCGTTTAGAAATCGGGAGGAGAGAGGGTATGAAATTATATCCACTTCCTTGAAAATTCGAAAAAGTCTCGATTATAGGTTAGAAATGGGCCACGAGACGTGTTGGTGGTGTCAAAACGAAAAAAAGAGCATGAAGCCGCGTTTAGAAATCGGGAGGAGAGAGGGTATGAAATTATATCCACTTTCTTTAGAACCCGAAAAAGTCTCGTTTATAGGTTAGAAATGAGCCACGGGACTTGTTGGTGGTGTCAAAATGAAAAAACGAGCACGAAACCTCGTTTAAAAATCGAGAGGAGAGAGGGTATGAAATTATATCCACTTCCTTTAAAACCCGAAAAAGTCTGGATTATAGGTTAGAAATGGGCCACAGGACTTGTTGGTGGTGTCAAAACGAAAAAACGAGCGCGAAGCCTCGTTTAGAAATCGGGAGGAGAGAGGGTATGAAATTATATCCACTTCCTTTAAAACCCGAAAAATTCTCGATTATAGGTTAGAAATGGGCCACGAGATGTGTTGGTGGTGTCAAAACGTAAAAATGAGCACGAAGCCTAGTTTTGAAATCGGGAGGAGAGAGGCTATGAAATTATATCCACTTCCTTTAAAACCCGAAAAAAATCTAGATTATAGGTTTGAAAAGGGCCACGGGACGTGTTGGTGGTGTCAAAACGAAAAAACGAGCGCGAAGCCTCGTTTAGAAATCTGGAGGAGAGAGGGTATGAAATTATATCCACTTCCTTTAAAACCCGAAAAAGTCTCGATTATAGGTTAGAAATGGGCCACGAGACGTGTTGGTTGTGTCAAAACGAAAAAACGAGCGCGAAGCCTCGTTTAGAAATCGGGAGGAGAGTGGGTATGAAAATATATCCACTTCCTTTAAAATCCGAAAAGTCTCGATTATAGGTTAGAAATGGGCAACGAGACGTGTTGGTGGTGTCAAAACGAAAAAACGAGCACGAAGCCGCATTTAGAAATCGTGAGGAGAGAGGTTATGAAATTATATCCACTTCCTTTAAAACCCGAAAATGTCTCGATTATAGGTTAGAAAAGGGCCACGTGACTTGTTGGTGGTGTGAAAACGAAAAAATGGCACGAAGCCTCGTGTAGAAATCGGGAGGATAGAGGGTATGAAATTATATGCACTTCCTTTAAAACCCGAAAAAGTCTCGATTATAGGTTAGAAATGAGCCACGGGACTTGTTGGTGGTGTCAAAACGAAAAAAAGAGCACGAAGCCGCGTTTAGAAATCGGGAGGAGAGAGGGTATGTAATTATATCCACTTCCCTTAAAACCCGAAAAAGTCTAGATTATAGGTTAGAAATGAGCCACGGGACTTGTTGGTGGTGTCAAAATGAAAAAACGAGCACGGAGCCTCATTTAGAAATCGGGAGGAGAGAGGGTATGAAATAATATCCACTTCCTTTAAAACCCGAAAATGTCTCGATTATTGGTTTGAAATGGGCCACGGGACTTGTTGGTGGTGTCAAAAGGAAAAAACGAGCACGAAGCCTCGTTTAGAAATCGGGAGGAGAGAGGGTATGAAATTATATGCACTTCCTTTAAAACCCGAAAAAGTCTCGATTATAGGTTAGAAATAAGCCACGGGACTTGTTGGTGGTGTCAAAATGAAAAAACGAGCACGAAACCTCGTTTAGAAATCGGGAGGAGAGAGGGTATGAAATTATATCCACTTCCTTTAAAACCCGAAAAAGTCTCGATTATAGGTTAGAAATGGGCCACAGGACTTGTTGGTGGTGTCAAAACGAAAAAATGAGCACGAAGCCTCGTTTAGAAATCGGGAGGAGAGAGGGTATGACATTATATTCACTTCCTTTAAAACCCGAAAAAGTCTCGATTATAGGTTAGAAATGGGCCACAGGACTTGTTGGTGGTGTCAAAACGAAAAAACGAGCGCGAAGCCTCGTTTAGAAATCGGGAGGAGAGAGGGTATGAAATTATATCCACTTCCTTTAAAACCCGAAAAAGTCTCGATTATAGGTTAGAAATGAGCCACGGGACTTATTGGTGGTGTAAAAATGAAAAAACGAGCACGAAACCTCGTTTAGAAATCGGGAGGAGAGAGGGTATGAAATTATATCCACTTCCTTTAAAACCCGAAAAAGTCTCGATTATAGGTTAGAAATGGGCCACGAGATGTGTTGTTGGTGTCAAAACGAAAAAATGAGCACGAAGCCTAGTTTAGAAATCGGGAGGAGAGAGGGTATGAAATTATATCCACTTCCTTTAAAACCCGAAAAAATCTAGATTATAGGTTTGAAAAGGGCCACGGGACGTGTTGGTGGTGTCAATACGAAAAAACGAGCGCGAAGCCTCGTTTAGAAATCGGGAGGAGAGAGGGTATGAAATTATATCCACTTCCTTTAAAACCCGAAAAAGTCTCGATTATAGGTTAGAAATGGGCCACGAGACGTGTTGGTTTTGTCAAAACGAAAAAACGAGCGCGAAGCCTCGTTTAGAAATCGGGAGGAGAGTGGGTATGAAAATATATCCACTTCCTTTAAAATCCGAAAAAGTCTCGATTATAGGTTAGAAATGGGCAACGAGACGTGTTGGTGGTGTCAAAACGAAAAAACGAGCACGAAGCCGCATTTAGAAATCGTGAGGAGAGAGGTTATGAAATTATATCCACTTCCTTTAAATCCCGAAAAAGTCTCGATTATAGGTTAGAAATGGGCCACGAGATGTGTTGGTTGTGTCAAAACGAAAAAACGAGCGCGAAGCCTCGTTTAGAAATCGGGAGGAGAGAGGGTATGAAATTATATCCACTTCCTTGAAAATTCGAAAAAGTCTCGATTATAGGTTAGAAATGGGCCACGAGACGTGTTGGTAGTGTCAAAACGAAAAAACGAGCACGAAGCCGCGTTTAGAAATCGTGAGGAGAGAGGTTATGAAATTATATCCACTTCCTTTAAAACCCGAAAAAGACTCGATTATAGGTTAGAAATGGGCCACGAGATGTGTTGGTGGTGTCAAAACGAAAAAATGAGCACGAAGCATAGTTTAGAAATCGGGAGGAGAGAGGGTATGAAATAATATCCACTTCCTTTAAAACCCGAAAAAGTCTCGATTATAGGTTAGAAATGAGCCACGGGACTTGTTGGTGGTGTCAAAATGAAAAAACGAGCACGAAACCTCGTTTAGAAATCGGGAGGAGAGAGGGTATGAAATTATATCCACTTCCTTTAAAACCCGAAAGAGTCTCGATTATAGGTTAGAAATGAGCCACGGGACTTGTTGGTGGTGTCAAAATGAAAAAACGAGCACGAAACCTCGTTTAGAAATCGGGAGGAGAGAGGGTATGAAATTATATCTACTTCCTTTAAAACCCGAACAAGTCTCGATTATAGGTTAGAAATGGGCCACGAGATGTGTTGGTGGTGTCAAAACGAAAAAATGAGCACGAAGCCTAGATTAGAAATCGGAAGGAGAGAGGGTATGAAATTATATCCACTTCCTTTAAAACCCGAAAAAATCTAGATTATAGGTTTGAAAAGGGCCACGGGACGTGTTGGTGGTGTTAAAACGAAAAAACGAGCGCGAAGCCTCGTTTAGAAATCGGGAGGAGAGAGGGTATGAAATTATATCCACTTCCTTTAAAACCCGAAAATGTCTCGATTATAGGTCAGAAATGGGCCACATAACTTGTTGGTGGTGTGAAAACGGAAAAACGGCACGAAGCCTCGTGTAGAAATCGGGAGGATAGAGGGTATGAAATTATATTCACTTCCTTTAAAACTCGAAAAAGTCTCGATTATAGGTTCGAAAGGAGCCACGGGACTTGTTGGTGGAGTCAAAATGAAAAAACGAGCACGAAACCTCGTTTAGAAATCGGGAGGAGAGAGGGTATGAAATTATATCCACTTCCTTTAAAACACGAAAAAGTCTCGATTATAGGTTAGAAATGGGCAACGAGACGTGTTGGTGGTGTCAAAATGAAAAAACGAGCACGAAACCTCGTTTAGAAATCGGGAGTAGAGAGGGTATGAAATTATATCCACTTCCTTTAAAACCCGAAAAAATCTAGATTATAGGTTTGAAAAGGGCCACGGGACGTGTTGGTGGTGTCAAAACGAAAAAACGAGCGCGAAACCTCGTTTAGAAATCGGGAGGAGAGAGGGTATGAAAATATATCTACTTCCTTTAAAATCCGAAAAAGTCTCGATTATAGGTTAGAAATGGGCCACGAGACGTGTTGGTTGTGTCAAAACGAAAAAACGAGCGCGAAGCCTCGTTTAGAAATCGGGAGGAGAGTGGGTATGAAAATATATCTACTTCCTTTAAAATCCGAAAAAGTCTCGATTATAGGTTAGAAATGGGCAACGAGACGTGTTGGTGGTGTCAAAACGAAAAAACGAGCACGAAGCCGCATTTAGAAATCGTGAGGAGAGAGGTTATGAAATTATATCCACTTCCTCTAAATCCCGAAAAAGTCTCGATTATAGGTTAGAAATGGGCCACGAGATGTGTTGGTTGTGTCAAAACGAAAAAACGAGCGCGAAGCCGCGTTTAGAAATCGGGAGGAGAGAGGGTATGAAATTATATTCACTTCCTTGAAAATTCGAAAAAGTCTCGATTATAGGTTAGAAATAGGCCACGAGACGTGTTGGTGGTGTCAAAACGAAAAAAAGAGCATGAAGCCGCGTTTAGAAATCGGGAGGAGAGAGGGTATGAAATTATATCCACTTCCTTGAAAACCCGAAAAAGTCTCGATTATAGGTTAGAAATGAGCCACGGGACTTGTTGTTGGTGTCAAAATGAAAAAACGAGCACGAAACCTCTTTTAGAAATCGGGAGGAGAGAGGGTATGAAATTATATCCACTTCCTTTAAAACCCGAAAAAGTCTGGATTATAGGTTAGAAATGGGCCACAGGACTTGTTGGTGGTGTCAAAACGAAAAAAGGAGCACGAAGCCTCGTTTAGAAATCGGGAGGAGAGAGGGTATGAAATTATATCCACTTCCTTAAAAATTCGAAAAAGTATCGATTATAGGTTAGAAATGGGCCACGAGACGTGTTGGTGGTGTCAAAACGAAAAAAAGAGCAGAAGCCGCGTTTAGAAATCGGGAGGAGAGAGGGTATGAAATTATATCCACTTCCTTTAAAACCTGAAAAAGTCTCGATTATAGGTTAGAAATGAGCCACGGGACTTGTTGTTGGTGTCAAAATGAAAAAACGAGCACGAAACCTCGTTTAGAAATCGGGAGGAGAGAGGGTATGAAATTATATCCACTTCCTTTAAAACCCGAAAAAGTCTGGATTATAGGTTAGAAATGGGCCACAGGACTTGTTGGTGGTGTCAAAACAAAAAAATGAGCACGAAGCTTCGTTTAGAAATCGGAAGAGAGAGGGTATGAAATTATATCCACTTCCTTTAAAACCCGAAAAAGTCTCGATTATAGGTTAGAAATGGGCCACGAGACGTGTTGGTTGTGTCAAAACGAAAAAACGAGCGCGAAGCCTCGTTTTGAAATCAGGAGGAGAGAGGTTATGAAATTATATCCACTTCCTTTAAAACCCGAAAATGTCTCGATTATAGGTTAGAAATGGGCCACGTGACTTGTTGGTGGTGTGAAAACGAAAAAATGGCACGAAGCCTCGTGTAGAAATCGGGAGGATAGAGGGTATGAAATTATATGCACTTCCTTTAAAACCCGAAAAAGTCTCGATTATAGGTTAGAAATGAGCCACGGGACTTGTTGGTGGTGTCAAAACGAAAAAAAGAGCACGAAGCCGCGTTTAGAAATCGGGAGGAGAGAGGGTATGAAATTATATCCACTTCCCTTAAAACCCGAAAAAGTCTAGATTATAGGTTAGAAATGGGCCACGGGACTTGTTGGTGGTGTCAAAATGAAAAAACGAGCACGGAGCCTCGTTTAGAAATCGGGAGGAGAGAGGGTATGAAATAATATCCACTTCCTTTAAAACCCGAAAATGTCTCGATTATTGGTTTGAAATGGGCCACGGGACTTGTTGGTGGTGTCAAAAGGAAAAAACGAGCACGAAGCCTCGTTTAGAAATCGGGAGGAGAGAGGGTATGAAATTATATGCACTTCCTTTAAAACCCGAAAAAGTCTCGATTATAGGTTAGAAATAAGCCACGGGACTTGTTGGTGGTGTCAAAATGAAAAAACGAGCACGAAACCTCGTTTAGAAATCGGGAGGAGAGAGGGTATGAAATTATATCCACTTCCTTTAAAACCCGAAAAAGTCTCGATTATAGGTTAGAAATGGGCCACAGGACTTGTTGGTGGTGTCAAAACGAAAAAATGAGCACGAAGCCTCGTTTAGAAATCGGGAGGAGAGAGGGTATGACATTATATTCACTTCCTTCAAAACCCAAAAAAGTCTCGATTATAGGTTAGAAATGGGCCACAGGACTTGTTGGTGGTGTCAAAATGAAAAAACGAGCGCGAAGCCTCGTTTAGAAATCGGGAGGAGAGAGGGTATGAAATTATATCCACTTCCTTTAAAACCCGAAAAAGTCTCGATTATAGGTTAGAAATGGGCCACGAGATGTGTTGGTGGTGTCAAAACGAAAAAACGAGCACGAAGCCGCATTTAGAAATCGTGAGGAGAGAGGTTATGAAATTATATCCACTTCCTTTAAAACCCGAAAATGTCTCGATTATAGGTTAGAAATGGGCCACGTGACTTGTTGGTGGTGTGAAAACGAAAAAATGGCACGAAGCCTCGTGTAGAAATCGGGAGGATAGAGGGTATGAAATTATATGCACTTCCTTTAAAACCCGAAAAAGTCTCGATTATAGGTTAGAAATGAGCCACGGGACTTGTTGGTGGTGTCAAAACGAAAAAAAGAGCACGAAGCCGCGTTTAGAAATCGGGAGGAGAGAGGGTATGAAATTATATCCACTTCCCTTAAAACCCGAAAAAGTCTAGATTATAGGTTAGAAATGGGCCACGGGACTTGTTGGTGGTGTCAAAATGAAAAAACGAGCACGGAGCCTCGTTTAGAAATCGGGAGGAGAGAGGGTATGAAATAATATCCACTTCCTTTAAAACCCGAAAATGTCTCGATTATTGGTTTGAAATGGGCCACGGGACTTGTTGGTGGTGTCAAAAGGAAAAAACGAGCACGAAGCCTCGTTTAGAAATCGGGAGGAGAGAGGGTATGAAATTATATGCACTTCCTTTAAAACCCGAAAAAGTCTCGATTATAGGTTAGAAATAAGCCACGGGACTTGTTGGTGGTGTCAAAATGAAAAAACGAGCACGAAACCTCGTTTAGAAATCGGGAGGAGAGAGGGTATGAAATTATATCCACTTCCTTTAAAACCCGAAAAAGTCTCGATTATAGGTTAGAAATGGGCCACAGGACTTGTTGGTGGTGTCAAAACGAAAAAATGAGCACGAAGCCTCGTTTAGAAATCGGGAGGAGAGAGGGTATGACATTATATTCACTTCCTTCAAAACCCGAAAAAGTCTCGATTATAGGTTAGAAATGGGCCACAGGACTTGTTGGTGGTGTCAAAACGAAAAAACGAGCGCGAAGCCTCGTTTAGAAATCGGGAGGAGAGAGGGTATGAAATTATATCCACTTCCTTTAAAACCCGAAAAAGTCTCGATTATAGGTTAGAAATGGGCCACGAGATGTGTTGGTGGTGTCAAAACGAAAAAACGAGCACGAAGCCGCATTTAGAAATCGTGAGGAGAGAGGTTATGAAATTATATCCACTTCCTTTAAAACCCGAAAATGTCTCGATTATAGGTTAGAAATGGGCCACGTGACTTGTTGGTGGTGTGAAAACGAAAAAATGGCACGAAGCCTCGTGTAGAAATCGGGAGGATAGAGGGTATGAAATTATATGCACTTCCTTTAAAACCCGAAAAAGTCTCGATTATAGGTTAGAAATGAGCCACGGGACTTGTTGGTGGTGTCAAAACGAAAAAAAGAGCACGAAGCCGCGTTTAGAAATCGGGAGGAGAGAGGGTATGAAATTATATCCACTTCCCTTAAAACCCGAAAAAGTCTAGATTATAGGTTAGAAATGGGCCACGGGACTTGTTGGTGGTGTCAAAATGAAAAAACGAGCACGGAGCCTCGTTTAGAAATCGGGAGGAGAGAGGGTATGAAATAATATCCACTTCCTTTAAAACCCGAAAATGTCTCGATTATTGGTTTGAAATGGGCCACGGGACTTGTTGGTGGTGTCAAAAGAAAAAAACGAGCACGAAGCCTCGTTTAGAAATCGGGAGGAGAGAGGGTATGAAATTATATGCACTTCCTTTAAAACCCGAAAAAGTCTCGATTATAGGTTAGAAATAAGCCACGGGACTTGTTGGTGGTGTCAAAATGAAAAAACGAGCACGAAACCTCGTTTAGAAATCGGGAGGAGAGAGGGTATGAAATTATATCCACTTCCTTTAAAACCCGAAAAAGTCTCGATTATAGGTTAGAAATGGGCCACAGGACTTGTTGGTGGTGTCAAAACGAAAAAACGAGCGCGAAGCCTCGTTTAGAAATCGGGAGGAGAGAGGGTATGAAATTATATCCACTTCCTTTAAAACCCGAAAAAGTCTCGATTATAGGTTAGAAATGAGCCACGGGACTTATTGGTGGTGTAAAAATGAAAAAACGAGCACGAAACCTCGTTTAGAAATCGGGAGGAGAGATGGTATGAAATTATATCCTCTTCCTTTAAAACCCGAAAAAGTCTCGATTATAGGTTAGAAATGGGCCACGAGATGTGTTGTTGGTGTCAAAACGAAAAAATGAGCACGAAGCCTAGTTTAGAAATCGGGAGGAGAGAGGGTATGAAATTATATCCACTTCCTTTAAAACCCGAAAAAATCTAGATTATAGGTTTGAAAAGGGCCACGGGACGTGTTGGTGGTGTTAAAACGAAAAAACGAGCGCGAAGCCTCGTTTAGAAATCGGGAGGAGAGAGGGTATGAAATTATATCCACTTCCTTTAAAACCCGAAATAGTCTCGATTATAGGTTAGAAATGGGCCACGAGACGTGTTGGTTTTGTCAAAACGAAAAAACGAGCGCGAAGCCTCGTTTAGAAATCGGGAGGAGAGTGGGTATGAAAATATATCCACTTCCTTTAAAATCCGAAAAAGTCTCGATTATAGGTTAGAAATGGGCAACGAGACGTGTTGGTGGTGTCAAAACGAAAAAACGAGCACGAAGCCGCATTTAGAAATCGTGAGGAGAGAGGTTATGAAATTATATCCACTTCCTTTAAATCCCGAAAAAGTCTCGATTATAGGTTAGAAATGGGCCACGAGATGTGTTGGTTGTGTCAAAACGAAAAAACGAGCGCGAAGCCTCGTTTAGAAATCGGGAGGAGAGAGGGTATGAAATTATATCCACTTCCTTGAAAATTCGAAAAAGTCTCGATTATAGGTTAGAAATGGGCCACGAGACGTGTTGGTAGTGTCAAAACGAAAAAACGAGCACGAAGCCACATTTAGAAATCGTGAGGAGAGAGGGTATGAAATTATATCCACTTCCTTTAAAACCCGAAAAAATCTAGATTATAGGTTTGAAAAGGGCCACGGGATGTGTTGGTGGTGTCAAAATGAAAAAACGAGCGCGAAGCCTCGTTTAGAAATCGGGAGGAGAGAGGGTAAGAAATTATATCCACTTCCTTTAAAACCCGAAAAAGTCTCGATTATAGGTTAGAAATGGTCCACGAGACGTGTTGGTTGTGTCAAAACGAAAAAATGAGCGTGAAGCCTCGTTTAGAAATCGGGAGGAGAGAGGGTATGAAATTATATCCACTTCCTTAAAAATTCGAAAAAGTATCGATTATAGGTTAGAAATGGGCCACGAGACGTGTTGGTGGTGTCAAAACGAAAAAAAGAGCAGAAGCCGCGTTTAGAAATCGGGAGGAGAGAGGGTATGAAATTATATCCACTTCCTTTAAAACCCGAAAAAGTCTCGATTATAGGTTAGAAATGAGCCACGGGACTTGTTGTTGGTGTCAAAATGAAAAAACGAGCACGAAACCTCGTTTAGAAATCGGGAGGAGAGAGGGTATGAAATTATATCCACTTCCTTTAAAACCCGAAAAAGTCTGGATTATAGGTTAGAAATGGGCCACAGGACTTGTTGGTGGTGTCAAAACGAAAAAATGAGCACGAAGCTTCGTTTAGAAATCGGGAAGAGAGAGGGTATGAAATTATATCCACTTCCTTTAAAACCCGAAAAAGTCTCGATTATAGGTTAGAAATGGGCCACGAGACGTGTTGGTTGTGTCAAAACGAAAAAACGAGCGCGAAGCCTCGTTTTGAAATCGGGAGGAGAGAGGGTATGAAATTATATCCACTTCCTGTAAAACCCGAAAAAGTCTCGATTATGGGTTAGAAATGGGCAACGAGACGTGTTGGTGGTGTCAAAACGAAAAAACGAGCACGAAGCCGCATTTAGAAATCGTGAGGAGAGAGGTTATGAAATTATATCCACTTCCTTTAAAACCTGAAAAAGTCTGGATTATAGGTTAGAAATGGGCCCCACGACTTGTTGGTGGTGTCAAAATGAAAAAACGAGCACGATGCCTCGTTTAGAAATCGGGAGGAGAGAGGGTATGAAATTATATCCACTTCCTTTAAAACCCGAAAAAATCTAGATTATAGGTTTGAAAAGGGCCACGGGACGTGTTGGTGGTGTCAAAACGAAAAAACGAGCGCGAAGCCTCGTTTAGAAATTGGGAGGAGAGAGGGTATGAAATTATATCCACTTCCTTTAAAACCCGAAAAAGTCTCGATTATAGGTTAGAAATGGGCCACGAGATGTGTTGGTGGTGTCAAAACGAAAAAACGAGCACGAAGCCGCATTTAGAAATCGTGAGGAGAGAGGTTATGAAATTATATCCACTTCCTTTAAAACCCGAAAATGTCTCGATTATAGGTTAGAAATGGGCCACGTGACTTGTTGGTGGTGTGAAAACGAAAAAACGGCACGAAGCCTCGTGTAGAAATCGGGAGGACAGAGGGTATGAAATTATATGCACTTCCTTTAAAACCCGAAAAAGTCTCGATTATAGGTTAGAAATGTGCCACGGGACTTGTTGGTGGTGTCAAAATGAAAAAACGAGCACCAAACCTCGTTTCGAAATCGGGAGGAGAGAGGGTATGAAATTATATCCACTTCCTTTAAAACCCGAAAAAGTCTCAATTATAAGTTAGAAAAGGGTCACGGGACGTGTTGGTGGTGTCAAAATGAAAAAACGAGCACGAAGCCTCGTTTAGAAATCGAGAGGAGAGAGGGTATGAAATAATATCCACTTCCTTTAGAACCCGAAAATGTTTCGATTATAGGTTAGAAATGGGCCACGTGACTTGTTGGTGGTGTGAAAACGAAAAAACGGCACGAAGCCTCGTGTAGAAATCGGGAGGATAGAGGGTATGAAATTATATGCACTTCCTTTAAAACTCGAAAAAGTCTCGATTATAGGTTCGAAAGGAGCCACGAGACTTGTTGGTGGAGTCAAAATGAAAAAACGAGCACGAAACCTCGTTTAGAAATCGGGAGGAGAGAGGGTATGAAATTATATCCACTTCCTTTAAAACCCGAAAAAGTCTCGATTATAGGTTAGAAATGGGCAACGAGACGTGTTGGTGGTGTCAAAATGAAAAAACGAGCACGAAACCTCGTTTAGAAATCGGGAGGAGAGAGGGTATGAAATTATATCCACTTCCTTTAAAACCCGAAAAAATCTAGATTATAGGTTTGAAAAGGGCCACGGGACGTGTTGGTGGTGTCAAAACGAAAAAACGAGCGCGAAGCCTCGTTTAGAAATCGGGAGGAGAGAGGGTATGAAATTATATCCACTTCCTTTAAAACCCGAAAAAGTCTCGATTATAGGTTAGAAATGGGCCACGAGACGTGTTGGTTGTGTCAAAACGAAAAAACGAGCGCGAAGCCTCGTTTAGAAATCGGGAGGAGAGTGGGTATGAAAATATATCTACTTCCTTTAAAATCCGAAAAAGTCTCGATTATAGGTTAGAAATGGGCAACGAGACGTGTTGGTGGTGTCAAAACGAAAAAACGAGCACGAAGCCGCATTTAGAAATCGTGAGGAGAGAGGTTATGAAATTATATCCACTTCCTCTAAATCCCGAAAAAGTCTCGATTATAGGTTAGAAATGGGCCACGAGATGTGTTGGTTGTGTCAAAACGAAAAAACGAGCGCGAAGCCTCGTTTAGAAATCGGGAGGAGAGAGGGTATGAAATTATATTCACTTCCTTGAAAATTCGAAAAAGTCTCGATTATAGGTTAGAAAAAGGCCACGAGACGTGTTGGTGGTGTCAAAACGAAAAAAAGAGCATGAAGCCGCGTTTAGAAATCGGGAGGAGAGAGGGTATGAAATTATATCCACTTCCTTGAAAACCCGAAAAAGTCTCGATTATAGGTTAGAAATGAGCCACGGGACTTGTTGTTGGTGTCAAAATGAAAAAACGAGCACGAAACCTCGTTTAGAAATCGGGAGGAGAGAGGGTATGAAATTATATCCACTTCCTTTAAAACCCGAAAAGTCTGGATTATAGGTTAGAAATGGGCCACAGGACTTGTTGGTGGTGTCAAAACGAAAAAATGAGCACGAAGCTTCGTTTAGAAATCGGGAAGAGAGAGGGTATGAAATTATATCCACTTCCTTTAAAACCCGAAAAAGTCTCGATTATAGGTTAGAAATGAGCCACGGGACTTGTTGTTGGTGTCAAAATGAAAAAACGAGCACGAAACCTCGTTTAGAAATCGGGAGGAGAGAGGGTATGAAATTATATCCACTTCCTTTAAAACCCGAAAAAGTCTGGATTATAGGTTAGAAATGGGCCACAGGACTTGTTGGTGGTGTCAAAACGAAAAAATGAGCACGAAGCTTCGTTTAGAAATCGGGAAGAGAGAGGGTATGAAATTATATCCACTTCCTTTAAAACCCGAAAAAGTCTCGATTATAGGTTAGAAATGGGCAACGAGACGTGTTGGTGGTGTCAAAACGAAAAAACGAGCACGAAGCCGCATTTAGAAATCGTGAGGAGAGAGGTTATGAAATTATATCCACTTCCTTTAAAACCCGAAAAAGTCTGGATTATAGGTTAGAAATGGGCCCCACGACTTGTTGGTGGTGTCAAAATGAAAAAACGAGCACGATGCCTCGTTTAGAAATCGGGAGGAGAGAGGGTATGAAATTATATCCACTTCCTTTAAAACCCGAAAAAATCTAGATTATAGGTTTGAAAAGGGCCACGGGACGTGTTGGTGGTGTCAAAACGAAAAAACGAGCGCGAAGCCTCGTTTAGAAATTGGGAGGAGAGAGGGTATGAAATTATTTCCACTTCCTTTAAAACCCGAAAAAGTCTCGATTATAGGTTAGAAATGGGCCACGAGATGTGTTGGTGGTGTCAAAACGAAAAAACGAGCACGAAGCCGCATTTAGAAATCGTGAGGAGAGAGGTTATGAAATTATATCGACTTCCTTTAAAACCCGAAAATGTATCGATTATAGGTTAGAAATGGGCCACGTGACTTGTTGGTGGTGTGAAAACGAAAAAATGGCACGAAGCCTCGTGTAGAAATCGGGAGGATAGAGGGTATGAAATTATATGCACTTCCTTTAAAACCCGAAAATGTTTCGATTATAGGTTAGAAATGGGCCACGTGACTTGTTGGTGGTGTGAAAACGAAAAAACGGCACGAAGCCTCGTGTAGAAATCGGGAGGATAGAGGGTATGAAATTATATGCACTTCCTTTAAAACTCGAAAAAGTCTCGATTATAGGTTCGAAAGGAGCCACGGGACTTGTTGGTGGACTCAAAATGAAAAAACGAGCACGAAACCTCGTTTAGAAATCGGGAGGAGAGAGGGTATGAAATTATATCCACTTCCTTTAAAACACGAAAAAGTCTCGATTATAGGTTAGAAATGGGGAACGAGACGTGTTGGTGGTGTCAAAATGAAAAAACGAGCACGA
Organism: Thalia dealbata; assembly: GCA_030544415.1. Lineage (NCBI taxonomy): Eukaryota > Viridiplantae > Streptophyta > Magnoliopsida > Zingiberales > Marantaceae > Thalia > Thalia dealbata. The sequence continues at coordinate 11,378,637 of CM060458.1, read as the reverse complement.
AACCTCGTTTAGAAATCGGGAGTAGAGAGGGTATGAAATTATATCCACTTCCTTTAAAACCCGAAAAAATCTAGATTATAGGTTTGAAAAGGGCCACGGGACGTGTTGGTGGTGTCAAAACGAAAAAACGAGCGCGAAGCCTCGTTTAGAAATCGGGAGGAGAGAGGGTATGAAATTATATCCACTTCCTTTAAAACCCGAAAAAGTCTCGATTATAGGTTAGAAATGGGCCACGAGACGTGTTGGTTGTGTCAAAACGAAAAAACGAGCGCGAAGCCTCGTTTAGAAATCGGGAGGAGAGTGGGTATGAAAATATATCTACTTCCTTTAAAATCCGAAAAAGTCTCGATTATAGGTTAGAAATGGGCAACGAGACGTGTTGGTGGTGTCAAAACGAAAAAACGAGCACGAAGCCGCATTTAGAAATCGTGAGGAGAGAGGTTATGAAATTATATCCACTTCCTCTAAATCCCGAAAAAGTCTCGATTATAGGTTAGAAATGGGCCACGAGATGTGTTGGTTGTGTCAAAACGAAAAAACGAGCGCGAAGCCTCGTTTAGAAATCGGGAGGAGAGAGGGTATGTAATTATATTCACTTCCTTGAAAATTCGAAAAAGTCTCGATTATAGGTTAGAAATAGGCCACGAGACGTGTTGGTGGTGTCAAAACGAAAAAAAGAGCATGAAGCCGCGTTTAGAAATCGGGAGGAGAGAGGGTATGAAATTATATCCACTTCCTTTAAAACCCGAAAAAGTCTCGATTATAGGTTAGAAATGGGCAACGAGACGTGTTGGTGGTGTCAAAATGAAAAAACGAGCACGAAACCTCGTTTAGAAATCGGGAGGAGAGAGGGTATGAAATTATATCCACTTCCTTTAAAACCCGAAAAAATCTAGATTATAGGTTTGAAAAGGGCCACGGGACGTGTTGGTGGTGTCAAAACGAAAAAACGAGCGCGAAGCCTCGTTTAGAAATCGGGAGGAGAGAGGGTATGAAATTATATCCACTTCCTTTAAAACCCGAAAAAGTCTCGATTATAGGTTAGAAATGGGCCACGAGACGTGTTGGTTGTGTCAAAACGAAAAAACGAGAGCGAAGCCTCGTTTTGAAATCGGGAGGAGAGAGGGTATGAAATTATATCCACTTCCTTTAAAACCCGAAAAAGTCTCGATTATAGGTTAGAAATGGGCAACGAGACGTGTTGGTGGTGTCAAAACTAAAAAACGAGCACGAAGCCGCATTTAGAAATCGTGAGGAGAGAGGTTATGAAATTATATCCACTTCCTTTAAAACCCGAAAAAGTCTCGATTATAGGTTAGAAATGGGCCACGAGATGTGTTGGTGGTGTCAAAACGAAAAAATGAGCACGAAGCCTAGTTTAGAAATCGGGAGGAGAGAGGGTATGAAATTATATCCACTTCCTTTAAAACCCGAAAAAGTCTGGATTATAGGTTAGAAATGGGCCCCACGACTTGTTGGTGGTGTCAAAATGAAAAAACGAGCACGATGCCTCGTTTAGAAATCGGGAGGAGAGAGGGTATGAAATTATATCCACTTCCTTTAAAACCCGAAAAAATCTAGATTATAGGTTTGAAAAGGGCCACGGGACGTGTTGGTGGTGTCAAAACGAAAAAACGAGCGCGAAGCCTCGTTTAGAAATTGGGAGGAGAGAGGGTATGAAATTATTTCCACTTCCTTTAAAACCCGAAAAAGTCTCGATTATAGGTTAGAAATGGGCCACGAGATGTGTTGGTGGTGTCAAAACGAAAAAACGAGCACGAAGCCGCATTTAGAAATCGTGAGGAGAGAGGTTATGAAATTATATCCACTTCCTTTAAAACCCGAAAATGTATCGATTATAGGTTAGAAATGGGCGACGTGACTTGTTGGTGGTGTGAAAACGAAAAAATGGCACGAAGCCTCGTGTAGAAATCGGGAGGATAGAGGGTATGAAATTATATGCACTTCCTTTAAAACCCGAAAATGTTTCGATTATAGGTTAGAAATGGGCCACGTGACTTGTTGGTGGTGTGAAAACGAAAAAACGGCACGAAGCCTCGTGTAGAAATCGGGAGGATAGAGGGTATGAAATTATATGCACTTCCTTTAAAACTCGAAAAAGTCTCGATTATAGGTTCGAAAGGAGCCACGGGACTTGTTGGTGGACTCAAAATGAAAAAACGAGCACGAAACCTCGTTTAGAAATCGGGAGGAGAGAGGGTATGAAATTATATCCACTTCCTTTAAAACACGAAAAAGTCTCGATTATAGGTTAGAAATGGGGAACGAGACGTGTTGGTGGTGTCAAAATGAAAAAACGAGCACGAAACCTCGTTTAGAAATCGGGAGTAGAGAGGGTATGAAATTATATCCACTTCCTTTAAAACCCGAAAAAATCTAGATTATAGGTTTGAAAAGGGCCACGGGACGTGTTGGTGGTGTCAAAACGAAAAAACGAGCGCGAAGCCTCGTTTAGAAATCGGGAGGAGAGAGGGTATGAAATTATATCCACTTCCTTTAAAACCCGAAAAAGTCTCGATTATAGGTTAGAAATGGGCCACGAGACGTGTTGGTTGTGTCAAAACGAAAAAACGAGCGCGAAGCCTCGTTTAGAAATCGGGAGGAGAGTGGGTATGAAAATATATCTACTTCCTTTAAAATCCGAAAAAGTCTCGATTATAGGTTAGAAATGGGCAACGAGACGTGTTGGTGGTGTCAAAACGAAAAAACGAGCACGAAGCCGCATTTAGAAATCGTGAGGAGAGAGGTTATGAAATTATATCCACTTCCTCTAAATCCCGAAAAAGTCTCGATTATAGGTTAGAAATGGGCCACGAGATGTGTTGGTTGTGTCAAAACGAAAAAACGAGCGCGAAGCCTCGTTTAGAAATCGGGAGGAGAGAGGGTATGTAATTATATTCACTTCCTTGAAAATTCGAAAAAGTCTCGATTATAGGTTAGAAATAGGCCACGAGACGTGTTGGTGGTGTCAAAACGAAAAAAAGAGCATGAAGCCGCGTTTAGAAATCGGGAGGAGAGAGGGTATGAAATTATATCCACTTCCTTTAAAACCCGAAAAAGTCTCGATTATAGGTTAGAAATGGGCAACGAGACGTGTTGGTGGTGTCAAAATGAAAAAACGAGCACGAAACCTCGTTTAGAAATCGGGAGGAGAGAGGGTATGAAATTATATCCACTTCCTTTAAAACCCGAAAAAATCTAGATTATAGGTTTGAAAAGGGCCACGGGACGTGTTGGTGGTGTCAAAACGAAAAAACGAGCGCGAAGCCTCGTTTAGAAATCGGGAGGAGAGAGGGTATGAAATTATATCCACTTCCTTTAAAACCCGAAAAAGTCTCGATTATAGGTTAGAAATGGGCCACGAGACGTGTTGGTTGTGTCAAAACGAAAAAACGAGAGCGAAGCCTCGTTTTGAAATCGGGAGGAGAGAGGGTATGAAATTATATCCACTTCCTTTAAAACCCGAAAAAGTCTCGATTATAGGTTAGAAATGGGCAACGAGACGTGTTGGTGGTGTCAAAACTAAAAAACGAGCACGAAGCCGCATTTAGAAATCGTGAGGAGAGAGGTTATGAAATTATATCCACTTCCTTTAAAACCCGAAAAAGTCTCGATTATAGGTTAGAAATGGGCCACGAGATGTGTTGGTGGTGTCAAAACGAAAAAATGAGCACGAAGCCTAGTTTAGAAATCGGGAGGAGAGAGGGTATGAAATTATATCCACTTCCTTTAAAACCCGAAAAAATCTAGATTATAGGTTTGAAAAGGGCCACGAGACGTGTTGGTGGTATCAAAACGGAAAAACGAGCGCGAAGCCTCGTTTAAAAATCGGGAGGAGAGAGGGTATGAAATTATATCCACTTCCTTTAAAACCCGAAAAAGTCTCGATTATAGGATAGAAATGGGCCACGAGACGTGTTGGTTGTGTCAAAACGAAAAAACGAGCGCGAAGCCTCGTTTAGAAATCGGGAGGAGAGTGGGTATGAAAATATATCCACTTCCTTTAAAATCCGAAAAAGTCTCGATTATAGGTTAGAAATGGGCAACGAGACGTGTTGGTGGTGTCAAAACGAAAAAACGAGCACGAAGCCGCATTTAGAAATCGTGAGGAGAGAGGTTATGAAATTATATCCACTTCCTTTAAAACCCGAAAAAGTCTCGATTATAGGTTAGAAATGGGCCACGAGACGTATTGGTTGTGTCAAAACGAAAAAACGAGAGCGAAGCCTCGTTTTGAAATCGGGAGGAGAGAGGGTATGAAATTATATCCACTTCCTTTAAAACCCGAAAAAATCTAGATTATAGGTTTCAAAAGGGCCACGGGACGTGTTGGTGGTGTCAAAACGAAAAAACGAGCGCGAAGCCTCGTTTAGAAATCGGGAGGAGAGAGGGTATGAAATTATATCCACTTCCTTTAAAACCCGAAAAAGTCTCGATTATAGGTTAGAAATGGGCCACGAGACGTGTTGGTTGTGTCAAAACGAAAAAACGAGCGCGAAGCCTCGTTTAGAAATCGGGAGGAGAGTGGGTATGAAAATATATCTACTTCCTTTAAAATCCGAAAAAGTCTCGATTATAGGTTAGAAATGGGCCACGTGACTTGTTGGTGGTGTGAAAACGAAAAAACGGCACGAAGCCTCGTGTAGAAATCGGGAGGATAGAGGGTATGAAATTATATGCACTTCCTTTAAAACTCGAAAAAGTCTCGATTATAGGTTCGAAAGGAGCCACGGGACTTGTTGGTGGAGTCAAAATGAAAAAACGAGCACGAAACCTCTTTTAGAAATCGGGAGGAGAGAGGGTATGAAATTATATCCACTTCCTTTAAAACCCGAAAAAGTCTGGATTATAGGTTAGAAATGGGCCACAGGACTTGTTGGTGGTGTCAAAACGAAAAAAGGAGCACGAAGCCTCGTTTAGAAATCGGGAGGAGAGAGGGTATGAAATTATATCCACTTCCTTTAAAACCCGAAAAAGTCTCGATTATAGGTTAGAAATGGGCCACAAGACGTGTTGGTTGTGTCAAAACGAAAAAACGAGCGCGAAGCCTCGTTTAGAAATCGGGAGGAGAGTGGGTATGAAAATATATCTACTTCCTTTAAAATCCGAAAAAGTCTCGATTATAGGTTAGAAATGGGCCACGTGACTTGTTGGTGGTGTGAAAACGAAAAAACGGCACGAAGCCTCGTGTAGAAATCGGGAGGATAGAGGGTATGAAATTATATGCACTTCCTTTAAAACTCGAAAAAGTCTCGATTATAGGTTCGAAAGGAGCCACGGGACTTGTTGGTGGAGTCAAAATGAAAAAACGAGCACGAAACCTCGTTTAGAAATCGGGAGGAGAGAGGGTATGAAATTATATCCACTTCCTTTAAAACCCGAAAAAGTCTCGATTATAGGTTAGAAATGGGCAACGAGACGTGTTGGTGGTGTCAAAATGAAAAAACGAGCACGAAACCTCGTTTAGAAATCGGGAGGAGAGAGGGTATGAAATTATATCCACTTCCTTTAAAACCCGAAAAAATCTAGATTATAGGTTTGAAAAGGGCCACGGGACGTGTTGGTGGTGTCAAAACGAAAAAACGAGCGCGAAGCCTCGTTTAGAAATCGGGAGGAGAGAGGGTATGAAATTATATCCACTTCCTTTAAAACCCGAAAAAGTCTCGATTATAGGTTAGAAATGGGCCACGAGACGTGTTGGTTATGTCAAAACGAAAAAACGAGCGCGAAGCCTCGTTTAGAAATCGGGAGGAGAGTGGGTATGAAAATATATCTACTTCCTTTAAAATCCGAAAAAGTCTCGATTATAGGTTAGAAATGGGCAACGAGACGTGTTGGTGGTGTCAAAACGAAAAAACGAGCACGAAGCCGCATTTAGAAATCGTGAGGAGAGAGGTTATGAAATTATATCCACTTCCTCTAAATCCCGAAAAAGTCTCGATTATAGGTTAGAAATGGGCCACGAGATGTGTTGGTTGTGTCAAAACGAAAAAACGAGCGCGAAGCCTCGTTTAGAAATCGGGAGGAGAGAGGGTATGAAATTATATTCACTTCCTTGAAAATTCGAAAAAGTCTCGATTATAGGTTAGAAAAAGGCCACGAGACGTGTTGGTGGTGTCAAAACGAAAAAAAGAGCATGAAGCCGCGTTTAGAAATCGGGAGGAGAGAGGGTATGAAATTATATCCACTTCCTTGAAAACCCGAAAAAGTCTCGATTATAGGTTAGAAATGAGCCACGGGACTTGTTGTTGGTGTCAAAATGAAAAAACGAGCACGAAACCACTTTTAGAAATCGGGAGGAGAGAGGGTATGAAATTATATCCACTTCCTTTAAAACCCGAAAAAGTCTGGATTATAGGTTAGAAATGGGCCACAGGACTTGTTGGTGGTGTCAAAACGAAAAAAGGAGCACGAAGCCTCGTTTAGAAATCGGGAGGAGAGAGGGTATGAAATTATATCCACTTCCTTAAAAATTCGAAAAAGTATCGATTATAGGTTAGAAATGGGCCACGAGACGTGTTGGTGGTGTCAAAACGAAAAAAAGAGCAGAAGCCGCGTTTAGAAATCGGGAGGAGAGAGGGTATGAAATTATATCCACTTCCTTTAAAACCTGAAAAAGTCTCGATTATAGGTTAGAAATGAGCCACGGGACTTGTTGTTGGTGTCAAAATGAAAAAAGGAGCACGAAGCCTCGTTTAGAAATCGGGAGGAGAGAGGGTATGAAATTATATCCACTTCCTTTAAAACCCGAAAAAGTCTCGATTATTGGTTAGAAATGGGCCACGAGACGTGTTGGTTGTGTCAAAACGAAAAAACGAGAGCGAAGCCTCGTTTTGAAATCGGGAGGAGAGAGGGTATGAAATTATATCCACTTCCTTTAAAACCCGAAAAAGTCTCGATTATAGGTTAGAAATGGGCAACGAGACGTGTTGGTGGTGTCAAAACGAAAAAACGAGCACGAAGCCGCATTTAGAAATCGTGAGGAGAGAGGTTATGAAATTATATCCACTTCCTTTAAAACCCGAAAAAGTCTCGATTATAGGTTAGAAATGGGCCACGAGATGTGTTGGTGGTGTCAAAACGAAAAAATGAGCACGAAGCCAAGTTTAGAAATCGGGAGGAGAGAGGGTATGAAATTATATCCACTTCCTTTAAAACCCGAAAAAATCTAGATTATAGGTTTGAAAAGGGCCACGGGACGTGTTGGTGGTGTCAAAACGGAAAAACGAGCGCGAAGCCTCGTTTAAAAATCGGGAGGAGAGAGGGTATGAAATTATATCCACTTCCTTTAAAACCCGAAAAAGTCTCGATTATAGGTTAGAAATGGGCCACGAGACGTGTTGGTTGTGTCAAAACGAAAAAACGAGCGCGAAGCCTCGTTTAGAAATCGGGAGGAGAGTGGGTATGAAAATATATCCACTTCCTTTAAAATCCGAAAAAGTCTCGATTATAGGTTAGAAATGGGCAACGAGACGTGTTGGTGGTGTCAAAACGAAAAAACGAGCACGAAGCCGCATTTATAAATCGTGAGGAGAGAGGTTATGAAATTATATCCACTTCCTTTAAAACCCGAAAAAGTCTCGATTATAGGTTAGAAATGGGCCACGAGATGTGTTGGTGGTGTCAAAACGAAAAAACGAGCACGAAGCCTAGTTTAGAAATCGGGAGGAGAGAGGGTATGAAATTATATCCACTTCCTTTAAAACCCGAAAAAATCTAGATTATAGGTTTGAAAAGGGCCACGGGACGTGTTGGTGGTGTCAAAACGAAAAAACGAGCGCGAAGCCTCGTTTAGAAATCGGGAGGAGAGAGGGTATGAAATTATATCCACTTCCTTTAAAACCCGAAAAAGTCTCGATTATAGGTTAGAAATGGGCCACGAGACGTGTTGGTTGTGTCAAAACGAAAAAACGAGCGCGAAGCCTCGTTTAGAAATCGGGAGGAGAGTGGGTATGAAAATATATCTACTTCCTTTAAAATCCGAAAAAGTCTCGATTATAGGTTAGAAATGGGCAACGAGACGTGTTGGTGGTGTCAAAACGAAAAAACGAGCACGAAGCCGCATTTAGAAATCGTGAGGAGAGAGGTTATGAAATTATATCCACTTCCTCTAAATCCCGAAAAAGTCTCGATTATAGGTTAGAAATGGGCCACGAGATGTGTTGGTTGTGTCAAAACGAAAAAACGAGCGCGAAGCCTCGTTTAGAAATCGGGAGGAGAGAGGGTATGAAATTATATTCACTTCCTTGAAAATTCGAAAAAGTCTCGATTATAGGTTAGAAATAGGCCACGAGACGTGTTGGTGGTGTCAAAACGAAAAAAAGAGCATGAAGCCGCGTTTAGAAATCGGGAGGAGAGAGGGTATGAAATTATATCCACTTCCTTGAAAACCCGAAAAAGTCTCGATTATAGGTTAGAAATGAGCCACGGGACTTGTTGTTGGTGTCAAAATGAAAAAACGAGCACGAAACCTCGTTTAGAAATCGGGAGGAGAGAGGGTATGAAATTATATCCACTTCCTTTAAAACCCGAAAAAGTCTGGATTATAGGTTAGAAATGGGCCACAGGACTTGTTGGTGGTGTCAAAACGAAAAAAGGAGCACGAAGCCTCGTTTAGAAATCGGGAGGAGAGAGGGTATGAAATTATATCCACTTCCTTTAAAACCCGAAAAAGTCTCGATTATAGGTTAGAAATGGGCAACGAGACGTGTTGGTGGTGTCAAAACGAAAAAACGAGCACGAAGCCGCATTTAGAAATCGTGAGGAGAGAGGTTATGAAATTATATCCACTTCCTTTAAAACCCGAAAAAGTCTCGATTATAGGTTAGAAATGGGCCACGAGATGTGTTGGTGGTGTCAAAACGAAAAAATGAGCACGAAGCCTAGTTTAGAAATCGGGAGGAGAGAGGGTATGAAATTATATCCACTTCCTTTAAAACCTGAAAAAATCTAGATTATAGGTTTGAAAAGGGCCACGGGACGTGTTCGTGGTGTCAAAACGGAAAAACGAGCGCGAAGCCTCGTTTAAAAATCGGGAGGAGAGAGGGTATGAAATTATATCCACTTCCTTTAAAACCCGAAAAAGTCTCGATTGTAGGTTAGAAATGGGCCACGAGACGTGTTGGTTGTGTCAAAACAAAAAAACGAGCGCGAAGCCTCGTTTAGAAATCGGGAGGAGAGTGGGTATGAAAATATATCCACTTCCTTAAAACCCGAAAAAGTCTGGATTATAGGTTAGAAATGGGCCACGGGACTTGTTGGTGGTGTCAAATCGAAAAAACGAGCACGATGCCTCGTTTAGAAATCGGGAGGAGAGTGGGTATGAAATAATATCCACTTCCTTTAAAACCCTAAAATGTCTCGATTATAGGTTTTAAATGGGCCACGGGACTTGTTGGTGGTGTCAAAACGAAAAAACGAGCACGAAGCCTAGTTTAGAAATCAGGAGGAGAGAAGGTATGAAATAATATCCACTTCCTTTAAAACCCGAAAAAGTCTCGATTATAGGTTAGAAATAAGCCACGGGACTTGTTGGTGGTGTCAAAATGAAAAAACGAGCACGAAGCCTCATTTAGAAATCGGGAGGAGAGAGGGTATGAAATTATATCCACTTCCTTTAAAACCCGAAAAAGTCTCGATTATAGGTTAGAAATGGGCAACGAGACGTGTTGGTGGTGTCAAAACGAAAAAACGAGCACGAAGCCGCATTTAGAAATCGTGAGGAGAGAGGTTATGAAATTATATCCACTTCCTTTAAAACCCGAAAAAGTCTCGATTATAGGTTAGAAATGGGCCACGAGATGTGTTGGTGGTGTCAAAACGAAAAAATGAGCACGAAGCCAAGTTTAGAAATCGGGAGGAGAGAGGGTATGAAATTATATCCACTTCCTTTAAAACCCGAAAAAATCAAGATTATAGGTTTGAAAAGGGCCACGGGACGTGTTGGTGGTGTCAAAACGGAAAAACGAGCGCGAAGCCTCGTTTAAAAATCGGGAGGAGAGAGGGTATGAAATTATATCCACTTCCTTTAAAACCCGAAAAAGTCTCGATTATAGGTTAGAAATGGGCCACGAGACGTGTTGGTTGTGTCAAAACGAAAAAACGAGCGCGAAGCCTCGTTTAGAAATCGGGAGGAGAGTGGGTATGAAAATATATCCACTTCCTTTAAAATCCGAAAAAGTCTCGATTATAGGTTAGAAATGGGCAACGAGACGTGTTGGTGGTGTCAAAACGAAAAAACGAGCACGAAGCCGCATTTATAAATCGTGAGGAGAGAGGTTATGAAATTATATCCACTTCCTTTAAAACCCGAAAAAGTCTCGATTATAGGTTAGAAATGGGCCACGAGATGTGTTGGTGGTGTCAAAACGAAAAAACGAGCACGAAGCCTAGTTTAGAAATCGGGAGGAGAGAGGGTATGAAATTATATCCACTTCCTTTAAAACCCGAAAAAATCTAGATTATAGGTTTGAAAAGGGCCACGGGACGTGTTGGTGGTGTCAAAACGAAAAAACGAGCGCGAAGCCTCGTTTAGAAATCGGGAGGAGAGAGGGTATGAAATTATATCCACTTCCTTTAAAACCCGAAAAAGTCTCGATTATAGGTTAGAAATGGGCCACGAGACGTGTTGGTGCTGTCAAAACGAAAAAACGAGCACGAAACCTCGTTTAGAAATCGGGAGGAGAGAGGGTATGAAATTATATCTACTTCCTTTAAAACCCGAAAAAGTCTAATTTATAGGTTTGAAAAGGGCCACGGGACGTGTTGGTGGTGTTAAAACGAAAAAACGGCACGAAGCCTCGTGTAGAAATCGGGAGGATAGAGGGTATGATATTATATGCACTTCCTTTAAAACCCGAAAAAGTCTCGATTATAGGTTAGAAATGAGCCACGGGACTTGTTGGTGGTGTGAAAATGAAAAAACGAGCACGAAACCTCGTTTAGAAATCGGGAGGAGAGAGGGTATGAAATTATATCCACTTCCTTGAAAACCCGAAAAAGTCTCGATTATAGGTTAGAAATGAGCCACGGGACTTGTTGTTGGTGTCAAAATGAAAAAACGAGCACGAAACCTCTTTTAGAAATCGGGAGGAGAGAGGGTATGAAATTATATCCACTTCCTTTAAAACCCGAAAAAGTCTGGATTATAGGTTAGAAATGGGCCACAGGACTTGTTGGTGGTGTCAAAACGAAAAAAGGAGCACGAAGCCTCGTTTAGAAATCGGGAGGAGAGAGGGTATGAAATTATATCCACTTCCTTTAAAACCCGAAAAAGTCTCGATTATAGGTTAGAAATGGGCCACGAGACGTGTTGGTTGTGTCAAAACGAAAAAACGAGAGCGAAGCCTCGTTTTGAAATCGGGAGGAGAGAGGGTATGAAATTATATCCACTTCCTTTAAAACCCGAAAAAGTCTCGATTATAGGTTAGAAATGGGCAACGAGACGTGTAGGTGGTGTCAAAACGAAAAAACGAGCACGAAGCCGCATTTAGAAATCGTGAGGAGAGAGGTTATGAAATTATATCCACTTCCTTTAAAACCCGAAAAAGTCTCGATTATAGGTTAGAAATGGGCCACGAGATGTGTTGGTGGTGTCAAAACGAAAAAATGAGCACGAAGCCAAGTTTAGAAATCGGGAGGAGAGAGGGTATGAAATTATATCCACTTCCTTTAAAACCCGAAAAAATCAAGATTATAGGTTTGAAAAGGGCCACGGGACGTGTTGGTGGTGTCAAAACGGAAAAACGAGCGCGAAGCCTCGTTTAAAAATCGGGAGGAGAGAGGGTATGAAATTATATCCACTTCCTTTAAAACCCGAAAAAGTCTCGATTATAGGTTAGAAATGGGCCACGAGACGTGTTGGTTGTGTCAAAACGAAAAAACGAGCGCGAAGCCTCGTTTAGAAATCGGGAGGAGAGTGGGTATGAAAATATATCCACTTCCTTTAAAATCCGAAAAAGTCTCGATTATAGGTTAGAAATGGGCAACGAGACGTGTTGGTGGTGTCAAAACGAAAAAACGAGCACGAAGCCGCATTTATAAATCGTGAGGAGAGAGGTTATGAAATTATATCCACTTCCTTTAAAACCCGAAAAAGTCTCGATTATAGGTTAGAAATGGGCCACGAGATGTGTTGGTGGTGTCAAAACGAAAAAACGAGCACGAAGCCTAGTTTAGAAATCGGGAGGAGAGAGGGTATGAAATTATATCCACTTCCTTTAAAACCCGAAAAAATCTAGATTATAGGTTTGAAAAGGGCCACGGGACGTGTTGGTGGTGTCAAAACGAAAAAACGAGCGCGAAGCCTCGTTTAGAAATCGGGAGGAGAGAGGGTATGAAATTATATCCACTTCCTTTAAAACCCGAAAAAGTCTCGATTATAGGTTAGAAATGGGCCACGAGACGTGTTGGTGCTGTCAAAACGAAAAAACGAGCACGAAGCCTCGTTTAGAAATCGGGAGGAGAGAGGGTATGAAATTATATCTACTTCCTTTAAAACCCGAAAAAGTCTAATTTATAGGTTTGAAAAGGGCCACGGGACGTGTTGGTGGTGTTAAAACGAAAAAACGGCACGAAGCCTCGTGTAGAAATCGGGAGGATAGAGGGTATGATATTATATGCACTTCCTTTAAAACCCGAAAAAGTCTCGATTATAGGTTAGAAATGAGCCACGGGACTTGTTGGTGGTGTGAAAATGAAAAAACGAGCACGAAACCTCGTTTAGAAATCGGGAGGAGAGAGGGTATGAAATTATATCCACTTCCTTGAAAACCCGAAAAAGTCTCGATTATAGGTTAGAAATGAGCCACGGGACTTGTTGTTGGTGTCAAAATGAAAAAACGAGCACGAAACCTCTTTTAGAAATCGGGAGGAGAGAGGGTATGAAATTATATCCACTTCCTTTAAAACCCGAAAAAGTCTGGATTATAGGTTAGAAATGGGCCACAGGACTTGTTGGTGGTGTCAAAACGAAAAAAGGAGCACGAAGCCTCGTTTAGAAATCGGGAGGAGAGAGGATATGAAATTATATCCACTTCCTTTAAAACCCGAAAAAGTCTCGATTATAGGTTAGAAATGGGCCACGAGACGTGTTGGTTGTGTCAAAACGAAAAAACGAGAGCGAAGCCTCGTTTTGAAATCGGGAGGAGAGAGGGTATGAAATTATATCCACTTCCTTTAAAACCCGAAAAAGTCTCGATTATAGGTTAGAAATGGGCAACGAGACGTGTTGGTGGTGTCAAAACGAAAAAACGAGCACGAAGCCGCATTTAGAAATCGTGAGGAGAGAGGTTATGAAATTATATCCACTTCCTTTAAAACCCGAAAAAGTCTCGATTATAGGTTAGAAATGGGCCACGAGATGTGTTGGTGGTGTCAAAACGAAAAAATGAGCACGAAGCCAAGTTTAGAAATCGGGAGGAGAGAGGGTATGAAATTATATCCACTTCCTTTAAAACCCGAAAAAATCTAGATTATAGGTTTGAAAAGGGCCACGGGACGTGTTGGTGGTGTCAAAACGGAAAAACGAGCGCGAAGCCTCGTTTAAAAATCGGGAGGAGAGAGGGTATGAAATTATATCCACTTCCTTTAAAACCCGAAAAAGTCTCGATTATAGGTTAGAAATGGGCCACGAGACGTGTTGGTTGTGTCAAAACGAAAAAACGAGCGCGAAGCCTCGTTTAGAAATCGGGAGGAGAGTGGGTATGAAAATATATCCACTTCCTTTAAAATCCGAAAAAGTCTCGATTATAGGTTAGAAATGGGCAACGAGACGTGTTGGTGGTGTCAAAACGAAAAAACGAGCACGAAGCCGCATTTATAAATCGTGAGGAGAGAGGTTATGAAATTATATCCACTTCCTTTAAAACCCGAAAAAGTCTCGATTATAGGTTAGAAATGGGCCACGAGATGTGTTGGTGGTGTCAAAACGAAAAAACGAGCACGAAGCCTAGTTTAGAAATCGGGAGGAGAGAGGGTATGAAATTATATCCACTTCCTTTAAAACCCGAAAAAATCTAGATTATAGGTTTGAAAAGGGCCACGGGACGTGTTGGTGGTGTCAAAACGAAAAAACGAGCGCGAAGCCTCGTTTAGAAATCGGGAGGAGAGAGGGTATGAAATTATATCCACTTCCTTTAAAACCCGAAAAAGTCTCGATTATAGGTTAGAAATGGGCCACGAGACGTGTTGGTTGTGTCAAAACGAAAAAACGAGCGCGAAGCCTCGTTTAGAAATCGGGAGGAGAGTGGGTATGAAAATATATCTACTTCCTTTAAAATCCGAAAAAGTCTCGATTATAGGTTAGAAATGGGCAACGAGACGTGTTGGTGGTGTCAAAACGAAAAAACGAGCACGAAGCCGCATTTAGAAATCGTGAGGAGAGAGGTTATGAAATTATATCCACTTCCTCTAAATCCCGAAAAAGTCTCGATTATAGGTTAGAAATGGGCCACGAGATGTGTTGGTTGTGTCAAAACGAAAAAACGAGCGCGAAGCCTCGTTTAGAAATCGGGAGGAGAGAGGGTATGAAATTATATTCACTTCCTTGAAAATTCGAAAAAGTCTCGATTATAGGTTAGAAATAGGCCACGAGACGTGTTGGTGGTGTCAAAACGAAAAAAAGAGCATGAAGCCGCGTTTAGAAATCGGGAGGAGAGAGGGTATGAAATTATATCCACTTCCTTGAAAACCCGAAAAAGTCTCGATTATAGGTTAGAAATGAGCCACGGGACTTGTTGTTGGTGTCAAAATGAAAAAACGAGCACGAAACCTCGTTTAGAAATCGGGAGGAGAGAGGGTATGAAATTATATCCACTTCCTTTAAAACCCGAAAAAGTCTGGATTATAGGTTAGAAATGGGCCACAGGACTTGTTGGTGGTGTCAAAACGAAAAAAGGAGCACGAAGCCTCGTTTAGAAATCGGGAGGAGAGAGGGTATGAAATTATATCCACTTCCTTTAAAACCCGAAAAAGTCTCGATTATAGGTTAGAAATGGGCAACGAGACGTGTTGGTGGTGTCAAAACGAAAAAACGAGCACGAAGCCGCATTTAGAAATCGTGAGGAGAGAGGTTATGAAATTATATCCACTTCCTTTAAAACCCGAAAAAGTCTCGATTATAGGTTAGAAATGGGCCACGAGATGTGTTGGTGGTGTCAAAACGAAAAAATGAGCACGAAGCCTAGTTTAGAAATCGGGAGGAGAGAGGGTATGAAATTAAAACCCGAAAAAATCTAGATTATAGGTTTGAAAAGGGCCACGGGACGTGTTCGTGGTGTCAAAACGGAAAAACGAGCGCGAAGCCTCGTTTAAAAATCGGGAGGAGAGAGGGTATGAAATTATATCCACTTCCTTTAAAACCCGAAAAAGTCTCGATTGTAGGTTAGAAATGGGCCACGAGACGTGTTGGTTGTGTCAAAACAAAAAAACGAGCGCGAAGCCTCGTTTAGAAATCGGGAGGAGAGTGGGTATGAAAATATATCCACTTCCTTAAAACCCGAAAAAGTCTGGATTATAGGTTAGAAATGGGCCACGGGACTTGTTGGTGGTGTCAAATCGAAAAAACGAGCACGATGCCTCGTTTAGAAATCGGGAGGAGAGTGGGTATGAAATAATATCCACTTCCTTTAAAACCCTAAAATGTCTCGATTATAGGTTTTAAATGGGCCACGGGACTTGTTGGTGGTGTCAAAACGAAAAAACGAGCACGAAGCCTAGTTTAGAAATCAGGAGGAGAGAGGGTATGAAATAATATCCACTTCCTTTAAAACCCGAAAAAGTCTCGATTATAGGTTAGAAATAAGCCACGGGACTTGTTGGTGGTGTCAAAATGAAAAAACGAGCACGAAGCCTCATTTAGAAATCGGGAGGAGAGAGGGTATGAAATTATATCCACTTCCTGTAAAACCCGAAAAAGTCTCGATTATAGGTTAGAAATGGGCCACGAGACTTGTTCTTGGTGTCAAAACGAAAAAATGAGCACGAAGCCTCGTTTAGAAAAAAGGAGGAGAGAGGGTATGAAATTATATCCACTTTCTTTAAAACCCGAAAAAGTCTCGATTATTGGTTAGAAATGGGCCACAGGACTTGTTGGTGGTGTCAAAATGAAAAAATGAGCACGAAGCCTCGTTTAGAAATCGAGTGGAGAGAGGGTATGAAATTATATTCACTTCCTTTAAAACCCGAAAAAGTCTCGATTATAGGTTAGAAAAAGTCCACGAGACGTGTTGGTTGTGTCAAAACGAAAAAACGAGCGCGAAGCCTCGTTTAGAAATCGGGAGGAGAGAGGGTATGAAATTATATCCACTTCCTTTAAAATCCGAAAAAGTCTCGATTATAGGTTAGAAATGGGCAACGAGACGTGTTGGTGGTGTCAAAACGAAAAAACGAGCACGAAGACGCATTTAGAAATCGTGAGGAGAGAGGTTATGAAATTATATCTACTTCCTTTAAAACCCGAAAAAGTCTCGATTATAGGTTAGAAATGGGCCACGAGACGTGTTGGTTGTGTCAAAACGAAAAAACGAGCGCGAAGCCTCGTTTAGAAATCGGGAGGAGAGAGGGTATGAAATTATATCCACTTCCTTTAAAACCCGAAAAAGTCTCGATTATAGGTTAGAAATGGGCAACGAGACGTGTTGGTGGTGTCAAAACGAAAAAACGAGCACGAAGCCGCATTTAGAAATCGTGAGGAGAGAGGTTATGAAATTATATCCACTTCCTTTAAAACCCGAAAAAGTCTCGATTATAGGTTAGAAATGGGCCACGAGATGTGTTGGTGGTGTCAAAACGAAAAAATGAGCACGAAGCCTAGTTTAGAAATCGGGAGGAGAGAGGGTATGAAATTATATCCACTTCCTTTAAAACCCGAAAAAATCTAGATTATAGGTTTGAAAAGGGCCACGGGACGTGTTCGTGGTGTCAAAACGGAAAAACGAGCGCGAAGCCTCGTTTAAAAATCGGGAGGAGAGAGGGTATGAAATTATATCCACTTCCTTTAAAACCCGAAAAAGTCTCGATTGTAGGTTAGAAATGGGCCACGAGACGTGTTGGTTGTGTCAAAACAAAAAAACGAGCGCGAAGCCTCGTTTAGAAATCGGGAGGAGAGTGGGTATGAAAATATATCCACTTCCTTAAAACCCGAAAAAGTCTGGATTATAGGTTAGAAATGGGCCACGGGACTTGTTGGTGGTGTCAAATCGAAAAAACGAGCACGATGCCTCGTTTAGAAATCGGGAGGAGAGTGGGTATGAAATAATATCCACTTCCTTTAAAACCCTAAAATGTCTCGATTATAGGTTTTAAATGGGCCACGGGACTTGTTGGTGGTGTCAAAACGAAAAAACGAGCACGAAGCCTAGTTTAGAAATCAGGAGGAGAGAGGGTATGAAATAATATCCACTTCCTTTAAAACCCGAAAAAGTCTCGATTATAGGTTAGAAATAAGCCACGGGACTTGTTGGTGGTGTCAAAATGAAAAAACGAGCACGAAGCCTCATTTAGAAATCGGGAGGAGAGAGGGTATGAAATTATATCCACTTCCTGTAAAACCCGAAAAAGTCTCGATTATAGGTTAGAAATGGGCCACGAGACTTGTTCTTGGTGTCAAAACGAAAAAATGAGCACGAAGCCTCGTTTAGAAAAAAGGAGGAGAGAGGGTATGAAATTATATCCACTTTCTTTAAAACCCGAAAAAGTCTCGATTATTGGTTAGAAATGGGCCACAGGACTTGTTGGTGGTGTCAAAATGAAAAAATGAGCACGAAGCCTCGTTTAGAAATCGAGTGGAGAGAGGGTATGAAATTATATTCACTTCCTTTAAAACCCGAAAAAGTCTCGATTATAGGTTAGAAAAAGGCCACGAGACGTGTTGGTTGTGTCAAAACGAAAAAACGAGCGCGAAGCCTCGTTTAGAAATCGGGAGGAGAGAGGGTATGAAATTATATCCACTTCCTTTAAAATCCGAAAAAGTCTCGATTATAGGTTAGAAATGGGCAACGAGACGTGTTGGTGGTGTCAAAACGAAAAAACGAGCACGAAGACGCATTTAGAAATCGTGAGGAGAGAGGTTATGAAATTATATCTACTTCCTTTAAAACCCGAAAAAGTCTCGATTATAGGTTAGAAATGGGCCACGAGACGTGTTGGTGCTGTCAAAACGAAAAAACGAGCACGAAGCCTCGTTTAGAAATCGGGAGGAGAGAGGGTATGAAATTATATCTACTTCCTTTAAAACCCGAAAAAGTCTAATTTATAGGTTTGAAAAGGGCCACGGGACGTGTTGGTGGTGTTAAAACGAAAAAACGGCACGAAGCCTCGTGTAGAAATCGGGAGGATAGAGGGTATGATATTATATGCACTTCCTTTAAAACCCGAAAAAGTCTCGATTATAGGTTAGAAATGAGCCACGGGACTTGTTGGTGGTGTGAAAATGAAAAAACGAGCACGAAACCTCGTTTAGAAATCGGAAGGAGAGAGGGTATGAAATTATATCCACTTCCTTTAAAACCCGAAAAAGTCTCGATTATAGGTTAGAATTGGTCAACGAGACGTGTTGGTGGTGTCAAAACGAAAAAACGAGCATGAAGCCGAATTTAGAAATCGTGAGGAGAGAGGTTATGAAATTATATCCACTTCCTTTAAAACCCGAAAATGTCTCGATTATAGGTTAGAAATGGGCCACGTGACTTGTTGGTGGTGTCAAAACGAAAAAACGAGCACGAAGCCTCGTTTAGAAATCGGGAGAAGAGAGGGTATGAAATTATATCCACTTCCTTTAAAACCCGAAAAAGTCTGGATTATAGGTTAGAAATGGGCCCCACGACTTGTTGGTGGTGTCAAAATGAAAAAACGAGCACGATGCCTCGTTTAGAAATCGGGAGGAGAGAGGGTATGAAATTATATCCACTTCCTTTAAAACCCGAAAAAGTCTCAATTATAGGTTAGAAATGGGCCCCACGACTTGTTGGTGGTGTCAAAACGAAAAAACGAGCACGATGCCTTATTTAGAAATCGGGAGGAGAGAGGGTATGAAATTATATCCACTTCCTTTAAAACCAGAAAAAGTATCGATTATTGGTTGGAAATGGGCAACGAGACGTGTTAGTGGTGTCAAAACGAAAAAACGAGCACGAAGCCGCATTTAGAAATCGTGAGGAGAGAGGTTATGAAATTATATCCACTTCCATTAAAACCCGAAAAAGTGTCGATTATAGGTTAGAAATGGGCCACGAGATGTGTTGGTGGTGTCAAAACGAAAAAATGAGCATGAAGCCTAGTTTAGAAATCGGGAGGAGAGAGGGTATGAAATTATATCCACTTCCTTTAAAACCCGAAAAAATCTAGATTATAGGTTTGAAAAGGGCCACGGGACGTGTTGGTGGTGTCAAAACGAAAAAACGAGCGCGAAGCCTCGTTTAGAAATTGGGAGGAGAGAGGGTATGAAATTATATCCACTTCCTTTAAAACCCGAAAAAGTCTCGATTATAGGTTAGAAATGGGCCACGAGATGTGTTGGTGGTGTCAAAACGAAAAAACGAGCACGAAGCCGCATTTAGAAATCGTGAGGATAGAGGTTATGAAATTATATCCACTTTCTTTAAAACCCGAAAATGTCTCGATTATAGGTTAGAAATGGGCCACGTGACTTGTTGGTGGTGTGAAAACGAAAAAACGGCACGAAGCCTCGTGTAGAAATCGGGAGGATAGAGGGTATGAAATTATATGCACTTCCTTTAGAACCCGAAAAAGTCTCGATTATAGGTTAGAAATGAGCCACGGGACTTGTTGGTGGTGTCAAAATGAAAAAACGAGCACGAAACCTCGTTTAGAAATCGGGAGGAGAGAGGGTATGAAATTATATGCACTTCCTTTAAAACCCGAAAAAGTCTCGATTATAGGTTAGAAAAGGGCCACGGGACGTGTTGGTGGTGTCAAAACGAAAAAAAGAGCACGAAGCCGCGTTTAGAAATCGGGAGGAGAGAGGGTATTAAATTATATCCACTTCCCTTAAAACCCGAAAAAGTCTGGATTATAGGTTAGAAATGGGCCACGTGACTTGTTGGTCGTGTGAAAACGAAAAAACGAGCACGAAGCCTCGTTTAGAAATCGGGAGGAGAGAGGGTATGAAATTATATGCACTTCCTTTAAAACCCGAAAAAGTCTCGATTATAGGTTAGAAAGGAGCCACGGGACTTGTTGGTGGTGTCAAAATGAAAAAACGAGCACGAAACCTCGTTTAGAAATCGGGAGGAGAGAGGGTATGAAATTATATCTACTTCCTTTAAAACCCGAAAAAGTCTCGATTATAGGTTGGAAAAGGGTCACGGGACGTGTTGGTGGTTTCAAAATGTAAAAACGAGCACGAAGCCTCGTTTAGAAATCGGGAGGAGAGAGGGTATGAAATAATATCCACTTCCTTTAAAACCCGAAAATGCCTCGATTATAGGTTAGAAATAGGCCACGTGACTTGTTGGTGGTGTCAAAACGAAAAAACGAGCACGAAGCCTCGTTTAGAAATCGGGAGGAGAGAGGGTATGAAATTATATCCACTTCCTTTAAAACCCGAAAAAGTCTGGATTATAGGTTAGAAATGGGCCACGAGACTTGTTCGTGGTGTCAAAACGAAAAAATGAGCACGAAGCCTCGTTTAGAAATCAGGAGGAGAGAGGGTATGAAATTATATCCACTTCCTTTAAAACCCGAAAAAGTCTGGATTATAGGTTAGAAATGGGCCACGAGACTTGTTCGTGGTGTCAAAACGAAAAAATGAGCACGAAGCCTCGTTTAGAAATCAGGAGGAGAGAGGGTATGAAATTATATCCACTTTCTTTAAAACCCGAAAAAGTCTCGATTATAGGTTAGAAATGGGCCACAGGACTTGTTGGTGGTGTCAAAATGAAAAAATGAGCACGAAGCCTCGTTTAGAAATCGGGTGGAGATAGGGTATGAAATTATATTCACTTCCTTTAAAACCCGAAAAAGTCTCGATTATAGGTTAGAAAAGGGCCACGAGACGTGTTGGTGGTGTCAAAACGAAAAAACGAGCACGAAGCCGCATTTAGA
Organism: Thalia dealbata; assembly: GCA_030544415.1. Lineage (NCBI taxonomy): Eukaryota > Viridiplantae > Streptophyta > Magnoliopsida > Zingiberales > Marantaceae > Thalia > Thalia dealbata. The sequence goes on along the minus strand of CM060458.1, from coordinate 11,357,553 downwards.
AATCGTGAGGAGAGAGGTTATGAAATTATATCCACTTCCTTTAAAACCCGAAAAAGTCTCGATTATAAGTTAGAAAAGGGTCACGGGATGTGTTGGTGGTGTCAAAATGAAAAAACGAGCACGAAGCCTCGTTTAGAAATCGGGAGGAGAGAGGGTATGAAATAATATCCACTTCCTTTAAAACCCGAAAATGTTTCGATTATAGGTTAGAAATGGGCCACGTGACTTGTTGGTGGTGTTAAAATGAAAAAACGGCACGAAGCCTCGTGTAGAAATCGGGAGGATAGAGGGTATGATATTATATTCACTTCCTTTAAAACCCGAAAAAGTCTCGATTATAGGTTAGAAATGAGCCACGGGACTTGTTGGTGGTGTGAAAATGAAAAAACGAGTACGAAACCTCGTTTAGAAATCTGGAGGAGAGAGGGTATGAAATTATATCCACTTCCTTTAAAACCCGAAAAAGTCTCGATTATATGTTAGAAATGGGCCACGGGACTTGTTAGTGGTGTCAAAACGAAAAAACGAGCACGAAGCCACGTTTAGAAATCGGGAGGAGAGAGGGTATGAAATTATATCCACTTCCTTTAAAACCCGAAAATGTCTCGATTATAGGTTAGAAATGGGCCACGTGACTTGTTGGTGGTATCAAAACGAAAAAACGAGCACGAAGCCTCGTTTGGAAATCAGGAGGAGAGAGGGTATGAAATTATATCCACTTCCTTTAAAACCCGAAAAAGTCTGGATTATAGGTTAGAAATGGGCCACGAGACTTGTTCGTGGTGTCAAAACAAAAAAATGAGCACGAAGCCTCGTTTAGAAATCAGGAGGAGAGAGGGTATGAAATTATATCCACTTTCTTTAAAATCCGAAAAAGTCTCGATTATTGGTTAGAAATGGGCCACAGGACTTGTTGGTGGTGTCAAAATGAAAAATTGAGCACGAAGCCTCGTTTAGAAATCGGGTGGAGAGAGGGTATGAAATTATATTCACTTCCTTTAAAACCCGAAAAAGTCTCGATTATAGGTTAGAAAAGGGCCACGAGACGTGTTGGTTGTGTCAAAACGAAAAAACGAGCGCGAAGCCTCGTTTAGAAATCGGGAGGAGAGAGGGTATGAAATTATATCCACTTCCTTTAAAACCCGAAAAAGTCTCGATTATAGGTTAGAAATGGGCAACGAGACGTTTTGGTGGTGTCAAAACGAAAAAAGGAGCACGAAGCCGCATTTAGAAATCGTGAGGAGAGAGGTTATGAAATTATATCTACTTCCTTTAAAACCCGAAAAAGTCTCGATTATAGGTTAGAAATGGGCGACGAGATGTGTTGGTGGTGTCAAAACGAAAAAATGAGCAAGAAGCCTAGTTTAGAAATCGGGAGGAGAGAGGGTATGAAATTATATCCACTTCCTTTAAAACACGAAAAAATCTAGATTATAGGTTTGAAAAGGGCCACGGGACGTGTTGGTGGTGTCAAAACGAAAAAACGAGCGCGAAGCCTCGTTTAGAAATTGGCAGGAGAGAGGGTATGAAATTATATCCATTTCCTTTAAAACCCGAAAAAGTCTCGATTATAGGTTAGAAATGGGCCACGAGATGTGTTGGTAGTGTCAAAACGAAAAAACGAGCACGAAGCCGCATTTAGAAATCGTGAGGAGAGAGGTTATGAAATTATATCCACTTCTTTAAAACCCGAAAATGTCTCGATTATAGGTTAGAAATGGGCCACGTGATTTGTTGGTGGTGTGAAAATGAAAAAACGGCACGAAGCCTCGTGTAGAAATCGGGAGGATAGAGGGTATGAAATTATATGCACTTCCTTTAAAACACGAAAAAGTCTCGATTATAGGTTAGAAAGGAGCCACGGGACTTGTTGGTGGTGTCAAAATGAAAAAACGAGCACGAAACCTCGTTTAGAAATCTGGAGGAGAGAGGGTATGAAATTATATCTACTTCCTTTAAAACCCGAAAAAGTCTCGATTATAGGTTAGAAAAGGGCCACGGGACGTGTTGGTGGTGTCAAAACGAAAAAAAGAGCACGAAGCCGCGTTTAGAAATCGGGAGGAGAGAGGGTATGATATTATATCCACTTCCCTTAAAACCCGAAAAAGTCTGGATTATAGGTTAGAAATGGGCCACGTGACTTGTTGGTGGTGTGAAAACGAAAAAACGGCACGAAGCCTCGTGTAGAAATCGGGAGGATAGAGGGTATGATATTATATCCACTTCCTTTAAAACCCGGAAAAGTCTCGATTATAGGTTAGAAATGAGCTACGGGACTTGTTGGTGGTGTGAAAATGAAAAAACGAGTACGAAACCTCGTTTAGAAATCGGGAGGAGAGAGGGTATGAAATTAGATCCACTTCCTTTAAAACCCGAAAAAGTCTCGATTATAGGTTAGAAAAGGGCCACGAGACGTGTTGGTTGTGTCAAAACGAAAAAACGAGCGCGAAGCCTCGTTTAGAAATCGGGAGGAGAGAGGGTATGAAATTATATCCACTTCCTTTAAAACCCGAAAATGTCTCGATTATAGGTTAGAAATGGGCAACGAGACGTGTTGGTGGTGTCAAAACGAAAAAACGAGCATGAAGCCGAATTTAGAATTCGTGAGGAGAGAGGTTATGAAATTATATCCACTTCCTTTAAAACCCGAAAATGTCTCGATTATAGGTTAGAAATGGGCCACGTGACTTGTTGGTGGTGTTAAAACGAAAAAACGAGCACGAAGCCTCGTTTAGAAATCGGGGGAAGAGAGGGTATGAAATTATATCCACTTCCTTTAAAACCCGAAAAAGTCTGGATTATAGGTTAGAAATGGGCCCCACGACTTGTTGGTGGTGTCAAAATGAAAAAACGAGCACGATGCCTCGTTTAGAAATCGGGAGGAGAGAGGGTATGAAATTATATCCACTTCCTTTAAAACCCGAAAAAGTCTCGATTATAGGTTAGAAATGAGCCACGGGACTTGTTGTTGGTGTCAAAATGAAAAAACGAGCACGAAACCTCGTTTAGAAATCGGGAGGAGAGAGGGTATGAAATTATATCCACTTCCTAAAAAACCCGAAAAAGTCTGGATTATAGGTTAGAAATGGGCCACAGGACTTGTTGGTGGTGTCAAAACGAAAAAAGGAGCACGAAGCCTCGTTTAGAAATCGGGAGGAGAGAGGGTATGAAATTATATCCACTTCCTTTAAAACCCGAAAAAGTCTCGATTATAGGTTAGAAATGGGCCACGAGACGTGTTGGTTGTGTCAAAACGAAAAAACGAGAGCGAAGCCTCGTTTTGAAATCGGGAGGAGAGAGGGTATGAAATTATATCTACTTCCTTTAAAATCCGAAAAAGTCTCGATTATAGGTTAGAAATGGGCAACGAGACGTGTTGGTGGTGTCAAAACGAAAAAACGAGCGCGAAGCCTCGTTTAGAAATCGGGAGGAGAGTGGGTATGAAAATATATCCACTTCCTTTAAAATCCGAAAAAGTCTCGATTATAGGTTAGAAATGGGCCACGTGACTTGTTGGTGGTGTGAAAACGAAAAAACGACACGAAGCCTCGTGTAGAAATCGGGAGGATAGAGGGTATGATATTATATCCACTTCCTTTAAAACCCGAAAACGTCTCGATTATAGGTTAGAAATGAGCTACGGGACTTGTTGGTGGTGTGAAAATGAAAAAACGAGTACGAAACCTCGTTTAGAAATCGGGAGGAGAGAGGGTATGAAATTAGATCCACTTCCTTTAAAACCCGAAAAAGTCTCGATTATAGGTTAGAAAAAGGCCACGAGACGTGTTGGTTGTGTCAAAACGAAAAAACGAGCGCGAAGCCTCGTTTAGAAATCGGGAGGAGAGAGGGTATGAAATTATATCCACTTCCTTTAAAACCCGAAAATGTCTCGATTATAGGTTAGAAATGGGCAACGAGAGGTGTTGGTGGTGTCAAAACGAAAAAACGAGCATGAAGCCGAATTTAGAATTCGTGAGGAGAGAGGTTATGAAATTATATCCACTTCCTTTAAAACCCGAAAATGTCTCGATTATAGGTTAGAAATGGGCCACGTGACTTGTTGGTGGTGTTAAAACGAAAAAACGAGCACGAAGCCTCGTTTAGAAATCGGGAGAAGAGAGGGTATGAAATTATATCCACTTCCTTTAAAACCCAAAAAAGTCTGGATTATAGGTTAGAAATGGGCCCCACGACTTGTTGGTGGTGTCAAAATGAAAAAACGAGCACGATGCCTCGTTTAGAAATCGGGAGGATAGAGGGTATGATATTATATCCACTTCCTTTAAAACCCGAAAAAGTCTCGATTATAGGTTAGAAATGAGCTACGGGACTTGTTGGTGGTGTGAAAATGAAAAAACGAGTACGAAACCTCGTTTAGAAATCGGGAGGAGAGAGGGTATGAAATTAGATCCACTTCCTTTAAAACCCGAAAAAGTCTCGATTATAGGTTAGAAAAGGGCCACGAGACGTGTTGGTTGTGTCAAAACGAAAAAATGAGCGCGAAGCCTCGTTTAGAAATCGGGAGGAGAGAGGGTATGAAATTATATCCACTTCCTTTAAAACCCGAAAATGTCTCGATTATAGGTTAGAAATGGGCAACGATACGTGTTGGTGGTGTCAAAACGAAAAAACGAGCATGAAGCCGAATTTAGAATTCGTGAGGAGAGAGGTTATGAAATTATATCCACTTCCTTTAAAACCCGAAAATGTCTCGATTATAGGTTAGAAATGGGCCACGTGACTTGTTGGTGGTGTTAAAACGAAAAAACGAGCACGAAGCCTCGTTTAGAAATCGGGGGAAGAGAGGGTATGAAATTATATCCACTTCCTTTAAAACCCGAAAAAGTCTGGATTATAGGTTAGAAATGGGCCCCACGACTTGTTGGTGGTGTCAAAATGAAAAAACGAGCACGATGCCTCGTTTAGAAATCGGGAGGAGAGAGGGTATGAAATTATATCCACTTCCTTTAAAACCCGAAAAAGTCTCGATTATAGGTTAGAAATGAGCCACGGGACTTGTTGTTGGTGTCAAAATGAAAAAACGAGCACGAAACCTCGTTTAGAAATCGGGAGGAGAGAGGGTATGAAATTATATCCACTTCCTTTAAAACCCGAAAAAGTCTGGATTATAGGTTAGAAATGGGCCACAGGACTTGTTGGTGGTGTCAAAACGAAAAAAGGAGCACGAAGCCTCGTTTAGAAATCGGGAGGAGAGAGGGTATGAAATTATATCCACTTCCTTTAAAACCCGAAAAAGTCTCGATTATAGGTTAGAAATGGGCCACGAGACGTGTTGGTTGTGTCAAAACGAAAAAACGAGAGCGAAGCCTCGTTTTGAAATCGGGAGGAGAGAGGGTATGAAATTATATCTACTTCCTTTAAAATCCGAAAAAGTCTCGATTATAGGTTAGAAATGGGCAACGAGACGTGTTGGTGGTGTCAAAACGAAAAAACGAGCGCGAAGCCTCGTTTAGAAATCGGGAGGAGAGTGGGTATGAAAATATATCCACTTTCTTTAAAATCCGAAAAAGTCTCGATTATAGGTTAGAAATGGGCCACGTGACTTGTTGGTGGTGTGAAAACGAAAAAACGGCACGAAGCCTCGTGTAGAAATCGGGAGGATAGAGGGTATGATATTATATCCACTTCCTTTAAAACCCGAAAACGTCTCGATTATAGGTTAGAAATGAGCTACGGGACTTGTTGGTGGTGTGAAAATGAAAAAACGAGTACGAAACCTCGTTTAGAAATCGGGAGGAGAGAGGGTATGAAATTAGATCCACTTCCTTTAAAACCCGAAAAAGTCTCGATTATAGGTTAGAAAAGGGCCACGAGACGTGTTGGTTGTGTCAAAACGAAAAAACGAGCGCGAAGCCTCGTTTAGAAATCGGGAGGAGAGAGGGTATGAAATTATATCCACTTCCTTTAAAACCCGAAAATGTCTCGATTATAGGTTAGAAATGGGCAACGAGACGTGTTGGTGGTGTCAAAACGAAAAAACGAGCATGAAGCCGAATTTAGAATTCGTGAGGAGAGAGGTTATGAAATTATATCCACTTCCTTTAAAACCCGAAAATGTCTCGATTATAGGTTAGAAATGGGCCACGTGACTTGTTGGTGGTGTTAAAACGAAAAAACGAGCACGAAGCCTCGTTTAGAAATCGGGAGAAGAGAGGGTATGAAATTATATCCACTTCCTTTAAAACCCGAAAAAGTCTGGATTATAGGTTAGAAATGGGCCCCACGACTTGTTGGTGGTGTCAAAATGAAAAAACGAGCACGATGCCTCGTTTAGAAATCGGGAGGATAGAGGGTATGATATTATATCCACTTCCTTTAAAACCCGAAAAAGTCTCGATTATAGGTTAGAAATGAGCTACGGGACTTGTTGGTGGTGTGAAAATGAAAAAACGAGTACGAAACCTCGTTTAGAAATCGGGAGAAGAGAGGGTATGAAATTATATCCACTTCCTTTAAAACCCGAAAAAGTCTGGATTATAGGTTAGAAATGGGCCCCACGACTTGTTGGTGGTGTCAAAATGAAAAAACGAGCACGATGCCTCGTTTAGAAATCGGGAGGATAGAGGGTATGATATTATATCCACTTCCTTTAAAACCCGAAAAAGTCTCGATTATAGGTTAGAAATGAGCTACGGGACTTGTTGGTGGTGTGAAAATGAAAAAACGAGTACGAAACCTCGTTTAGAAATCGGGAGGAGAGAGGGTATGAAATTAGATCCACTTCCTTTAAAACCCGAAAAAGTCTCGATTATAGGTTAGAAAAGGGCCACGAGACGTGTTGGTTGTGTCAAAACGAAAAAACGAGCGCGAAGCCTCGTTTAGAAATCGGGAGGAGAGAGGGTATGAAATTATATCCACTTCCTTTAAAACCCGAAAATGTCTCGATTATAGGTTAGAAATGGGCAACGAGACGTGTTGGTGGTGTCAAAACGAAAAAACGAGCGCGAAGCCTCGTTTAGAAATCGGGAGGAGAGTGGGTATGAAAATATATCCACTTCCTTTAAAATCCGAAAAAGTCTCGATTATAGGTTAGAAATGGGCCACGTGACTTGTTGGTGGTGTGAAAACGAAAAAACGGCACGAAGCCTCGTGTAGAAATCGGGAGGATAGAGGGTATGATATTATATCCACTTCCTTTAAAACCCGAAAACGTCTCGATTATAGGTTAGAAATGAGCTACGGGACTTGTTGGTGGTGTGAAAATGAAAAAACGAGTACGAAACCTCGTTTAGAAATCGGGAGGAGAGAGGGTATGAAATTAGATCCACTTCCTTTAAAACCCGAAAAAGTCTCGATTATAGGTTAGAAAAGGGCCACGAGACGTGTTGGTTGTGTCAAAACGAAAAAACGAGCGCGAAGCCTCGTTTAGAAATCGGGAGGAGAGTGGGTATGAAATTATATCCACTTCCTTTAAAACCCGAAAATGTCTCGATTATAGGTTAGAAATGGGCAACGAGACGTGTTGGTGGTGTCAAAACGAAAAAACGAGCATGAAGCCGAATTTAGAATTCGTGAGGAGAGAGGTTATGAAATATATCCACTTCCTTTAAAACCCGAAAATGTCTCGATTATAGGTTAGAAATGGGCCACGTGACTTGTTGGTGGTGTTAAAACGAAAAAACGAGCACGAAGCCTCGTTTAGAAATCGGGAGAAGAGAGGGTATGAAATTATATCCACTTCCTTTAAAACCCGAAAAAGTCTGGATTATAGGTTAGAAATGGGCCCCACGACTTGTTGGTGGTGTCAAAATGAAAAAACGAGCACGATGCCTCGTTTAGAAATCGGGAGGATAGAGGGTATGATATTATATCCACTTCCTTTAAAACCCGAAAAAGTCTCGATTATAGGTTAGAAATGAGCTACGGGACTTGTTGGTGGTGTGAAAATGAAAAAACGAGTACGAAACCTCGTTTAGAAATCGGGAGGAGAGAGGGTATGAAATTAGATCCACTTCCTTTAAAACCCGAAAAAGTCTCGATTATAGGTTAGAAAAGGGCCACGAGACGTGTTGGTTGTGTCAAAACGAAAAAACGAGCGCGAAGCCTCGTTTAGAAATCGGGAGGAGAGAGGGTATGAAATTATATCCACTTCCTTTAAAACCCGAAAATGTCTCGATTATAGGTTAGAAATGGGCAACGAGACGTGTTGGTGGTGTCAAAACGAAAAAACGAGCATGAAGCCGAATTTAGAATTCGTGAGGAGAGAGGTTATGAAATTATATCCACTTCCTTTAAAACCCGAAAATGTCTCGATTATAGGTTAGAAATGGGCCACGTGACTTGTTGGTGGTGTTAAAACGAAAAAACGAGCACGAAGCCTCGTTTAGAAATCGGGGGAAGAGAGGGTATGAAATTATATCCACTTCCTTTAAAACCCGAAAAAGTCTGGATTATAGGTTAGAAATGGGCCCCACGACTTGTTGGTGGTGTCAAAATGAAAAAACGAGCACGATGCCTCGTTTAGAAATCGGGAGGAGAGAGGGTATGAAATTATATCCACTTCCTTTAAAACCCGAAAAAGTCTGGATTATAGGTTAGAAATGGGCCACAGGACTTGTTGGTGGTGTCAAAACGAAAAAAGGAGCACGAAGCCTCGTTTAGAAATCGGGAGGAGAGAGGGTATGAAATTATATCCACTTCCTTTAAAACCCGAAAAAGTCTGGATTATAGGTTAGAAATGGGCCACAGGACTTGTTGGTGGTGTCAAAACGAAAAAAGGAGCACGAAGCCTCGTTTAGAAATCGGGAGGAGAGAGGGTATGAAATTATATCCACTTCCTTTAAAACCCGAAAAAGTCTCGATTATAGGTTAGAAATGGGCTACGAGACGTGTTGGTTGTGTCAAAACGAAAAAACGAGAGCGAAGCCTCGTTTTGAAATCGGGAGGAGAGAGGGTATGAAATTATATCTACTTCCTTTAAAATCCGAAAAAGTCTCGATTATAGGTTAGAAATGGGCAACGAGACGTGTTGGTGGTGTCAAAACGAAAAAACGAGCGCGAAGCCTCGTTTAGAAATCGGGAGGAGAGTGGGTATGAAAATATATCCACTTCCTTTAAAATCCGAAAAAGTTTCGATTATAGGTTAGAAATGAGCCACGTGACTTGTTGGTGGTGTTAAAACGAAAAAACGAGCACGAAGCCTCGTTTAGAAATCGGGGGAAGAGAGGGTATGAAATTATATCCACTTCCTTTAAAACCCGAAAAAGTCTGGATTATAGGTTAGAAATGGGCCCCACGACTTGTTGGTGGTGTCAAAATGAAAAAACGAGCACGATGCCTCGTTTAGAAATCGGGAGGAGAGATGGTATGAAATTATATCCACTTCCTTTAAAACCCGAAAAAGTCTCGATTATAGGTTAGAAATGAGCCACGGGACTTGTTGTTGGTGTCAAAATGAAAAAACGAGCACGAAACCTCGTTTAGAAATCGAGAGGAGAGAGGGTATGAAATTATATCCACTTCCTTTAAAACCCGAAAAAGTCTGGATTATAGGTTAGAAATGGGCCACAGGACTTGTTGGTGGTGTCAAAACGAAAAAAGGAGCACGAAGCCTCGTTTAGAAATCGGGAGGAGAGAGGGTATAAATTATATCCACTTCCTTTAAAACCCGAAAAAGTCTCGATTATAGGTTAGAAATGGGCCACGAGACGTGTTGGTTGTGTCAAAACGAAAAAACCAGAGCGAAGCCTCGTTTAGAAATCGGGAGGAGAGAGGGTATGAAATTATATCCACTTTCTTTAAAATCCGAAAAAGTCTCGATTATTGGTTAGAAATGGGCCACAGGACTTGTTGGTGGTGTCAAAATGAAAAATTGAGCACGAAGCCTCGTTTAGAAATCGGGTGGAGAGAGGGTATGAAATTATATTCACTTCTTTTAAAACCCGAAAAAGTCTCGATTATAGGTTAGAAAAGGGCCACGAGACGTGTTGGTTGTGTCAAAACGAAAAAACGAGCGCGAAGCCTCGTTTAGAAATCGGGAGGAGAGAGGGTATGAAATTATATCCACTTCATTTAAAACCCGAAAAAGTCTCGATTATAGGTTAGAAATGGGCAACGAGACGTTTTGGTGGTGTCAAAACGAAAAAACGAGCACGAAGCCGCATTTAGAAATCGTGAGGAGAGAGGTTATGAAAATATATCTACTTCCTTTAAAACCCGAAAAAGTCTCGATTATAGGTTAGAAATGGGCGACGAGATGTGTTGGTGGTGTCAAAACGAAAAAATGAGCAAGAAGCCTAGTTTAGAAATCGGGAGGAGAGAGGGTATGAAATTATATCCACTTCCTTTAAAACACGAAAAAATCTAGATTATAGGTTTGAAAAGGGCCACGGGACGTGTTGGTGGTGTCAAAACGAAAAAACGAGCGCGAAGCCTCGTTTAGAAATTGGCAGGAGAGAGGGTATGAAATTATATCCATTTCCTTTAAAACCCGAAAAAGTCTCGATTATAGGTTAGAAATGGGCCACGAGATGTGTTGGTAGTGTCAAAACGAAAAAACGAGCACGAAGCCGCATTTAGAAATCGTGAGGAGAGAGGTTATGAAATTATATCCACTTCTTTAAAACCCGAAAATGTCTCGATTATAGGTTAGAAATGGGCCACGTGATTTGTTGGTGGTGTGAAAATGAAAAAACGGCACGAAGCCTCGTGTAGAAATCGGGAGGATAGAGGGTATGAAATTATATGCACTTCCTTTAAAACACGAAAAAGTCTCGATTATAGGTTAGAAAGGAGCCACGGGACTTGTTGGTGGTGTCAAAATGAAAAAACGAGCACGAAACCTCGTTTAGAAATCTGGAGGAGAGAGGGTATGAAATTATATCTACATCCTTTAAAACCCGAAAAAGTCTCGATTATAGGTTAGAAAAGGGCCACGGGACGTGTTGGTGGTGTCAAAACGAAAAAAAGAGCACGAAGCCGCGTTTAGAAATCGGGAGGAGAGAGGGTATGATATTATATCCACTTCCCTTAAAACCCGAAAAAGTCTGGATTATAGGTTAGAAATGGGCCACGTGACTTGTTGGTGGTGTGAAAACGAAAAAACGGCACGAAGCCTCGTGTAGAAATCGGGAGGATAGAGGGTATGATATTATATCCACTTCCTTTAAAACCCGAAAAAGTCTCGATTATAGGTTAGAAATGAGCTACGGGACTTGTTGGTGGTGTGAAAATGAAAAAACGAGTACGAAACCTCGTTTAGAAATCGGGAGGAGAGAGGGTATGAAATTAGATCCACTTCCTTTAAAACCCGAAAAAGTCTCGATTATAGGTTAGAAAAGGGCCACGAGACGTGTTGGTTGTGTCAAAACGAAAAAATGAGCGCGAAGCCTCGTTTAGAAATCGGGAGGAGAGAGGGTATGAAATTATATCCACTTCCTTTAAAACCCGAAAATGTCTCGATTATAGGTTAGAAATGGGCAACGAGACGTGTTGGTGGTGTCAAAACGAAAAAACGAGCATGAAGCCGAATTTAGAATTCGTGAGGAGAGAGGTTATGAAATTATATCCACTTCCTTTAAAACCCGAAAATGTCTCGATTATAGGTTAGAAATGGGCCACGTGACTTGTTGGTGGTGTTAAAACGAAAAAACGAGCACGAAGCCTCGTTTAGAAATCGGGGGAAGAGAGGGTATGAAATTATATCCACTTCCTTTAAAACCCGAAAAAGTCTGGATTATAGGTTAGAAATGGGCCCCACGACTTGTTGGTGGTGTCAAAATGAAAAAACGAGCACGATGCCTCGTTTAGAAATCGGGAGGAGAGAGGGTATGAAATTATATCCACTTCCTTTAAAACCCGAAAAAGTCTCGATTATAGGTTAGAAATGAGCCACGGGACTTGTTGTTGGTGTCAAAATGAAAAAACGAGCACGAAACCTCGTTTAGAAATCGGGAGGAGAGAGGGTATGAAATTATATCCACTTCCTTTAAAACCCGAAAAAGTCTGGATTATAGGTTAGAAATGGGCCACAGGACTTGTTGGTGGTGTCAAAACGAAAAAAGGAGCACGAAGCCTCGTTTAGAAATCGGGAGGAGAGAGGGTATGAAATTATATCCACTTCCTTTAAAACCCGAAAAAGTCTCGATTATAGGTTAGAAATGGGCCACGAGACGTGTTGGTTGTGTCAAAACGAAAAAACGAGAGCGAAGCCTCGTTTTGAAATCGGGAGGAGAGAGGGTATGAAATTATATCTACTTCCTTTAAAATCCGAAAAAGTCTCGATTATAGGTTAGAAATGGGCAACGAGACGTGTTGGTGGTGTCAAAACGAAAAAACGAGCGCGAAGCCTCGTTTAGAAATCGGGAGGAGAGTGGGTATGAAAATATATCCACTTTCTTTAAAATCCGAAAAAGTCTCGATTATAGGTTAGAAATGGGCCACGTGACTTGTTGGTGGTGTGAAAACGAAAAAACGGCACGAAGCCTCGTGTAGAAATCGGGAGGATAGAGGGTATGATATTATATCCACTTCCTTTAAAACCCGAAAACGTCTCGATTATAGGTTAGAAATGAGCTACGGGACTTGTTGGTGGTGTGAAAATGAAAAAACGAGTACGAAACCTCGTTTAGAAATCGGGAGGAGAGAGGGTATGAAATTAGATCCACTTCCTTTAAAACCCGAAAAAGTCTCGATTATAGGTTAGAAAAGGGCCACGAGACGTGTTGGTTGTGTCAAAACGAAAAAACGAGCGCGAAGCCTCGTTTAGAAATCGGGAGGAGAGAGGGTATGAAATTATATCCACTTCCTTTAAAACCCGAAAATGTCTCGATTATAGGTTAGAAATGGGCAACGAGACGTGTTGGTGGTGTCAAAACGAAAAAACGAGCATGAAGCCGAATTTAGAATTCGTGAGGAGAGAGGTTATGAAATTATATCCACTTCCTTTAAAACCCGAAAATGTCTCGATTATAGGTTAGAAATGGGCCACGTGACTTGTTGGTGGTGTTAAAACGAAAAAACGAGCACGAAGCCTCGTTTAGAAATCGGGAGAAGAGAGGGTATGAAATTATATCCACTTCCTTTAAAACCCGAAAAAGTCTGGATTATAGGTTAGAAATGGGCCCCACGACTTGTTGGTGGTGTCAAAATGAAAAAACGAGCACGATGCCTCGTTTAGAAATCGGGAGGATAGAGGGTATGATATTATATCCACTTCCTTTAAAACCCGAAAAAGTCTCGATTATAGGTTAGAAATGAGCTACGGGACTTGTTGGTGGTGTGAAAATGAAAAAACGAGTACGAAACCTCGTTTAGAAATCGGGAGGAGAGAGGGTATGAAATTAGATCCACTTCCTTTAAAACCCGAAAAAGTCTCGATTATAGGTTAGAAAAGGGCCACGAGACGTGTTGGTTGTGTCAAAACGAAAAAACGAGCGCGAAGCCTCGTTTAGAAATCGGGAGGAGAGAGGGTATGAAATTATATCCACTTCCTTTAAAACCCGAAAATGTCTCGATTATAGGTTAGAAATGGGCAACGAGACGTGTTGGTGGTGTCAAAACGAAAAAACGAGCATGAAGCCGAATTTAGAATTCGTGAGGAGAGAGGTTATGAAATTATATCCACTTCCTTTAAAACCCGAAAATGTCTCGATTATAGGTTAGAAATGGGCCACGTGACTTGTTGGTGGTGTTAAAACGAAAAAACGAGCACGAAGCCTCGTTTAGAAATCGGGAGAAGAGAGGGTATGAAATTATATACACTTCCTTTAAAACCCGAAAAAGTCTGGATTATAGGTTAGAAATGGGCCCCACGACTTGTTGGTGGTGTCAAAATGAAAAAACGAGCACGATGCCTCGTTTAGAAATCGGGAGGAGAGAGGGTATGAAATTATATCCACTTCCTTTAAAACCCGAAAAAGTCTCGATTATAGGTTAGAAATGAGCCACGGGACTTGTTGTTGGTGTCAAAATGAAAAAACGAGCACGAAACCTCGTTTAGAAATCGGGAGGAGAGAGGGTATGAAATTATATCCACTTCCTTTAAAACCCGAAAAAGTCTGGATTATAGGTTAGAAATGGGCCACAGGACTTGTTGGTGGTGTCAAAACGAAAAAAGGAGCACGAAGCCTCGTTTAGAAATCGGGAGGAGAGAGGGTATGAAATTATATCCACTTCCTTTAAAACCCGAAAAAGTCTCGATTATAGGTTAGAAATGGGCCACGAGACGTGTTGGTTGTGTCAAAACGAAAAAACGAGAGCGAAGCCTCGTTTTGAAATCGGGAGGAGAGAGGGTATGAAATTATATATACTTCCTTTAAAATCCGAAAAAGTCTCGATTATAGGTTAGAAATGGGCAACGAGACGTGTTGGTGGTGTCAAAACGAAAAAACGAGCACGAAGCCGCATTTAGAAATCGTGAGGAGAGAGGTTATTAAATTATATCCACTTCCTCTAAATCCCGAAAAAGTCTCGATTATAGGTTAGAAATGGGCCACGAGATGTGTTGGTTGTGTCAAAACGAAAAAACGAGCGCGAAGCCTCGTTTAGAAATCGGGAGGAGAGAGGGTATGAAATTATATTCACTTCCTTGAAAATTCGAAAAAGTCTCGATTATAGGTTAGAAATAGGCCACGAGACGTGTTGGTGGTGTCAAAACGAAAAAAAGAGAATGAAGCCGCGTTTAGAAATCGGGAGGAGAGAGGGTATGAAATTATATCCACTTCCTTGAAAACCCGAAAAAGTCTCGATTATAGGTTAGAAATGAGCCACGGGACTTGTTGTTGGTGTCAAAATGAAAAAACGAGCACGAAACCTCTTTTAGAAATCGGGAGGATAGAGAGTATGAAATTATATCCACTTCCTTTAAAACCCGAAAAAGTCTGGATTATAGGTTAGAAATGGGCCACAGGACTTGTTGGTGGTGTCAAAACGAAAAAAGGAGCACGAAGCCTCGTTTAGAAATCGGGAGGAGAGAGGGTATGAAATTATATCCACTTCCTATAAAACCCGAAAAAGTCTCGATTATAGGTTAGAAATGGGCCACGAGACGTGTTGGTTGTGTCAAAACGAAAAAACGAGAGCGAAGCCTCGTTTTGAAATCGGGAGGAGAGAGGGTATGAAATTATATCCACTTCCTTTAAAACCCGAAAAAGTCTCGATTATAGGTTAGAAATGGGCAACGAGACGTGTTGGTGGTGTCAAAACGAAAAAACGAGCACGAAGCCGCATTTAGAAATCGTGAGGAGAGAGGTTATGAAATTATATCCACTTCCTTTAAAACCCGAAAAAGTCTCGATTATAGGTTAGAAATGGGCCACGAGATGTGTTGGTGGTGTCAAAACGAAAAAATGAGCACGAAGCCTAGTTTAGAAATCGGGAGGAGAGAGGGTATGAAATTATATCCACTTCCTTTAAAACCCGAAAAAATCTAGATTATAGGTATGAAAAGGGCCACGGGACGTGTTGGTGGTGTCAAAACGGAAAAACGAGCGCGAAGCCTCGTTTAAAAATCGGGAGGAGAGAGGGTATGAAATTATATCCACTTCCTTTAAAACCCGAAAAAGTCTCGATTATAGGTTAGAAATGGGCCACGAGACGTGTTGGTTGTGTCAAAACGAAAAAACGAGCGCGAAGCCTCGTTTAGAAATCGGGAGGAGAGTGGGTATGAAAATATATCCACTTCCTTTAAAATCCGAAAAAGTCTCGATTATAGGTTAGAAATGGGCAACGAGACGTGTTGGTGGTGTCAAAACGAAAAAACGAGCACGAAGCCGCATTTAGAAATCGTGAGGAGAGAGGTTATGAAATTATATCCACTTCCTTTAAAACCCGAAAAGTCTCGATTATAGGTTAGAAATGGGCCACGAGATGTGTTGGTGGTGTCAAAACGAAAAAATGAGCACGAAGCCTAGTTTAGAAATCGGGAGGAGAGAGGGTATGAAATTATATCCACTTCCTTTAAAACCCGAAAAAATCTAGATTATAGGTTTGAAAAGGGCCACGGGACGTGTTGGTGGTGTCAAAACGAAAAAACGAGCGCGAAGCCTCGTTTAGAAATCGGGAGGAGAGAGGGTATGAAATTATATCCACTTCCTTTAAAACCCGAAAAAGTCTCGATTATAGGTTAGAAATGGGCCACGAGACGTGTTGGTTGTGTCAAAACGAAAAAACGAGAGCGAAGCCTCGTTTTGAAATCGGGAGGATAGAGGGTATGTAATTATATCTACTTCCTTTAAAATCCGAAAAAGTCTCGATTATAGGTTAGAAATGGGCAACGAGACGTGTTGGTGGTGTCAAAACGAAAAAACGTGCACGAAGCTGCATTTAGAAATCGTGAGGAGAGAGGTTATTAAATTATATCCACTTCCTCTAAATCCCGAAAAAGTCTCGATTATAGGTTAGAAATGGGCCACGAGATGTGTTGGTTGTGTCAAAACGAAAAAACGAGCGCGAAGCCTCGTTTAGAAATCGGGAGGAGAGAGGGTATGAAATTATATTCACTTCCTTGAAAATTCGAAAAAGTCTCGATTATAGGTTAGAAATAGGCCACGAGACGTGTTGGTGGTGTCAAAACGAAAAAAAGAGCATGAAGCCGCGTTTAGAAATCGGGAGGAGAGAGGGTATGAAATTATATCCACTTCCTTGAAAACCCGAAAAAGTCTCGATTATAGGTTAGAAATGAGCCACGGGACTTGTTGTTGGTGTCAAAATGAAAAAACGAGCACGAAACCTCTTTTAGAAATCGGGAGGAGAGAGAGTATGAAATTATATCCACTTCCTTTAAAACCCGAAAAAGTCTGGATTATAGGTTAGAAATGGGCCACAGGACTTGTTGGTGGTGTCAAAACGAAAAAAGGAGCACGAAGCCTCGTTTAGAAATCGGGAGGAGAGAGGGTATGAAATTATATCCACTTCCTATAAAACCCGAAAAAGTCTCGATTATAGGTTAGAAATGGGCCACGAGACGTGTTGGTTGTGTCAAAACGAAAAAACGAGAGCGAAGCCTCGTTTTGAAATCGGGAGGAGAGAGGGTATGAAATTATATCCACTTCCTTTAAAACCCGAAAAAGTCTCGATTATAGGTTAGAAATGGGCAACGAGACGTGTTGGTGGTGTCAAAACGAAAAAACGAGCACGAAGCCGCAATCAGAAATCGTGAGGAGAGAGGTTATGAAATTATATCCACTTCCTTTAAAACCCGAAAAAGTCTCGATTATAGGTTAGAAATGGGCCACGAGATGTGTTGGTGGTGTCAAAACGAAAAAATGAGCACGAAGCCTAGTTTAGAAATCGGGAGGAGAGAGGGTATGAAATTATATCCACTTCCTTTAAAACCCGAAAAAATCTAGATTATAGGTTTGAAAAGGGCCACGGGACGTGTTGGTGGTGTCAAAACGGAAAAACGAGTGCGAAGCCTCGTTTAAAAATCGGGAGGAGAGAGGGTATGAAATTATATCCACTTCCTTTAAAACCCGAAAAAGTCTCGATTATAGGTTAGAAATGGGCCACGAGACGTGTTGGTTGTGTCAAAACGAAAAAACGAGCGCGAAGCCTCGTTTAGAAATCGGGAGGAGAGTGGGTATGAAAATATATCCACTTCCTTTAAAATCCGAAAAAGTCTCGATTATAGGTTAGAAATGGGCAACGAGACGTGTTGGTGGTGTCAAAACGAAAAAACGAGCACGAAGCCGCATTTAGAAATCGTGAGGAGAGAGGTTATGAAATTATATCCACTTCCTTTAAAACCCGAAAAAGTCTCGATTATAGGTTAGAAATGGGCCACGAGATGTGTTGGTGGTGTCAAAACGAAAAAATGAGCACGAAGCCTAGTTTAGAAATCGGGAGGAGAGAGGGTATGAAATTATATCCACTTCCTTTAAAACCCGAAAAAATCTAGATTATAGGTTTGAAAAGGGCCACGGGACGTGTTGGTGGTGTCAAAACGAAAAAACGAGCGCGAAGCCTCGTTTAGAAATCGGGAGGAGAGAGGGTATGAAATTATATCCACTTCCTTTAAAACCCGAAAAAGTCTCGATTATAGGTTAGAAATGGGCCACGAGACGTGTTGGTTGTGTCAAAACGAAAAAACGAGCGCGAAGCCTCGTTTAGAAATCGGGAGGAGAGTGGGTATGAAAATATATCTACTTCCTTTAAAATCCGAAAAAGTCTCTATTATAGGTTAGAAATGGGCAACGAGACGTGTTGGTGGTGTCAAAACGAAAAAACGAGCACGAAGCCGCATTTAGAAATCGTGAGGAGAGAGGTTATGAAATTATATCCACTTCCTTTAAAACCCGAAAAAGTCTCGATTATAGGTTAGAAATGGGCCACGAGATGTGTTGGTGGTGTCAAAACGAAAAAATGAGCACGAAGCCTAGTTTAGAAATCGGGAGGAGAGAGGGTATGAAATTATATCCACTTCCTTTAAAACCCGAAAAAATCTAGATTATAGGTTTGAAAAGGGCCACGGGACGTGTTGGTGGTGTCAAAACGGAAAAACGAGCGCGAAGCCTCGTTTAGAAATCGGGAGGAGAGAGGGTATGAAATTATATCCACTTCCTTTAAAACCCGAAAAAGTCTCGATTATAGGTTAGAAATGGGCAACGAGACGTGTTGGTGGTGTCAAAACGAAAAAACGAGCACGAAGCCGCATTTAGAAATCGTGAGGAGAGAGGTTATGAAATTATATCCACTTCCTTTAAAACCCGAAAAAGTCTCGATTATAGGTTAGAAATGGGCCACGAGAAGTGTTGGTGGTGTCAAAACGAAAAAATGAGCACGAAGCCTAGTTTAGAAATCGGGAGGAGAGAGGGTATGAAATTATATCCACTTCCTTTAAAACCCGAAAAAATCTAGATTATAGGTTTGAAAAGGGCCACGGGACGTGTTGGTGGTGTCAAAACGAAAAAACGAGCGCGAAGCCTCGTTTAGAAATCGGGAGGAGAGAGGGTATGAAATTATATCCACTTCCTTTAAAACCCGAAAAAGTCTCGATTATAGGTTAGAAATGGGCCACGAGACGTGTTGGTTGTGTCAAAACGAAAAAACGAGCGCGAAGCCTCGTTTAGAAATCGGGAGGAGAGTGGGTATGAAAATATATCTACTTCCTTTAAAATCCGAAAAAGTCTCGATTATAGGTTAGAAATGGGCAACGAGACGTGTTGGTGGTGTCAAAACGAAAAAACGAGCACGAAGCCGCATTTAGAAATCGTGAGGAGAGAGGTTATGAAATTATATCCACTTCCTTTAAAACCCGAAAAAGTCTCGATTATAGGTTAGAAATGGGCCACGAGATGTGTTGGTGGTGTCAAAACGAAAAAATGAGCACGAAGCCTAGTTTAGAAATCGGGAGGAGAGAGGGTATGAAATTATATCCACTTCCTTTAAAACCCGAAAAAATCTAGATTATAGGTTTGAAAAGGGCCACGGGACGTGTTGGTGGTGTCAAAACGGAAAAACGAGCGCGAAGCCTCGTTTAAAAATCGGGAGGAGAGAGGGTATGAAATTATATCCACTTCCTTTAAAACCCGAAAAAGTCTCGATTATAGGTTAGAAATGGGCCACGAGACGTGTTGGTTGTGTCAAAACGAAAAAACGAGCGCGAAGCCTCGTTTAGAAATCGGGAGGAGAGTGGGTATGAAAATATATCCACTTCCTTTAAAATCCGAAAAAGTCTCGATTATAGGTTAGAAATGGGCAACGAGACGTGTTGGTGGTGTCAAAACGAAAAAACGAGCACGAAGCCGCATTTAGAAATCGTGAGGAGAGAGGTTATGAAATTATATCCACTTCCTTTAAAACCCGAAAAAGTCTCGATTATAGGTTAGAAATGGGCCACGAGATGTGTTGGTGGTGTCAAAACGAAAAAATGAGCACGAAGCCTAGTTTAGAAATCGGGAGGAGAGAGGGTATGAAATTATATCCACTTCCTTTAAAACCCGAAAAAATCTAGATTATAGGTTTGAAAAGGGCCACGGGACGTGTTGGTGGTGTCAAAACGAAAAAACGAGCGCGAAGCCTCGTTTAGAAATCGGGAGGAGAGAGGGTATGAAATTATATCCACTTCCTTTAAAACCCGAAAAAGTCTCGATTATAGGTTAGAAATGGGCCACGAGACGTGTTGGTTGTGTCAAAACGAAAAAACGAGCGCGAAGCCTCGTTTAGAAATCGGGAGGAGAGTGGGTATGAAAATATATCTACTTCCTTTAAAATCCGAAAAAGTCTCGATTATAGGTTAGAAATGGGCAACGAGACGTGTTGGTGGTGTCAAAACGAAAAAACGAGCACGAAGCCGCATTTAGAAATCGTGAGGAGAGAGGTTATGAAATTATATCCACTTCCTCTAAATCCCGAAAAAGTCTCGATTATAGGTTAGAAATGGGCCACGAGATGTGTTGGTTGTGTCAAAACGAAAAAACGAGCGCGAAGCCTCGTTTAGAAATCGGGAGGAGAGAGGGTATGAAATTATATTCACATCCTTGAAAATTCGAAAAAGTCTCGATTATAGATTAGAAATAGGCCACGAGACGTGTTGGTGGTGTCAAAACGAAAAAAAGATCATGAAGCCGCGTTTAGAAATCGGGAGGAGAGAGGGTATGAAATTATATCCACTTCCTTGAAAACCCGAAAAAGTCTCGATTATAGGTTAGAAATGAGCCACGGGACTTGTTGTTGGTGTCAAAATGAAAAAACGAGCACGAAACCTCGTTTAGAAATCGGGAGGAGAGAGGGTATGAAATTATATCCACTTCCTTTAAAACCCGAAAAAGTCTGGATTATAGGTTAGAAATGGGCCACAGGACTTGTTGGTGGTGTCAAAACGAAAAAAGGAGCACGAAGCCTCGTTTAGAAATCGGGAGGAGAGAGGGTATGAAATTATATCCACTTCCTTTAAAACCCGAAAAAGTCTCGATTATAGGTTAGAAATGGGCCACGAGACGTGTTGGTTGTGTCAAAACGAAAAAACGAGCGCGAAGCCTCGTTTAGAAATCGGGAGGAGAGTGGGTATGAAAATATATCTACTTCCTTTAAAATCCGAAAAAGTCTCGATTATAGGTTAGAAATGGGCAACGAGACGTGTTGGTGGTGTCAAAACGAAAAAACGAGCACGAAGCCGCATTTAGAAATCGTGAGGAGAGAGGTTATGAAATTATATCCACTTCCTCTAAATCCCGAAAAAGTCTCGATTATAGGTTAGAAATGGGCCACGAGATGTGTTGGTTGTGTCAAAACGAAAAAACGAGCGCGAAGCCTCGTTTAGAAATCGGGAGGAGAGAGGGTATGAAATTATATTCACTTCCTTGAAAAATCGAAAAAGTCTCGATTATAGGTTAGAAATAGGCCACGAGACGTGTTGGTGGTGTCAAAACGAAAAAAAGAGTATGAAGCCGCGTTTAGAAATCGGGAGGAGAGAGGGTATGAAATTATATCCACTTCCTTGAAAACCCGAAAAAGTCTCGATTATAGGTTAGAAATGAGCCACGGGACTTGTTGTTGGTGTCAAAATGAAAAAACGAGCACGAAACCTCGTTTAGAAATCGGGAGGAGAGAGGGTATGAAATTATATCCACTTCCTTTAAAACCCGAAAAAGTCCGGATTATAGGTTAGAAATGGGCCACAGGACTTGTTGGTGGTGTCAAAACGAAAAAATGAGCACCAAGCCTCGTTTAGAAATCGGGAGGAGAGAGGGTATGAAATTATATCCACTTCCTTTAAAACCCGAAAATGTCTCGATTATAGGTTTGAAAAGGGCCACGGGACGTGTTGGTGGTGTCAAAACGAAAAAACGAGCGCGAAGCCTCGTTTAGAAATCGGGAGGAGAGAGGGTATGAAATTATATGCACTTCCTTTAAAACCCGAAAAAGTCTGGATTATATCCACTTCCCTTAAAACCCGAAAAAGTCTCGATTATAGGTTAGAAATGGGCCACAGGACTTGTTGGTGGTGTCAAAACGAAAAAAGGAGCACGAAGCCTCGTTTAGAAATCGGGAGGAGAGAGGGTATGAAATTATATCCACTTCCTTTAAAACCCGAAAAAGTCTCGATTATAGGTTAGAAATGGGCCACGAGACGTGTTGGTTGTGTCAAAATGAAAAAACGAGAGCGAAGCCTCGTTTTGAAATCGGGAGGAGAGAGGGTATGAAATTATATCCACTTCCTTTAAAACCCGAAAAAGTCTCGATTATAGGTTAGAAATGGGCAACGAGACGTGTTGGTGGTGTCAAAACGAAAAAACGAGCACGAAGCCGCATTTAGAAATCGTGAGGAGAGAGGTTATGAAATTATATCCACTTCCTTTAAAACCCGAAAAAGTCTCGATTATAGGTTAGAAGTGGGCCACGAGATGTGTTGGTGGTGTTAAAAGGAAAAAATGAGCACGAAGCCTAGTTTAGAAATCGGGAGGAGAGAGGGTATGAAATTATATCCACTTCCTTTAAAACCCGAAAAAATCTAGATTATAGGTTTGAAAAGGGCCACGGGACGTGTTGGTGGTGTCAAAACGGAAAAACGAGCGCGAAGCCTCGTTTAAAAATCGGGAGGAGAGAGGGTATGAAATTATATCCACTTCCTTTAAAACCCGAAAAAGTCTCGATTATAGGTTAGAAATGGGCCACGAGACGTGTTGGTGGTGTCAAAACGAAAAAAAGAGCATGAAGCCGCGTTTAGAAATCGGGAGGAGAGAGGGTATGAAATTATATCCACTTTCTTTAGAACCCGAAAAAGTCTCGATTATAGGTTAGAAATGAGCCACGGGACTTGTTGGTGGTGTCAAAATGAAAAAACGAGCACGAAACCTCGTTTAAAAATCGAGAGGAGAGAGGGTATGAAATTATATCAACTTCCTTTAAAACCCGAAAAAGTCTGGATTATAGGTTAGAAATGGGCCACAGGACTTGTTGGTGGTGTCAAAATGAAAAAATGAGCACCAAGCCTCGTTTAGAAATCGGGAGGAGAGAGGGTATGAAATTATATCCACTTCCTTTAAAACCCGAAAATGTCTCGATTATAGGTTTGAAAAGGGCCACGGGACGTGTTGGTGGTGTCAAAACGAAAAAACGAGCGCGAAGCCTCGTTTAGAAATCGGGAGGAGAGAGGGTATGAAATTATATGCACTTCCTTTAAAACCCGAAAAAGTCTGGATTATATCCACTTCCCTTAAAACCCGAAAAAGTCTGGATTATAGGTTAGAAATGGGCCACGGGACTTGTTGGTGGTGTCAAATCGAAAAAACGAGCACGATGCCTCGTTTAGAAATCGGGAGGAGAGTGGGTATGAAATAATATCCACTTCCTTTAAAACCCGAAAATGTCTCGATTATAGGTTTTAAATAGGCCACGGGACTTGTTGGTGGTGTCAAAACAAAAAAACGAGCACGAAGCCTAGTTTAGAAATCAGGAGGAGAGAGGGTATGAAATAATATCCATTTCCTTTAAAACCCGAAAAAGTCTCGATTATAGGTTAGAAATAAGCCACGGGACTTGTTGGTGGTGTCAAAATGAAAAAACGAGCACGAAGCCTCGTTTAGAAATCGGGAGGAGAGAGGGTATAAAATTATATCCACTTCCTTTAAAACCCGAAAAAGTCTCGATTATAGGTTAGAAATGGGCCACGAGACTTGTTCTTGGTGTCAAAACGAAAAAATGAGCACGAAGCCTCGTTTAGAAAAAAGGACGAGAGAGGGTATGAAATTATATCCACTTTCTTTAAAACCCGAAAAAGTCTCGATTATTGGTTAGAAATGGGCCACAGGACTTGTTGGTGGTGTCAAAATGAAAAAATGAGCACGAAGCCTCGTTTAGAAATCGAGTGGAGAGAGGGTATGAAATTATATTCACTTCCTTTCAAACCCGAAAAAGTCTCGATTATAGGTTAGAAAAAGGCCACGAGACGTGTTGGTTGTGTCAAAACGAAAAAACGAGCGCGAAGCCTCGTTTAGAAATCGGGAGGAGAGAGGGTATGAAATTATATCCACTTCCTTTAAAATCCGAAAAAGTCTCGATTATAGGTTAGAAATGGGCAACGAGACGTGTTGGTGGTGTCAAAACGAAAAAATGAGCACGAAGACGCATTTAGAAATCGTGAGGAGAGAGGTTATGAAATTATATCAACTTCCTTTAAAACCCGAAAAAGTCTCGATTATAGGTTAGAAATGGGCCACGAGACGTGTTGGTGGTGTCAAAACGAAAAAACGAGCACGAAGCCTCGTTTAGAAATCGGGAGGAGAGAGGGTATGAAATTATATCTACTTCCTTTAAAACCCGAAAAAGTCTAATTTATAGGTTTGAAAAGGGCCACGGGACGTGTTGGTGGTGTTAAAACGAAAAAACGGCACGAAGCCTCGTGTAGAAATCGGGAGGATAGAGGGTATGATATTATATGCACTTCCTTTAAAACCCGAAAAAGTCTCGATTATAGGTTAGAAATGAGCCACGGGACTTGTTGGTGGTGTGAAAATGAAAAAACGAGCACGAAACCTCGTTTAGAAATCGGGAGGAGAGAGGGTATGAAATTATATCCACTTCCTTTAAAACCCGAAAAAGTCTCGATTATAGGTTAGAAAAGGGCCACGAGACGTGTTGGTTGTGTCAAAACGAAAAAACGAGCGCGAAGCCTCGTTTAGAAATCGGGAGGAGAGAGGGTATGAAATTATATCCACTTCCTTTAAAACCCGAAAAAGTCTCGATTATAGGTTAGAATTGGGCAACGAGACGTGTTGGTGGTGTCAAAACGAAAAAACGAGCATGAAGCCGAATTTAGAAATCGTGAGGAGAGAGGTTATAAATTATATCCACTTCCTTTAAAACCCGAAAATGTCTCGATTATAGGTTAGAAATGGGCCACGTGACTTGTTGGTGGTGTCAAAACGAAAAAACGAGCATGAAGCCTCGTTTAAAAATCGGGAGAAGAGAGGGTATGAAATTATATCCACTTCCTTTAAAACCCGAAAAAGTCTGGATTATAGGTTAGAAATGGGCCCCACGACTTGTTGGTGGTGTCAAAATGAAAAAACGAGCACGATGCCTTGTTTAGAAATCGGGAGGAGAGAGGGTATGAAATTATATCCACTTCCATTAAAACCCGAAAAAGTCTCAATTATAGGTTAGAAATGGGCCCCACGACTTGTTGGTGGTGTCAAAACGAAAAAACGAGCACGATGCCTTATTTAGAAATCGGGAGGAGAGAGGGTATGAAATTATATCCACTTCCTTTAAAACCAGAAAAAGTATCGATTATTGGTTGGAAATGGGCAACGAGACGTGTTGGTGGTGTCAAAACGAAAAAACGAGCACGAAGCCGCATTTAGAAATCGTGAGGAGAGAGGTTATGAAATTATATCCACTTCCATTAAAACCCGAAAAAGTGTCGATTATAGCTTAGAAATGGGCCACGAGATGTGTTGGTGGTGTCAAAACGAAAAAATGAGCACGAAGCCTAGTTTAGAAATCGGGAGGAGAGAGGGTATGAAATTATATCCACTTCCTTTAAAACCCGAAAAAATCTAGATTATAGGTTTGAAAAGGGCCACGGGACGTGTTGGTGGTGTCAAAACGAAAAAACGAGCGCGAAGCCTCGTTTAGAAATTGGGAGGAGAGAGGGTATGAAATTATATCCACTTCCTTTAAAACCCGAAAAAGTCTCGATTATAGGTTAGAAATGGGCCACGAGATGTGTTGGTGGTGTCAAAATGAAAAAACGAGCACGAAGCCGCATTTAGAAATCGTGAGGAGAGAGGTTATGAAATTATATCCACTTCCTTTAAAACCCGAAAATGTCTCGATTATAGGTTAGAAATGGGCCACGTGACTTGTTGGTGGTGTGAAAACGAAAAAACGGCACGAAGCCTCGTGTAGAAATCGGGAGAATAGAGGGTATGAAATTATATGCACTTCCTTTAAAACCCGAAAAAGTCTCGATTATAGGTTAGAAATGAACCACGGGACTTGTTGGTGGTGTCAAAATGAAAAAACGAGCACGAAACCTCGTTTAGAAATCGGGAGGAGAGAGGGTATGAAATTATATGCACTTCCTTTAAAACCCGAAAAAGTCTCGATTATAGGTTAGAAAAGGGCCACGGGACGTGTTGGTGGTGTCAAAACGAAAAAGAGAGCACGAAGCCGCGTTTAGAAATCGGGAGGAGAGAGGGTATTAAATTATATCCACTTCCCTTAAAACCCGAAAAAGTCTGGATTATAGGTTAGAAATGGGCCACGTGACTTGTTGGTGGTGTGAAAACGAAAAAACGAGCACGAAGCCTCGTTAAGAAATCGGGAGGAGAGAGGGTATGAAATTATATGCACTTCCTTTAAAACCCGAAAAAGTCTCGATTATAGGTTAGAAAGGAGCCACGGGACTTGTTGGTGGTGTCAAAATGAAAAAACGAGCACGAAACCTCGTTTAGAAATCGGGAGGAGAGAGGGTATGAAATTATATCCACTTCCTTTAAAACCCGAAAATGCCTCGATTATAGGTTAGAAATAGGCCACGTGACTTGTTGGTGGTGTCAAAACGAAAAAACGAGCACGAAGCCTCGTTTAGAAATCGGGAGGAGAGAGGGTATGAAATTATATCCACTTCCTTTAAAACCCGAAAAAGTCTCGATTATAGGTTAGAAATGGGCCACGAGACGTGTTGGTTGTGTCAAAACGAAAACATGAGCGCGAAGCCTCGTTTAGAAATCGGGAGGAGAGTGGGTATGAAAATATATCTACTTCCTTTAAAATCCGAAAAAGTCTCGATTATAGGTTATAAATGGGCAACGAGACGTGTTGGTGGTGTCAAAACGAAAAAACGAGCACGAAGCCGCATTTAGAAATCGTGAGGAGAGAGGTTATGAAATTATATCCACTTCCTCTAAATCCCGAAAAAGTCTCGATTATAGGTTAGAAATGGGCCACGAGATGTGTTGGTTGTGTCAAAACGAAAAAACGAGCGCGAAGCCTCGTTTAGAAATCGGGAGGAGAGAGGGTATGAAATTATATTCACTTCCTTGAAAATTCGAAAAAGTCTCGATTATAGGTTAGAAATAGGCCACGAGACGTGTTGGTGGTGTCAAAACGAAAAAAAGAGCATGAAGCCGCGTTTAGAAATCGGGAGGAGAGAGGGTATGAAATTATATCCACTTCCTTGAAAACCCGAAAAAGTCTCGATTATAGGTTAGAAATGAGCCACGGGACTTGTTGTTGGTGTCAAAATGAAAAAACGAGCACGAAACCTCGTTTAGAAATCGGGAGGAGAGAGGGTATGAAATTATATCCACTTCCTTTAAAACCCGAAAAAGTCTGGATTATAGGTTAGAAATGGGCCACCGGACTTGTTGGTGGTGTCAAAACGAAAAAAGGAGCACGAAGCCTCGTTTAGAAATCGTGAGGAGAGAGGGTATGAAATTATATCCACTTCTTTTAAAACCCGAAAAAGTCTCGATTATAGGTTAGAAATGGGCCACGAGACGTGTTGGTTGTGTCAAAATGAAAAAACGAGAGCGAAGCCTCGTTTTGAAATCGGGAGGAGAGAGGGTATGAAATTATATCCACTTCCTTTAAAACCCGAAAAAGTCTCGATTATAGGTTAGAAATGGGCAACGAGACGTGTTGGTGGTGTCAAAACGAAAAAACGAGCACGAAGCCGCATTTAGAAATCGTGAGGAGAGAGGTTATGAAATTATATCCACTTCCTTTAAAACCCGAAAAAGTCTCGATTATAGGTTAGAAATGGGCCACGAGATGTGTTGGTGGTGTCAAAACGAAAAAATGAGCACGAAGCCTAGTTTAGAAATCGGGAGGAGAGAGGGTATGAAATTATATCCACTTCCTTTAAAACCCGAAAAAATCTAGATTATAGGTTTGAAAAGGGCCACGGGACGTGTTGGTGGTGTCAAAACGGAAAAACGAGCGCGAAGCCTCGTTTAAAAATTGGGAGGAGAGAGGGTCTGAAATTATATCCACTTCCTTTAAAACCCGAAAAAGTCTCGATTATAGGTTAGAAATGGGCCACGAGACGTGTTGGTTGTGTCAAAACGAAAAAATGAGCGCGAAGCCTCGTTTAGAAATCGGGAGGAGAGTGGGTATGAAAATATATCCACTTCCTTTAAAATCCGAAAAAGTCTCGATTATAGGTTAGAAATGGGCAACGAGACGTGTTGGTGGTGTCAAAACGAAAAAACGAGCACGAAGCCGCATTTAGAAATCGTGAGGAGAGAGGTTATGAAATTATATCCACTTCCTTTAAAACCCGAAAAAGTCTCGATTATAGGTTAGAAATGGGCCTAGAGATGTGTTGGTGGTGTCAAAACGAAAAAACTAGCACGAAGCCGCATTTAAAAATCGTGAGGAGAGAGGTTATGAAATTATATCCACTTCCTTTAAAACCCGAAAATGTCTCGATTATAGGTTTGAAAAGGGCCACGGGACGTGTTGGTGCTGTCAAAACGAAAAAACGAGCGCGAAGCCTCGTTTAGAAATCGGGAGGAGAGAGGGTATGAAATTATATGCACTTCCTTTAAAACCCGAAAAAGTCTGGATTATATCCACTTCCCTTAAAACCCGAAAAAGTCTGGATTATAGGTTAGAAATGGGCCACGGGACTTGTTGGTGGTGTCAAATCGAAAAAACGAGCACGATGCCTCGTTTAGAAATCGGGAGGAGAGTGGGTATGAAATAATATCCACTTCCTTTAAAACCCGAAAATGTCTCGATTATAGGTTTTAAATGGGCCACGGGACTTGTTGGTGGTGTCAAAACGAAAAAACGAGCACGAAGCCTAGTTTAGAAATCAGGAGGAGAGAGGGTATGAAATAATATCCACTTCCTTTAAAACCCGAAAAAGTCTCGATTATAGGTTAGAAATAAGCCACGGGACTTGTTGGTGGTGTCAAAATGGAAAAACGAGCACGAAGCCTCGTTTAGAAATCGGGAGGAGAGAGGGTATGAAATTATATCCACTTCCTTTAAAACCCGAAAAAGTCTCGATTATAGGTTAGAAATGGGCCACGAGACTTGTTCTTGGTGTCAAAACGAAAAAATGAGCATGAAGCCTCGTTTAGAAAAAAGGAGGAGAGAGGGTATGAAATTATATCCACTTTCTTTAAAACCCGAAAAAGTCTCGATTATTGGTTAGAAATGGGCCACAGGACTTGTTGGTGGTGTCAAAACGAAAAAACGAGCGCGAAGCCTCGTTTAGAAATCGGGAGGAGAGAGGGTATGAAATTATATCCACTTCCTTTAAAACCCGAAAAAGTCTCGATTATAGGTTAGAATTGGGCAACGAGACGTGTTGGTGGTGTCAAAACGAAAAAACGAGCATGAAGCCGAATTTAGAAATCGTGAGGAGAGAGGTTATGAAATTATATCGACTTCCTTTAAAACCCGAAAATGTCTCGATTATAGGTTAGAAATGGACCACGTGACTTGTTGGTGGTGTCAAAACGAAAAAACGAGCACGAAGCCTCGTTTAGAAATCGGGAGAAGAGAGGGTATGAAATTATATCCACTTCCTTTAAAACCCGAAAAAGTCTGGATTATAGGTTAGAAATGGGCCCCACGACTTGTTGGTGGTGTCAAAACGAAAAAACGAGCACGATGCCTTATTTAGAAATCGGGAGGAGAGAGGGTATGAAATTATATCCACTTCCTTTAAAACCAGAAAAAGTATCGATTATTGGTTGGAAATGGGCAACGAGACGTGTTGGTGGTGTCAAAACGAAAAAACGAGCACGAAGCCGCATTTAGAAATCGTGAGGAGAGAGGTTATGAAATTATATCCACTTCCATTAAAACCCGAAAAAGTGTCGATTATAGGTTAGAAATGGGCCACGAGATGTGTTGGTGGTGTCAAAACGAAAAAATGAGCACGAAGCATAGTTTAGAAATCGGGAGGAGAGAGGGTATGAAATTATATCCACTTCCTTTAAAACCCGAAAAAATCTAGATTATAGGTTTCAAAAGGGCCACGGGACGTGTTGGTGGTGTCAAAACGAAAAAACGAGCGCGAAGCCTCGTTTAGAAATTGGGAGGAGAGAGGGTATGAAATTATATCCACTTCCTTTAAAACCCGAAAAAGTCTCGATTAGGTTAGAAATAAGCCACGAGATGTGTTGGTGGTGTCAAAATGAAAAAACGAGCACGAAGCCGCATTTAGAAATCGTGAGGAGAGAGGTTATGAAATTATATCCACTTCCTTTAAAACCCGAAAATGTCTCGATTATAGGTTAGAAATGGGCCACGTGACTTGTTGGTGGTGTAAAAACGAAAAAACGGCACGAAGCCTCGTGTAGAAATCGGGAGGATAGAGGGTATGAAATTATATGCACTTCCTTTAAAACCCGAAAAAGTCTCGATTATAGGTTAGAAATGAGCCACGGGACTTGTTGGTGGTGTCAAAATGAAAAAACGAGCACGAAACCTCGTTTAGAAATCGGGAGGAGAGAGGGTATGAAATTATATGCACTTCCTTTAAAACCCGAAAAAGTCTCGATTATAGGTTAGAAAAGGGCCACGGGACGTGTTGGTGGTGTCAAAACGAAAAAAAGAGCACGAAGCCGCGTTTAGAAATCGGGAGGAGAGAGGGTATTAAATTATATCCACTTCCCTTAAAACCCGAAAAAGTCTGGATTATAGGTTAGAAATGGGCCACGTGACTTGTTGGTGGTGTGAAAACGAAAAAACGAGCACGAAGCCTCGTTTAGAAATCGGGAGGAGAGAGGGTATGAAATTATATGCTCTTCCTTTAAAACCCGAAAAAGTCTCGATTATAGGTTAGAAAGGAGCCACGGGACTTGTTGGTGGTGTCAAAATGAAAAAACGAGCACGAAACCTCGTTTAGAAATCGGGAGGAGAGAGGGTATGAAATTATATCCACTTCCTTTAAAACCCGAAAAAGTCTCGATTATAGGTTAGAAAAGGGTCACGGGACGTGTTGGTGGTTTCAAAATGAAAAAACGAGCACGAAGCCTCGTTTAGAAATCGGGAGGAGAGAGGGTATGAAATAATATCCACTTCCTTTAAAACCCGAAAATGCCTCGATTATAGGTTAGAAATAGGCCACGTGACTTGTTGGTGGTGTCAAAACGAAAAAACGAGCACGAAGCCTCGTTTAGAAATCGGGAGGAGAGAGGGTATGAAATTATATCCACTTCCTTTAAAACCCGAAAAAGTCTGGATTATAGGTTAGAAATGGGCCACGAGACTTGTTCGTGGTGTCAAAACGAAAAAATGAGCACGAAGCCTCGTTTAGAAATCAGGAGGAGAGAGGGTATGAAATTATATCCACTTCCTTTAAAACCCGAAAAAGTCTGGATTATAGGTTAGAAATGGGCCACGAGACTTGTTCGTGGTGTCAAAACGAAAAAATGAGCACGAAGTCTCGTTTAGAAATCAGGAGGAGAGAGGGTATGAAATTATATCCACTTTCTTTAAAACCCGAAAAAGTCTCGATTATAGGTTAGAAATGGGCCACAGGACTTGTTGGTGGTGTCAAAATGAAAAAATGAGCACGAAGCCTCGTTTAGAAATCGGGTGGAGAGAGGGTATGAAATTATATTCACTTCCTTTAAAACCCGAAAAAGTCTCGATTATAGGTTAGAAAAGGGCCACGAGACTTGTTGGTTGTGTCAAAACGAAAAAACGAGCGCGAAGCCTCGTTTAGAAATCGGGAGGAGAGAGGGTATGAAATTATATCCACTTCCTTTAAAATCCGAAAAAGTCTCGATTATAGGTTAGAAATGGGCAACGAGACGTGTTGGTGGTGTCAAAACGAAAAAACGAGCACGAAACCGCATTTAGAAATCGGGAGGAGAGAGGGTATGAAATTATATCCACTTCCTTTAAAACCCGAAAATGTCTCGATTATAGGTTAGAAATGGGCCACGTGACTTGTTGGTGGTGTCAAAACGAAAAAACGGCACGAAGCCTCGTGTAGAAATCGGGAGGATAGAGGGTATGAAATTATATGCACTTCCTTTAAAACCCGAAAAAGTCTCGATTATAGGTTAGAAATGAGCCACGGGACTTGTTGGTGGTGTCAAAATGAAAAAACGAGCACGAAACCTCGTTTAGAAATCGGGAGGAGAGAGGGTATGAAATTATATGCACTTCCTTTAAAACCCGAAAAAGTCTCGATTATAGGTTAGAAAAGGGCCACGGGACGTGTTGGTGGTGTCAAAACGAAAAAAAGAGCACGAAGCCGCGTTTAGAAATCGGGAGGAGAGAGGGTATTAAATTATATCCACTTCCCTTAAAACCCGAAAAAGTCTTGATTATAGGTTAGAAATGGGCCACGTGACTTGTTGGTGGTGTGAAAACGAAAAAACGAGCACGAAGCCTCGTTTAGAAATCGGGAGGAGAGAGGGTATGAAATTATATGCACTTCCTTTAAAACCCGAAAAAGTCTCGATTATAGGTTAGAAAGGAGCCACGGGACTTGTTGGTGGTGTCAAAATGAAAAAACGAGCACGAAACCTCGTTTAGAAATCGGGAGGAGAGAGGGTATGAAATTATATCCACTTCCTTTAAAACCCGAAAAAGTCTCGATTATAGGTTAGAAAAGGGTCACGGGACGTGTTGGTGGTTTCAAATTGAAAAAACGAGCACGAAGCCTCGTTTAGAAATCGGGAGGAGAGAGGGTATGAAATAATATCCACGTCTTTTAAAACCCGAAAATGCCTCGATTATAGGTTAGAAATAGGCCACGTGACTTGTTGGTGGTGTCAAAACGAAAAAACGAGCACGAAGCCTCGTTTAGAAATCGGGAGGAGAGAGGGTATGAAATTATATCCACTTCCTTTAAAACCCGAAAAAGTCTGGATTATAGGTTAGAAATGGGCCACGAGACTTGTTCGTGGTGTCAAAACGAAAAAATGAGCACGAAGCCTCGTTTAGAAATCAGGAGGAGAGAGGGTATGAAATTATATCAACTTCCTTTAAAACCCGAAAAAGTCTGGATTATAGGTTAGAAATGGGCCACGAGACTTGTTCGTGGTGTCAAAACGAAAAAATGAGCACGAAGCCTCGTTTAGAAATCAGGAGGAGAGAGGGTATGAAATTATATCCACTTTCTTTAAAACCCGAAAAAGTCTCGATTATAGGTTAGAAATGGGCCACAGGACTTGTCGGTGGTGTCAAAATAAAAAAATGAGCACGAAGCCTCGTTTAGAAATCGGGTGGAGAGAGGGTATGAAATTATATTCACTTTCTTTAAAACCCGAAAAAGTCTCGATTATAGGTTAGAAAAGGGCCACGAGACTTGTTGGTTGTGTCAAAACGAAAAAACGAGCGCGAAGCCTCGTTTAGAAATCGGGAGGAGAGAGGGTATGAAATTATATCCACTTCCTTTAAAATCCGAAAAAGTCTCGATTATAGGTTAGAAATGGGCAACGAGACGTGTTGGTGGTGTCAAAACGAAAAAACGAGCACAAAGCCGCATTTAGAAATCGTGAGGAGAGAGGTTATGAAATTATATCCACTTCCTTTAAAACCCGAAAAAGTCTCGATTATAAGTTAGAAAAGGGTCACGGGACGTGTTGGTGGTGTCAAAACGAAAAAACGAGCACAAAGCCGCATTTAGAAATCGTGAGGAGAGAGGTTATGAAATTATATCCACTTCCATTAAAACCCGAAAAAGTGTCGATTATAGGTTAGAAATGGGCCACGAGATGTGTTGGTGGTGTCAAAACGAAAAAATGAGCAAGAAGCCTAGTTTAGAAATCGGGAGGAGAGAGGGTATGAAATTATATCCACTTCCTTTAAAACCCGAAAAAATCTAGATTATAGGTTTGAAAAGGGCCACGGGACGTGTTGGTGGTGTCAAAACGAAAAAACGAGCGCGAAGCCTCGTTTAGAAATTGGGAGGAGAGAGGGTATGAAATTATATCCATTTCCTTTAAAACCCGAAAAAGTCTCGATTATAGGTTAGAAATGGGCCACGAGATGTGTTGGTGGTGTCAAAACGAAAAAACGAGCACGAAGCCGCATTTAGAAATCGTGAGGAGAGAGGTTATGAAATTATATCCACTTCTTTAAAACCCGAAAATGTCTCGATTATAGGTTCGAAATGGGCCACGTGATTTGTTGGTGGTGTGAAAACGAAAAAACGGCACGAAGCCTCGTGTAGAAATCGGGAGGATAGAGGGTATGAAATTATATGCACTTCCTTTAAAACCCGAAAAAGTCTCGATTATAGGTTAGAAAGGAGCCACGGGACTTGTTGGTGGTGTCAAAATGAAAAAACGAGCACGAAACCTCGTTTAGAAATCTGGAGGAGAGAGGGTATGAAATTATATCTACTTCCTTTAAAACCCGAAAAAGTCTCGATTATAGGTTAGAAAAGGGCCACGAGACGTGTTGGTGGTGTCAAAACGAAAAAAAGAGCACGAAGCCGCGTTTAGAAATCGGGAGGAGAGAGGGTATGAAATTATATCCACTTCCCTTAAAACCCGAAAAAGTCTGGATTATAGGTTAGAAATGGGCCACGTGACTTGTTGGTGGTGTGAAAACGAAAAAACGAGCACGAAGCCTCGTTTAGAAATCGGGAGGAGAGAGGGTATGAAATTATATCCACTTCCTTTAAAACCCGAAAAAGTCTCGATTATAGGTTAGAAATGGGCCACGAGACGTGTTGGTTGTGTCAAAACGAAAAAACGAGCGCGAAGCCTCGTTTAGAAATCGGGAGGAGAGAGGGTATGAAATTATATCCACTTCCTTGAAAATCCGAAAAAGTCTCGGTTATAGGTTAGACATGGGCTACGAGACGTGTTGGTTGTGTCAAAACGAAAAAACGAGCGCGAAGCCTCGTTTAGAAATCGGGAGGAGAGAGGCTATGAAATTATATCCACTTCCTTGAAAATCCGAAAAAGTCTCGATTATAGGTTAGAAATGGGCCACGAGACGTGTTGGTGGTGTCAAAACGAAAAAAAGAGCACGAAGCCGCGTTTAGAAATCGGGAGGAGAGAGGGTATGAAATTATATCCACTTCCTTTAAAACCCGAAAAAGTCTCGATTATATGTTAGAAATGAGCCATGGGACTTGTTGGTGGTGTCAAAATGAAAAAACGAGCACGAAACCTCGTTTAGAAATCAGGAGGAGAGAGGGTATGAAATTATATCCACTTTCTTTAAAACCCGAAAAAGTCTCGATTATAGGTTAGAAATGGGCCACAGAACTTGTTGGTGGTGTCAAAATGAAAAATTGAGCACGAAGCCTCGTTTAGAAA
Source organism: Thalia dealbata (assembly GCA_030544415.1). Classification (NCBI taxonomy): domain Eukaryota; kingdom Viridiplantae; phylum Streptophyta; class Magnoliopsida; order Zingiberales; family Marantaceae; genus Thalia; species Thalia dealbata. The sequence continues at coordinate 11,322,391 of CM060458.1, read as the reverse complement.
TCGGGTGGAGCGAGGGTATGAAATTATATTCACTTCCTTTAAAACCCGAAAAAGTCTCGATTATAGGTTAGAAATGGGCCACGAGATGTGTTGGTGGTGTCAAAACGAAAAAACGAGCACGAAGCCTCGTTTAGAAATCGGGAGGAGAGAGGGTATGAAATTATATCCACTTCCTTTAAAACCCGAAAAAGTCTCGATTATAGGTTAGAAATGGGCCACGAGACGTGTTGGTTGTGTCAAAACGAAAAAACGAGCGCGAAGCCTCGTTTAGAAATCGGGAGGAGAGAGGGTATGAAATTATATCCACTTCCTTGAAAATCCGAAAAAGTCTCGGTTATAGGTTAGACATGGGCTACGAGACGTGTTGGTTGTGTCAAAACGAAAAAACGAGCGCGAAGCCTCGTTTAGAAATCGGGAGGAGAGAGGCTATGAAATTATATCCACTTCCTTGAAAATCCGAAAAAGTCTCGATTATAGGTTAGAAATGGGCCACGAGACGTGTTGGTGGTGTCAAAACGAAAAAAAGAGCACGAAGCCGCGTTTAGAAATCGGGAGGAGAGAGGGTATGAAATTATATCCACTTCCTTTAAAACCCGAAAAAGTCTCGATTATATGTTAGAAATGAGCCATGGGACTTGTTGGTGGTGTCAAAATGAAAAAACGAGCACGAAACCTCGTTTAGAAATCGGGAGGAGAGAGGGTATGAAATTATATCCACTTTCTTTAAAACCCGAAAAAGTCTCGATTATAGGTTAGAAAAGGGTCACGGGACGTGTTGGTGGTGTCAAAATGATAAAACGAGCACGAAGCCTCGTTTAGAAATCGGGAGGAGAGAGGGTATGAAATTATATCCACTTCCTTTAAAACCCGAAAAAGTCTCGATTATAGGTTAGAAATTGGCCACTAGATGTGTTGGTGGTGTCAAAACGAAAAAACGAGCACGAAGCCTCGTTTAGAAATCGGGAGGAGAGAGGGTATGAAATTATATCCACTTCCTTTAAAACCCGAAAAAGTCTAGATTATAGGTTTGAAAAGGGCCACGGGACGTGTTGGTGGTGTTAAAACGAAAAAACGGCACGAAGCCTCGTGTAGAAATCGGGAGGATAGAGGGTATGAAATTATATGCACTTCCTTTAAAACCAGAAAAAGTCTCGATTATAGGTTAGAAATGAGCCACGGGACTTGTTGGTGGTGTCAAAATGAAAAAACGAGCACGAAACCTCGTTTCGAAATCGGGAGGAGAGAGGGTATGAAATTATATCCACTTCCTTTAAAACCCGAAAAAGTCTCGATTATAGGTTAGAAATGAGCCATGGGACTTGTTGGTGGTGTCAAAATGAAAAAACGAGCACGAAACCTCGTTCAGAAATCGGGAGGAGAGAGGGTATGAAATTATATCCACTTCCTTTAAAACCCGAAAAAGTCTGGATTATAGGTTAGAAATGAGCCATGGGACTTGTTGGTGGTGTCAAAATGAAAAAACGAGCACGAAACCTCGTTTCGAAATCGGTAGGAGAGAGGGTATGAAATTATATCCACTTCCTTTAAAACCCGAAAAGTCTCGATTATAGGTTAGAAATGAGCCACGGGACTTGTTGGTGGTGTCAAAATGAAAAAACGAGCACGAAACCTCGTTTAGAAATCTGGAGGAGAGAGGGTATGAAATTATATCCACTTCCTTTAAAACCCGAAAATGTCTCGATTATAGGTTAGAAATGGGCCACGTGACTAGTTGGTGGTGTCAAAACGAAAAAACGAGCACGAAGCCTCGTTTAGAAATCGGGAGGAGAGAGGGTATGAAATTATATCCACTTCCATTAAAACCCGAAAAAGTCTGGATTATAGGTTAGAAATGGGCCACGAGACTTGTTCGTGGTGTCAAAACGAAAAAATGAGCACGAAGCCTCGTTTAGAAATCAGGAGGAGAGAGGGTATGAAATTATATCCACTTTCTTTAAAACCCGAAAAAGTCTCGATTATAGGTTAGAAATGGGCCACAGAACTTGTTGGTGGTGTCAAAATGAAAAATTGAGCACGAAGCCTCGTTTAGAAATCGGGTGGAGCGAGGGTATGAAATTATATTCACTTCCTTTAAAACCCGAAAAAGTCTCGATTATAGGTTAGAAATGGGCCACGAGATGTGTTGGTGGTGTCAAAACGAAAAAACGAGCACGAAGCCTCGTTTAGAAATCGGGAGGAGAGAGGGTATGAAATTAGATCCACTTCCTTTAAAACCCGAAAAAGTCTAGATTATAGGTTTGAAAAGGGCCACGGGACGTGTTGGTGGTGTTAAAACGAAAAAACGGCACGAAGCCTCATTTAGAAATCGGGAGGAGAGAGGGTATGAAATTATATCCACTTCCATTAAAACCCGAAAAGTCTGGATTATAGGTTAGAAATGGGCCACGAGACTTGTTCGTGGTGTCAAAACGAAAAAATGAGCACGAAGCCTCGTTTAGAAATCAGGAGGAGAGAGGGTATGAAATTATATCCACTTTCTTTAAAACCCGAAAAAGTCTCGATTATAGGTTAGAAATGGGCCACAGAACTTGTTGGTGGTGTCAAAATGAAAAATTGAGCACGAAGCCTCGTTTAGAAATCGGGTGGAGCGAGGGTATGAAATTATATTCACTTCCTTTAAAACCCGAAAAAGTCTCGATTATAGGTTAGAAAAGGGCCACGAGACGTGTTGGTTGTGTCAAAACGAAAAAATGAGCGTGAAGCCTCGTTTAGAAATCGGGAGGAGAGAGGGTATGAAATTATATCCACTTCCTTTAAAACCCGAAAAAGTCTCGATTATAGGTTAGAAATGGGCAACGAGACGTTTTGGTGGTGCCAAAACGAAAAAACGAGCACGAAGCCGCATTTAGAAATCGTGAGGAGAGAGGTTATGAAATTATATCTACTTCCTTTAAAACCCGAAAAAGTCTCGATTATAGGTTAGAAATGGGCCACGAGACGTGTTGGTGGTGTCAAAACGAAAAAACGAGCACGAAGCCTCGTTTAGAAATCGGGAGGAGAGAGGGTATGAAATTATATCCACTTCCTTTAAAACCCGAAAAAGTCTAGATTATAGGTTTGAAAAGGGCCACGGGACGTGTTGGTGGTGTTAAAACGAAAAAACGACACGAAGCCTCGTTTAGAAATCGGGATAGAGAGGGTATGAAATTATATCTACTTCCTTGAAAATCCAAAAAAGTCTCGATTATAGGTTAGAAATGGGCCACGAGATGTGTTGGTGGTGTCAAAACGAAAAAACGAGCACGAAGCCTCGTTTTGAAATCGGGAGGAGAGAGGGTATGAAATTAGATCCACTTCCTTTAAAACCCGAAAAAGTCTAGATTATAGGTTTGAAACGGGCCACGGGACGTGTTGGTGGTGTTAAAACGAAAAAACGGCACGATGCCTCGTGTAGAAATCGGGAGGATAGAGGGTATGAAATTATATCCACTTCCTTTAAAACCCGAAAAAGTCTCGATTATAGGTTAGAAATGAGCCATGGGACTTATTGGTGGTGTCAAAATGAAAAAACGAGCACGAAACCTCGTTTCGAAATCGGTAGGAGAGAGGGTATGAAATTATATCCACTTCCTTTAAAACCCGAAAAAGTCTCGATTATAGGTTAGAAATGAGCCATGGGACTTGTTGGTGGTGTCAAAATGAAAAAACGAGCACGAAACCTCGTTTCGAAATCGGTAGGAGAGAGGGTATGAAATTATATCCACTTCCTTTAAAACCCGAAAAAGTCTCGATTATAGGTTAGAAATGAGCCACGGGACTTGTTGGTGGTGTCAAAATGAAAAAACGAGCACGAAACCTCGTTTAGAAATCTGGAGGAGAGAGGGTATGAAATTATATCCACTTCCTTTAAAACCCGAAAAAGTCTCGATTATAGGGTAGAAAAGGGTCACGGGACGTGTTGGTGGTGTCAAAATGAAAAAACGAGCACGAAGCCTCGTTTAGAAATCGGGAGGAGAGAGGGTATGAAATAATATCCACTTCATTTAAAACCCGAAAATGTCTCGATTATAGGTTAGAAATGGGCCACGTGACTAGTTGGTGGTGTCAAAACGAAAAAACGAGCACGAAGCCTCGTTTAGAAATCGGGAGGAGAGAGGGTATGAAATAATATCCACTTCATTTAAAACCCGAAAATGTCTCGATTATAGGTTAGAAATGGGCCACGTGACTAGTTGGTGGTGTCAAAACGAAAAAACGAGCACGAAGCCTCGTTTAGAAATCGGGAGGAGAGAGGGTATGAAATTATATCCACTTCCTTTAAAACCCGAAAAAGTCTCGATTATAGGTTAGAAATGGGCCACGAGACGTGTTGGTTGTGTCAAAACGAAAAAACGAGAGCGAAGCCTCGTTTAGAAATCGGGAGGAGAGAGGGTATGAAATTATATCCACTTCCTTGAAAATCCGAAAAAGTCTCGATTATAGGTTAGACATGGGCTACGAGATGTGTTGGTTGTGTCAAAACGAAAAAACGAGCGCGAAGCCTCGTTTAGAAATCGGGAGGAGAGAGGCTATGAAATTATATCCACTTCCTTGAAAATCCGAAAAAGTCTCGATTATAGGTTAGAAATGGGCCACGAGACGTGTTGGTGGTGTCAAAACGAAAAAAAGAGCACGAAGCCGCGTTTAGAAATCGGGAGGAGAGAGGGTATGAAATTATATCCACTTCCTTTAAAACCCGAAAAAGTCTCGATTATACGTTAGAAATGAGCCATGGGACTTGTTGGTGGTGTCAAAATGAAAAAACGAGCACGAAACCTCGTTTAGAAATCGGGAGGAGAGAGGGTATGAAATTATATCCACTTCCTTTAAAACCCGAAAAAGTCTCGATTATAGGTTAGAAAAGGGCCACGAGACGTGTTGGTTGTGTCAAAACGAAAAAATGAGCGCGAAGCCTCGTTTAGAAATCGGGAGGAGAGAGGGTATGAAATTATATCCACTTCCTTTAAAACCCGAAAAAGTCTCGATTATAGGTTAGAAATGGGCAACGAGACGTTTTGGTGGAGCCAAAACGAAAAAACGAGCATGAAGCCGCATTTAGAAATCGTGAGGAGAGAGGTTATGAAATTATATCTACTTCCTTTAAAACCCGAAAAAGTCTCGATTATAGGTTAGAAATGGGCCACGAGACGTGTTGGTGGTGCCAAAACGAAAAAACGAGCACGAAGCCTCGTTTAGAAATCGGGAGGAGAGAGGGTATGAAATTATATCCACTTCCTTTAAAACCTGAAAAAGTCTCGATTATAGGTTAGAAATGAGCCATGGGACTTGTTGGTGGTGTCAAAATGAAAAAACGAGCACGAAACCTCGTTTAAAAATCGAGCGGAGAGAGGGTATGAAATTATATCCACTTCCTTTAAAATCCGAAAAAGTCTCGATTACAGGTTAGAAAAGGGTCACGGGACGTGTTGGTGGTGTCAAAATGATAAAACGAGCACGAAGCCTCGTTTAGAAATCGGGAGGAGAGAGGGTATGAAATTATATCCACTTCCTTTAAAACCCGAAAAAGTCTCGATTATAGGTTAGAAATGGGCCACGAGATGTGTTGGTGGTGTCAAAACGAAAAAACGAGCACGAAGCCTCGTTTAGAAATCGGGAGGAGAGAGGGTATGAAATTAGATCCACTTCCTTTAAAACCCGAAAAAGTCTAGATTATAGGTTTGAAAAGGGCCACGGGACGTGTTGGTGGTGTTAAAACGAAAAAACGGCACGAAGCCTCGTGTAGAAATCGGGAGGATAGAGGGTATAAAATTATATCCACTTCCTTTAAAACCCGAAAAAGTCTCGATTATAGGTTAGAAATGAGCCATGGGACTTGTTGGTGGTGTCAAAATGAAAAAACGAGCACGAAACCTCGTTTCGAAATCGGTAGGAGAGAGGGTATGAAATTATATCCACTTCCTTTAAAACCCGAAAAAGTCTCGATTATAGGTTAGAAATGAGCCATGGGACTTGTTGGTGGTGTCAAAATGAAAAAACGAGCACGAAACCTCGTTTAGAAATCGGGAGGAGAGAGGGTATGAAATTATATCCACTTCCTTTAAAACCCGACAAAGTCTCGATTACAGGTTAGAAAAGGGTCACGGGACGTGTTGGTGGTGTCAAAACGAAAAAACGAGCGCGAAGCCTCGTTTAGAAATCGGGAGGAGAGAGGGTATGAAATTATATCCACTTCCTTGAAAATCCGAAAAAGTCTCGGTTATAGGTTAGACATGGGCTACGAGACGTGTTGGTTGTGTCAAAACGAAAAAACGAGCGCGAAGCCTCGTTTAGAAATCGGGAGGAGAGAGGCTATGAAATTATATCCACTTCCTTGAAAATCCGAAAAAGTCTCGATTATAGGTTAGAAATGGGCAACGAGACGTGTTGGTGGTGTCAAAATGAAAAAACGAGCACGAAACCTCGTTTAGAAATCGGGAGGAGAGAGGGTATGAAATTATATCCACTTCCTTTAAAACCCGAAAAAGTCTCGATTATATGTTAGAAATGAGCCATGGGACTTGTTGGTGGTGTCAAAATGAAAAAACGAGCACGAAACCTCGTTTAGAAATCGGGAGGAGAGAGGGTATGAAATTATATCCACTTCCTTTAAAACCCGAAAAAGTCTCGATTATAGGTTAGAAAAGGGTCACGGGACGTGTTGGTGGTGTCAAAATGATAAAACGAGCACGAAGCCTCGTTTAGAAATCGGGAGGAGAGAGGGTATGAAATTATATCCACTTCCTTTAAAACCCGAAAAAGTCTCGATTATAGGTTAGAAATTGGCCACTAGATGTGTTGGTGGTGTCAAAACGAAAAAACGAGCACGAAGCCTCGTTTAGAAATCGGGAGGAGAGAGGGTATGAAATTATATCCACTTCCTTTAAAACCCGAAAAAGTCTAGATTATAGGTTTGAAAAGGGCCACGGGACGTGTTGGTGGTGTTAAAACGAAAAAACGGCACGAAGCCTCGTGTAGAAATCGGGAGGATAGAGGGTATGAAATTATATGCACTTCCTTTAAAACCGGAAAAAGTCTCGATTATAGGTTAGAAATGAGCCACGGGACTTGTTGGTGGTGTCAAAATGAAAAAACGAGCACGAAACCTCGTTTCGAAATCGGGAGGAGAGAGGGTATGAAATTATATCCACTTCCTTTAAAACCCGAAAAAGTCTCGATTATAGGTTAGAAATGAGCCATGGGACTTGTTGGTGGTGTCAAAATGAAAAAACGAGCACGAAACCTCGTTCAGAAATCGGGAGGAGAGAGGGTATGAAATTATATCCACTTCCTTTAAAACCCGAAAAAGTCTGGATTATAGGTTAGAAATGAGCCATGGGACTTGTTGGTGGTGTCAAAATGAAAAAACGAGCACGAAACCTCGTTTCGAAATCGGTAGGAGAGAGGGTATGAAATTATATCCACTTCCTTTAAAACCCGAAAAGTCTCGATTATAGGTTAGAAATGAGCCACGGGACTTGTTGGTGGTGTCAAAATGAAAAAACGAGCACGAAACCTCGTTTAGAAATCTGGAGGAGAGAGGGTATGAAATTATATCCACTTCCTTTAAAACCCGAAAATGTCTCGATTATAGGTTAGAAATGGGCCACGTGACTAGTTGGTGGTGTCAAAACGAAAAAACGAGCACGAAGCCTCGTTTAGAAATCGGGAGGAGAGAGGGTATGAAATTATATCCACTTCCATTAAAACCCGAAAAAGTCTGGATTATAGGTTAGAAATGGGCCACGAGACTTGTTCGTGGTGTCAAAACGAAAAAATGAGCACGAAGCCTCGTTTAGAAATCAGGAGGAGAGAGGGTATGAAATTATATCCACTTTCTTTAAAACCCGAAAAAGTCTCGATTATAGGTTAGAAATGGGCCACAGAACTTGTTGGTGGTGTCAAAATGAAAAATTGAGCACGAAGCCTCGTTTAGAAATCGGGTGGAGCGAGGGTATGAAATTATATTCACTTCCTTTAAAACCCGAAAAAGTCTCGATTATAGGTTAGAAATGGGCCACGAGATGTGTTGGTGGTGTCAAAACGAAAAAACGAGCACGAAGCCTCGTTTAGAAATCGGGAGGAGAGAGGGTATGAAATTAGATCCACTTCCTTTAAAACCCGAAAAAGTCTAGATTATAGGTTTGAAAAGGGCCACGGGACGTGTTGGTGGTGTTAAAACGAAAAAACGGCACGAAGCCTCATTTAGAAATCGGGAGGAGAGAGGGTATGAAATTATATCCACTTCCATTAAAACCCGAAAAGTCTGGATTATAGGTTAGAAATGGGCCACGAGACTTGTTCGTGGTGTCAAAACGAAAAAATGAGCACGAAGCCTCGTTTAGAAATCAGGAGGAGAGAGGGTATGAAATTATATCCACTTTCTTTAAAACCCGAAAAAGTCTCGATTATAGGTTAGAAATGGGCCACAGAACTTGTTGGTGGTGTCAAAATGAAAAATTGAGCACGAAGCCTCGTTTAGAAATCGGGTGGAGCGAGGGTATGAAATTATATTCACTTCCTTTAAAACCCGAAAAAGTCTCGATTATAGGTTAGAAAAGGGCCACGAGACGTGTTGGTTGTGTCAAAACGAAAAAATGAGCGTGAAGCCTCGTTTAGAAATCGGGAGGAGAGAGGGTATGAAATTATATCCACTTCCTTTAAAACCCGAAAAAGTCTCGATTATAGGTTAGAAATGGGCAACGAGACGTTTTGGTGGTGCCAAAACGAAAAAACGAGCACGAAGCCGCATTTAGAAATCGTGAGGAGAGAGGTTATGAAATTATATCTACTTCCTTTAAAACCCGAAAAAGTCTCGATTATAGGTTAGAAATGGGCCACGAGACGTGTTGGTGGTGTCAAAACAAAAAAACGAGCACGAAGCCTCGTTTAGAAATCGGGAGGAGAGAGGGTATGAAATTATATCCACTTCCTTTAAAACCCGAAAAAGTCTAGATTATAGGTTTGAAAAGGGCCACGGGACGTGTTGGTGGTGTTAAAACGAAAAAACGACACGAAGCCTCGTTTAGAAATCGGGATAGAGAGGGTATGAAATTATATCTACTTCCTTGAAAATCCAAAAAAGTCTCGATTATAGGTTAGAAATGGGCCACGAGATGTGTTGGTGGTGTCAAAACGAAAAAACGAGCACGAAGCCTCGTTTTGAAATCGGGAGGAGAGAGGGTATGAAATTAGATCCACTTCCTTTAAAACCCGAAAAAGTCTAGATTATAGGTTTGAAACGGGCCACGGGACGTGTTGGTGGTGTTAAAACGAAAAAACGGCACGATGCCTCGTGTAGAAATCGGGAGGATAGAGGGTATGAAATTATATCCACTTCCTTTAAAACCCGAAAAAGTCTCGATTATAGGTTAGAAATGAGCCATGGGACTTATTGGTGGTGTCAAAATGAAAAAACGAGCACGAAACCTCGTTTCGAAATCGGTAGGAGAGAGGGTATGAAATTATATCCACTTCCTTTAAAACCCGAAAAAGTCTCGATTATAGGTTAGAAATGAGCCATGGGACTTGTTGGTGGTGTCAAAATGAAAAAACGAGCACGAAACCTCGTTTCGAAATCGGTAGGAGAGAGGGTATGAAATTATATCCACTTCCTTTAAAACCCGAAAAAGTCTCGATTATAGGTTAGAAATGAGCCACGGGACTTGTTGGTGGTGTCAAAATGAAAAAACGAGCACGAAACCTCGTTTAGAAATCTGGAGGAGAGAGGGTATGAAATTATATCCACTTCCTTTAAAACCCGAAAAAGTCTCGATTATAGGGTAGAAAAGGGTCACGGGACGTGTTGGTGGTGTCAAAATGAAAAAACGAGCACGAAGCCTCGTTTAGAAATCGGGAGGAGAGAGGGTATGAAATAATATCCACTTCATTTAAAACCCGAAAATGTCTCGATTATAGGTTAGAAATGGGCCACGTGACTAGTTGGTGGTGTCAAAACGAAAAAACGAGCACGAAGCCTCGTTTAGAAATCGGGAGGAGAGAGGGTATGAAATAATATCCACTTCATTTAAAACCCGAAAATGTCTCGATTATAGGTTAGAAATGGGCCACGTGACTAGTTGGTGGTGTCAAAACGAAAAAACGAGCACGAAGCCTCGTTTAGAAATCGGGAGGAGAGAGGGTTTGAAATTATATCCACTTCCCTTAAAACCCGAAAAAGTCTGGATTATAGGTTAGAAATGGGCCACGTGACTTGTGGGTGGTGTGAAAACGAAAAAACGAGCACGAAGCCTCGTTTAGAAATCGGGAGGAGAGAGGGTATGAAATTATATCCACTTCCTTTAAAACCCGAAAAAGTCTCGATTATAGGTTAGAAATGGGCCACGAGACGTGTTGGTTGTGTCAAAACGAAAAAACGAGCGCGAAGCCTCGTTTAGAAATCGGGAGGAGAGAGGGTATGAAATTATATCCACTTCCTTGAAAATCCGAAAAAGTCTCGATTATAGGTTAGACATGGGCTACGAGATGTGTTGGTTGTGTCAAAACGAAAAAACGAGCGCGAAGCCTCGTTTAGAAATCGGGAGGAGAGAGGCTATGAAATTATATCCACTTCCTTGAAAATCCGAAAAAGTCTCGATTATAGGTTAGAAATGGGCCACGAGACGTGTTGGTGGTGTCAAAACGAAAAAAAGAGCACGAAGCCGCGTTTAGAAATCGGGAGGAGAGAGGGTATGAAATTATATCCACTTCCTTTAAAACCCGAAAAAGTCTCGATTATACGTTAGAAATGAGCCATGGGACTTGTTGGTGGTGTCAAAATGAAAAAACGAGCACGAAACCTCGTTTAGAAATCGGGAGGAGAGAGGGTATGAAATTATATCCACTTCCTTTAAAACCCGAAAAAGTCTCGATTATAGGTTAGAAAAGGGCCACGAGACGTGTTGGTTGTGTCAAAACGAAAAAATGAGCGCGAAGCCTCGTTTAGAAATCGGGAGGAGAGAGGGTATGAAATTATATCCACTTCCTTTAAAACCCGAAAAAGTCTCGATTATAGGTTAGAAATGGGCAACGAGACGTTTTGGTGGAGCCAAAACGAAAAAACGAGCACGAAGCCGCATTTAGAAATCGTGAGGAGAGAGGTTATGAAATTATATCTACTTCCTTTAAAACCCGAAAAAGTCTCGATTATAGGTTAGAAATGGGCCACGAGACGTGTTGGTGGTGTCAAAACGAAAAAACGAGCACGAAGCCTCGTTTAGAAATCGGGAGGAGAGAGGGTATGAAATTATATCCACTTCCTTTAAAACCCGAAAAAATCTAGATTATAGGTTTGAAAAGGGCCACGGGACGTGTTGGTGGTGTTAAAACGAAAAAACGACACGAAGCCTCGTTTAGAAATCGGGATAGAGAGGGTTTGAAATTATATCTACTTCCTTGAAAATCCGAAAAAGTCTCGATTATAGGTTAGAAATGGGCCACGAGACGTGTTGGTGGTGTCAAAACGAAAAAAAGAGCACGAAGCCGCGTTTAGAAATCGGGAGGAGAGAGGGTATGAAATTATATCCACTTCCTTTAAAACCTGAAAAAGTCTCGATTATAGGTTAGAAATGAGCCATGGGACTTGTTGGTGGTGTCAAAATGAAAAAACGAGCACGAAACCTCGTTTAGAAATCGAGCGGAGAGAGGGTATGAAATTATATCCACTTCCTTTAAAATCCGAAAAAGTCTCGATTACAGGTTAGAAAAGGGTCACGGGACGTGTTGGTGGTGTCAAAATGATAAAACGAGCACGAAGCCTCGTTTAGAAATCGAGAGGAGAGAGGGTATGAAATTATATCCATTTCCTTTAAAACCCGAAAAAGTCTCGATTATAGGTTAGAAATGGGCCACGAGATGTGTTGGTGGTGTCAAAACGAAAAAACGAGCACGAAGCCTCGTTTAGAAATCGGGAGGAGAGAGGGTATGAAATTAGATCCACTTCCTTTAAAACCCGAAAAAGTCTAGATTATAGGTTTGAAAAGGGCCACGGGACGTGTTGGTGGTGTTAAAACGAAAAAACGGCACGAAGCCTCGTGTAGAAATCGGGAGGATAGAGGGTATAAAATTATATCCACTTCCTTTAAAACCCGAAAAAGTCTCGATTATAGGTTAGAAATGAGCCATGGGACTTGTTGGTGGTGTCAAAATGAAAAAACGAGCACGAAACCTCGTTTCGAAATCGGTAGGAGAGAGGGTATGAAATTATATCCACTTCCTTTAAAACCCGAAAAAGTCTCGATTATAGGTTAGAAATGAGCCATGGGACTTGTTGGTGGTGTCAAAATGAAAAAACGAGCACGAAACCTCGTTTAGAAATCGGGAGGAGAGAGGGTATGAAATTATATCCACTTCCTTTAAAACCCGACAAAGTCTCGATTACAGGTTAGAAAAGGGTCACGGGACGTGTTGGTGGTGTCAAAATGATAAAACGAGCACGAAGCCTCGATTCGAAATCGGGAGGAGAGAGGGTATGAAATTATATCCACTTCCTTTAAAACCCGAAAAAGTCTCGATTATAGGTTAGAAAAGGGTCACGGGACGTGTTGGTGGTGTCAAAATGAAAAAACGAGCACGAAGCCTCGTTTAGAAATCGGGAGGAGAGAGGGTATGAAATAATATCCACATCCTTTAAAACCCGAAAAAGTATAGATTATAGGTTTGAAAAGGGCCACGGGACGTGTTGGTGGTGTTAAAACGAAAAAACGGCACGAAGCCTCGTGTAGAAATCGGGAGGATAGAGGGTATGAAATTATATGCACTTCCTTTAAAACCAGAAAAAGTCTCGATTTTAGGTTAGAAATGAGCCACGGGACTTGTTGGTGGTGTCAAAATGAAAAAACTTGCACGAAACCTCGTTTCGAAATCGGGAGGAGAGAGGGTATGAAATTATATCCACTTCCTTTAAAACCCGAAAAAGTCTCGATTATAGGTTAGAAAAGGGTCACGGGACGTGTTGGTGGTGTCAAAATGAAAAAACGAGCACGAAGCCTCGTTTAGAAATCGGGAGGAGAGAGGGTATGAAATAATATCCACTTCCTTTAAAACCCGAAAATGTCTCGATTATAGGTTAGAAATGGGCCACGTGACTTGTTGGTGGTGTCAAAACGAAAAAACGAGCACGAAGCCTCGTTTAGAAATCGGGAGGAGAGAGGGTATGAAATTATATCCACTTCCTTTAAAACCCGAAAAAGTCTGGATTATAGGTTAGAAATGGGCCACGAGACTTGTTCGTGGTGTTAAAACGAAAAAATGAGCACGAAGACTCGTTTAGAAATCAGGAGGAGAGAGGGTATGAAATTATATCCACTTTCTTTAAAACCCGAAAAAGTCTCGATTATAGGTTAGAAATGGGCCACAGGACTTGTTGGTGGTGTCAAAATGAAAAATTGAGCACGAAGCCTCGTTTAGAAATCGGGTGGAGAGAGGGTATGAAATTATATTCACTTCCTTTAAAACCCGAAAAAGTCTCGATTATAGGTTAGAAAAGGGCCACGAGACGTGTTGGTTGTGTCAAAACGAAAAAACGAGCGCGAAGCCTCATTTAGAAATCGGGAGGAGAGAGGGTATGAAATTATATCCACTTCCTTTAAAACCCGAAAAAGTCTCGATTAGGTTAGAAATAAGCCACGGGACTTGTTGGTGGTGTCAAAATGAAAAAACGAGCACGAAGCCTCGTTTAGAAATCGGGAGGAGAGAGGGTATGAAATTATATCCACTTCCTTTAAAACCCGAAAAAGTCTAGATTATAGGTTTGAAAAGGGCCACGGGACGTGTTGGTGGTGTTAAAACGAAAAAACGGCACGAAGCCTCGTGTAGAAATCGGGAGGATAGAGGGTATGATATTATATGCACTTCCTTTAAAACCAGAAAAAGTCTCGATTATAGGTTAGAAAGGAGCCACGGGACTTGTTGGTGGTGTCAAAATGAAAAAACGAGCACAAAACCTCGTTTCGAAATCGGGAGGAGAGAGGGTATGAAATTATATCCACTTCCTTGAAAACCCGACAAAGTCTCGATTACAGGTTAGAAAAGGGTCACGGGACGTGTTGGTGGTGTCAAAATGATAAAACGAGCACGAAGCCTCGATTCGAAATCGGGAGGAGAGAGGGTATGAAATTATATCCACTTCCTTTAAAACCCGAAAAAATCTCGATTATAGGTTAGAAAAGGGTCACGGGACGTGTTGGTGGTGTCAAAATGAAAAAACGAGCACGAAGCCTCGTTTAGAAATCGGGAGGAGAGAGGGTATGAAATAATATCCACTTCCTTTAAAACCCGAAAAAGTATAGATTATAGGTTTGAAAACGGCCACGGGACGTGTTGGTGGTGTTAAAACGAAAAAACGGCACGAAGCCTCGTGTAGAAATCGGGAGGATAGAGGGTATGAAATTATATACACTTCCTTTAAAACCAGAAAAAGTCTCGATTTTAGGTTAGAAATGAGCCACGGGACTTGTTGGTGGTGTCAAAATGAAAAAACTTGCACGAAACCTCGTTTCGAAATCGGGAGGAGAGAGGGTATGAAATTATATCCACTTCCTTTAAAACCCGAAAAAGTCTCGATTATAGGTTAGAAAAGGGTCACGGGACGTGTTGGTGGTGTCAAAATGAAAAAACGAGCACGAAGCCTCGTTTAGAAATCGGGAGGAGAGAGGGTATGAAATAATATCCACTTCCTTTAAAACCCGAAAATGTCTCGATTATAGGTTAGAAATGGGCCACGTGACTTGTTGGTGGTGTCAAAACGAAAAAACGAGCACGAAGCCTCGTTTATAAATCGGGAGGAGAGAGGGTATGAAATTATATCCACTTCCTTTAAAACCCGAAAAAGTCTAGATTATAGGTTAGAAATGGGCCACGAGACTTGTTCGTGGTGTCAAAACGAAAAAATGAGCACGAAGCCTCGTTTAGAAATCAGGAGGAGAGAGGGTATGAAATTATATCCACTTTCTTTAAAACCCGAAAAAGTCTAGATTATAGGTTAGAAATGGGCCACAGGACTTGTTGGTGGTGTCAAAATGAAAAATTGAGCACGAAGCCTCGTTTAGAAATCGGGTGGAGAGAGGGTATGAAATTATATTCACTTCCTTTAAAACCCGAAAAAGTCTCGATTATAGGTTAGAAAAGGGCCACGAGACGTGTTGGTTGTGTCAAAACGAAAAAACGAGCGCGAAGCCTCATTTAGAAATCGGGAGGAGAGAGGGTATGAAATTATATCCACTTCCTTTAAAACCCGAAAAAGTCTCGATTAGGTTAGAAATAAGCCACGGGACTTGTTGGTGGTGTCAAAATGAAAAAACGAGCACGAAGCCTCGTTTAGAAATCGGGAGGAGAGAGGGTATGAAATTATATCCACTTCCTTTAAAACCCGAAAAAGTCTAGATTATAGGTTTGAAAAGGGCCACGGGACGTGTTGGTGGTGTTAAAACGAAAAAACGGCACGAAGCCTCGTGTAGAAATCGGGAGGATAGAGGGTATGATATTATATGCACTTCCTTTAAAACCCGAAAAAGTCTCGATTATAGGTTAGAAAGGAGCCACGGGACTTGTTGGTGGTGTCAAAATGAAAAAACGAGCACAAAACCTCGTTTCGAAATCGGGAGGAGAGAGGGTATGAAATTATATCCACTTCCTTGAAAACCCGACAAAGTCTCGATTACAGGTTAGAAAAGGGTCACGGGACGTGTTGGTGGTGTCAAAATGATAAAACGAGCACGAAGCCTCGATTCGAAATCGGGAGGAGAGAGGGTATGAAATTATATCCACTTCCTTTAAAACCCGAAAAAATCTCGATTATAGGTTAGAAAAGGGTCACCGGACGTGTTGGTGGTGTCAAAATGAAAAAACGAGCACGAAGCCTCGTTTAGAAATCGGGAGGAAAGAGGGTATGAAATAATATCCACTTCCTTTAAAACCCGAAAAAGTCTAGATTATAGGTTTGAAAAGGGCCACGGGACGTGTTGGTGGTGTTAAAACGAAAAAACGGCACGAAGCCTCGTGTAGAAATCGGGAGGATAGAGGGTATGAAATTATATGCACTTCCTTTAAAACCAGAAAAAGTCTCGATTTTAGGTTAGAAATGAGCCACGGGACTTGTTGGTGGTGTCAAAATGAAAAAACTTGCACGAAACCTCGTTTCGAAATCGGGAGGAGAGAGGGTATGAAATTATATCCACTTCCTTTAAAACCCGAAAAAGTCTCGATTATAGGTTAGAAAAGGGTCACGGGACGTGTTGGTAGTGTCAAAATGAAAAAACGAGCACGAAGCCTCGTTTAGAAATCGGGAGGAGAGAGGGTATGAAATAATATCCACTTCCTTTAAAACCCGAAAATGTCTCGATTATAGGTTAGAAATGGGCCACGTGACTTGTTGGTGGTGTCAAAACGAAAAAATGAGCACGAAGCCTCGTTTAGAAATCGGGAGGAGAGAGGGTATGAAATTATATCCACTTCCTTTAAAACCCGAAAAAGTCTGGATTATAGGTTAGAAATGGGCCACGAGACTTGTTTGTGGTGTCAAAACGAAAAAATGAGCACGAAGCCTCGTTTAGAAATCAGGAGGAGAGAGGGTATGAAATTATATCCACTTTCTTTAAAACCCAAAAAAGTCTCGATTATAGGTTAGAAATGGGCCACAGGACTTGTTGGTGGTGTCAAAATGAAAAATTGAGCACGAAGCCTCGTTTAGAAATCGGGTGGAGAGAGGGTATGAAATTATATTCACTTCCTTTAAAACCCGAAAAAGTCTCGATTATAGGTTAGAAAAGGGCCACGAGACGTGTTGGTTGTGTCAAAACGAAAAAATGAGCGTGAAGCCTCGTTTAGAAATCGGGAGGAGAGAGGGTATGAAATTATATCCACTTCCTTTAAAACCCGAAAAAGTCTCGATTATAGGTTAGAAAAGGGTCACGGGACGTGTTGGTAGTGTCAAAATGAAAAAACGAGCACGAAGCCTCGTTTAGAAATCGGGAGGAGAGAGGGTATGAAATAATATCCACTTCCTTTAAAACCCGAAAATGTCTCGATTATAGGTTAGAAATGGGCCACGTGACTTGTTGGTGGTGTCAAAACGAAAAAATGAGCACGAAGCCTCGTTTAGAAATCGGGAGGAGAGAGGGTATGAAATTATATCCACTTCCTTTAAAACCCGAAAAAGTCTGGATTATAGGTTAGAAATGGGCCACGAGACTTGTTCGTGGTGTCAAAATGAAAAAATGAGCACGAAGCCTCGTTTAGAAATCAGGAGGAGAGAGGGTATGAAATTATATCCACTTTCTTTAAAACCCAAAAAAGTCTCGATTATAGGTTAGAAATGGGCCATAGGACTTGTTGGTGGTGTCAAAATGAAAAATTGAGCACGAAGCCTCGTTTAGAAATCGGGTGGAGAGAGGGTATGAAATTATATTCACTTCCTTTAAAACCCGAAAAAGTCTCGATTATAGGTTAGAAAATGGCCACGAGACGTGTTGGTTGTGTCAAAACGAAAAAACGAGCGCGAAGCCTCATTTAGAAATCGGGAGGAGAGAGGGTATGAAATTATATCCACTTCCTTTAAAACCCGAAAAAGTTTCGATTAGGTTAGAAATAAGCCACGGGACTTGTTGGTGGTGTCAAAATGAAAAAACGAGCACGAAGCCTCGTTTAGAAATCGGGAGGAGAGAGGGTATGAAATTATAACCACTTCCTTTAAAACCCGAAAAAGGCTAGATTATAGGTTTGAAAAGGGCCACGGGACGTGTTGGTGGTGTTAAAACGAAAAAACGGCACGAAGCCTCGTGTAGAAATCGGGAGGATAGAGGGTATGATATTATATGCACTTCCTTTAAAACCCGAAAAAGTTTGGATTATAGGTTAGAAATGGGCAACGAGACGTGTTGGTGGTGTCAAAACGAAAAAACGAGCACGATACCTCGTTTCGAAATCGGGAGGAGAGAGGGTATGAAATTATATCCACTTCCTTGAAAACCCGACAAAGTCTCGATTACAGGTTAGAAAAGTGTCACGGGACGTGTTGGTGGTGTCAAAATGATAAAACGAGCACGAAGCCTCGATTCGAAATCGGGAGGAGAGAGGGTATGAAATTATATCCACTTCCTTTAAAACCCGAAAAAATCTCGATTATAGGTTAGAAAAGGGTCACGGGACGTGTTGGTGGTGTCAAAATGAAAAAACGAGCACGAAGCCTCGTTTAGAAATCGGGAGGAGAGAGGGTATGAAATAATATCCACTTCCTTTAAAACCCGAAAATGTCTCGATTATAGGTTAGAAATGGGCCACGTGACTTGTTGGTGGTGTCAAAACGAAAAAATGAGCACGAAGCCTCGTTTAGAAATCGGGAGGAGAGAGGGTATGAAATTATATCCACTTCCTTTAAAACCCGAAAAAGTCTGGATTATAGGTTAGAAATGGGCCACGAGACTTGTTCGTGGTGTCAAAATGAAAAAATGAGCACGAAACCTCGTTTAGAAATCAGGAGGAGAGAGGGTATGAAATTATATCCACTTTCTTTAAAACCCAAAAAAGTCTCGATTATAGGTTAGAAATGGGCCACAGGACTTGTTGGTGGTGTCAAAATGAAAAATTGAGCACGAAGCCTCGTTTAGAAATCGGGTGGAGAGAGGGTATGAAATTATATTCACTTCCTTTAAAACCCGAAAAAGTCTCGATTATAGGTTAGAAAAGGGCCACGAGACGTGTTGGTTGTGTCAAAACGAAAAAATGAGCGTGAAGCCTCGTTTAGAAATCGGGAGGAGAGAGGGTATGAAATTATATCCACTTCCTTTAAAACCCGAAAAAGTTTCGATTAGGTTAGAAATAAGCCACGGGACTTGTTCGTGGTGTCAAAATGAAAAAACGAGCACGAAGCCTCGTTTAGAAATCGGGAGGAGAGAGGGTATGAAATTATATCCACTTCCTTTAAAACCCGAAAAAGGCTAGATTATAGGTTTGAAAAGGGCCACGGGACGTGTTGGTGGTGTTAAAACGAAAAAACGGCACGAAGCCTCGTGTAGAAATCGGGAGGATAGAGGGTATGATATTATATGCACTTCCTTTAAAACCCGAAAAAGTTTGGATTATAGGTTAGAAATGGGCAACGAGACGTGTTGGTGGTGTCAAAACGAAAAAACGAGCACGATACCTCGTTTCGAAATCGGGAGGAGAGAGGGTATGAAATTATATCCACTTCCTTGAAAACCCGACAAAGTCTCGATTACAGGTTAGAAAAGGGTCACGGGACGTGTTGGTGGTGTCAAAATGATAAAACGAGCACGAAGCCTCGATTCGAAATCGGGAGGAGAGAGGGTATGAAATTATATCCACTTCCTTTAAAACCCGAAAAAATCTCGATTATAGGTTAGAAAAGGGTCACGGGACGTGTTGGTGGTGTCAAAATGAAAAAACGAGCACGAAGCCTCGTTTAGAAATCGGGAGGAGAGAGGGTGTGAAATAATATACACTTCCTTTAAAACCCGAAAAAGTCTAGATTATAGGTTTGAAAAGGGCCACGGGACGTGTTGGTGGTGTTAAAACGAAAAAACGGCACGCAGCCTCGTGTAGAAATCGGGAGAAGAGAGGGTATGAAATTATATGCACTTCCTTTAAAACCAGAAAAAGTCTCGATTTTTGGTTAGAAATGAGCCACGGGACTTGTTGGTGGTGTCAAAATGAAAAAACTTGCACGAAACCTCGTTTCGAAATCGGGAGGAGAGAGGGTATGAAATTATATCCACTTCCTTTAAAACCCGAAAAAGTCTCGATTATAGGTTAGAAAAGGGTCACGGGACGTGTTGGTGGTGTCAAAATGAAAAAACGAGCACGAAGCCTCGTTTAGAAATCGGGAGGAGAGAGGGTATGAAATAATATCCACTTCCTTTAAAACCCGAAAATGTCTCGATTATAGGTTAGAAATGGGCGACGTGACTTGTTGGTGGTGTCAAAATGAAAAAACGAGCACGAAGCCTCATTTAGAAATCGGGAGGAGAGAGGGTATGAAATTATATCCACTTCCTTTAAAACTCGAAAAAGTCTGGATTATAGGTTAGAAATGGGCCACGAGACTTGTTCGTGGTGTCAAAACGAAAAAATGAGCACGAAGCCTCGTTTAGAAATCAGGAGGAGAGAGGGTATGAAATTATATCCACTTTCTTTAAAACCCGAAAAAGTCTCGATTATAGGTTAGAAATGGGCCACAGGACTTGTTGGTGGTGTCAAAATGAAAAATTGAGCACGAAGCCTCGTTTAGAAATCGGGTGGAGAGAGGGTATGAAATTATATTCACTTCCTTTAAAACCCGAAAAAGTCTCGATTATAGGTTAGAAAAGGGCCACGAGACGTGTTGGTTGTGTCAAAACGAAAAAACGAGCGCGAAGCCTCATTTAGAAATCGGGAGGAGAGAGGGTATGAAATTATATCCACTTCCTTTAAAACCCGAAAAAGTCTCGATTAGGTTAGAAATAAGCCACGGGACTTGTTGGTGGTGTTAAAATGAAAAAACGAGCACGAAGTCTCGTTTAGAAATCGGGAGGAGAGAGGGTATGAAATTATATCCACTTCCTTTAAATCCCGAAAAAGTCTAGATTATAGGTTTGAAAAGGGCCACGGGACGTGTTGGTGGTGTTAAAACGAAAAAACGGCACGAAGCCTCGTGTAGAAATCGGGAGAAGAGAGGGTATGAAATTATATCCACTTCCTTTAAAACCCGAAAAAGTCTGGATTATAGGTTAGAAATGGGCAACGAGACGTGTTGGTGGTGTCAAAACGAAAAAACGAGCACGATGCCTCGTTTAGAAATCGGGATAGAGAGGGTATGAAATTATATCTACTTCCTTGAAAATCCGAAAAAGTCTCGATTATAGGTTAGAAATGGGCCACGTGACTTGTTGGTGGTGTCAAAACGAAAAAACGAGCACGAAGCCTCGTTTAGAAATCGGGAGAAGAGAGGGTATGAAATTATATCCACTTCCTTTAAAACCAGAAAAAGTCTGGATTATAAGTTAGAAATGGGCAACGAGACGTGTTGGTGGTGTCAAAACGAAAAAACGAGCACGATGCCTCGTTTAGAAATCGGGAGGAGAGAGGGTATGAAATTATATCCACTTCCTTTAAAACCCGAAAAAGTCTCGATTATAGGTTAGAAAAGGGTCACGGGACGTGTTGGTGGTGTCAAAATGAAAAAACGAGCACGAAGCCTAGTTTAGAAATCGGGAGGAGAGAGGGTCTGAAATAATATCCACTTCCTTTAAAACCCGAAAATGTCTCGATTATAGGTTAGAAATGGGCCACGAGACGTGTTGGTGGTGTCAAAACGAAAAAACGAGCACGAAGCCTCGTTTAGAAATCGGGAGGAGAGAGGGTATGAAATTATATCCACTTCCTTTAAAACCCGAAAATGTCTCGATTATAGGTTAGAAATGGGCCACGAGACGTGTTGGTGGTGTCAAAACGAAAAAACGAGCACGAAGCCTCGTTTAGAAATCGGGAGGAGAGAGGGTATGAAATTATATCCACTTCCTTTAAAACCCGAAAAAGTCTAGATTATAGGTTTGAAAAGGGCCACGGGACGTGTTGGTGGTGTTAAAACGAAAAAACGAGCACGAAGCCTCGTTTAGAAATCGGGAGGAGAGAGGGTATGAAATTATATCCACTTTCTTTAAAACCCGAAAAAGTCTCGATTATAGGTTAGAAATGGGCCACAGAACTTGTTGGTGGTGTCAAAATGAAAAATTGAGCACGAAGCCTCGTTTAGAAATCGGGTGGAGCGAGGGTATGAAATTATATTCACTTCCTTTAAAACCCGAAAAAGTCTCGATTATAGGTTAGAAATGGGCCACGAGACGTGTTGGTGGTGTCAAAACGAAAAAACGAGCACGAAGCCTCGTTTAGAAATCGGGAGGAGAGAGGGTATGAAATTATATCCACTTCCTTTAAAACCCGAAAAAGTCTAGATTATAGGTTTGAAAAGGGCCACGGGACGTGTTGGTGGTGTTAAAATGAAAAAACGACACGAAGCCTCGTTTAGAAATCGGGATAGAGAGGGTATGAAATTATATCTACTTCCTTGAAAATCCGAAAAAGTCTCGATTATAGGTTAGAAATGGGCCACGAGACGTGTTGGTGGTGTCAAAACGAAAAAAAGAGCACGAAGCCGCGTTTAGAAATCGGGAGGAGAGAGGGTATGAAATTATATCCACTTCCTTTAAAACCTGAAAAAGTCTCGATTATAGGTTAGAAATGAGCCATGGGACTTGTTGGTGGTGTCAAAATGAAAAAACTTGCACGAAACCTCGTTTCGAAATCGGGAGGAGAGAGGGTATGAAATTATATCCACTTCCTTTAAAACCCGAAAAAGTCTCGATTATAGGTTAGAAAAGGGTCACGGGACGTGTTGGTGGTGTCAAAATGAAAAAACGAGCACGAAGCCTCGTTTAGAAATCGGGAGGAGAGAGGGTATGAAATAATATCCACTTCCTTTAAAACCCGAAAATGTCTCGATTATAGGTTAGAAATGGGCGACGTGACTTGTTGGTGGTGTCAAAATGAAAAAACGAGCACGAAGCCTCGTTTAGAAATCGGGAGGAGAGAGGGTATGAAATTATATCCACTTCCTTTAAAACCCGAAAAAGTCTGGATTATAGGTTAGAAATGGGCCACGAGACTTGTTCGTGGTGTCAAAACGAAAAAATGAGCACGAAGCCTCGTTTAGAAATCAGGAGGAGAGAGGGTATGAAATTATATCCACTTTCTTTAAAACCCGAAAAAGTCTCGATTATAGGTTAGAAATGGGCCACAGGACTTGTTGGTGGTGTCAAAATGAAAAATTGAGCACGAAGCCTCGTTTAGAAATCAGGTGGAGAGAGGGTATGAAATTATATTCACTTCCTTTAAAACCCAAAAAAGTCTCGATTATAGGTTAGAAAAGGGCCACGAGACGTGTTGGTTGTGTCAAAACGAAAAAACGAGCGCGAAGCCTCATTTAGAAATCGGGAGGAGAGAGGGTATGAAATTATATCCACTTCCTTTAAAACCCGAAAAAGTCTCGATTAGGTTAGAAATAAGCCACGGGACTTGTTGGTGGTGTTAAAATGAAAAAACGAGCACGAAGTCTCGTTTAGAAATCGGGAGGAGAGAGGGTATGAAATTATATCCACTTCCTTTAAATCCCGAAAAAGTCTAGATTATAGGTTTGAAAAGGGCCACGGGACGTGTTGGTGGTGTTAAAACGAAAAAACGGCACGAAGCCTCGTGTAGAAATCGGGAGAAGAGAGGGTATGAAATTATATCCACTTCCTTTAAAACCCGAAAAAGTCTGGATTATAGGTTAGAAATGGGCAACGAGACGTGTTGGTGGTGTCAAAACGAAAAAACGAGCACGATGCCTCGTTTAGAAATCGGGATAGAGAGGGTATGAAATTATATCTACTTCCTTGAAAATCCGAAAAAGTCTCGATTATAGGTTAGAAATGGGCCACGAGACGTGTTGGTGGTGTCAAAACGAAAAAAAGAGCACGAAGCCGCGTTTAGAAATCGGGAGGAGAGAGGGTATGAAATTATATCCACTTCCTTTAAAACCCGAAAAAGTCTCGATTATAGGTTAGAAATGGGCCACGTGACTTGTTGGTGGTGTGAAAACGAAAAAACGGCACGAAGCCTCGTGTAGAAATCGGGAGGATAGAGGGTATGAAATTATATGCACTTCCTTTAAAACCCGAAAAAGTCTAGATTATAGGTTAGAAATGGGCCACGTGACTTGTTGGTGGTGTCAAAACGAAAAAACGAGCACGAAGCCTCGTTTAGAAATCGGGAGAAGAGAGGGTATGAAATTATATCCACTTCCTTTAAAACCAGAAAAAGTCTGGATTATAGGTTAGAAATGGGCAACGAGACGTGTTGGTGGTGTCAAAACGAAAAAACGAGCACGATGCCTCGTTTAGAAATCGGGAGGAGAGAGGGTATGAAATTATATCCACTTCCTTTAAAACCCGAAAAAGTCTCGATTATAGGTTAGAAAAGGGTCACGGGACGTGTTGGTGGTGTCAAAATGAAAAAACGAGCACGAAGCCTAGTTTAGAAATCGGGAGGAGAGAGGGTCTGAAATAATATCCACTTCCTTTAAAACCCGAAAATGTCTCGATTATAGGTTAGAAATGGGCCACGAGACGTGTTGGTGGTGTCAAAACGAAAAAACGAGCACGAAGCCTCGTTTAGAAATCGGGAGGAGAGAGGGTATGAAATTATATCCACTTCCTTTAAAACCCGAAAAAGTCTAGATTATAGGTTTGAAAAGGGCCACGGGACGTGTTGGTGGTGTTAAAACGAAAAAACGACACGAAGCCTCGTTTAGAAATCGGGATAGAGAGGGTATGAAATTATATCTACTTCCTTGAAAATCCGAAAAAGTCTCGATTATAGGTTAGAAATGGGCCACGAGACGTGTTGGTGGTGTCAAAACGAAAAAAAGAGCACGAAGCCGCGTTTAGAAATCGGGAGGAGAGAGGGTATGAAATTATATCCACTTCCTTTAAAACCCGAAAAAGTCTCGATTATAGGTTAGAAATGAGCCATGGGACTTGTTGGTGGTGTCAAAATGAAAAAACGAGCACGAAACCTCGTTTAGAAATCGGGAGGAGAGAGGGTATGAAATTATATCAACTTCCTTTAAAACCCGAAAAAGTCTCGATTACAGGTTAGAAAAGGGTCACGGGACGTGTTGGTGGTGTCAAAATTATAATACGAGCACGAAGCCTCGTTTAGAAATCGGGAGGAGAGAGGGTATGAAATTATATCCACTTCCTTTAAAACCCGAAAAAGTCTCGATTATAGGTTAGAAATGGGCCACGAGAGGTGTTGGTGGTGTCAAAACGAAAAAACGAGCACGAAGCCTCGTTTAGAAATCGGGAGGAGAGAGGGTATGAAATTAGATCCACTTCCTTTAAAACCCGAAAAAGTCTAGATTATAGGTTTGAAAAGGGCCACGGGACGTGTTGGTGGTGTTAAAACGAAAAAACGGCACGAAGCCTCGTTTAGAAATCGGGAGGAGAGAGGGTATGAAATTATATCCACTTCCATTAAAACCCGAAAAGTTTGGATTATAGGTTAGAAATGGGCCACGAGACTTGTTCGTGGTGTCAAAACGAAAAAATGAGCACGAAGCCTCGTTTAGAAATCAGGAGGAGAGAGGGTATGAAATTATATCCACTTTCTTTAAAACCCGAAAAAGTCTCGATTATAGGTTAGAAATGGGCCACAGAACTTGTTGGTGGTGTCAAAATGAAAAATTGAGCACGAAGCCTCGTTTAGAAATCGGGTGGAGCGAGGGTATGAAATTATATTCACTTCCTTTAAAACCCGAAAAAGTCTCGATTATAGGTTAGAAAAGGGCCACGAGACGTGTTGGTTGTGTCAAAACGAAAAAATGATCGCGAAGCCTCGTTTAGAAATCGGGAGGAGAGAGGGTATGAAATTATATCCACTTCCTTTAAAACCCGAAAAAGTCTCGATTATAGGTTAGAAATGGGCAACGAGACGTTTTGGTGGTGCCAAAACGAAAAAACGAGCACGAAGCCGCATTTAGAAATCGTGAGGAGAGAGGTTATGAAATTATATCTACTTCCTTTAAAACCCGAAAAAGTCTCGATTATAGGTTAGAAATGGGCCACGAGACGTGTTGGTGGTGTCAAAACGAAAAAACGAGCACGAAGCCTCGTTTAGAAATCGGGAGGAGAGAGGGTATGAAATTATATCCACTTCCTTTAAAACCCGAAAAAGTCTAGATTATAGGTTTGAAAAGGGCCACGGGACGTGTTGGTGGTGTTAAAATGAAAAAACGACACGAAGCCTCGTTTAGAAATCGGGATAGAGAGGGTATGAAATTATATCTACTTCCTTGAAAATCCGAAAAAGTCTCGATTATAGGTTAGAAATGGGCCACGAGACGTGTTGGTGGTGTCAAAACGAAAAAAAGAGCACGAAGCCGCGTTTAGAAATCGGGAGGAGAGAGGGTATGAAATTATATCCACTTCCTTTAAAACCTGAAAAAGTCTCGATTATAGGTTAGAAATGAGCCATGGGACTTGTTGGTGGTGTCAAAATGAAAAAACGAGCACGAAACCTCGTTTAGAAATCGGGAGGAGAGAGGGTATGAAATTATATCCACTTCCTTTAAAATCCGAAAAAGTCTCGATTACAGGTTAGAAAAGGGTCACGGGACGTGTTGGTGGTGTCAAAATGATAAAACGAGCACGAAGCCTCGTTTAGAAATCGGGAGGAGAGAGGGTATGAAATTATATCCACTTCCTTTAAAACCCGAAAAAGTCTCGATTATAGGTTAGAAATGGGCCACGAGATGTGTTGGTGGTGTCAAAACGAAAAAACGAGCACGAAGCCTCGTTTAGAAATCGGGAGGAGAGAGGGTATGAAATTAGATCCACTTCCTTTAAAACCCGAAAAAGTCTAGATTATAGGTTTGAAAAGGGCCACGGGACGTGTTGGTGGTGTTAAAACGAAAAAACGGCACGAAGCCTCGTGTAGAAATCGGGAGGATAGAGGGTATGAAATTATATCCACTTCCTTTAAAACCCGAAAAAGTCTCGATTATAGGTTAGAAATGAGCCATGGGACTTGTTGGTGGTGTCAAAATGAAAAAACGAGCACGAAACCTCGTTTCGAAATCGGTAGGAGAGAGGGTATGAAATTATATCCACTTCCTTTAAAACCCGAAAAAGTCTCGATTATAGGTTAGAAATGAGCCATGGGACTTGTTGGTGGTGTCAAAATGAAAAAACGAGCACGAAACCTCGTTTCGAAATCGGTAGGAGAGAGGGTATGAAATTATATCCACTTCCTTTAAAACCCGAAAAAGTCTCGATTATAGGTTAGAAATGAGCCACGAGACTTGTTGGTGGTGACAAAATGAAAAAACGAGCACGAAACCTCGTTTAGAAATCTGGAGGAGAGAGGGTATGAAATTATATCCACTTCCTTTAAAACCCGAAAAAGTCTCGATTATAGGTTAGAAAAGGGTCACGGGACGTGTTGGTGGTGTCAAAATGAAAAAACGAGCACGAAGCCTCGTTTAGAAATCGGGAGGAGAGAGGGTATGAAATAATATCCACTTCATTTAAAACCCGAAAATGTCTCGATTATAGGTTAGAAATGGGCAACGTGACTAGTTGGTGGTGTCAAAACGAAAAAACGAGCACGAAGCCTCGTTTAGAAATCGGGAGGAGAGAGGGTATGAAATTATATCCACTTCCATTAAAACCCGAAAAAGTCTGGATTATAGGTTAGAAATGGGCCACGAGACTTGTTCGTGGTGTCAAAACGAAAAAATGAGCACGAAGCCTCGTTTAGAAATCAGAAGGAGAGAGGGTATGAAATTATATCCACTTTCTTTAAAACCCGAAAAAGTCTCGATTATAGGTTAGAAATGGGCCACAGAACTTGTTGGTGGTGTCAAAATGAAAAATTGAGCACGAAGCCTCGTTTAGAAATCGGGTGGAGCGAGGGTATGAAATTATATTCACTTCCTTTAAAACCCGAAAAAGTCTCGATTATAGGTTAGAAATGGGCCACGAGATGTGTTGGTGGTGTCAAAACGAAAAAACGAGCACGAAGCCTCGTTTAGAAATCGGGAGGAGAGAGGGTATGAAATTAAATCCACTTCCTTTAAAACCCGAAAAAGTCTAGATTATAGGTTTGAATAGGGCCACGGGACGTCTTGGTGGTGTTAAAACGAAAAAACGGCACGAAGCCTCGTTTAGAAATCGGGAGGAGAGAGGGTATGAAATTATATCCACTTCCATTAAAACCCGAAAAGTCTGGATTATAGGTTAGAAATGGGCTACGAGACTTGTTCGTGGTGTCAAAACGAAAAAATGAGCACGAAGCCTCGTTTAGAAATCAGGAGGAGAGAGGGTATGAAATTATATCCACTTTCTTTAAAACCCGAAAAAGTCTCGATTATAGGTTAGAAATGGGCCACAGAACTTGTTGGTGGTGTCAAAATGAAAAATTGAGCACGAAGCCTCGTTTAGAAATCGGGTGGAGCGAGGGTATGAAATTATATTCACTTCCTTTAAAACCCGAAAAAGTCTCGATTATAGGTTAGAAAAGGGCCATGAGACGTGTTGGTTGTGTCAAAACGAAAAAATGAGCGCGAAGCCTCGTTTAGAAATCGGGAGGAGAGAGGGTATGAAATTATATTCACTTCCTTTAAAACCCGAAAAAGTCTCGATTATAGGTTAGAAAAGGGTCACGGGACGTGTTGGTGGTGTCAAAATGAAAAAACGAGCACGAAGCCTCGTTTAGAAATCGGGAGGAGAGAGGGTCTGAAATAATATCCACTTCCTTTAAAACCCGAAAATGTCTCGATTATAGGTTAGAAATGGGCCACGAGACGTGTTGGTGGTGTCAAAACGAAAAAACGAGCACGAAGCCTCGTTTAGAAATCGGGAGGAGAGAGGGTATGAAATTATATCCACTTCCTTTAAAACCCGAAAAAGTCTAGATTATAGGTTTGAAAAGGGCCACGGGACGTGTTGGTGGTGTTAAAACGAAAAAACAACACGAAGCCTCGTTTAGAAATCGGGATAGAGAGGGTATGAAATTATATCTACTTCCTTGAAAATCCGAAAAAGTTTCGATTATAGGTTAGAAATGGGCCACGAGACGTGTTGGTGGTGTCAAAACGAAAAAAAGAGCACGAAGCCGCGTTTAGAAATCGGGAGGAGAGAGGGTATGAAATTATATCCACTTCCTTTAAAACCTGAAAAAGTCTCGATTATAGGTTAGAAATGAGCCATGGGACTTGTTGGTGGTGTCAAAATGAAAAAACGAGCACGAAACCTCGTTTAGAAATCGAGAGGAGAGAGGGTATGAAATTATATCCACTTCCTTTAAAATCCGAAAAAGTCTCGATTACAGGTTAGAAAAGGGTCACGGGACGTGTTGGTGGTGTCAAAATGATAAAACGAGCACGAAGCCTCGTTTAGAAATCGGGAGGAGAGAGAGTATGAAATTATATCCACTTCCTTTAAAACCCGAAAAAGTCTCGATTATAGGTTAGAAATAGGCCACGAGATGTGTTGGTGGTGTCAAAACGAAAAAACGAGCACGAAGCCTCGTTTAGAAATCGGGAGGAGAGAGGGTATGAAATTAGATCCACTTCCTTTAAAACCCGAAAAAGTCTAGATTATAGGTTTGAAAAGGGCCACGGGACGTGTTGGTGGTGTTAAAACGAAAAAACGGCACGAAGCCTCGTGTAGAAATCGGGAGGATAGAGGGTATGAAATTATATCCACTTCCTTTAAAACCCGAAAAAGTCTCGATTATAGGTTAGAAATGAGCCATGGGACCTGTTGGTGGTGTCAAAATGAAAAAAAGAGCACGAAACCTCGTTTCGAAATCGGTAGGAGAGAGGGTATGAAATTATATCCACTTCCTTTAAAACACGAAAAAGTCTCGATTATAGGTTAGAAATGAGCCATGGGACTTGTTGGTGGTGTCAAAATGAAAAAACGAGCACGAAACCTCGTTTAGAAATCGGGAGGAGAGAGGGTATGAAATTATATCCACTTCCTGTAAAACCCGACAAAGTCTCGATTACAGGTTAGAAAAGGGTCACGGGACGTGTTGGTGGTGTCAAAATGATAAAACGAGCATGAAGCCTCGATTCGAAATCGGGAGGAGAGAGGGTATGAAATTATATCCACTTCCTTTAAAACCCGAAAAAGTCTCGATTATAGGTTAGAAAAGGGTCACGGGACGTGTTGGTGGTGTCAAAATGAAAAAACGAGCACGAAGCCTCGTTTAGAAATCGGGAGGAGAGAGGGTATGAAATAATATCCACTTCCTTTAAAACCCGAAAAAGTATAGATTATAGGTTTGAAAAGGGCCACGGGACGTGTTGGTGGTGTTAAAACGAAAAAACGGCACGAAGCCTCGTGTAGAAATCGGGAGGATAGAGGGTATGAAATTATATGCACTTCCTTTAAAACCAGAAAAAGTCTCGATTTTAGGTTAGAAATGAGCCACGGGACTTGTTGGTGGTGTCAAAATGAAAAAACTTGCACGAAACCTCGTTTCGAAATCGGGAGGAGAGAGGGTATGAAATTATATCCACTTCCTTTAAAACCCGAAAAAGTCTCGATTATAGGTTAGAAAAGGGTCACGGGACGTGTTGGTGGTGTCAAAATGAAAAAACGAGCACGAAGCCTCGTTTAGAAATCGGGAGGAGAGAGGGTATGAAATAATATCCACTTCCTTTAAAACCCGAAAATGTCACGATTATAGGTTAGAAATGGGCCACGTGACTTGTTGGTGGTGTCAAAACGAAAAAACGAGCACGAAGCCTCGTTTAGAAATCGGGAGGAGAGAGGGTATGAAATTATATCCACTTCCTTTAAAACCCGAAAAAGTCTGGATTATAGGTTAGAAATGGGCCACGAGACTTGTTCGTGGTGTCAAAACGAAAAAATGAGCACGAAGCCTCGTTTAGAAATCAGGAGGAGAGAGGGTATGAAATTATATCCACTTTCTTTAAAACCCGAAAAAGTCTCGATTATAGGTTAGAAATGGGCCACAGGACTTGTTGGTGGTGTCAAAATGAAAAATTGAGCACGAAGCCTCGTTTAGAAATCGGGTGGAGAGAGGGTATGAAATTATATTCACTTCCTTTAAAACCCGAAAAAGTCTCGATTATAGGTTAGAAAAGGGCCACGAGACGTGTTGGTTGTGTCAAAACGAAAAAACGAGCGCGAAGCCTCATTTAGAAATCGGGAGGAGAGAGGGTATGAAATTATATCCACTTCCTTTAAAACCCGAAAAAGTCTCGATTAGGTTAGAAATAAGCCACGGGACTTGTTGGTGGTGTCAAAATGAAAAAACGAGCACGAAGCCTCGTTTAGAAATCGGGAGGAGAGAGGGTATGAAATTATATCCACTTCCTTTAAAACCCGAAAAAGTCTAGATTATAGGTTTGAAAAGGGCCACGGGACGTGTTGGTGGTGTTAAAACGAAAAAATGGCACGAAGCCTCGTGTAGAAATCGGGAGGATAGAGGGTATGATATTATATGCACTTCCTTTAAAACCCGAAAAAGTCTCGATTATAGGTTAGAAAGGAGCCACGGGACTTGTTGGTGGTGTCAAAATGAAAAAACGAGCACAAAACCTCGTTTCGAAATCGGGAGGAGAGAGGGTATGAAATTATATCCACTTCCTTTAAAATCCGAAAAAGTCTCGATTACAGGTTAGAAAAGAGTCACGGGACGTGTTGGTGGTGTCAAAATGATAAAACGAGCACGAAGCCTCGTTTAGAAATCGGGAGGAGAGAGGGTATGAAATTATATCCACTTCCTTTAAAACCCGAAAAAGTCTCGATTATAGGTTAGAAATAGGCCACGAGATGTGTTGGTGGTGTCAAAACGAAAAAACGAGCACGAAGCCTCGTTTAGAAATTGGGAGGAGAGAGGGTATGAAATTAGATCCACTTCCTTTAAAACCCGAAAAAGTCTAGATTATAGGTTTGAAAAGGGCCACGGGACGTGTTGGTGGTGTTAAAACGAAAAAACGGCACGAAGCCTCGTGTAGAAATCGGGAGGATAGAGGGTATGAAATTATATCCACTTCCTTTAAAACCCGAAAAAGTCTCAATTATAGGTTAGAAATGAGCCATGGGACCTGTTGGTGGTGTCAAAATGAAAAAAAGAGCACGAAACCTCGTTTCGAAATCGGTAGGAGAGAGGGTATGAAATTATATCCACTTCCTTTAAAACACGAAAAAGTCTCGATTATAGGTTAGAAATGAGCCATGGGACTTGTTGGTGGTGTCAAAATGAAAAAACGAGCACGAAACCTCGTTTAGAAATCGGGAGGAGAGAGGGTATGAAATTATATCCACTTCCTTTAAAACCCGACAAAGTCTCGATAACAGGTTAGAAAAGGGTCACGGGACGTGTTGGTGGTGTCAAAATGATAAAACGAGCACGAAGCCTCGATTCGAAATCGGGAGGAGAGAGGGTATGAAATTATATCCACTTCCTTTAAAACCCGAAAAAGTCTCGATTATAGGTTAGAAAAGGGTCACGGGACGTGTTGGTGGTGTCAAAATGAAAATACGAGCACGAAGCCTCGTTTAGAAATCGGGAGGAGAGAGGGTATGAAATAATATCCACTTCCTTTAAAACCCGAAAAAGTATAGATTATAGGTTTGAAAAGGGCCACGGGACGTGTTGGTGGTGTTAAAACGAAAAAACGGCACGAAGCCTCGTGTAGAAATCGGGAGGATAGAGGGTATGAAATTATATGCACTTCCTTTAAAACCAGAAAAAGTCTCGATTTTAGGTTAGAAATGAGCCACGGGACTTGTTGGTGGTGTCAAAATGAAAAAACTTGCACGAAACCTCGTTTCGAAATCGGGAGGAGAGAGGGTATGAAATTATATCCACTTCCTTTAAAACCCGAAAAAGTCTCGATTATAGGTTAGAAAAGGGTCACGGGACGTGTTGGTGGTGTCAAAATGAAAAAACGAGCACGAAGCCTCGTTTAGAAATCGGGAGGAGAGAGGGTATGAAATAATATCCACTTCCTTTAAAACCCGAAAATGTCACGATTATAGGTTAGAAATGGGCCACGTGACTTGTTGGTGGTGTCAAAACGAAAAAACGAGCACGAAGCCTCGTTTAGAAATCGGGAGGAGAGAGGGTATGAAATTATATCCACTTCCTTTAAAACCCGAAAAAGTCTGGATTATAGGTTAGAAATGGGCCACGAGACTTGTTCGTGGTGTCAAAACGAAAAAATGAGCACGAAGCCTCGTTTAGAAATCAGGAGGAGAGAGGGTATGAAATTATATCCACTTTCTTTAAAACCCGAAAAAGTCTCGATTATAGGTTAGAAATGGGCCACAGGACTTGTTGGTGGTGTCAAAATGAAAAATTGAGCACGAAGCCTCGTTTAGAAATCGGGTGGAGAGAGGGTATGAAATTATATTCACTTCCTTTAAAACCCGAAAAAGTCTCGATTATAGGTTAGAAAAGGGCCACGAGACGTGTTGGTTGTGTCAAAACGAAAAAACGAGCGCGAAGCCTCATTTAGAAATCGGGAGGAGAGAGGGTATGAAATTATATCCACTTCCTTTAAAACCCGAAAAAGTCTCGATTAGGTTAGAAATAAGCCACGGGACTTGTTGGTGGTGTCAAAATGAAAAAACGAGCACGAAGCCTCGTTTAGAAATCGGGAGGAGAGAGGGTATGAAATTATATCCACTTCCTTTAAAACCCGAAAAAGTCTAGATTATAGGTTTGAAAAGGGCCACGGGACGTGTTGGTGGTGTTAAAACGAAAAAACGGCACGAAGCCTCGTGTAGAAATCGGGAGGATAGAGGGTATGATATTATATGCACTTCCTTTAAAACCCGAAAAAGTCTCGATTATAGGTTAGAAAGGAGCCACGGGACTTGTTGGTGGTGTCAAAATGAAAAAACGAGCACAAAACCTCGTTTCGAAATCGGGAGGAGAGAGGGTATGAAATTATATCCACTTCCTTGAAAACCCGACAAAGTCTCGATTACAGGTTAGAAAAGGGTCACGGGACGTGTTGGTGGTGTCAAAATGATAAAACGAGCACGAAGCCTCGATTCGAAATCGGGAGGAGAGAGGGTATGAAATTATATCCACTTCCTTTAAAACCCGAAAAAATCTCGATTATAGGTTAGAAAAGGGTCACGGGACGTGTTGGTGGTGTCAAAATGAAAAAAGAGCACGAAGCCTCGTTTAGAAATCGGGAGGAGAGAGGGTATGAAATAATATCCACTTCCTTTAAAACCCGAAAAAGTCTAGATTATAGGTTTGAAAAGGGCCACGGGACGTGTTGGTGGTGTTAAAACGAAAAAACGGCACGAAGCCTCGTGTAGAAATCGGGAGGATAGAGGGTATGAAATTATATGCACTTCCTTTAAAACCAGAAAAAGTCTCGATTTTAGGTTAGAAATGAGCCACGGGACTTGTTGGTGGTGTCAAAATGAAAAAACTTGCACGAAACCTCGTTTCGAAATCGGGAGGAGAGAGGGTATGAAATTATATCCACTTCCTTTAAAACCCGAAAAAGTCTCGATTATAGGTTAGAAAAGGGTCACGGGACGTGTTGGTGGTGTCAAAATGAAAAAACGAGCACGAAGCCTCGTTTAGAAATCGGGAGGAGAGAGGGTATGAAATAATATCCACTTCCTTTAAAACCCGAAAATGTCTCGATTATAGGTTAGAAATGGGCCACGTGACTTGTTGGTGGTGTCAAAACGAAAAAACGAGCACGAAGCCTCGTTTAGAAATCGGGAGGAGAGAGGGTATGAAATTATATCCACTTCCTTTAAAACCCGAAAAAGTCTGGATTATAGGTTAGAAATGGGTCACGAGACTTGTTCGTGGTGTCAAAACGAAAAAATGAGCAGGAAGCCTCGTTTAGAAATCAGGAGGAGAGAGGGTATGAAATTATATCCACTTTCTTTAAAACCCGAAAAAGTCTCGATTATAGGTTAGAAATGGGCCACAGGACTTGTTGGTGGTGTCAAAATGAAAAATTGAGCACGAAGCCTCGTTTAGAAATCGGGTGGAGAGAGGGTATGAAATTATATTCACTTCCTTTAAAACCCGAAAAAGTCTCGATTATAGGTTAGAAAAGGGCCACGAGACGTGTTGGTTGTGTCAAAACGAAAAAACGAGCGTGAAGCCTCATTTAGAAATCGGGAGGAGAGAGGGTATGAAATTATATCCACTTCCTTTAAAACCCGAAAAAGTCTCGATTAGGTTAGAAATAAGCCACGGGACTTGTTGGTGGTGTCAAAATGAAAAAACGAGCACGAAGTCTCGTTTAGAAATCGGGAGGAGAGAGGGTATGAAATTATATCCACTTCCTTTAAAACCCGAAAAAGTCTAGATTATAGGTTTGAAAAGGGCCACGGGACGTGTTGGTGGTGTTAAAACGAAAAAGCGGCACGAAGCCTCGTGTAGAAATCGGGAGGATAGAGGGTATGAAATTATATGCACTTCCTTTAAAACCAGAAAAAGTCTCGATTATAGGTTAGAAATGAGTCACGGGACTTGTTGGTGGTGTCAAAATGAAAAAACGAGCACGAAACCTCGTTTCGAAATCGGGAGGAGAGAGGGTATGAAATTATATCCACTTCCTTTAAAACCCGAAAAAGTCTCGATTATAGGTTAGAAATGAGCCATGGGACTTGTTGGTGGTGTCAAAATGAAAAAACGAGCACGAAACCTCGTTTAGAAATCGGGAGGAGAGAGGGTATGAAATTATATCCACTTCCTTTAAAACCCGAAAAAGTCTGGATTATAGGTTAGAAATGGGCAACGAGACGTGTTGGTGGTGTCAAAACGAAAAAACGAGCACGATGCCTCGTTTAGAAATCGGGATAGAGAGGGTATGAAATTATATCTACTTCCTTGAAAATCCGAAAAAGTCTCGATTCTAGGTTAGAAATGGGCCACGAGACGTGTTGGTGGTGTCAAAACGAAAAAAAGAGCACGAAG
Organism: Thalia dealbata; assembly: GCA_030544415.1. Lineage (NCBI taxonomy): Eukaryota > Viridiplantae > Streptophyta > Magnoliopsida > Zingiberales > Marantaceae > Thalia > Thalia dealbata. The sequence continues at coordinate 11,286,856 of CM060458.1, read as the reverse complement.
CCGCGTTTAGAAATCGGGAGGAGAGAGGGTATGAAATTATATCCACTTCCTTTAAAACCCGAAAAAGTCTCGATTATAGGTTAGAAATGGGCCACGTGACTTGTTGGTGGTGTGAAAACGAAAAAACGGCACGAAGCCTCGTGTAGAAATCGGGAGGATAGAGGGTATGAAATTATATGCACTTCCTTTAAAACCCGAAAAAGTCTCGATTATAGGTTAGAAAGGAGCCACGGGACTTGTTGGTGGTGTCAAAATGAAAAAACGAGCACGAAACCTCGTTTAGAAATCTGGAGGAGAGAGGGTATGAAATTATATCCACTTCCTTTAAAACCCGAAAAAGTCTCGATTATAGGTTAGAAAAGGGTCACGGGACGTGTTGGTGGTGTCAAAATGAAAAAACGAGCACGAAGCCTCGTTTAGAAATCGGGAGGAGAGAGGGTCTGAAATAATATCCACTTCCTTTAAAACCCAAAAATGTCTCGATTATAGGTTAGAAATGGGCCACGAGACGTGTTGGTGGTGTCAAAACGAAAAAACGAGCACGAAGCCTCGTTTAGAAATCGGGAGGAGAGAGGGTATGAAATTATATCCACTTCCTTTAAAACCCGAAAAAGTCTAGATTATAGGTTTGAAAAGGGCCACAGGACGTGTTGGTGGTGTTAAAACGAAAAAACGACACGAAGCCTCGTTTAGAAATCGGGATAGAGAGGGTATGAAATTATATCTACTTCCTTGAAAATCCGAAAAAGTCTCGATTATAGGTTAGAAATGGGCCACGAGACGTGTTGGTGGTGTCAAAACGAAAAAAAAAGCACGAAGCCGCGTTTAGAAATCGGGAGGAGAGAGGGTATGAAATTATATCCACTTCCTTTAAAACCCGAAAAAGTCTCGATTATAGGTTAGAAATGAGCCATGGGACTTGTTGGTGGTGTCAAAATGAAAAAACGAGCACGAAACCTCGTTTCGAAATCGGGAGGAGAGAGGGTATGAAATTATATCCACTTCCTTTAAAACCCGAAAAAGTCTCGATTATAGGTTAGAAATGAGCCATGGGACTTGTTGGTGGTGTCAAAATGAAAAAACGAGCACGAAACCTCGTTTCGAAATCGGGAGGAGAGAGGGTATGAAATTATATCCACTTCCTTTAAAACCCGAAAAAGTCTCGATTATAGGTTAGAAATGAGCCATGGGACTTGTTGGTGGTGTCAAAATGAAAAAACGAGCACGAAACCTCGTTTAGAAATCGGGAGGAGAGAGGGTATGAAATTATATCCACTTCCTTTAAAACCCGAAAAAGTCTGGATTATAGGTTAGAAATGGGCAACGAGACGTGTTGGTGGTGTCAAAACGAAAAAACGAGCACGATGCCTCGTTTAGAAATCGGGATAGAGAGGGTATGAAATTATATCTACTTCCTTGAAAATCCGAAAAAGTCTCGATTCTAGGTTAGAAATGGGCCACGAGACGTGTTGGTGGTGTCAAAACGAAAAAAAGAGCACGAAGCCGCGTTTAGAAATCGGGAGGAGAGAGGGTATGAAATTATATCCACTTCCTTTAAAACCCGAAAAAGTCTCGATTATAGGTTAGAAATGGGCCACGTGACTTGTTGGTGGTGTGAAAACGAAAAAACGGCACGAAGCCTCGTGTAGAAATCGGGAGGATAGAGGGTATGAAATTATATGCACTTCCTTTAAAACCCGAAAAAGTCTCGATTATAGGTTAGAAAGGAGCCACGGGACTTGTTGGTGGTGTCAAAATGAAAAAACGAGCACGAAACCTCGTTTAGAAATCTGGAGGAGAGAGGGTATGAAATTATATCCACTTCCTTTAAAACCCGAAAAAGTCTCGATTATAGGTTAGAAAAGGGTCACGGGACGTGTTGGTGGTGTCAAAATGAAAAAACGAGCACGAAGCCTCGTTTAGAAATCGGGAGGAGAGAGGGTCTGAAATAATATCCACTTCCTTTAAAACCCAAAAAAGTCTCGATTATAGGTTAGAAATGGGCCACGAGACGTGTTGGTGGTGTCAAAACGAAAAAACGAGCACGAAGCCTCGTTTAGAAATCGGGAGGAGAGAGGGTATGAAATTATATCCACTTCCTTTAAAACCCGAAAAAGTCTAGATTATAGGTTTGAAAAGGGCCACAGGACGTGTTGGTGGTGTTAAAACGAAAAAACGACACGAAGCCTCGTTTAGAAATCGGGATAGAGAGGGTATGAAATTATATCTACTTCCTTGAAAATCCGAAAAAGTCTCGATTATAGGTTAGAAATGGGCCACGAGACGTGTTGGTGGTGTCAAAACGAAAAAAAAAGCACGAAGCCGCGTTTAGAAATCGGGAGGAGAGAGGGTATGAAATTATATCCACTTCCTTTAAAACCCGAAAAAGTCTCGATTATAGGTTAGAAATGAGCCATGGGACTTGTTGGTGGTGTCAAAATGAAAAAACGAGCACGAAACCTCGTTTAGAAATCGGGAGGAGAGAGGGTATGAAATTATATCAACTTCCTTTAAAACCCGAAAAAGTCTCGATTACAGGTTAGAAAAGGGTCACGGGACGTGTTGGTGGTGTCAAAATGATAAAACGAGCACGAAGCCTCGTTTAGAAATTGGGAGGAGAGAGGGTATGAAATTATATCCACTTCCTTTAAAACCCGAAAAAGTCTCGATTATAGGTTAGAAATGGGCCACAGGACTTATTGGTGGTGTCAAAATGAAAAATTGAGCACGAGGCCTCGTTTAGAAATCGGGTGGAGAGAGGGTATGAAATTATATTCACTTCCTTTAAAACCCGAAAAAGTCTGGATTATAGGTTAGAAATGGGTCACGAGACTTGTTCGTGGTGTCAAAACGAAAAAATGAGCACGAAGCCTCGTTTAGAAATCAGGAGGAGAGAGGGTATGAAATTATATCCACTTTCTTTAAAACCCGAAAAGTCTCGATTATAGGTTAGAAATGGGCCACAGGACTTATTGGTGGTGTCAAAATGAAAAATTGAGCACGAGGCCTCGTTTAGAAATCGGGTGGAGAGAGGGTATGAAATTATATTCACTTCCTTTAAAACCCGAAAAAGTCTCGATTATAGGTTAGAAAAGGGCCACGAGACGTGTTGGTTGTGTCAAAACGAAAAAACGAGCGCGAAGCCTCGTTTAGAAATCGGGAGGAGAGAGGGTATGAAATTATATCCACTTCCTTTAAAACCCGAAAAAGTCTCGATTAGGTCAGAAATAAGCCACGGGACTTGTTGGTGGTGTCAAAATGAAAAAACGAGCACGAAGTCTCGTTTAGAAATCGGGAGGAGAGAGGGTATGAAATTATATCCACTTCCTTTAAAACCCGAAAAAGTCTAGATTATAGGTTTGAAAAGGGCCACGGGACGTGTTGGTGGTGTTAAAACGAAAAAACGGCACGAAGCCTCGTGTAGAAATCGGGAGGATAGAGGGTATGATATTATATGCACTTCCTTTAAAACCCGAAAAAGTCTCGATTATAGGTTAGAAAGGAGCCACGGGACTTGTTGGTGGTGTGAAAATGAAAAAACGAGCACGAAACCTCATTTAGAAATCGGGAGGAGAGAGGGTATGAAATTATATCCACTTCCTTGAAAACCCGACAAAGTCTCGATTACAGGTTAGAAAAGGGTCACGGGACGTGTTGGTGGTGTCAAAATGATAAAACGAGCACGAAGCCTCGATTCAAAATCGGGAGGAGAGAGGGTATGAAATTATATCCACTTCCTTTAAAACCCGAAAAAGTCTGGATTATAGGTTAGAAATGGGCAACGAGACGTGTTGGTGGTGTCAAAACGAAAAAACGAGCACGATGCCTCGTTTAGAAATCGGGATAGAGAGGGTATGAAATTATATCTACTTCCTTGAAAATCCGAAAAAGTCTCGATTATAGGTTAGAAATGGGCCACGAGACGTGTTAGTGGTGTCAAAACGAAAAAAAGAGCACGAAGCCGCGTTTAGAAATCGGGAGGAGAGAGGGTATGAAATTATATCCACTTCCTTTAAAACCCGAAAAAGTCTGGATTATAGGTTAGAAATGGGCCACGGGACTTGTTCGTGGTGTCAAAACGAAAAAACGAGCACGAAGCCTCGTTTAGAAATCGGGAGGAGAGAGTGTATGAAATTACATCCACTTCCTTTAAAACCCGAAAAAGTCTCGATTATAGGTTAGAAAAGGGTCACGGGACGTGTTGGTGGTGTCAAAATGAAAAAACGAGCACGAAGCCTCGTTTAGAAATCGGGAGGAGAGAGGGTATGAAATAATATCCACTTCCTTTAAAACCCGAAAAAGTCTAGATTATAGGTTTGAAAAGGGCCACGTGACTTGTTGGTGGTGTGAAAACGAAAAAACGGCACGAAGCCTCGTGTAGAAATCGGGAGGAGAGAGTGTATGAAATTACATCTACTTTCTTGAAAATCCGAAAAAGTCTCGATTATAGGTTATAAATGGGCCACGTGACTTGTTGGTGGTGTGAAAACGAAAAAACGGCACGAAGCCTCGTGTAGAAATCGGGAGGATAGAGGGTATGAAATTATATGCACTTCCTTTGAAACCCGAAAAAGTCTCGATTATAGGTTAGAAAGGAGCCACGGGACTTGTTGGTGGTGTCAAAATGAAAAAACGAGCACGAAACCTCGTTTAGAAATCTGGAGGAGAGAGGGTATGAAATTATATCCACTTCCTTTAAAACCCGAAAAAGTCTCGATTATAGGTTAGAAAAGGGTCACGGGACGTGTTGGTGGTGTCAAAATGAAAAAACGAGCACGAAGCCTCGTTTAGAAATCGGGAGGAGAGAGGGTCTGAAATAATATCCACTTCCTTTAAAACCCGAAAATGTCTCGATTATAGGTTAGAAATGGGCCACGTGACTTGTTGGTGGTGTCAAAACGAAAAAACGAGCACGAAGCCTCATTTAGAAATCGGGAGGAGAGAGGGTATGAAATTATATCCACTTCCTTTAAAACCCGAAAAAGTCTGGATTATAGGTTAGAAATGGGTCACGAGACTTGTTCGTGGTGTCAAAACGAAAAAATGAGCACGAAGCCTCGTTTAGAAATCAGGAGGAGAGAGGGTATGAAATTATATCCACTTTCTTTAAAACCCGAAAAGTCTCGATTATAGGTTAGAAATGGGCCACATGACTTATTGGTGGTGTCAAAATGAAAAATTGAGCACGAGGCCTCGTTTAGAAATCGGGCGGAGAGAGGGTATGAAATTATATTCACTTCCTTTAAAACCCGAAAAAGTCTCGATTATAGGTTAGAAAAGGGCCACGAGACGTGTTGGTTGTGTCAAAACGAAAAAACGAGCGCGAAGCCTCGTTTAGAAATCGGGTGGAGAGAGGGTATGAAATTATATTCACTTCCTTTAAAACCCGAAAAAGTCTCGATTATAGGTTAGAAATGGGCAACGAGTCGTGTTGGTGGTGTCAAAAAGAAAAAACGAGCACGAAGCCGCATTTAGAAATCGTGAGGAGAGAGGTTATGAAATTATATCCACTTCCTTTAAAACCCGAAAAAGTCTCGATTATAAGTTAGAAAAGGGTCACGGGACGTGTTGGTGGTGTCAAAATGAAAAAACGAGCACGAAGCCTCGTTTAGAAATCGGGAGGAGAGAGGGTATGAAATAATATCCACTTCCTTTAAAACCCGAAAATGTTTCGATTATAGGTTAGAAATGGGCCACGTGACTTGTTGGTGGTGTTAAAACGAAAAAACGGCACGAAACCTCGTGTAGAAATCGGGAGGATAGAGGGTATGATATTATATGCACTTCCTTTAAAACCCGAAAAAGTCTCGATTATAGGTTAGAAATGAGCCACGGGACTTGTTGGTGGTGTGAAAATGAAAAAACGAGTACGAAACCTCGTTTAGAAATCGGGAGGAGAGAGGGTATGAAATTATATCCACTTCCTTTAAAACCCGAAAAAGTCTCGATTATAGGTTAGAAAAGGGTCACGGGACGTGTTGGTGGTGTCAAAATGAAAAAACGAGCACGAAGCCTCGTTTAGAAATCGGGATGAGAGAGGGTCTGAAATAATATCCACTTCCTTTAAAACCCGAAAATGTCTCGATTATAGTTTAGAAATGGGCCACGTGACTTGTTGGTGGTGTCAAAACGAAAAAACGAGCACGAAGCCTCGTTTAGAAATCGGGAGGAGAGAGGGTATGAAATTATATCCACTTCCTTTAAAACCCGAAAAAGTCTGGATTATAGGTTAGAAATGGGTCACGAGACTTGTTCGTGGTGTCAAAACGAAAAAATGAGCACGAAGCCTCGTTTAGAAATCAGGAGGAGAGAGGGTATGAAATTATATCCACTTTCTTTAAAACCCGAAAAGTCTCGATTATAGGTTAGAAATGGGCCACATGACTTATTGGTGGTGTCAAAATGAAAAATTGAGCACGAGGCCTCGTTTAGAAATCGGGCGGAGAGAGGGTATGAAATTATATTCACTTCCTTTAAAACCCGAAAAAGTCTCGATTATAGGTTAGAAAAGGGCCACGAGACGTGTTGGTTGTGTCAAAACGAAAAAACGAGCGCGAAGCCTCGTTTAGAAATCGGGTGGAGAGAGGGTATGAAATTATATTCACTTCCTTTAAAACCCGAAAAAGTCTCGATTATAGGTTAGAAAAGCGCCACGAGACTTGTTGGTTGTGTCAAAACGAAAAAACGAGCGCGAAGCCTCGTTTAGAAATCGGGAGGAGAGAGGGTATGAAATTATATCCACTTCCTTTAAAATCCGAAAAAGTCTCGATTATAGGTTAGAAATGGGCAACGAGTCGTGTTGGTGGTGTCAAAAAGAAAAAACGAGCACGAAGCCGCATTTAGAAATCGTGAGGAGAGAGGTAATGAAATTATATCCACTTCCTTTAAAACCCGAAAAAGTCTCGATTATAAGTTAGAAAAGGGTCACGGGACGTGTTGGTGGTGTCAAAATGAAAAAACGAGCACGAAGCCTCGTTTAGAAATCGGGAGGAGAGAGGGTATGAAATAATATCCACTTCCTTTAAAACCCGAAAATGTATCGATTATAGGTTAGAAATGGGCCACGTGACTTGTTGGTGGTGTTAAAACGAAAAAACGGCACGAAACCTCGTGTAGAAATCGGGAGGATAGAGGGTATGATATTATATGCACTTCCTTTAAAACCCGAAAAAGTCTCGATTATAGGTTAGAAATGAGCCACGGGACTTGTTGGTGGTGTGAAAATGAAAAAACGAGTACGAAACCTCGTTTAGAAATCGGGAGGAGAGAGGGTATGAAATTATATCCACTTCCTTTAAAACCCGAAAAAGTCTCGATTATAGGTTAGAAAAGGGTCACGGGACGTGTTGGTGGTGTCAAAATGAAAAAACGAGCACGAAGCCTCGTTTAGAAATCGGGAGGAGAGAGGGTCTGAAATAATATCCACTTCCTTTAAAACCCGAAAATGTCTCGATTATAGGTTAGAAATGGGCCACGTGACTTGTTGGTGGTGTCAAAACGAAAAAACGAGCACGAAGCCTCGTTTAGAAATCGGGAGGAGAGAGGGTATGAAATTATATCCACTTCCTTTAAAACCCGAAAAAGTCTGGATTATAGGTTAGAAATGGGTCACGAGACTTGTTCGTGGTGTCAAAACGAAAAAATGAGCACGAAACATCGTTTAGAAATCAGGAGGAGAGAGGGTATGAAATTATATCCACTTTCTTTAAAACCCGAAAAGTCTCGATTATAGGTTAGAAATGGGCCACAGGACTTATTGGTGGTGTCAAAATGAAAAATTGAGCACGAGGCCTCGTTTAGAAATCGGGTGGAGAGAGGGTATGAAATTATATTCACTTCCTTTAAAACCCGAAAAAGTCTCGATTATAGGTTAGAAAAGGGCCACGAGACGTGTTGGTTGTGTCAAAACGAAAAAACGAGCGCGAAGCCTCGTTTAGAAATCGGGTGGAGAGAGGGTATGAAATTATATTCACTTCCTTTAAAACCCGAAAAAGTCTCGATTATAGGTTAGAAAAGCGCCACGAGACTTGTTGGTTGTGTCAAAACGAAAAAACGAGCACAAAGCCTCGTTTAGAAATCGGGAGGAGAGAGGGTATGAAATTATATCCACTTCCTTTAAAATCCGAAAAAGTCTCGATTATAGGTTAGAAATGGGCAACGAGTCGTGTTGGTGGTGTCAAAAAGAAAAAACGAGCACGAAGCCGCATTTAGAAATCGTGAGGAGAGAGGTTATGAAATTATATCCACTTCCTTTAAAACCCGAAAAAGTCTCGATTATAGGTTAGAAATGGGCCACGAGACGTGTTGGTGGTGTCAAAACGAAAAAACGAGCACGAAGCCTCGTTTAGAAATCGTGAGGAGAGAGGTTATGAAATTATATCCACTTCCTTTAAAACCCGAAAAAGTCTCGATTATAAGTTAGAAAAGGGTCACGGGACGTGTTGGTGGTGTCAAAATGAAAAAACGAGCACGAAGCCTCGTTTAGAAATCGGGAGGAGAGAGGGTATGAAATAATATCCACTTCCTTTAAAACCCGAAAATGTATCGATTATAGGTTAGAAATGGGCCACGTGACTTGTTGGTGGTGTCAAAACGAAAAAACGAGCACGAAGCCTCGTTTAGAAATCGGGAGGAGAGAGGGTATGAAATTATATCCACTTCCTTTAAAACCCGAAAAAGTCTGGATTATAGGTTAGAAATGGGTCACGAGACTTGTTCGTGGTGTCAAAACGAAAAAATGAGCACGAAACCTCGTTTAGAAATCAGGAGGAGAGAGGGTATGAAATTATATCCACTTTCTTTAAAACCCGAAAAGTCTCGATTATAGGTTAGAAATGGGCCACAGGACTTATTGGTGGTGTCAAAATGAAAAACTGAGCACGAGGCCTCGTTTAGAAATCGGGTGGAGAGAGGGTATGAAATTATATTCACTTCCTTTAAAACCCGAAAAAGTCTCGATTATAGGTTAGAAAAGGGCCACGAGACGTGTTGGTTGTGTCAAAACGAAAAAACGAGCGCGAAGCCTCGTTTAGAAATCGGGTGGAGAGAGGGTATGAAATTATATTCACTTCCTTTAAAACCCGAAAAAGTCTCGATTATAGGTTAGAAAAGCGCCACGAGACTTGTTGGTTGTGTCAAAACGAAAAAACGAGCGCGAAGCCTCGTTTAGAAATCGGGAGGAGAGAGGGTATGAAATTATATCCACTTCCTTTAAAATCCGAAAAAGTCTCGATTATAGGTTAGAAATGGGCAACGAGTCGTGTTGGTGGTGTCAAAAAGAAAAAACGAGCACGAAGCCGCATTTAGAAATCGTGAGGAGAGAGGTTATGAAATTATATCCACTTCCTTTAAAACCCGAAAAAGTCTCGATTATAAGTTAGAAAAGGGTCACGGGACGTGTTGGTGGTGTCAAAATGAAAAAACGAGCACGAAGCCTCGTTTAGAAATCGGGAGGAGAGAGGGTATGAAATAATATCCACTTCCTTTAAAACCCGAAAATGTTTCGATTATAGGTTAGAAATGGGCCACGTGACTTGTTGGTGGTGTTAAAACGAAAAAACGGCACGAAACCTCGTGTAGAAATCGGGAGGATAGAGGGTATGATATTATATACACTTCCTTTAAAACCCGAAAAAGTCTCGATTATAGGTTAGAAATGAGCCACGGGACTTGTTGGTGGTGTGAAAATGAAAAAACGAGTACGAAACCTCGTTTAGAAATCGGGAGGAGAGAGGGTATGAAATTATATCCACTTCCTTTAAAACCCGAAAAAGTCTCGATTATAGGTTAGAAAAGGGCCACGAGACGTGTTGGTTGTGTGAAAACGAAAAAACGAGCGCGAAGCCTCGTTTAGAAATCGGGAGGAGAGAGGGTATGAAATTATATCCACTTCCTTTAAAACCCGAAAATGTCTCGATTATAGGTTAGAAATGGGCCACGTGACTTGTTGGTGGTGTCAAAACGAAAAAACGAGCACGAAGCCTCGTTTAGAAATCGGGAGGAGAGAGGGTATGAAATTATATCCACTTCCTTTAAAACCCGAAAAAGTCTGGATTATAGGTTAGAAATGGGCCACGAGACTTGTTCGTGGTGTCAAAACAAAAAAATGAGCACGAAGCCTCGTTTAGAAATCAGGAGGAGAGAGGGTATGAAATTATATCCACATTCTTTAAAACCCGAAAAAGTCTCGATTATTGGTTAGAAATGGGCCACAGGACTTGTTGGTGGTGTCAAAATGAAAAATTGAGCACGAAGCCTCGTTTAGAAATCGGGTGAAGAGAGGGTATGAAATTATATTCACTTCCTTTAAAACCCGAAAAAGTCTCGATTATAGGTTAGAAAAGGGCCACGAGACGTGTTAGTTGTGTCAAAACGAAAAAACGAGCGCGAAGCCTCGTTTAGAAATCGGGAGGAGAGAGGGTATGAAATTATATCCACTTCCTTTAAAACCCGAAAAAGTCTCGATTATAGGTTAGAAAAAGGCCACGAGACGTGTTGGTTGTGTCAAAACGAAAAAACGAGCGCGAAGCCTCGTTTAGAAATCGGGAGGAGAGAGGGTATGAAATTATATCCACTTCCTTTAAAATCCGAAAAAGTCTCGATTATAGGTTAGAAATGGGCAACGAGACGTGTTGGTGGTGTCAAAACGAAAAAACGAGCACGAAGACGCATTTAGAAATCGTGAGGAGAGAGGTTATGAAATTATATCTACTTCCTTTAAAACCCGAAAAAGTCTCGATTATAGGTTAGAAATGGGCCACGAGACGTGTTGGTGGTGTCAAAACGAAAAAACGAGCACGAAGCCTCGTTTAGAAATCGGGAGGAGAGAGGGTATGAAATTATATCTACTTCCTTTAAAACCCGAAAAAGTCTAATTTATAGGTTTGAAAAGGGCCACGGGACGTGTTGGTGGTGTTAAAACGAAAAAACGGCACGAAGCCTCGTGTAGAAATCGGGAGGATAGAGTGTATGATATTATATGCACTTCCTTTAAAACCCGAAAAAGTCTCGATTATAGGTTAGAAATGAGCCACGGGACTTGTTGGTGGTGTGAAAATGAAAAAACGAGCACGAAACCTCGTTTAGAAATCGGGAGGAGAGAGGGTATGAAATTATATCCACTTCCTTTAAAGCCCGAAAAAGTCTCGATTATAGGTTAGAAAAGGGCCACGAGACGTGTTGGTTATGTCAAAACGAAAAAACGAGCGCGAAGCCTCGTTTAGAAATCGGGAGGAGAGAGGGTATGAAATTATATCCACTTCCTTTAAAACCCGAAAAAGTCTTGATTATAGGTTAGAATTGGGCAACGAGACGTGTTGGTGGTGTCAAAACGAAAAAACGAGCATGAAGCCGAATTTAGAAATCGTGAGGAGAGAGGTTATGAAATTATATCGACTTCCTTTAAAACCCGAAAATGTCTCGATTATAGGTTAGAAATGGGCCACGTGACTTGTTGGTGGTGTCAAAACGAAAAAACGAGCACGAAGCCTCGTTTAGAAATCGGGAGAAGAGAGGGTATGAAATTATATCCACTTCCTTTAAAACCCGAAAAAGTCTCGATTATAGGTTAGAAATGGGCCCCACGACTTGTTGGTGGTGTCAAAATGAAAAAACGAGCACGATGCCTCGTTTAGAAATCGGGAGGAGAGAGGGTATGAAATTATATCCACTTCCTTTAAAACCCGAAAAAGTCTCAATTATAGGTTAGAAATGGGCCCCACGACTTGTTGGTGGTGTCAAAACGAAAAAACGAGCACGATGCCTTATTTAGAAATCGGGAGGAGAGAGGGTATGAAATTATATCCACTTCCTTTAAAACCAGAAAAAGTATCGATTATTGGTTGGAAATGGGCAACGAGACGTGTTGGTGGTGTCAAAACGAAAAAACGAGCACGAAGCCGCATTTAGAAATCGTGAGGAGAGAGGTTATGAAATTATATCCACTTCCATTAAAACCCGAAAAAGTGTCGATTATAGGTTAGAAATGGGCCACGAGATGTGTTGGTGGTGTCAAAACGAAAAAATGAGCACGAAGCCTAGTTTAGAAATCGGGAGGAGAGAGGGTATGAAATTATATCCACTTCCTTTAAAACCCGAAAAAATCTAGATTATAGGTTTGAAAAGGGCCACGGGACGTGTTGGTGGTGTCAAAACGAAAAAACGAGCGCGAAGCCTCGTTTAGAAATTGGGAGGAGAGAGGGTATGAAATTATATCCACTTCCTTTAAAACCCGAAAAAGTCTCGATTATAGGTTAGAAATGGGCCACGAGATGTGTTGGTGGTGTCAAAATGAAAAAACGAGCACGAAGCCGCATTTAGAAATCGTGAGGAGAGAGGTTATGAAATTATATCCACTTCCTTTAAAACCCGAAAATGTCTCGATTATAGATTAGAAATGGGCCACGTGACTTGTTGGTGGTGTGAAAACGAAAAAACGGCACGAAGCCTCGTGTAGAAATCGGGAGGATAGAGGGTATGAAATTATATGCACTTCCTTTAAAACCCGAAAAAGTCTCGATTATAGGTTAGAAATGAGCCACGGGACTTGTTGGTGGTGTCAAAATGAAAAAACGAGCTCGAAACCTCGTTTAGAAATCGGGAGGAGAGAGGGTATGAAATTATATGCACTTCCTTTAAAACCCGAAAAAGTCTCGATTATAGGTTAGAAAAGGGCCACGGGACGTGTTGGTGGTGTCAAAACGAAAAAAAGAGCACGAAGCCGCGTTTAGAAATCGGGAGGAGAGAGGGTATTAAATTATATCCACTTCCCTTAAAACCCGAAAAAGTCTGGATTATAGGTTAGAAATGTGCCACGTGACTTGTTGGTGGTGTGAAAACGAAAAAACGAGCACGAAGCCTCGTTTAGAAATCGGGAGGAGAGAGGGTATGAAATTATATGCTCTTCCTTTAAAACCCGAAAAAGTCTCGATTATAGGTTAGAAAGGAGCCACGGGACTTGTTGGTGGTGTCAAAATGAAAAAACGAGCACGAAACCTCGTTTAGAAATCGGGAGGAGAGAGGGTATGAAATTATATCCACTTCCTTTAAAACCCGAAAAAGTCTCGATTATAGGTTAGAAAAGGGTCACGGGACGTGTTGGTGGTTTCAAAATGAAAAAACGAGCACGAAGCCTCGTTTAGAAATCGGGAGGAGAGAGGGTATGAAATAAAATCCACTTCCTTTAAAACCCGAAAATGCCTCGATTATAGGTTAGAAATAGGCCACGTGACTTGTTGGTGGTGTCAAAACGAAAAAACGAGCACGAAGCCTCGTTTAGAAATCGGGAGGAGAGAGGGTATGAAATTATATCCACTTCCTTTAAAACCCGAAAAAGTCTGGATTATAGGTTAGAAATGGGCCACGAGACTTGTTCGTGGTGTCAAAACGAAAAAATGAGCACGAAGCCTCGTTTAGAAATCAGGAGGAGAGAGGGTATGAAATTATATCCACTTCCTTTAAAACCCGAAAAAGTCTGGATTATAGGTTAGAAATGGGTCACGAGACTTGTTCGTGGTGTCAAAACGAAAAAATGAGCACGAAGTCTCGTTTAGAAATCAGGAGGAGAGAGGGTATGAAATTATATCCACTTTCTTTAAAACCCGAAAAAGTCTCGATTATAGGTTAGGAATGGGCCACAGGACTTGTTGGTGGTGTCAAAATGAAAAAATGAGCACGAAGCCTCGTTTAGAAATCGGGTGGAGAGAGGGTATGAAATTATATTCACTTCCTTTAAAACCCGAAAAAGTCTCGATTATAGGTTAGAAAAGGGCCACGAGACTTGTTGGTTGTGTCAAAACGAAAAAACGAGCGCGAAGCCTCGTTTAGAAATCGGGAGGAGAGAGGGTATGAAATTATATCCACTTCCTTTAAAATCCGAAAAAGTCTCGATTATAGGTTAGAAATGGGCAACGAGACGTGTTGGTGGTGTCAAAACGAAAAAACGAGCACGAAGCCGCATTTAGAAATCGGGAGGAGAGAGGGTATGAAATTATATCCACTTCCTTTAAAACCCGAAAATGTCTCGATTATAGGTTAGAAATGGGCCACGTGACTTGTTGGTGGTGTCAAAACGAAAAAACGGCACGAAGCCTCGTGTAGAAATCGGGAGGATAGAGGGTATGAAATTATATGCACTTCCTTTAAAACCCGAAAAAGTCTCGATTATAGGTTAGAAATGAGCCACGGGACTTGTTGGTGGTGTCAAAATGAAAAAACGAGCACGAAACCTCGTTTAGAAATCGGGAGGAGAGAGGGTATGAAGTTATATGCACTTCCTTTAAAACCCGAAAAAGTCTCGATTATAGGTTAGAAAAGGGCCACGGGACGTGTTGGTGGTGTCAAAACGAAAAAAAGAGCACGAAGCCGCGTTTAGAAATCGGGAGGAGAGAGGGTATTAAATTATATCCACTTCCCTTAAAACCCGAAAAAGTCTGGATTATATGTTAGAAATGGGCCACGTGACTTGTTGGTGGTGTGAAAACGAAAAAACGAGCACGAAGCCTCGTTTAGAAATCGGGAGGAGAGAGGGTATGAAATTATATGCACTTCCTTTAAAACCCGAAAAAGTCTCGATTATAGGTTAGAAAGGAGCCACGGGACTTGTTGGTGGTGTCAAAATGAAAAAACGAGCACGAAACCTCGTTTAGAAATCGGGAGGAGAGAGGGTATGAAATTATATCCACTTCCTTTAAAACCCGAAAAAGTCTCGATTATAGGTTAGAAAAGGGTCACGGGACGTGTTGGTGGTTTCAAAATGAAAAAACGAGCACGAAGCCTCGTTTAGAAATCGGGAGGAGAGAGGGTATGAAATAATATCCACGTCTTTTAAAACCCGAAAATGCCTCGATTATAGGTTAGAAATAGGCCACGTGACTTGTTAGTGGTGTCAAAACGAAAAAACGAGCACGAAGCCTCGTTTAGAAATCGGGAGGAGAGAGGGTATGAAATTATATCCACTTCCTTTAAAACCCGAAAAAGTCTGGATTATAGGTTAGAAATGGGCCACGAGACTTGTTCGTGGTGTCAAAACGAAAAAATGAGCACGAAGCCTCGTTTAGAAATCAGGAGGAGAGAGGGTATGAAATTATATCCACTTCCTTTAAAACCCGAAAAAGTCTGGATTATAGGTTAGAAATGGGCCACGAGACTTGTTCGTGGTGTCAAAACGAAAAAATGAGCACGAAGCCTCGTTTAGAAATCAGGAGGAGAGAGGGTATGAAATTATATCCACTTTCTTTAAAACCCGAAAAAGTCTCGATTATAGGTTAGAAATGGGCCACAGGACTTGTTGGGGGTGTCAAAATGAAAAAATGAGCACGAAGCCTCGTTTAGAAATCGGGTGGAGAGAGGGTATGAAATTATATTCACTTTCTTTAAAACCCGAAAAAGTCTCGATTATAGGTTAGAAAAGGGCCACGAGACTTGTTGGTTGTGTCAAAACGAAAAAACGAGCGCGAAGCCTCGTTTAGAAATCGGGACGAGAGAGGGTATGAAATTATATCCACTTCCTTTAAAATCCGAAAAAGTCTCGATTATAGGTTAGAAATGGGCAACGAGACGTGTTGGTGGTGTCAAAACGAAAAAACGAGCACGAAGCCGCATTTAGAAATCGTGAGGAGAGAGGTTATGAAATTATATCCACTTCCTTTAAAACCCGAAAAAGTCTCGATTATAAGTTAGAAAAGGGTCACGGGACGTGTTGGTGGTGTCAAAATGAAAAAACGAGCACGAAGCCTCGTTTAGAAATCGGGAGGAGAGAGGGTATGAAATAATATCCACTTCCTTTAAAACCCGAAAATGTTTCGATTATAGGTTAGAAATGGGCCACGTGACTTGTTGGTGGTGTTAAAACGAAAAAACGGCACGAAGCCTCGTGTAGAAATCGGGAGGAGAGAGGGTATGAAATAATATCCACGTCTTTTAAAACCCGAAAATGCCTCGATTATAGGTTAGAAATAGGCCACGTGACTTGTTAGTGGTGTCAAAACGAAAAAACGAGCACGAAGCCTCGTTTAGAAATCGGGAGGAGAGAGGGTATGAAATTATATCCACTTCCTTTAAAACCCGAAAAAGTCTGGATTATAGGTTAGAAATGGGCCACGAGACTTGTTCGTGGTGTCAAAACGAAAAAATGAGCACGAAGCCTCGTTTAGAAATCAGGAGGAGAGAGGGTATGAAATTATATCCACTTCCTTTAAAACCCGAAAAAGTCTGGATTATAGGTTAGAAATGGGCCACGAGACTTGTTCGTGGTGTCAAAACGAAAAAATGAGCACGAAGCCTCGTTTAGAAATCAGGAGGAGAGAGGGTATGAAATTATATCCACTTTTTTTAAAACCCGAAAAAGTCTCGATTATAGGTTAGAAATGGGCCACAGGACTTGTTGGTGGTGTCAAAATGAAAAAATGAGCACGAAGCCTCGTTTAGAAATCGGGTGGAGAGAGGGTATGAAATTATATTCACTTTCTTTAAAACCCGAAAAAGTCTCGATTATAGGTTAGAAAAGGGCCACGATACTTGTTGGTTGTGTCAAAACGAAAAAACGAGCGCGAAGCCTCGTTTAGAAATCGGGAGGAGAGAGGGTATGAAATTATATCCACTTCCTTTAAAATCCGAAAAAGTCTCGATTATAGGTTAGAAATGGGCAACGAGACGTGTTGGTGGTGTCAAAACGAAAAAACGAGCACGAAGCCGCATTTAGAAATCGTGAGGAGAGAGGTTATGAAATTATATCCACTTCCTTTAAAACCCGAAAAAGTCTCGATTATAAGTTAGAAAAGGGTCACGGGACGTGTTGGTGGTGTCAAAATGAAAAAACGAGCACGAAGCCTCGTTTAGAAATCGGGAGGAGAGAGGGTATGAAATAATATCCACTTCCTTTAAAACCCGAAAATGTTTCGATTATAGGTTAGAAATGGGCCACGTGACTTGTTGGTGGTGTTAAAACGAAAAAACGGCACGAAGCCTCGTGTAGAAATCGGGAGGATAGAGGGTATGATATTATATTCACTTCCTTTAAAACCCGAAAAAGTCTCGATTATAGGTTAGAAATGAGCCACGAGACTTGTTGGTGGTGTGAAAATGAAAAAACGAGTACGAAACCTCGTTTAGAAATCTGGAGGAGAGAGGGTATGAAATTATATCCACTTCCTTTAAAACCAGAAAAAGTCTCGATTATATGTTAGAAATGGGCCACGGGACTTGTTGGTGGTGTCAAAACGAATAAACGAGCACGAAGCCACGTTTAGAAATCGGGAGGAGAGAGGGTATGAAATTATATCCACTTCCTTTAAAACCCGAAAATGTCTCGATTATAGGTTAGAAATGGGTCACGTGACTTGTTGGTGGTGTCAAAACGAAAAAACGAGCACGAAGCCTCGTTTAGAAATCAGGAGGAGAGAGGGTATGAAATTATATCCACTTCCTTTAAAACCCGAAAAAGTCTGGATTATAGGTTAGAAATGGGCCACGAGACTTGTTCGTGGTGTCAAAACAAAAAAATGAGCACGAAGCCTCGTTTAGAAATCAGGAGGAGAGAGGGTATGAAATTATATCCACTTTCTTTAAAACCCGAAAAAGTCTCGATTATTGGTTAGAAATGGGCCACAGGACTTGTTGGTGGTGTCAAAATGAAAAATTGAGCACGAAGCCTCGTTTAGAAATCGGGTGGAGAGAGGGTATGAAATTATATTCACTTCCTTTAAAACCCGAAAAAGTCTCGATTATAGGTTAGAAAAGGGCCACGAGACGTGTTGGTTGTGTCAAAACGAAAAAACAAGCGCGAAGCCTCGTTTAGAAATCGGGAGAAGAGAGGGTATGAAATTATATCCACTTCCTTTAAAACCCGAAAAAGTCTCGATTATATGTTAGAAATGGGCCACGGGACTTGTTGGTGGTGTCAAAACGAATAAACGAGCACGAAGCCACGTTTAGAAATCGGGAGGAGAGAGGGTATGAAATTATATCCACTTCCTTTAAAACCCGAAAATGTCTCGATTATAGGTTAGAAATGGGGCACGTGACTTGTTGGTGGTGTCAAAACGAAAAAACGAGCACGAAGCCTCGTTTAGAAATCAGGAGGAGAGAGGGTATGAAATTATATCCACTTCCTTTAAAACCCGAAAAAGTCTGGATTATAGGTTAGAAATGGGCCACGAGACTTGTTCGTGGTGTCAAAACAAAAAAATGAGCACGAAGCCTCGTTTAGAAATCAGGAGGAGAGAGGGTATGAAATTATATCCACTTTCTTTAAAACCCGAAAAAGTCTCGATTATTGGTTAGAAATGGGCCACAGGACTTGTTGGTGGTGTCAAAATGAAAAATTGAGCACGAAGCCTCGTTTAGAAATCGGGTGGAGAGAGGGTATGAAATTATATTCACTTCCTTTAAAACCCGAAAAAGTCTCGATTATAGGTTAGAAAAGGGCCACGAGACGTGTTGGTTGTGTCAAAACGAAAAAACGAGCGCGAAGCCTCGTTTAGAAATCGGGAGGAGAGAGGGTATGAAATTATATCCACTTCCTTTAAAACCCGAAAAAGTCTCGATTATAGGTTAGAAATGGGCAACGAGACGTTTTGGTGGTGTCAAAATGAAAAAACGAGCACGAAGCCGCATTTAGAAATCGTGAGGAGAGAGGTTATGAAATTATATCTACTTCTTTTAAAACCCGAAAAAGTCTCGATTATAGGTTAGAAATGGGCGACGAGATGTGTTGGTGGTGTCAAAACGAAAAAATGAGCAAGAAGCCTAGTTTAGAAATCGGGAGGAGAGAGGGTATGAAATTATATCCACTTCCTTTAAAACACGAAAAAATCTAGATTATAGGTTTGAAAAGGGCCACGGGACGTGTTGGCGGTGTCAAAACGAAAAAACGAGCGCGAAGCCTCGTTTAGAAATTGGCAGGAGAGAGGGTATGAAATTATATCCATTTCCTTTAAAACCCGAAAAAGTCTCGATTATAGGTTAGAAATGGGCCACGAGATGTTTTGGTAGTGTCAAAACGAAAAAACGAGCACGAAGCCGCATTTAGAAATCGTGAGGAGAGAGGTTATGAAATTATATCCACTTCTTTAAAACCCGAAAATGTCTCGATTATAGGTTAGAAATGGGCCACGTGATTTGTTGGTGGTGTGAAAATGAAAAAACGGCACGAAGCCTCGTGTAGAAATCGGGAGGATAGAGGGTATGAAATTATATGCACTTCCTTTAAAACACGAAAAAGTCTCGATTATAGGTTAGAAAGGAGCCACGGGACTTGTTGGTGGTGTCAAAATGAAAAAACGAGCACGAAACCTCGTTTAGAAATCTGGAGGAGAGAGGGTATGAAATTATATATACTTCCTTTAAAACCCGAAAAAGTCTCGATTATAGGTTAGAAAAGGGCGACGGGACGTGTTGGTGGTGTCAAAACGAAAAAAAGAGCACGAAGCCGCGTTTAGAAATCGGGAGAAGAGAGGGTATGAAATTATATCCACTTCCCTTAAAACCCGAAAAAGTCTGGATTATAGGTTAGAAATGGGCCACGTGACTTGTTGGTGGTGTGAAAACGAAAAAACGGCACGAAGCCTCGTGTAGAAATCGGGAGGATAGAGGGTATGATATTATATCCACTTCCTTTAAAACCCGAAAAAGTCTCGATTATAGGTTAGAAATGAGCCACGGGACTTGTTGGTGGTGTGAAAATGAAAAAACGAGTACGAAACCTCGTTTAGAAATCGGGAGGATAGAGGGTATGAAATTATATACACTTCCTTTAAAACCCGAAAAAGTCTCGATTATAGGTTAGAAAAGGGCCACGAGACGTGTTGGTTGTGTCAAAACGAAAAAACGAGCGCGAAGCCTCGTTTAGAAATCGGGAGGAGAGAGGGTATGAAATTATATCCACTTCCTTTAAAACCCGAAAATATCTCGATTATAGGTTAGAAATAGGCAACGAGACGTGTTGGTGGTGTCAAAACGAAGAAACGAGCATGAAGCCGAATTTAGAAATCGTGAGGAGAGAGGTTATGAAATTATATCCACTTCCTTTAAAACCCGAAAATGTCTCGATTATAGGTTAGAAATGGGCCACGTGACTTGTTGGTGGTGTTAAAACGAAAAAACGAGCACGAAGCCTCGTTTAGAAATCGGGAGAAGAGAGGGTATGAAATTATATCCACTTCCTTTAAAACCCGAAAAAGTCTGGATTATAGGTTAGAAATGGGCCCCACGACTTGTTGGTGGTGTCAAAATGAAAAAACGAGCACGATGCCTCGTTTAGAAATCGGGAGGAGAGAGGGTATGAAATTATATCCACTTCCTTTAAAACCCGAAAAAGTCTCGATTATAGGTTCGAAATGGGCCCCACGACTTGTTGGTGGTTTCGAAACGAAAAAACGAGCACGATGCCTTATTTAGAAATCGGGAGGAGAGAGGGTATGAAATTATATCCACTTCCTTTAAAACCCGAAAAAGTATCGATTATTGGTTGGAAATGGGCAACGAGACGTGTTGGTGGTGTCAAAACGAAAAAACGAGCATGAAGCCGCATTTAGAAATCGTGAGGAGAGAGGTTATGAAATTATATCCACTTCCATTAAAACCCGAAAAAGTATCGATTATAGGTTAGAAATGGGCCACGAGATGTGTTGGTGGTGTCAAAATGAAAAAATGAGCAAAAAGCCTAGTTTAGAAATCGGGAGGAGAGAGGGTATGAAATTATATCCACTTCCTTTAAAACCCGAAAAAATCTAGATTATAGGTTTGAAAAGGGCCACGGGACGTGTTGGTGGTGTCAAAACGAAAAAACGAGCGCGAAGCCTCGTTTAGAAATTGGGAGGAGAGAGGGTATGAAATTATATCCATTTCCTTTAAAACCCGAAAAAGTCTCGATTATAGGTTAGAAATGGGCCACGAGATGTGTTGGTGGTGTCAAAACGAAAAAACGAGCACGAAGCCGCATTTAGAAATCGTGAGGAGAGAGGTTATGAAATTATATCCACTTCTTTAAAACCCGAAAATGTCTCGATTATAGGTTCGAAATGGGCCACGTGATTTGTTGGTGGTGTGAAAACGAAAAAACGGCACAAAGCCTCGTGTAGAAATCGGGAGGATAGAGGGTATGAAATTATATGCACTTCCTTTAAAACCCGAAAAAGTCTCGATTATAGGTTAGAAAGGAGCCACGGGACTTGTTGGTGGTGTCAAAATGAAAAAACGAGCACGAAACCTCGTTTAGAAATCTGGAGGAGAGAGGGTATGAAATTATATCTACTTCCTTTAAAACCCGAAAAAGTCTCGATTATAGGTTAGAAAAGGGCCACGGGACGTGTTGGTGGTGTCAAAACGAAAAAAAGAGCACGAAGCCGCGTTTAGAAATCGGGAGGAGAGAGGGTATGAAATTATATCCACTTCCCTTAAAACCCGAAAAAGTCTGGATTATAGGTTAGAAATGGGCCACGTGACTTGTTGGTGGTGTGAAAACGAAAAAACGAGCACGAAGCCTCGTTTAGAAATCGGGAGGAGAGAGGGTATGAAATTATATCCACTTCCTTTAAAACCCGAAAAAGTCTCGATTATAGGTTAGAAATGGGCCACGAGACGTGTTGGTTGTGTCAAAACGAAAAAACGAGCGCGAAGCCTCGTTTAGAAATCGGGAGGAGAGAGGGTATGAAATTATATCCACTTCCTTGAAAATCCGAAAAAGTCTCGATTATAGGTTAGACATGGGCTACGAGACGTGTTGGTTGTGTCAAAACGAAAAAACGAGCGCGAAGCCTCGTTTAGAAATCGGGAGGAGAGAGGCTATGAAATTATATCCACTTCCTTGAAAATCCGAAAAAGTCTCGATTATAGGTTAGAAATGGGCCACGAGACGTGTTGGTGGTGTCAAAACGAAAAAAAGACCACGAAGCCGCGTTTAGAAATCGGGAGGAGAGAGGGTATGAAATTATATCCACTTCCTTTAAAACCCGAAAAAGTCTCGATTATATGTTAGAAATGAGCCATGGGACTTGTTGGTGGTGTCAAAATGAAAAAACGAGCACGAAACCTCGTTTAGAAATCGGGAGGAGAGAGGGTATGAAATTATATCCACTTCCTTTAAAACCCGAAAAAGTCTCGATTATAGGTTAGAAAAGGGTCACGGGACGTGTTGGTGGTGTCAAAATGATAAAACGAGCACGAAGCCTCGTTTAGAAATCGGGAGGAGAGAGGGTATGAAATTATATCCACTTCCTTTAAAACCCGAAAAAGTCTCGATTATAGGTTAGAAATTGGCCACTAGATGTGTTGGTGGTGTCAAAACGAAAAAACGAGCACGAAGCCTCGTTTAGAAATCGGGAGGAGAGAGGGTATGAAATTATATCCACTTCCTTTAAAACCCGAAAAAGTCTAGATTATAGGTTTGAAAAGGGCCACGGGACGTGTTGGTGGTGTTAAAACGAAAAAACGGCACGAAGCCTCGTGTAGAAATCGGGAGGATAGAGGGTATGAAATTATATGCACTTCCTTTAAAACCAGAAAAAGTCTCGATTATAGGTTAGAAATGAGCCACGGGACTTGTTGGTGGTGTCAAAATGAAAAAACGAGCACGAAACCTCGTTTCGAAATCGGGAGGAGAGAGGGTATGAAATTATATCCACTTCCTTTAAAACCCGAAAAAGTCTCGATTATAGGTTAGAAATGAGCCATGGGACTTTTTGGTGGTGTCAAAATGAAAAAACGAGCACGAAACCTCGTTCAGAAATCGGGAGGAGAGAGGGTATGAAATTATATCCACTTCCTTTAAAACCCGAAAAAGTCTGGATTATAGGTTAGAAATGAGCCATGGGACTTGTTGGTGGTGTCAAAATGAAAAAACGAGCACGAAACCTCGTTTCGAAATCGGTAGGAGAGAGGGTATGAAATTATATCCACTTCCTTTAAAACCCGAAAAGTCTCGATTATAGGTTAGAAATGAGCCACGGGACTTGTTGGTGGTGTCAAAATGAAAAAACGAGCACGAAACCTCGTTTAGAAATCTGGAGGAGAGAGGGTATGAAATTATATCCACTTCCTTTAAAACCCGAAAATGTCTCGATTATAGGTTAGAAATGGGCCACGTGACTAGTTGGTGGTGTCAAAACGAAAAAACGAGCACGAAGCCTCGTTTAGAAATCGGGAGGAGAGAGGGTATGAAATTATATCCACTTCCATTAAAACCCGAAAAAGTCTGGATTATAGGTTAGAAATGGGCCACGAGACTTGTTCGTGGTGTCAAAACGAAAAAATGAGCACGAAGCCTCG
Source organism: Thalia dealbata (assembly GCA_030544415.1). Taxonomy (NCBI): domain Eukaryota; kingdom Viridiplantae; phylum Streptophyta; class Magnoliopsida; order Zingiberales; family Marantaceae; genus Thalia; species Thalia dealbata. The sequence continues at coordinate 11,263,594 of CM060458.1, read as the reverse complement.
TTTAGAAATCAGGAGGAGAGAGGGTATGAAATTATATCTACTTTCTTTAAAACCCGAAAAAGTCTCGATTATAGGTTAGAAATGGGCCACAGAACTTGTTGGTGGTGTCAAAATGAAAAATTGAGCACGAAGCCTCGTTTAGAAATCGGGTGGAGCGAGGGTATGAAATTATATTCACTTCCTTTAAAACCCGAAAAAGACTCGATTATAGGTTAGAAATGGGCCACGAGATGTGTTGGTGGTGTCAAAACGAAAAAACGAGCACGAAGCCTCGTTTAGAAATCGGGAGGAGAGAGGGTATGAAATTAGATCCACTTCCTTTAAAACCCGAAAAAGTCTAGATTATAGGTTTGAAAAGGGCCACGGGACGTGTTGGTGGTGTTAAAACGAAAAAACGGCACGAAGCCTCATTTAGAAATCGGGAGGAGAGAGGGTATGAAATTATATCCACTTCCATTAAAACCCGAAAAGTCTGGATTATAGGTTAGAAATGGGCCACGAGACTTGTTCGTGGTGTCAAAACGAAAAAATGAGCACGAAGCCTCGTTTAGAAATCAGGAGGATAGAGGGTATGAAATTATATCCACTTTCTTTAAAACCCGAAAAAGTCTCGATTATAGGTTAGAAATGGGCCACAGAACTTGTTGGTGGTGTCAAAATGAAAAATTGAGCACGAAGCCTCGTTTAGAAATCGGGTGGAGCGAGGGTATGAAATTATATTCACTTCCTTTAAAACCCGAAAAAGTCTCGATTATAGGTTAGAAAAGGGCCACGAGACGTGTTGGTTGTGTCAAAACGAAAAAATGAGCGTGAAGCCTCGTTTAGAAATCGGGAGGAGAGAGGGTATGAAATTATATCCACTTCCTTTAAAACCCGAAAAAGTCTCGATTATAGGTTAGAAATGGGCAACGAGACGTTTTGGTGGTGCCAAAACGAAAAAACGAGCACGAAGCCGCATTTAGAAATCGTGAGGAGAGAGGTTATGAAATTATATCTACTTCCTTTAAAACCCGAAAAAGTCTCGATTATAGGTTAGAAATGGGCCACGAGACGTGTTGGTGGTGTCAAAACGAAAAAACGAGCACGAAGCCTCGTTTAGAAATCGGGAGGAGAGAGGGTATGAAATTATATCCACTTCCTTTAAAACCCGAAAAAGTCTAGATTATAGGTTTGAAAAGGGCCACGGGACGTGTTGGTGGTGTTAAAACGAAAAAACGACACGAAGCCTCGTTTAGAAATCGGGATAGAGAGGGTATGAAATTATATCTACTTCCTTGAAAATCCGAAAAAGTCTCCATTATAGGTTAGAAATGGGCCACGAGACGTGTTGGTGGTGTCAAAACGAAAAAAAGAGCACGAAGCCGCGTTTAGAAATCGGGAGGAGAGAGGGTATGAAATTATATCCACTTCCTTTAAAACCTGAAAAAGTCTCGATTATAGGTTAGAAATGAGCCATGGGACTTGTTGGTGGTGTCAAAATGAAAAAATGAGCATGAAACCTCGTTTAGAAATCGGGAGGAGAGAGGGTATGAAATTATATCCACTTCCTTTAAAATCCGAAAAAGTCTCGATTACAGGTTAGAAAAGGGCACAGGACGTGTTGGTGGTGTCAAAATGATAAAACGAGCACGAAGCCTCGTTTAGAAATCGGGAGGAGAGAGGGTATGAAATTATATCCACTTCCTTTAAAACCCGAAAAAGTCTCGATTATAGGTTAGAAATGGGCCACGAGATGTGTTGGTGGTGTCAAAATGAAAAAACGAGCACGAAGCCTCGTTTAGAAATCGGGAGGAGAGAGGGTATGAAATTAGATCCACTTCCTTTAAAACCCGAAAAAGTCTAGATTATAGGTTTGAAAAGGGCCACGGGACGTGTTGGTGGTGTTAAAACGAAAAAACGGCACGAAGCCTCGTGTAGAAATCGGGAGGATAGAGGGTATGAAATTATATCCACTTCCTTTAAAACCCGAAAAAGTCTCGATTATAGGTTAGAAATGAGCCGTGGGACTTATTGGTGGTGTCAAAATGAAAAAACGAGCACGAAACCTCGTTTCGAAATCGGTAGGAGAGAGGGTATGAAATTATATCCACTTCCTTTAAAACCCGAAAAAGTCTCGATTATAGGTTAGAAATGAGCCATGGGACTTGTTGGTGGTGTCAAAATGAAAAAACGAGCACGAAACCTCGTTTCGAAATCGGTAGGAGAGAGGGTATGAAATTATATCCACTTCCTTTAAAACCCGAAAAAGTCTCGATTATAGGTTAGAAATGAGCCACGGGACTTGTTGGTGGTGTCAAAATGAAAAAACGAGCACGAAACCTCGTTTAGAAATCTGGAGGAGAGAGGGTATGAAATTATATCCACTTCCTTTAAAACCCGAAAAAGTCTCGATTATAGGTTAGAAAAGGGTCACGGGACGTGTTGGTGGTGTCAAAATGAAAAAACGAGCACGAAGCCTCGTTTAGAAATTGGGAGGAGAGAGGGTATGAAATAATATCCACTTCATTTAAAACCCGAAAATGTCTCGATTATAGGTTAGAAATGGGCCACGTGACTAGTTGGTGGTGTCAAAACGAAAAAACGAGCACGAAGCCTCGTTTAGAAATCGGGAGGAGAGAGGGTATGAAATAATATCCACTTCATTTAAAACCCGAAAATGTCTCGATTATAGGTTAGAAATGGGCCACGTGACTAGTTGGTGGTGTCAAAACGAAAAAACGAGCACGAAGCCTCGTTTAGAAATCGGGAGGAGAGAGGGTATGAAATTATATCCACTTCCCTTAAAACCCGAAAAAGTCTGGATTATAGGTTAGAAATGGGCCACGTGACTTGTTGGTGGTGTGAAAACGAAAAAACGAGCACGAAGCCTCGTTTAGAAATCGGGAGGAGAGAGGGTATGAAATTATATCCACTTCCTTTAAAACCCGAAAAAGTCTCGATTATAGGTTAGAAATGGGCCACGAGACGTGTTGGTTGTGTCAAAACGAAAAAACGAGCGCGAAGCCTCGTTTAGAAATCGGGAGGAGAGAGGGTATGAAATTATATCCACTTCCTTGAAAATCCGAAAAAGTCTCGATTATAGGTTAGACATGGGCTACGAGATGTGTTGGTTGTGTCAAAACGAAAAAACGAGCGCGAAGCCTCGTTTAGAAATCGGGAGGAGAGAGGCTATGAAATTATATCCACTTCCTTGAAAATCCGAAAAAGTCTCGATTATGGGTTAGAAATGGGCCACGAGACGTGTTGGTGGTGTCAAAACGAAAAAAAGAGCACGAAGCCGCGTTTAGAAATCGGGAGGAGAGAGGGTATGAAATTATATCCACTTCCTTTAAAACCCGAAAAAGTCTCGATTATACGTTAGAAATGAGCCATGGGACTTGTTGGTGGTGTCAAAATGAAAAAACGAGCACGAAACCTCGTTTAGAAATCGGGAGGAGAGAGGGTATGAAATTATATCCACTTCCTTTAAAACCCGAAAAAGTCTCGATTATAGGTTAGAAAAGGGCCACGAGACGTGTTGGTTGTGTCAAAACGAAAAAATGAGCGCGAAGCCTCGTTTAGAAATCGGGAGGAGAGAGGGTATGAAATTATATCCACTTCCTTTAAAACCCGAAAAAGTCTCGATTATAGGTTAGAAATGGGCAACGAGACGTTTTGATGGAGCCAAAACGAAAAAACGAGCACGAAGCCGCATTTAGAAATCGTGAGGAGAGAGGTTATGAAATTATATCTACTTCCTTTAAAACCCGAAAAAGTCTCGATTATAGGTTAGAAATGGTCCACGAGACGTGTTGGTGGTGTCAAAACGAAAAAACGAGCACGAAGCCTCGTTTCGAAATCGGGAGGAGAGAGGGTATGAAATTATATCCACTTCCTTTAAAACCCGAAAAAATCTAGATTATAGGTATGAAAAGGGCCACGGGACGTGTTGGTGGTGTTAAAACGAAAAAACGACACGAAGCCTCGTTTAGAAATCGGGATAGAGAGGGTATGAAATTATATCTACTTCCTTGAAAATCCGAAAAAGTCTCCATTATAGGTTAGAAATGGGCCACGAGACGTGTTGGTGGTGTCAAAACGAAAAAAAGAGCACGAAGCCGCGTTTAGAAATCGGGAGGAGAGAGGGTATGAAATTATATCCACTTCCTTTAAAACCTGAAAAAGTCTCGATTATAGGTTAGAAATGAGCCATGGGACTTGTTGGTGGTGTCAAAATGAAAAAACGAGCACGAAACCTCGTTTAGAAATCGAGAGGAGAGAGGGTATGAAATTATATCCACTTCCTTTAAAATCCGAAAAAGTCTCGATTACAGGTTAGAAAAGGGTCACGGGACGTGTTGGTGGTGTCAAAATGATAAAACGAGCACGAAGCCTCGTTTAGAAATCGGGAGGAGAGAGGGTATGAAATTATATCCACTTCCTTTAAAACCCGAAAAAGTCTCGATTATAGGTTAGAAATGGGCCACGAGATGTGTTGGTGGTGTCAAAACGAAAAAACGAGCACGAAGCCTCGTTTAGAAATCGGGAGGAGAGAGGGTATTAAATTAGATCCACTTCCTTTAAAACCCGAAAAAGTCTAGATTATAGGTTTGAAAAGGGCCACGGGACGTGTTGGTGGTGTTAAAACGAAAAAACGGCACGAAGCCTCGTGTAGAAATCGGGAGGATAGAGGGTATGAAATTATATCCACTTCCTTTAAAACCCGAAAAAGTCTCGATTATAGGTTAGAAATGAGCCATGGGACTTGTTGGTGGTGTCAAAATGAAAAAACGAGCACGAAACCTCGTTTCGAAATCGGTAGGAGAGAGGGTATGAAATTATATCCACTTCCTTTAAAACCCGAAAAAGTCTCGATTATAGGTTAGAAATGAGCCATGGGACTTGTTGGTGGTGTCAAAATGAAAAAACGAGCACGAAACCTCGTTTAGAAATCGGGAGGAGAGAGGGTATGAAATTATATCCACTTCCTTTAAAACCCGACAAAGTCTCGATTACAGGTTAGAAAAGGGTCACGGGACGTGTTGGTGGTGTCAAAATGATAAAACGAGCACGAAGCCTCGATTCGAAATCGGGAGGAGAGAGGGTATGAAATTATATCCACTTCCTTTAAAACCCGAAAAAGTCTCGATTATAGGTTAGAAAAGGGTCACGGGACGTGTTGGTGGTGTCAAAATGAAAAAACGAGCACGAAGCCTCGTTTAGAAATCGGGAGGAGAGAGGGTATGAAATAATATCCACTTCGTTTAAAACCCGAAAAAGTATAGATTATAGGTTTGAAAAGGGCCACGGGACGTGTTGGTGGTGTTAAAACGAAAAAACGGCACGAAGCCTCGTGTAGAAATCGGGAGGATAGAGGGTATGAAATTATATGCACTTCCTTTGAAACCAGAAAAAGTCTCGATTTTAGGTTAGAAATGAGCCACGGGACTTGTTGGTGGTGTCAAAATGAAAAAACTTGCACAAAACCTCGTTTCGAAATCGGGAGGAGAGAGGGTATGAAATTATATCCACTTCCTTTAAAACCCGAAAAAGTCTCGATTATAGGTTAGAAAAGGGTCACGGGACGTGTTGGTGGTGTCAAAATGAAAAAACGAGCACGAAGCCTCGTTTAGAAATCGGGAGGAGAGAGGGTATGAAATAATATCCACTTCCTTTAAAACCCGAAAATGTCTCGATTATAGGTTAGAAATGGGCCACGTGACTTGTTGGTGGTGTCAAAACGAAAAAACGAGCACGAAGCCTCGTTTAGAAATCGGGAGGAGAGAGGGTATGAAATTATATCCACTTCCTTTAAAACCCGAAAAAGTCTGGATTATAGGATAGAAATGGGCCACGAGACTTGTTCGTGGTGTCAAAACGAAAAAATGAGCACGAAGCCTCGTTTAGAAATCAGGAGGAGAGAGGGTATGAAATTATATCCACTTTCTTTAAAACCCGAAAAAGTCTCGATTATAGGTTAGAAATGGGCCACAGGACTTGTTGGTGGTGTCAAAATGAAAAATTGAGCACGAAGCCTCGTTTAGAAATCGGGTGGAGAGAGGGTATGAAATTATATTCACTTCCTTTAAAACCCGAAAAAGTCTCGATTATAGGTTAGAAAAGGGCCACGAGACGTGTTGGTTGTGTCAAAACGGAAAAACGAGCGCGAAGCCTCATTTAGAAATCGGGAGGAGAGAGGGTATGAAATTATATCCACTTCCTTTAAAACCCGAAAAAGTCTCGATTAGGTTAGAAATAAGCCACGGGACTTGTTGGTGGTGTCAAAATGAAAAAACGAGCACGAAGCCTCGTTTAGAAATCGGGAGGAGAGAGGGTATGAAATTATATCCACTTCCTTTAAAACCCGAAAAAGTCTAGATTATAGGTTTGAAAAGGGCCACGGGACGTGTTGGTGGTGTTAAAACGAAAAAACAGCACGAAGCCTCGTGTAGAAATCGGGAGGATAGAGGGTATGATATTATATGCACTTCCTTTAAAACCCGAAAAAGTCTCGATTATAGGTTAGAAAGGAGCCACGGGACTTGTTGGTGGTGTCAAAATGAAAAAACGAGCACAAAACCTCGTTTCGAAATCGGGAGGAGAGAGGGTATGAAATTATATCCACTTCCTTGAAAACCCGACAAAGTCTCGATTACAGGTTAGAAAAGGGTCACGGGACGTGTTGGTGGTGTCAAAATGAAAAAACGAGCCCGAAACCTCGTTTAGAAATCTGGAGGAGAGAGGGTATGAAATTATATCCACTTCCTTTAAAACCCGAAAAAGTCTCGATTATAGGTTAGAAAAGGGTCACGGGACGTGTTGGTGGTGTCAAAATGAAAAAACGAGCACGAAGCCTCGTTTAGAAATCGGGAGGAGAGAGGGTATGAAATAATATCCACTTCATTTAAAACCCGAAAATGTCTCGATTATAGGTTAGAAATGGGCCACGTGACTAGTTGGTGGTGTCAAAACGAAAAAACGAGCACGAAGCCTCGTTTAGAAATCGGGAGGAGAGAGGGTATGAAATAATATCCACTTCATTTAAAACCCGAAAATGTCTCGATTATAGGTTAAAAATGGGCCACGTGACTAGTTGGTGGTGTCAAAACGAAAAAACGAGCACGAAGCCTCGTTTAGAAATCGGGAGGAGAGAGGGTATGAAATTATATCCACTTCCCTTAAAACCCGAAAAAGTCTGGATTATAGGTTAGAAATGGGCCACGTGACTTGTTGGTGGTGTGAAAACGAAAAAACGAGCACGAAGCCTCGTTTAGAAATCGGGAGGAGAGAGGGTATGAAATTATATCCACTTCCTTTAAAACCCGAAAAAGTCTCGATTATAGGTTAGAAATGGGCCACGAGACGTGTTGGTTGTGTCAAAACGAAAAAACGAGCGCGAAGCCTCGTTTAGAAATCGGGAGGAGAGAGGGTATGAAATTATATCCACTTCCTTGAAAATCCGAAAAAGTCTCGATTATAGGTTAGACATGGGCTACGAGATGTGTTGGTTGTGTCAAAACGAAAAAACGAGTGCGAAGCCTCGTTTAGAAATCGGGAGGAGAGAGGCTATGAAATTATATCCACTTCCTTGAAAATCCGAAAAAGTCTCGATTATAGGTTAGAAATGGGCCACGAGACGTGTTGGTGGTGTCAAAACGAAAAAAAGAGCACGAAGCCGCGTTTAGAAATCGGGAGGAGAGAGGGTATGAAATTATATCCACTTCCTTTAAAACCCGAAAAAGTCTCGATTATACGTTAGAAATGAGCCATGGGACTTGTTGGTGGTGTCAAAATGAAAAAACGAGCACGAAACCTCGTTTAGAAATCGGGAGGAGAGAGGGTATGAAATTATATCCACTTCCTTTAAAACCCGAAAAAGTCTCGATTATAGGTTAGAAAAGGGCCACGAGACGTGTTGGTTGTGTCAAAACGAAAAAATGAGCGCGAAGCCTCGTTTAGAAATCGGGAGGAGAGAGGGTATGAAATTATATCCACTTCCTTTAAAACCCGAAAAAGTCTCGATTATAGGTTAGAAATGGGCAACGAGACGTTTTGGTGGAGCCAAAACGAAAAAACGAGCACGAAGCCGCATTTAGAAATCGTGAGGAGAGAGGTTATGAAATTATATCTACTTCCTTTAAAACCCGAAAAAGTCTCGATTATAGGTTAGAAATGAGCCACGAGACGTGTTGGTGGTGTCAAAACGAAAAAACGAGCACGAAGCCTCGTTTAGAAATCGGGAGGAGAGAGGGTATGAAATTATATCCACTTCCTTTAAAACCCGAAAAAATCTAGATTATAGGTTTGAAAAGGGCCACGGGACGTGTTGGTGGTGTTAAAACGAAAAAACGACACGAAGCCTCGTTTAGAAATCGGGATAGAGAGGGTATGAAATTATATCTACTTCCTTGAAAATCCGAAAAAGTCTCGATTATAGGTTAGAAATGGGCCACGAGACGTGTTGGTGGTGTCAAAACGAAAAAAAGAGCACGAAGCCGCGTTTAGAAATCGGGAGGAGAGAGGGTATGAAATTATATCCACTTCCTTTAAAACCTGAAAAAGTCTCGATTATAGGTTAGAAATGAGCCATGGGACTTGTTGGTGGTGTCAAAATGAAAAAACGAGCACGAAACCTCGTTTAGAAATCGAGAGGAGAGAGGGTATGAAATTATATCCACTTCCTTTAAAATCCGAAAAAGTCTCGATTACAGGTTAGAAAAGGGTCACGGGACGTGTTGGTGGTGTCAAAATGATAAAACGAGCACGAAGCCTCGTTTAGAAATCGGGAGGAGAGAGGGTAAGAAATTATATCCACTTCCTTTAAAACCCGAAAAAGTCTCGATTATAGGTTAGAAATGGGCCACGAGATGTGTTGGTGGTGTCAAAACGAAAAAACGAGCACGAAGCCTCGTTTAGAAATCGGGAGGAGAGAGGGTATGAAATTAGATCCACTTCCTTTAAAACCCGAAAAAGTCTAGATTATAGGTTTGAAAAGGGCCACGGGACGTGTTGGTGGTGTTAAAACGAAAAAACGGCACGAAGCCTCGTGTAGAAATCGGGAGGATAGAGGGTATGAAATTATATGCACTTCCTTTAAAACCAGAAAAAGTCTCGATTTTAGGTTAGAAATGAGCCACGGGACTTGTTGGTGGTGTCAAAATGAAAAAACTTGCACGAAACCTCGTTTCGAAATCGGGAGGAGAGAGGGTATGAAATTATATCCACTTCCTTTAAAACCCGAAAAAGTTTCGATTATAGGTTAGAAAATGGTCACGGGACGTGTTGGTAGTGTCAAAATGAAAAAACGAGCACGAAGCCTCGTTTAGAAATCGGGAGGAGAGAGGGTATGAAATAATATCCACTTCCTTTAAAACCCGAAAATGTCTCGATTATAGGTTAGAAATGGGCCACGTGACTTGTTGGTGGTGTCAAAACGAAAAAATGAGCACGAAGCCTCGTTTAGAAATCGGGAGGAGAGAGGGTATGAAATTATATCCACTTCCTTTAAAACCCGAAAAAGTCTGGATTATAGGTTAGAAATGGGCCACGAGACTTGTTCGTGGTGTCAAAACGAAAAAATGAGCACGAAGCCTCGTTTAGAAATCAGGAGGAGAGAGGGTATGAAATTATATCCACTTTCTTTAAAACCCAAAAAAGTCTCGATTATAGGTTAGAAATGGGCCACAGGACTTGTTGGTGGTGTCAAAATGAAAAATTGAGCACGAAGCCTCGTTTAGAAATCGGGTGGAGAGAGGGTATGAAATTATATTCACTTCCTTTAAAACCCGAAAAAGTCTCGATTATAGGTTAGAAAAGGGCCACGAGATGTGTTGGTTGTGTCAAAACGAAAAAACGAGCGCGAAGCCTCATTTAGAAATCGGGAGGAGAGAGGGTATGAAATTATATCCACTTCCTTTAAAACCCGAAAAAGTCTCGATTAGGTTAGAAATAAGCCACGGGACTTGTTGGTGGTGTCAAAATGAAAAAACGAGCACGAAGCCTCGTTTAGAAATCGGGAGGAGAGAGGGTATGAAATTATATCCACTTCCTTTAAAACCCGAAAAAGGCTAGATTATAGGTTTGAAAAGGGCCACGGGACGTGTTGGTGGTGTTAAAACGAAAAAACGGCACGAAGCCTCGTGTAGAAATCGGGAGGATAGAGGGTATGATATTATATGCACTTCCTTTAAAACCCGAAAAAGTCTGGATTATAGGTTAGAAATGGGCAACGAGACGTGTTGGTGGTGTCAAAACGAAAAAACGAGCACGATACCTCGTTTCGAAATCGGGAGGAGAGAGGGTATGAAATTATATCCACTTCCTTGAAAACCCGACAAAGTCTCGATTACAGGTTAGAAAAGGGTCACGGGACGTGTTGGTGGTGTCAAAATGATAAAACGAGCACGAAGCCTCGATTCGAAATCGGGAGGAGAGAGGGTATGAAATTATATCCACTTCCTTTAAAACCCGAAAAAATCTCGATTATAGGTTAGAAAAGGGTCACGGGACGTGTTGGTGGTGTCAAAATGAAAAAACGAGCACGAAGCCTCGTTTAGAAATCGGGAGGAGAGAGGGTATGAAATAATATCCACTTCCTTTAAAACCCGAAAAAGTCTAGATTATAGGTTTGAAAAGGGCCACGGGACGTGTTGGTGGTGTTAAAACGAAAAAACGGCACGAAGCCTCGTGTAGAAATCGGGAGGATAGAGGGTATGAATTTATATGCACTTCCTTTAAAACCAGAAAAAGTCTCGATTTTAGGTTAGAAATGAGCCACGGGACTTGTTGGTGGTGTCAAAATGAAAAAACTTGCACGAAACCTCGTTTCGAAATCGGGAGGAGAGAGGGTATGAAATTATATCCACTTCCTTTAAAACCCGAAAAAGTCTCGATTATAGGTTAGAAAAGGGTCACGGGACGTGTTGATGGTGTCAAAATGAAAAAACGAGCACGAAGCCTCGTTTAGAAATCGGGAGGAGAGAGGGTATGAAATAATATCCACTTCCTTTAAAACCCGAAAAAGTCTCGATTATAGGTTAGAAAAGGGCCACGAGACGTGTTGGTTGTGTCAAAACGAAAAAACGAGCGCGAAGCCTCTTTTAGAAATCGGGAGGAGAGAGGGTATGAAATTATATCCACTTCCTTTAAAATCCGAAAAAGTCTCGATTAGGTTAGAAATAAGCCACGGGACTTGTTGGTGGTGTCAAAATGAAAAAACGAGCACGAAGCCTCGTTTAGAAATCGGGAGGAGTGAGGGTATGAAATTATATCCACTTCCTTTAAAACCCGAAAAAGTCTAGATTTTAGGTTTGAAAAGGGCCACGGGACGTGTTGGTGGTGTTAAAACGAAAAAACGGCACGAAGCCTCGTGTAGAAATCGGGAGGATAGAGGGTATGATATTATATGCACTTCCTCTAAAACCCGAAAAAGTCTCGATTATAGGTTAGAAAGGAGCCACGGGACTTGTTGGTGGTGTCAAAATGAAAAAACGAGCACAAAACCTCGTTTCGAAATCGGGAGGAGAGAGGGTATGAAATTATATCCACTTCCTTGAAAACCCGACAAAGTCTCGATTACAGGTTAGAAAAGGGTCACGGGACGTGTTGGTGGTGTCAAAATGATAAAACGAGCACGAAGCCTCGATTCGAAATCGGGAGGAGAGAGGGTATGAAATTATATCCACTTCCTTTAAAACCCGAAAAAATCTCGATTATAGGTTAGAAAAGGGTCACGGGACGTGTTGGTGGTGTCAAAATGAAAAAACGAGCACGAAGCCTCGTTTAGAAATCGGGAGGAGAGAGGGTATGAAATAATATCCACTTCCTTTAAAACCCGAAAAAGTCTAGATTATAGGTTTGAAAAGGGCCACGGGACGTGTTGGTGGTGTTAAAACGAAAAAACGGCACGAAGCCTCGTGTAGAAATCGGGAGGATAGAGGGTATGAAATTATATGCACTTCCTTTAAAACCAGAAAAAGTCTCGATTTTAGGTTAGAAATGAGCCACGGTACTTGTTGGTGGTGTCAAAATGAAAAAACTTGCACGAAACCTCGTTTCGAAATCGGGAGGAGAGAGGGTATGAAATTATATCCACTTCCTTTAAAACCCGAAAAAGTCTCGATTATAGGTTAGAAAAGGGTCACGGGACGTGTTGGTAGTGTCAAAATGAAAAAACGAGCACGAAGCCTCGTTTAGAAATCGGGAGGAGAGAGGGTATGAAATAATATCCACTTCCTTTAAAACCCGAAAATGTCTCGATTATAGGTTAGAAATGGGCCACGTGACTTGTTGGTGGTGTCAAAACGAAAAAATGAGCACGAAGCCTCGTTTAGAAATCGGGAGGAGAGAGGGTATGAAATTATATCCACTTCCTTTAAAACCCGAAAAAGTCTGGATTATAGGTTAGAAATGGGCCACGAGACTTGTTCGTGGTGTCAAAATGAAAAAATGAGCACGAAGCCTCGTTTAGAAATCAGGAGGAGAGAGGGTATGAAATTATATCCACTTTCTTTAAAACCCAAAAAAGTCTCGATTATAGGTTAGAAATGGGCCACAGGACTTGTTGGTGGTGTCAAAATGAAAAATTGAGCACGAAGCCTCGTTTAGAAATCGGGTGGAGAGAGGGTATGAAATTATATTCACTTCCTTTAAAACCCGAAAAAGTCTCGATTATAGGTTAGAAAAGGGCCACGAGATGTGTTGGTTGTGTCAAAACGAAAAAACGAGCGCGAAGCCTCATTTAGAAATCGGGAGGAGAGAGGGTATGAAATTATATCCACTTCCTTTAAAACCCGAAAAAGTCTCGATTAGGTTAGAAATAAGCCACGGGACTTGTTGGTGGTGTCAAAATGAAAAAACGAGCACGAAGCCTCGTTTAGAAATCGGGAGGAGAGAGGGTATGAAATTATATCCACTTCCTTTAAAACCCGAAAAAGGCTAGATTATTGGTTTGAAAAGGGCCACGGGACGTGTTGGTGGTGTTAAAACGAAAAACCGGCACGAAGCCTCGTGTAGAAATCGGGAGGATAGAGGGTATGATATTATATGCACTTCCTTTAAAACCCGAAAAAGTCTGGATTATAGGTTAGAAATGGGCAACGAGACGTGTTGGTGGTGTCAAAACGAAAAAACGAGCACGATACCTCGTTTCGAAATCGGGAGGAGAGAGGGTATGAAATTATATCCACTTCCTTGAAAACCCGACAAAGTCTCGATTACAGGTTAGAAAAGGGTCACGGGACGTGTTGGTGGTGTCAAAATGATAAAACGAGCACGAAGCCTCGATTCGAAATCGGGAGGAGAGAGGGTATGAAATTATATCCACTTCCTTTAAAACCCGAAAAAATCTCGATTATAGGTTAGAAAAGGGTCACGGGACGTGTTGGTGGTGTCAAAATGAAAAAACGAGCACGAAGCCTCGTTTAGAAATCGGGAGGAGAGAGGGTATGAAATAATATCCACTTCCTTTAAAACCCGAAAAAGTCTAGATTATAGGTTTGAAAAGGGCCACGGGACGTGTTGGTGGTGTCAAAACGAAAAAACGAGCACGAAGCCTCGTTTAGAAATCGGGAGGAGAGAGGGTATGAAATTATATCCACTTCCTTTAAAACCCGAAAAAGTCTCGATTATAGGTTAGAAAAGGGTCACGGGACGTGTTGGTGGTGTCAAAATGAAAAAACGAGCACGAAGCCTCGTTTAGAAATCGGGAGGAGAGAGGGTATGAAATAATATCCACTTCCTTTAAAACCCGAAAATGTCTCGATTATAGGTTAGAAATGGGCGACGTGACTTGTTGGTGGTGTCAAAATGAAAAAACGAGCACGAAGCCTCGTTTAGAAATCGGGAGGAGAGAGGGTATGAAATTATATCCACTTCCTTTAAAACCCGAAAAAGTCTGGATTATAGGTTAGAAATGGGCCACGAGACTTGTTCGTGGTGTCAAAACGAAAAAATGAGCACGAAGCCTCGTTTAGAAATCAGGAGGAGAGAGGGTATGAAATTATATCCACTTTCTTTAAAACCCGAAAAAGTCTCAATTATAGGTTAGAAATGGGCCACGGGACTTGTTGGTGGTGTCAAAATGAAAAATTGAGCACGAAGCCTCGTTTAGAAATCGGGTGGAGAGAGGGTATGAAATTATATTCACTTCCTTTAAAACCCGAAAAAGTCTCGATTATAGGTTAGAAAAGGGCCACGAGACGTGTTGGTTGTGTCAAAACGAAAAAACGAGCGCGAAGCCTCATTTAGAAATCGGGAGGAGAGAGGGTATGAAATTATATCCACTTCCTTTAAAACCCGAAAAAGTCTCGATTAGGTTAGAAATAAGCCACGGGACTTGTTGGTGGTGTCAAAATGAAAAAACGAGCACGAAGTCTCGTTTAGAAATCGGGAGGAGAGAGGGTATGAAATTATATCCACTTCCTTTAAAACCCGAAAAAGTCTAGATTATAGGTTTGAAAAGGGCCACGGGACGTGTTGGTGGTGTTAAAACGAAAAAACGGCACGAAGCCTCGTGTAGAAATCGGGAGAAGAGAGGGTATGAAATTATATCCACTTCCTTTAAAACCCGAAAAAGTCTGGATTATAGGTTAGAAATGGGCAACGAGACGTGTTGGTGGTGTCAAAACGAAAAAACGAGCACGATGCCTCGTTTAGAAATCGGGATAGAGAGGGTATGAAATTATATCTACTTCCTTGAAAATCCGAAAAAGTCTCGATTATAGGTTAGAAATGGGCCACGTGACTTGTTGGTGGTGTCAAAACGAAAAAACGAGCACGAAGCCTCGTTTAGAAAACGGGAGAAGAGAGGGTATGAAATTATATCCACTTCCTTTAAAACCAGAAAAAGTCTGGATTATAGGTTAGAAATGGGCAACGAGACGTGTTGGTGGTGTCAAAACGAAAAAACGAGCACGATGCCTCGTTTAGAAATCGGGAGTAGAGAGTGTATGAAATTACATCCACTTCCTTTAAAACCCGAAAAAGTCTCGATTATAGGTTAGAAATGGGCCACTGGACTTGTTGGTGGTGTGAAAACGAAAAAACTAGCACGATGCCTCGTTTAGAAATCGGGATAGAGAGGGTATGAAATTATATCTACTTTCTTGAAAATCCGAAAAAGTCTCGATTATAGGTTAGAAATGGGCCACGTGACTTGTTGGTGGTGTGAAAACGAAAAAACGGCACGAAGCCTCGTGTAGAAATCGGGAGGATAGAGGGTATGAAATTATATGCACTTCCTTTAAAACCCGAAAAAGTCTCGATTATAGGTTAGAAAGGAGCCACGGGACATGTTGGTGGTGTCAAAATGAAAAAACGAGCACGAAACCTCGTTTAGAAATCTGGAGGAGAGAGGGTATGAAATTATATCCACTTCCTTTAAAACCCGAAAAAGTCTCGATTATAGGTTAGAAAAGGGTCACGGGACGTGTTGGTGGTGTCAAAATGAAAAAACGAGCACGAAGCCTCGTTTAGAAATCGGGAGGAGAGAGAGTCTGAAATAATATCCACTTCCTTTAAAACCCGAAAATGTCTCGATTATAGGTTAGAAATGGGCCACGAGACGTGTTGGTGGTGTCAAAACGAAAAAACGAGCACGAAGCCTCGTTTAGAAATCGGGAGGAGAGAGGGTATGAAATTATATCCACTTCCTTTAAAACCCGAAAAAGTCTAGATTATAGGTTTGAAAAGGGCCACGGGACGTGTTGGTGGTGTTAAAACGAAAAAACGACACGAAGCCTCGTTTAGAAATCGGGATAGAGAGGGTATGAAATTATATCTACTTCCTTGAAAATCCGAAAAAGTCTCGATTATAGGTTAGAAATGGGCCACGAAACGTGTTGGTGGTGTCAAAACGAAAAAAAGAGCACGAAGCCGCGTTTAGAAATCGGGAGGAGAGAGGGTATGAAATTATATCCACTTCCTTTAAAACCCGAAAAAGTCTCGATTATAGGTTAGAAATGAGCCATGGGACTTGTTGGTGGTGTCAAAATGAAAAAACGAGCACGAAACCTCGTTTAGAAATCGGGAGGAGAGAGGGTATGAAATTATATCCACTTCCTTTAAAACCCGAAAAAGTCTCGATTAGGTTAGAAATAAGCCACGGGACTTGTTGGTGGTGTCAAAATGAAAAAACGAGCACGAAGCCTCGTTTAGAAATCGGGAGGAGAGAGGGTATGAAATTAGATCCACTTCCTTTAAAACCCGAAAAAGTCTAGATTATAGGTTTGAAAAGGGCCACGGGACGTGTTGGTGGTGTTAAAACGAAAAAACGGCACGAAGCCTCGTTTAGAAATCGGGAGGAGAGAGGGTATGAAATTATATCCACTTCCATTAAAACCCGAAAAGTCTGGATTATAGGTTAGAAATGGGCCACGAGACTTGTTCGTGGTGTCAAAACGAAAAAATGAGCACGAAGCCTCGTTTAGAAATCAGGAGGAGAGAGGGTATGAAATTATATCCACTTTCTTTAAAACCCGAAAAAGTCTCGATTATAGGTTAGAAATGGGCCACAGAACTTGTTGGTGGTGTCAAAATGAAAAATTGAGCACTAAGCCTCGTTTAGAAATCGGGTGGAGCGAGGGTATGAAATTATATTCACTTCCTTTAAAACCCGAAAAAGTCTCGATTATAGGTTAGAAAAGGGCCATGAGACGTGTTGGTTGTGTCAAAACGAAAAAATGAGCGCGAAGCCTCGTTTAGAAATCGGGAGGAGAGAGGGTATGAAATTATATCCACTTCCTTTAAAACCCGAAAAAGTCTCGATTATAGGTTAGAAATGGGCAACGAGACGTTTTGGTGGTGCCAAAACGAAAAAACGAGCACGAAGCCGCATTTAGAAATCGTGAGGAGAGAGGTTATGAAATTATATCTACTTCCTTTAAAACCCGAAAAAGTCTCGATTATAGGTTAGAAATGGGCCACGAGACGTGTTGGTGGTGTCAAAACGAAAAAACGAGCACGAAGCCTCGTTTAGAAATCGGGAGGAGAGAGGGAATGAAATTATATCCACTTCCTTTAAAACCCGAAAAAGTCTAGATTATAGGTTTGAAAAGGGCCACGGGACGTGTTGGTGGTGTTAAAACGAAAAAACGACACGAAGCCTCGTTTAGAAATCGGGATAGAGAGGGTATGAAATTATATCTACTTCCTTGAAAATCCGAAAAAGTCTCGATTATAGGTTAGAAATGGGCCACGAGACGTGTTGGTGGTGTCAAAACGAAAAAAAGAGCACGAAGCCGCGTTTAGAAATCGGGAGGAGAGAGGGTATGAAATTATATCCACTTCCTTTAAAACCTGAAAAAGTCTCGATTATAGGTTAGAAATGAGCCATGGGACTTGTTGGTGGTGTCAAAATGAAAAAACGAGCACGAAACCTCGTTTAGAAATCGGGAGGAGAGAGGGTATGAAATTATATCCACTTCCTTTAAAATCCGAAAAAGTCTCGATTACAGGTTAGAAAAGGGTCACGGGACGTGTTGGTGGTGTCAAAATGATAAAACGAGCACGAAGCCTCGTTTAGAAATCGGGAGGAGAGAGGGTATGAAATTATATCCACTTCCTTTAAAACCCGAAAAAGTCTCGATTATAGGTTAGAAATGGGCCACGAGATGTGTTGGTGGTGTCAAAACGAAAAAACGAGCACGAAGCCTCGTTTAGAAATCGGGAGGAGAGAGGGTATGAAATTAGATCCACATCCTTTAAAACCCGAAAAAGTCTAGATTATAGGTTTGAAAAGGGCCACGGGACGTGTTGGTGGTGTTAAAACGAAAAAACGGCACGAAGACTCGTGTAGAAATCGGGAGGATAGAGGGTATGAAATTATATCCACTTCCTTTAAAACCCGAAAAAGTCTCGATTATAGGTTAGAAATGAGCCATGGGACTTGTTGGTGGTGTCAAAATAAAAAACGAGCACGAAACCTCGTTTCGAAATCGGTAGGAGAGAGGGTATGAAATTATATCCACTTCCTTTAAAACCCGAAAAAGTCTCGATTATAGGTTAGAAATGAGCCATGGGACTTGTTGGTGGTGTCAAAATGAAAAAACGAGCACGAAACCTCGTTTCGAAATCGGTAGGAGAGAGGGTATGAAATTATATCCACTTCCTTTAAAACCCGAAAAAGTCTCGATTATAGGTTAGAAATGAGCCACGGGACTTGTTGGTGGTGACAAAATGAAAAAACGAGCACGAAACCTCGTTTAGAAATCTGGAGGAGAGAGGGTATGAAATTATATCCACTTCCTTTAAAACCCGAAAAAGTCTCGATTATAGGTTAGAAAAGGGTCACGGGACGTGTTGGTGGTGTCAAAATGAAAAAACGAGCACGAAGCCTCGTTTAGAAATCGGGAGGAGAGAGGGTATGAAATAATATCCACTTCATTTAAAACCCGAAAATGTCTCGATTATAGGTTAGAAATGGGCCACGTGACTAGTTGGTGGTGTCAAAACGAAAAAACGAGCACGAAGCCTCGTTTAGAAATCGGGAGGAGAGAGGGTATGAAATTATATCCACTTCCATTAAAACCCGAAAAAGTCTGGATTATAGGTTAGAAATGGGCCACGAGACTTGTTCGTGGTGTCAAAACGAAAAAATGAGCACGAAGCCTCGTTTAGAAATCAGGAGGAGAGAGGGTATGAAATTATATCCACTTTCTTTAAAACCCGAAAAAGTCTCGATTATAGGTTAGAAATGGGCCACAGAACTTGTTGGTGGTGTCAAAATGAAAAATTGAGCACGAAGCCTCGTTTAGAAATCGGGTGGAGCGAGGGTATGAAATTATATTCACTTCCTTTAAAACCCGAAAAAGTCTCGATTATAGGTTAGAAATGAGCCATGGGACTTGTTGGTGGTGTCAAAATGAAAAAACGAGCACGAAACCTCGTTTCGAAATCGGTAGGAGAGAGGGTATGAAATTATATCCACTTCCTTTAAAACCCGAAAAAGTCTCGATTATAGGTTAGAAATGAGCCATGGGACTTGTTGGTGGTGTCAAAATGAAAAAACGAGCACGAAACCTCGTTTCGAAATCGGTAGGAGAGAGGGTATGAAATTATATCCACTTCCTTTAAAACCCGAAAAAGTCTCGATTATAGGTTAGAAATGAGCCACGGGACTTGTTGGTGGTGACAAAATGAAAAAACGAGCACGAAACCTCGTTTAGAAATCTGGAGGAGAGAGGGTATGAAATTATATCCACTTCCTTTAAAACCCGAAAAAGTCTCGATTATAGGTTAGAAAAGGGTCACGGGACGTGTTGGTGGTGTCAAAATGAAAAAACGAGCACGAAGCCTCGTTTAGAAATCGGGAGGAGAGAGGGTATGAAATAATATCCACTTCATTTAAAACCCGAAAATGTCTCGATTATAGGTTAGAAATGGGCCACGTGACTAGTTGGTGGTGTCAAAACGAAAAAACGAGCACGAAGCCTCGTTTAGAAATCGGGAGGAGAGAGGGTATGAAATTATATCCACTTCCATTAAAACCCAAAAAAGTCTGGATTATAGGTTAGAAATGGGCCACGAGACTTGTTCGTGGTGTCAAAACGAAAAAATGAGCACGAAGCCTCGTTTAGAAATCAGGAGGAGAGAGGGTATGAAATTATATCCACTTTCTTTAAAACCCGAAAAAGTCTCGATTATAGGTTAGAAATGGGCCACAGAACTTGTTGGTGGTGTCAAAATGAAAAATTGAGCACGAAGCCTCGTTTAGAAATCGGGTGGAGCGAGGGTATGAAATTATATTCACTTCCTTTAAAACCCGAAAAAGTCTCGATTATAGGTTAGAAATGGGCCACGAGATGTGTTGGTGGTGTCAAAACGAAAAAACGAGCACGAAGCCTCGTTTAGAAATCGGGAGGAGAGAGGGTATGAAATTAGATCCACTTCCTTTAAAACCCGAAAAAGTCTAGATTATAGGTTTGAAAAGGGCCACGGGACGTCTTGGTGGTGTTAAAACGAAAAAACGGCACGAAGCCTCGTTTAGAAATCGGGAGGAGAGAGGGTACGAAATTATATCCACTTCCATTAAAACCCGAAAAGTCTGGATTATAGGTTAGAAATGGGCTACGAGACTTGTTCGTGGTGTCAAAACGAAAAAATGAGCACGAAGCCTCGTTTAGAAATCAGGAGGAGAGAGGGTATGAAATTATATCCACTTTCTTTAAAACCCGAAAAAGTCTCGATTATAGGTTAGAAATGGGCCATAGAACTTGTTGGTGGTGTCAAAATGAAAAATTGAGCACGAAGCCTCGTTTAGAAATCGGGTGGAGCGAGGGTATGAAATTATATTCACTTCCTTTAAAACCCGAAAAAGTCTCGATTATAGGTTAGAAAAGGGCCATGAGACGTGTTGGTTGTGTCAAAACGAAAAAATGAGCGCGAAGCCTCGTTTAGAAATCGGGAGGAGAGAGGGTATGAAATTATATCCACTTCCTTTAAAACCCGAAAAAGTCTCGATTATAGGTTAGAAAAGGGTCACGGGACGTGTTGGTGGTGTCAAAATGAAAAAACGAGCACGAAGCCTCGTTTAGAAATCGGGAGGAGAGAGGGTCTGAAATAATATCCACTTCCTTTAAAACCCGAAAATGTCTCGATTATAGGTTAGAAATGGGCCACGAGACGTGTTGGTGGTGTCAAAACGAAAAAACGAGCACGAAGCCTCGTTTAGAAATCGGGAGGAGAGAGGGTATGAAATTATATCCACTTCCTTTAAAACCCGAAAAAGTCTAGATTATAGGTTTGAAAAGGGCTACGGGACGTGTTGGTGGTGTTAAAACGAAAAAACAACACGAAGCCTCGTTTAGAAATCGGGATAGAGAGGGTATGAAATTATATCTACTTCCTTGAAAATCCGAAAAAGTCTCGATTATAGGTTAGAAATGGGCCACGAGACGTGTTGGTGGTGTCAAAACGAAAAAAAGAGCACGAAGCCGCGTTTAGAAATCGGGAGGAGAGAGGGTATGAAATTATATCCACTTCCTTTAAAACCTGAAAAAGTCTCGATTATAGGTTAGAAATGAGCCATGGGACTTGTTGGTGGTGTCAAAATGAAAAAACGAGCACGAAGCCTCGTTTAGAAATCGGGAGGAGAGAGGGTATGAAATTATATCCACTTCCTTTAAAACCCGAAAAAGTCTCGATTATAGGTTAGAAATAGGCCACGAGATGTGTTGGTGGTGTCAAAACGAAAAAACGAGCACGAAGCCTCGTTTAGAAATCGGGAGGAGAGAGGGTATGAAATTAGATCCACTTCCTTTAAAACCCGAAAAAGTCTAGATTATAGGTTTGAAAAGGGCCACGGGACGTGTTGGTGGTGTTAAAACGAAAAAACGGCACGAAGCCTCGTGTAGAAATCGGGAGGATAGAGGGTATGAAATTATATCCACTTCCTTTAAAACCCGAAAAAGTCTCGATTATAGGTTAGAAATGAGCCATGGGACCAGTTGGTGGTGTCAAAATGAAAAAAAGAGCACGAAACCTCGTTTCGAAATCGGTAGGAGAGAGGGTATGAAATTATATCCACTTCCTTTAAAACACGAAAAAGTCTCGATTATAGGTTAGAAATGAGCCATGGGACTTGTTGGTGGTGTCAAAATGAAAAAACGAGCACGAAACCTCGTTTAGAAATCGGGAGGAGAGAGGGTATGAAATTATATCCACTTCCTTTAAAACCCGACAAAGTCTCGATTACAGGTTAGAAAAGGGTCACGGGACGTGTTGGTGGTGTCAAAATGATAAAACGAGCACGAAGCCTCGATTCGAAATCGGGAGGAGAGAGGGTATGAAATTATATCCACTTCCTTTAAAACCCGAAAAAGTCTCGATTATAGGTTAGAAAAGGGTCACGGGACGTGTTGGTGGTGTCAAAATGAAAAAACGAGCACGAAGCCTCGTTTAGAAATCGGGAGGAGAGAGGGTATGAAATAATATCCACTTCCTTTAAAACCCGAAAAAGTATAGATTATAGGTTTGAAAAGGGCCACGGGACGTGTTGGTGGTGTTAAAACGAAAAAACGGCACGAAGCCTCGTGTAGAAATCGGGAGGATAGAGGGTATGAAATTATATGCACTTCCTTTAAAACCAGAAAAAGTCTCGATTTTAGGTTAGAAATGAGCCACGGGACTTGTTGGTGGTGTCAAAATGAAAAAACTTGCACGTAACCTCGTTTCGAAATCGGGAGGAGAGAGGGTATGAAATTATATCCACTTCCTTTAAAACCCGAAAAAGTCTCGATTATAGGTTAGAAAAGGGTCACGGGACGTGTTGGTGGTGTCAAAATGAAAAAACGAGCACGAAGCCTCGTTTAGAAATCGGGAGGAGAGAGGGTATGAAATAATATCCACTTCCTTTAAAACCCGAAAATGTCTCGATTATAGGTTAGAAATGGGCCACGTGACTTGTTGGTGGTGTCAAAACGAAAAAACGAGCACGAAGCCTCGTTTAGAAATCGGGAGGAGAGAGGGTATGAAATTATATCCACTTCCTTTAAAACCCGAAAAAGTCTGGATTATAGGTTAGAAATGGGCCACGAGACTTGTTCGTGGTGTCAAAACGAAAAAATGAGCACGAAGCCTCGTTTAGAAATCAGGAGGAGAGAGGGTATGAAATTATATCCACTTTCTTTAAAACCCGAAAAAGTCTCGATTATAGGTTAGAAATGGGCCACAGGACTTGTTGGTGGTGTCAAAATGAAAAATTGAGCACGAAGCCTCGTTTAGAAATCGGGTGGAGAGAGGGTATGAAATTATATTCACTTCCTTTAAAACCCGAAAAAGTCTCGATTATAGGTTAGAAAAGGGCCACGAGACGTGTTGGTTGTGTCAAAACGAAAAAACGAGCGCGAAGCCTCATTTAGAAATCGGGAGGAGAGAGGGTATGAAATTATATCCACTTCCTTTAAAACCCGAAAAAGTCTCGATTAGGTTAGAAATAAGCCACGGGACTTGTTGGTGGTGTCAAAATGAAAAAACGAGCACGAAACCTCGTTTAGAAATCGGGAGGAGAGAGGGTATGAAATTATATCCACTTCCTTTAAAACCCGAAAAAGTCTAGATTATAGGTTTCAAAAGGGCCACGGGACGTGTTGGTGGTGTTAAAACGAAAAAACGGCACGAAGCCTCGTGTAGAAATCGGGAGGATAGAGGGTATGATATTATATGCACTTCCTTTAAAACCCGAAAAAGTCTCGATTATAGGTTAGAAAGGAGCCACGGGACTTGTTGGTGGTGTCAAAATGAAAAAACGAGCACAAAACCTCGTTTCGAAATCGGGAGGAGAGAGGGTATGAAATTATATCCACTTCCTTGAAAACCCGACAAAGTCTCGATTACAGGTTAGAAAAGGGTCACGGGACGTGTTGGTGGTGTCAAAATGATAAAACGAGCACGAAGCCTCGATTCGAAATCGGGAGGATAGAGGGTATGAAATTATATCCACTTCCTTTAAAACCCGAAAAAATCTCGATTATAGGTTAGAAAATGGTCACGGGACGTGTTGGTGGTGTCAAAATGAAAAAACGAGCACGAAGCCTCGTTTAGAAATCGGGAGGAGAGAGGGTATGAAATAATATCCACTTCCTTTAAAACCCAAAAAAGTCTAGATTATAGGTTTGAAAAGGGCCACGGGACGTGTTGGTGGTGTTAAAACGAAAAAACGGCACGAAGCCTCGTGTAGAAATCGGGAGGATAGAGGGTATGAAATTATATGCACTTCCTTTAAAACCAGAAAAAGTCTCGATTTTAGGTTAGAAATGAGCCACGGGACTTGTTGGTGGTGTCAAAATGAAAAAACTTGCACGAAACCTCGTTTCGAAATCGGGAGGAGAGAGGGTATGAAATTATATCCACTTCCTTTAAAACCCGAAAAAGTCTCGATTATAGGTTAGAAAAGGGTCACGGGACGTGTTGGTGGTGTCAAAATGAAAAAACGAGCACGAAGCCTCGTTTAGAAAACGGGAGGAGAGAGGGTATGAAATAATATCCACTTCCTTTAAAACCCGAAAATGTCTCGATTATAGGTTAGAAATGGGCCACGTGACTTGTTGGTGGTGTCAAAACGAAAAAACGAGCACGAAGCCTCGTTTAGAAATCGGGAGGAGAGAGGGTATGAAATTATATCCACTTCCTTTAAAACCCGAAAAAGTCTGGATTATAGGTTAGAAATGGGTCACGAGACTTGTTCGTGGTGTCAAAACGAAAAAATGAGCACGAAGCCTCGTTTAGAAATCAGGAGGAGAGAGGGTATGAAATTATATCCACTTTCTTTAAAACCCGAAAAAGTCTCGATTATAGGTTAGAAATGGGCCACAGGACTTGTTGGTGGTGTCAAAATGAAAAATTGAGCACGAAGCCTCGTTTAGAAATCGGGTGGAGAGAGGGTATGAAATTATATTCACTTCCTTTAAAACCCGAAAAAGTCTCGATTATAGGTTAGAAAAGGGCCACGAGACGTGTTGGTTGTGTCAAAACGAAAAAACGAGCGCGAAGCCTCATTTAGAAATCGGGAGGAGAGAGGGTATGAAATTATATCCACTTCCTTTAAAACCCGAAAAAGTCTCGATTAGGTTAGAAATAAGCCACGGGACTTGTTGGTGGTGTCAAAATGAAAAAACGAGCACGAAACCTCGTTTAGAAATCGGGAGGAGAGAGGGTATGAAATTATATCCACTTCCTTTAAAACCCGAAAAAGTCTAGATTATAGGTTTGAAAAGGGCCACGGGACGTGTTGGTGGTGTTAAAACGAAAAAACGGCACGAAGCCTCGTGTAGAAATCGGGAGGATAGAGGGTATGATATTATATGCACTTCCTTTAAAACCCGAAAAAGTCTCGATTATAGGTTAGAAAGGAGCCACGGGACTTGTTGGTGGTGTGAAAATGAAAAAACGAGCACGAAACCTCATTTAGAAATCGGGAGGAGAGAGGGTATGAAATTATATCCACTTCCTTTAAAACCCGAAAAAGTCTCGATTATAGGTTAGAAATGGGCCACGTGACTTGTTGGTGGTGTCAAAACGAAAAAACGAGCACGAAGCCTCGTTTAAAAATCGGGAGAAGAGAGGGTATGAAATTATATCCACTTCCTTTAAAACCCGAAAAAGTCTGGATTATAGGTTAGAAATGGGCAACGAGACGTGTTGGTGGTGTCAAAACGAAAAAACGAGCACGATGCCTCGTTTAGAAATCGGGATAGAGAGGGTATGAAATTATATCTACTTCCTTGAAAATCCGAAAAAGTCTCGATTATAGGTTAGAAATGGGCCAGGAGACGTGTTGGTGGTGTCAAAACGAAAAAAAGAGCACGAAGCCGCGTTTAGAAATCGGGAGGAGAGAGGGTATGAAATTATATCCACTTCCTTTAAAACCCGAAAAAGTCTCGATTATAGGTTAGAAATGGGCCACGTGACTTGTTGGTGGTGTGAAAACGAAAAAACGGCACGAAGCCTCGTGTAGAAATCGGGAGGATAGAGGGTATGAAATTATATGCACTTCCTTTAAAACCCGAAAAAGTCTCGATTATAGGTTAGAAAGGAGCCACGGGACTTGTTGGTGGTGTCAAAATGAAAAAACGAGCACGAAACCTCGTTTAGAAATCTGGAGGAGAGAGGGTATGAAATTATATCCACTTCCTTTAAAACCCGAAAAAGTCTCGATTATAGGTTAGAAAATGGTCACGGGACGTGTTGGTGGTGTCAAAATGAAAAAACGAGCACGAAGCCTCGTTTAGAAATCGGGAGGAGAGAGGGTCTGAAATAATATCCACTTCCTTTAAAACCCGAAAATGTCTCAATTATAGGTTAGAAATGGGCCACGAGACGTGTTGGTGGTGTCAAAACGAAAAAACGAGCACGAAGCCTCGTTTAGAAATCGGGAGGAGAGAGGGTATGAAATTATATCCACTTCCTTTAAAACCCGAAAAAGTCTAGATTATAGGTTTGAAAAGGGCCACAGGACGTGTTGGTGGTGTTAAAACGAAAAAACGACACGAAGCCTCGTTTAGAAATCGGGATAGAGAGGGTATGAAATTATATCTACTTCCTTGAAAATCCGAAAAATTCTCGATTATAGGTTAGAAATGGGCCACGAGACGTGTTGGTGGTGTCAAAACGAAAAAAAGAGCACGAAGCCGCGTTTAGAAATCGGGAGGAGAGAGGGTATGAAATTATATCCACTTCCTTTAAAACCCGAAAAAGTCTCGATTATAGGTTAGAAATGAGCCATGGGACTTGTTGGTGGTGTCAAAATGAAAAAACGAGCACGAAACCTCGTTTAGAAATAGGGAGGAGAGAGGGTATGAAATTAGATCCACTTCCTTTAAAACCCGAAAAAGTCTAGATTATAGGTTTGAAAAGGGCCACGGGACGTGTTGGTGGTGTTAAAACGAAAAAACGGCACGAAGCCTCGTGTAGAAATCGGGAGGATAGAGGGTATGAAATTATATCAACTTCCTTTAAAACCCGAAAAAGTCTCGATTATAGGTTAGAAAAGGGTCACGGGACGTGTTGGTGGTGTCAAAATGATAAAACGAGCACGAAGCCTCGTTTAGAAATCGGGAGGAGAGAGGGTATGAAATTATATCCACTTCCTTTAAAACCCGAAAAAGTCTCGATTATAGGTTAGAAATGGGCCACGTGACTTGTTGGTGGTGTCAAAACGAAAAAACGAGCACGAAGCCTCGTTTAAAAATCGGGAGAAGAGAGGGTATGAAATTATATCCACTTCCTTTAAAACCCGAAAAAGTCTGGATTATAGGTTAGAAATGGGCAACGAGACGTGTTGGTGGTGTCAAAACGAAAAAACGAGCACGATGCCTCGTTTAGAAATCGGGATAGAGAGGGTATGAAATTATATCTACTTCCTTGAAAATCCGAAAAAGTCTCGATTATAGGTTAGAAATGGGCCAGGAGACGTGTTGGTGGTGTCAAAACGAAAAAAAGAGCACGAAGCCGCGTTTAGAAATCGGGAGGAGAGAGGGTATGAAATTATATCCACTTCCTTTAAAACCCGAAAAAGTCTCGATTATAGGTTAGAAATGGGCCACGTGACTTGTTGGTGGTGTGAAAACGAAAAAACGGCACGAAGCCTCGTGTAGAAATCGGGAGGATAGAGGGTATGAAATTATATGCACTTCCTTTAAAACCCGAAAAAGTCTCGATTATAGGTTAGAAAGGAGCCACGGGACTTGTTGGTGGTGTCAAAATGAAAAAACGAGCACGAAACCTCGTTTAGAAATCTGGAGGAGAGAGGGTATGAAATTATATCCACTTCCTTTAAAACCCGAAAAAGTCTCGATTATAGGTTAGAAAATGGTCACGGGACGTGTTGGTGGTGTCAAAATGAAAAAACGAGCACGAAGCCTCGTTTAGAAATCGGGAGGAGAGAGGGTCTGAAATAATATCCACTTCCTTTAAAACCCGAAAATGTCTCAATTATAGGTTAGAAATGGGCCACGAGACGTGTTGGTGGTGTCAAAACGAAAAAACGAGCACGAAGCCTCGTTTAGAAATCGGGAGGAGAGAGGGTATGAAATTATATCCACTTCCTTTAAAACCCGAAAAAGTCTAGATTATAGGTTTGAAAAGGGCCACAGGACGTGTTGGTGGTGTTAAAACGAAAAAACGACACGAAGCCTCGTTTAGAAATCGGGATAGAGAGGGTATGAAATTATATCTACTTCCTTGAAAATCCGAAAAATTCTCGATTATAGGTTAGAAATGGGCCACGAGACGTGTTGGTGGTGTCAAAACGAAAAAAAGAGCACGAAGCCGCGTTTAGAAATCGGGAGGAGAGAGGGTATGAAATTATATCCACTTCCTTTAAAACCCGAAAAAGTCTCGATTATAGGTTAGAAATGAGCCATGGGACTTGTTGGTGGTGTCAAAATGAAAAAACGAGCACGAAACCTCGTTTAGAAATAGGGAGGAGAGAGGGTATGAAATTAGATCCACTTCCTTTAAAACCCGAAAAAGTCTAGATTATAGGTTTGAAAAGGGCCACGGGACGTGTTGGTGGTGTTAAAACGAAAAAACGGCACGAAGCCTCGTGTAGAAATCGGGAGGATAGAGGGTATGAAATTATATCAACTTCCTTTAAAACCCGAAAAAGTCTCGATTATAGGTTAGAAAAGGGTCACGGGACGTGTTGGTGGTGTCAAAATGATAAAACGAGCACGAAGCCTCGTTTAGAAATCGGGAGGAGAGAGGGTATGAAATTATATCCACTTCCTTTAAAACCCGAAAAAGTCTCGATTATAGGTTAGAAATGGGCCACGAGACTTGTTCGTGGTGTCAAAACGAAAAAATGAGCACGAAGCCTCGTTTAGAAATCAGGAGGAGAGAGGGTATGAAATTATATCCACTTTCTTTAAAACCCGAAAAAGTCTCGATTATAGGTTAGAAATGGGCCACGGAACTTGTTGGTGGTGTCAAAATGAAAAATTGAGCACGAAGCCTCGTTTAGAAATCGGGTGGAGAGAGGGTATGAAATTATATTCACTTCCTTTAAAACCCGAAAAAGTCTCGATTATAGGTTAGAAAAGGGCCACGAGACGTGTTGGTTGTGTCAAAACGAAAAAACGAGCGCGAAGCCTCATTTAGAAATCGGGAGGATAGAGGGTATGAAATTATATCAACTTCCTTTAAAACCCGAAAAAGTCTCGATTATAGGTTAGAAAAGGGTCACGGGACGTGTTGGTGGTGTCAAAATGATAAAACGAGCACGAAGCCTCGTTTAGAAATCGGGAGGAGAGAGGGTATGAAATTATATCCACTTCCTTTAAAACCCGAAAAAGTCTCGATTATAGGTTAGAAATGGGCCACGAGACTTGTTCGTGGTGTCAAAACGAAAAAATGAGCACGAAGCCTCGTTTAGAAATCAGGAGGAGAGAGGGTATGAAATTATATCCACTTTCTTTAAAACCCGAAAAAGTCTCGATTATAGGTTAGAAATGGGCCACAGAACTTGTTGGTGGTGTCAAAATGAAAAATTGAGCACGAAGCCTCGTTTAGAAATCGGGAGGAGAGAGGGTATGAAATTAGATCCACTTCCTTTAAAACCCGAAAAAGTCTAGATTATAGGTTTGAAAAGGGCCACGGGACGTCTTGGTGGTGTTAAAACGAAAAAACGGCACGAAGCCTCGTTTAGAAATCGGGAGGAGAGAGGGTACGAAATTATATCCACTTCCATTAAAACCCGAAAAGTCTGGATTATAGGTTAGAAATGGGCTACGAGACTTGTTCGTGGTGTCAAAACGAAAAAATGAGCACGAAGCCTCGTTTAGAAATCAGGAGGAGAGAGGGTATGAAATTATATCCACTTTCTTTAAAACCCGAAAAAGTCTCGATTATAGGTTAGAAATGGGCCATAGAACTTGTTGGTGGTGTCAAAATGAAAAATTGAGCACGAAGCCTCGTTTAGAAATCGGGTGGAGCGAGGGTATGAAATTATATTCACTTCCTTTAAAACCCGAAAAAGTCTCGATTATAGGTTAGAAAAGGGCCATGAGACGTGTTGGTTGTGTCAAAACGAAAAAATGAGCGCGAAGCCTCGTTTAGAAATCGGGAGGAGAGAGGGTATGAAATTATATCCACTTCCTTTAAAACCCGAAAAAGTCTCGATTATAGGTTAGAAAAGGGTCACGGGACGTGTTGGTGGTGTCAAAATGAAAAAACGAGCACGAAGCCTCGTTTAGAAATCGGGAGGAGAGAGGGTCTGAAATAATATCCACTTCCTTTAAAACCCGAAAATGTCTCGATTATAGGTTAGAAATGGGCCACGAGACGTGTTGGTGGTGTCAAAACGAAAAAACGAGCACGAAGCCTCGTTTAGAAATCGGGAGGAGAGAGGGTATGAAATTATATCCACTTCCTTTAAAACCCGAAAAAGTCTAGATTATAGGTTTGAAAAGGGCTACGGGACGTGTTGGTGGTGTTAAAACGAAAAAACAACACGAAGCCTCGTTTAGAAATCGGGATAGAGAGGGTATGAAATTATATCTACTTCCTTGAAAATCCGAAAAAGTCTCGATTATAGGTTAGAAATGGGCCACGAGACGTGTTGGTGGTGTCAAAACGAAAAAAAGAGCACGAAGCCGCGTTTAGAAATCGGGAGGAGAGAGGGTATGAAATTATATCCACTTCCTTTAAAACCTGAAAAAGTCTCGATTATAGGTTAGAAATGAGCCATGGGACTTGTTGGTGGTGTCAAAATGAAAAAACGAGCACGAAGCCTCGTTTAGAAATCGGGAGGAGAGAGGGTATGAAATTATATCCACTTCCTTTAAAACCCGAAAAAGTCTCGATTATAGGTTAGAAATAGGCCACGAGATGTGTTGGTGGTGTCAAAACGAAAAAACGAGCACGAAGCCTCGTTTAGAAATCGGGAGGAGAGAGGGTATGAAATTAGATCCACTTCCTTTAAAACCCGAAAAAGTCTAGATTATAGGTTTGAAAAGGGCCACGGGACGTGTTGGTGGTGTTAAAACGAAAAAACGGCACGAAGCCTCGTGTAGAAATCGGGAGGATAGAGGGTATGAAATTATATCCACTTCCTTTAAAACACGAAAAAGTCTCGATTATAGGTTAGAAATGAGCCATGGGACTTGTTGGTGGTGTCAAAATGAAAAAACGAGCACGAAACCTCGTTTAGAAATCGGGAGGAGAGAGGGTATGAAATTATATCCACTTCCTTTAAAACCCGAAAAAGTCTCGATTATAGGTTAGAAAAGGGCCACGAGACGTGTTGGTTGTGTGAAAACGAAAAAACGAGCGCGAAGCCTCGTTTAGAAATCGGGAGGAGAGAGGGTATGAAATTATATCCACTTCCTTTAAAACCCGAAAATGTCTCGATTATAGGTTAGAAATGGGCCACGTGACTTGTTGGTGGTGTCAAAACGAAAAAATGAGCACGAAGCCTCGTTTAGAAATCGGGAGGAGAGAGGGTATGAAATTATATCCACTTCCTTTAAAACCCGAAAAAGTCTGGATTATAGGTTAGAAATGGGCCACGAGACTTGTTCGTGGTGTCAAAACAAAAAAATGAGCACGAAGCCTCATTTAGAAATCAGGAGGAGAGAGGGTATGAAATTATATCCACATTCTTTAAAACCCGAAAAAGTCTCGATTATTGGTTAGAAATGGGCCACAGGACTTGTTGGTGGTGTCAAAATGAAAAATTGAGCACGTAGCCTCGTTTAGAAATCGGGTGAAGAGAGGGTATGAAATTATATTCACTTCCTTTAAAACCCGAAAAAGTCTCGATTATAGGTTTGAAAAGGGCCACGAGACGTGTTGGTTGTGTCAAAACGAAAAAACGGCACGAAGCCTCGTGTAGAAATCGGGAGGATAGAGGGTATGAAATTATATGCACTTCCTTTAAAACCAGAAAAAGTCTCGATTTTAGGTTAGAAATGAGCCACGGGACTTGTTGGTGGTGTCAAAATGAAAAAACTTGCACGAAACCTCGTTTCGAAATCGGGAGGAGAGAGGGTATGAAATTATATCTACTTCCTTTAAAACCCGAAAAAGTCTCGATTATAGGTTAGAAATGGGCCACGAGACGTGTTGGTGGTGTCAAAACGAAAAAACGAGCACGAAGCCTCGTTTAGAAATCGGGAGGAGAGAGGGTATGAAATTATATCCACTTCCTTTAAAACCCGAAAAAGTCTCGATTATAGGTTAGAAAAGGGCCACGAGACGTGTTGGTAGTGTCAAAACGAAAAAATGAGCGCGAAGCCTCGTTTAGAAATCGGGAGGAGAGAGGGTATGAAATTATATCCACTTCCTTTAAAACCCGAAAAAGTCTCGATTATAGGTTAGAAATGGGCAACGAGACGTTTTGGTGGTGCCAAAACAAAAAAACGAGCACGAAGCCGCATTTAGAAATCGTGAGGAGAGAGGTTACGAAATTATATCTACTTCCTTTAAAACCCGAAAAAGTCTCGATTATAGGTTAGAAATGAGCCACGGGACTTGTTGGTGGTGTGAAAATGAAAAAACGAGTACGAAACCTCGTTTAGAAATCGGGAGGAGAGAGGGTATGAAATTATATCCACTTTCTTTGAAACCCGAAAAGTCTCGATTATAGGTTAGAAATGGGCCACAGGACTTATTGGTGGTGTCAAAATAAAAAATTGAGCACGAGGCCTCGTTTAGAAATCGGGTGGAGAGAGGGTATGAAATTATATTCACTTCCTTTAAAACCCGAAAAAGTCTCGATTATAGGTTAGAAAAGGGCCACGAGACGTGTTGGTTGTGTCAAAACGAAAAAACGAGCGCGAAGCCTCGTTTAGAAATCGGGTGGAGAGAGGGTATGAAATTATATTCACTTCCTTTAAAACCCGAAAAAGTCTCGATTATAGGTTAGAAAAGGGCCACGAGACTTGTTGGTTGTGTCAAAATGAAAAAACGAGCGCGAAGCCTCGTTTAGAAATCGGGAGGAGAGAGGGTATGAAATTATATCCACTTCCTTTAAAATCCGAAAAAGTCTCGATTATAGGTTAGAAATGGGCAACGAGTCGTGTTGGTGGTGTCAAAACGAAAAAACGAGCACGAAGCCGCATTTAGAAATCGTGAGGAGAGAGGTTATGAAATTATATCCACTTCCTTTAAAACCCGAAAAAGTCTCGATTATAAGTTAGAAAAGGGTCACGGGACGTGTTGGTGGTGTCAAAATGAAAAAACGAGCACGAAGCCTCGTTTAGAAATCGGGAGGAGAGAGGGTATGAAATAATATCCACTTCCTTTAAAACCCGAAAATGTTTCGATTATAGGTTAGAAATGGGCCACGTGACTTGTTGGTGGTGTTAAAACGAAAAAACGGCACGAAGCCTCGTGTAGAAATCGGGAGGATAGAGGGTATGATATTATATGCACTTCCTTTAAAACCCGAAAAAGTCTCGATTATAGGTTAGAAATGAGCCACGAGACTTGTTGGTGGTGTGAAAATGAAAAAACGAGTATGAAACCTCGTTTAGAAATCGGGAGGAGAGAGGGTATGAAATTATATCCACTTCCTTTAAAACCCGAAAAAGTCTCGATTATAGGTTAGAAAAGGGCCACGAGACGTGTTGGTTGTGTGAAAACGAAAAAACGAGCGCGAAGCCTCGTTTAGAAATCGGGAGGAGAGAGGGTATGAAATTATATCCACTTCCTTTAAAACCCGAAAATGTCTCGATTATAGGTTAGAAATGGGCCACGTGACTTGTTGGTGGTGTCAAAACGAAAAAATGAGCACGAAGCCTCGTTTAGAAATCGGGAGGAGAGAGGGTATGAAATTATATCCACTTCCTTTAAAACCCGAAAAAGTCTGGATTATAGGTTAGAAATGGGCCACGAGACTTGTTCGTGGTGTCAAAACAAAAAAATGAGCACGAAGCCTCATTTAGAAATCAGGAGGAGAGAGGGTATGAAATTATATCCACATTCTTTAAAACCCGAAAAAGTCTCGATTATTGGTTAGAAATGGGCCACAGGACTTGTTGGTGGTGTCAAAATGAAAAATTGAGCACGTAGCCTCGTTTAGAAATCGGGTGAAGAGAGGGTATGAAATTATATTCACTTCCTTTAAAACCCGAAAAAGTCTCGATTATAGGTTTGAAAAGGGCCACGAGACGTGTTGGTTGTGTCAAAACGAAAAAACGGCACGAAGCCTCGTGTAGAAATCGGGAGGATAGAGGGTATGAAATTATATGCACTTCCTTTAAAACCAGAAAAAGTCTCGATTTTAGGTTAGAAATGAGCCACGGGACTTGTTGGTGGTGTCAAAATGAAAAAACTTGCACGAAACCTCGTTTCGAAATCGGGAGGAGAGAGGGTATGAAATTATATCTACTTCCTTTAAAACCCGAAAAAGTCTCGATTATAGGTTAGAAATGGGCCACGAGACGTGTTGGTGGTGTCAAAACGAAAAAACGAGCACGAAGCCTCGTTTAGAAATCGGGAGGAGAGAGGGTATGAAATTATATCCACTTCCTTTAAAACCTGAAAAAGTCTAGATTATAGGTTTGAAAAGGGCCACGGGACGTGTTGGTGGTGTTAAAACGAAAAAACGACACGAAGCCTCGTTTAGAAATCGGGAGGAGAGAGGGTATGAAATTATATCCACTTCCATTAAAACCCGAAAAAGTCTCGATTATAGGATAGAAAAGGGCCACGAGACGTGTTGGTAGTGTCAAAACGAAAAAATGAGCGCGAAGCCTCGTTTAGAAATCGGGAGGAGAGAGGGTATGAAATTATATCCACTTCCTTTAAAACCCGAAAAAGTCTCGATTATAGGTTAGAAATGGGCAACGAGACGTTTTGGTGGTGCCAAAACGAAAAAACGAGCACGAAGCCGCATTTAGAAATCGTGAGGAGAGAGGTTACGAAATTATATCTACTTCCTTTAAAACCCGAAAAAGTCTCGATTATAGGTTAGAAATGAGCCACGGGACTTGTTGGTGGTGTGAAAATGAAAAAACGAGTACGAAACCTCGTTTAGAAATCGGGAGGAGAGAGGGTATGAAATTATATCCACTTCCTTTAAAACCCGAAAAAGTCTCGATTATAGGTTAGAAAAGGGTCACGGGACGTGTTGGTGGTGTCAAAATGAAAAAACGAGCACGAAGCCTCGTTTAGAAATCGGGAGGAGAGAGGGTATGAAATTATATCCACTTCCTTTAAAACCCGAAAATGTCTCGATTATAGGTTAGAAATGGGCCACGTGACTTGTTGGTGGTGTCAAAATGAAAAATTGAGCACGAAGCCTCGTTTAGAAATCGGGTGGAGCGAGGGTATGAAATTATATTCACTTCCTTTAAAACCCGAAAAAGTCTCGATTATAGGTTAGAAATGGGCCACGAGATGTGTTGGTGGTGTCAAAACGAAAAAACGAGCACGAAGCCTCGTTTAGAAATCGGGAGGAGAGAGTGTATGAAATTAGATCCACTTCCTTTAAAACCCGAAAAAGTCTAGATTATAGGTTTGAAAAGGGCCACGGGACGTGTTGGTGGTGTTAAAACGAAAAAATGGCACGAAGCCTCGTTTAGAAATCGGGAGGAGAGAGGGTATGAAATAATATCCACTTCCTTTAAAACCCGAAAATGTCTCGATTATAGGTTAGAAATGGGCCACGTGACTTGTTGGTGGTGTCAAAACGAAAAAACGAGCACGAAGCCTCGTTTAGAAATCGGGAGGAGAGAGGGTATGAAATTATATCCACTTCCATTAAAACCCGAAAAGTCTGGATTATAGGTTAGAAATGGGCCACGAGACTTGTTCGTGGTGTCAAAACGAAAAAATGAGCACGAAACCTCGTTTAGAAATCAGGAGGAGAGAGGGTATGAAATTATATCCACTTTCTTTAAAACCCGAAAAAGTCTCGATTATAGGTTAGAAATGGGCCACAGAACTTGTTGGTGGTGTCAAAATGAAAAATTGAGCACGAAGCCTCGTTTAGAAATCGGGTGGAGCGAGGGTATGAAATTATATTCACTTCCTTTAAAACCCGAAAAAGTCTCGATTATAGGTTAGAAAAGGGCCACGAGACGTGTTGGTGGTGTCAAAACGAAAAAAAGAGCACGAAGCCGCGTTTAGAAATCGGGAGGAGAGAGGGTATTAAATTATATCCACTTCCTTTAAAACCTGAAAAAGTCTCGATTATAGTTTAGAAATGAGCCATGGGACTTGTTGGTGGTGTCAAAATGAAAAAACGAGCACGAAACCTCGTTTAGAAATCGGGAGGAGAGAGGGTATGAAATTATATCCACTTCCTTTAAAATCCGAAAAAGTCTCGATTACAGGTTAGAAAAGGGTCACGGGACGTGTTGGTGGTGTCAAAATGATAAAACGAGCACGAAGCCTCGTTTAGAAATCGGGAGGAGAGAGGGTATGAAATTATATCCACTTCCTTTAAAACCCGAAAAAGTCTCGATTATAGGTTAGAAATGGGCCACGAGATGTGTTGGTGGTGTCAAAACGAAAAAACGAGCACGAAGCCTCGTTTAGAAATCGGGAGGAGAGAGGGTATGAAATTAGATCCACTTCCTTTAAAACCCGAAAAAGTCTAGATTATAGGTTTGAAAAGGGCCACGGGACGTGTTGGTGGTGTTAAAACGAAAAAACGGCACGAAGCCTCGTGTAGAAATCGGGAGGATAGAGGGTATGAAATTATATCCACTTCCTTTAAAACCCGAAAAAGTCTCGATTATAGGTTAGAAATGAGCCATGGGACTTGTTGGTGGTGTCAAAATGAAAAAACGAGCACGAAACCTCGTTTCGAAATCGGTAGGAGAGAGGGTATGAAATTATATCCACTTCCTTTAAAACCCGAAAAAGTCTCGATTATAGATTAGAAATGAGCCATGGGACTTGTTGGTGGTGTCAAAATGAAAAAACGAGCACGAAACCTCGTTTAGAAATCGGGAGGAGAGAGGGTATGAAATTATATCCACTTCCTTTAAAACCCGACAAAGTCTCGATTACAGGTTAGAAAAGGGTCACGGGACGTGTTGGTGGTGTCAAAATGATAAAACGAGCACGAAGCCTCGATTCGAAATCGGGAGGAGAGAGGGTATGAAATTATATCCATTTCCTTTAAAACCCGAAAAAGTCTCGATTATAGGTTAGAAAAGGGTCACGGGACTTGTTGGTGGTGTCAAAATGAAAAAACGAGCACGAAGCCTCGTTTAGAAATCGGGAGGAGAGAGGGTATGAAATAATATCCACTTCCTTTAAAACCCGAAAAAGTATAGATTATAGGTTTGAAAAGGGCCACGGGACGTGTTGGTGGTGTTAAAACGAAAAAACGGCACGAAGCCTCGTGTAGAAATCGGGAGGATAGAGGGTATGAAATTATATGCACTTCCT
The DNA here is from genome assembly GCA_030544415.1 of Thalia dealbata. Lineage (NCBI taxonomy): Eukaryota > Viridiplantae > Streptophyta > Magnoliopsida > Zingiberales > Marantaceae > Thalia > Thalia dealbata. The sequence continues at coordinate 11,226,775 of CM060458.1, read as the reverse complement.
TTAAAACCAGAAAAAGTCTCGATTTTAGGTTAGAAATGAGCCACGGGACTTGTTGGTGGTGTCAAAATGAAAAAACTTGCACGAAACTTCGTTTCGAAATCGGGAGGATAGAGGGTATGAAATTATATGAACTTCCTTTAAAACCAGAAAAAGTCTCGATTTTAGGTTAGAAATGAGCCACGGGACTTGTTGGTGGTGTCAAAATGAAAAAACTTGCACGAAACCTCGTTTCGAAATCGGGAGGAGAGAGGGTATGAAATTATATCCACTTCCTTTAAAACCCGAAAAAGTCTCGATTATAGGTTAGAAAAGGGTCACGGGACGTGTTGGTGGTGTCAAAATGAAAAAACGAGCATGAAGCCTCGTTTAGAAATCGGGAGGAGAGAGGGTATGAAATAATATCCACTTCCTTTAAAACCCGAAAATGTCTCGATTATAGGTTAGAAATGGGCCACGTGACTTGTTGGTGGTGTCAAAACGAAAAAACGAGCACGAAGCCTCGTTTAGAAATCGGGAGGAGAGAGGGTATGAAATTATATCCACTTCCTTTAAAACCCGAAAAAGTCTGGATTATAGGTTAGAAATGGGTCACGAGACTTGTTCGTGGTGTCAAAACGAAAAAAGGAGCACGAAGCCTCGTTTAGAAATCAGGAGGAGAGAGGGTATGAAATTATATCCACTTTCTTTAAAACCCGAAAAGTCTCGATTATAGGTTAGAAATGTGCCACATGACTTATTGGTGGTGTCAAAATGAAAAATTGAGCACGAGGCCTCGTTTAGAAATCGTGCGGAGAGAGGGTATGAAATTATATTCACTTCCTTTAAAACCCGAAAAAGTCTCGATTATAGGTTAGAAAAGGGCCACGAGACGTGTTGGTTGTGTCAAAACGAAAAAACGAGCGCGAAGCCTCGTTTAGAAATCGGGTGGAGAGAGGGTATGAAATTATATTCACTTCCTTTAAAACCCGAAAAAGTCTCGATTATAGGTTAGAAAAGCGCCACGAGACTTGTTGGTTGTGTCAAAACGAAAAAACGAGCGCGAAGCCTCGTTTAGAAATCGGGAGGAGAGAGGGTATGAAATTATATCCACTTCCTTTAAAATCCGAAAAAGTCTCGATTATAGGTTAGAAATGGGCAACGAGTCGTGTTGGTGGTGTCAAAAAGAAAAAACGAGCACGAAGCCGCATTTAGAAATCGTGAGGAGAGAGGTTATGAAATTATATCCACTTCTTTTAAAACCCGAAAAAGTCTCGATTATAAGTTAGAAAAGGGTCACGGGACGTGTTGGTGGTGTCAAAATGAAAAAACTTGCACGAAACTTCGTTTCGAAATCGGGAGGATAGAGGGTATGAAATTATATGAACTTCCTTTAAAACCAGAAAAAGTCTCGATTTTAGGTTAGAAATGAGCCACGGGACTTGTTGGTGGTGTCAAAATGAAAAAACTTGCACGAAACCTCGTTTCGAAATCGGGAGGAGAGAGGGTATGAAATTATATCCACTTCCTTTAAAACCCGAAAAAGTCTCGATTATAGGTTAGAAAAGGGTCACGGGACGTGTTGGTGGTGTCAAAATGAAAAAACGAGCATGAAGCCTCGTTTAGAAATCGGGAGGAGAGAGGGTATGAAATAATATCCACTTCCTTTAAAACCCGAAAATGTCTCGATTATAGGTTAGAAATGGGCCACGTGACTTGTTGGTGGTGTCAAAACGAAAAAACGAGCACGAAGCCTCGTTTAGAAATCGGGAGGAGAGAGGGTATGAAATTATATCCACTTCCTTTAAAACCCGAAAAAGTCTGGATTATAGGTTAGAAATGGGCCACGAGACTTGTTCGTGGTGTCAAAACGAAAAAATGAGCACGAAGCCTCGTTTAGAAATCAGGAGGAGAGAGGGTATGAAATTATATCCACTTTCTTTAAAACCCGAAAAAGTCTCGATTATAGGTTAGAAATGGGCCACAGGACTTGTTGGTGGTGTCAAAATGAAAAATTGAGCACGAAGCCTCGTTTAGAAATCGGGTGGAGAGAGGGTATGAAATTATATTCACTTCCTTTAAAACCCGAAAAAGTCTCGATTATAGGTTAGAAAAGGACCACGAGACGTGTTGGTTGTGTCAAAACGAAAAAACGAGCGCGAAGCCTCATTTAGAAATCGGGAGGAGAGAGGGTATGAAATTATATCCACTTCCTTTAAAACCCGAAAAAGTCTCGATTAGGTTAGAAATAAGCCACGGGACTTGTTGGTGGTGTCAAAATGAAAAAACGAGCACGAAGTCTCGTTTAGAAATCGGGAGGAGAGAGGGTATGAAATTATATCCACTTCCTTTAAAACCCGAAAAAGTCTAGATTATAGGTTTGAAAAGGGCCACGGGACGTGTTGGTGGTGTTAAAACGAAAAAACGGCACGAAGCCTCGTGTAGAAATCGGGAGGATAGAGGGTATGATATTATATGCACTTCCTTTAAAACCCGAAAAAGTCTCGATTATAGGTTAGAAATGGGCCACGTGACTTGTTGGTGGTGTCAAAACGAAAAAACGAGCACGAAGCCTCGTTTAGAAATCGGGATAGAGAGGGTATGAAATTATATCTACTTCCTTGAAAATCCGAAAAAGTCTCGATTATAGGTTAGAAATGGGCCACGAGACGTGTTGGTGGTGTCAAAACGAAAAAAAGAGCACGAAGCCGCGTTTAGAAATCGGGAGGAGAGAGGGTATTTAATTATATCCACTTCCTTTAAAACCCGAAAAATTCTGGATTATAGGTTAGAAATGGGCCACGGGACTTATTGGTGGTATCAAAACGAAAAATTGAGCACGAGGCCTCGTTTAGAAATCGGGTGGAGAGAGGGTATGAAATTATATTCACTTCCTTTAAAACCCGAAAAAGTCTCGATTATAGGTTAGAAAAGGGCCACGAGACGTGTTGGTTGTGTCAAAACGAAAAAACGAGTGCGAAGCCTCGTTTAGAAATCGGGTGGAGAGAGGGTATGAAATTATATTCACTTCCTTTAAAACCGGAAAAAGTCTCGATTATAGGTTAGAAAAGGGCCACGAGACTTGTTGGTTGTGTCAAAACGAAAAAACGAGCACGAAGCCTCGTTTAGAAATCGGGAGGAGAGAGGGTATGAAATTATATCCACTTCCTTTAAAATCCGAAAAAGTCTCGATTATAGGTTAGAAATGGGCAACGAGTCGTGTTGGTGGTGTCAAAACGAAAAAACGAGCACGAAGCCGCATTTAGAAATCGCGAGGAGAGAGGTTATGAAATTATATCCACTTCCTTTAAAACCCGAAAAAGTCTCGATTATAAGTTAGAAAAGGGTCACGGGACGTGTTGGTGGTGTCAAAATGAAAAAACGAGCACGAAGCCTCGTTTTGAAATCGGGAGGAGAGAGGGTATGAAATAATATCCACTTCCTTTAAAACCCGAAAATGTTTCGATTATAGGTTAGAAATGGGCCACGTGACTTGTTGGTGGTGTCAAAATGATAAAACGAGCTTGAAGCCTCGATTCGAAATCGGCAGGAGAGAGGGTATGAAATTATATCCACTTCCTTTAAAACCCGAAAAAGTCTCGATTATAGGTTAGAAAAGGGTCACGGGACGTGTTGGTGGTATCAAAATGAAAAAACGAGCACGAAGCCTCGTTTAGAAATCGGGAGGAGAGAGGGTATGAAATAATATCCACTTCCTTTAAAACCCGAAAATGTTTCGATTATAGGTTAGAAATGAGCCACGTGACTTGTTGGTGGTGTGAAAACGAAAAAACGGCACGAAGCCTCGTGTAGAAATCGGGAGGATAGAGGGTATGAAATTATATGCACTTCCTTTAAAACCCGAAAAAGTCTCGATTATAGGTTAGAAAGGAGCCACGGGACTTGTTGGTGGTGTCAAAATGAAAAAACGAGCACGAAACCTCGTTTAGAAATCTGGAGGAGAGAGGGTATGAAATTATATCCACTTTCTTTAAAACCCGAAAAAGTCTCGATTATAGGTTAGAAATGGGCCACCGAACTTGTTGGTGGTGTCAAAATGAAAAATTGAGCACGAAGCCTCGTTTAGAAATCGGGTGGAGCGAGGGTATGAAATTATATTCACTTCCTTTAAAACCCGAAAAAGTCTCGATTATAGGTTAGAAAAGGGCCACGAGACGTGTTGGTTGTGTCAAAACGAAAAAATGAGCGCGAAGCCTCGTTTAGAAATCGGGAGGAGAGAGGGTATGAAATTATATCCACTTCCTTTAAAACCCGAAAAAGTCTCGATTATAGGTTAGAAATGGGCAACGAGACGTTTTGGTGGTGCCAAAACGAAAAAACGAGCACGAAGCCGCATTTAGAAATCGTGAGGAGAGAGGTTATGAAATTATATCTACTTCCTTTAAAACCCGAAAAAGTCTCGATTATAGGTTAGAAATGGGCCATGGGACTTGTTGGTGGTGTCAAAATGAAAAAACGAGCACGAAACCTCGTTTAGAAATCGGGAGGAGAGAGGGTATGAAATTATATCCACTTCCTTTAAAACCCGAAAAAGTCTCGATTACAGGTTAGAAAAGGGTCACGGGACGTGTTGGTGGTGTCAAAATGATAAAACGAGCACGAAGCCTCGTTTAGAAATCGGGAGGAGAGAGGGTATGAAATTATATCCACTTCCTTTAAAACCCGAAAAAGTCTCGATTATAGGTTAGAAATGGGCCACGAGATGTGTTGGTGGTGTCAAAACGAAAAAAGGAGCACGAAGCCTCGTTTAGAAATCGGGAGGAGAGAGGGTATGAAATTAGATCCACTTCCTTTAAAACCCGAAAAAGTCTAGATTATAGGTTTGAAAAGGGCCACGGGACGTGTTGGTGGTGTTAAAACGAAAAAACGGCACGAAGCCTCGTTTAGAAATCGGAAGGAGAGACGGTATGAAATTATATCCACTTCCTTTAAAACCCGAAAAAGTCTCGATTATAGGTTAGAAAAGGGCCACGAGACTAGTTGGTGGTGTCAAAACGAAAAAACGAGCACGAAGCCTCGTTTAGAAATCGGGAGGAGAGAGGGTATGAAATTATATCCACTTCCATTAAAACCCGAAAAAGTCTGGATTATAGGTTAGAAATGGGCCACGAGACTTGTTCGTGGTGTCAAAACGAAAAAATGAGCACGAAGCCTCGTTTAGAAATCAGGAGGAGAGAGGGTATGAAATTATATCCACTTTCTTTAAAACCCGAGAAAGTCTCGATTATAGGTTAGAAATGGGCCACAGAACTTGTTGGTGGTGTCAAAATGAAAAATTGAGCACGAAGCCTCGTTTAGAAATCGGGTGGAGCGAGGGTATGAAATTATATTCACTTCCTTTAAAACCCGAAAAAGTCTCGATTATAGGTTAGAAAAGGGCCACGAGACGTGTTGGTTGTGTCAAAACGAAAAAATGAGCGCGAAGCCTCGTTTAGAAATCGGGAGGAGAGAGGGTATGAAATTATATCCACTTCCTTTAAAACCCGAAAAAGTCTCGATTATAGGTTAGAAATGGGCAACGAGACGTTTTGGTGGTGCCGAAATGAAAAAACGAGCACGAAGCCGCATTTAGAAATCGTGAGGAGAGAGGTTATGAAATTATATCTACTTCCTTTAAAACCCGAAAAAGTCTCGATTATAGGTTAGAAATGGGCCACGAGACATGTTGGTGGTGTCAAAATGAAAAAACGAGCACGAAGCCTCGTTTAGAAATCGGGAGGAGAGAGGGTATGAAATTATATCCACTTCCTTTAAAACCCGAAAAAGTCTAGATTATAGGTTTGAAAAGGGCCACGGGACGTGTTGGTGGTGTTAAAACGAAAAAACGACACGAAGCCTCGTTTAGAAATCGGGATAGAGAGGGTATGAAATTATATCTACTTCCTTGAAAATCCGAAAAAGTCTCGATTATAGGTTAGAAATGGGCCACGAGACGTGTTGGTGGTGTCAAAACGAAAAAAAGAGCACGAAGCCGCGTTTAGAAATCGGGAGGAGAGAGGGTATGAAATTATATCCACTTCCTTTAAAACCCGAAAAAGTCTCGATTATAGGTTAGAAATGAGCCATGGGACTTGTTGGTGGTGTCAAAATGAAAAAACGAGCACGAAACCTCGTTTAGAAATCGGGAGGAGAGAGGGTATGAAATTATATCCACTTCCTTTAAAACCCGAAAAAGTATCGATTACAGGTTAGAAAAGGGTCACGGGACGTGTTGGTGGTGTCAAAATGATAAAACGAGCACGAAGCCTCGTTTAGAAATCGGGAGGAGAGAGGGTATGAAATTATATCCACTTCCTTTAAAACCCGAAAAAGTCTCGATTATAGGTTAGAAATGGGCCACGAGATGTGTTGGTGGTGTCAAAACGAAAAAACGAGCACGAAGCCTCGTTTAGAAATCGGGAGGAGAGAGGGTATGAAATTAGATCCACTTCCTTTAAAACCCGAAAAAGTCTAGATTATAGGTTTGAAAAGGGCCACGGGACGTGTTGGTGGTGTTAAAACGAAAAAACGGCACGAAGCCTCGTGTAGAAATCGGGAGGATAGAGGGTATGAAATTATATGCACTTCCTTTAAAACCCGAAAAAGTCTCGATTATTGGTTAGAAATGAGCCATGGGACTTGTTGGTGGTGTCAAAATGAAAAAACGAGCACGAAACCTCGTTTCGAAATCGGTAGGAGAGAGGGTATGAAATTATATCCACTTCCTTTAAAACCCGAAAAAGTCTCGATTATAGGTTAGAAATGAGCCATGGGACTTGTTGGTGGTGTCAAAATGAAAAAACGAGCACGAAACCTCGTTTAGAAATCGGGAGGAGAGAGGGTATGAAATTATATCCACTTCCTTTAAAACCCGACAAAGTCTCGATTACAGGTTAGAAAAGGGTCACGGGACGTGTTGGTGGTGTCAAAATGATAAAACGAGCACGAAGCCTCGATTCGAAATCGGGAGGAGAGAGGGTATGAAATTATATCCACTTCCTTTAAAACCCGAAAAAGTCTCGATTATAGGTTAGAAAAGGGTCATGGGACGTGTTGGTGGTGTCAAAATGAAAAAACGAGCACGAAGCCTCGTTTAGAAATCGGGACGAGAGAGGGTATGAAATAATATCCACTTCCTTTAAAACCCGAAAAAGTATAGATTATAGGTTTGAAAAGGGCCACGGGACGTGTTGGTGGTGTTAAAACGAAAAAACGGCACGAAGCCTCGTGTAGAAATCGGGAGGATAGAGGGTATGAAATTATATGCACTTCCTTTAAAACCAGAAAAAGTCTCGATTTTAGGTTAGAAATGAGCCACGGGACTTGTTGGTGGTGTCAAAATGAAAAAACTTGCACGAAACCTCGTTTCGAAATCGGGAGGAGAGAGGGTATTAAATTATATCCACTTCCTTTAAAACCCGAAAAAGTCTCGATTATAGGTTAGAAAAGGGTCACGGGACGTGTTGGTGGTGTCAAAATGAAAAAACGAGCACGAAGCCTCGTTTAGAAATCGGGAGGAGAGAGGGTATGAAATAATATCCACTTCCTTTAAAACCCGAAAATGTCTCGATTATAGGTTAGAAATGGGCCACGTGACTTGTTGGTGGTGTCAAAACGAAAAAACGAGCACGAAGCCTCGTTTATAAATCGGGAGGAGAGAGGGTATGAAATTATATCCACTTCCTTAAAAACCCGAAAAAGTCTGGATTATAGGTTAGAAATGGGCCACGAGACTTGTTCGTGGTGTCAAAACGAAAAAATGAGCACGAAGCCTCGTTTAGAAATCAGGAGGAGAGAGGGTATGAAATTATATCCACTTTCTTTAAAACCCGAAAAAGTCTCGATTATAGGTTAGAAATGGGCCACAGGACTTGTTGGTGGTGTCAAAATGAAAAATTGAGCACGAAGCCTCGTTTAGAAATCGGGTGGAGAGAGGGTATGAAATTATATTCACTTCCTTTAAAACCCGAAAAAGTCTCGATTATAGGTTAGAAAAGGGCCACGAGACGTGTTGGTTGTGTCAAAACGAAAAAACGAGCGCGAAGCCTCATTTAGAAATCGGGAGGAGAGAGGGTATGAAATTATATCCACTTCCTTTAAAACCCGAAAAAGTCTCGATTAGGTTAGAAATAAGCCACGGGACTTGTTGGTGGTGTCAAAATGAAAAAACGAGCACGAAGCCTCGTTTAGAAATCGGGAGGAGAGAGGGTATGAAATTATATCCACTTCCTTTAAAACCCGAAAAAGTCTAGATTATAGGTTTGAAAAGGGCCACGGGACGTGTTGGTGGTGTTAAAATGAAAAAACGGCACGAAGCCTCGTGTAGAAATCGGGAGGATAGCGGGTATGATCTTATATGCACTTCCTTTAAAACCCGAAAAAGTCTCGATTATAGGTTAGAAAGGAGCCACGGGACTTGTTGGTGGTGTCAAAATGAAAAAACGAGCACAAAACCTCGTTTCGAAATCGGGAGGAGAGAGGGTATGAAATAATATCCACTTCCTTTAAAACCCGAAAAAGTCTCGATTATAGGTTAGAAAAGGGTCACGGGACGTGTTGGTGGTGTCAAAATGAAAAAACGAGCACGAAGCCTCGTTTAGAAATCGGGAGGAGAGAGGGTATGAAATAATATCCACTTCCTTTAAAACCCGAAAAAGTCTAGATTATAGGTTTGAAAAGGGCCACGGGACGTGTTGGTGGTGTTAAAACGAAAAAACGGCACGAAGCCTCGTGTAGAAATCGGGAGGATAGAGGGTATGAAATTATATGCACTTCCTTTAAAACCAGAAAAGTCTCGATTTTAGGTTAGAAATGAGCCACGGGATTTGTTGGTGGTGTCAAAATGAAAAAACTTGCACGAAACCTCGTTTCGAAATCGGGAGGAGAGAGGGTATGAAATTATATCTACTTCCTTTAAAACCCGAAAAAGTCTCGATTATAGCTTAGAAAAGGGTCACGGGACGTGTTGGTGGTGTCAAAATGAAAAAACGAGCACGAAGCCTCGTTTAGAAATCGGGAGGAGAGAGGGTATGAAATAATATCCACTTCCTTTAAAACCCGAAAATGTCTCGATTATAGGTAAGAAATGGGCCACGTGACTTGTTGGTGGTGTCAAAACGAAAAAACGAGCACGAAGCCTCGTTTAGAAATCGGGAGGAGAGAGGGTATGAAATTATATCCACTTCCTTTAAAACCCGAAAAAGTCTGGATTATAGGTTAGAAATGGGCCAGGAGACTTGTTCGTGGTGTCAAAACGAAAAAATGAGCACGAAGCCTCGTTTAGAAATCAGGAGGAGAGAGGGTATGAAATTATATCCACTTTTTTTAAAACCCGAAAAAGTCTCGATTATAGGTTAGAAATGGGCCGCAGGACTTGTTGGTGGTGTCAAAATGAAAAATTGAGCACGAAGCCTCGTTTAGAAATCGGGTGGAGAGAGGGTATGAAATTATATTCACTTCCTTTAAAACCCGAAAAAGTCTCGATTATAGGTTAGAAAAGGGCCACGAGACGTGTTGGTTGTGTCAAAACGAAAAAACGAGCGCGAAGCCTCATTTAGAAATCGGGAGGAGAGAGGGTATGTAATTATATCCACTTCCTTTAAAACCCGAAAAAGTCTCGATTAGGTTAGAAATAAGCCACGGGACTTGTTGGTGGTGTCAAAATGAAAAAACGAGCACGAAGTCTCGTTTAGAAATCGGGAGGAGAGAGGGTATGAAATTATATCTACTTCCTTTAAAACCCGAAAAAGTCTAGATTATAGGTTTGAAAAGGGCCACGGGACGTGTTGGTGGTGTTAAAACGAAAAAACGGCACGAAGCCTCGTGTAGAAATCGGGAGGATAGAGGGTATGATATTATATGCACTTCCTTTAAAACCCGAAAAAGTCTCGATTATAGGTTAGAAAGGAGCCACGGGACTTGTTGGTGGTGTGAAAATGAAAAAACGAGCACGAAACCTCATTTAGAAATCGGGAGGAGAGAGGGTATGAAATTATATCCACTTCCTTGAAAACCCGACAAAGTCTCGATTACAGGTTTGAAAAGGGTCACGGGATGTGTTGGTGGTGTCAAAATGATAAAACGAGCACGAAGCCTCGATTCAAAATCGGGAGGAGAGAGGGTATGAAATTATATCCACTTTCTTTAAAACCCGAAAAAGTCTGGATTATAGGTTAGAAATGGGCAACGAGACGTGTTGGTGGTGTCAAAACGAAAAAACGAGCACGATGCCTCGTTTAGAAATCGGGATAGAGAGGGTATGAAATTATATCTACTTCCTTGAAAATCCGAAAAAGTCTCGATTATAGGTTAGAAATGGGCCACGAGACGTGTTAGTGGTGTCAAAACGAAAAAAAGAGCACGAAGCCGCGTTTAGAAATCGGGAGGAGAGAGGGTATGAAATTATATCCACTTCCTTTAAAACCCGAAAAAGTCTGGATTATAGGTTAGAAATGGGCCACGGGACTTGTTCGTGGTGTCAAAACGAAAAAACGAGCACGAAGCCTCGTTTAGAAATCGGGAGGAGAGAGTGTATGAAATTACATCCACTTCCTTTAAAACCCGAAAAAGTCTCGATTATAGGTTAGAAAAGGGTCACGGGACGTGTTGGTGGTGTCAAAATGAAAAAACGAGCACGAAGCCTCGTTTAGAAATCGGGAGGAGAGAGGGTATGAAATAATATCCACTTCCTTTAAAACCCGAAAAAGTCTAGATTATAGGTTTGAAAAGGGCCATGTGACTTGTTGGTGGTGTGAAAACGAAAAAACGGCACGAAGCCTCGTGTAGAAATCGGGAGGAGAGAGTGTATGAAATTACATCTACTTTCTTGAAAATCCGAAAAAGTCTCGATTATAGGTTATAAATGGGCCACGTGACTTGTTGGTGGTGTGAAAACGAAAAAACGGCACGAAGCCTCGTGTAGAAATCGGGAGGATAGAGGGTATGAAATTATATGCACTTCCTTTGAAACCCGAAAAAGTCTCGATTATAGGTTAGAAAGGAGCCACGGGACTTGTTGGTGGTGTCAAAATGAAAAAACGAGCACGAAACCTCGTTTAGAAATCTGGAGGAGAGAGGGTATGAAATTATATCCACTTCCTTTAAAACCCGAAAAAGTCTCGATTATAGGTTAGAAAAGGGTCACGGGACGTGTTGGTGGTGTCAAAATGAAAAAACGAGCACGAAGCCTCGTTTAGAAATCGGGAGGAGAGAGGGTCTGAAATAATATCCACTTCCTTTAAAACCCGAAAATGTCTCGATTATAGGTTAGAAATGGGCCACGTGACTTGTTGGTGGTGTCAAAACGAAAAAACGAGCACGAAGCCTCGTTTAGAAATCGGGAGGAGAGAGGGTATGAAATTATATCCACTTCCTTTAAAACCCGAAAAAGTCTGGATTATAGGTTAGAAATGGGTCACGAGACTTGTTCTTGGTGTCAAAACGAAAAAATGAGCACGAAGCCTCGTTTAGAAATCAGGAGGAGAGAGGGTATGAAATTATATCCACTTTCTTTAAAACCCGAAAAGTCTCGATTATAGGTTAGAAATGTGCCACATGACTTATTGGTGGTGTCAAAATGAAAAATTGAGCACGAGGCCTCGTTTAGAAATCGTGCGGAGAGAGGGTATGAAATTATATTCACTTCCTTTAAAACCCGAAAAAGTCTCGATTATAGGTTAGAAAAGGGCCACGAGACGTGTTGGTTGTGTCAAAACGAAAAAACGAGCGCGAAGCCTCGTTTAGAAATCGGGTGGAGAGAGGGTATGAAATTATATTCACTTCCTTTAAAACCCGAAAAAGTCTCGATTATAGGTTAGAAAAGCGCCACGAGACTTGTTGGTTGTGTCAAAACGAAAAAACGAGCGCGAAGCCTCGTTTAGAAATCGGGAGGAGAGAGGGTATGAAATTATATCCACTTCCTTTAAAATCCGAAAAAGTCTCGATTATAGGTTAGAAATGGGCAACGAGTCGTGTTGGTGGTGTCAAAAAGAAAAAACGAGCACGAAGCCGCATTTAGAAATCGTGAGGAGAGAGGTTATGAAATTATATCCACTTCTTTTAAAACCCGAAAAAGTCTCGATTATAAGTTAGAAAAGGGTCACGGGACGTGTTGGTGGTGTCAAAATGAAAAAACGAGCACGAAGCCTCGTTTAGAAATCGGGAGGAGAGAGGGTATGAAATAATATCCACTTCCTTTAAAACCCGAAAATGTTTCGATTATAGGTTAGAAATGGGCCACGTGACTTGTTGGTGGTGTTAAAACGAAAAAACGGCACGAAACCTCGTGTAGAAATCGGGAGGATAGAGGGTATGATATTATATGCACTTCCTTTAAAATCCGAAAAAGTCTCGATTATAGGTTAGAAATGAGCCACGGGACTTGTTGGTGGTGTGAAAATGAAAAAACGAGTACGAAACCTCGTTTAGAAATCGGGAGGAGAGAGGGTATGAAATTATATCCACTTCCTTTAAAACCCGAAAAAGTCTAGATTATAGGTTTGAAAAGGGCCACGGGACGTGTTGGTGGTGTTAAAACGAAAAAACGGCACGAAGCCTCGTGTAGAAATCGGGAGGATAACGGGTATGATCTTATATGCACTTCCTTTAAAACCCGAAAAAGTCTCGATTATAGGTTAGAAAGGAGCCACGGGACTTGTTGGTGGTGTCAAAATGAAAAAACGAGCACAAAACCTCGTTTCGAAATCGGGAGGAGAGAGGGTATGAAATTATATCCACTTCCTTTAAAACCCGAAAAAGTCTCGATTATAGGTTAGAAAAGGGTCACGGGACGTGTTGGTGGTGTCAAAATGAAAAAACGAGCACGAAGCCTCGTTTAGAAATCAGGAGGAGAGAGGGTATGAAATTATATCCACTTCCTTTAAAACCCGAAAAAGTCTAGATTATAGGTTTGAAAAGGGCCACGGGACGTGTTGGTGGTGTTAAAACGAAAAAACGACACGAAGCCTCGTTTAGAAATCGGGATAGAGAGGGTATGAAATTATATCTACTTCCTTGAAAATCCGAAAAAGTCTCGATTATAGGTTAGAAATGGGCCACGAGACGTGTTGGTGGTGTCAAAACGAAAAAAAGAGCACGAAGCCGCGTTTAGAAATCGGGAGGAGAGAGGGTATGAAATTATATCCACTTCCTTTAAAACCCGAAAAAGTCTCGATTATAGGTTAGAAATGAGCCATGGGACTTGTTGGTGGTGTCAAAATGAAAAAACGAGCACGAAACCTCGTTTAGAAATCGGGAGGAGAGAGGGTATGAAATTATATCCACTTCCTTTAAAACCCGAAAAAGTCTCGATTACAGGTTAGAAAAGGGTCACGGGACGTGTTGGTGGTGTCAAAATGATAAAACGAGCACGAAGCCTCGTTTAGAAATCGGGAGGAGAGAGGGTATGAAATTATATCCACTTCCTTTAAAACCCGAAAAAGTCTCGATTATAGGTTAGAAATGGGCCACGAGATGTGTTGGTGGTGTCAAAATGAAAAAACGAGCACGAAGCCTCGTTTAGAAATCGGGAGGAGAGAGGGTATGAAATTAGATCCACTTCCTTTAAAACCCGAAAAAGTCTAGATTATAGGTTTGAAAAGGGCCACGGGACGTGTTGGTGGTGTTAAAACGAAAAAACGGCACGAAGCCTCGTGTAGAAATCGGGAGGATAGAGGGTATGAAATTATATCCACTTCCTTTAAAACCCGAAAAAGTCTCGATTATTGGTTAGAAATGAGCCATGGGACTTGTTGGTGGTGTCAAAATGAAAAAACGAGCACGAAACCTCGTTTCGAAATCGGTAGGAGAGAGGGTATGAAATTATATCCACTTCCTTTAAAACCCGAAAAAGTCTCGATTATAGGTTAGAAATGAGCCATGGGACTTGTTGGTGGTGTCAAAATGAAAAAACGAGCACGAAACCTCGTTTAGAAATCGGGAGGAGAGAGGGTATGAAATTATATCCACTTCCTTTAAAACCCGACAAAGTCTCGATTACAGGTTAGAAAAGGGTCACGGGACGTGTTGGTGGTGTCAAAATGATAAAACGAGCACGAAGCCTCGATTCGAAATCGGGAGGAGAGAGGGTATGAAATTATATCCACTTCCTTTAAAACCCGAAAAAGTCTCGATTATAGGTTAGAAAAGGGTCATGGGACGTGTTGGTGGTGTCAAAATGAAAAAACGAGCACGAAGCCTCGTTTAGAAATCGGGAGGAGAGAGGGTATGAAATAATATCCACTTCCTTTAAAACCCGAAAAAGTATAGATTATAGGTTTGAAAAGGGCCACGGGACGTGTTGGTGGTGTTAAAACGAAAAAACGGCACGAAGCCTCGTGTAGAAATCGGGAGGATAGAGGGTATGAAATTATATGCACTTCCTTTAAAACCAGAAAAAGTCTCGATTTTAGGTTAGAAATGAGCCACGGGACTTGTTGGTGGTGTCAAAATGAAAAAACTTGCACGAAACCTCGTTTCGAAATCGGGAGGAGAGAGGGTATGAAATTATATCCACTTCCTTTAAAACCCGAAAAAGTCTCGATTATAGGTTAGAAAAGGGTCACGGGACGTGTTGGTGGTGTCAAAATGAAAAAACGAGCACGAAGCCTCGTTTAGAAATCGGGAGGAGAGAGGGTATGAAATAATATCCACTTCCTTTAAAACCCGAAAATGTCTCGATTATAGGTTAGAAATGGGCCACGTGACTTGTTGGTGGTGTCAAAACGAAAAAACGAGCACGAAGCCTCGTTTATAAATCGGGAGGAGAGAGGGTATGAAATTATATCCACTTCCTTTAAAACCCGAAAAAGTCTGGATTATAGGTTAGAAATGGGCCACGAGACTTGTTCGTGGTGTCAAAACGAAAAAATGAGCACGAAGCCTCGTTTAGAAATCAGGAGGAGAGAGGGTATGAAATTATATCCACTTTCTTTAAAACCCGAAAAAGTCTCGATTATAGGTTAGAAATGGGCCACAGGACTTGTTGGTGGTGTCAAAATGAAAAATTGAGCACGAAGCCTCGTTTAGAAATCGGGTGGAGAGAGGGTATGAAATTATATTCACTTCCTTTAAAACCCAAAAAAGTCTCGATTATAGGTTAGAAAAGGGCCACGAGACGTGTTGGTTGTGTCAAAACGAAAAAACGAGCGCGAAGCCTCATTTAGAAATCGGGAGGAGAGAGTGTATGAAATTATATCCACTTCCTTTAAAACCCGAAAAAGTCTCGATTAGGTTAGAAATAAGCCACGGGACTTGTTGGTGGTGTCAAAATGAAAAAACGAGCACGAAGCCTCGTTTAGAAATCGGGAGGAGAGAGGGTATGAAATTATATCCACTTCCTTTAAAACCCGAAAAAGTCTAGATTATAGGTAAGAAATGGGCCACGTGACTTGTTGGTGGTGTCAAAACGAAAAAACGAGCACGAAGCCTCGTTTAGAAATCGGGTGGAGAGAGGGTATGAAATTATATTCACTTCCTTTAAAACCCGAAAAAGTCTCGATTATAGGTTAGAAAAGGGCCACGAGACGTGTTGGTTGTGTCAAAACGAAAAAGCGAGCGCGAAGCCTCATTTAGAAATCGGGAGGAGAGAGGGTATGAAATTATATCCACTTCCTTTAAAACCCGAAAAAGTCTCGATTAGGTTAGAAATAAGCCACGGGACTTGTTGGTGGTGTCAAAATGAAAAAACGAGCACGAAGTCTCGTTTAGAAATCGGGAGGAGAGAGGGTATGAAATTATATCTACTTCCTTTAAAACCCGAAAAAGTCTAGATTATAGGTTTGAAAAGGGCCACGGGACGTGTTGGTGGTGTTAAAACGAAAAAACGGCACGAAGCCTCGTGTAGAAATCGGGAGGATAGAGGGTATGATATTATATGCACTTCCTTTAAAACCCGAAAAAGTCTCGATTATAGGTTAGAAAGGAGCCACGGGACTTGTTGGTGGTGTGAAAATAAAAAAACGAGCACGAAACCTCATTTAGAAATCGGGAGGAGAGAGGGTATGAAATTATATCCACTTCCTTGAAAACCCGACAAAGTCTCGATTACAGGTTAGAAAAGGGTCACGGGACGTGTTGGTGGTGTCAAAATGATAAAACGAGCACGAAGCCTCGATTCAAAATCGGGAGGAGAGAGGGTATGAAATTATATCCACTTCCTTTAAAACCCGAAAAAGTCTGGATTATAGGTTAGAAATGGGCAACGAGACGTGTTGGTGGTGTCAAAACGAAAAAACGAGCACGATGCCTCGTTTAGAAATCGGGATAGAGAGGGTATGAAATTATATCTACTTCCTTGAAAATCCGAAAAAGTCTCGATTATAGGTTAGAAATGGGCCACGAGACGTGTTAGTGGTGTCAAAACGAAAAAAAGAGCACGAAGCCGCGTTTAGAAATCGGGAGGAGAGAGGGTATGAAATTATATCCACTTCCTTTAAAACCCGTAAAAGTCTGGATTATAGGTTAGAAATGGGCCACGGGACTTGTTCGTGGTGTCAAAACGAAAAAACGAGCACGAAGCCTCGTTTAGAAATCGGGAGGAGAGAGTGTATGAAATTACATCCACTTCCTTTAAAACCCGAAAAAGTCTCGATTATAGGTTAGAAAAGGGTCACGGGACGTGTTGGTGGTGTCAAAATGAAAAAACGAGCACGAAGCCTCGTTTAGAAATCGGGAGGAGAGAGGGTATGAAATAATATCCACTTCCTTTAAAACCCGAAAAAGTCTAGATTATAGGTTTGAAAAGGGCCATGTGACTTGTTGGTGGTGTGAAAACGAAAAAACGGCACGAAGCCTCGTGTAGAAATCGGGAGGAGAGAGTGTATGAAATTACATCTACTTTCTTGAAAATCCGAAAAAGTCTCGATTATAGGTTATAAATGGGCCACGTGACTTGTTGGTGGTGTGAAAACGAAAAAACGGCACGAAGCCTCGTGTAGAAATCGGGAGGATAGAGGGTATGAAATTATATGCACTTCCTTTGAAACCCGAAAAAGTCTCGATTATAGGTTAGAAAGGAGCCACGGGACTTGTTGGTGGTGTCAAAATGAAAAAACGAGCACGAAACCTCGTTTAGAAATCTGGAGGAGAGAGGGTATGAAATTATATCCACTTCCTTTAAAACCCGAAAAAGTCTCGATTATAGGTTAGAAAAGGGTCACGGGACGTGTTGGTGGTGTCAAAATGAAAAAACGAGCACGAAGCCTCGTTTAGAAATCGGGAGGAGAGAGGGTCTGAAATAATATCCACTTCCTTTAAAACCCGAAAATGTCTCGATTATAGGTTAGAAATGGGCCACGTGACTTGTTGGTGGTGTCAAAACGAAAAAACGAGCACGAAGCCTCGTTTAGAAATCGGGAGGAGAGAGGGTATGAAATTATATCCACTTCCTTTAAAACCCGAAAAAGTCTGGATTATAGGTTAGAAATGGGTCACGAGACTTGTTCGTGGTGTCAAAACGAAAAAAGGAGCACGAAGCCTCGTTTAGAAATCAGGAGGAGAGAGGGTATGAAATTATATCCACTTTCTTTAAAACCCGAAAAGTCTCGATTATAGGTTAGAAATGTGCCACATGACTTATTGGTGGTGTCAAAATGAAAAATTGAGCACGAGGCCTCGTTTAGAAATCGTGCGGAGAGAGGGTATGAAATTATATTCACTTCCTTTAAAACCCGAAAAAGTCTCGATTATAGGTTAGAAAAGGGCCACGAGACGTGTTGGTTGTGTCAAAACGAAAAAACGAGCGCGAAGCCTCGTTTAGAAATCGGGTGGAGAGAGGGTATGAAATTATATTCACTTCCTTTAAAACCCGAAAAAGTCTCGATTATAGGTTAGAAAAGCGCCACGAGACTTGTTGGTTGTGTCAAAACGAAAAAACGAGCGCGAAGCCTCGTTTAGAAATCGGGAGGAGAGAGGGTATGAAATTATATCCACTTCCTTTAAAATCCGAAAAAGTCTCGATTATAGGTTAGAAATGGGCAACGAGTCGTGTTGGTGGTGTCAAAAAGAAAAAACGAGCACGAAGCCGCATTTAGAAATCGTGAGGAGAGAGGTTATGAAATTATATCCACTTCTTTTAAAACCCGAAAAAGTCTCGATTATAAGTTAGAAAAGGGTCACGGGACGTGTTGGTGGTGTCAAAATGAAAAAACGAGCACGAAGCCTCGTTTAGAAATCGGGAGGAGAGAGGGTATGAAATAATATCCACTTCCTTTAAAACCCGAAAATGTTTCGATTATAGGTTAGAAATGGGCCACGTGACTTGTTGGTGGTGTTAAAACGAAAAAACGGCACGAAACCTCGTGTAGAAATCGGGAGGATAGAGGGTATGATATTATATGCACTTCCTTTAAAATCCGAAAAAGTCTCGATTATAGGTTAGAAATGAGCCACGGGACTTGTTGGTGGTGTGAAAATGAAAAAACGAGTACGAAACCTCGTATAGAAATCGGGAGGAGAGAGGGTATGAAATTATATCCACTTCCTTTAAAACCCGAAAAAGTATAGATTTTAGGTTTGAAAAGGGCCACGGGACGTGTTGGTGGTGTTAAAACGAAAAAACGGCACGAAGCCTCGTGTAGAAATCGGGAGGATAGCGGGTATGATCTTATATGCACTTCCTTTAAAACCCGAAAAAGTCTCGATTATAGGTTAGAAAGGAGCCACGGGACTTGTTGGTGGTGTCAAAATGAAAAAACGAGCACAAAACCTCGTTTCGAAATCGGGAGGAGAGAGGGTATGAAATTATATCCACTTCCTTTAAAACCCGAAAAAGTCTCGATTATAGGTTAGAAAAGGGTCACGGGACGTGTTGGTGGTGTCAAAATGAAAAAACGAGCACGAAGCCTCGTTTAGAAATCGGGAGGAGAGAGGGTATGAAATTATATCCACTTCCTTTAAAACCCGAAAAAGTCTAGATTATAGGTTTGAAAAGGGCCACGGGACGTGTTGGTGGTGTTAAAACGAAAAAACGACACGAAGCCTCGTTTAGAAATCGGGATAGAGAGGGTATGAAATTATATCTACTTCCTTGAAAATCCGAAAAAGTCTCGATTATAGGTTAGAAATGGGCCACGAGACGTGTTGGTGGTGTCAAAACGAAAAAAAGAGCACGAAGCCGCGTTTAGAAATCGGGAGGAGAGAGGGTATGAAATTATATCCACTTCCTTTAAAACCCGAAAAAGTCTCGATTATAGGTTAGAAATGAGCCATGGGACTTGTTGGTGGTGTCAAAATGAAAAAACGAGCACGAAACCTCGTTTAGAAATCGGGAGGAGAGAGGGTATGAAATTATATCCACTTCCTTTAAAACCCGAAAAAGTCTCGATTACAGGTTAGAAAAGGGTCACGGGACGTGTTGGTGGTGTCAAAATGATAAAACGAGCACGAAGCCTCGTTTAGAAATCGGGAGGAGAGAGGGTATGAAATTATATCCACTTCCTTTAAAACCCGAAAAAGTCTCGATTATAGGTTAGAAATGGGCCACGAGATGTGTTGGTGGTGTCAAAACGAAAAAACGAGCACGAAGCCTCGTTTAGAAATCGGGAGGAGAGAGGGTATGAAATTAGATCCACTTCCTTTAAAACCCGAAAAAGTCTAGATTATAGGTTTGAAAAGGGCCACGGGACGTGTTGGTGGTGTTAAAACGAAAAAACGGCACGAAGCCTCGTGTAGAAATCGGGAGGATAGAGGGTATGAAATTATATCCACTTCCTTTAAAACCCGAAAAAGTCTCGATTATTGGTTAGAAATGAGCCATGGGACTTGTTGGTGGTGTCAAAATGAAAAAACGAGCACGAAACCTCGTTTCGAAATCGGTAGGAGAGAGGGTATGAAATTATATCCACTTCCTTTAAAACCCGAAAAAGTCTCGATTATAGGTTAGAAATGAGCCATGGGACTTGTTGGTGGTGTCAAAATGAAAAAACGAGCACGAAACCTCGTTTAGAAATCGGGAGGAGAGAGGGTATGAAATTATATCCACTTCCTTTAAAACCCGACAAAGTCTCGATTACAGGTTAGAAAAGGGTCACGGGACGTGTTGGTGGTGTCAAAATGATAAAACGAGCACGAAGCCTCGATTCGAAATCGGGAGGAGAGAGGGTATGAAATTATATCCACTTCCTTTAAAACCCGAAAAAGTCTCGATTATAGGTTAGAAAAGGGTCATGGGACGTGTTGGTGGTGTCAAAATGAAAAAACGAGCACGAAGCCTCGTTTAGAAATCGGGAGGAGAGAGGGTATGAAATAATATCCACTTCCTTTAAAACCCGAAAAAGTATAGATTATAGGTTTGAAAAGGGGCACGGGACGTGTTGGTGGTGTTAAAACGAAAAAACGGCACGAAGCCTCGTGTAGAAATCGGGAGGATAGAGGGTATGAAATTATATGCACTTCCTTTAAAACCAGAAAAATTCTCGATTTTAGGTTAGAAATGAGCCACGGGACTTGTTGGTGGTGTCAAAATGAAAAAACTTGCACGAAACCTCGTTTCGAAATCGGGAGGAGAGAGGGTATGAAATTATATCCACTTCCTTTAAAACCCGAAAAAGTCTCGATTATAGGTTAGAAAAGGGTCACGGGACGTGTTGGTGGTGTCAAAATGAAAAAACGAGCACGAAGCCTCGTTTAGAAATCGGGAGGAGAGAGGGTATGAAATAATATCCACTTCCTTTAAAACCCGAAAATGTCTCGATTATAGGTTAGAAATGGGCCACGTGACTTGTTGGTGGTGTCAAAACGAAAAAACGAGCACGAAGCCTCGTTTATAAATCGGGAGGAGAGAGGGTATGAAATTATATCCACTTCCTTTAAAACCCGAAAAAGTCTGGATTATAGGTTAGAAATGGGCCACGAGACTTGTTCGTGGTGTCAAAACTAAAAAATGAGCACGAAGCCTCGTTTAGAAATCAGGAGGAGAGAGGGTATGAAATTATATCCACTTTCTTTAAAACCCGAAAAAGTCTCGATTATAGGTTAGAAATGGGCCACAGGACTTGTTGGTGGTGTCAAAATGAAAAATTGAGCACGAAGCCTCGTTTAGAAATCGGGTGGAGAGAGGGTATGAAATTATATTCACTTCCTTTAAAACCCGAAAAAGTCTCGATTATAGGTTAGAAAAGGGCCACGAGACGTGTTGGTTGTGTCAAAACGAAAAAACGAGCGCGAAGCCTCATTTAGAAATCGGGAGGAGAGAGGGTATGAAATTATATCCACTTCCTTTAAAACCCGAAAAAGTCTCGATTAGGTTAGAAATAAGCCACGGGACTTGTTGGTGGTGTCAAAATGAAAAAACGAGCACGAAGCCTCGTTTAGAAATCGGGAGGAGAGAGGGTATGAAATTATATCCACTTCCTTTAAAACCCGAAAAAGTCTAGATTATAGGTTTGAAAAGGGCCACGGGACGTGTTGGTGGTGTTAAAACGAAAAAACGGCACGAAGCCTCGTGTAGAAATCGGGAGGATAGCGGGTATGATCTTATATGCACTTCCTTTAAAACCCGAAAAAGTCTCGATTATAGGTTAGAAAGGAGCCACGGGACTTGTTGGTGGTGTCAAAATGAAAAAACGAGCACAAAACCTCGTTTCGAAATCGGGAGGAGAGAGGGTATGAAATTATATCCACTTCCTTGAAAACCCGACAAAGTCTCGATTACAGGTTAGAAAAGGGTCACGGGACGTGTTGGTGGTGTCAAAATGAAAAAACGAGCACGAAACCTCGTTTAGAAATCTGGAGGAGAGAGGGTATGAAATTATATCCACTTCCTTTAAAACCCGAAAAAGTCTCGATTATAGGTTAGAAAAGGGTCACGGGACGTGTTGGTGGTGTCAAAATGAAAAAACGAGCACGAAGCCTCGTTTAGAAATCGGGAGGAGAGAGGGTATGAAATAATATCCACTTCATTTAAAACCCGAAAATGTCTCGATTATAGGTTAGAAATGGGCCACGTGACTAGTTGGTGGTGTCAAAACGAAAAAACGAGCACGAAGCCTCGTTTAGAAATCGGGAGGAGAGAGGGTATGAAATAATATCCACTTCATTTAAAACCCGAAAATGTCTCGATTATAGGTTAGAAATGGGCCACGTGACTAGTTGGTGGTGTCAAAACGAAAAAACGAGCACGAAGCCTCGTTTAGAAATCGGGAGGAGAGAGGGTATGAAATTATATCCACTTCCCTTAAAACCCGAAAAAGTCTGGATTATAGGTTAGAAATGGGCCACGTGACTTGTTGGTGGTGTGAAAACGAAAAAACGAGCACGAAGCCTCGTTTAGAAATTGGGAGGAGAGAGGGTATGAAATAATATCCACTTCCTTTAAAACCCGAAAATGTCTCGATTATAGGTTAGAAATGGGCCACGTGACTTGTTGGTGGTGTCAAAACGAAAAAACGAGCACGAAGCCTCGTTTAGAAATCGGGAGGAGAGAGGGTATGAAATTATATCCACTTCCTTTAAAACCCGAAAATGTTTCGATTATAGGTTAGAAATGGGCCACATGACTTGTTGGTGGTGTTAAAACGAAAAAACGGCACGAAACCTCGTGTAGAAATCGGGAGGATAGAGGGTATGATATTATATGCACTTCCTTTAAAACCCGAAAAAGTCTCGATTATAGGTTAGAAATGAGCCACGGGACTTGTTGGTGGTGTGAAAATGAAAAAACGAGTACGAAACCTCGTTTAGAAATCGGGAGGAGAGAGGGTATGAAATTATATCCACTTCCTTTAAAACCCGAAAAAGTCTCGATTATAGGTTAGAAAAGGGTCACGGGACGTGTTGGTGGTGTCAAAATGAAAAAACGAGTAGGAAGCTTCGTTTAGAAATCGGGAGGAGAGAGGGTCTGAAATAATATCCACTTCCTTTAAAACCCTAAAATGTCTCGATTATAGGTTAGAAATGGGCCACGTGACTTGTTGGTGGTGTCAAAACGAAAAAACGAGCACGAAGCCTCGTTTAGAAATCGGGAGGAGAGAGGGTATGAAATTATATCCACTTCCTTTAAAACCCGAAAAAGTCTGGATTATAGGTTAGAAATGGGTCACGAGACTTGTTCGTGGTGTCAAAACGAAAAAATGAGCACGAAACCTCGTTTAGAAATAAGGAGGAGAGAGGGTATGAAATTATATCCACTTTCTTTAAAACCCGAAAAGTCTCGATTATAGGTTAGAAATGGGCCACAGGACTTATTGGTGGTGTCAAAATGAAAAATTGAGCACGAGGCCTCGTTTAGAAATCGGGTGGAGAGAGGGTATGAAATTATATTCACTTCCTTTAAAACCCGAAAAAGTCTCGATTATAGGTTAGAAAAGGGCCACGAGACGTGTTGGTTGTGTCAAAACGAAAAAACGAGCGCGAAGCCTCGTTTAGAAATCGGGTGGAGAGAGGGTATGAAATTATATTCACTTCCTTTAAAACCCGAAAAAGTCTCGATTATAGGTTAGAAAAGCGCCACGAGACTTGTTGGTTGTGTCAAAACGAAAAAACGAGCGCGAAGCCTCGTTTAGAAATCGGGAGGAGAGAGGGTATGAAATTATATCCACTTCCTTTAAAATCCGAAAAAGTCTCGATTATAGGTTAGAAATGGGCAACGAGTCGTGTTGGTGGTGTCAAAAAGAAAAAACGAGCACGAAGCCGTATTTAGAAATCGTGAGGAGAGAGGTTATGAAATTATATCCACTTCCTTTAAAACCCCAAAAAGTCTCGATTATAAGTTAGAAAAGGGTCACGGGACGTGTTGGTGGTGTCAAAATGAAAAAACGAGCACGAAGCCTCGTTTAGAAATCGGGAGGAGAGAGGGTATGAAATAATATCCACTTCCTTTAAAACCCGAAAATGTTTCGATTATAGGTTAGAAATGGGCCACGTGACTTGTTGGTGGTGTTAAAACGAAAAAACGGCACGAAACCTCGTGTAGAAATCGGGAGGATAGAGGGTATGATATTATATGCACTTCCTTTAAAACCCGAAAAAGTCTCGATTATAGGTTAGAAATGAGCCACGGGACTTGTTGGTGGTGTGAAAATGAAAAAACGAGTACGAAACCTCGTTTAGAAATCGGGAGGAGAGAGGGTATGAAATTATATCCACTTCCTTTAAAACCCGAAAAAGTCTCGATTATAGGTTAGAAAAGGGCCACGAGACGTGTTGGTTGTGTGAAAACGAAAAAACGAGCGCGAAGCCTCGTTTAGAAATCGGGAGGAGAGAGGGTATGAAATTATATCCACTTCCTTTAAAACCCGAAAATGTCTCGATTATAGGTTAGAAATGGGCCACGTGACTTGTTGGTGGTGTCAAAACGAAAAAACGAGCACGAAGCCTCGTTTAGAAATCGGGAGGAGAGAGGGTATGAAATTATATCCACTTCCTTTAAAACCCGAAAAAGTCTGGATTATAGGTTAGAAATGGGCCACGAGACTTGTTCGTGGTGTCAAAACAAAAAAATGAGCACGAAGCCTCGTTTAGAGATCAGGAGGAGAGAGGGTATGAAATTATATCCACATTCTTTAAAACCCGAAAAAGTCTCGATTATTGGTTAGAAATGGGCCACAGGACTTGTTGGTGGTGTCAAAATGAAAAATTGAGCACGATGCCTCGTTTAGAAATCGGGTGAAGAGAGGGTATGAAATTATATTCACTTCCTTTAAAACCCGAAAAAGTCTCGATTATAGGTTAGAAAAGGGCCACGAGACGTGTTAGTTGTGTCAAAACGAAAAAACGAGCGCGAAGCCTCGTTTAGAAATCGGGAGGAGAGAGGGTATGAAATTATATCCACTTCCTTTAAAACCCGAAAAAGTCTCGATTATAGGTTAGAAATGGGCAACGAGACGTTTTGGTGGTGTCAAAACGAAAAAACGAGCACGAAGCCGCATTTAGAAATCGTGAGGAGAGAGGTTATGAAATTATATCCACTTCCATTAAAACCCGAAAAAGTGTCGATTATAGGTTAGAAATGGGCCACGAGATGTGTTGGTGGTGTCAAAACGAAAAAATGAGCAAAAAGCCTAGTTTAGAAATCGGGAGGAGAGAGGGTATGAAATTATATCCACTTCCTTTAAAACCCGAAAAAATCTAGATTATAGGTTTGAAAAGGGCCACGGGACGTGTTGGTGGTGTCAAAACGAAAAAACGAGCGCGAAGCCTCGTTTAGAAATTGGGAGGAGAGAGGGTATGAAATTATATCCATTTCCTTTAAAACCCGAAAAAGTCTCGATTATAGGTTAGAAATGGGCCACGAGATGTGTTGGTGGTGTCAAAACGAAAAAACGAGCACGAAGCCGCATTTAGAAATCGTGAGGAGAGAGGTTATGAAATTATATCCACTTCTTTAAAACCCGAAAATGTCTCGATTATAGGTTCGAAATGGGCCACGTGATTTGTTGGTGGTGTGAAAACGAAAAAACGGCACGAAGCCTCGTGTAGAAATCGGGAGGATAGAGGGTATGAAATTATATGCACTTCCTTTAAAACCCGAAAAAGTCTCGATTATAGGTTAGAAAGGAGTCACGGGACTTGTTGGTGGTGTAAAAATGAAAAAACGAGCACGAAACCTCGTTTAGAAATCGGGAGGAGAGAGGGTATGAAATTATATGCACTTCCTTTAAAACCCGAAAAAGTCTCGATTATAGGTTAGAAAGGAGCCACAGGACTTGTTGGTGGTGTCAAAATGAAAAAACGAGGACGAAACCTCGTTTAGAAATCGAGAGGAGAGAGGGTATGAAATTATATCCACTTCCTATTAAACCCGAAAAAGTCTCGATTATGGGTTAGAAAAGGGCCACGAGACGTGTTGGTTGTGTCAAAACGAAAAAACGAGCGCGAAGCCTCGTTTAGAAATCGGGAGGAGAGAGGGTATGAAATTATATCCACTTCCTTTAAAACCCGAAAAAGTCTCGATTATAGGTTAGAAATGGGCAACGAGACGTGTTGGTGCTGTCAAAACGAAAAAACGAGCATGAAGCCGAATTTAGAAATCGTGAGGAGAGAGTTTATGAAATTATATCCACTTCCTTTAAAACCCGAAAATGTCTCGATTATAGGTTAGAAATGGGCCACGTGACTTGTTGGTGGTGTCAAAATGAAAAAACGAGCACGAAGCCTCGTTTAGAAATCGGGAGAAGAGAGGGTATGAAATTATATCCACTTCCTTTAAAACCCGAAAAAGTCTGGATTATAGGTTAGAAATGGGCCCCACGACTTGTTGGTGGTGTCAAAATGAAAAAACGAGCAAAAAGCCTAGTTTAGAAATCGGGAGGAGAGAGGGTATGAAATTATATCCACTTCCTTTAAAACCCGAAAAAATCTAGATTATAGGTTTGAAAAGGGCCACGGGACGTGTTAGTGGTGTCAAAACGAAAAAACGAGCGCGAAGCCTCGTTTAGAAATTGGGAGGAGAGAGGGTATGAAATTATATCCATTTCCTTTAAAACCCGAAAAAGTCTCGATTATAGGTTAGAAATGGGCCACGAGATGTGTTGGTGGTGTCAAAACGAAAAAACGAGCACGAAGCCGCATTTAGAAATCGTGAGGAGAGAGGTTATGAAATTATATCCACTTCTTTAAAACCCGAAAATGTCTCGATTATAGGTTCGAAATGGGCCACGTTATTTGTTGGTGGTGTGAAAACGAAAAAACGGCACGAAGCCTCGTGTAGAAATCGGGAGGATAGAGGGTATGAAATTATATGCACTTCCTTTAAAACCCGAAAAAGTCTCGATTATAGGTTAGAAAGGAGCCACGGGACTTGTTGGTGGTGTAAAAATGAAAAAACGAGCACGAAACCTCGTTTAGAAATCTGGAGGAGAGAGGGTATGAAATTATATCTACTTCCTTTAAAACCCGAAAAAGTCTCGATTATAGGTTAGAAAAGGGCCACGAGACGTGTTGGTTGTGTCAAAACGAAAAAACGAGCGCGAAGCCTCGTTTAGAAATCGGGAGGAGAGAGGGTATGAAATTATATCCACTTCCTTTAAAACCCGAAAAAGTCTCGATTATAGGTTAGAAATGGGCAACGAGACGTGTTGGTGGTGTCAAAACGAGAAAACGAGCATGAAGCCGAATTTAGAAATCGTGAGGAGAGAGGTTATGAAATTATATCCACTTCCTTTAAAACCCGAAAAAGTCTCGATTATAGGTTAGAAATGGGCAACGAGACGTGTTGGTGGTGTCAAAACGAAAAAACGAGCACGAAGCCGAATTTAGAAATCGTGAGGAGAGAGGTTATGAAATTATATCCACTTCCTTTAAAACCCGAAAATGTCTCGATTATAGGTTAGAAATGGGCCACGTGACTTGTTGGTGGTGTCAAAACGAAAAAACGAGCACGAAGCCTCGTTTACAAATCGGGAGAAGAGAGGGTATGAAATTATATCCACTTCCTTTAAAACCCGAAAAAGTCTGGATTATAGGTTAGAAATGGGCCCCACGACTTGTTGGTGGTGTCAAAATGAAAAAAACAAGCACGATGCCTCGTTTAGAAATCGGGAGGAGAGAGGGTATAAAATTATATCCACTTCCTTTAAAACCCGAAAAAGTCTCGATTATAGGTTAGAAATGGGCCCCACGACTTGTTGGTGGTGTCAAAACGAAAAAACGAGCACGATGCCTTATTTAGAAATCGGGAGGAGAGAGGGTATGAAATTATATCCACTTCCTTTAAAACCCGAAAAAGTCTCGATTATAGGTTAGAAATGGGCCCCACGACTTGTTGGTGGTGTCAAAACGAAAAAACGAGCACGATGCCTTATTTAGAAATCGGGAGGAGAGAGGGTATGAAATTATATCCACTTCCTTTAAAACCCGAAAAAGTATCCATTATTGGTTGGAAATGGGCAACGAGACGTGTTGGTGGTGTCAAAACAAAAAATCGAGCACGAAGCCGCATTTAGAAATCGTGAGGAGAGAGGTTATGAAATTATATCCACTTCCATTAAAACCCGAAAAAGTGTCGATTATAGGTTAGAAATGGGCCACGAGATGTGTTGGTGGTGTCAAAACGAAAAAAGGAGCAAGAAGCCTAGTTTAGAAATCGGGAGGAGAGAGGGTATGAAATTATATCCACTTCCTTTAAAACCCGAAAAAATCTAGATTATAGGTATGAAAAGATCCACGGGACGTGTTGGTGGTGTCAAAACGAAAAAACAAGCGCGAAGCCTCGTTTAGAAATTGGCAGGAGAGAGGGTATGAAATTATATCCATTTCCTTTAAAACCCGAAAAAGTCTCGATTATAGGTTAGAAATGGGCCACAAGATGTGTTGGTGGTGTCAAACCGAAAAAACGAGCACGAAGCCGCATTTAGAAATCGTGAGGAGAGAGGTTATGAAATTATATCCACTTCTTTAAAACCCGAAAATGTCTCGATTATAGGTTCGAAATGGGCCACGTGATTTGTTGGTGGTGTGAAAACGAAAAAACGGCACGAAGCCTCGTGTAGAAATCGGGAGGATAGAGGGTATGAAATTATATGCACTTCCTTTAAAACCCGAAAAAGTCTCGATTATAGGTTAGAAAGGAGCCACAGGACTTGTTGGTGGTGTCAAAATGAAAAAACGAGCACGAAACCTCGTTTAGAAATCGGGAGGAGAGAGGGTATGAAATTATATCCACTTCCTATTAAACACGAAAAAGTCTCGATTATAGGTTAGAAAAGGGCCACGAGACGTGTTGGTTGTGTCAAAACGAAAAAACGAGCGCGAAGCCTCGTTTAGAAATCGGGAGGAGAGAGGGTATGAAATTATATCCACTTCCTTTAAAACCCGAAAAAGTCTCGATTATAGGTTAGAAATGGGCAACGAGACGTGTTGGTGCTGTCAAAACGAAAAAACGAGCATGAAGCCGAATTTAGAAATCGTGAGGAGAGAGGTTATGAAATTATATCCACTTCCTTTAAAACCCGAAAATGTCTCGATTATAGGTTAGAAATGGGCCACGTGACTTGTTGGTGGTGTCAAAATGAAAAAACGAGCACGAAGCCTCGTTTAGAAATCGGGAGAAGAGAGGGTATGAAATTATATCCACTTCCTTTAAAACCCGAAAAAGTCTGGATTATAGGTTAGAAATGGGCCCCACGACTTGTTGGTGCTGTCAAAATGAAAAAACGAGTACGATGCCTCGTTTAGAAATCGGGAGGAGAGAGGGTATGAAATTATATCCACTTCCTTTAAAACCCGAAAAAGTCTCGATTATAGGTTAGAAATGGGCCCCACGACTTGTTGGTGGTGTCAAAACGAAAAAACGAGCACGATGCCTTATTTAGAAATCGGGAGGAGAGAGGGTATGAAATTATATCCACTTCCTTTAAAACCCGAAAAAGTATCGATTATTGGTTGGAAATGGGCAACGAGACGTGTTGGTGGTGTCAAAACGAAAAAACGAGCACGAAGCCGCATTTAGAAATCGTGAGGAGAGAGGTTATGAAATTATATCCACTTCCATTAAAACCCGAAAAAGTGTCGATTATAGGTTAGAAATGGGCCACGAGATGTGTTGGTGGTGTCAAAACGAAAAAATGAGCAAAAAGCCTAGTTTAGAAATCGGGAGGAGAGAGGGTATGAAATTATATCCACTTCCTTTAAAACCCGAAAAAATCTAGATTATAGGTTTGAAAAGGGCCACGGGACGTGTTGGTGGTGTCAAAACGAAAAAACGAGCGCGAAGCCTCGTTTAGAAATCGGGAGGAGAGAGGGTATGAAATTATATCCATTTCCTTTAAAACCCGAAAAAGTCTCGATTATACGTTAGAAATGGGCCACGAGATGTGTTGGTGGTGTCAAAACGAAAAAACGAGCACGAAGCCGCATTTAGAAATCGTGAGGAGAGAGGTTATGAAATTATATCCACTTCTTTAAAACCCGAAAATGTCTCGATTATAGGTTCGAAATGGGCCACGTGATTTGTTGGTGGTGTGAAAATGAAAAAACGGCACGAAGCCTCGTGTAGAAATCGGGAGGATAGAGGGTATGAAATTATATGCACTTCCTTTAAAACCCGAAAAAGTCTCGATTATAGGTTAGAAAGGAGCCACGGGACTTGTTGGTGGTGTCAAAATGAAAATACGAGCACGAAACCTCGTTTAGAAATCTGGAGGAGAGAGGGTATGAAATTATATCTACTTCCTTTAAAACCCGAAAAAGTCTCGATTATAGGTTAGAAATGGGCCAAGGGACTTGTTGGTGGTGTCAAAATGAAAAAACGAGCACGAAGCCACGTTTAGAAATCGGGAGGAGAGAGGGTATGAAATTATATCCACTTCCTTTAAAACCCGAAAATGTCTCGATTATAGGTTAGAAATGGGCCACGTGACTTGTTGGTGGTGTCAAAACGAAAAAACGGCACGAAGCCTCGTGTGGAAATCGGGAGGATAGAGGGTATGATATTATATGCACTTCCTTTAAAACCCGAAAAAGTCTCGATTATAGGTTAGAAATGAGCCACGGGACTTGTTGGTGGTGTGAAAATGAAAAAACGAGTACGAAACCTCGTTTAAAAATCGGGAGGAGAGAGGGTATGAAATTATATCCACTTCCTTTAAAACCCGAAAAAGTCTCGATTATAGGTTAGAAAAGGGCCACGAGACGTGTTGGTTGTGTCAAAACGAAAAAACGAGCGCGAAGCCTCGTTTAGAAATCGGGAGGAGAGAGGGTATGAAATTATATCCACTTCCTTTAAAACCCGAAAAAGTCTCGATTATAGGTTAGAAATGGGCAACGAGACGTGTTGGTGGTGTCAAAACGAAAAAACGAGCATGAAGCCGAATTTAGAAATCGTGAGGAGAGAGGTTATGAAATTATATCCACTTCCTTTAAAACCCGAAAATGTCTCGATTATAGGTTAGAAATGGGCCACGTGACTTGTTGGTGGTGTCAAAACGAAAAAACGAGCACGAAGCCTCGTTTAGAAATCGGGAGAAGAGAGGGTATGAAATTATATCCACTTCCTTTAAAACCCGAAAAAGTCTGGATTATAGGTTAGAAATGGGCCCCACGACTTGTTGGTGGTGTCAAAATGAAAAAACGAGCACGATGCCTCGTTTAGAAATCGGGAGGAGAGAGGGTATGAAATTATATCCACTTCCTTTAAAACCCGAAAAAGTCTCGATTATAGGTTAGAAATGGGCCCCACGACTTGTTGGTGGTGTCAAAACGAAAAAACGAGCACGATGCCTTATTTAGAAATCGGGAGGAGAGAGGGTATGAAATTATATCCACTTCCTTTAAAACCCGAAAAAGTATCGATTATTGGTTGGAAATGGGCAACGAGACGTGTTGGTGGTGTCAAAACGAAAAAACGAGCACGAAGCCGCATTTAGAAATCGTGAGGAGAGAGGTTATGAAATTATATCCACTTCCATTAAAACCCGAAAAAGTGTCGATTATAGGTTAGAAATGGGCCACGAGATGTGTTGGTGGTGTCAAAACGAAAAAATGAGCAAAAAGCCTAGTTTAGAAATCGGGAGGAGAGAGGGTATGAAATTATATCCACTTCCTTTAAAACCCGAAAAAATCTAGATTATAGGTTTGAAAAGGGCCACGGGACGTGTTGGTGGTGTCAAAACGAAAAAACGAGCGCGAAGCCTCGTTTAGGAATTGGGAGGAGAGAGGGTATGAAATTATATTCATTTCCTTTAAAAGCCGAAAAAGTCTCGATTATAGGTTAGAAATGGGCCACGAGATGTGTTGGTGGTGTCAAAACGAAAAAACGAGCACAAAGCCGCATTTAGAAATCGTGAGGAGAGAGGTTATGAAATTATATCCACTTCTTTAAAACCCGAAAATGTCTCGATTATAGGTTAGAAATGGGCCACGTGACTTGTTGGTGGTGTCAAAACGAAAAAACGAGCACAAAGCCTCGTTTAGAAATCGGGAGAAGAGAGGGTATGAAATTATATCCACTTCCTTTAAAACCCGAAAAAGTCTGGATTATAGGTTAGAAATGGGCCCCACGACTTGTTGGTGCTGTCAAAATGAAAAAAACGAGTACGATGCCTCGTTTAGAAATCGGGAGGAGAGAGGGTATGAAATTATATCCACTTCCTTTAAAACCCGAAAAAGTCTCGATTATAGGTTAGAAATGGGCCCCACGACTTGTTGGTGGTGTCAAAACGAAAAAACGAGCACGATGCCTTATTTAGAAATCGGGAGGAGAGAGGGTATGAAATTATATCCACTTCCCTTAAAACCCGAAAAAGTCTGAATTATAGGTTAGAAATGGGCCACGTGACTTGTTGGTGGTGTGAAAACGAAAAAACGGCACGAAGCCTCGTGTAGAAATCGGGAGGATAGAGGGTATGATATTATATGCACTTCCTTTAAAACCCGAAAAAGTCTCGATTATAGGTTAGAAATGAGCCATGGGACTTGTTGGTGGTGTGAAAATGAAAAAACGAGTACGAAACCTCGTTTAGAAATCGGGAGGAGAGAGGGTATGAAATTATATCCACTTCCTTTAAAACCCGAAAAAGTCTCGATTATAGGTTAGAAAAGGGCCACGAGACGTGTTGGTTGTGTCAAAACGAAAAAACGAGCGCGAAGCCTCGTTTAGAAATCGGGAGGAGAGAGGGTATGAAATTATATCCACTTCCTTTAAAACCCGAAAAAGTCTCGATTATAGGTTAGAAATGGGCAACGAGACGTGTTGGTGGTGTCAAAACGAGAAAACGAGCATGAAGCCGAATTTAGAAATCGTGAGGAGAGAGGTTATGAAATTATATCCACTTCCTTTAAAACCCGAAAAAGTCTCGATTATAGGTTAGAAATGGGCAACGAGACGTGTTGGTGGTGTCAAAACGAAAAAACGAGCATGAAGCCGAATTTAGAAATCGTGAGGAGAGAGGTTATGAAATTATATCCACTTCCTTTAAAACCCGAAAATGTCTCGATTATAGGTTAGAAATGGGCCACGTGACTTGTTGGTGGTGTCAAAACGAAAAAACGAGCACGAAGCCTCGTTTAGAAATCGGGAGAAGAGAGGGTATGAAATTATATCCACTTCCTTTAAAACCCGAAAAAGTCTGGATTATAGGTTAGAAATGGGCCCCACGACTTGTTGGTGGTGCCAAAATGAAAAAAACAAGCACGATGCCTCGTTTAGAAATCGGGTGTAGAGAGGGTATGAAATTATATCCACTTCCTTTAAAACCCGAAAAAGTCTCGATTATAGGTTAGAAATGGGCCCCACGACTTGTTGGTGGTGTCAAAACGAAAAAACGAGCACGATGCCTTATTTAGAAATCGGGAGGAGAGAGGGTATGAAATTATATCCACTTCCTTTAAAACCCGAAAAAGTATCCATTATTGGTTGGAAATGGGCAACGAGACGTGTTGGTGGTGTCAAAACGAAAAATCGAGCACGAAGCCGCATTTAGAAATCGTGAGGAGAGAGGTTATGAAATTATATCCACTTCCATTAAAACCCGAAAAAGTGTCGATTATAGGTTAGAAATGGGCCACGAGATGTGTTGGTGGTGTCAAAACGAAAAAAGGAGCAAGAAGCCTAGTTTAGAAATCGGGAGGAGAGAGGGTATGAAATTATATCCACTTCCTTTAAAACCCGAAAAAATCTAGATTATAGGTTTGAAAAGATCCACGGGACGTGTTGGTGGTGTCAAAACGAAAAAACGAGCGCGAAGCCTCGTTTAGAAATTGGCAGGAGAGAGGGTATGAAATTATATCCATTTCCTTTAAAACCCGAAAAAGTCTCGATTATAGGTTAGAAATGGGCCACGAGATGTGTTGGTGGTGTCAAAACGAAAAAACGAGCACGAAGCCGCATTTAGAAATCGTGAGGAGAGAGGTTATGAAATTATATCCACTTCTTTAAAACCCGAAAATGTCTCGATTATATGTTCGAAATGGGCCACGTGATTTGTTGGTGGTGTGAAAACGAAAAAACGGCACGAAGCCTCGTGTAGAAATCGGGAGGATAGAGGGTATGAAATTATATGCACTTCCTTAAAAACCCGAAAAAGTCTCGATTATAGGTTAGAAAGGAGCCACAGGACTTGTTGGTGGTGTCAAAATGAAAAAACGAGCACGAAACCTCGTTTAGAAATCGGGAGGAGAGAGGGTATGAAATTATATCCACTTCCTATTAAACCCGAAAAAGTCTCGATTATAGGTTAGAAAAGGGCCACGAGACGTGTTGGTTGTGTCAAAACGAAAAAACGAGCGCGAAGCCTCGTTTAGAAATCGGGAGGAGAGAGGGTATGAAATTATATCCACTTCCTTTAAAACCCGAAAAAGTCTCGATTATCGGTTAGAAATGGGCAACGAGACGTGTTGGTGCTGTCAAAACGAAAAAACGAGCATGAAGCCGAATTTAGAAATCGTGAGGAGAGAGGTTATGAAATTATATCCACTTCCTTTAAAACCCGAAAATGTCTCGATTATAGGTTAGAAATGGGCCATGTGACTTGTTGGTGGTGTCAAAATGAAAAAATGAGCACGAAGCCTCGTTTAGAAATCGGGAGAAGAGAGGGTATGAAATTATATCCACTTCCTTTAAAACCCGAAAAAGTCTGGATTATAGGTTAGAAATGGGCCCCACGACTTGTTGGTGGTGTCAAAATGAAAAAACGAGCACAATGCCTCGTTTAGAAATCGGGAGGAGAGAGGGTATGAAATTATATCCACTTCCTTTAAAACCCGAAAAAGTCTCGATTATAGGTTATAAATGGGCCCCACGACTTGTTGGTGGTGTCAAAACGAAAAAACGAGCACGATGCCTTATTTAGAAATCGGGAGGAGAGAGGGTATGAAATTATATCCACTTCCTTTAAAACCCGAAAAAGTATCAATTATTGGTTGGAAATGGGCAACGAGACGTGTTGGTGGTGTCAAAACGAAAAAACGAGCACGAAGCCGCATTTAGAAATCGTGAGGAGAGAGGTTATGAAATTATATCCACTTCTATTAAAACCCGAAAAAGTGTCGATTATAGGTTAGAAATGGGCCACGAGATGTGTTGGTGGTGTCAAAACGAAAAAATGAGCAAAAAGCCTAGTTTAGAAATCGGGAGGAGAGAGGGTATGAAATTATATCCACTTCCTTTAAAACCCGAAAAAATCTAGATTATAGGTTTGAAAAGGGCCACGGGACGTGTTGGTGGTGTCAAAACGAAAAAACGAGCGCGAAGCCTCGTTTAGAAATCGGGAGGAGAGAGGGTATGAAATTATATCCATTTCCTTTAAAACCCGAAAAAGTCTCGATTATACGTTAGAAATGGGCCACGAGATGTGTTGGTGGTGTCAAAACGAAAAAACGAGCACGAAGCCGCATTTAGAAATCGTGAGGAGAGAGGTTATGAAATTATATCCACTTCTTTAAAACCCGAAAATGTCTCGATTATAGGTTCGAAATGGGCCACGTGATTTGTTGGTGGTGTGAAAATGAAAAAACGGCACGAAGCCTCGTGTAGAAATCGGGAGGATAGAGGGTATGAAATTATATGCACTTCCTTTAAAACCCGAAAAAGTCTCGATTATAGGTTAGAAAGGAGCCACGGGACTTGTTGGTGGTGTCAAAATGAAAATACGAGCACGAAACCTCATTTAGAAATCTGGAGGAGAGAGGGTATGAAATTATATCTACTTCCTTTAAAACCCGAAAAAGTCTCGATTATAGGTTAGAAATGGGCCACGGGACTTGTTGGTGGTGTCAAAATGAAAAAACGAGCACGAAGCCACGTTTAGAAATCGGGAGGAGAGAGGGTATGAAATTATATCCACTTCCTTTAAAACCCGAAAATGTCTCGATTATAGGTTAGAAATGGGCCACGTGACTTGTTGGTGGTGTCAAAACGAAAAAACGGCACGAAGCCTCGTGTAGAAATCGGGAGGATAGAGGGTATGATATTATATGCACTTCCTTTAAAACCCGAAAAAGTCTCGATTATAGGTTAGAAAGGAGCCACAGGACTTGTTGGTGGTGTGAAAATGAAAAAACGAGTACGAAACCTCATTTAAAAATCGGGAGGAGAGAGGGTATGAAATTATATCCACTTCCTTTAAAACCCGAAAAAGTATCGATTATAGGTTAGAAAAGGGCCACGAGACGTGTTGGTTGTGTCAAAACGAAAAAACGAGCGCGAAGCCTCGTTTAGAAATCGGGAGGAGAGAGGGTATGAAATTATATCCACTTCCTTTAAAACCCGAAAAAGTCTCGATTATAGGTTAGAAATGGGCAACGAGACGTGTTGGTGGTGTCAAAACGAAAAAACGAGCATGAAGCCGAATTTAGAAATCGTGAGGAGAGAGGTTATGAAATTATATCCACTTCCTTTAAAACCCGAAAATGTCTCGATTATAGGTTAGAAATGGGCCACGTGACTTGTTGGTGGTGTCAAAACGAAAAAACGAGCACGAAGCCTCGTTTAGAAATCGGGAGAAGAGAGGGTATGAAATTATATCCACTTCCTTTAAAACCCGAAAAAGTCTGGATTATAGGTTAGAAATGGGCCCCACGACTTGTTGGTGGTGTCAAAATGAAAAAACGAGCACGATGCCTCGTTTAGAAATCGGGAGGAGAGAGGGTATGAAATTATATCCACTTCCTTTAAAACCCGAAAAAATCTCGATTATAGGTTAGAAATGGGCCCCACGACTTGTTGGTGGTGTCAAAACGAAAAAACGAGCACGATGCCTTATTTAGAAATCGGGAGGAGAGAGGGTATGAAATTATATCCACTTCCTTTAAAACCCGAAAAAGTATCGATTATTGGTTGGAAATGGGCAACGAGACGTGTTGGTGGTGTCAAAACGAAAAAACGAGCACGAAGCCGCATTTAGAAATCGTGAGGAGAGAGGTTATGAAATTATATCCACTTCTATTAAAACCCGAAAAAGTGTCGATTATAGGTTAGAAATGGGCCACGAGATGTGTTGGTGGTGTCAAAACGAAAAAATGAGCAAAAAACCTAGTTTAGAAATCGGGAGGAGAGAGGGTATGAAATTATATCCACTTCCTTTAAAACCCGAAAAAATCTAGATTATAGGTTTGAAAAGGGCCACGGGACGTGTTGGTGGTGTTAAAACGAAAAAACGAGCGCGAAGCCTCGTTTAGAAATTGGGAGGAGAGAGGGTATGAAATTATATCCACTTTCTTTAAAACCCGAAAAAGTCTCGATTATAGGTTAGAAATGGGCCACAGAACTTGTTGGTGGTGTCAAAATGAAAAATAGAGCACGAAGCCTCGTTTAGAAATCGGGTGGAGCGAGGGTATGAAATTATATTCACTTCCTTTAAAACCCGAAAATGTCTCGATTATAGGTTCGAAATGGGCCACGTGATTTGTTGGTGGTGTGAAAACGAAAAAACGGCACGAAGCTTCGTGTAGAAATCGGGAGGATAGAGGGTATGAAATTATATGCACTTCCTTTAAAACCCGAAAAAGTCTCGATTATAGGTTAGAAATGAGCCACGGGACTTGTTGGTGGTGTCAAAATGAAAAAACGAGCACGAAACCTCGTTTAGAAATCTGGAGGAGAGAGGGTATGAAATTATATCTACTTCCTTTAAAACCCGAAAAAGTCTCGATTATATGTTAGAAAAGGGCCACGGGACGTGTTGGTGGTGTCAAAACGAAAAAAAGAGCACGAAGCCGCCTTTAGAAATCGGGAGGAGAGAGGGTATGAAATTATATCCACTTCCCTTAAAACCCGAAAAAGTCTGGATTATAGGTTAGAAATGGGCCACGTGACTTGTTGGTGGTGTGAAAATGAAAAAACGAGCACGAAGCCTCGTTTAGAAATCGGGAGGAGAGAGGGTATGAAATTATATCCACTTCCTTTAAAACCCGAAAAAGTCTCGATTATAGGTTAGAAATGGGCCCCACGACTTGTTGGTGGTGTCAAAACGAAAAAACGAGCACGATGCCTTATTTAGAAATCGGGAGGAGAGAGGGTATGAAATTATATCCACTTCCTTTAAAACCCGAAAAAGTATCGATTATTGGTTGGAAATGGGCAACGAGACGTGTTGGTGGTGTCAAAACGAAAAAACGAGCACGAAGCCGCATTTAGAAATCGTGAGGAGAGAGGTTATGAAATTATATCCACTTCTATTAAAACCCGAAAAAGTGTCGATTATAGGTTAGAAATGGGCCACGAGATGTGTTGGTGGTGTCAAAACGAAAAAATGAGCAAAAAGCCTAGTTTAGAAATCGGGAGGAGAGAGGGTATGAAATTATATCCACTTCCTTTAAAACCCGAAAAAATCTAGATTATAGGTTTGAAAAGGGCCACGGGACGTGTTGGTGGTGTCAAAACGAAAAAACGAGCGCGAAGCCTCGTTTAGAAATTGGGAGGAGAGAGGGTATGAAATTATATCCACTTTCTTTAAAACCCGAAAAAGTCTCGATTATAGGTTAGAAATGGGCCACAGAACTTGTTGGTGGTATCAAAATGAAAAATAGAGCACGAAGCCTCGTTTAGAAATCGGGTGGAGCGAGGGTATGAAATTATATTCACTTCCTTTAAAACCCGAAAATGTCTCGATTATAGGTTCGAAATGGGCCACGTGATTTGTTGGTGGTGTGAAAACGAAAAAACGGCACGAAGCCTCGTGTAGAAATCGGGAGGATAGAGGGTATGAAATTATATGCACTTCCTTTAAAACCCGAAAAAGTCTCGATTATCGGTTAGAAAGGAGCCACGGGACTTGTTGGTGGTGTCAAAATGAAAAAACGAGCACGAAACCTCGTTTAGAAATCTGGAGGAGAGAGGGTATGAAATTATATCTACTTCCTTTAAAACCCAAACAAGTCTCGATTATATGTTAGAAAAGGGCCACGGGACGTGTTGGTGGTGTCAAAACGAAAAAAAGAGCACGAAGCCGCCTTTAGAAATCGGGAGGAGAGAGGGTATGAAATTATATCCACTTCCCTTAAAACCCGAAAAAGTCTGGATTATAGGTTAGAAATGGGCCACGTGACTTGTTGGTGGTGTGAAAATGAAAAAACGAGCACGAAGCCTCGTTTAGAAATCGGGAAGAGAGAGGGTATGAAATTATATCCACTTCCTTTAAAACCCGAAAAAGTCTCGATTATAGGTTAGAAATGGGCCACGAGACGTGTTGGTTGTGTCAAAACGAAAAAACGAGCGCGAAGCCTCGTTTATAAATCGGGAGGAGAGAGGGTATGAAATTATATCCACTTCCTTGAAAATCCGAAAAAGTCTCGATTATAGGTTAGACATGGGCTACGAGACGTGTTGGTTGTGTCAAAACGAAAAAACGAGCGCGAAGCCTCGTTTAGAAATCGGGAGGAGAGAGGCTATGAAATTATATCCACTTCCTTGAAAATCCGAAAAAGTCTCGATTATAGGTTAGAAATGGGCCACGAGACGTGTTGGTGGTGTCAAAACGAAAAAACGAGCATGAAGCCGAATTTAGAAATCGTGAGGAGAGAGGTTATGAAATTATATCCACTTCCTTTAAAACCCGAAAATGTCTCGATTATAGGTTAGAAATGGGCCACGTGACTTGTTGGTGGTGTCAAAACGAAAAAACGAGCACGAAGCCACGTTTAGAAATCGGGAGGAGAGAGGGTATGAAATTATATCCACTTCCTTTAAAACCCGAAAATGTCTCGATTATAGGTTAGAAATGGGCCACGTGACTTGTTGGTGGTGTCAAAACGAAAAAACGGCACGAAGCCTCGTGTAGAAATCGGGAGGATAGAGGGTATGATATTATATGCACTTCCTTTAAAACCCGAAAAAGTCTCGATTATAGGTTAGAAATGAGCCATGGGACTTGTTGGTGGTGTGAAAATGAAAAAACGAGTACGAAACCTCGTTTAAAAATCGGGAGGAGAGAGGGTATGAAATTATATCCACTTCCTTTAAAACCCGAAAAAGTCTCGATTATAGGTTAGAAAAGGGCCACGAGACGTGTTGGTTCTGTCAAAACGAAAAAACGAGCGCGAAGCCTCGTTTAGAAATCGGGAGGAGAGAGGGTATGAAATTATATCCACTTCCTTTAAAACCCGAAAATGTCTCGATTATAGGTTAGAAATGGGCCACGTGACTTGTTGGTGGTGTCAAAACGAAAAAACGAGCACGAAGCCTCGTTTAGAAATCGGGAGAAGAGAGGGTATGAAATTATATCCACTTCCTTTAAAACCCGAAAAAGTCTGGATTATAGGTTAGAAATGGGCCCCACGACTTGTTGGTGGTGTCAAAATGAAAAAACGAGCACGATGCCTCGTTTAGAAATCGGGAGGAGAGAGGGTATGAAATTATATCCACTTCCTTTAAAACCCGAAAAAGTCTCGATTATAGGTTAGAAATGGGCCCCACGACTTGTTGGTGGTGTCAAAACGAAAAAACGAGCACGATGCCTTATTTAGAAATCGGGAGGAGAGAGGGTATGAAATTATATCCACTTCCTTTAAAACCCGAAAAAGTATCGATTATTGGTTGGAAATGGGCAACGAGACGTGTTGGTGGTGTCAAAACGAAAAAACGAGCACGAAGCCGCATTTAGAAATCGTGAGGAGAGAGGTTATGAAATTATATCCACTTCCATTAAAACCCGAAAAAGTGTCGATTATAGGTTAGAAATGGGCCACGAGATGTGTTGGTGGTGTCAAAACGAAAAAATGAGCAAAAAGCCTAGTTTAGAAATCGGGAGGAGAGAGGGTATGAAATTATATCCACTTCCTTTAAAACCCGAAAAAATCTAGATTATAGGTTTGAAAAGGGCCACGGGACGTGTTGGTGGTGTCAAAACGAAAAAACGAGCGCGAAGCCTCGTTTAGAAATTGGGAGGAGAGAGGGTATGAAATTATATTCATTTCCTTTAAAAGCCGAAAAAGTCTCGATTATAGGTTAGAAATGGGCCACGAGATGTGTTGGTGGTGTCAAAACGAAAAAACGAGCACGAAGCCGCATTTAGAAATCGTGAGGAGAGAGGTTATGAAATTATATCCACTTCTTTAAAACCCGAAAATGTCTCGATTATAGGTTAGAAATGGGCCACGTGACTTGTTGGTGGTGTCAAAACGAAAAAACGAGCACAAAGCCTCGTTTAGAAATCGGGAGAAGAGAGGGTATGAAATTATATCCACTTCCTTTAAAACCCGAAAAAGTCTGGATTATAGGTTAGAAATGGGCCCCACGACTTGTTGGTGCTGTCAAAATGAAAAAACGAGTACGATGCCTCGTTTAGAAATCGGGAGGAGAGAGGGTATGAAATTATATCCACTTCCTTTAAAACCCGAAAAAGTCTCGATTATAGGTTAGAAATGGGCCCCACGACTTGTTGGTGGTGTCAAAACGAAAAAACGAGCACGATGCCTTATTTAGAAATCGGGAGGAGAGAGGGTATGAAATTATATCCACTTCCCTTAAAACCCGAAAAAGTCTGAATTATAGGTTAGAAATGGGCCACGTGACTTGTTGGTGGTGTGAAAACGAAAAAACGGCACGAAGCCTCGTGTAGAAATCGGGAGGATAGAGGGTATGATATTATATGCACTTCCTTTAAAACCCGAAAAAGTCTCGATTATAGGTTAGAAATGAGCCATGGGACTTGTTGGTGGTGTGAAAATGAAAAAACGAGTACGAAACCTCGTTTAGAAATCGGGAGGAGAGAGGGTATGAAATTATATCCACTTCCTTTAAAACCCGAAAAAGTCTCGATTAAAGGTTAGAAAAGGGCCACGAGACGTGTTGGTTGTGTCAAAACGAAAAAACGAGCGCGAAGCCTCGTTTAGAAATCGGGAGGAGAGAGGGTATGAAATTATATCCACTTCCTTTAAAACCCGAAAAAGTCTCGATTATAGGTTAGAAATGGGCAACGAGACGTGTTGGTGGTGTCAAAACGAGAAAACGAGCATGAAGCCGAATTTAGAAATCGTGAGGAGAGAGGTTATGAAATTATATCCACTTCCTTTAAAACCCGAAAAAGTCTCGATTATAGGTTAGAAATGGGCAACGAGACGTGTTGGTGGTGTCAAAACGAAAAAACGAGCATGAAGCCGAATTTAGAAATCGTGAGGAGAGAGGTTATGAAATTATATCCACTTCCTTTAAAACCCGAAAATGTCTCGATTATAGGTTAGAAATGGGCCACGTGACTTGTTGGTGGTGTCAAAACGAAAAAACGAGCACGAAGCCTCGTTTAGAAATCGGGAGAAGAGAGGGTATGAAATTATATCCACTTCCTTTAAAACCCGAAAAAGTCTGGATTATAGGTTAGAAATGGGCCCCACGACTTGTTGGTGGTGTCAAAATGAAAAAAACAAGCACGATGCCTCGTTTAGAAATCGGGTGGAGAGAGGGTATGAAATTATATCCACTTCCTTTAAAACCCGAAAAAGTCTCGATTATAGGTTAGAAATGGGCCCCACGACTTGTTGGTGGTGTCAAAACGAAAAAACGAGCACGATGCCTTATTTAGAAATCGGGAGGAGAGAGGGTATGAAATTATATCCACTTCCTTTAAAACCCGAAAAAGTATCCATTATTGGTTGGAAATGGGCAACGAGACGTGTTGGTGGTGTCAAAACGAAAAATCGAGCACGAAGCCGCATTTAGAAATCGTGAGGAGAGAGGTTATGAAATTATATCCACTTCCATTAAAACCCGAAAAAGTGTCGATTATAGGTTAGAAATGGGCCACGAGATGTGTTGGTGGTGTCAAAACGAAAAAAGGAGCAAGAAGCCTAGTTTAGAAATCGGGAGGAGAGAGGGTATGAAATTATATCCACTTCCTTTAAAACCCGAAAAAATCTAGATTATAGGTTTGAAAAGATCCACGGGACGTGTTGGTGGTGTCAAAACGAAAAAACGAGCGCGAAGCCTCGTTTAGAAATTGGCAGGAGAGAGGGTATGAAATTATATCCATTTCCTTTAAAACCCGAAAAAGTCTCGATTATAGGTTAGAAATGGGCCACGAGATGTGTTGGTGGTGTCAAAACGAAAAAACGAGCACGAAGCCGCATTTAGAAATCGTGAGGAGAGAGGTTATGAAATTATATCCACTTCTTTAAAACCCGAAAATGTCTCGATTATATGTTCGAAATGGGCCACGTGATTTGTTGGTGGTGTGAAAACGAAAAAACGGCACGAAGCCTCGTGTAGAAATCGGGAGGATAGAGGGTATGAAATTATATGCACTTCCTTTAAAACCCGAAAAAGTCTCGATTATAGGTTATAAAGGAGCCACAGGACTTGTTGGTGGTGTCAAAATGAAAAAACGAGCACGAAACCTCGTTTAGAAATCGGGAGGAGAGAGGGTATGAAATTATATCCACTTCCTATTAAACCCGAAAAAGTCTCGATTATAGGTTAGAAAAGGGCCACGAGACGTGTTGGTTGTGTCAAAACGAAAAAACGAGCGCGAAGCCTCGTTTAGAAATCGGGAGGAGAGAGGGTATGAAATTATATCCACTTCCTTTAAAACCCGAAAAAGTCTCGATTATAGGTTAGAAATGGGCAACGAGACGTGTTGGTGCTGTCAAAACGAAAAAACGAGCATGAAGCCGAATTTAGAAATCGTGAGGAGAGAGGTTATGAAATTATATCCACTTCCTTTAAAACCCGAAAATGTCTCGATTATAGGTTAGAAATGGGCCATGTGACTTGTTGGTGGTTTCAAAATGAAAAAATGAGCACGAAG
Organism: Thalia dealbata; assembly: GCA_030544415.1. NCBI lineage: Eukaryota > Viridiplantae > Streptophyta > Magnoliopsida > Zingiberales > Marantaceae > Thalia > Thalia dealbata. The sequence continues at coordinate 11,183,192 of CM060458.1, read as the reverse complement.
CCTCGTTTAGAAATCGGAAGAAGAGAGGGTATGAAATTATATCCATTTCCTTTAAAATCCGAAAAAGTCTGGATTATAGGTTAGAAATGGGCCCCACGACTTGTTGGTGGTGTCAAAATGAAAAAACGAGCACAATGCCTCGTTTAGAAATCGGGAGGAGAGAGGGTATGAAATTATATCCACTTCCTTTAAAACCCGAAAAAGTCTCGATTATAGGTTAGAAATGGGCCCCACGACTTGTTGGTGGTGTCAAAACGAAAAAACGAGCACGATGCCTTATTTAGAAATCGGGAGGAGAGAGGGTATGAAATTATATCCACTTCCTTTAAAACCCGAAAAAGTATCAATTATTGGTTGGAAATGGGCAACGAGACGTGTTGGTGGTGTCAAAACGAAAAAACGAGCACGAAGCCGCATTTAGAAATCGTGAGGAGAGAGGTTATGAAATTATATCTACTTCCATTAAAACCCGAAAAAGTGTCGATTATAGGTTAGAAATGGGCCACGAGATGTGTTGGTGGTGTCAAAACGAAAAAATGAGCAAAAAGCCTAGTTTAGAAATCGGGAGGAGAGAGGGTATGAAATTATATCCACTTCCTTTAAAACCCGAAAAAATCTAGATTATAGGTTTGAAAAGGGCCACGGGACGTGTTGGTGGTGTCAAAACGAAAAAACGAGCGCGAAGCCTCGTTTAGAAATCGGGAGGAGAGAGGGTATGAAATTATATCCATTTCCTTTAAAACCCGAAAAAGTCTCGATTATACGTTAGAAATGGGCCACGAGATGTGTTGGTGGTGTCAAAACGAAAAAACGAGCACGAAGCCGCATTTAGAAATCGTGAGGAGAGAGGTTATGAAATTATATCCACTTCTTTAAAACCCGAAAATGTCTCGATTATAGGTTCGAAATGGGCCACGTGATTTGTTGGTGGTGTGAAAATGAAAAAACGGCACGAAGCCTCGTGTAGAAATCGGGAGGATAGAGGGTATGAAATTATATGCACTTCCTTTAAAACCCGAAAAAGTCTCGATTATAGGTTAGAAAGGAGCCACGGGACTTGTTGGTGGTGTCAAAATGAAAATACGAGCACGAAACCTCGTTTAGAAATCTGGAGGAGAGAGGGTATGAAATTATATCTACTTCCTTTAAAACCCGAAAAAGTCTCGATTATAGGTTAGAAATGGGCCACGGGACTTGTTGGTGGTGTCAAAATGAAAAAACGAGCACGAAGCCACGTTTAGAAATCGGGAGGAGAGAGGGTATGAAATTATATCCACTTCCTTTAAAACCCGAAAATGTCTCGATTATAGGTTAGAAATGGGCCACGTGACTTGTTGGTGGTGTCAAAACGAAAAAACGGCACGAAGCCTCGTGTAAAAATCGGGAGGATAGAGGGTATGATATTATATGCACTTCCTTTATAACCCGAAAAAGTCTCGATTATAGGTTAGAAAGGAGCCACAGGACTTGTTGGTGGTGTGAAAATGAAAAAACGAGTACGAAACCTCGTTTAAAAATCGGGAGGAGAGAGGGTATGAAATTATATCCACTTCCTTTAAAACCCGAAAAAGTATCGATTATAGGTTAGAAAAGGGCCACGAGACGTGTTGGTTGTGTCAAAACGAAAAAACGAGCGCGAAGCCTCGTTTAGAAATCGGGAGGAGAGAGGGTATGAAATTATATCCACTTCCTTTAAAACCCGAAAAAGTCTCGATTATAGGTTAGAAATGGGCAACGAGACGTGTTGGTGGTGTCAAAACGAAAAAACGAGCATGAAGCCGAATTTAGAAATCGTGAGAAGAGAGGTTATGAAATTATATCCACTTCCTTTAAAACCCGAAAATGTCTCGATTATAGGTTAGAAATGGGCCACGTGACTTGTTGGTGGTGTCAAAACGAAAAAACGAGCACGAAGCCTCGTTTAGAAATCGGGAGAAGAGAGGGTATGAAATTATATCCACTTCCTTTAAAACCCGAAAAAGTCTGGATTATAGGTTAGAAATGGGCCCCACGACTTGTTGGTGGTGTCAAAATGAAAAAACGAGCACGATGCCTCGTTTAGAAATCGGGAGGAGAGAGGGTATGAAATTATATCCACTTCCTTTAAAACCCGAAAAAATCTCGATTATAGGTTAGAAATGGGCCCCACGACTTGTTGGTGGTGTCAAAACGAAAAAACGAGCACGATGCCTTATTTAGAAATCGGGAGGAGAGAGGGTATGAAATTATATCCACTTCCTTTAAAACCCGAAAAAGTATCGATTATTGGTTGGAAATGGGCAACGAGACGTGTTGGTGGTGTCAAAACGAAAAAACGAGCACGAAGCCGCATTTAGAAATCGTGAGGAGAGAGGTTATGAAATTATATCCACTTCTATTAAAACCCGAAAAAGTGTCGATTATAGGTTAGAAATGGGCCACGAGATGTGTTGGTGGTGTCAAAACGAAAAAATGAGCAAAAAACCTAGTTTAGAAATCGGGAGGAGAGAGGGTATGAAATTATATCCACTTCCTTTAAAACCCGAAAAAATCTAGATTATAGGTTTGAAAAGGGCCACGGGACGTGTTGGTGGTGTTAAAACGAAAAAACGAGCGCGAAGCCTCGTTTAGAAATTGGGAGGAGAGAGGGTATGAAATTATATCCACTTTCTTTAAAACCCGAAAAAGTCTCGATTATAGGTTAGAAATGGGCCACAGAACTTGTTGGTGGTGTCAAAATGAAAAATAGAGCACGAAGCCTCGTTTAGAAATCGGGTGGAGCGAGGGTATGAAATTATATTCACTTCCTTTAAAACCCGAAAATGTCTCGATTATAGGTTCGAAATGGGCCACGTGATTTGTTGGTGGTGTGAAAACGAAAAAACGGCACGAAGCCTCGTGTAGAAATCGGGAGGATAGAGGGTATGAAATTATATGCACTTCCTTTAAAAGCCGAAAAAGTCTCGATTATAGGTTAGAAAGGAGCCACGGGACTTGTTGGTGGTGTCAAAATGAAAAAACGAGCACGAAACCTCGTTTAGAAATCTGGAGGAGAGAGGGTATGAAATTATATATACTTCCTTTAAAACCCGAAAAAGTCTCGATTATATGTTAGAAAAGGGCCACGGGACGTGTTGGTGGTGTCAAAACGAAAAAAAGAGCACGAAGCCGCCTTTAGAAATCGGGAGGAGAGAGGGTATGAAATTATATCCACTTCCCTTAAAACCCGAAAAAGTCTGGATTATAGGTTAGAAATGGGCCACGTGACTTGTTGGTGGTGTGAAAATGAAAAAACGAGCACGAAGCCTCGTTTAGAAATCGGGAGGAGAGAGGGTATGAAATTATATCCACTTCCTTTAAAACCCGAAAAAGTCTCGATTATAGGTTAGAAATGGGCCCCACGACTTGTTTGTGGTGTCAAAACGAAAAAACGAGCACGATGCCTTATTCAGAAATCGGGAGGAGAGAGGGTATGAAATTATATCCACTTCCTTTAAAACCCGAAAAAGTATCGATTATTGGTTGGAAATGGGCAACGAGACGTGTTGGTGGTGTCAAAACGAAAAAACCAGCACGAAGCCGCATTTAGAAATCGTGAGGAGAGAGGTTATGAAATTATATCCACTTCTATTAAAACCCGAAAAAGTGTCGATTATAGGTTAGAAATGGGCCACGAGATGTGTTGGTGGTGTCAAAACGAAAAAATGAGCAAAAAGCCTAGTTTAGAAATCGGGAGGAGAGAGGGTATGAAATTATATCCACTTCCTTTAAAACCCGAAAAAATCTAGATTATAGGTTTGAAAAGGGCCACGGGACGTGTTGGTGGTGTCAAAACGAAAAAACGAGCGCGAAGCCTCGTTTAGAAATTGGGAGGAGAGAGGGTATGAAATTATATCCACTTTCTTTAAAACCCGAAAAAGTCTCGATTATAGGTTAGAAATGGGCCACAGAACTTGTTGGTGGTATCAAAATGAAAAATAGAGCACGAAGCCTCGTTTAGAAATCGGGTGGAGCGAGGGTATGAAATTATATTCACTTCCTTTAAAACCCGAAAATGTCTCGATTATAGGTTCGAAATGGGCCACGTGATTTGTTGGTGGTGTGAAAACGAAAAAACGGCACGAAGCCTCGTGTAGAAATCGGGAGGATAGAGGGTATGAAATTATATGCACTTCCTTTAAAACCCGAAAAAGTCTCGATTATCGGTTAGAAAGGAGCCACGGGACTTGTTGGTGGTGTCAAAATGAAAAAACGAGCACGAAACCTCGTTTAGAAATCTGGAGGAGAGAGGGTATAAAATTATATCTACTTCCTTTAAAACCCGAACAAGTCTCGATTATATGTTAGAAAAGGGCCACGGGACGTGTTGGTGGTGTCAAAACGAAAAAAAGAGCACGAAGCCGCCTTTAGAAATCGGGAGGAGAGAGGGTATGAAATTATATCCACTTCCCTTAAAACCCGAAAAAGTCTGGATTATAGGTTAGAAATGGGCCACGTGACTTGTTGGTGGTGTGAAAATGAAAAAACGAGCACGAAGCCTCGTTTAGAAATCGGGAGGAGAGAGGGTATGAAATTATATCCACTTCCTTTAAAACCCGAAAAAGTCTCGATTATAGGTTAGAAATGGGCCACGAGACGTGTTGGTTGTGTCAAAACGAAAAAACGAGCGCGAAGCCTCGTTTAGAAATCGGGAGGAGAGAGGGTATGAAATTATATCCACTTCCTTGAAAATCCGAAAAAATCTCGATTATAGGTTAGACATGGGCTACGAGACGTGTTGGTTGTGTCAAAACGAAAAAACGAGCGCGAAGCCTCGTTTAGAAATCGGGAGGAGAGAGGCTATGAAATTATATCCACTTCCTTGAAAATCCGAAAAAGTCTCGATTATAGGTTAGAAATGGGCCACGAGACGTGTTGGTGGTGTCAAAACGAAAAAAAGAGCACGAAGCCGCGTTTAGAAATCGGGAGGAGAGAGGGTATGAAATTATATCCACTTCCTTTAAAACCCGAAAAAGTCTCGATTATATGTTAGAAATGAGCCATGGGACTTGTTGGTGGTGTCAAAATGAAAAAACGAGCACGAAACCTCGTTTAGAAATCGGGAGGAGAGAGGGTATGAAATTATATCCACTTCCTTTAAAACCCGAAAAAGTCTCGATTATAGGTTAAAAAAGGGTCACGGGACGTGTTCGTGGTGTCAAAATGATAAAACGAGCACGAAGCCTCGTTTAGAAATCGGGAGGAGAGAGGGTATGAAATTATATCCACTTGCTTTAAAACCCGAAAAAGTCTCGATTATAGGTTAGAAATGGGCCACGAGATGTGTTGGTGGTGTCAAAACGAAAAAACGAGCACGAAGCCTCGTTTAGAAATCGGGAGGAGAGAGGGTATGAAATTATATCCAGTTCCTTTAAAACCAGAAAAAGTCTAGATTATAGGTTTGAAAAGGGCCACGGGACGTGTTGGTGGTGTTAAAACGAAAAAACGGCACGAAGCCTCGTGTAGAAATCGGGAGGATAGAGGGTATGAAATTATATGCACTTCCTTTAAAACCAGAAAAAGTCTCGATTATAGGTTAGAAAGGAGCCACGGGACTTGTTGGTGGTGTCAAAATGAAAAAACGAGCACGAAACCTCGTTTCGAAATCGGGAGGAGAGAGGGTATGAAATTATATCCACTTCCTTTAAAACCCGAAAAAGTCTCGATTATAGGTTAGAAATGAGCCATGGGACTTGTTGGTGGTGTCAAAATTAAAAAACGAGCACTAAACCTCGTTTAGAAATCGGGAGGAGAGAGGGTATGAAATTATATCCACTTCCTTTAAAACCCGAAAAAGTCTCGATTACAGGTTAGAAAAGGGTCACGGGACATGTTGGTGGTGTCAAAATGATAAAACGAGCACGAAGCCTCGATTCGAAATCGGGAGGAGAGAGGGTATGAAATTATATCCACTTCCTTTAAAACCCGAAAAAGTCTCGATTACAGGTTAGAAAAGGGTCACAGTACATGTTGGTGGTGTCAAAATGAAAAAACGAGCACGAAACCTCGTTTAGAAATCGGGAGGAGAGAGGCTATGAAATTATTTCCACTTCCTTTAAAACCCGAAAAAGTCTCGATTACAGGTTAGAAAAGGGTCACGGGACATGTTGGTGGTGTTAAAATGATAAAACGAGCACGAAGCCTCGATTCGAAATCGGGAGGAGAGAGGGTATGAAATTATATCCACTTCCTTTAAAACCCGAAAATGTTTCGATTATAGGTTAGAAATGAGCCACGTGACTTGTTGGTGGTGTGAAAACGAAAAAACGGCACGAAGCCTCGTGTAGAAATCGGGATGATAGAGGGTATGAAATTATATGCACTTCCTTTAAAACCCGAAAAAGTCTCGATTATAGGTTAGAAAGGAGCCACGGGACTTGTTGGTGGTGTCAAAATGAAAAAACGAGCACGAAACCTCGTTTAGAAATCTGGAGGAGAGAGGGTATGAAATTATATCCACTTTCTTTAAAACCCGAAAAAGTCTCGATTATAGGTTAGAAAAGGGTCACGGGATGTGTTGGTGGTGTCAAAATGAAAAAACGAGCACGAAGCCTCGTTTAGAAATCGGGAGGAGAGAGGTTATGAAATTATATCTACTTCCTTTAAAACCCGAAAAAGTCTCGATTATAGGTTAGAAATGGGCCACGAGACGTGTTGGTGGTGTCAAAACGAAAAAACGAGCACGAAGCCTCGTTTAGAAATCGGGAGGAGAGAGGGTATGAAATTATATCCACTTCCCTTAAAACCCGAAAAAGTCTGGATTATAGGTTAGAAATGGGCCACGTGACTTGTTGGTGGTGTGAAAATGAAAAAACGAGCACGAAGCCTCGTTTAGAAATCGGGAGGAGAGAGGGTATGAAATTATATCCACTTCCTTTAAAACCCGAAAAAGTCTCGATTATAGGTTAGAAAAGGGCCACGAGACGTGTTGGTTGTGTCAAAACGAAAAAACGAGCGCGAAGCCTCGTTTAGAAATCGGGAGGAGAGAGGGTATGAAATTATATCCACTTCCTTTAAAACCCGAAAAAGTCTCGATTATAGGTTAGAAATGGGCAACGAGACGTTTTGGTGGTGTCAAAACGAAAAAACGAGCACGAAGCCGCATCTAGAAATCGTGAGGAGAGAGGTTATGAAATTATATCTACTTCCTTTAAAACCCGAAAAAGTCTCGATTATAGGTTAGAAATGGGCCACGAGACGTGTTGGTGGTGTCAAAACGAAAAAACGAGCACGAAGCCTCGTTTAGAAATCGGGAGGAGAGAGGGTATGAAATTATATCCACTTCCCTTAAAACCCGAAAAAGTCTGGATTATAGGTTAGAAATGGGCCACGTGACTTGTTGGTGGTGTCAAAACGAAAAAACGAGCACGAAGCCTCGTTTAGAAATCGGGAGGAGAGAGGGTATGAAATTATATCCACTTCCTTTAAAACCCGAAAAAGTCTGGATTATAGGTTAGAAATGGGCCACGTGACTTGTTGGTGGTGTGAAAACGAAAAAACGAGCGCGAAGCCTCGTTTAGAAATCGGGAGGAGAGAGGCTATGAAATTATATCCACTTCCTTGAAAATCCGAAAAAGTCTCGATTATAGGTTAGAAATGGGCCACGAGACGTGTTGGTGGTGTCAAAACAAAAAAAAGAGCACGAAGTCGCGTTTAGAAATCGGGAGGAGAGAGGGTATGAAATTATATCCACTTCCTTTAAAACCCGAAAAAGTCTCGATTATATGTTAGAAATGAGCCATGGGACTTGTTGGTGGTGTCAAAATGAAAAAACGAGCACGAAACCTCGTTTAGAAATCGGGAGGAGAGAGGGTATGAAATTATATCCACTTCCTTTAAAACCCGAAAAAGTCTCGATTATAAATTAGAAAAGGGTCACGGGACGTGTTCGTGGTGTCAAAATGATAAAACGAGCACGAAGCCTCGTTTAGAAATCGGGAGGAGAGAGGGTATGAAATTATATCCACTTCCTTTAAAACCCGAAAAAGTCTCGATTATAGGTTAGAAATGGGCCACGAGATGTGTTGGTGGTGTCAAAACGAAAAAACGAGCACGAAGCCTCGTTTAGAAATCGGGAGGAGAGAGGGTATGAAATTATATCCACTTCCTTTAAAACCCGAAAAAGTCTAGATTATAGGTTTGAAAAGGGCCACGGGACGTGTTGGTGGTGTTAAAACGAAAAAACGGCACGAAGCCTCGTGTAGAAATCGGGAGGATAGAGGGTATGAAATTATATGCACTTCCTTTAAAACCAGAAAAAGTCTCGATTATAGGTTAGAAATGAGCCACGGGACTTGTTGGTGGTGTCAAAATGAAAAAACGAGCACGAAACCTCGTTTCGAAATCGGGAGGAGAGAGGGTATGAAATTATATCCACTTCCTTTAAAACCCGAAAAAGTCTCGATTATAGGTTAGAAATGAGCCATGGGACTTGTTGGTGGTGTCAAAATGAAAAAACGAGCACGAAACCTCGTTTAGAAATCGGGAGGAGAGAGGGTATGAAATTATATCCACTTCCTTTAAAACCCGAAAAAGTCTCGATTACAGGTTAGAAAAGGGTCACGGGACATGTTGGTGGTGTCAAAATGATAAAACGAGCACGAAGCCTCGATTCGAAATCGGGAGGAGAGAGGGTATGAAATTATATCCACTTCCTTTAAAACCCGAAAAAGTCTCGATTACAGGTTAGAAAAGGGTCACGAGACATGTTGGTGTTGTCAAAATGAAAAAACGAGCACGAAACCTCGTTTAGAAATCGGGAGGAGAGAGGGTATGAAATTATTTTCACTTCCTTTAAAACCCGAAAAAGTCTCGATTACAGGTTAGAAAAGGGTCACAGGACATGTTGGTGGTGTCAAAATGATAAAACGAGCACGAAGCCTCGATTCGAAATCGGGAGGAGAGAGGGTATGAAATTATATCCACTTCCTTTAAAACCCGAAAATGTTTCGATTATAGGTTAGAAATGAGCCACGTGACTTGTTGGTGGTGTGAAAACGAAAAAACGGCACGAAGCCTCGTGTAGAAATCGGGATGATAGAGGGTATGAAATTATATGCACTTCCTTTAAAACCCGAAAAAGTCTCGATTATAGGTTAGAAAGGAGCCACGGGACTTGTTGGTGGTGTCAAAATGAAAAAACGAGCACGAAACCTCGTTTAGAAATCTGGAGGAGAGAGGGTATGAAATTATATCCACTTCCTATTAAACCCGAAAAAGTCTCGATTATAGGTTAGAAAAGGGCCACGAGACGTGTTGGTTGTGTCAAAACGAAAAAACGAGCGCGAAGCCTCGTTTAGAAATCGGGAGGAGAGAGGGTATGAAATTATATCCACTTCCTTTAAAATCAGAAAAAGTCTCGATCATAGGTTAGAAATGGGCAACGAGACGTGTTGGTGGTGTCAAAACGAAAAAACGAGCATGAAGCCGAATTTAGAAATCGTGAGGAGAGAGGTTATGAAATTATATCCACTTCCTTTAAAACCCGAAAATGTCTCGATTATAGGTTAGAAATGGGCCACGTGACTTGTTGGTGGTGTCAAAACGAAAAAACGAGCACGAAGCCACGTTTAGAAATCGGGAGGAGAGAGGGTATGAAATTATATCCACTTCCTTTAAAACCCGAAAATGTCTCGATTATAGGTTAGAAATGGGCCACGTGACTTGTTGGTGGTGTCAAAACGAAAAAATGGCACGAAGCCTCGTGTAGAAATCGGGAGGATAGAGGGTATGATATTATATGCACTTCCTTTAAAACCCGAAAAAGTCTCGATTATAGGTTAGAAATGAGCCACGGGACTTGTTGGTGGTGTGAAAATGAAAAAACGAGTACGAAACCTCGTTTAAAAATCGGGAGGAGAGAGGGTATGAAATTATATCCACTTCCTTTAAAACCCGAAAAAGTCTCGATTATAGGTTAGAAAAGGGCCACGAGACGTGTTGGTTGTGTCAAAACGAAAAAACGAGCGCGAAGCCTCGTTTAGAAATCGGGAGGAGAGAGGGTATGAAATTATATCCACTTCCTTTAAAACCCGAAAAAGTCTCGATTATAGGTTAGAAATGGGCAACGAGACGTGTTGGTGGTGTCAAAACGAAAAAACGAGCATGAAGCCGAATTTAGAAATCGTGAGGAGAGAGGTTATGAAATTATATCCACTTCCTTTAAAACCCGAAAATGTCTCGATTATAGGTTAGAAATGGGCCACGTGACTTGTTGGTGGTGTCAAAACGAAAAAACGAGCACGAAGCCTCGTTTAGAAATCGGGAGAAGAGAGGGTATGAAATTATATCCACTTCCTTTAAAACCCGAAAAAATCTAGATTATAGGTTTGAAAAGGGCCACGGGACGTGTTGGTGGTGTCAAAACGAAAAAAAGAGCGCGAAGCCTCGTTTAGAAATTGGGAGGAGAGAGGGTATGAAATTATAGTCATTTCCTTTAAAACCCGAAAAAGTCTCGATTATAGGTTAGAAATGGGCCACGAGATGTGTTGGTGGTGTCAAAACGAAAAAACGAGCACGAAGCCGCATTTAGAAATCGTGAGGAGAGAGGTTATGAAATTATATCCACTTCTTTAAAACCCGAAAATGTCTCGATTATAGGTTAGAAATGGGCCACGTGACTTGTTGGTGGTGTCAAAACGAAAAAACGAGCACGAAGCCTCGTTTAGAAATCGGGAGAAGAGAGGGTATGAAATTATATCCACTTCCTTTAAAACCCGAAAAAGTCTGGATTATAGGTCAGAAATGGGCCCCACGACTTGTTGGTGGTGTCAAAATGAAAAAACGAGCACGATGCCTCGTTTAGAAATCGGGAGGAGAGAGGGTATGAAATTATATCCACTTCCTTTAAAACCCGAAAAAGTCTCGATTATAGGTTAGAAATGGGCCCCACGACTTGTTGGTGGTGTCAAAACGAAAAAACGAGCACGATGCCTTATTTAGAAATCGGGAGGAGAGAGGGTATGAAATTATATCCACTTCCCTTAAAACCCGAAAAAGTCTGAATTATAGGTTAGAAATGGGCCACGTGACTTGTTGGTGGTGTGAAAACGAAAAAACGGCACGAAGCCTCGTGTAGAAATCGGGAGGATAGAGGGTATGATATTATATGCACTTCCTTTAAAACCCGAAAAAGTCTCGATTATAGGTTAGAAATGAGCCACGGGACTTGTTGGTGGTGTGAAAATGAAAAAACGAGTACGAAACCTCGTTTAGAAATCGGGAGGAGAGAGGGTATGAAATTATATCCACTTCCTTTAAAACCCGAAAAAGTCTCGATTATAGGTTAGAAAAGGGCCACGAGACGTGTTGGTTGTGTCAAAACGAAAAAACGAGCGCGAAGCCTCGTTTAGAAATCGGGAGGAGAGAGGGTATGAAATTATATCCACTTCCTTTAAAACCCGAAAAAGTCTCGATTATAGGTTAGAAATGGGCAACGAGACGTGTTGGTGGTGTCAAAACGAGAAAACGAGCATGAAGCCGAATTTAGAAATCGTGAGGAGAGAGGTTATGAAATTATATCCACTTCCTTTAAAACCCGAAAAAGTCTCGATTATAGGTTAGAAATGGGCAACGAGACGTGTTGGTGGTGTCAAAACGAAAAAACGAGCATGAAGCCGAATTTAGAAATCGTGAGGAGAGAGGTTATGAAATTATATCCACTTCCTTTAAAACCCGAAAATGTCTCGATTATAGGTTAGAAATGGGCCACGTGACTTGTTGGTGGTGTCAAAACGAAAAAACGAGCACGAAGCCTCGTTTAGAAATCGGGAGAAGAGAGGGTATGAAATTATATCCACTTCCTTTAAAACCCGAAAAAGTCTGGATTATAGGTTAGAAATGGGCCCCACGACTTGTTGGTGGTGTCAAAATGAAAAAAACAAGCACGATGCCTCGTTTAGAAATCGGGAGGAGAGAGGGTATGAAATTATATCCACTTCCTTTAAAGCCCGAAAAAGTCTCGATTATAGGTTAGAAATGGGCCCCACGACTTGTTGGTGGTGTCAAAACGAAAAAACGAGCACGATGCCTTATTTAGAAATCGGGAGGAGAGAGGGTATGAAATTATATCCACTTCCTTTAAAACCCGAAAAAGTATCCATTATTGGTTGGAAATGGGCAACGAGACGTGTTGGTGGTGTCAAAATGAAAAATCGAGCACGAAGCCGCATTTAGAAATCGTGAGGAGAGAGGTTATGAAATTATATCCACTTCCATTAAAACCCGAAAAAGTGTCGATTATAGGTTAGAAATGGGCCACGAGATGTGTTGGTGGTGTCAAAACGAAAAAAGGAGCAAGAAGCCTAGTTTAGAAATCGGGAGGAGAGAGGGTATGAAATTATATCCACTTCCTTTAAAACCCGAAAAAATCTAGATTATAGGTTTGAAAAGATCCACGGGACGTGTTGGTGGTGTCAAAACGAAAAAACGAGCGCGAAGCCTCGTTTAGAAATTGGCAGGAGAGAGGGTATGAAATTATATCCATTTCCTTTAAAACCCGAAAAAGTCTCGATTATAGGTTAGAAATGGGCCACGAGATGTGTTGGTGGTGTCAAAACGAAAAAACGAGCACGAAGCCGCATTTAGAAATCGTGAGGAGAGAGGTTATGAAATTATATCCACTTCTTTAAAACCCGAAAATGTCTCGATTATAGGTTCGAAATGGGCCACGTGATTTGTTGGTGGTGTGAAAACGAAAAAACGGCACGAAGCCTCGTGTAGAAATCGGGAGGATAGAGGGTATGAAATTATATGCACTTCCTTTAAAACCCGAAAAAGTCTCGATTATAGGTTAGAAAGGAGCCACAGGACTTGTTGGTGGTGTCAAAATGAAAAAACGAGCACGAAACCTCGTTTAGAAATCGGGAGGAGAGAGGGTATGAAATTATATCCACTTCCTATTAAACCCGAAAAAGTCTCGATTATAGGTTAAAAAAGGGCCACGAGACGTGTTGGTTGTGTCAAAACGAAAAAACGAGCGCGAAGCCTCGTTTAGAAATCGGGAGGAGAGAGGGTATGAAATTATATCCACTTCCTTTAAAACCCGAAAAAGTCTCGATTATAGGTTAGAAATGGGCAACGAGACGTGTTGGTGCTGTCAAAACGAAAAAACGAGCATGAAGCCGAATTTAGAAATCGTGAGGAGAGAGGTTATGAAATTATATCCACTTCCTTTAAAACCCGAAAATGTCTCGATTATAGGTTAGAAATGGGCCACGTGACTTGTTGGTGGTGTCAAAATGAAAAAACGAGCACGAAGCCTCGTTTAGAAATCGGGAGAAGAGAGGGTATGAAATTATATCCACTTCCTTTAAAACACGAAAAAGTCTGGATTATAGGTTAGAAATGGGCCCCACGACTTGTTGGTGGTGTCAAAATGAAAAAACGAGCACAATGCCTCGTTTAGAAATCGGGAGGAGAGAGGGTATGAAATTATATCCACTTCCTTTAAAACCCGAAAAAGTCTCGATTATAGGTTAGAAATGGGCCCCACGACTTGTTGGTGGTGTCAAAACGAAAAAACGAGCACGATGCCTTATTTAGAAATCGGGAGGAGAGAGGGTATGAAATTATATCCACTTCCTTTAAAACCCGAAAAAGTATCGATTATTGGTTGGAAATGGGCAACGAGACGTGTTGGTGGTGTCAAAACGAAAAAACGAGCACGAAGCCGCATTTAGAAATCGTGAGGAGAGAGGTTATGAAATTATATCCACTTCCATTAAAACCCGAAAAAGTGTCGATTATAGGTTAGAAATGGGCCACGAGATGTGTTGGTGGTGTCAAAACGAAAAAATGAGCAAAAAGCCTAGTTTAGAAATCGGGAGGAGAGAGGGTATGAAATTATATCCACTTCCTTTAAAACCCGAAAAAATCTAGATTATAGGTTTGAAAATGGCCACGGGACGTGTTGGTGGTGTCAAAACGAAAAAACGAGCGCGAAGCCTCGTTTAGAAATCGGGAGGAGAGAGGGTGTGAAATTATATCCATTTCCTTTAAAACCCGAAAAAGTCTCGATTATACGTTAGAAATGGGCCACGAGATGTGTTGGTGGTGTCAAAATGAAAAAACGAGCACGAAGCCGCATTTAGAAATCGTGAGGAGAGAGGTTATGAAATTATATCCACTTCTTTAAAACCCGAAAATGTCTCGATTATAGGTTCGAAATGGGCCACGTGATTTGTTGGTGCTGTGAAAATGAAAAAACGGCACGAAGCCTCGTGTAGAAATCGGGAGGATAGAGGGTATGAAATTATATGCACTTCCTTTAAAACCCGAAAAAGTCTCGATTATAGGTTAGAAAGGAGCCACGGGACTTGTTGGTGGTGTCAAAATGAAAATACGAGCACGAAACCTCGTTTAGAAATCTGGAGGAGAGAGGGTATGAAATTATATCTACTTCCTTTAAAACCCGAAAAAGTCTCGATTATAGGTTAGAAATGGGCCACGGGACTTGTTGGTGGTGTCAAAATGAAAAAACGAGCACGAAGCCACGTTTAGAAATCGGGAGGAGAGAGGGTATGAAATTATATCCACTTCCTTTAAAACCCGAAAATGTCTCGATTATAGGTTAGAAATGGGCCACGTGACTTGTTGGTGGTGTCAAAACGAAAAAACGGCACGAAGCCTCGTGTAGAAATCGGGAGGATAGAGGGTATGATATTATATGCACTTCCTTTAAAACCCGAAAAAGTCTCGATTATAGGTTAGAAATGAGCCACGGGACTTGTTGGTGGTGTGAAAATGAAAAAATGAGTACGAAACCTCGTTTAGAAATCGGGAGGAGAGAGGGTATGAAATTATATCCACTTCCTTTAAAACCCGAAAAAGTATCGATTATAGGTTAGAAAAGGGCCCCGAGACGTGTTGGTTGTGTCAAAACGAAAAAACGAGCGCGAAGCCTCGTTTAGAAATCGGGAGGAGAGAGGGTATGAAATTATATCCACTTCCTTTAAAACCCGAAAAAGTCTCGATTATAGGTTAGAAATGGGCAACGAGACGTGTTGGTGGTGTCAAAACGAAAAAACGAGCATGAAGCCGAATTTAGAAATCGTGAGGAGAGAGGTTATGAAATTATATCCACTTCCTTTAAAACCCGAAAATATCTCGATTATAGGTGAGAAATGGGCCACGTGACTTGTTGGTGGTGTCAAAACGAAAAAACGAGCACGAAGCCTCGTTTAGAAATCGGGAGAAGAGAGGGTATGAAATTATATCCACTTCCTTTAAAACCCGAAAAAGTCTGGATTATAGGTTAGAAATGGGCCCCACGACTTGTTGGTGGTGTCAAAATGAAAAAACGAGCACGATGCCTCGTTTAGAAATCGGGAGGAGAGAGGGTATGAAATTATATCCACTTCCTTTAAAACCCGAAAAAGTCTCGATTATAGGTTAGAAATGGGCCCCACGACTTGTTGGTGGTGTCAAAACGAAAAAACGAGCACGATGCCTTATTTAGAAATCGGGAGGAGAGAGGGTATGAAATTATATCCACTTCCTTTAAAACCCGTAAAAGTATCGATTATTGGTTGGAAATGGGCAACGAGACGTGTTGGTGGTGTCAAAACGAAAAAACGAGCACGAAGCCGCATTTAGAAATCGTGAGGAGAGAGGTTATGAAATTATATCCACTTCTATTAAAACCCGAAAAAGTGTCGATTATAGGTTAGAAATGGGCCACGAGATGTGTTGGTGGTGTCAAAACGAAAAAATGAGCAAAAAGCCTAGTTTAGAAATCGGGAGGAGAGAGGGTATGAAATTATATCCACTTCCTTTAAAACCCGAAAAAATCTAGATTATAGGTTTGAAAAGGGCCACGGGACGTGTTGGTGGTGTCAAAACGAAAAAACGAGCGCGAAGCCTCGTTTAGAAATTGGGAGGAGAGAGGGTATGAAATTATATCCACTTTCTTTAAAACCCGAAAAAGTCTCGATTATAGGTTAGAAATGGGCCACAGAACTTGTTGGTGGTGTCAAAATGAAAAATAGAGCACGAAGCCTCGTTTAGAAATCGGGTGGAGCGAGGGTATGAAATTATATTCACTTCCTTTAAAACCCGAAAATGTCTCGATTATAGGTTCGAAATGGTCCACGTGATTTGTTGGTGTTGTGAAAACGAAAAAACGGCACGAAGCCTCGTGTAGAAATCGGGAGGATAGAGGTTATGAAATTATATGCACTTCCTTTAAAACCCGAAAAAGTCTCGATTATAGGTTAGAAAGGAGCCACGGGACTTGTTGGTGGTGTCAAAATGAAAAAACGAGCACGAAACCTCGTTTAGAAATATGGAGGAGAGAGGGTATGAAATTATATCTACTTCCTTTAAAACCCGAAAAAGTCTCGATTATATGTTAGAAAAGGGCCACGGGACGTGTTGGTGGTGTCAAAACGAAAAAAAGAGCACGAAGCCGCGTTTAGAAATCGGGAGGAGAGAGGGTATGAAATTATATCCACTTCCCTTAAAACCCGAAAAAGTCTGGATTATAGGTTAGAAATGGGCCACGTGACTTGTTGGTGGTGTGAAAATGAAAAAACGAGCACGAAGCCTCGTTTAGAAATCGGGAGGAGAGAGGGTATGAAATTATATCCACTTCCTTTAAAACCCGAAAAAGTCTCGATTATAGGTTAGAAATGGGCCACGAGACGTGTTGGTTGTGTCAAAACGAAAAAACGAGCGCGAAGCCTCGTTTAGAAATCGGGAGGAGAGAGGGTATGAAATTATATCCACTTCCTTGAAAATCCGAAAAAGTCTCGATTATAGGTTAGACATGGGCTACGAGACGTGTTGGTTGTGTCAAAACGAAAAAACGAGCGCGAAGCCTCGTTTAGAAATCGGGAGGAGAGAGGCTATGAAATTATATCCACTTCCTTGAAAATCCGAAAAAGTCTCGATTATAGGTTAGAAATGGGCCACGAGACGTGTTGGTGGTGTCAAAACGAAAAAAAGAGCACGAAGCCGCGTTTAGAAATCGGGAGGAGAGAGGGTATGAAATTATATCCACTTCCTTTAAAACCCGAAAAAGTCTCGATTATATGTTAGAAATGAGCCATGGGACTTGTTGGTGGTGTCAAAATGAAAAAACGAGCACGAAACCTCGTTTAGAAATCGGGAGGAGAGAGGGTATGAAATTATATCCACTTCCTTTAAAACCCGAAAAAGTCTCGATTATAGGTTAGAAAAGGGTCACGGGACGTGTTGGTGGTGTCAAAATGATAAAACGAGCACGAAGCCTCGTTTAGAAATCGGGAGGAGAAAGGGTATGAAATTGTATCCACTTGCTTTAAAACCCGAAAAAGTCTCGATTATAGGTTAGAAATGGGCCACGAGATGTGTTGGTGGTGTCAAAACGAAAAAACGAGCACGAAGCCTCGTTTAGAAATCGGGAGGAGAGAGGGTATGAAATTATATCCACTTCTTTTAAAACCCGAAAAAGTCTAGATTATAGGTTTGAAAAGGGCCACGGGACGTGTTGGTGGTGTTAAAACGAAAAAACGGCACGAAGCCTCGTGTAGAAATCGGGAGGATAGAGGGTATGAAATTATATGCACTTCCTTTAAAACCAGAAAAAGTCTCGATTATAGGTTAGAAATGAGCCACGGGACTTGTTGGTGGTGTCAAAATGAAAAAACGAGCACGAAACCTCGTTTCGAAATCGGGAGGAGAGAGGGTATGAAATTATATCCACTTCCTTTAAAACCCGAAAAAGTCTCGATTATAGGTTAGAAATGAGCCATGGGACTTGTTGGTGGTGTCAAAATGAAAAAACGAGCACGAAACCTCGTTTAGAAATCGGGAGGAGAGAGGGTATGAAATTATATCCACTTCCTTTAAAACCCGAAAAAGTCTCGATTACAGGTTAGAAAAGGGTCACGGGACATGTTGGTGGTGTCAAAATGATAAAACGAGCACGAAGCCTCGATTCGAAATCGGGAGGAGAGAGGGTATGAAATTATATCCACTTCCTTTAAAACCCGAAAAAGTCTCGATTACAGGTTAGAAACGGGTCACGGGACATGTTGGTGGTGTCAAAATGAAAAAACGAGCACGAAACCTCGTTTAGAAATCGGGAGGAGAGAGGGTATGAAATTATTTCCACTTCCTTTAAAACCCGAAAAAGTCTCGATTACAGGTTAGAAAAGGGTCACGGGACATGTTGGTGGTGTTAAAATGATAAAACGAGCACGAAGCCTCGATTCGAAATCGGGAGGAGAGAGGGTATGAAATTATATCCACTTCCTTTAAAACCCGAAAATGTTTCGATTATAGGTTAGAAATGAGCCACGTGACTTGTTGGTGGTGTGAAAATGAAAAAACGGCACGAAGCCTCGTGTAGAAATCGGGATGATAGAGGGTATGAAATTATATGCACTTCCTTTAAAACCCAAAAAAGTCTCGATTATAGGTTAGAAAGGAGCCACGGGACTTGTTGGTGGTGTCAAAATGAAAAAACGAGCACGAAACCTCGTTTAGAAATCTGGAGGAGAGAGGGTATGAAATTATATCCACTTCCTTTAAAACCCGAAAAAGTCTCGATTATAGGTTAGAAAAGGGTCACTGGACGTGTTGGTGGTGTCAAAATGAAAAAACGAGCACGAAGCCTCGTTTAGAAATCGGGAGGAGAGAGCGTATGAAATAATATCCACTTCCTTTAAAACCCGAAAATGTCTCGATTATAGGTTAGAAATGGGCCACGTAACTTGTTGGTGGTGTCAAAACGAAAAAACGAGCACGAAGCCTCGTTTAGAAATCGGGAGGAGAGAGGGTATGAAATTATATCTACTTCCTTTAAAACCCGAAAAAGTCTGGATTATAGGTTATAAATGGGCCACGAGACTTGTTCATGGTGTCAAAACGAAAAAATGAGCACGAAGACTCGTTTAGAAATCAGGAGGAGAGAGGGTATGAAATTATATCCACTTTCTTCAAAACCCGAAAAAGTCTCGATTATAGGTTAGAAATGGGCCACAGAACTTGTTGGTGGTGTCAAAATGAAAAATTGAGCACGAAGCCTCGTTTAGAAATCGGGTGGAGCGAGGGTATGAAATTATATTCACTTCCTTTAAAACCCGAAAAAGTCTCGATTATAGGTTAGAAAAGGGCCACGAGACGTGTTGGTTTTGTCTAAACGAAAAAACGAGCGCGAAGCCTCGTTTAGAAATCGGGAGGAGAGAGGGTATGAAATTATATCCACTTCCTTTAAAACCCGAAAAAGTCTCGATTATAGGTTAGAAATGGGCAACGAGACGTTTTGGTGGTGTCAAAACGAAAAAACGAGCACGAAGCCGCATTTAGAAATCGTGAGGAGAGAGGTTATGAAATTATATCTACTTCCTTTAAAACCCGAAAAAGTCTCGATTATAGGTTAGAAATGGGCCACGAGACGTGTTGGTGGTGTCAAAACGAAAAAACGAGCACGAAGCCTCGTTTAGAAATCGGGAGGAGAGAGGGTATGAAATTATATCCACTTCCCTTAAAACCCGAAAAAGTCTGGATTATAGGTTAGAAATGGGCCACGTGACTTGTTGGTGGTGTGAAAATGAAAAAACGAGCACGAAGCCTCGTTTAGAAATCGGGAGGAGAGAGGTTATGAAATTATATCCACTTCCTTTAAAACCCGAAAAAGTCTCGATTATAGGTTAGAAATGGGCCACGAGACGTGTTGGTTGTGTCAAAACGAAAAAACGAGCGCGAAGCCTCGTTTAGAAATCGGGAGGAGAGAGGGTATGAAATTATATCCACTTCCTTGAAAATCCGAAAAAGTCTCGATTATATGTTAGACATGGACTACGAGACGTGTTGGTTGTGTCAAAACGAAAAAACGAGCGCGAAGCCTCGTTTAGAAATCGGGAGGAGAGAGGCTATGAAATTATATCCACTTCCTTGAAAATCCGAAAAAGTCTCGATTATAGGTTAGAAATGGGCCACGAGACGTGTTGGTGGTGTCAAAACGAAAAAAAGAGCACGAAGCCGCGTTTAGAAATCGGGAGGAGAGAGGGTATGAAATTATATCCACTTCCTTTAAAACCCGAAAAAGTCTCGATTATATGTTAGAAATGAGCCATGGGACTTGTTGGTGGTGTCAAAATGAAAAAACGAGCACGAAACCTCGTTTAGAAATCGGGAGGAGAGAGGGTATGAAATTATATCCACTTCCTTTAAAACCCGAAAAAGTCTCGATTACAGGTTAGAAAAGGGTCACGGGACATGTTGGTGGTGTCAAAATGATAAAACGAGCACGAAGCCTCGATTCGAAATCGGGAGGAGAGAGGGTATGAAATTATATCCACTTTCTTTAAAACCCGAAAAAGTCTCGATTACAGGTTAGAAACGGGTCACGGGACATGTTGGTGGTGTCAAAATGAAAAAACGAGCACGAAACCTCGTTTAGAAATCGGGAGGAGAGAGGGTATGAAATTATTTCCACTTCCTTTAAAACCCGAAAAAGTCTCGATTACAGGTTAGAAAAGGGTCACGGGACATGTTGGTGGTGTTAAAATGATAAAACGAGCACGAAGCCTCGATTCGAAATCTGGAGGAGAGAGGGTATGAAATTATATCCACTTCCTTTAAAACCCGAAAATGTTTCGATTATAGGTTAGAAATGAGCCACGTGACTTGTTGGTGGTGTGAAAACGAAAAAACGGCACGAAGCCTCGTGTAGAAATCGGGATGATAGAGGGTATGAAATTATATGCACTTCCTTTAAAACCCAAAAAAGTCTCGATTATAGGTTAGAAAGGAGCCACGGGACTTGTTGGTGGTGTCAAAATGAAAAAACGAGCACGAAACCTCGTTTAGAAATCTGGAGGAGAGAGGGTATGAAATTATATCCACTTCCTTTAAAACCCGAAAAAGTCTCGATTATAGGTTAGAAAAGGGTCACGGGACGTGTTGGTGGTGTCAAAATGAAAAAACGAGCACGAAGCCTCGTTTAGAAATCGGGAGGAGAGAGCGTATGAAATAATATCCACTTCCTTTAAAACCCGAAAATGTCTCGATTATAGGTTAGAAATGGGCCACGTAACTTGTTGGTGGTGTCAAAACGAAAAAACGAGCACGAAGCCTCGTTTAGAAATCGGGAGGAGAGAGGGTATGAAATTATATCTACTTCCTTTAAAACCCGAAAAAGTCTGGATTATAGGTTAGAAATGGGCCACGAGACTTGTTCATGGTGTCAAAACGAAAAAATGAGCACGAAGACTCGTTTAGAAATCAGGAGGAGAGAGGGTATGAAATTATATCCACTTTCTTTAAAACCCGAAAAAGTCTCGATTATAGGTTAGAAATGGGCCACAGAACTTGTTGGTGGTGTCAAAATGAAAAATTGAGCACGAAGCCTCGTTTAGAAATCGGGTGGAGCGAGGGTATGAAATTATATTCACTTCCTTTAAAACCCGAAAAAGTCTCGATTATAGGTTAGAAAAGGGCCACGAGACGTGTTGGTTGTGTCAAAACGAAAAAACGAGCGCGAAGCCTCGTTTAGAAATCGGGAGGAGAGAGGGTATGAAATTATATCCACTTCCTTGAAAATCCGAAAAAGTCTCGATTATAGGTTAGACATGGGCTACGAGACGTGTTGGTTGTGTCAAAACGAAAAAACGAGCGCGAAGCCTCGTTTAGAAATCGGGAGGAGAGAGGCTATGAAATTATATCCACTTCCTTGAAAATCCGAAAAAGTCTCGATTATAGGTTAGAAATGGGCCACGAGACGTGTTGGTGGTGTCAAAATGAAAAAAAGAGCACGAAGCCGCGTTTAGAAATCGGGAGGAGAGAGGGTATGAAATTATATCCACTTCCTTTAAAACCCGAAAAAGTCTCGATTATATGTTAGAAATGAGCCATGGGACTTGTTGGTGGTGTCAAAATGAAAAAACGAGCACGAAACCTCGTTTAGAAATCGGGAGGAGAGAGGGTATGAAATTATATCCACTTCCTTTAAAACCCGAAAAAGTCTCGATTATAGGTTAGAAAAGGGTCACGGGACGTGTTGGTGGTGTCAAAATGATAAAACGAGCACGAAGCCTCGTTTAGAAATCGGGAGGAGAGAGGGTATGAAATTATATCCACTTCCTTTAAAACCCGAAAAAGTCTCGATTATAGGTTAGAAATGGGCCACGAGATGTGTTGGTGGTGTCAAAACGAAAAAACGAGCACGAAGCCTCGTTTAGAAATCGGGAGGAGAGAGGGTATGAAATTATATCCACTTCCTTTAAAACCCGAAAAAGTCTAGATTATAGGTTTGAAAAGGGCCACGGGACGTGTTGGTGGTGTTAAAACGAAAAAACGGCACGAAGCCTCGTGTAGAAATCGGGAGGATAGAGGGTATGAAATTATATGCACTTCCTTTAAAACCAGAAAAAGTCTCGATTATAGGTTAGAAATGAGCCACGGGACTTGTTGGTGGTGTCAAAATGAAAAAACGAGCACGAAACCTCGTTTCGAAATCGGGAGGAGAGAGGGTATGAAATTATATCCACTTCCTTTAAAACCCGAAAAAGTCTCGATTATAGGTTAGAAATGAGCCATGGGACTTGTTGGTGGTGTCAAAATGAAAAAACGAGCACGAAACCTCGTTTAGAAATCGGAAGGAGAGAGGGTATGAAATTATATCCACTTCCTTTAAAACCCGAAAAAGTCTCGATTACAGGTTAGAAAAGGGTCACGGGACATGTTGGTGGTGTCAAAATGATAAAACGAGCACGAAGCCTCGATTCGAAATCGGGAGGAGAGAGGGTATGAAATTATATCCACTTCTTTTAAAACCCGAAAAAGTCTAGATTACAGGTTAGAAAAGGGTCACGGGACATGTTGGTGGTGTCAAAATGAAAAAACGAGCACGAAACCTCGTTTAGAAATCGGGAGGAGAGAGGGTATGAAATTATTTCCACTTCCTTTAAAACCCGAAAAAGTCTCGATTACAGGTTAGAAAAGGGTCACGGGACATGTTGGTGGTGTCAAAATGATAAAACAAGCACGAAGCCTCGATTCGAAATCGGGAGGAGAGAGGGTATGAAATTATATCCACTTCCTTTAAAACCCGAAAATGTTTCGATTATAGGTTAGAAATGAGCCACGTGACTTGTTGGTGGTGTGAAAACGAAAAAACGGCACGAAGCCTCGTGTAGAAATCGGGATGATAGAGGGTATGAAATTATATGCACTTCCTTTAAAACCCGAAAAAGTCTCGATTACAGGTTAGAAAGGAGCCACGGGACTTGTTGGTGGTGTCAAAATGAAAAAACGAGCACGAAACCTCATTTAGAAATCTGGAGGAGAGAGGGTATGAAATTATATCCACTTCCTATTAAACCCGAAAAAGTCTCGATTATAGGTTAGAAAAGGGCCACGAGACGTGTTGGTTGTGTCAAAACGAAAAAACGAGCGCGAAGCCTCGTTTAGAAATCGGGAGGAGAGAGGGTATGAAATTACATCCACTTCCTTTAAAACCCGAAAAAGTCTCGATTATAGGTTAGAAATGGGCAACGAGACGTGTTGGTGGTGTCAAAACGAAAAAACGAGCATGAAGCCGAATTTAGAAATCGTGAGGAGAGAGGTTATGAAATTATATCCACTTCCTTTAAAACCCGAAAATGTCTCGATTATAGGTTAGAAATGGGCCACGTGACTTGTTGGTGGTGTCAAAACGAAAAAACGAGCAAGAAGCCACGTTTAGAAATCGGGAGGAGAGAGGGTATGAAATTATATCCACTTCCTTTAAAACCCGAAAATGTCTCGATTATAGGTTAGAAATGGGCCACGTGACTTGTTGGTGGTGTCAAAACGAAAAAACGGCACGAAGCCTCGTGTAGAAATCGGGAGGATAGAGGGTATGATATTATATGCACTTCCTTTAAAACCCGAAAAAGTCTCGATTATAGGTTAGAAATGGGCCACAGAACTTGTTGGTGGTGTCAAAATGAAAAATTGAGCACGAAGCCTCGTTTAGAAATCGGGTGGAGCGAGGGTATGAAATTATATTCACTTCCTTTAAAACCCGAAAAAGTCTCGATTATAGGTTAGAAAAGGGCCACGAGACGTGTTGGTTTTGTCTAAACGAAAAAACGAGCGCGAAGCCTCGTTTAGAAATCGGGAGGAGAGAGGGTATGAAATTATATCCACTTCCTTTAAAACCCGAAAAAGTCTCGATTATAGGTTAGAAATGGGCAACGAGACGTTTTGGTGGTGTCAAAACGAAAAAACGAGCACGAAGCCGCATTTAGAAATCGTGAGGAGAGAGGTTATGAAATTATATCTACTTCCTTTAAAACCCGAAAAAGTCTCGATTATAGGTTAGAAATGGGCCACGAGACGTGTTGGTGGTGTCAAAACGAAAAAACGAGCACGAAGCCTCGTTTAGAAATCGGGAGGAGAGAGGGTATGAAATTATATCCACTTCCCTTAAAACCCGAAAAAGTCTGGATTATAGGTTAGAAATGGGCCACGTGACTTGTTGGTGGTGTGAAAATGAAAAAACGAGCACGAAGCCTCGTTTAGAAATCGGGAGGAGAGAGGTTATGAAATTATATCCACTTCCTTTAAAACCCGAAAAAGTCTCGATTATAGGTTAGAAATGGGCCACGAGACGTGTTGGTTGTGTCAAAACGAAAAAACGAGCGCGAAGCCTCGTTTAGAAATCGGGAGGAGAGAGGGTATGAAATTATATCCACTTCCTTGAAAATCCGAAAAAGTCTCGATTATATGTTAGACATGGACTACGAGACGTGTTGGTTGTGTCAAAACGAAAAAACGAGCGCGAAGCCTCGTTTAGAAATCGGGAGGAGAGAGGCTATGAAATTATATCCACTTCCTTGAAAATCCGAAAAAGTCTCGATTATAGGTTAGAAATGGGCCACGAGACGTGTTGGTGGTGTCAAAACGAAAAAAAGAGCACGAAGCCGCGTTTAGAAATCGGGAGGAGAGAGGGTATGAAATTATATCCACTTCCTTTAAAACCCGAAAAAGTCTCGATTATATGTTAGAAATGAGCCATGGGACTTGTTGGTGGTGTCAAAATGAAAAAACGAGCACGAAACCTCGTTTAGAAATCGGGAGGAGAGAGGGTATGAAATTATATCCACTTCCTTTAAAACCCGAAAAAGTCTCGATTACAGGTTAGAAAAGGGTCACGGGACATGTTGGTGGTGTCAAAATGATAAAACGAGCACGAAGCCTCGATTCGAAATCGGGAGGAGAGAGGGTATGAAATTATATCCACTTCCTTTAAAACCCGAAAAAGTCTCGATTACAGGTTAGAAACGGGTCACGGGACATGTTGGTGGTGTCAAAATGAAAAAACGAGCACGAAACCTCGTTTAGAAATCGGGAGGAGAGAGGGTATGAAATTATTTCCACTTCCTTTAAAACCCGAAAAAGTCTCGATTACAGGTTAGAAAAGGGTCACGGGACATGTTGGTGGTGTTAAAATGATAAAACGAGCACGAAGCCTCGATTCGAAATCTGGAGGAGAGAGGGTATGAAATTATATCCACTTCCTTTAAAACCCGAAAATGTTTCGATTATAGGTTAGAAATGAGCCACGTGACTTGTTGGTGGTGTGAAAACGAAAAAACGGCACGAAGCCTCGTGTAGAAATCGGGATGATAGAGGGTATGAAATTATATGCACTTCCTTTAAAACCCAAAAAAGTCTCGATTATAGGTTAGAAAGGAGCCACGGGACTTGTTGGTGGTGTCAAAATGAAAAAACGAGCACGAAACCTCGTTTAGAAATCTGGAGGAGAGAGGGTATGAAATTATATCCACTTCCTTTAAAACCCGAAAAAGTCTCGATTATAGGTTAGAAAAGGGTCACGGGACGTGTTGGTGGTGTCAAAATGAAAAAACGAGCACGAAGCCTCGTTTAGAAATCGGGAGGAGAGAGCGTATGAAATAATATCCACTTCCTTTAAAACCCGAAAATGTCTCGATTATAGGTTAGAAATGGGCCACGTAACTTGTTGGTGGTGTCAAAACGAAAAAACGAGCACGAAGCCTCGTTTAGAAATCGGGAGGAGAGAGGGTATGAAATTATATCTACTTCCTTTAAAACCCGAAAAAGTCTGGATTATAGGTTAGAAATGGGCCACGAGACTTGTTCATGGTGTCAAAACGAAAAAATGAGCACGAAGACTCGTTTAGAAATCAGGAGGAGAGAGGGTATGAAATTATATCCACTTTCTTTAAAACCCGAAAAAGTCTCGATTATAGGTTAGAAATGGGCCACAGAACTTGTTGGTGGTGTCAAAATGAAAAATTGAGCACGAAGCCTCGTTTAGAAATCGGGTGGAGCGAGGGTATGAAATTATATTCACTTCCTTTAAAACCCGAAAAAGTCTCGATTATAGGTTAGAAAAGGGCCACGAGACGTGTTGGTTGTGTCAAAACGAAAAAACGAGCGCGAAGCCTCGTTTAGAAATCGGGAGGAGAGAGGGTATGAAATTATATCCACTTCCTTGAAAATCCGAAAAAGTCTCGATTATAGGTTAGACATGGGCTACGAGACGTGTTGGTTGTGTCAAAACGAAAAAACGAGCGCGAAGCCTCGTTTAGAAATCGGGAGGAGAGAGGCTATGAAATTATATCCACTTCCTTGAAAATCCGAAAAAGTCTCGATTATAGGTTAGAAATGGGCCACGAGACGTGTTGGTGGTGTCAAAATGAAAAAAAGAGCACGAAGCCGCGTTTAGAAATCGGGAGGAGAGAGGGTATGAAATTATATCCACTTCCTTTAAAACCCGAAAAAGTCTCGATTATATGTTAGAAATGAGCCATGGGACTTGTTGGTGGTGTCAAAATGAAAAAACGAGCACGAAACCTCGTTTAGAAATCGGGAGGAGAGAGGGTATGAAATTATATCCACTTCCTTTAAAACCCGAAAAAGTCTCGATTATAGGTTAGAAAAGGGTCACGGGACGTGTTGGTGGTGTCAAAATGATAAAACGAGCACGAAGCCTCGTTTAGAAATCGGGAGGAGAGAGGGTATGAAATTATATCCACTTCCTTTAAAACCCGAAAAAGTCTCGATTATAGGTTAGAAATGGGCCACGAGATGTGTTGGTGGTGTCAAAACGAAAAAACGAGCACGAAGCCTCGTTTAGAAATCGGGAGGAGAGAGGGTATGAAATTATATCCACTTCCTTTAAAACCCGAAAAAGTCTAGATTATAGGTTTGAAAAGGGCCACGGGACGTGTTGGTGGTGTTAAAACGAAAAAACGGCACGAAGCCTCGTGTAGAAATCGGGAGGATAGAGGGTATGAAATTATATGCACTTCCTTTAAAACCAGAAAAAGTCTCGATTATAGGTTAGAAATGAGCCACGGGACTTGTTGGTGGTGTCAAAATGAAAAAACGAGCACGAAACCTCGTTTCGAAATCGGGAGGAGAGAGGGTATGAAATTATATCCACTTCCTTTAAAACCCGAAAAAGTCTCGATTATAGGTTAGAAATGAGCCATGGGACTTGTTGGTGGTGTCAAAATGAAAAAACGAGCACGAAACCTCGTTTAGAAATCGGAAGGAGAGAGGGTATGAAATTATATCCACTTCCTTTAAAACCCGAAAAAGTCTCGATTACAGGTTAGAAAAGGGTCACGGGACATGTTGGTGGTGTCAAAATGATAAAACGAGCACGAAGCCTCGATTCGAAATCGGGAGGAGAGAGGGTATGAAATTATATCCACTTCTTTTAAAACCCGAAAAAGTCTAGATTACAGGTTAGAAAAGGGTCACGGGACATGTTGGTGGTGTCAAAATGAAAAAACGAGCACGAAACCTCGTTTAGAAATCGGGAGGAGAGAGGGTATGAAATTATTTCCACTTCCTTTAAAACCCGAAAAAGTCTCGATTACAGGTTAGAAAAGGGTCACGGGACATGTTGGTGGTGTCAAAATGATAAAACAAGCACGAAGCCTCGATTCGAAATCGGGAGGAGAGAGGGTATGAAATTATATCCACTTCCTTTAAAACCCGAAAATGTTTCGATTATAGGTTAGAAATGAGCCACGTGACTTGTTGGTGGTGTGAAAACGAAAAAACGGCACGAAGCCTCGTGTAGAAATCGGGATGATAGAGGGTATGAAATTATATGCACTTCCTTTAAAACCCGAAAAAGTCTCGATTACAGGTTAGAAAGGAGCCACGGGACTTGTTGGTGGTGTCAAAATGAAAAAACGAGCACGAAACCTCATTTAGAAATCTGGAGGAGAGAGGGTATGAAATTATATCCACTTCCTATTAAACCCGAAAAAGTCTCGATTATAGGTTAGAAAAGGGCCACGAGACGTGTTGGTTGTGTCAAAACGAAAAAACGAGCGCGAAGCCTCGTTTAGAAATCGGGAGGAGAGAGGGTATGAAATTACATCCACTTCCTTTAAAACCCGAAAAAGTCTCGATTATAGGTTAGAAATGGGCAACGAGACGTGTTGGTGGTGTCAAAACGAAAAAACGAGCATGAAGCCGAATTTAGAAATCGTGAGGAGAGAGGTTATGAAATTATATCCACTTCCTTTAAAACCCGAAAATGTCTCGATTATAGGTTAGAAATGGGCCACGTGACTTGTTGGTGGTGTCAAAACGAAAAAACGAGCAAGAAGCCACGTTTAGAAATCGGGAGGAGAGAGGGTATGAAATTATATCCACTTCCTTTAAAACCCGAAAATGTCTCGATTATAGGTTAGAAATGGGCCACGTGACTTGTTGGTGGTGTCAAAACGAAAAAACGGCACGAAGCCTCGTGTAGAAATCGGGAGGATAGAGGGTATGATATTATATGCACTTCCTTTAAAACCCGAAAAAGTCTCGATTATAGGTTAGAAATGAGCCACGGGACTTGTTGGTGGTGTGAAAATGAAAAAACGAGTACGAAACCTCGTTTAAAAATCGGGAGGAGAGAGGGTATGAAATTATATCCACTTCCTTTAAAACCCGAAAAAGTCTCGATTATAGGTTAGAAAAGGGCCACGAGACGTGTTGGTTGTGTCAAAACGAAAAAACGAGCGCGAAGCCTCGTTTAGAAATCGGGAGGAGAGAGGGTATGAAATTATATCCACTTCCTTTAAAACCCGAAAAAGTCTCGATTATAGGTTAGAAATGGGCAACGAGACGTGTTGGTGGTGTCAAAACGAAAAAACGAGCATGAAGCCGAATTTAGAAATCGTGAGGAGAGAGGTTATGAAATTATATCCACTTCCTTTAAAACCCGAAAATGTCTCGATTATAGGTTAGAAATGGGCCACGTGACTTGTTGGTGGTGTCAAAACGAAAAAACGAGCACGAAGCCTCGTTTAGAAATCGGGAGAAGAGAGGGTATGAAATTATATCCACTTCCTTTAAAACCCGAAAAAGTCTGGATTATAGGTTAGAAATGGGCCCCACGACTTGTTGGTGGTGTCAAAATGAAAAAACGAGCACGATGCCTCGTTTAGAAATCGGGAGGAGAGAGGGTATGAAATTATATCCACTTCCTTTAAAACCCGAAAAAGTCTCGATTATAGGTTAGAAATGGGCCCCACGACTTGTTGGTGGTGTCAAAACGAAAAAACGAGCACGATGCCTTATTTAGAAATCGGGAGGAGAGAGGGTATGAAATTATATCCACTTCCTTTAAAACCCGAAAAAGTATCGATTATTGGTTGGAAATGGGCAACGAGACGTGTTGGTGGTGTCAAAACGAAAAAACGAGCACGAAGCCGCATTTAGAAATCGTGAGGAGAGAGGTTATGAAATTATATCCACTTCCATTAAAACCCGAAAAAGTGTCGATTATAGGTTAGAAATGGGCCACGAGATGTGTTGGTGGTGTCAAAACGAAAAAATGAGCAAAAAGCCTAGTTTAGAAATCGGGAGGAGAGAGGGTATGAAATTATATCCACTTCCTTTAAAACCCGAAAAAATCTAGATTATAGGTTTGAAAAGGGCCACGGGACGTGTTGGTGGTGTCAAAACGAAAAAACGAGCGCGAAGCCTCGTTTAGAAATTGGGAGGAGAGAGGGTATGAAATTATATTCATTTCCTTTAAAAGCCGAAAAAGTCTCGATTATAGGTTAGAAATGGGCCACGAGATGTGTTGGTGGTGTCAAAACGAAAAAACGAGCACGAAGCCGCATTTAGAAATCGTGAGGAGAGAGGTTATGAAATTATATCCACTTCCTTTAAAACCCGAAAAAGTATCCATTATTGGTTGGAAATGGGCAACGAGACGTGTTGGTGGTGTCAAAACGAAAAATCGAGCACGAAGCCGCATTTAGAAATCGTGAGGAGAGAGGTTATGAAATTATATCCACTTCCATTAAAACCCGAAAAAGTGTCGATTATAGGTTAGAAATGGGCCACGAGATGTGTTGGTGGTGTCAAAACGAAAAAAGGAGCAAGAAGCCTAGTTTAGAAATCGGGAGGAGAGAGGGTATGAAATTATATCCACTTCCTTTAAAACCCGAAAAAATCTAGATTATAGGTTTGAAAAGATCCACGGGACGTGTTGGTGGTGTCAAAACGAAAAAACGAGCGCGAAGCCTCGTTTAGAAATTGGCAGGAGAGAGGGTATGAAATTATATCCATTTCCTTTAAAACCCGAAAAAGTCTCGATTATAGGTTAGAAATGGGCCACGAGATGTGTTGGTGGTGTCAAAACGAAAAAACGAGCACGAAGCCGCATTTAGAAATTGTGAGGAGAGAGGTTATGAAATTATATCCACTTCCATTAAAACCCGAAAAAGTGTCGATTATAGGTTAGAAATGGGCCACGAGATGTGTTGGTGGTGTCAAAACGAAAAAATGAGCAAAAAGCCTAGTTTAGAAATCGGGAGGAGAGAGGGTATGAAATTATATCCACTTCCTTTAAAACCCGAAAAAATCTAGATTATAGGTTTGAAAAGTGCCACGGGACGTGTTGGTGGTGTCAAAACGAAAAAACGAGCGCGAAGCCTCGTTTAGAAATTGGGAGGAGAGAGGGTATGAAATTATATTCATTTCCTTTAAAACCCGAAAAAGTCTCGATTATAGGTTAGAAATGGACCACGAGATGTGTTGGTGGTGTCAAAACGAAAAAACGAGCACGAAGCCGCATTTAGAAATCGTGAGGAGAGAGGTTATGAAATTATATCCACTTCTTTAAAACCCGAAAATGTCTCGATTATAGGTTCGAAATGGGCCACGTGATTTGTTGGTGGTGTGAAAACGAAAAAACGGCACGAAGCCTCGTGTAGAAATCGGGAGGATAGAGGGTATGAAATTATATGCACTTCCTTTAAAAGCCGAAAAAGTCTCGATTATAGGTTAGAAAGGAGCCACGGGACTTGTTGGTGGTGTCAAAATGAAAAAACGAGCACGAAACCTCGTTTAGAAATCTGGAGGAGAGAGGGTATGAAATTATATCTACTTCCTTTAAAACCCGAAAAAGTCTCGATTATATGTTAGAAAAGGGCCACGGGACGTGTTGGTGGTGTCAAAACGAAAAAAAGAGCACGAAGCCGCGTTTAGAAATCGGGAGGAGAGAGGGTATGAAATTATATCCACTTCCCTTAAAACCCGAAAAAGTCTGGATTATAGGTTAGAAATGGGCCACGTGACTTGTTGGTGGTGTGAAAATGAAAAAACGAGCACGAAGCCTCGTTTAGAAATCGGGAGGAGAGAGGGTATGAAATTATATCCACTTCCTTTAAAACCCGAAAAAGTCTCGATTATAGGTTAGAAATGGGCCACGAGACGTGTTGGTTGTGTCAAAACGAAAAAAAGAGCACGAAGCCGCGTTTAGAAATCGGGAGGAGAGAGGGTATGAAATTATATCCACTTCCTTTAAAACCCGAAAAAGTCTCGATTATATGTTAGAAATGAGCCATGGGACTTGTTGGTGGTGTCAAAATGAAAAAACGAGCACGAAACCTCGTTTAGAAATCGGGAGGAGAGAGGGTATGAAATTATATCCACTTCCTTTAAAACCCGAAAAAGTCTCGATTATAGGTTAGAAAAGGGTCACGGGACGTGTTGGTGGTGTCAAAATGATAAAACGAGCACGAAGCCTCGTTTAGAAATCGGGAGGAGAGAGGGTATGAAATTATATCCACTTCCTTTAAAACCCGAAAAAGTCTCGATTATAGGTTAGAAATGGGCCACGAGATGTGTTGGTGGTGTCAAAATGAAAAAACGAGCACGAAGCCTCGTTTAGAAATCGGGAGGAGAGAGGGTATGAAATTATATCCACTTCCTTTAAAACCCGAAATAGTCTAGATTATAGGTTTGAAAAGGGCCACGGGACGTGTTGGTGGTGTTAAAACGAAAAAACGGCACGAAGCCTCGTGTAGAAATCGGGAGGATAGAGGGTATGAAATTATATGCACTTCCTTTAAAACCAGAAAAAGTCTCGATTATAGGTTAGAAATGAGCCACGGGACTTGTTGGTGGTGTCAAAATGAAAAAACGAGCACGAAACCTCGTTTCGAAATCGGGAGGAGAGAGGGTATGAAATTATATCCACTTCCTTTAAAACCCGAAAAAGTCTCGATTATAGGTTTGAAAAGGGCCACGGGACGTGTTGGTGGTGTTAAAACGAAAAAACGGCACGAAGCCTCGTGTAGAAATCGGGAGGATAGAGGGTATGAAATTATATGCACTTCCTTTAAAACCAGAAAAAGTCTCGATTATAGGTTAGAAATGAGCCACGGGACTTGTTGGTGGTGTCAAAATGAAAAAACGAGCACGAAACCTCGTTTCGAAATCGGGAGGAGAGAGGGTATGAAATTATATCCACTTCCTTTAAAACCCGAAAAAGTCTCGATTATAGGTTAGAAATGAGCCATGGGACTTGTTGGTGGTGTCAAAATGAAAAAACGAGCACGAAACCTCGTTTAGAAATCGGGAGGAGAGAGGGTATGAAATTATATCCACTTCCTTTAAAACCCGAAAAAGTCTCGATTACAGGTTAGAAAAGGGTCACGGGACATGTTGGTGGTGTCAAAATGATAAAACGAGCACGAAGCCTCGATTCGAAATCGGGAGGAGAGAGGGTATGAAATTATATCCACTTCTTTTAAAACCCGAAAAAGTCTAGATTACAGGTTAGAAAAGGGTCACGGGACATGTTGGTGGTGTCAAAATGAGAAAACGAGCACGAAACCTCGTTTAGAAATCGGGAGGAGAGAGGGTATGAAATTATTTCCACTTCCTTTAAAACCCGAAAAAGTCTCGATTACAGGTTAGAAAAGGGTCACGGGACATGTTGGTGGTGTCAAAATGATAAAACAAGCACGAAGCCTCGATTCGAAATCGGGAGGAGAGAGGGTATGAAATTATATCCACTTCCTTTAAAACCCGAAAATGTTTCGATTATAGGTTAGAAATGAGCCACGTGACTTGTTGGTGGTGTGAAAACGAAAAAACGGCACGAAGCCTCGTGTAGAAATCGGGATGATAGAGGGTATGAAATTATATGCACTTCCTTTAAAACCCGAAAATGTCTCGATTATAGGTTAGAAAGGAGCCACGGGACTTGTTGGTGGTGTCAAAATGAAAAAACGAGCACGAAACCTCATTTAGAAATCTGGAGGAGAGAGGGTATGAAATTATATCCACTTCCTATTAAACCCGAAAAAGTCTCGATTATAGGTTAGAAAAGGGCCACGAGACGTGTTGGTTGTGTCAAAACGAAAAAACGAGCGCGAAGCCTCGTTTAGAAATCGGGAGGAGAGAGGGTATGAAATTACATCCACTTCCTTTAAAACCCGAAAAAGTCTCGATTATAGGTTAGAAATGGGCAACGAGACGTGTTGGTGGTGTCAAAACGAAAAAACGAGCATGAAGCCGAATTTAGAAATCGTGAGGAGAGAGGTTATGAAATTATATCCACTTCCTTTAAAACCCGAAAAAGTCTCGATTATAGGTTAGAAATGGGCCACGAGATGTGTTGGTGGTGTCAAAATGAAAAAACGAGCACGAAGCCTCGTTTAGAAATCGGGAGGAGAGAGGGTATGAAATTATATCCACTTCCTTTAAAACCCGAAATAGTCTAGATTATAGGTTTGAAAAGGGCCACGGGACGTGTTGGTGGTGTTAAAACGAAAAAACGGCACGAAGCCTCGTGTAGAAATCGGGAGGATAGAGGATATGAAATTATATGCACTTCCTTTAAAACCAGAAAAAGTCTCGATTATAGGTTAGAAATGAGCCACGGGACTTGTTGGTGGTGTCAAAATGAAAAAACGAGCACGAAACCTCGTTTAGAAATCGGGAGGAGAGAGGGTATGAAATTATATCCACTTCCTTTAAAACCCGAAAAAGTCTCGATTACAGGTTAGAAAAGGGTCACGGGACTAGTTGGTGGTGTCAAAATGATAAAACGAGCACGAAGCCTCGATTCGAAATCGGGAGGAGAGAGGGTATGAAATTATATCCACTTCTTTTAAAACCCGAAAAAGTCTAGATTACAGGTTAGAAAAGGGTCACGGGACATGTTGGTGGTGTCAAAATGAAAAAACGAGCACGAAACCTCGTTTAGAAATCGGGAGGAGAGAGGGTATGAAATTATTTCCACTTCCTTTAAAACCCGAAAAAGTCTCGATTACAGGTTAGAAAAGGGTCACGGGACATGTTGGTGGTGTCAAAATGATAAAACAAGCACGAAGCCTCGATTCGAAATCGGGAGGAGAGAGGGTATGAAATTATATCCACTTCCTTTAAAACCCGAAAATGTTTCGATTATAGGTTAGAAATGAGCCACGTGACTTGTTGGTGGTGTGAAAACGAAAAAACGGCACGAAGCCTCGTGTAGAAATCGGGATGATAGAGGGTATGAAATTATATGCACTTCCTTTAAAACCCGAAAAAGTCTCGATTATAGGTTAGAAAGGAGCCACGGGACTTGTTGGTGGTGTCAAAATGAAAAAACGAGCACGAAACCTCATTTAGAAATCTGGAGGAGAGAGGGTGTGAAATTATATCCACTTCCTATTAAACCCGAAAAAGTCTCGATTATAGGTTAGAAAAGGGCCACGAGACGTGTTGGTTGTGTCAAAACGAAAAAACGAGCGCGAAGCCTCGTTTAGAAATCGGGAGGAGAGAGGGTATGAAATTACATCCACTTCCTTTAAAACTCGAAAAAGTCTCGATTATAGGTTAGAAATGGGCAACGAGACGTGTTGGTGGTGTCAAAACGAAAAAACGAGCATGAAGCCGAATTTAGAAATCGTGAGGAGAGAGGTTATGAAATTATATCCACTTCCTTTAAAACCCGAAAATGTCTCGATTATAGGTTAGAAAATGGGCCACGTGACTTGTTGGTGGTGTCAAAACGAAAAAACGAGCACGAAGCCACGTTTAGAAATCGGGAGGAGAGAGGGTATGAAATTATATCCACTTCCTTTAAAACCCGAAAATGTCTCGATTATAGGTTAGAAATGGGCCACGTGACTTGTTGGTGGTGTCAAAACGAAAAAACGGCACGAAGCCTCGTGTAGAAATCGGGAGGATAGAGGGTATGATATTATATGCACTTCCTTTAAAACCCAAAAAAGTCTCGATTATAGGTTAGAAATGAGCCACGGGACTTGTTGGTGGTGTGAAAATGAAAAAACGAGTACGAAACCTCGTTTAAAAATCGGGAGGAGAGAGGGTATGAAATTATATCCACTTCCTTTAAAACCCGAAAAGTCTCGATTATAGGTTAGAAAAGGGCCACGAGACGTGTTGGTTGTGTCAAAACGAAAAAACGAGCGCGAAGCCTCGTTTAGAAATCGGGAGGAGAGAGGGTATGAAATTATATCCACTTCCTTTAAAACCCGAAAAAGTCTCGATTATAGGTTAGAAATGGGCAACGAGACGTGTTGGTGGTGTCAAAACGAAAAAACGAGCATGAAGCCGAATTTAGAAATCGTGAGGAGAGAGGTTATGAAATTATATCCACTTCCTTTAAAACCCGAAAATGTCTCGATTATAGGTTAGAAATGGGCCACGTGACTTGTTGGTGGTGTCAAAACGAAAAAACGAGCACGAAGCCTCGTTTAGAAATCGGGAGAAGAGAGGGTATGAAATTATATCCACTTCCTTTAAAACCCGAAAAAGTCTGGATTATAGGTTAGAAATGGGCCCCACGACTTGTTGGTGGTGTCAAAATGAAAAAACGAGCACGATGCCTCGTTTAGAAATCGGGAGGAGAGAGGGTATGAAATTATATCCACTTCCTTTAAAACCCGAAAAAGTCTCGATTATAGGTTAGAAATGGGCCCCACGACTTGTTGGTGGTGTCAAAACGAAAAAACGAGCACGATGCCTTATTTAGAAATCGGGAGGAGAGAGGGTATGAAATTATATCCACTTCCTTTAAAACCCGAAAAAGTATCGATTATTGGTTGGAAATGGGCAACGAGACGTGTTGGTGGTGTCAAAACGAAAAAACGAGCACGAAGCCGCATTTAGAAATTGTGAGGAGAGAGGTTATGAAATTATATCCACTTCCATTAAAACCCGAAAAAGTGTCGATTATAGGTTAGAAATGGGCCACGAGATGTGTTGGTGGTGTCAAAACGAAAAAATGAGCAAAAAGCCTAGTTTAGAAATCGGGAGGAGAGAGGGTATGAAATTATATCCACTTCCTTTAAAACCCGAAAAAATCTAGATTATAGGTTTGAAAAGGGCCACGGGACGTGTTGGTGGTGTCAAAACGAAAAAACAAGCGCGAAGCCTCGTTTAGAAATTGGGAGGAGAGAGGGTATGAAATTATATTCATTTCCTTTAAAACCCGAAAAAGTCTCGATTATAGGTTAGAAATGGACCACGAGATGTGTTGGTGGTGTCAAAACGAAAAAACGAGCACGAAGCCGCATTTAGAAATCGTGAGGAGAGAGGTTATGAAATTATATCCACTTCTTTAAAACCCGAAAATGTCTCGATTATAGGTTCGAAATGGGCCACGTGATTTGTTGGTGGTGTGAAAACGAAAAAACGGCACGAAGCCTCGTGTAGAAATCGGGAGGATAGAGGGTATGAAATTATATGCACTTCCTTTAAAACCCGAAAAAGTCTAGATTACAGGTTAGAAAAGGGTCACGGGACATGTTGGTGGTGTCAAAATGAAAAAACGAGCACGAAACCTCGTTTAGAAATCGGGAGGAGAGAGGGTATGAAATTATTTCCACTTCCTTTAAAACCCGAAAAAGTCTCGATTACAGGTTAGAAAAGGGTCACGGGACATGTTGGTGGTGTCAAAATGATAAAACAAGCACGAAGCCTCGATTCGAAATCGGGAGGAGAGAGGGTATGAAATTATATCCACTTCGTTTAAAACCCGAAAATGTTTCGATTATAGGTTAGAAATGAGCCACGTGACTTGTTGGTGGTGTGAAAACGAAAAAACGGCACGAAGCCTCGTGTAGAAATCGGGATGATAGAGGGTATGAAATTATATGCACTTCCTTTAAAACCCGAAAAAGTCTCGATTATAGGTTAGAAAGGAGCCACGGGACTTGTTGGTGGTGTCAAAATGAAAAAACGAGCACGAAACCTCATTTAGAAATCTGGAGGAGAGAGGGTATGAAATTATATCCACTTCCTATTAAACCCGAAAAAGTCTCGATTATAGGTTAGAAAAGGGCCACGAGACGTGTTGGTTGTGTCAAAACGAAAAAACGAGCGCGAAGCCTCGTTTAGAAATCGGGAGGAGAGAGGGTATGAAATTACATCCACTTCCTTTAAAACCCGAAAAAGTCTCGATTATAGGTTAGAAATGGGCAACGAGACGTGTTGGTGGTGTCAAAACGAAAAAACGAGCATGAAGCCGAATTTAGAAATCGTGAGGAGAGAGGTTATGAAATTATATCCACTTCCTTTAAAACCCGAAAATGTCTCGATTATAGGTTAGAAATGGGCCACGTGACTTGTTGGTGGTGTCAAAACGAAAAAACGAGCACGAAGCCACGTTTAGAAATCGGGAGGAGAGAGGGTATGAAATTATATCCACTTCCTTTAAAACCCGAAAATGTCTCGATTATAGGTTAGAAATGGGCCACGTGACTTGTTGGTGGTGTCAAAATGAAAAAACGGCACGAAGCCTCGTGTAGAAATCGGGAGGATAGAGGGTATGATATTATATGCACTTCCTTTAAAACCCGAAAAAGTCTCGATTATAGGTTAGAAATGAGCCACGGGACTTGTTGGTGGTGTGAAAATGAAAAAACGAGTACGAAACCTCGTTTAAAAATCGGGAGGAGAGAGGGTATGAAATTATATCCACTTCCTTTAAAACCCGAAAAAGTCTCGATT
The DNA here is from genome assembly GCA_030544415.1 of Thalia dealbata. Lineage (NCBI taxonomy): Eukaryota > Viridiplantae > Streptophyta > Magnoliopsida > Zingiberales > Marantaceae > Thalia > Thalia dealbata. The sequence continues at coordinate 11,144,933 of CM060458.1, read as the reverse complement.
ATAGGTTAGAAAAGGGCCACGAGACGTGTTGGTTGTGTCAAAACGAAAAAACGAGCGCGAAGCCTCGTTTAGAAATCGGGAGGAGAGAGGGTATGAAATTATATCCACTTCCTTTAAAACCCGAAAAAGTCTCGATTATAGGTTAGAAATGGGCAACGAGACGTGTTGGTGGTGTCAAAACGAAAAAACGAGCATGAAGCCGAATTTAGAAATCGTGAGGAGAGAGGTTATGAAATTATATCCACTTCCTTTAAAACCCGAAAATGTCTCGATTATAGGTTAGAAATGGGCCACGTGACTTGTTGGTGGTGTCAAAACGAAAAAACGAGCACGAAGCCTCGTTTAGAAATCGGGAGAAGAGAGGGTATGAAATTATATCCACTTCCTTTAAAACCCGAAAAAGTCTGGATTATAGGTTAGAAATGGGCCCCACGACTTGTTGGTGGTGTCAAAATGAAAAAACGAGCACGATGCCTCGTTTAGAAATCGGGAGGAGAGAGGGTATGAAATTATATCCACTTCCTTTAAAACCCGAAAAAATCTAGATTATAGGTTTGAAAAGGGCCACGGGACGTGTTGGTGGTGTCAAAACGAAAAAACAAGCGCGAAGCCTCGTTTAGAAATTGGGAGGAGAGAGGGTATGAAATTATATTCATTTCCTTTAAAACCCGAAAAAGTCTCGATTATAGGTTAGAAATGGACCACGAGATGTGTTGGTGGTGTCAAAACGAAAAAACGAGCACGAAGCCGCATTTAGAAATCGTGAGGAGAGAGGTTATGAAATTATATCCACTTCTTTAAAACCCGAAAATGTCTCGATTATAGGTTCGAAATGGGCCACGTGATTTGTTGGTGGTGTGAAAACGAAAAAACGGCACGAAGCCTCGTGTAGAAATCGGGAGGATAGAGGGTATGAAATTATATGCACTTCCTTTAAAACCCGAAAAAGTCTAGATTACAGGTTAGAAAAGGGTCACGGGACATGTTGGTGGTGTCAAAATGAAAAAACGAGCACGAAACCTCGTTTAGAAATCGGGAGGAGAGAGGGTATGAAATTATTTCCACTTCCTTTAAAACCCGAAAAAGTCTCGATTACAGGTTAGAAAAGGGTCACGGGACATGTTGGTGGTGTCAAAATGATAAAACAAGCACGAAGCCTCGATTCGAAATCGGGAGGAGAGAGGGTATGAAATTATATCCACTTCGTTTAAAACCCGAAAATGTTTCGATTATAGGTTAGAAATGAGCCACGTGACTTGTTGGTGGTGTGAAAACGAAAAAACGGCACGAAGCCTCGTGTAGAAATCGGGATGATAGAGGGTATGAAATTATATGCACTTCCTTTAAAACCCGAAAAAGTCTCGATTATAGGTTAGAAAGGAGCCACGGGACTTGTTGGTGGTGTCAAAATGAAAAAACGAGCACGAAACCTCATTTAGAAATCTGGAGGAGAGAGGGTATGAAATTATATCCACTTCCTATTAAACCCGAAAAAGTCTCGATTATAGGTTAGAAAAGGGCCACGAGACGTGTTGGTTGTGTCAAAACGAAAAAACGAGCGCGAAGCCTCGTTTAGAAATCGGGAGGAGAGAGGGTATGAAATTACATCCACTTCCTTTAAAACCCGAAAAAGTCTCGATTATAGGTTAGAAATGGGCAACGAGACGTGTTGGTGGTGTCAAAACGAAAAAACGAGCATGAAGCCGAATTTAGAAATCGTGAGGAGAGAGGTTATGAAATTATATCCACTTCCTTTAAAACCCGAAAATGTCTCGATTATAGGTTAGAAATGGGCCACGTGACTTGTTGGTGGTGTCAAAACGAAAAAACGAGCACGAAGCCACGTTTAGAAATCGGGAGGAGAGAGGGTATGAAATTATATCCACTTCCTTTAAAACCCGAAAATGTCTCGATTATAGGTTAGAAATGGGCCACGTGACTTGTTGGTGGTGTCAAAACGAAAAAACGGCACGAAGCCTCGTGTAGAAATCGGGAGGATAGAGGGTATGATATTATATGCACTTCCTTTAAAACCCGAAAAAGTCTCGATTATAGGTTAGAAATGAGCCACGGGACTTGTTGGTGGTGTGAAAATGAAAAAACGAGTACGAAACCTCGTTTAAAAATCGGGAGGAGAGAGGGTATGAAATTATATCCACTTCCTTTAAAACCCGAAAAAGTCTCGATTATAGGTTAGAAAAGGGCCACGAGACGTGTTGGTTGTGTCAAAACGAAAAAACGAGCGCGAAGCCTCGTTTAGAAATCGGGAGGAGAGAGGGTATGAAATTATATCCACTTCCTTTAAAACCCGAAAAAGTCTCGATTATAGGTTAGAAATGGGCAACGAGACGTGTTGGTGGTGTCAAAACGAAAAAACGAGCATGAAGCCGAATTTAGAAATCGTGAGGAGAGAGGTTATGAAATTATATCCACTTCCTTTAAAACCCGAAAATGTCTCGATTATAGGTTAGAAATGGGCCACGTGACTTGTTGGTGGTGTCAAAACGAAAAAACGAGCACGAAGCCTCGTTTAGAAATCGGGAGAAGAGAGGGTATGAAATTATATCCACTTCCTTTAAAACCCGAAAAAGTCTGGATTATAGGTTAGAAATGGGCCCCACGACTTGTTGGTGGTGTCAAAATGAAAAAACGAGCACGATGCCTCGTTTAGAAATCGGGAGGAGAGAGGGTATGAAATTATATCCACTTCCTTTAAAACCCGAAAAAGTCTCGATTATAGGTTAGAAATGGGCCCCACGACTTGTTGGTGGTGTCAAAACGAAAAAACGAGCACGATGCCTTATTTAGAAATCGGGAGGAGAGAGGGTATGAAATTATATCCACTTCCTTTAAAACCCGAAAAAGTATCGATTATTGGTTGGAAATGGGCAACGAGACGTGTTGGTGGTGTCAAAACGAAAAAACGAGCACGAAGCCGCATTTAGAAATTGTGAGGAGAGAGGTTATGAAATTATATCCACTTCCATTAAAACCCGAAAAAGTGTCGATTATAGGTTAGAAATGGGCCACGAGATGTGTTGGTGGTGTCAAAACGAAAAAATGAGCAAAAAGCCTAGTTTAGAAATCGGGAGGAGAGAGGGTATGAAATTATATCCACTTCCTTTAAAACCCGAAAAAATCTAGATTATAGGTTTGAAAAGGGCCACGGGACGTGTTGGTGGTGTCAAAACGAAAAAACAAGCGCGAAGCCTCGTTTAGAAATTGGGAGGAGAGAGGGTATGAAATTATATTCATTTCCTTTAAAACCCGAAAAAGTCTCGATTATAGGTTAGAAATGGACCACGAGATGTGTTGGTGGTGTCAAAACGAAAAAACGAGCACGAAGCCGCATTTAGAAATCGTGAGGAGAGAGGTTATGAAATTATATCCACTTCTTTAAAACCCGAAAATGTCTCGATTATAGGTTCGAAATGGGCCACGTGATTTGTTGGTGGTGTGAAAACGAAAAAACGGCACGAAGCCTCGTGTAGAAATCGGGAGGATAGAGGGTATGAAATTATATGCACTTCCTTTAAAACCCGTAAAAGTCTAGATTACAGGTTAGAAAAGGGTCACGGGACATGTTGGTGGTGTCAAAATGAAAAAACGAGCACGAAACCTCGTTTAGAAATCGGGAGGAGAGAGGGTATGAAATTATTTCCACTTCCTTTAAAACCCGAAAAAGTCTCGATTACAGGTTAGAAAAGGGTCACGGGACATGTTGGTGGTGTCAAAATGATAAAACAAGCACGAAGCCTCGATTCGAAATCGGGAGGAGAGAGGGTATGAAATTATATCCACTTCGTTTAAAACCCGAAAATGTTTCGATTATAGGTTAGAAATGAGCCACGTGACTTGTTGGTGGTGTGAAAACGAAAAAACGGCACGAAGCCTCGTGTAGAAATCGGGATGATAGAGGGTATGAAATTATATGCACTTCCTTTAAAACCCGAAAAAGTCTCGATTATAGGTTAGAAATGAGCCACGGGACTTGTTGGTGGTGTCAAAATGAAAAAACGAGCACGAAACCTCATTTAGAAATCTGGAGGAGAGAGGGTATGAAATTATATCCACTTCCTATTAAACCCGAAAAAGTCTCGATTATAGGTTAGAAAAGGGCCACGAGACGTGTTGGTTGTGTCAAAACGAAAAAACGAGCGCGAAGCCTCGTTTAGAAATCGGGAGGAGAGAGGGTATGAAATTACATCCACTTCCTTTAAAACCCGAAAAAGTCTCGATTATAGGTTAGAAATGGGCAACGAGACGTGTTGGTGGTGTCAAAACGAAAAAACGAGCATGAAGCCGAATTTAGAAATCGTGAGGAGAGAGGTTATGAAATTATATCCACTTCCTTTAAAACCCGAAAATATCTCGATTATAGGTTAGAAATGGGCCACGTGACTTGTTGGTGGTGTCAAAACGAAAAAACGAGCACGAAGCCACGTTTAGAAATCGGGAGGAGAGAGGGTATGAAATTATATCCACTTCCTTTAAAACCCGAAAATGTCTCGATTATAGGTTAGAAATGGGCCACGTGACTTGTTGGTGGTGTCAAAACGAAAAAACGGCACGAAGCCTCGTGTAGAAATCGGGAGGATAGAGGGTATGATATTATATGCACTTCCTTTAAAACCCGAAAAAGTCTCGATTATAGGTTAGAAATGAGCCACGGGACTTGTTGGTGGTGTAAAAATGAAAAAACGAGTACGAAACCTCGTTTAAAAATCGGGAGGAGAGAGGGTATGAAATTATATCCACTTCCTTTAAAACCCGAAAAAGTCTCGATTATAGGTTAGAAAAGGGCCACGAGACGTGTTGGTTGTGTCAAAACGAAAAAACGAGCGCGAAGCCTCGTTTAGAAATCGGGAGGAGAGAGGGTATGAAATTATATCCACTTCCTTTAAAACCCGAAAAAGTCTCGATTATAAGTTAGAAATGGGCAACGAGACGTGTTGGTGGTGTCAAAACGAAAAAACGGGCATGAAGCCGAATTTAGAAATCGTGAGGAGAGAGGTTATGAAATTATATCCACTTCCTTTAAAACCCGAAAATGTCTCGATTATAGGTTAGAAATGGGCCACGTGACTTGTTGGTGGTGTCAAAACGAAAAAACGAGCACGAAGCCTCGTTTAGAAATCGGGAGAAGAGAGGGTATGAAATTATATCCACTTCCTTTAAAACCCGAAAAAGTCTGGATTATAGGTTAGAAATGGGCCCCACGACTTGTTGGTGGTGTCAAAATGAAAAAACGAGCACGATGCCTCGTTTAGAAATCGGGAGGAGAGAGGGTATGAAATTATATCCACTTCCTTTAAAACCCGAAAAAGTCTCGATTATAGGTTAGAAATGGGCCCCACGACTTGTTGGTGGTGTCAAAACGAAAAAACGAGCACGATGCCTTATTTAGAAATCGGGAGGAGAGAGGGTATGAAATTATATCCACTTCCTTTAAAACCCGAAAAAGTATCGATTATTGGTTGGAAATGGGCAACGAGACGTGTTGGTGGTGTCAAAACGAAAAAACGAGCACGAAGCCGCATTTAGAAATTGTGAGGAGAGAGGTTATGAAATTATATCCACTTCCATTAAAACCCGAAAAAGTGTCGATTATAGGTTAGAAATGGGCCACGAGATGTGTTGGTGGTGTCAAAACGAAAAAATGAGCAAAAAGCCTAGTTTAGAAATCGGGAGGAGAGAGGGTATGAAATTATATCCACTTCCTTTAAAACCCGAAAAAATCTAGATTATAGGTTTGAAAAGGGCCACGGGACGTGTAGGTGGTGTCAAAACGAAAAAACGAGCGCGAAGCCTCGTTTAGAAATTGGGAGGAGAGAGGGTATGAAATTATATTCATTTCCTTTAAAACCCGAAAAAGTCTCGATTATAGGTTAGAAATGGACCACGAGATGTGTTGGTGGTGTCAAAACGAAAAAACGAGCACGAAGCCGCATTTAGAAATCGTGAGGAGAGAGGTTATGAAATTATATCCACTTCTTTAAAACCCGAAAATGTCTCGATTATAGGTTCGAAATGGGCCACGTGATTTGTTGGTGGTGTGAAAACGAAAAAACGGCACGAAGCCTCGTGTAGAAATCGGGAGGATAGAGGGTATGAAATTATATGCACTTCCTTTAAAACCCGAAAAAGTCTCGATTATAGGTTAGAAAGGAGCCACGGGACTTGTTGGTGGTGTCAAAATGAAAAAACGAGCACGAAACCTCGTTTAGAAATCTGGAGGAGAGAGGGTATGAAATTATATCTACTTCCTTTAAAACGCGAAAAAGTCTCGATTATATGTTAGAAAAGGGCCACGGGACGTGTTGGTGGTGTCAAAATGAAAAAAAGAGCACGAAGCCGCGTTTAGAAATCGGGAGGAGAGAGGGTATGAAATTATATCCACTTCCGTTAAAACCCGAAAAAGTCTGGATTATAGGTTAGAAATGGGCCACGTGACTTGTTGGTGGTGTGAAAATGAAAAAACGAGCACGAAGCCTCGTTTAGAAATCGGGAGGAGAGAGGGTATGAAATTATATCCACTTCCTTTAAAACCCGAAAAAGTCTCGATTATAGGTTAGAAATGGGCCACGAGACGTGTTGGTTGTGTCAAAACGAAAAAACGAGCGCGAAGCCTCGTTTAGAAATCGGGAGGAGAGAGGGTATGAAATTATATCCACTTCCTTGAAAATCCGAAAAAGTCTCGATTATAGGTTAGAAATGGGCCACGAGACGTGTTGGTGGTGTCAAAACGAAAAAAAGAGCACGAAGCCGCGTTTAGAAATCGGGAGGAGAGAGGGTATGAAATTATATCCACTTCCTTTAAAACCCGAAAAAGTCTCGATTATATGTTAGAAATGAGCCATGGGACTTGTTGGTGGTGTCAAAATGAAAAAACGAGCACGAAACCTCGTTTAGAAATCGGGAGGAGAGAGGGTATGAAATTATATCCACTTCCTTTAAAACCCGAAAAAGTCTCGATTATAGGTTAGAAAAGGGTCACGGGACGTGTTGGTGGTGTCAAAATGATAAAACGAGCACGAAGCCTCGTTTAGAAATCGGGAGGAGAGAGGGTATGAAATTATATCCACTTGCTTTAAAACCCGAAAAAGTCTCGATTATAGGTTAGAAATGGGCCACGAGATGTGTTGGTGGTGTCAAAACGAAAAAACGAGCACGAAGCCTCGTTTAGAAATCGGGAGGAGAGAGGGTATGAAATTATATCCACTTCCTTTAAAACCCGAAAAAGTCTAGATTATAGGTTTGAAAAGGGCCACGGGACTTGTTGGTGGTGTTAAAACGAAAAAACGGCACGAAGCCTCGTGTAGAAATCGGGAGGATAGAGGGTATGAAATTATATGCACTTCCTTTAAAACCAGAAAAAGTCTCGATTATAGGTTAGAAATGAGCCACGGGACTTGTTGGTGGTGTCAAAATGAAAAAACGAGCACGAAACCTCGTTTCGAAATCGGGAGGAGAGAGGGTATGAAATTATATCCACTTCCTTTAAAACCCGAAAAAGTCTCGATTATAGGTTAGAAATGAGCCATGGGACTTGTTGGTGGTGTCAAAATGAAAAAACGAGCACGAAACCTCGTTTAGAAATCGGGAGGAGAGAGGGTATGAAATTATATCCACTTCCTTTAAAACCCGATAAAGTCTCGATTACAGGTTAGAAAAGGGTCACGGGACATGTTGGTGGTGTCAAAATGATAAAACGAGCACGAAGCCTCGATTCGAAATCGGGAGGAGAGAGGGTATGAAATTATATCCACTTCCTTTAAAACACGAAAAAGTCTCGATTACAGGTTAGAAAAGGGTCACGGGACATGTTGGTGGTGTCAAAATGAAAAAACGAGCACGAAACCTCGTTTAGAAATCGGGAGGAGAGAGGGTATGAAATTATTTCCACTTCCTTTAAAACCCGAAAAAGTCTCGATTACAGGTTAGAAAAGGGTCACGGGACATGTTGGTGGTGTTAAAATGATAAAACGAGCACGAAGCCTCGATTCGAAATCGGGAGGAGAGAGGGTATGAAATTATATCCACTTCCTTTAAAACCCGAAAATGTTTCGATTATAGGTTAGAAATGAGCCACGTGACTTGTTGTTGGTGTGAAAACGAAAAAACGGCACGAAGCCTCGTGTAGAAATCGGGATGATAGAGGGTATGAAATTATATGCACTTCCTTTAAAACCCGAAAAAGTCTCGATTATAGGTTAGAAAGGAGCCACGGGACTTGTTGGTGGTGTCAAAATGAAAAAACGAGCACGAAACCTCGTTTAGAAATCTGGAGGAGAGAGGGTATGAAATTATATCCACTTCCTTTAAAACCCGAAAAAGTCTCGATTATAGGTTAGAAAAGGGTCACGGGACGTGTTGGTGGTGTCAAAATGAAAAAACGAGCACGAAGCCTCGTTTAGAAATCGGGAGGAGAGAGGGTATGAAATAATATCGACTTCCTTTAAAACCCGAAAATGTCTCGATTATAGGTTAGAAATGGGCCACGTGACTTGTTGGTGGTGTCAAAACGAAAAAGCGAGCACGAAGCCTCGTTTAGAAATCGGGAGGAGAGAGGGTATGAAATTATATCTACTTCCTTTAAAACCCGAAAAAGTCTGGATTATAGGTTAGAAATGGGCCACGAGACTTGTTCCTGGTGTCAAAACGAAAAAATGAGCACGAAGACTCGTTTAGAAATCAGGAGGAGAGAGGGTATGAAATTATATCCACTTTCTTTAAAACCCGAAAAAGTCTCGATTATAGGTTAGAAATGGGCCACAGAACTTGTTGGTGGTGTCAAAATGAAAAATAGAGCACGAAGCCTCGTTTAGAAATCGGGTGGAGCGAGGGTATGAAATTATATTCACTTCCTTTAAAACCCGAAAAAGTCTCGATTATAGGTTAGAAAAGGGCCACGAGACGTGTTGGTTGTGTCAAAACGAAAAAACGAGCGCGAAGCCTCGTTTAGAAATCGGGAGGAGAGAGGGTATGAAATTATATCCACTTCCTTTAAAACCCGAAAAAGTCTCGATTATAGGTTAGAAATGGGCAACGAGACGTTTTGGTGGTGTCAAAACGAAAAAACGAGCACGAAGCCGCATTTAGAAATCGTGAGGAGAGAGGTTATGAAATTATATCTACTTCCTTTAAAACCCGAAAAAGTCTCGATTATAGGTTAGAAATGGGCCACGAGACGTGTTGGTGGTGTCAAAACGAAAAAACGAGCACGAAGCCTCGTTTAGAAATCGGGAGGAGAGAGGGTATGAAATTATATCCACTTCCCTTAAAACCCGAAAAAGTCTGGATTATAGGTTAGAAATGGGCCACGTGACTTGTTGGTGGTGTGAAAATGAAAAAACGAGCACGAAGCCTCGTTTAGAAATCGGGAGGAGAGAGGGTATGAAATTATATCCACTTCCTTTAAAACCCGAAAAAGTCTCGATTATAGGTTAGAAATGGGCCACGAGACGTGTTGGTTGTGTCAAAACGAAAAAACGAGCGCGAAGCCTCGTTTAGAAATCGGGAGGAGAGAGGGTATGAAATTATATCCACTTCCTTGAAAATCCGAAAAAGTCTCGATTATAGGTTAGACATGGGCTACGAGACGTGTTGGTTGTGTCAAAACGAAAAAACGAGCGCGAAGCCTCGTTTAGAAATCGGGAGGAGAGAGGCTATGAAATTATATCCACTTCCTTGAAAATCCGAAAAATTCTCGATTATAGGTTAGAAAAGGGGCACGAGACGTGTTGGTTGTGTCAAAACGAAAAAACGAGCGCGAAGCCTCGTTTAGAAATCGGGAGGAGAGAGGGTATGAAATTATATCCACTTCCTTTAAAACCCGAAAAAGTCTCGATTATAGGTTAGAAATGGGCAACGAGACGTTTTGGTGGTGTCAAAACGAAAAAACGAGCACGAAGCCGCATTTAGAAATCGTGAGGAGAGAGGTTATGAAATTATATCTACTTCCTTTAAAACCCGAAAAAGTCTCGATTATAGGTTAGAAATGGGCCACGAGACGTGTTGGAGGTGTCAAAACGAAAAAACGAGCACGAAGCCTCGTTTAGAAATCGGGAGGAGAGAGGGTATGAAATTATATCCACTTCCCTTAAAACCCGAAAAAGTCTGGATTATAGGTTAGAAATGGGCCACGTGACTTGTTGGTGGTGTGAAAATGAAAAAACGAGCACGAAGCCTCGTTTAGAAATCGGGAGGAGAGAGGGTATGAAATTATATCCACTTCCTTTAAAACCCGAAAAAGTCTCGATTATAGGTTAGAAATGGGCCACGAGACGTGTTGGTTGTGTCAAAACGAAAAAACGAGCGCGAAGCCTCGTTTAGAAATCGGGAGGAGAGAGGGTATGAAATTATATCCACTTCCTTGAAAATCCGAAAAAGTCTCGATTATAGGTTAGACATGGGCTACGAGACGTGTTGGTTGTGTCAAAACGAAAAAACGAGCGCGAAGCCTCGTTTAGAAATCGGGAGGAGAGAGGCTATGAAATTATATCCACTTCCTTGAAAATCCGAAAAAGTCTCGATTATAGGTTAGAAATGGGCCACGAGACGTGTTGGTGGTGTCAAAACGAAAAAAAGAGCACGAAGCCGCGTTTAGAAATCGGGAGGAGAGAGGGTATGAAATTATATCCACTTCCTTTAAAACCCGAAAAAGTCTCGATTATATGTTAGAAATGAGCCATGGGACTTGTTGGTGGTGTCAAAATGAAAAAACGAGCACGAAACCTCGTTTAGAAATCAGGAGGAGAGAGGGTATGAAATTATATCCACTTCCTTTAAAACCCGAAAAAGTCTCGATTATAGGTTAGAAAAGGGTCACGGGACGTGTTGGTGGTGTCAAAATGATAAAACGAGCACGAAGCCTCGTTTAGAAATCGGGAGGAGAGAGGGTATGAAATTATATCCACTTCCTTTAAAACCCGAAAAAGTCTCGATTATAGGTTAGAAATGGGCCACGAGATGTGTTGGTGGTGTCAAAACGAAAAAACGAGCACGAAGCCTCGTTTAGAAATCGGGAGGAGAGAGGGTATGAAATTATATCCACTTCCTTTAAAACCCAAAAAAGTCTAGATTATAGGTTTGAAAAGGGCCACGGGACGTGTTGGTGGTGTTAAAACGAAAAAACGGCACGAAGCCTCGTGTAGAAATCGAGAGGATAGAGGGTATGAAATTATATACACTTCCTTTAAAACCAGAAAAAGTCTCGATTATAGGTTAGAAATGAGCCACGGGACTTGTTGGTGGTGTCAAAATGAAAAAACGAGCACGAAACCTCGTTTCGAAATCGGGAGGAGAGAGGGTATGAAATTATATCCACTTCCTTTAAAACCCGAAAAAGTCTCGATTATAGGTTATAAATGAGCCATGGGACTTGTTGGTGGTGTCAAAATGAAAAAACGAGCACGAAACCTCGTTTAGAAATCGGGAGGAGAGAGGGTATGAAATTATATCCACTTCCTTTAAAACCCGAAAAAGTCTCGATTACAGGATAGAAAAGGGTCACGGGACATGTTGGTGGTGTCAAAATGATAAAACGAGCACGAAGCCTCGATTCGAAATCGGGAGGAGAGAGGGTATATCCACTTCCTTTAAAACCCGAAAAAGTCTCGATTACAGGTTAGAAAAGGGTCACGGGACATGTTGGTGGTGTCAAAATGAAAAAACGAGCACGAAACCTCGTTTAGAAATCGGGAGGAGAGAGGGTATGAAATTATTTCCACTTCCTTTAAAACCCGAAAAAGTCTCGATTACAGGTTAGAAAAGGGTCATGGGACATGTTGGTGGTGTCAAAATGATAAAACGAGCATGAAGCCTCGATTCGAAATCGGGAGGAGAGAGGGTATGAAATTATATCCACTTCCTTTAAAACCCGAAAATGTTTCGATTATAGGTTAGAAATGAGCCACGTGACTTGTTGGTGGTGTGAAAACGAAAAAACGGCACGAAGCCTCGTGTAGAAATCGGGATGATAGAGGGTATGAAATTATATGCACTTCCTTTAAAACCCGAAAAAGTCTCGATTATAGGTTAGAAAGGAGCCACGGGACTTGTTGGTGGTGTCAAAATGAAAAAACGAGCACGAAACCTCGTTTAGAAATCTGGAGGAGAGAGGGTATGAAATTATATCCACTTCCTTTAAAACCCGAAAAAGTCTCGATTATAGGTTAGAAAAGGGTCACGGGACGTGTTGGTGGTGTCAAAATGAAAAAACGAGCACGAAGCCTCGTTTAGAAATCGGGAGGAGAGAGGGTATGAAATAATATCCACTTCCTTTAAAACCCGAAAATGTCTCGATTATAGGTTAGAAATGGGCCACGTGACTTGTTGGTGGTGTCAAAACGAAAAAACGAGCACGAAGCCTCGTTTAGAAATCGGGAGGAGAGAGGGTATGAAATTATATCTACTTCCTTTAAAACCCGAAAAAGTCTCGATTATAGGTTAGAAATGGGCAACGAGACGTTTTGGTGGTGTCAAAACGAAAAAACGAGCACAAAGCCGCATTTAGAAATCGTGAGGAGAGAGGTTATGAAATTATATCTACTTCCTTTAAAACCCGAAAAAGTCTCGATTATAGGTTAGAAATGGGCCACGAGACGTGTTGGTGGTGTCAAAACGAAAAAACGAGCACGAAGCCTCGTTTAGAAATCGGGAGGAGAGAGGGTATGAAATTATATCCACTTCCTTTAAAACCCGAAAAAGTCTAGATTATAGGTTTGAAAAGGGCCACGGGACGTGTTGGTGGTGTTAAAACGAAAAAACGGCACGAAGCCTCGTTTAGAAATCAGGATAGAGAGGGTATGAAATTATATCTACTTCCTTGAAAATCCGAAAAAGTCTCGATTATAGGTTAGAAATGGGCCACGAGACGTGTTGGTGGTGTCAAAACGAAAAAAAGAGCACGAAGCCGCGTTTAGAAATCGGGAGGAGAGAGGGTATGAAATTATATCCACTTCCTTTAAAACCCGAAAAAGTCTCGATTATACGTTAGAAATGAGCCATGGGACTTGTTGGTGGTGTCAAAATGAAAAAACGAGCACGAAACCTCGTTTAGAAATCGGGAGGAGAGAGGGTATAAAATTATATCCACTTCCTTTAAAACTCGAAAAAGTCTCGATTACAGGTTAGCAAAGGGTCACGGGACGTGTTGGTGGTGTCAAAAAGGATAAAACGAGCACGAAGCCTCGTTTAGAAATCGGGAGGAGAGAGGGTATGAAATTATATCCACTTCCTTTAAAACCCGAAAAAGTCTCGATTATAGGTTAGAAATGGGCCACGAGATGTGTTGGTGGTGTCAAAACGAAAAAACGAGCACGAAGCCTCGTTTAGAAATCGGGAGGAGAGAGGGTATGAAATTATATCCACTTCCTTTAAAACCCGAAAAAGTCTAGATTATAGGTTTGAAAAGGGCCACGGGACGTGTTGGTGGTGTTAAAACGAGAAAACGGCACGAAGCCTCGTGTAGAAATCGGGAGGATAGAGGGTATGAAATTATATGCACTTCCTTTAAAACCAGAAAAAGTCTCGATTATAGGTTAGAAATGAGCCACGGGACTTGTTGGTGGTGTCAAAATGAAAAAACGAGCACGAAACCTCGTTACGAAATCGGGAGGAGAGAGGGTATGAAATTATATCCACTTCCTTTAAAACCCGGAAAAGTCTCGATTATAGGTTAGAAATGAGCCATGGGACTTGTTGGTGGTGTCAAAATGAAAAAACGAGCACGAAACCTCGTTTCGAAATCGGGAGGAGAGAGGGTATGAAATTATATCCACTTCCTTTAAAACCCGAAAAAGTCTCGATTATAGGTTAGAAATGAGCCATGGGACTTGTTGGTGGTGTCAAAATGAAAAAATGAGCACGAAACCTCGTTTAGAAATCGGGAGAAGAGAGGGTATGAAATTATATCCACTTCCTTTAAAACCCGAAAAAGTCTCGATTACAGGTTAGAAAAGGGTCACGGGACGTGTTGGTGGTGTCAAAATGATAAAACGAGCACGAAGCCTCGATTCGAAATTGGGAGGAGAGAGGGTATGAAATTATATCCACTTCCTTTAAAACCCGAAAAAGTCTCGATTATAGGTTAGAAAAGGGTCACGGGACGTGTTGGTGGTGTCAAAATGAAAAAACGAGCACGAAGCCTCGTTTAGAAATCGGGAGGAGAGAGGGTATGAAATTATATCCACTTCCTTTAAAACCCGAAAAAGTCTAGATTATAGGTTTGAAAAGGGCCACGGGACGTGTTGGTGGTGTTAAAACGAAAAAACGACACGAAGCCTCGTGTAGAAATCGGGAGGATAGAGGGTATGAAATTATATGCACTTCCTTTAAAACCAGAAAAAGTCTCGATTATAGGTTAGAAATGAGCCACGGGACTTGTTGGTGGTGTCAAAATCAAAAAAACGAGCACGAAACCTCGTTTCGAAATCGGGAGGAGAGAGGGTATGAAATTATATCCACTTCCTTTAAAACCCGAAAAAGTCTCGATTATAGATTAGAAAAGGGTCACGGGACGTGTTGGTGGTGTCAAAATGAAAAAACGAGCACGAAGCCTCGTTTAGAAATCGGGAGGAGAGAGGGTATGAAATAATATCCACTTCCTTTAAAACCCGAAAATGTCTCGATTATAGGTTAGAAATGGGCCACGTGACTTGTTGGTGGTGTCAAAAAGAAAAAACGAGCACGAAGCCTCGTTAAGAAATCGGGAGGAGAGAGGGTATGAAATTATATCCAATTCTTTTAAAACCCGAAAAAGTCTGGATTATAGGTTAGAAATGGGCCACGAGACTTGTTCGTGGTGTCAAAACGAAAAAATGAACACGAAGCCTCGTTTAGAAATCAGGAGGAGAGAGGGTATGAAATTATATCCACTTTCTTTAAAACCCGAAAAAGTCTCGATTATAGGTTAGAAATGGGCCACAGGACTTGTTGGTGGTGTCAAAATGAAAAATTGAGCACGAAGCCTCGTTTAGAAATCGGGAGGAGAGAGGGTATGAAATAATATCCACTTCCTTTAAAACCCGAAAAAGTCTCGATTATAGGTTAGAAATGGGTGACGAGACTTGTTCGTGGTGTCAAAATGTAAAAATGAGCACGAAGCCTCGTTTAGAAATCAGGAGGAGAGAGGGTATGAAATTATATCCACTTTCTTTAAAACCCGAAAAAGTCTCGATTATAGGTTAGAAATGGGCCACAGGACTTATTGGTGGTGTCAAAATGAAAAATTGAGCACGAAGCCTCGTTTAGAAATCGGGTGGAGAGAGGGTATGAAATTATTTTCACTTCCTTTAAAACCCGAAAAAGTCTCGATTATAGGTTAGAAAAGGGCCACGAGACGTGTTGGTTGTGTCAAAACGAAAAAACGAGCGCGAAGCCTCGTTTAGAAATCGGGAGGAGAGAGGGTATGAAATTATATCCACTTCCTTTAAAACCCGAAAAAGTCTGGATTATAGGTTAGAAATGGGTCACGAGACTTGTTCGTGGTATCAAAACGTAAAAATGAGCACGAAGCCTCATTTAGAAATCAGGAGGAGAGAGGGTATGAAATTATATCCACTTTCTTTAAAACCCGAAAAAGTCTCGATTATAGGTTAGAAATGGGCCACAGGACTTATTGGTGGTGTCAAAATGAAAAATTGAGCACGAAGCCTCGTTTAGAAATCGGGAGGAGAGAGGGTATGAAATTATATCCACTTCCTTTAAAACCCGAAAAAGTCTCGATTATAGGTTAGAAATGGGCAACGAGACGTTTTGGTGGTGTCAAAACGAAAAAACGAGCACGAAGCCGCATTTAGAAATCGTGAGGAGAGAGGTTATGAAATTATATCTACTTCCTTTAAAACCCGAAAAAGTCTCGATTATAGGTTAGAAATGGGCCACGAGACGTGTTGGTGGTGTCAAAACGAAAAAATGAGCACGAAGCCTCGTTTAGAAATCGGGAGGAGAGAGGGTATGAAATTATATCCACTTCCTTTAAAACCCGAAAAAGTCTAGATTATAGGTTTGAAAAGGGCCACGGGACGTGTTGGTGGTGTTAAAACGAAAAAACGGCACGAAGCCTCGTTTAGAAATCGGGATAGAGAGGGTATGAAATTATATCTACTTCCTTGAAAATCCGAAAAAGTCTCGATTATAGGTTAGAAATGGGCCACGAGACGTGTTGGTGGTGTCAAAACGAAAAAAAGAGCACGAAGCCGCGTTTAGAAATCGGGAGGAGAGAGGGTATGAAATTATATCCACTTCCTTTAAAACCCGAAAAAGTCTCGATTATATGTTAGAAATGAGCCATGGGACTTGTTGGTGGTGTCAAAATGAAAAAACGAGCACGAAACCTCGTTTAGAAATCGGGAGGATAGAGGGTATGAAATTATATCCACTTCCTTTAAAACCCGAAAAAGACTCGATTACAGGTTAGAAAAGGGTCACGGGACGTGTTGGTGGTGTCAAAATGATAAAACGAGCACGAAGCCTCGATTCGAAATTGGGAGGAGAGAGGGTATGAAATTATATCCACTTCCTTTAAAACCCGAAAAAGTCTCGATTATAGGTTAGAAAAGGGTCACGGGACGTGTTGGTAGTGTCAAAATGAAAAAACGAGCACGAAGCCTCGTTTAGAAATCGGGAGGAGAGAGGGTATGAAATAATATCCACTTCCTTTAAAACCCGAAAAAGTCTAGATTATAGGTTTGAAAAGGGCCACGGGACGTGTTGGTGGTGTTAAAACGAAAAAACGGCACGAAGCCTCGTGTAGAAATCGGGAGGATAGAGGGTATGAAATTATATGCACTTCCTCTAAAACCAGAAAAAGTCTCGATTATTGGTTAGAAATGAGCCACGGGACTTGTTGGTGGTGTCAAAATGAAAAAACGAGCACGAAGCATCGTTTAGAAATCGGGAGGAGAGAGGGTATGAAATAATATCCACTTCCTTTAAAACCCGAAAATGTCTCGATTATAGGTTAGAAATGGGCCACGTGACTTGTTGGTGGTGTCAAAACGAAAAAACGAGCACGAAGCCTCGTTTAGAAATCGGGAGGAGAGAGGGTCTGAAATTATATCCACTTCCTTTAAAACCCGAAAAAGTCTGGATTATAGGTTAGAAATGGGTCACGAGACTTGTTCGTGGTGTCAAAACGTAAAAATGAGCACGAAGCCTCGTTTAGAAATCAGGAGGAGAGAGGGTATGAAATTATATCCACTTTCTTTAAAACCCGAAAAAGTCTCGATTATAGGTTAGAAATGGGCCACAGGACTTATTGGTGGTGTCAAAATGAAAAATTGAGCACGAAGCCTCGTTTAGAAATCGGGTGGAGAGAGGGTATGAAATTATTTTCACTTCCTTTAAAACCCGAAAAAGTCTCGATTATAGGTTAGAAAAGGGCCACGAGACGTGTTGGTTGTGTCGAAACGAAAAAACGAGCGCGAAGCCTCGTTTAGAAATCGGGATGAGAGAGGGTATGAAATTATATCCACTTCCTTTAAAACCCGAAAAAGTCTGGATTATAGGTTAGAAATGGGTCACGAGACTTGTTCGTGGTGTCAAAACGTAAAAATGAGCACGAAGCCTCGTTTAGAAATCAGGAGGAGAGAGGGTATGAAATTATATCCACTTTCTTTAAAACCCGAAAAAGTCTCGATTATAGGTTAGAAATGGGCCACAGGACTTATTGGTGGTGTCAAAATGAAAAATTGAGCACGAAGCCTCGTTTAGAAATCGGGAGGAGAGAGGGTATGAAATTATATCCACTTCCTTTAAAACCCGAAAAAGTCTCGATTATAGGTTAGAAATGGGCAACGAGACGTTTTGGTGGTGTCAAAACGAAAAAACGAGCACGAAGCCGCATTTAGAAATCGTGAGGAGAGAGGTTATGAAATTATATCTACTTCCTTTAAAACCCGAAAAAGTCTCGATTCTAGGTTAGAAATGGGCCACGAGACGTGTTGGTGGTGACAAAACGAAAAAACGAGCACGAAGCCTCGTTTAGAAATCGGGAGGAGAGAGGGTATGAAATTATATCCACTTCCTTTAAAACCCGAAAAAGTCTCGATTATAGGTTAGAAATGGGCCACAGGACTTATTGGTGGTGTCAAAATGAAAAATTGAGCACGAAGCCTCGTTTAGAAATCGGGTGGAGAGAGGGTATCAAATTATTTTCACTTCCTTTAAAACCCGAAAAAGTCTCGATTATAGGTTAGAAAAGGGCCACGAGACGTGTTGGTTGTGTCGAAACGAAAAAACGAGCGCGAAGCCTCGTTTAGAAATCGGGAGGAGAGAGGGTATGAAATTATATCCACTTCCTTTAAAACCCGAAAAAGTCTGGATTATAGGTTAGAAATGGGTCACAAGACTTGTTCGTGGTGTCAAAACGTAAAAATGAGCACGAAGCCTCGTTTAGAAATCAGGAGGAGAGAGGGTATGAAATTATATCCACTTTCTTTAAAACCCGAAAAAGTCTCGATTATAGGTTAGAAATGGGCCACAGGACTTATTGGTGGTGTCAAATTGAAAAATTGAGCACGAAGCCTCGTTTAGAAATCGGGAGGAGAGAGGGTATGAAATTATATCCACTTCCTTTAAAACCCGAAAAAGTCTCGATTATAGGTTAGAAATGGGCAACGAGACGTTTTGGTGGTGTCAAAACGAAAAAACGAGCACGAAGCCGCATTTAGAAATCGTGAGGAGAGAGGTTATGAAATTATATCTACTTCCTTTAAAACCCGAAAAAGTCTCGATTCTAGGTTAGAAATGGGCCACGAGACGTGTTGGTGGTGACAAAACGAAAAAACGAGCACGAAGCCTCGTTTAGAAATCGGGAGGAGAGAGGGTATGAAATTATATCCACTTCCTTTAAAACCCGAAAAAGTCTAGATTATAGGTTTGAAAAGGGCCACGGGAGGTGTTGGTGGTGTTAAAACGAAAAAACGGCACGAAGCCTCGTTTAGAAATCGGGATAGAGAGGGTATGAAATTATATCTACTTCCTTGAAAATCCGAAAAAGTCTCGATTATAGGTTAGAAATGGGCCACGAGACGTGTTGGTGGTGTCAAAACGAAAAAAAGAGCACGAAGCCGCGTTTAGAAATCGGGAGGAGAGAGGGTATGAAATTATATCCACTTCCTTTAAAACCCGAAAAAGTCTCGATTATATGTTAGAATTGAGCCATGGGACTTGTTGGTGGTGTCAAAATGAAAAAACGAGCACGAAACCTCGTTTAGAAATCGGGAGGAGAGAGGGTATGAAATTATATCCACTTCCTTTAAAACCCGAAAAAGTCTCGATTACAGGTTAGAAAAGGGTCACGGGACGTGTTGGTGGTGTCAAAATGATAAAACGAGCACGAAGCCTCGATTCGAAATTGGGAGGAGAGAGGGTATGAAATTATATCCACTTCCTTTAAAACCCGAAAAAGTCTCGATTATAGGTTAGAAAAGGGTCACGGGACGTGTTGGTGGTGTCAAAATGAAAAAACGAGCACGAAGCCTCGTTTAGAAATCGGGAGGAGAGAGGGTATGAAATAATATCCACTTCCTTTAAAACCCGAAAAAGTCTAGATTATAGGTTTGAAAAGGGCCACGGGACGTGTTGGTGGTGTTAAAACGAAAAATCGGCACGAAGCCTCGTGTAGAAATCGGGAGGATAGAGGGTATGAAATTATATGCACTTCCTTTAAAACCAGAAAAAGTCTCGATTATTGGTTAGAAATGAGCCACGGGACTTGTTGGTGGTGTCAAAATGAGAAAACGAGCACGAAACCTCGTTTCGAAATCGGGAGGAGAGAGGGTATGAAATTATATCCACTTCCTTTAAAACCCGAAAAAGTCTCGATTATAGGTTAGAAAAGGGTCACGGGACGTGTTGGTGGTGTCAAAAAGAAAAAACGAGCACGAAGCCTCGTTTAGAAATCGGGAGGAGAGAGGGTATGAAATAATATCCACTTCCTTTAAAACCCGAAAATGTCTCGATTATAGGTTAGAAATGGGCCACGTGACTTGTTGGTGGTGTCAAAACGAAAAAACTAGCACGAAGCCTCGTTTAGAAATCGGGAGGAGAGAGGGTATGAAATTATATCCAATTCTTTTAAAACCCGAAAAAGTCTGGATTATAGGTTAGAAATGGGCTACGAGACTTGTTCGTGGTGTCAAAACGAAAAAATGAGCACGAAGCCTCGTTTAGAAATCAGGAGGAGAGAGGGTATGAAATTATATCCACTTTCTTTAAAACCCGAAAAAGTCTCGATTATAGGTTAGAAATGGGCCACAGGACTTGTTGGTGGTGTCAAAATGAAAAATTGAGCACGAAGCCTCGTTTAGAAATCGGGTGGAGAGAGGGTATGAAATTATATTCACTTCCTTTAAAACCCGAAAAAGTCTCGATTATAGGTTAGAAAAGGGCCACGAGACGTGTTGGTTGTGTCAAAACGAAAAAACGAGCGCGAAGCCTCATTTAGAAATCGGGAGGAGAGAGGGTATGAAATTATATCCACTTCCTTTAAAACCCGAAAAAGTCTCGATTAGATTAGAAATAAGCCACGGGACTTGTTGGTGGTGTCAAAATGAAAAAACGAGCACGAAGCTTCGTTTAGAAATCGGGAGGAGAGAGGGTATGAAATTATATCCACTTCCTTTAAAACCCGAAAAAGTCTAGATTATAGGTATGAAAAGGGCCACGGGACGTGTTGGTGGTGTTAAAACGAAAAAACGGCACGAAGCCTCGTGTAGAAATCGGGAGGATAGAGGGTATGATATTATATGCACTTCCTTTAAAACCCGAAAAAGTCTCGATTATAGGTTAGAAATGAGCCACGGGACTTGTTGGTGGTGTGAAAAAGAAAAACGAGCACGAAACCTCATTTAGAAATCGGGAGGAGAGAGGGTATGAAATTATATCCACTTCCTTTAAAACTCGAAAAAGTCTCGATTATAGGTTAGAAATGGGCCACGTGACTTGTTGGTGGTGTCAAAACGAAAAAACGAGCACGAAGCCTCGTTTAGAAATCGGGAGAAGAGAGGGTATGAAATTATATCCACTTCCTTTAAAACCCGAAAAAGTCTGGATTATAGGTTAGAAATGGGCCACGGGACTTGTTCGTGGTGTCAAAACGAAAAAACGAGCACGATGCCTCGTTTAGAAATCGGGATAGAGAGGGTATGAAATTATATCTACTTCCTTGAAAATCCGAAAAAGTCTCGATTATAGGTTAGAAATGGGCCACGAGACGTGTTGGTGGTGTCAAAACGAAAAAAAGAGCACGAAGCCGCGTTTAGAAATCGGGAGGAGAGAGGGTATGAAATTATATCCACTTCCTTTAAAACCCGAAAAAGTCTGGATTATAGGTTAGAAATGGGCCACGGGACTTGTTCGTGGTGTCAAAACGAAAAAACGAGCACGAAGCCTCGTTTAGAAATCGGGAGGAGAGAGGGTATGAAATAATATCCACTTCCTTTAAAACCCGAAAAAGTCTAGATTATAGGTTTGAAAAGGGCCACGGGACGTGTTGGTGGTTTTAAAACGAAAAAACGGCACGAAGCCTCGTGTAGAAATCGGGAGGATAGAGGGTATGAAATTATATGCACTTCCTTTAAAACCAGAAAAAGTCTCGATTATTGGTTAGAAACGAGCCACGGGACTTGTTGGTGGTGTCAAAATGAAAAAACGAGCACGAAACCTCGTTTCGAAATCGGGAGGAGAGAGTGTATGAAATTACATCCACTTCCTTTAAAACCCGAAAAAGTCTCGATTATAGGTTAGTAATGGGCCACTGGACTTGTTGGTGGTGTAAAAACGAAAAAACTAGCACGATGCCTCGTTTAAAAATCGGGATAGAGAGGGTATGAAATTATATCTACTTTCTTGAAAATCCGAAAAAGTCTCGATTATAGGTTAGAAATGGGCTACGTGACTTGTTGGTGGTGTGAAAACGAAAAAACGGCACGAAGCCTCATGTAGAAATCGGGAGGATAGAGGGTATGAAATTATATGCACTTCCTTTAAAACCCGAAAAAGTCTCGATTATAGGTTAGAAAGGAGCCACGGGACTTGTTGGTGGTGTCAAAATGAAAAAACGAGCACGAAGCCTCGTTTAGAAATCGGGAGGAGAGAGGGTATGAAATAATATCCACTTCCTTTAAAACCCGAAAATGTCTCGATTATAGGTTAGAAATGGGCCACGTGACTTGTTGGTGGTGTCAAAACGAAAAAACGAGCACGAAGCCTCGTTTAGAAATCGGGAGGAGAGAGGGTCTGAAATTATATCCACTTCCTTTAAAACCCGAAAAAGTCTGGATTATAGGTTAGAAATGGGCCACAGGACTTATTGGTGGTGTCAAAATGAAAAATTGAGCACGAAGCCTCGTTTAGAAATCGGGTGGAGAGAGGGTATGAAATTATTTTCACTTCCTTTAAAACCCGAAAAAGTCTCGATTATAGGTTAGAAAAGGGCCACGAGACGTGTTGGTTGTGTCGAAATGAAAAAACGAGCGCGAAGCCTCGTTTAGAAATCGGGAGGAGAGAGGGTATGAAATTATATCCACTTCCTTTAAAACCCGAAAAAGTCTGGATTATAGGTTAGAAATGGGTCACGAGACTTGTTCGTGGTGTCAAAACGTAAAAATGAGCACGAAGCCTCGTTTAGAAATCAGGAGGAGAGAGGGTATGAAATTATATCCACTTTCTTTAAAACCCGAAAAAGTCTCGATTATAGGTTAGAAATGGGCCACAGGACTTATTGGTGGTGTCAAAATGAAAAATTGAGCACGAAGCCTCGTTTAGAAATCGGGAGGAGAGAGGGTATGAAATTATATCCACTTCCTTTAAAACCCGAAAAAGTCTCGATTATAGGTTAGAAATGGGCAACGAGACGTTTTGGTGGTGTCAAAACGAAAAAACGAGCACGAAGCCGCATTTAGAAATCGTGAGGAGAGAGGTTATGAAATTATATCTACTTCCTTTAAAACCCGAAAAAGTCTCGATTATAGGTTAGAAATGGGCCACGAGACGTGTTGGTGGTGTCAAAACGAAAAAACGAGCACGAAGCCTCGTTTAGAAATCGGGAGGAGAGAGGGTATGAAATTATATCCACTTCCTTTAAAACCCGAAAAAGTCTAGATTATAGGTTTGAAAAGGGCCACGGGACGTGTTGGTGGTGTTAAAACGAAAAAACGGCACGAAGCCTCGTTTAGAAATCGGGATAGAGAGGGTATGAAATTATATCTACTTCCTTGAAAATCCGAAAAAGTCTCGATTATAGGTTAGAAATGGGCCACGAGACGTGTTGGTGGTGTCAAAACGAAAAAAAGAGCACGAAGCCGCGTTTAGAAATCGGGAGGAGAGAGGGTATGAAATTATATCCACTTCCTTTAAAACCCGAAAAAGTCTCGATTATATGTTAGAAATGAGCCATGGGACTTGTTGGTGGTGTCAAAATGAAAAAACGAGCACGAAACCTCGTTTAGAAATCGGGAGGAGAGAGGGTATGAAATTATATCCACTTCCTTTAAAACCCGAAAAAGTCTCGATTACAGGTTAGAAAAGGGTCACGGGACGTGTTGGTGGTGTCAAAATGATAAAACGAGCACGAAGCCTCGATTCGAAATTGGGAGGAGAGAGGGTATGAAATTATATCCACTTCCTTTAAAACCCGAAAAAGTCTCGATTATAGGTTAGAAAAGGGTCACGGGACGTGTTGGTGGTGTCAAAATGAAAAAACGAGCACGAAGCCTCGTTTAGAAATCGGGAGGAGAGAGGGTATGAAATAATATCCACTTCCTTTAAAACCCGAAAAAGTCTAGATTATAGGTTTGAAAAGGGCCACGGGACGTGTTGGTGGTTTTAAAACGAAAAAACGGCACGAAGCCTCGTGTAGAAATCGGGAGGATAGAGGGTATGAAATTATATGCACTTCCTTTAAAACCAGAAAAAGTCTCGATTATTGGTTAGAAACGAGCCACGGGACTTGTTGGTGGTGTCAAAATGAAAAAACGAGCACGAAACCTCGTTTCGAAATTGGGAGGAGAGAGGGTATGAAATTATATCCACTTCCTTTAAAACCCGAAAAAGTCTCGATTATAGGTTAGAAAAGGGTCACGGGACGTGTTGGTGGTGTCAAAATGAAAAAACGAGCACGAAGCCTCGTTTAGAAATCGGGAGGAGAGAGGGTATGAAATAATATCCACTTCCTTTAAAACCCGAAAAAGTCTAGATTATAGGTTTGAAAAGGGCCACGGGACGTGTTGGTGGTTTTAAAACGAAAAAACGGCACGAAGCCTCGTGTAGAAATCGGGAGGATAGAGGGTATGAAATTATATGCACTTCCTTTAAAACCAGAAAAAGTCTCGATTATTGGTTAGAAACGAGCCACGGGACTTGTTGGTGGTGTCAAAATGAAAAAACGAGCACGAAACCTCGTTTCGAAATTGGGAGGAGAGAGGGTATGAAATTATATCCACTTCCTTTAAAACCCGAAAAAGTCTCGATTATAGGTTAGAAAAGGGTCACGGGACGTGTTGGTGGTGTCAAAATGAAAAAACGAGCACGAAGCCTCGTTTAGAAATCGGGAGGAGAGAGGGTATGAAATAATATCCACTTCCTTTAAAACCCGAAAATGTCTCGATTATAGGTTAGAAATGGGCCACATGACTTGTTGGTGGTGTCAAAACGAAAAAACGAGCACGAAGCCTCGTTTAGAAATCGGGAGGAGAGAGGGTATGAAATTATATCCACTTCCTTTAAAACCCGAAAAAGTCTCGATTATAGGTTAGAAATGGGCAACGAGACGTTTTGGTGGTGTCAAAACGAAAAAACGAGCACGAAGCCGCATTTAGAAATCGTGAGGAGAGAGGTTATGAAATTATATCTACTTCCTTTAAAACCCGAAAAAGTCTCGATTATAGGTTAGAAATGGGCCACGAGACGTGTTGGTGGTGTCAAAACGAAAAAACGAGCACGAAGCCTCGTTTAGAAATCGGGAGGAGAGAGGGTATGAAATTATATCCACTTCCTTTAAAACCCGAAAAAGTCTAGATTATAGGTTTGAAAAGGGCCACGGGACGTGTTGGTGGTGTTAAAACGAAAAAACGGCACGAAGCCTCGTTTAGAAATCGGGATAGAGAGGGTATGAAATTATATCTACTTCCTTGAAAATCCGAAAAAGTCTCGATTATAGGTTAGAAATGGGCCACGAGACGTGTTGGTGGTGTCAAAACGAAAAAAAGAGCACGAAGCCGCGTTTAGAAATCGGGAGGAGAGAGGGTATGAAATTATATCCACTTCCTTTAAAACCCGAAAAAGTCTCGATTATATGTTAGAAATGAGCCATGGGACTTGTTGGTGGTGTCAAAATGAAAAAACGAGCACGAAACCTCGTTTAGAAATCGGGAGGAGAGAGGGTATGAAATTATATCCACTTCCTTTAAAACCCGAAAAAGTCTCGATTACAGGTTAGAAAAGGGTCACGGGACGTGTTGGTGGTGTCAAAATGATAAAACGAGCACGAAGCCTCGATTCGAAATTGGGAGGAGAGAGGGTATGAAATTATATCCACTTCCTTTAAAACCCGAAAAAGTCTCGATTATAGGTTAGAAAAGGGTCACGGGACGTGTTGGTGGTGTCAAAATGAAAAAACGAGCACGAAGCCTCGTTTAGAAATCGGGAGGAGAGAGGGTATGAAATAATATCCACTTCCTTTAAAACCCGAAAAAGTCTAGATTATAGGTTTGAAAAGGGCCACGGGACGTGTTGGTGGTTTTAAAACGAAAAAACGGCACGAAGCCTCGTGTAGAAATCGGGAGGATAGAGGGTATGAAATTATATGCACTTCCTTTAAAACCAGAAAAAGTCTCGATTATTGGTTAGAAACGAGCCACGGGACTTGTTGGTGGTGTCAAAATGAAAAAACGAGCACGAAACCTCGTTTCGAAATTGGGAGGAGAGAGGGTATGAAATTATATCCACTTCCTTTAAAACCCGAAAAAGTCTCGATTATAGGTTAGAAAAGGGTCACGGGACGTGTTGGTGGTGTCAAAATGAAAAAACGAGCACGAAGCCTCGTTTAGAAATCGGGAGGAGAGAGGGTATGAAATAATATCCACTTCCTTTAAAACCCGAAAAAGTCTAGATTATAGGTTTGAAAAGGGCCACGGGACGTGTTGGTGGTTTTAAAACGAAAAAACGGCACGAAGCCTCGTGTAGAAATCGGGAGGATAGAGGGTATGAAATTATATGCACTTCCTTTAAAACCAGAAAAAGTCTCGATTATTGGTTAGAAACGAGCCACGGGACTTGTTGGTGGTGTCAAAATGAAAAAACGAGCACGAAACCTCGTTTCGAAATTGGGAGGAGAGAGGGTATGAAATTATATCCACTTCCTTTAAAACCCGAAAAAGTCTCGATTATAGGTTAGAAAAGGGTCACGGGACGTGTTGGTGGTGTCAAAATGAAAAAACGAGCACGAAGCCTCGTTTAGAAATCGGGAGGAGAGAGGGTATGAAATAATATCCACTTCCTTTAAAACCCGAAAAAGTCTAGATTATAGGTTTGAAAAGGGCCACGGGACGTGTTGGTGGTTTTAAAACGAAAAAACGGCACGAAGCCTCGTGTAGAAATCGGGAGGATAGAGGGTATGAAATTATATGCACTTCCTTTAAAACCAGAAAAAGTCTCGATTATTGGTTAGAAACGAGCCACGGGACTTGTTGGTGGTGTCAAAATGAAAAAACGAGCACGAAACCTCGTTTCGAAATTGGGAGGAGAGAGGGTATGAAATTATATCCACTTCCTTTAAAACCCGAAAAAGTCTCGATTATAGGTTAGAAAAGGGTCACGGGACGTGTTGGTGGTGTCAAAATGAAAAAACGAGCACGAAGCCTCGTTTAGAAATCGGGAGGAGAGAGGGTATGAAATAATATCCACTTCCTTTAAAACCCGAAAATGTCTCGATTATAGGTTAGAAATGGGCCACATGACTTGTTGGTGGTGTCAAAACGAAAAAACGAGCACGAAGCCTCGTTTAGAAATCGGGAGGAGAGAGGGTATGAAATTATATCCACTTCCTTTAAAACCCGAAAAAGTCTCGATTATAGGTTAGAAATGGGCAACGAGACGTTTTGGTGGTGTCAAAACGAAAAAACGAGCACGAAGCCGCATTTAGAAATCGTGAGGAGAGAGGTTATGAAATTATATCTACTTCCTTTAAAACCCGAAAAAGTCTCGATTATAGGTTAGAAATGGGCCACGAGACGTGTTGGTGGTGTCAAAATGAAAAAACGAGCACGAAGCCTCGTTTAGAAATCGGGAGGAGAGAGGGTATGAAATTATATCCACTTCCTTTAAAACCCGAAAAAGTCTAGATTATAGGTTTGAAAAGGGCCACGGGACGTGTTGGTGGTGTTAAAACGAAAAAACGGCACGAAGCCTCGTTTAGAAATCGGGATAGAGAGGGTATGAAATTATATCTACTTCCTTGAAAATCCGAAAAAGTCTCGATTATAGGTTTGAAATGGGCCACGAGACGTGTTGGTGGTGTCAAAACGAAAAAAAGAGCACGAAGCCGCGTTTAGAAATCGGGAGGAGAAAGGGTATGAAATTATATCCACTTCCTTTAAAACCCGAAAAAGTCTCGATTATATGTTAGAAATGAGCCATGGGACTTGTTGGTGGTGTCAAAATGAAAAAACGAGCACGAAACCTCGTTTAGAAATCGTGAGGAGAGAGGGTATGAAATTATATCCACTTCCTTTAAAACCCGAAAAAGTCTCGATTACAGGTTAGAAAAGGGTCACGGGACGTGTTGGTGGTGTCAAAATGATAAAACGAGCACGAAGCCTCGATTCGAAATTGGGAGGAGAGAGGGTATGAAATTATATCCACTTCCTTTAAAACCCGAAAAAGTCTCGATTATAGGTTAGAAAAGGGTCACGGGACGTGTTGGTGGTGTCAAAATGAAAAAACGAGCACGAAGCCTCGTTTAGAAATCGGGAGGAGAGAGGGTATGAAATAATATCCACTTCCTTTAAAACCCGAAAAAGTCTAGATTATAGGTTTGAAAAGGGCCACGGGACGTGTTGGTGGTTTTAAAACGAAAAAACGGCACGAAGCCTCGTGTAGAAATCGGGAGGATAGAGGGTATGAAATTATATGCACTTCCTTTAAAACCAGAAAAAGTCTCGATTATTGGTTAGAAACGAGCCACGGGACTTGTTGGTGGTGTCAAAATGAAAAAACGAGCACGAAACCTCGTTTCGAAATTGGGAGGAGAGAGGGTATGAAATTATATCCACTTCCTTTAAAACCCGAAAAAGTCTCGATTATAGGTTAGAAAAGGGTCACGGGACGCGTTGGTGGTGTCAAAATGAAAAAACGAGCACGAAGCCTCGTTTAGAAATCGGGAGGAGAGAGGGTATGAAATAATATCCACTTCCTTTAAAACCCGAAAATGTCTCGATTATAGGTTAGAAATGGGCCACGTGACTTGTTGGTGGTGTCAAAACGAAAAAACGAGCACGAAGCCTCGTTTAGAAATCGGGAGGAGAGAGGTATGGAATTATATCCAATTCTTTTAAAACCCAAAAAAGTCTGGATTATAGGTTAGAAATGGGCCACGAGACTTGTTCGTGGTGTCAAAACGAAAAAATGAGCACGAAACCTCGTTTAGAAATCAGGAGGAGAGAGGGTATGAAATTATATCCACTTTCTTTAAAACCCGAAAAAGTCTCGATTATAGGTTAGAAATGGGCCACAGGACTTGTTGGTGGTGTCAAAATGAAAAATTGAGCACGAAGCCTCGTTTAGAAATCGGGTGGAGAGAGGGTATGAAATTATATCCAATTCCTTTAAAACCCGAAAAAGTCTGGATTATAGGTTAGAAATGGGCCACAGGAGTTGTTGGTGGTGTCAAAACGAAAAAATGAGCACGAAGCCTCGTTTAGAAATCGGGAGGAGAGAGGGTATGAAATTATATCCACTTCCTTTAAAACCCGAAAAAGTCTCGATTATAGGTTAGAAATGGGCCACGAGACGTGTTGGTGGTGTCAAAACGAAAAAACGAGCACGAAGCCTCGTTTAGAAATCGGGAGGAGAGAGGGTATGAAATTATATCCACTTCCTTTAAAACCCGAAAAAGTCTAGATTATAGGTTTGAAAAGGGCCACGGGACGTGTTGGTGGTGTTAAAACGAAAAAACGGCACGAAGCCTCGTTTAGAAATCGGGATAGAGAGGGTATGAAATTATATCTACTTCCTTGAAAATCCGAAAAAGTCTCGATTATAGGTTAGAAATGGGCCACGAGACGTGTTGGTGGTGTCAAAACGAAAAAAAGAGCACGAAGCCGCGTTTAGAAATCGGGAGGAGAGAGGGTATGAAATTATATCCACTTCCTTTAAAACCCGAAAAAGTCTCGATTATATGTTAGAAATGAGCCATGGGACTTGTTGGTGGTGTCAAAATGAAAAAACGAGCACGAAACCTCGTTTAGAAATCGGGAGGAGAGAGGGTATGAAATTATATCCACTTCCTTTAAAACCCGAAAAAGTCTCGATTACAGGTTAGAAAAGGGTCACGGGACGTGTTGGTGGTGTCAAAATGATAAAACGAGCACGAAGCCTCGATTCGAAATTGGGAGGAGAGAGGGTATGAAATTATATCCACTTCCTTTAAAACCCGAAAAAGTCTCGATTATAGGTTAGAAAAGGGTCACGGGACGTGTTGGTGGTGTCAAAATGAAAAAACGAGCACGAAGCCTCGTTTAGAAATCGGGAGGAGAGAGGGTATGAAATAATATCCACTTCCTTTAAAACCCGAAAAAGTCTAGATTATAGGTTTGAAAAGGGCCACGGGACGTGTTGGTGGTTTTAAAACGAAAAAACGGCACGAAGCCTCGTGTAGAAATCGGGAGGATAGAGGGTATGAAATTATATGCACTTCCTTTAAAACCAGAAAAAGTCTCGATTATTGGTTAGAAACGAGCCACGGGACTTGTTGGTGGTGTCAAAATGAAAAAACGAGCACGAAACCTCGTTTCGAAATTGGGAGGAGAGAGGGTATGAAATTATATCCACTTCCTTTAAAACCCGAAAAAGTCTCGATTATAGGTTAGAAAAGGGTCACGGGACGTGTTGGTGGTGTCAAAATGAAAAAACGAGCACGAAGCCTCGTTTAGAAATCGGGAGGAGAGAGGGTATGAAATAATATCCACTTCCTTT
Source organism: Thalia dealbata (assembly GCA_030544415.1). NCBI lineage: Eukaryota > Viridiplantae > Streptophyta > Magnoliopsida > Zingiberales > Marantaceae > Thalia > Thalia dealbata. The sequence goes on along the minus strand of CM060458.1, from coordinate 11,114,732 downwards.
AAAACCCGAAAATGTCTCGATTATAGGTTAGAAATGGGCCACGTGACTTGTTGGTGGTGTCAAAACGAAAAAACGAGCACGAAGCCTCGTTTAGAAATCGGGAGGAGAGAGGTATGGAATTATATCCAATTCTTTTAAAACCCGAAAAAGTCTGGATTATAGGTTAGAAATGGGCCACGAGACTTGTTCGTGGTGTCAAAACGAAAAAATGAGCACGAAACCTCGTTTAGAAATCAGGAGGAGAGAGGGTATGAAATTATATCCACTTTCTTTAAAACCCGAAAAAGTCTCGATTATAGGTTAGAAATGGGCCACAGGACTTGTTGGTGGTGTCAAAATGAAAAATTGAGCACGAAGCCTCGTTTAGAAATCGGGTGGAGAGAGGGTATGAAATTATATCCAATTCCTTTAAAACCCGAAAAAGTCTGGATTATAGGTTAGAAATTGGCCATAGGAGTTGTTGGTGGTGTCAAAACGAAAAAATGAGCACGAAGCCTCGTTTAGAAATCGGGAGGAGAGAGGGTATGAAATTATATCCACTTCCTTTAAAACCCGAAAAAGTCTCGATTATAGGTTAGAAATGAGCCATGGGACTTGTTGGTGGTGTCAAAATGAAAAAACGAGCACGAAACCTCGTTTAGAAATCGGGAGGAGAGAGGGTATGAAATTATATCCACTTCCTTTAAAACCCGAAAAAGTCTCGATTACAGGTTAGAAAAGGGTCACGGGACGTGTTGGTGGTGTCAAAATGATAAAACGAGCACGAAGCCTCGATTCGAAATTGGGAGGAGAGAGGGTATGAAATTATATCCACTTCCTTTAAAACCCGAAAAAGTCTCGATTATAGGTTAGAAAAGGGTCACGGGACGTGTTGGTGGTGTCAAAATGAAAAAACGAGCACGAAGCCTCGTTTAGAAATCGGGAGGAGAGAGGGTATGAAATAATATCCACTTCCTTTAAAACCCGAAAAAGTCTAGATTATAGGTTTGAAAAGGGCCACGGGACGTGTTGGTGGTTTTAAAACGAAAAAACGGCACGAAGCCTCGTGTAGAAATCGGGAGGATAGAGGGTATGAAATTATATGCACTTCCTTTAAAACCAGAAAAAGTCTCGATTATTGGTTAGAAACGAGCCACGGGACTTGTTGGTGGTGTCAAAATGAAAAAACGAGCACGAAACCTCGTTTCGAAATTGGGAGGAGAGAGGGTATGAAATTATATCCACTTCCTTTAAAACCCGAAAAAGTCTCGATTATAGGTTAGAAAAGGGTCACGGGACGTGTTGGTGGTGTCAAAATGAAAAAACGAGCACGAAGCCTCGTTTAGAAATCGGGAGGAGAGAGGGTATGAAATAATATCCACTTCCTTTAAAACCCGAAAATGTCTCGATTATAGGTTAGAAATGGGCCACGTGACTTGTTGGTGGTGTCAAAACGAAAAAACGAGCACGAAGCCTCGTTTAGAAATCGGGAGGAGAGAGGTATGGAATTATATCCAATTCTTTTAAAACCCGAAAAAGTCTGGATTATAGGTTAGAAATGGGCCACGAGACTTGTTCGTGGTGTCAAAACGAAAAAATGAGCACGAAACCTCGTTTAGAAATCAGGAGGAGAGAGGGTATGAAATTATATCCACTTTCTTTAAAACCCGAAAAAGTCTCGATTATAGGTTAGAAATGGGCCACAGGACTTGTTGGTGGTGTCAAAATGAAAAATTGAGCACGAAGCCTCGTTTAGAAATCGGGTGGAGAGAGGGTATGAAATTATATCCAATTCCTTTAAAACCCGAAAAAGTCTAGATTATAGGTTAGAAATTGGCCACAGGAGTTGTTGGTGGTGTCAAAACGAAAAAATGAGCACGAAGCCTCGTTTAGAAATCGGGAGGAGAGAGGGTATGAAATTATATCCACTTCCTTTAAAACCCGAAAAAGTCTCGATTATAGGTTAGAAATGAGCCATGGGACTTGTTGGTGGTGTCAAAATGAAAAAACGAGCACGAAACCTCGTTTAGAAATCGGGAGGAGAGAGGGTATGAAATTATATCCACTTCCTTTAAAACCCGAAAAAGTCTCGATTACAGGTTAGAAAAGGGTCACGGGACGTGTTGGTGGTGTCAAAATGATAAAACGAGCACGAAGCCTCGATTCGAAATTGGGAGGAGAGAGGGTATGAAATTATATCCACTTCCTTTAAAACCCGAAAAAGTCTCGATTATAGGTTAGAAAAGGGTCACGGGACGTGTTGGTGGTGTCAAAATGAAAAAACGAGCACGAAGCCTCGTTTAGAAATCGGGAGGAGAGAGGGTATGAAATAATATCCACTTCCTTTAAAACCCGAAAAAGTCTAGATTATAGGTTTGAAAAGGGCCACGGGACGTGTTGGTGGTTTTAAAACGAAAAAACGGCACGAAGCCTCGTGTAGAAATCGGGAGGATAGAGGGTATGAAATTATATGCACTTCCTTTAAAACCAGAAAAAGTCTCGATTATTGGTTAGAAACGAGCCACGGGACTTGTTGGTGGTGTCAAAATGAAAAAACGAGCACGAAACCTCGTTTCGAAATTGGGAGGAGAGAGGGTATGAAATTATATCCACTTCCTTTAAAACCCGAAAAAGTCTCGATTATAGGTTAGAAAAGGGTCACGGGACGTGTTGGTGGTGTCAAAATGAAAAAACGAGCACGAAGCCTCGTTTAGAAATCGGGAGGAGAGAGGGTATGAAATAATATCCACTTCCTTTAAAACCCGAAAATGTCTCGATTATAGGTTAGAAATGGGCCACGTGACTTGTTGGTGGTGTCAAAACGAAAAAACGAGCACGAAGCCTCGTTTAGAAATCGGGAGGAGAGAGGTATGGAATTATATCCAATTCTTTTAAAACCCGAAAAAGTCTGGATTATAGGTTAGAAATGGGCCACGAGACTTGTTCGTGGTGTCAAAACGAAAAAATGAGCACGAAACCTCGTTTAGAAATCAGGAGGAGAGAGGGTATGAAATTATATCCACTTTCTTTAAAACCCGAAAAAGTCTCGATTATAGGTTAGAAATGGGCCACAGGACTTGTTGGTGGTGTCAAAATGAAAAATTGAGCACGAAGCCTCGTTTAGAAATCGGGTGGAGAGAGGGTATGAAATTATATCCAATTCCTTTAAAACCCGAAAAAGTCTGGATTATAGGTTAGAAATGGGCCACAGGAGTTGTTGGTGGTGTCAAAACGAAAAAATGAGCACGAAGCCTCGTTTAGAAATCGGGAGGAGAGAGGGTATGAAATTATATCCACTTCCTTTAAAACCCGAAAAAGTCTCGATTATAGGTTAGAAATGGGCAACGAGACGTTTTGGTGGTGTCAAAACGAAAAAACGAGCACGAAGCCGCATTTAGAAATCGTGAGGAGAGAGGTTATGAAATTATATCTACTTCCTTTAAAACCCGAAAAAGTCTCGATTATAGGTTAGAAATGGGCCACGAGACGTGTTGGTGGTGTCAAAACGAAAAAACGAGCACGAAGCCTCGTTTAGAAATCGGGAGGAGAGAGGGTATGAAATTATATCCACTTCCTTTAAAACCCGAAAAAGTCTAGATTATAGGTTTGAAAAGGGCCACGGGACGTGTTGGTGGTGTTAAAACGAAAAAACGGCACGAAGCCTCGTTTAGAAATAGGGATAGAGAGGGTATGAAATTATATCTACTTCCTTGAAAATCCGAAAAAGTCTCGATTATAGGTTAGAAATGGGCCACGAGACGTGTTGGTGGTGTCAAAACGAAAAAAAGAGCACGAAGCCGCGTTTAGAAATCGGGAGGAGAGAGGGTATGAAATTATATCCACTTCCTTTAAAACCCGAAAAAGTCTCGATTATATGTTAGAAATGAGCCATGGGACTTGTTGGTGGTGTCAAAATGAAAAAACGAGCACGAAACCTCGTTTAGAAATCGGGAGGAGAGAGGGTATGAAATTATATCCACTTCCTTTAAAACCCGAAAAAGTCTCGATTACAGGTTAGAAAAGGGTCACGGGACGTGTTGGTGGTGTCAAAATGATAAAACGAGCACGAAGCCTCGATTCGAAATTGGGAGGAGAGAGGGTATGAAATTATATCCACTTCCTTTAAAACCCGAAAAAGTCTCGATTATAGGTTAGAAAAGGGTCACGGGACGTGTTGGTGGTGTCAAAATGAAAAAACGAGCACGAAGCCTCGTTTAGAAATCGGGAGGAGAGAGGGTATGAAATAATATCCACTTCCTTTAAAACCCGAAAAAGTCTAGATTATAGGTTTGAAAAGGGCCACGGGAGGTGTTGGTGGTTTTAAAACGAAAAAACGGCACGAAGCCTCGTGTAGAAATCGGGAGGATAGAGGGTATGAAATTATATGCACTTCCTTTAAAACCAGAAAAAGTCTCGATTATTGGTTAGAAACGAGCCACGGGACTTGTTGGTGGTGTCAAAATGAAAAAACGAGCACGAAACCTCGTTTCGAAATCGGGAGGAGAGAGGGTATGAAATTATATCCACTTCCTTTAAAACCCGAAAAAGTCTCGATTATAGGTTAGAAAAGGGTCACGGGACGTGTTGGTGGTGTCAAAATGAAAAAACGAGCACGAAGCCTCGTTTAGAAATCGGGAGGAGAGAGGGTAAGAAATAATATCCACTTCCTTTAAAACCCGAAAATGTCTCGATTATAGGTTAGAAATGGGCCACGTGACTTGTTGGTGGTGTCAAAACGAAAAAATGAGCACGAAGCCTCGTTTAGAAATCGGGAGGAGAGAGGTATGAAATTATATCCAATTCTTTTAAAACCCGAAAAAGTCTGGATTATAGGTTAGAAATGGGCCACGAGACTTGTTCGTGGTGTCAAAACGAAAAAATGAGCACGAAGCCTCGTTTAGAAATCAGGAGGAGAGAGGGTATGAAATTATATCCACTTTCTTTAAAACCCGAAAAAGTCTCGATTATAGGTTAGAAATGGGCCACAGGACTTGTTGGTGGTGTCAAAATGAAAAATTGAGCACGAAGCCTCGTTTAGAAATCGGGTGGAGAGAGGGTATGAAATTATATTCACTTCCTTTAAAACCCGAAAAAGTCTCGATTATAGGTTAGAAAAGGGCCACGAGACGTGTTGGTTGTGTCAAAACGAAAAAACGAGCGCGAAGCCTCATTTAGAAATCGGGAGGAGAGAGGGTATGAAATTATATCCACTTCCTTTAAAACCCGAAAAAGTCTCGATTAGATTAGAAATAAGCCACGGGACTTGTTGGTGGTGTCAAAATGAAAAAACAAGCACGAAGCCTCGTTTAGAAATCGGGAGGAGAGAGGGTATGAAATTATATCCACTTCCTTTAAAACCCGAAAAAGTCTAGATTATAGGTTTGAAAAGGGCCACGGGACGTGTTGGTGGTGTTAAAACGAAAAAACGGCACGAAGCCTCGTGTAGAAATCGGGAGGATAGAGGGTATGATATTATATGCACTTCCTTTAAAACCCGAAAAAGTCTCGATTATAGGTTAGAAATGAGCCACGGGACTTGTTGGTGGTGTGAAAATGAAAAACGAGCACGAAACCTCATTTAGAAATCGGGAGGAGAGAGGGTATGAAATTATATCCACTTCCTTTAAAACTCGAAAAAGTCTCGATTATAGGTTAGAAATGGGCCACGTGACTTGTTGGTGGTGTCAAAACGAAAAAACGAGCACGAAGCCTCGTTTAGAAATCGGGAGAAGAGAGGGTATGAAATTATATCCACTTCCTTTAAAACCCGAAAAAGTCTGGATTATAGGTTAGAAATGGGCAACGAGACGTGCTGGTGGTGTCAAAACGAAAAAACGAGCACGATGCCTCGTTTAGAAATCGGGATAGAGAGGGTATGAAATTATATCTACTTCCTTGAAAATCCGAAAAAGTCTCGATTATAGGTTAGAAATGGGCCACGAGACGTGTTGGGGGTGTCAAAACGAAAAAAAGAGCACGAAGCCGCGTTTAGAAATCGGGAGGAGAGAGGGTATGAAATTATATCCACTTCCTTTAAAACCCGAAAAAGTCTGGATTATAGGTTAGAAATGGGCCACGGGACTTGTTCGTGGTGTCAAAACGAAAAAACGAGCACGAAGCCTCGTTTAGAAATCGGGAGGAGAGAGTGTATGAAATTACATCCACTTCCTTTAAAACCCGAAAAAGTCTCGATTATAGGTTAGTAATGGAACACTGGACTTGTTGGTGGTGTGAAAACGAAAAAACTAGCACGATGCCTCGTTTAGAAATCGGGATAGAGAGGGTATGAAATTATATCTACTTTCTTGAAAATCCGAAAAAGTCTCGATTATAGGTTAGAAATGGGCCACGTGACTTGTTGGTGGTGTGAAAACGAAAAAACGGCACGAAGCCTCATGTAGAAATCGGGAGGATAGAGGGTATGAAATTATATGCACTTCCTTTAAAACCCGAAAAAGTCTCGATTATAGGTTAGAAAGGAGCCACGGGACTTGTTGGTGGTGTCAAAATGAAAAAACGAGCACGAAGCCTCGTTTAGAAATCGGGAGGAGAGAGGGTATGAAATAATTTCCACTTCCTTTAAAACCCGAAAATGTCTCGATTATAGGTTAGAAATGGGCCACGTGACTTGTTGGTGGTGTCAAAACGAAAAAACGAGCACGAAGCCTCGTTTAGAAATCGGGAGGAGAGAGGGTCTGAAATTATATCCACTTCCTTTAAAACCCGAAAAAGTCTGGATTATAGGTTAGAAATGGGTCACGAGACTTGTTCGTGGTGTCAAAACGTAAAAATGAGCACGAAGCCTCATTTAGAAATCGGGAGGAGAGAGGGTATGAAATTATATCCACTTTCTTTAAAACCCGAAAAAGTCTCGATTATAGGTTAGAAATAAGCCACGGGACTTGTTGGTGGTGTCAAAATGAAAAAACGAGCACGAAGCCTCGTTTAGAAATCGGGAGGAGAGAGGGTATGAAATTATATCCACTTACTTTAAAACCCGAAAAAGTCTAGATTATAGGTTTGAAAAGGGCCACGGGACGTGTTGGTGGTGTTAAAACGAAAAAACGGCACGAAGCCTCGTGTAGAAATCGGGAGGATAGAGGGTATGATATTATATGCACTTCCTTTAAAACCCGAAAAAGTCTCGATTATTGGTTAGAAATGAGCCACGGGACTTGTTGGTGGTGTGAAAATGAAAAAACGAGCATGAAACCTCATTTAGAAATCGGGAGGAGAGAGGGTATGAAATTATATCCACTTCCTTTAAAACCCGAAAAAGTCTCGATTATAGGTTAGAAATGGGCCACGTGACTTGTTGGTGGTGTCAAAACGAAAAAACGAGCACGAAGCCTCGTTTAGAAATCGGGAGAAGAGAGGGTATGAAATTATATCCACTTCCTTTAAAACCCGAAAAAGTCTCGATTATAGGTTAGAAATTGGCAACGAGACGTGTTGGTGGTGTCAAAACGAAAAAACGAGCACGATGCCTCGTTTAGAAATCGGGATAGAGAGGGTATGAAATTATATCTACTTCCTTGAAAATCCGAAAAAGTCTCGATTATAGGTTAGAAATGAGCCACGGGACTTGTTGGTGGTGTCAAAATGAAAAAACGAGCACGAAACCACGTTTCGAAATCGGGAGGAGAGAGGGTATGAAATTATATCCACTTCCTTTAAAACCCGAAAAAGTCTCGATTATAGGTTAGAAATGAGCCATGGGACTTGTTGGTGGTGTCAAAATGAAAAAACAAGCACGAAACCTCGTTTAGAAATCGGGAGGAGAGAGGGTATGAAATTATATCCACTTCCTTTAAAACCCGAAAAAGTCTCGATTACAGGTCAGAAAAGGGTCACGGGACGTGTTGGTGGTGTCAAAATGATAAAATGAGCACGAAGCCTCGATTCGAAATCGGGAGGAGAGAGGGTATGAAATTATATCCACTTCCTTTAAAACCCGAAAAAGTCTCGATTATAGGTTAGAAAAGGGTCACGGGACGTGTTGGTGGTGTCAAAATGAAAAAACGAGCACGAAGCCTCATTTAGAAATCGGGAGGAGAGAGGGTATGAAATTATATCCACTTCCTTTAAAACCCGAAAAAGTCTGGATTATAGGTTAGAAATGGGCCACGAGACTTGTTCGTGGTGTCAAAACGAAAAAATGAGCACGAAGCCTCGTTTAGAAATCAGGAGGAGAGAGGGTATGAAATTATATCCACTTTCTTTAAAACCCGAAAAAGTCTCGATTATAGGTTAGAAATGGGCCACAGGACTTGTTGGTGGTGTCAAAATGAAAAATGGAGCACGAAGCCTCGTTTAGAAATCGGGTGGAGAGAGGGTATGAAATTATATTCACTTCCTTTAAAACCCGAAAAAGTCTCGATTATAGGTTAGAAAAGGGCCACGAGACGTGTTGGTTGTGTCAAAACGAAAAAACGAGCGCGAAGCCTCATTTAGAAATCGGGAGGAGAGAGGGTATGAAATTATATCCACTTCCTTTAAAACCCGAAAAAGTCTCGATTATAGGTTAGAAATAAGCCACGGGACTTGTTGGTGGTGTCAAAATGAAAAAACGAGCACGAAGCCTCGTTTAGAAATCGGGAGGAGAGAGGGTATGAAATTATATCCACTTCCTTTAAAACCCGAAAAAGTCTAGATTATAGGTTTGAAAAGGGCCACGGGACGTGTTGGTGGTGTTAAAACGAAAAAACGGCACGAAGCCTCGTGTAGAAATCGGGAGGATAGAGGGTATGATATTATATGCACTTCCTTTAAAACCCGAAAAAGTCTCGATTATTGGTTAGAAATGAGCCACGGGACTTGTTGGTGGTGTGAAAATGAAAAAACGAGCACGAAACCTCATTTAGAAATCGGGAGGAGAGAGGGTATGAAATTATATCCACTTCCTTTAAAACCCGAAAAAGTCTCGATTATAGGTTAGAAATGGGCCACGAGACTTGTTGGTGGTGTCAAAACGAAAAAACGAGCACGAAGCCTCGTTTAGAAATCGGGAGGAGAGAGGGTATGAAATTATATCCACTTCCTTTAAAACCCGAAAAAGTCTCGATTACAGGTTAGAAAAGGGTCACGGGACGTGTTGGTGGTGTCAAAATGATAAAACGAGCACGAAGCCTCGTTTAGAAATCGGGAGGAGAGAGGGTATGAAATTATATCAACTTCCTTTAAAACCCGAAAAAGTCTCGATTATAGGTTAGAAATGGGCCATGAGATGTGTTGGTGGTGTCAAAACGAAAAAATGAGCACGAAGCCTCGTTTAGAAATCGGGAGGAGAGAGGGTATGAAATTATATCCACTTCCTTTAAAACCCGAAAAAGTCTAGATTGTAGGTTTGAAAAGGGCTACGGGACGTGTTGGTGGTGTTAAAACTAAAAAACGGCACGAAGCCTCGTGTAGAAATCGGGAGGATAGAGGGTATGAAATTATATGCACTTCCTTTAAAACCAGAAAAAGTCTCGATTATAGGTTAGAAATGAGCCACGGGACTTGTTAGTGGTGTCAAAATGAAAAAACGAGCACGAAACCTCGTTTCGAAATCGGGAGGAGAGAGGGTATGAAATTATATCCACTTCCTTTAAAACCCGAAAAAGTCTCGATTATAGGTTAGAAATGAGCCATGGGACTTGTTGGTGGTGTCAAAATGAAAAAACGAGCACGAAACCTCGTTTAGAAATCGGGAGGAGAGAGGGTATGAAATTATATCCACTTCCTTTAAAACCCGAAAAAGTCTCGATTACAGGTTAGAAAAGGGTCACGGGACGTGTTGGTGGTGTCAAAATGATAAAACGAGCACGAAGCCTCGATTCGAAATCGGGAGGAGAGAGGGTATGAAATTATATCCACTTCCTTTAAAACCCGAAAAAGTCTCGATTATAGGTTAGAAAAGGGTCACGGGACGTGTTGGTGGTGTCAAAATGAAAAAAACGAGCACGAAGCCTCGTTTAGAAATCGGGAGGAGAGAGGGTATGAAATTAGATCCACTTCCTTTAAAACCCGAAATAGTCTGGATTATAGGTTAGAAATGGGCCACGAGACTTGTTCGTGGTGTCAAAACGAAAAAATGAGCACGAAGCCTCGTTTAGAAATCGGGTGGAGAGAGGGTATGAAATTATATTCACTTCCTTTAAAACCCGAAAAAGTCTCGATTATAGGTTAGAAAAGGGCCACGAGACGTGTTGGTTGTGTCAAAACGAAAAAACGAGCGCGAAGCCTCATTTAGAAATCGGGAGGAGAGAGGGTATGAAATTATATCCACTTTCTTTAAAACCCGAAAAAGTCTCGATTATAGGTTAGAAATAAGCCACGGGACTTGTTGGTGGTGTCAAAATGAAAAAACGAGCACGAAGCCTCGTTTAGAAATCGGGAGGAGAGAGGGTATGAAATTATATCCACTTACTTTAAAACCCGAAAAAGTCTAGATTATAGGTTTGAAAAGGGCCACGGGACGTGTTGGTGGTGTTAAAACGAAAAAACGGCACGAAGCCTCGTGTAGAAATCGGGAGGATAGAGGGTATGATATTATATGCACTTCCTTTAAAACCCGAAAAAGTCTCGATTATTGGTTAGAAATGAGCCACGGGACTTGTTGGTGGTGTGAAAATGAAAAAACGAGCATGAAACCTCATTTAGAAATCGGGAGGAGAGAGGGTATGAAATTATATCCACTTCCTTTAAAACCCGAAAAAGTCTCGATTATAGGTTAGAAATGGGCCACGTGACTTGTTGGTGGTGTCAAAACGAAAAAACGAGCACGAAGCCTCGTTTAGAAATCGGGAGAAGAGAGGGTATGAAATTATATCCACTTCCTTTAAAACCCGAAAAAGTCTGGATTATAGGTTAGAAATTGGCAACGAGACGTGTTGGTGGTGTCAAAACGAAAAAACGAGCACGATGCCTCGTTTAGAAATCGGGATAGAGAGGGTATGAAATTATATCTACTTCCTTGAAAATCCGAAAAAGTCTCGATTATAGGTTAGAAATGAGCCACGGGACTTGTTGGTGGTGTCAAAATGAAAAAACGAGCACGAAACCACGTTTCGAAATCGGGAGGAGAGAGGGTATGAAATTATATCCACTTCCTTTAAAACCCGAAAAAGTCTCGATTATAGGTTAGAAATGAGCCATGGGACTTGTTGGTGGTGTCAAAATGAAAAAACAAGCACGAAACCTCGTTTAGAAATCGGGAGGAGAGAGGGTATGAAATTATATCCACTTCCTTTAAAACCCGAAAAAGTCTCGATTACAGGTCAGAAAAGGGTCACGGGACGTGTTGGTGGTGTCAAAATGATAAAACGAGCACGAAGCCTCGTTTAGAAATCGGGAGGAGAGAGGGTATGAAATTATATCCACTTCCTTTAAAACCCGAAAAAGTCTCGATTACAGGTTAGAAAAGGGTCACGGGACGTGTTGGTGGTGTCAAAATGATAAAACGAGCACGAAACCACGTTTCGAAATCGGGAGGAGAGAGGGTATGAAATTATATCCACTTCCTTTAAAACCCGAAAAAGTCTCGATTATAGGTTAGAAATGAGCCATGGGACTTGTTGGTGGTGTCAAAATGAAAAAACAAGCACGAAACCTCGTTTAGAAATCGGGAGGAGAGAGGGTATGAAATTATATCCACTTCCTTTAAAACCCGAAAAAGTCTCGATTACAGGTCAGAAAAGGGTCACGGGACGTGTTGGTGGTGTCAAAATGATAAAACGAGCACGAAGCCTCGATTCGAAATCGGGAGGAGAGAGGGTATGAAATTATATCCACTTCCTTTAAATCCCGAAAAAGTCTCGATTATAGGTTAGAAAAGGGTCACGGGACGTGTTGGTGGTGTCAAAATGAAAAAACGAGCATGAAGCCTCATTTAGAAATCGGGAGGAGAGAGGGTATGAAATTATATCCACTTCCTTTAAAACCCGAAAAAGTCTGGATTATAGGTTAGAAATGGGCCACGAGACTTGTTCGTGGTGTCAAAACGAAAAAATGAGCACGAAGCCTCGTTTAGAAATCAGGAGGAGAGAGGGTATGAAATTATATCCACTTTCTTTAAAACCCGAAAAAGTCTCGATTATATGTTAGAAATGGGCCACAGGACTTGTTGGTGGTGTCAAAATGAAAAATGGAGCACGAAGCCTCGTTTAGAAATCGGGTGGAGAGAGGGTATGAAATTATATTCACTTCCTTTAAAACCCGAAAAAGTCTCGATTATAGGTTAGAAAAGGGCCACGAGACGTGTTGGTTGTGTCAAAACGAAAAAACGAGCGCGAAGCCTCATTTAGAAATCGGGAGGAGAGAGGGTATGAAATTATATCCACTTCCTTTAAAACCCGAAAAAGTCTCGATTATAGGTTAGAAATAAGCCACGGGACTTGTTGGTGGTGTCAAAATGAAAAAACGAGCACGAAGCCTCGTTTAGAAATCGGGAGGAGAGAGGGTATGAAATTATATCCACTTCCTTTAAAACCCGAAAAAGTCTAGATTATAGGTTTGAAAAGGGCCACGGGACGTGTTGGTGGTGTTAAAACGAAAAAACGGCACGAAGCCTCGTGTAGAAATCGGGAGGATAGAGGGTATGATATTATATGCACTTCCTTTAAAACCCGAAAAAGTCTCGATTATTGGTTAGAAATGAGCCACGGGACTTGTTGGTGGTGTGAAAATGAAAAAACGAGCACGAAACCTCATTTAGAAATCGGGAGGAGAGAGGGTATGAAATTATATCCACTTCCTTTAAAACCCGAAAAAGTCTCGATTATAGGTTAGAAATGGGCCACGAGACTTGTTGGTGGTGTCAAAACGAAAAAACGAGCACGAAGCCTCGTTTAGAAATCGGGAGAAGAGAGGGTATGAAATTATATCCACTTCCTTTAAAACCCGAAAAAGTCTGGATTATAGGTTAGAAATGGGCAACGAGACGTGCTGGTGGTGTCAAAACGAAAAAACGAGCACGATGCCTCGTTTAGAAATCGGTATAGAGAGGGTATGAAATTATATCTACTTCCTTGAAAATCCGAAAAAGTCTCGATTATAGGTTAGAAATGGGCCACGAGACGTGTTGGTGGTGTCAAAACGAAAAAAAGAGCACGAAGCCGCGTTTAGAAATCGGGAGGAGAGAGGGTATGAAATTATATCCACTTCCTTTAAAACCCGAAAAAGTCTGGATTATAGGTTAGAAATGGGCCACGGGACTTGTTCGTGGTGTCAAAACGAAAAAACGAGCACGAAGCCTCGTTTAGAAATCGGGAGGAGAGAGTGTATGAAATTACATCCACTTCCTTTAAAACCCGAAAAAGTCTCGATTATAGGTTAGTAATGGGCCACTGGACTTGTTGGTGGTGTGAAAACGAAAAAACTAGCACGATGCCTCGTTTAGAAATCGGGATAGAGAGGGTATGAAATTATATCTACTTTCTTGAAAATCCGAAAAAGTCTCGATTATAGGTTAGAAATGGGCCACGTGACTTGTTGGTGGTGTCAAAACGAAAAAACGAGCGCGAAGCCTCATTTAGAAATCGGGAGGAGAGAGGGTATGAAATTATATCCACTTCCTTTAAAACCCGAAAAAGTCTAGATTATAGGTTTGAAAAGGGCCACGGGACGTGTTGGTGGTGTTAAAACGAAAAAACGGCACGAAGCCTCGTGTAGAAATCGGGAGGATAGAGGGTATGAAATTATATGCACTTCCTTTAAAACCAGAAAAAGTCTCGATTATAGGTTAGAAATGAGCCACGGGACTTGTTGGTGGTGTCAAAATGAAAAAACGAGCACGAAACCTCGTTTCGAAATCGGGAGGAGAGAGGGTATGAAATTATATCCACTTCCTTTAAAACCCGAAAAAGTCTCGATTATAGGTTAGAAATGAGCCATGGGACTTGTTGGTGGTGTCAAAATGAAAAAACGAGCACGAAACCTCGTTTAGAAATCGGGAGGAGAGAGGGTATGAAATTATATCCACTTCCTTTAAAACCCGAAAAAGTCTCGATTACAAGTTAGAAAAGGGTCACGGGACGTGTTGGTGGTGTCAAAATGATAAAACGAGCACGAAGCCTCGATTCGAAATCGGGAGGAGAGAGGGTATGAAATTATATCCACTTCCTTTAAAACCCGAAAAAGTCTCGATTATAGGTTAGAAAAGGGTCACGGGACGTGTTGGTGGTGTCAAAATGAAAAAAACGAGCACGAAGCCTCGTTTAGAAATCGGGAGGAGAGAGGGTATGAAATTATATCCACTTCCTTTAAAACCCGAAATAGTCTGGATTATAGGTTAGAAATGGGCCACGAGACTTGTTCGTGGTGTCAAAACGAAAAAATGAGCACGAAGCCTCGTTTAGAAATCGGGTGGAGAGAGGGTATGAAATTATATTCACTTCCTTTAAAACCCGAAAAAGTCTCGATTATAGGTTAGAAAAGGGCCACGAGACGTGTTGGTTGTGTCAAAACGAAAAAACGAGCGCGAAGCCTCGTTTAGAAATCGGGAGGAGAGAGGGTATGAAATTATATCCACTTTCTTTAAAACCCGAAAAAGTCTCGATTATAGGTTAGAAATAAGCCACGGGACTTGTTGGTGGTGTCAAAATGAAAAAACGAGCACGAAGCCTCGTTTAGAAATCGGGAGGAGAGAGGGTATGAAATTATATCCACTTACTTTAAAACCCGAAAAAGTCTAGATTATAGGTTTGAAAAGGGCCACGGGACGTGTTGGTGGTGTTAAAACGAAAAAACGGCACGAAGCCTCGTGTAGAAATCGGGAGGATAGAGGGTATGATATTATATGCACTTCCTTTAAAACCCGAAAAAGTCTCGATTATTGGTTAGAAATGAGCCACGGGACTTGTTGGTGGTGTGAAAATGAAAAAACGAGCACGAAACCTCATTTAGAAATCGGGAGGAGAGAGGATATGAAATTATATCCACTTCCTTTAAAACCCGAAAAAGTCTCGATTATAGGTTAGAAATGGGCCACGTGACTTGTTGGTGGTGTCAAAACGAAAAAACGAGCACGAAGCCTCGTTTAGAAATCGGGAGAAGAGAGGGTATGAAATTATATCCACTTCCTTTAAAACCCGAAAAAGTCTGGATTATAGGTTAGAAATTGGCAACGAGACGTGTTGGTGGTGTCAAAATGAAAAAACGAGCACGATGCCTCGTTTAGAAATCGGGATAGAGAGGGTATGAAATTATATCTACTTCCTTGAAAATCCGAAAAAGTCTCTATTATAGGTTAGAAATGAGCCACGGGACTTGTTGGTGGTGTCAAAATGAAAAAACGAGCACGAAACCTCGTTTCGAAATCGGGAGGAGAGAGGGTATGAAATTATATCCACTTCCTTTAAAACCCGAAAAAGTCTCGATTATAGGTTAGAAATGAGCCATGGGACTTGTTGGTGGTGTCAAAATGAAAAAACGAGCACGAAACCTCGTTTAGAAATCGGGAGGAGAGAGGGTATGAAATTATATCCACTTCCTTTAAAACCCGAAAAAGTCTCGATTACAGGTCAGAAAAGGGTCACGGGACGTGTTGGTGGTGTCAAAATGATAAAACGAGCACGAAGCCTCGATTCGAAATCGGGAGGAGAGAGGGTATGAAATTATATCCACTTCCTTTAAAACCCGAAAAAGTCTCGATTATAGGTTAGAAAAGGGTCACGGGACGTGTTGGTGGTGTCAAAATGAAAAAACGAGCACGAAGCCTCGTTTAGAAATCGGGAGGAGAGAGGGTATGAAATTATATCCACTTCCTTTAAAACCCGAAAAAGTCTGGATTATAGGTTAGAAATGGGCCACGAGACTTGTTCGTGGTGTCAAAACGAAAAAATGAGCACGAAGCCTCGTTTAGAAATCAGGAGGAGAGAGGGTATGAAATTATATCCACTTTCTTTAAAACCCGAAAAAGTCTCGATTATAGGTTAGAAATGGGCCACAGGACTTGTTGGTGGTGTCAAAATGAAAAATGGAGCACGAAGCCTCGTTTAGAAATCGGGTGGAGAGAGGGTATGAAATTATATTCACTTCCTTTAAAACCCGAAAAAGTTTCGATTATAGGTTAGAAAAGGGCCACGAGACGTGTTGGTTGTGTCAAAACGAAAAAACGAGCGCGAAGCCTCATTTAGAAATCGGGAGGAGAGAGGGTATGAAATTATATCCACTTCCTTTAAAACCCGAAAAAGTCTCGATTATAGGTTAGAAATAAGCCACGGGACTTGTTGGTGGTGTCAAAATGAAAAAACGAGCACGAAGCCTCGTTTAGAAATCGGGAGGAGAGAGGGTATGAAATTATATCCACTTCCTTTAAAACCCGAAAAAGTCTAGATTATAGGTTTGAAAAGGGCCACGGGACGTGTTGGTGGTGTTAAAACGAAAAAACGGCACGAAGCCTCGTGTAGAAATCGGGAGGATAGAGGGTATGATATTATATGCACTTCCTTTAAAACCCGAAAAAGTCTCGATTATTGGTTAGAAATGAGCCACGGGACTTGTTGGTAGTGTGAAAATGAAAAAACGAGCACGAAACCTCATTTAGAAATCGGGAGGAGAGAGGGTATGAAATTATATCCACTTCCTTTAAAACCCGAAAAAGTCTCGATTATAGGTTAGAAATGGGCCACGTGACTTGTTGGTGGTGTCAAAACGAAAAAACGAGCACGAAGCCTCGTTTAGAAATCGGGAGAAGAGAGGGTATGAAATTATATCCACTTCCTTTAAAACCCGAAAAAGTCTGGATTATAGGTTAGAAATTGGCAACGAGACGTGTTGGTGGTGTCAAAACGAAAAAACGAGCACGATGCCTCGTTTAAAAATCGGGATAGAGAGGGTATGAAATTATATCTACTTCCTTGAAAATCCGAAAAAGTCTCGATTATAGGTTAGAAATGGACCACGAGACGTGTTGGTGGTGTCAAAACGAAAAAAAGAGCACGAAGCCGCGTTTAGAAATCGGGAGGAGAGAGGGTATGAAATTATATCCACTTCCTTTAAAACCCGAAAAAGTCTCGATTATAGGTTAGAAATGAGCCATGGGACTTGTTGGTGGTGTCAAAATGAAAAAACGAGCACGAAACCTCGTTTAGAAATCGGGAGGAGAGAGGGTATGAAATTATATCCACTTCCTTTAAAACCCGAAAAAGTCTCGATTACAGGTTAGAAAAGGGTCACGGGACGTGTTGGTGGTGTCCAAATGATAAAACGAGCACGAAGCCTCGTTTAGAAATCGGGAGGAGAGAGGGTATGAAATTATATCAACTTCCTTTAAAACCCGAAAAAGTCTCGATTATAGGTTAGAAATGGGCCATGAGATGTGTTGGTGGTGTCAAAACGAAAAAACGAGCACGAAGCCTCGTTTAGAAATCGGGAGGAGAGAGGGTATGAAATTATATCCACTTCCTTTAAAACTCGAGAAAGTCTAGATTATAGGTTTGAAAAGGGCTACGGGACGTGTTGGTGGTGTTAAAACTAAAAAACGGCACGAAGCCTCGTGTAGAAATCGGGAGGATAGAGGGTATGAAATTATATGCACTTCCTTTAAAACCAGAAAAAGTCTCGATTATAGGTTAGAAATGAGTCACGGGACTTGTTGGTGGTGTCAAAATGAAAAAACGAGCACGAAACCTCGTTTCGAAATCGGGAGGAGAGAGGGTATGAAATTATATCCACTTCCTTTAAAACCCGAAAAAGTCTCGATTATAGGTTAGAAATGAGCCATGGGACTTGTTGGTGGTGTCAAAATGAAAAAACGAGCACGAAACCTCGTTTAGAAATCGGGAGGAGAGAGGGTATGAAATTATATCCACTTCCTTTAAAACCCGAAAAAGTCTGGATTATAGGTTAGAAATTGGCAACGAGACGTGTTGGTGGTGTCAAAACGAAAAAACGAGCACGATGCCTCGTTTAGAAATCGGGATAGAGAGGGTATGAAATTATATCTACTTCCTTGAAAATCCGAAAAAGTCTCGATTATAGGTTAGAAATGGACCACGAGACGTGTTGGTGGTGTCAAAACAAAAAAAAGAGCACGAAGCCGCGTTTAGAAATCGGGAGGAGAGAGGGTATGAAATTATATCCACTTCCTTTAAAACCCGAAAAAGTCTCGATTATAGGTTAGAAATGAGCCATGGGACTTGTTGGTGGTGTCAAAATGAAAAAACGAGCACGAAACCTCGTTTAGAAATCGGGAGGAGAGAGGGTATGAAATTATATCCACTTCCTTTAAAACCCGAAAAAGTCTCGATTACAGGTTAGAAAAGGGTCACGGGACGTGTTGGTGGTGTCAAAATGAAAAAATGAGCACGAAGCCTCGTTTAGAAATCGGGAGGAGAGAGGGTATGAAATTATATCCACTTCCTTTAAAACCCGAAAAAGTCTAGATTGTAGGTTTGAAAAGGGCTACGGGACGTGTTGGTGGTGTTAAAACTAAAAAACGGCACGAAGCCTCGTGTAGAAATCGGGAGGATAGAGGGTATGAAATTATATGCACTTCCTTTAAAACCAGAAAAAGTCTCGATTATAGGTTAGAAATGAGCCACGGGACTTGTTAGTGGTGTCAAAATGAAAAAACGAGCACGAAACCTCGTTTCGAAATCGGGAGGAGAGAGGGTATGAAATTATATCCACTTCCTTTAAAACCCGAAAAAGTCTCGATTATAGGTTAGAAATGAGCCATGGGACTTGTTGGTGGTGTCAAAATGAAAAAACGAGCACGAAACCTCGTTTAGAAATCGGGAGGAGAGAGGGTATGAAATTATATCCACTTCCTTTAAAACCCGAAAAAGTCTCGATTACAGGTTAGAAAAGGGTCACGGGACGTGTTGGTGGTGTCAAAATGATAAAACGAGCACGAAGCCTCGATTCGAAATCGGGAGGAGAGAGGGTATGAAATTATATCCACTTCCTTTAAAACCCGAAAAAGTCTCGATTATAGGTTAGAAAAGGGTCACGGGACGTGTTGGTGGTGTCAAAATGAAAAAAACGAGCACGAAGCCTCGTTTAGAAATCGGGAGGAGAGAGGGTATGAAATTAGATCCACTTCCTTTAAAACCCGAAATAGTCTGGATTATAGGTTAGAAATGGGCCACGAGACTTGTTCGTGGTGTCAAAACGAAAAAATGAGCACGAAGCCTCGTTTAGAAATCGGGTGGAGAGAGGGTATGAAATTATATTCACTTCCTTTAAAACCCGAAAAAGTCTCGATTATAGGTTAGAAAAGGGCCACGAGACGTGTTGGTTGTGTCAAAACGAAAAAACGAGCGCGAAGCCTCATTTAGAAATCGGGAGGAGAGAGGGTATGAAATTATATCCACTTTCTTTAAAACCCGAAAAAGTCTCGATTATAGGTTAGAAATAAGCCACGGGACTTGTTGGTGGTGTCAAAATGAAAAAACGAGCACGAAGCCTCGTTTAGAAATCGGGAGGAGAGAGGGTATGAAATTATATCCACTTACTTTAAAACCCGAAAAAGTCTAGATTATAGGTTTGAAAAGGGCCACGGGACGTGTTGGTGGTGTTAAAACGAAAAAACGGCACGAAGCCTCGTGTAGAAATCGGGAGGATAGAGGGTATGATATTATATGCACTTCCTTTAAAACCCGAAAAAGTCTCGATTATTGGTTAGAAATGAGCCACGGGACTTGTTGGTGGTGTGAAAATGAAAAAACGAGCATGAAACCTCATTTAGAAATCGGGAGGAGAGAGGGTATGAAATTATATCCACTTCCTTTAAAACCCGAAAAAGTCTCGATTATAGGTTAGAAATGGGCCACGTGACTTGTTGGTGGTGTCAAAACGAAAAAACGAGCACGAAGCCTCGTTTAGAAATCGGGAGAAGAGAGGGTATGAAATTATATCCACTTCCTTTAAAACCCGAAAAAGTCTGGATTATAGGTTAGAAATTGGCAACGAGACGTGTTGGTGGTGTCAAAACGAAAAAACGAGCACGATGCCTCGTTTAGAAATCGGGATAGAGAGGGTATGAAATTATATCTACTTCCTTGAAAATCCGAAAAAGTCTCGATTATAGGTTAGAAATGAGCCACGGGACTTGTTGGTGGTGTCAAAATGAAAAAACGAGCACGAAACCACGTTTCGAAATCGGGAGGAGAGAGGGTATGAAATTATATCCACTTCCTTTAAAACCCGAAAAAGTCTCGATTATAGGTTAGAAATGAGCCATGGGACTTGTTGGTGGTGTCAAAATGAAAAAACAAGCACGAAACCTCGTTTAGAAATCGGGAGGAGAGAGGGTATGAAATTATATCCACTTCCTTTAAAACCCGAAAAAGTCTCGATTACAGGTCAGAAAAGGGTCACGGGACGTGTTGGTGGTGTCAAAATGATAAAACGAGCACGAAGCCTCGTTTAGAAATCGGGAGGAGAGAGGGTATGAAATTATATCCACTTCCTTTAAAACCCGAAAAAGTCTCGATTACAGGTTAGAAAAGGGTCACGGGACGTGTTGGTGGTGTCAAAATGATAAAACGAGCACGAAACCACGTTTCGAAATCGGGAGGAGAGAGGGTATGAAATTATATCCACTTCCTTTAAAACCCGAAAAAGTCTCGATTATAGGTTAGAAATGAGCCATGGGACTTGTTGGTGGTGTCAAAATGAAAAAACAAGCACGAAACCTCGTTTAGAAATCGGGAGGAGAGAGGGTATGAAATTATATCCACTTCCTTTAAAACCCGAAAAAGTCTCGATTACAGGTCAGAAAAGGGTCACGGGACGTGTTGGTGGTGTCAAAATGATAAAACGAGCACGAAGCCTCGATTCGAAATCGGGAGGAGAGAGGGTATGAAATTATATCCACTTCCTTTAAATCCCGAAAAAGTCTCGATTATAGGTTAGAAAAGGGTCACGGGACGTGTTGGTGGTGTCAAAATGAAAAAACGAGCATGAAGCCTCATTTAGAAATCGGGAGGAGAGAGGGTATGAAATTATATCCACTTCCTTTAAAACCCGAAAAAGTCTGGATTATAGGTTAGAAATGGGCCACGAGACTTGTTCGTGGTGTCAAAACGAAAAAATGAGCACGAAGCCTCGTTTAGAAATCAGGAGGAGAGAGGGTATGAAATTATATCCACTTTCTTTAAAACCCGAAAAAGTCTCGATTATATGTTAGAAATGGGCCACAGGACTTGTTGGTGGTGTCAAAATGAAAAATGGAGCACGAAGCCTCGTTTAGAAATCGGGTGGAGAGAGGGTATGAAATTATATTCACTTCCTTTAAAACCCGAAAAAGTCTCGATTATAGGTTAGAAAAGGGCCACGAGACGTGTTGGTTGTGTCAAAACGAAAAAACGAGCGCGAAGCCTCATTTAGAAATCGGGAGGAGAGAGGGTATGAAATTATATCCACTTCCTTTAAAACCCGAAAAAGTCTCGATTATAGGTTAGAAATAAGCCACGGGACTTGTTGGTGGTGTCAAAATGAAAAAACGAGCACGAAGCCTCGTTTAGAAATCGGGAGGAGAGAGGGTATGAAATTATATCCACTTCCTTTAAAACCCGAAAAAGTCTAGATTATAGGTTTGAAAAGGGCCACGGGACGTGTTGGTGGTGTTAAAACGAAAAAACGGCACGAAGCCTCGTGTAGAAATCGGGAGGATAGAGGGTATGATATTATATGCACTTCCTTTAAAACCCGAAAAAGTCTCGATTATTGGTTAGAAATGAGCCACGGGACTTGTTGGTGGTGTGAAAATGAAAAAACGAGCACGAAACCTCATTTAGAAATCGGGAGGAGAGAGGGTATGAAATTATATCCACTTCCTTTAAAACCCGAAAAAGTCTCGATTATAGGTTAGAAATGGGCCACGAGACTTGTTGGTGGTGTCAAAACGAAAAAACGAGCACGAAGCCTCGTTTAGAAATCGGGAGAAGAGAGGGTATGAAATTATATCCACTTCCTTTAAAACCCGAAAAAGTCTGGATTATAGGTTAGAAATGGGCAACGAGACGTGCTGGTGGTGTCAAAACGAAAAAACGAGCACGATGCCTCGTTTAGAAATCGGTATAGAGAGGGTATGAAATTATATCTACTTCCTTGAAAATCCGAAAAAGTCTCGATTATAGGTTAGAAATGGGCCACGAGACGTGTTGGTGGTGTCAAAACGAAAAAAAGAGCACGAAGCCGCGTTTAGAAATCGGGAGGAGAGAGGGTATGAAATTATATCCACTTCCTTTAAAACCCGAAAAAGTCTGGATTATAGGTTAGAAATGGGCCACGGGACTTGTTCGTGGTGTCAAAACGAAAAAACGAGCACGAAGCCTCGTTTAGAAATCGGGAGGAGAGAGTGTATGAAATTACATCCACTTCCTTTAAAACCCGAAAAAGTCTCGATTATAGGTTAGTAATGGGCCACTGGACTTGTTGGTGGTGTGAAAACGAAAAAACTAGCACGATGCCTCGTTTAGAAATCGGGATAGAGAGGGTATGAAATTATATCTACTTTCTTGAAAATCCGAAAAAGTCTCGATTATAGGTTAGAAATGGGCCACGTGACTTGTTGGTGGTGTCAAAACGAAAAAACGAGCGCGAAGCCTCATTTAGAAATCGGGAGGAGAGAGGGTATGAAATTATATCCACTTCCTTTAAAACCCGAAAAAGTCTAGATTATAGGTTTGAAAAGGGCCACGGGACGTGTTGGTGGTGTTAAAACGAAAAAACGGCACGAAGCCTCGTGTAGAAATCGGGAGGATAGAGGGTATGAAATTATATGCACTTCCTTTAAAACCAGAAAAAGTCTCGATTATAGGTTAGAAATGAGCCACGGGACTTGTTGGTGGTGTCAAAATGAAAAAACGAGCACGAAACCTCGTTTCGAAATCGGGAGGAGAGAGGGTATGAAATTATATCCACTTCCTTTAAAACCCGAAAAAGTCTCGATTATAGGTTAGAAATGAGCCATGGGACTTGTTGGTGGTGTCAAAATGAAAAAACGAGCACGAAACCTCGTTTAGAAATCGGGAGGAGAGAGGGTATGAAATTATATCCACTTCCTTTAAAACCCGAAAAAGTCTCGATTACAAGTTAGAAAAGGGTCACGGGACGTGTTGGTGGTGTCAAAATGATAAAACGAGCACGAAGCCTCGATTCGAAATCGGGAGGAGAGAGGGTATGAAATTATATCCACTTCCTTTAAAACCCGAAAAAGTCTCGATTATAGGTTAGAAAAGGGTCACGGGACGTGTTGGTGGTGTCAAAATGAAAAAAACGAGCACGAAGCCTCGTTTAGAAATCGGGAGGAGAGAGGGTATGAAATTATATCCACTTCCTTTAAAACCCGAAATAGTCTGGATTATAGGTTAGAAATGGGCCACGAGACTTGTTCGTGGTGTCAAAACGAAAAAATGAGCACGAAGCCTCGTTTAGAAATCGGGTGGAGAGAGGGTATGAAATTATATTCACTTCCTTTAAAACCCGAAAAAGTCTCGATTATAGGTTAGAAAAGGGCCACGAGACGTGTTGGTTGTGTCAAAACGAAAAAACGAGCGCGAAGCCTCGTTTAGAAATCGGGAGGAGAGAGGGTATGAAATTATATCCACTTTCTTTAAAACCCGAAAAAGTCTCGATTATAGGTTAGAAATAAGCCACGGGACTTGTTGGTGGTGTCAAAATGAAAAAACGAGCACGAAGCCTCGTTTAGAAATCGGGAGGAGAGAGGGTATGAAATTATATCCACTTACTTTAAAACCCGAAAAAGTCTAGATTATAGGTTTGAAAAGGGCCACGGGACGTGTTGGTGGTGTTAAAACGAAAAAACGGCACGAAGCCTCGTGTAGAAATCGGGAGGATAGAGGGTATGATATTATATGCACTTCCTTTAAAACCCGAAAAAGTCTCGATTATTGGTTAGAAATGAGCCACGGGACTTGTTGGTGGTGTGAAAATGAAAAAACGAGCACGAAACCTCATTTAGAAATCGGGAGGAGAGAGGATATGAAATTATATCCACTTCCTTTAAAACCCGAAAAAGTCTCGATTATAGGTTAGAAATGGGCCACGTGACTTGTTGGTGGTGTCAAAACGAAAAAACGAGCACGAAGCCTCGTTTAGAAATCGGGAGAAGAGAGGGTATGAAATTATATCCACTTCCTTTAAAACCCGAAAAAGTCTGGATTATAGGTTAGAAATTGGCAACGAGACGTGTTGGTGGTGTCAAAATGAAAAAACGAGCACGATGCCTCGTTTAGAA
Source organism: Thalia dealbata (assembly GCA_030544415.1). Lineage (NCBI taxonomy): Eukaryota > Viridiplantae > Streptophyta > Magnoliopsida > Zingiberales > Marantaceae > Thalia > Thalia dealbata. Next base: position 11,090,560 of record CM060458.1, on the reverse strand, counting down.
ATCGGGATAGAGAGGGTATGAAATTATATCTACTTCCTTGAAAATCCGAAAAAGTCTCTATTATAGGTTAGAAATGAGCCACGGGACTTGTTGGTGGTGTCAAAATGAAAAAACGAGCACGAAACCTCGTTTCGAAATCGGGAGGAGAGAGGGTATGAAATTATATCCACTTCCTTTAAAACCCGAAAAAGTCTCGATTATAGGTTAGAAATGAGCCATGGGACTTGTTGGTGGTGTCAAAATGAAAAAACGAGCACGAAACCTCGTTTAGAAATCGGGAGGAGAGAGGGTATGAAATTATATCCACTTCCTTTAAAACCCGAAAAAGTCTCGATTACAGGTCAGAAAAGGGTCACGGGACGTGTTGGTGGTGTCAAAATGATAAAACGAGCACGAAGCCTCGATTCGAAATCGGGAGGAGAGAGGGTATGAAATTATATCCACTTCCTTTAAAACCCGAAAAAGTCTCGATTATAGGTTAGAAAAGGGTCACGGGACGTGTTGGTGGTGTCAAAATGAAAAAACGAGCACGAAGCCTCGTTTAGAAATCGGGAGGAGAGAGGGTATGAAATTATATCCACTTCCTTTAAAACCCGAAAAAGTCTGGATTATAGGTTAGAAATGGGCCACGAGACTTGTTCGTGGTGTCAAAACGAAAAAATGAGCACGAAGCCTCGTTTAGAAATCAGGAGGAGAGAGGGTATGAAATTATATCCACTTTCTTTAAAACCCGAAAAAGTCTCGATTATAGGTTAGAAATGGGCCACAGGACTTGTTGGTGGTGTCAAAATGAAAAATGGAGCACGAAGCCTCGTTTAGAAATCGGGTGGAGAGAGGGTATGAAATTATATTCACTTCCTTTAAAACCCGAAAAAGTTTCGATTATAGGTTAGAAAAGGGCCACGAGACGTGTTGGTTGTGTCAAAACGAAAAAACGAGCGCGAAGCCTCATTTAGAAATCGGGAGGAGAGAGGGTATGAAATTATATCCACTTCCTTTAAAACCCGAAAAAGTCTCGATTATAGGTTAGAAATAAGCCACGGGACTTGTTGGTGGTGTCAAAATGAAAAAACGAGCACGAAGCCTCGTTTAGAAATCGGGAGGAGAGAGGGTATGAAATTATATCCACTTCCTTTAAAACCCGAAAAAGTCTAGATTATAGGTTTGAAAAGGGCCACGGGACGTGTTGGTGGTGTTAAAACGAAAAAACGGCACGAAGCCTCGTGTAGAAATCGGGAGGATAGAGGGTATGATATTATATGCACTTCCTTTAAAACCCGAAAAAGTCTCGATTATTGGTTAGAAATGAGCCACGGGACTTGTTGGTAGTGTGAAAATGAAAAAACGAGCACGAAACCTCATTTAGAAATCGGGAGGAGAGAGGGTATGAAATTATATCCACTTCCTTTAAAACCCGAAAAAGTCTCGATTATAGGTTAGAAATGGGCCACGTGACTTGTTGGTGGTGTCAAAACGAAAAAACGAGCACGAAGCCTCGTTTAGAAATCGGGAGAAGAGAGGGTATGAAATTATATCCACTTCCTTTAAAACCCGAAAAAGTCTGGATTATAGGTTAGAAATTGGCAACGAGACGTGTTGGTGGTGTCAAAACGAAAAAACGAGCACGATGCCTCGTTTAGAAATCGGGATAGAGAGGGTATGAAATTATATCTACTTCCTTGAAAATCCGAAAAAGTCTCGATTATAGGTTAGAAATGGACCACGAGACGTGTTGGTGGTGTCAAAACGAAAAAAAGAGCACGAAGCCGCGTTTAGAAATCGGGAGGAGAGAGGGTATGAAATTATATCCACTTCCTTTAAAACCCGAAAAAGTCTCGATTATAGGTTAGAAATGAGCCATGGGACTTGTTGGTGGTGTCAAAATGAAAAAACGAGCACGAAACCTCGTTTAGAAATCGGGAGGAGAGAGGGTATGAAATTATATCCACTTCCTTTAAAACCCGAAAAAGTCTCGATTACAGGTTAGAAAAGGGTCACGGGACGTGTTGGTGGTGTCCAAATGATAAAACGAGCACGAAGCCTCGTTTAGAAATCGGGAGGAGAGAGGGTATGAAATTATATCAACTTCCTTTAAAACCCGAAAAAGTCTCGATTATAGGTTAGAAATGGGCCATGAGATGTGTTGGTGGTGTCAAAACGAAAAAACGAGCACGAAGCCTCGTTTAGAAATCGGGAGGAGAGAGGGTATGAAATTATATCCACTTCCTTTAAAACTCGAGAAAGTCTAGATTATAGGTTTGAAAAGGGCTACGGGACGTGTTGGTGGTGTTAAAACTAAAAAACGGCACGAAGCCTCGTGTAGAAATCGGGAGGATAGAGGGTATGAAATTATATGCACTTCCTTTAAAACCAGAAAAAGTCTCGATTATAGGTTAGAAATGAGTCACGGGACTTGTTGGTGGTGTCAAAATGAAAAAACGAGCACGAAACCTCGTTTCGAAATCGGGAGGAGAGAGGGTATGAAATTATATCCACTTCCTTTAAAACCCGAAAAAGTCTCGATTATAGGTTAGAAATGAGCCATGGGACTTGTTGGTGGTGTCAAAATGAAAAAACGAGCACGAAACCTCGTTTAGAAATCGGGAGGAGAGAGGGTATGAAATTATATCCACTTCCTTTAAAACCCGAAAAAGTCTGGATTATAGGTTAGAAATTGGCAACGAGACGTGTTGGTGGTGTCAAAACGAAAAAACGAGCACGATGCCTCGTTTAGAAATCGGGATAGAGAGGGTATGAAATTATATCTACTTCCTTGAAAATCCGAAAAAGTCTCGATTATAGGTTAGAAATGGACCACGAGACGTGTTGGTGGTGTCAAAACAAAAAAAAGAGCACGAAGCCGCGTTTAGAAATCGGGAGGAGAGAGGGTATGAAATTATATCCACTTCCTTTAAAACCCGAAAAAGTCTCGATTATAGGTTAGAAATGAGCCATGGGACTTGTTGGTGGTGTCAAAATGAAAAAACGAGCACGAAACCTCGTTTAGAAATCGGGAGGAGAGAGGGTATGAAATTATATCCACTTCCTTTAAAACCCGAAAAAGTCTCGATTACAGGTTAGAAAAGGGTCACGGGACGTGTTGGTGGTGTCAAAATGATAAAACGAGCACGAAGCCTCGTTTAGAAATCGGGAGGAGAGAGGGTATGAAATTATATCAACTTCCTTTAAAACCCGAAAAAGTCTCGATTATAGGTTAGAAATGGGCCATGAGATGTGTTGGTGGTGTCAAAACGAAAAAACGAGCACGAAGCCTCGTTTAGAAATCGGGAGGAGAGAGGGTATGAAATTATATCCACTTCCTTTAAAACCCAAAAAAGTCTAGATTATAGGTTTGAAAAGGGCTACGGGACGTGTTGCTGGTGTTAAAACTAAAAAACGGCACGAAGCCTCGTGTAGAAATCGAGAGGATAGAGGGTATGAAATTATATGCACTTCCTTTAAAACCAGAAAAAGTCTCGATTATAGGTTAGAAATGAGCCACGGGACTTGTTGGTGGTGTCAAAATGAAAAAACGAGCACGAAACCTCGTTTCGAAATCGGGAGGAGAGAGGGTATGAAATTATATCCACTTCCTTTAAAACCCGAAAAAGTCTCGATTATAGGTTAGAAATGAGCCATGGGACTTGTTGGTGGTGTCAAAATGAAAAAACGAGCACGAAACCTCGTTTAGAAATCGGGAGGAGAGAGGGTATGAAATTATATCCACTTCCTTTAAAACCCGAAAAAGTCTCGATTACAGGTTAGAAAAGGGTCACGGGACGTGTTGGTGGTGTCAAAATGATAAAACGAGCATGAAGCCTCGATTCGAAATCGGGAGGAGAGAGGGTATGAAATTATATCCACTTCCTTTAAAACCCGAAAAAGTCTCGACTATAGGTTAGAAAAGGGTCACGGGACGTGTTGGTGGTGTCAAAATGAAAAAACGAGCACGAAGCCTCGTTTAGAAATCGGGAGGAGAGAGGGTATGAAATTATATCCACTTCCTTTAAAACCCGAAAAAGTCTGGATTTAGGTTAGAAATGGGCCACGAGACTTGTTCGTGGTGTCAAAACGAAAAAATGAGCACGAAGCCTCGTTTAGAAATCAGGAGGAGAGAGGGTATGAAATTATATCCACTTTCTTTAAAACTCGAAAAAGTCTCGATTATAGGTTAGAAATGGGCCACAGGACTTGTTGGTGGTGTCAAAATGAAAAATTGAGCACGAAGCCTCGTTTAGAAATCGGGTGGAGAGAGGGTATGAAATTATATTCACTTCCTTTAAAACCCGAAAAAGTCTCGATTATAGGTTAGAAAAGGGCCACGAGACGTGTTGGTTGTGTCAAAACGAAAAAACGAGCGCGAAGCCTCATTTAGAAATCGGGAGGAGAGAGGGTATGAAATTATATCCACTTCCTTTAAAACCCGAAAAAGTCTCGATTATAGGTTAGAAATAAGCCACGGGACTTGTTGGTGGTGTCAAAATGAAAAAACGAGCACGAAGCCTCGTTTAGAAATCGGGAGGAGAGAGGGTATGAAATTATATCCACTTCCTTTAAAACCCGAAAAAGTCTAGATTATAGGTTTGAAAAGGGCCACGGGACGTGTTGGTGGTGTTAAAACGAAAAAACGGCACGAAGCCTCGTGTAGAAATCGGGAGGATAGAAGGTATGATATTATATGCACTTCCTTTAAAACCCGAAAAAGTCTCGATTATAGGTTAGAAATGAGCCACGGGACTTGTTGGTGGTGTGAAAATGAAAAAACGAGCACGAAACCTCATTTAGAAATCGGGAGGAGAGAGGGTATGAAATTATATCCACTTCCTTTAAAACCCGAAAAAGTCTCGATTATAGGTTAGAAATGGGCCACGTGACTTGTTGGTGGTGTCAAAACGAAAAAACGAGCACGAAGCCTCGTTTAGAAATCGGGAGAAGAGAGGGTATGAAATTATATCCACTTCCTTTAAAACCCGAAAAAGTCTGGATTATAGGTTAGAAATTGGCAACGAGACGTGTTGGTGGTGTCAAAACGAAAAAACGAGCACGATGCCTCGTTTAGAAATCGGGATAGAGAGGGTATGAAATTATATATACTTCCTTGAAAATCCGAAAAAGTCTCGATTATAGGATAGAAATGGGCCACGAGACGTGTTGGTGGTGTCAAAACGAAAAAAAGAGCACGAAGCCGCGTTTAGAAATCGGGAGGAGAGAGGCTATGAAATTATATCCACTTCCTTTAAAATCCGAAAAAGTCTCGATTATAGGTTAGAAATAAGCCACGGGACTTGTTGGTGGTGTCAAAATGAAAAAACGAGCACGAAGCCTCGTTTAGAAATCGGGAGGAGAGAGGGTATGAAATTATATCCACTTCCTTTAAAACCCGAAAAAGTCTAGATTATAGGTTTGAAAAGGGCCACGGGACGTGTTGGTGGTGTTAAAACGAAAAAACGGCACGAAGCCTCGTGTAGAAATCGGGAGGATAGAGGGTATGATATTATATGCACTTCCTTTAAAACCCGAAAAAGTCTCGATTATTGGTTAGAAATGAGCCACGGGACTTGTTGGTGGTGTGAAAATGAAAAAACGAGCACGAAACCTCATTTAGAAATCGGGAGGAGAGAGGGTATGAAATTATATCCACTTCCTTTAAAACCCGAAAAAGTCTCGATTATAGGTTAGAAATGGGCCACGTGACTTGTTGGTGGTGTCAAAACGAAAAAACGAGCACGAAGCCTCGTTTAGAAATCGGGAGAAGAGAGGGTATGAAATTATATCCACTTCCTTTAAAACCCGAAAAAGTCTCGATTATAGGTTAGAAATGAGCCATGGGACTTGTTGGTGGTGTCAAAATGAGAAAACGAGCACGAAACCTCGTTTAGAAATCGGGAGGAGAGAGGGTATGAAATTATATCCACTTCCTTTAAAACCCGAAAAAGTCTCGATTACAGGTCAGAAAAGGGTCACGGGACGTGTTGGTGGTGTCAAAATGATAAAACGAGCACGAAGCCTCGATTCGAAATCGGGAGGAGAGAGGGTATGAAATTATATCCACTTCCTTTAAAACCCGAAAAAGTCTCGATTATAGGTTAGAAAAGGGTCACGGGACGTGTTGGTGGTGTCAAAATGAAAAAACGAGCACGAAGCCTCGTTTAGAAATCGGGAGGAGAGAGGGTATGAAATTATATCCACTTCCTTTAAAACCCGAAAAAGTCTGGATTATAGGTTAGAAATGGGCCACGAGACTTGTTCGTGGTGTCAAAACGAAAAAATGAGCACGAAGCCTCGTTTAGAAATCAGGAGGAGAGAGGGTATGAAATTATATCCACTTTCTTTAAAACCCGAAAAAGTCTCGATTATAGGTTAGAAATGGGCCACAGGACTTGTTGGTGGTGTCAAAATGAAAAATGGAGCACGAAGCCTCGTTTAGAAATCGGGTGGAGAGAGGGTATGAAATTATATTCACTTCCTTTAAAACCCGAAAAAGTCTCGATTATAGGTTATAAATGAGCCATGGGACTTGTTGGTGGTGTCAAAATGAGAAAACGAGCACGAAACCTCGTTTAGAAATCGGGAGGAGAGAGGGTATGAAATTATATCCACTTCCTTTAAAACCCGAAAAAGTCTCGATTACAGGTCAGAAAAGGGTCACGGGACGTGTTGGTGGTGTCAAAATGATAAAACGAGCACGAAGCCTCGATTCGAAATCGGGAGGAGAGAGGGTATGAAATTATATCCACTTCCTTTAAAACCCGAAAAAGTCTCGATTATAGGTTAGAAAAGGGTCACGGGACGTGTTGGTGGTGTCAAAATGAAAAAACGAGCACGAAGCCTCGTTTAGAAATCGGGAGGAGAGAGGGTATGAAATTATATCCACTTCCTTTAAAACCCGAAAAAGTCTGGATTATAGGTTAGAAATGGGCCACGAGACTTGTTCGTGGTGTCAAAACGAAAAAATGAGCACGAATCCTCGTTTAGAAATCAGGAGGAGAGAGGGTATGAAATTATATCCACTTTCTTTAAAACCCGAAAAAGTCTCGATTATAGGTTAGAAATGGGCCACAGGACTTGTTGGTGGTGTCAAAATGAAAAATGGAGCACGAAGCCTCGTTTAGAAATCGGGTGGAGAGAGGGTATGAAATTATATTCACTTCCTTTAAAACCCGAAAAAGTCTCGATTATAGGTTAGAAATGGGCCATGAGATGTGTTGGTGGTGTCAAAACGAAAAAACGAGCACGAAGCCTCGTTTAGAAATCGGGAGGAGAGAGGGTATGAAATTATATCCACTTCCTTTAAAACCCAAAAAAGTCTAGATTATAGGTTTGAAAAGGGCTACGGGACGTGTTGGTGGTGTTAAAACTAAAAAACGGCACGAAGCCTCGTGTAGAAATCGGGAGGATAGAGGGTATGAAATTATATGCACTTCCTTTAAAACCTGAAAAAGTCTCGATTATAGGTTAGAAATGAGCCACGGGACTTGTTGGTGGTGTCAAAATGAAAAAACGAGCACGAAACCTCGTTTCGAAATCGGGAGGAGAGAGGGTATGAAATTATATCCACTTCCTTTAAAACCCGAAAAAGTCTCGATTATAGGTTAGAAATGAGCCATGGGACTTGTTGGTGGTGTCAAAATGAAAAAACGAGCATGAAACCTCGTTTAGAAATCGGGAGGAGAGAGGGTATGAAATTATATCCACTTCCTTTAAAACCCGAAAAAGTCTCGATTACAGGTTAGAAAAGGGTCACGGGACGTGTTGGTGGTGTCAAAATGATAAAACGAGCACGAAGCCTCGATTCGAAATCGGGAGGAGAGAGGGTATGAAATTATATCCACTTCCTTTAAAACCCGAAAAAGTCTCGACTATAGGTTAGAAAAGGGTCACGGGACGTGTTGGTGGTGTCAAAATGAAAAAACGAGCACGAAGCCTCGTTTAGAAATCGGGAGGAGAGAGGGTATGAAATTATATCCACTTCCTTTAAAACCCGAAAAAGTCTGGATTATAGGTTAGAAATGGGCCACGAGACTTGTTCGTGGTGTCAAAACGAAAAAATGAGCACGAAGCCTCGTTTAGAAATCAGGAGGAGAGAGGGTATGAAATTATATCCACTTTCTTTAAAACTCGAAAAAGTCTCGATTATAGGTTAGAAATGGGCCACAGGACTTGTTGGTGGTGTCAAAATGAAAAATTGAGCACGAAGCCTCGTTTAGAAATCGGGTGGAGAGAGGGTATGAAATTATATTCACTTCCTTTAAAACCCGAAAAAGTCTCGATTATAGGTTAGAAAAGGGCCACGAGACGTGTTGGTTGTGTCAAAACGAAAAAACGAGCGCGAAGCCTCATTTAGAAATCGGGAGGAGAGAGGGTATGAAATTATATCCACTTCCTTTAAAACCCGAAAAAGTCTCGATTATAGGTTAGAAATAAGCCACGGGACTTGTTGGTGGTGTCAAAATGAAAAAACGAGCACGAAGCCTCGTTTAGAAATCGGGAGGAGAGAGGGTATGAAATTATATCCACTTCCTTTAAAACCCGAAAAAGTCTAGATTATAGGTTTGAAAAGGGCCACGGGACGTGTTGGTGGTGTTAAAACGAAAAAACGGCACGAAGCCTCGTGTAGAAATCGGGAGGATAGAAGGTATGATATTATATGCACTTCCTTTAAAACCCGAAAAAGTCTCGATTATAGGTTAGAAATGAGCCACGGGACTTGTTGGTGGTGTGAAAATGAAAAAACGAGCACGAAACCTCATTTAGAAATCGGGAGGAGAGAGGGTATGAAATTATATCGACTTCCTTTAAAACCCGAAAAAGTCTCGATTATAGGTTAGAAATGGGCCACGTGACTTGTTGGTGGTGTCAAAACGAAAAAACGAGCACGAAGCCTCGTTTAGAAATCGGGAGAAGAGAGGGTATGAAATTATATCCACTTCCTTTAAAACCCGAAAAAGTCTGGATTATAGGTTAGAAATTGGCAACGAGACGTGTTGGTGGTGTCAAAACGAAAAAACGAGCACGATGCCTCGTTTAGAAATCGGGATAGAGAGGGTATGAAATTATATATACTTCCTTGAAAATCCGAAAAAGTCTCGATTATAGGTTAGAAATAAGCCACGGGACTTGTTGGTGGTGTCAAAATGAAAAAACGAGCACGAAGCCTCGTTTAGAAATCGGGAGGAGAGAGGGTATGAAATTATATCCACTTCCTTTAAAACCCGAAAAAGTCTAGATTATAGGTTTGAAAAGGGCCACGGGACGTGTTGGTGGTGTTAAAACGAAAAAACGGCACGAAGCCTCGTGTAGAAATCGGGAGGATAGAAGGTATGATATTATATGCACTTCCTTTAAAACCCGAAAAAGTCTCGATTATAGGTTAGAAATGAGCCACGGGACTTGTTGGTGGTGTGAAAATGAAAAAACGAGCACGAAACCTCATTTAGAAATCGGGAGGAGAGAGGGTATGAAATTATATCCACTTCCTTTAAAACCCGAAAAAGTCTCGATTATAGGTTAGAAATGGGCCACGTGACTTGTTGGTGGTGTCAAAACGAAAAAACGAGCACGAAGCCTCGTTTAGAAATCGGGAGAAGAGAGGGTATGAAATTATATCCACTTCCTTTAAAACCCGAAAAAGTCTGGATTATAGGTTAGAAATTGGCAACGAGACGTGTTGGTGGTGTCAAAACGAAAAAACGAGCACGATGCCTCGTTTAGAAATCGGGATAGAGAGGGTATGAAATTATATATACTTCCTTGAAAATCCGAAAAAGTCTCGATTATAGGATAGAAATGGGCCACGAGACGTGTTGGTGGTGTCAAAACGAAAAAAAGTGCACGAAGCCGCGTTTAGAAATCGGGAGGAGAGAGGGTATGAAATTATATCCACTTCCTTTAAAACCCGAAAAAGTCTGGATTATAGGTTAGAAATGGGCCACGGGACTTGTTCGTGGTGTCAAAATGAAAAAACGAGCACGAAGCCTCGTTTAGAAATCGGGAGGAGAGAGTGTATGAAATTACATCAACTTCCTTTAAAACCCGAAAAAGTCTCGATTATAGGTTAGAAATGGACCACGAGACGTGTTGGTGGTGTCAAAATGAAAAAAAGAGCACGAAGCCGCGTTTAGAAATCGGGAGGAGAGAGGGTATGAAATTATATCCACTTCCTTTAAAACCCGAAAAAGGCTCGATTATAGGTTAGAAATGAGCCATGGGACTTGTTGGTGGTGTCAAAATGAAAAAACGAGCACGAAACCTCGTTTAGAAATCGGGAGGAGAGAGGGTATGAAATTATATCCACTTCCTTTAAAACCCGAAAAAGTCTCGATTACAGGTTAGAAAAGGGTCACGGGACGTGTTGGTGGTGTCCAAATGATAAAACGAGCACGAAGCCTCGTTTAGAAATCGGGAGGAGAGAGGGTATGAAATTATATCAACTTCCTTTAAAACCCGAAAAAGTCTCGATTATAGGTTAGAAATGGGCCATGAGATGTGTTGGTGGTGTCAAAACGAAAAAACGAGCACGAAGCCTCGTTTAGAAATCGGGAGGAGAGAGGGTATGAAATTATATCCACTTCCTTTAAAACCCGAGAAAGTCTAGATTATAGGTTTGAAAAGGGCTACGGGACGTGTTGGTGGTGTTAAAACTAAAAAACGGCACGAAGCCTCGTGTAGAAATCGGGAGGATAGAGGGTATGAAATTATATGCACTTCCTTTATAACCAGAAAAAGTCTCGATTATAGGTTAGAAATGAGTCACGGGACTTGTTGGTGGTGTCAAAATGAAAAAACGAGCACGAAACCTCGTTTCGAAATCGGGAGGAGAGAGGGTATGAAATTATATCCACTTCCTTTAAAACCCGAAAAAGTCTCGATTATAGGTTAGAAATGAGCCATGGGACTTGTTGGTGGTGTCAAAATGAAAAAACGAGCACGAAACCTCGTTTAGAAATCGGGAGGAGAGAGGGTATGAAATTATATCCACTTCCTTTAAAACCCGAAAAAGTCTGGATTATAGGTTAGAAATTGGCAACGAGACGTGTTGGTGGTGTCAAAACGAAAAAACGAGCACGATGCCTCGTTTAGAAATCGGGATAGAGAGGGTATGAAATTATATCTACTTCCTTGAAAATCCGAAAAAGTCTCGATTATAGGTTAGAAATGGACCACGAGACGTGTTGGTGGTGTCAAAACAAAAAAAAGAGCACGAAGCCGCGTTTAGAAATCGGGAGGAGAGAGGGTATGAAATTATATCCACTTCCTTTAAAACCCGAAAAAGTCTCGATTATAGGTTAGAAATGAGCCATGGGACTTGTTGGTGGTGTCAAAATGAAAAAACGAGCACGAAACCTCGTTTAGAAATCGGGAGGAGAGAGGGTATGAAATTATATCCACTTCCTTTAAAACCCGAAAAAGTCTGGATTATAGGTTAGAAATGGGCCACGAGACTTGTTCGTGGTGTCAAAACGAAAAAATGAGCACGAAGCCTCGTTTAGAAATCAGGAGGAGAGAGGGTATGAAATTATATCCACTTTCTTTAAAACTCGAAAAAGTCTCGATTATAGGTTAGAAATGGGCCACAGGACTTGTTGGTGGTGTCAAAATGAAAAATGGAGCACGAAGCCTCGTTTAGAAATCGGGTGGAGAGAGGGTATGAAATTATATTCACTTCCTTTAAAACCCGAAAAAGTCTCGATTATAGGTTAGAAAAGGGCCACGAGACGTGTTGGTTGTGTCAAAACGAAAAAACGAGCGCGAAGCCTCATTTAGAAATCGGGAGGAGAGAGGGTATGAAATTATATCCACTTCCTTTAAAACCCGAAAAAGTCTCGATTATAGGTTAGAAATAAGCCACGGGACTTGTTGGTGGTGTCAAAATGAAAAAACGAGCACGAAGCCTCGTTTAGAAATCGGGAGGAGAGAGGGTATGAAATTATATCCACTTCCTTTAAAACCCGAAAAAGTCTAGATTATAGGTTTGAAAAGGGCCACGGGACGTGTTGGTGGTGTTAAAACGAAAAAACGGCACGAAGCCTCGTGTAGAAATCGGGAGGATAGAAGGTATGATATTATATGCACTTCCTTTAAAACCCAAAAAAGTCTCGATTATAGGTTAGAAATGAGCCACGGGACTTGTTGGTGGTGTGAAAATGAAAAAACGAGCACGAAACCTCATTTAGAAATCGGGAGGAGAGAGGGTATGAAATTATATCGACTTCCTTTAAAACCCGAAAAAGTCTCGATTATAGGTTAGAAATGGGCCACGTGACTTGTTGGTGGTGTCAAAATGAAAAAACGAGCACGAAGCCTCGTTTAGAAATCGGGAGAAGAGAGGGTATGAAATTATATCCACTTCCTTTAAAACCCGAAAAAGTCTGGATTATAGGTTAGAAATTGGCAACGAGACGTGTTGGTGGTGTCAAAACGAAAAAACGAGCACGATGCCTCGTTTAGAAATCGGGATAGAGAGGGTATGAAATTATATATACTTCCTTGAAAATCCGAAAAAGTCTCGATTATAGGATAGAAATGGGCCACGAGACGTGTTGGTGGTGTCAAAACGAAAAAAAGTGCACGAAGCCGCGTTTAGAAATCGGGAGGAGAGAGGGTATGAAATTATATCCACTTCCTTTAAAACCCGAAAAAGTCTGGATTATAGGTTAGAAATGGGCCACGGGACTTGTTCGTGGTGTCAAAATGAAAAAACGAGCACGAAGCCTCGTTTAGAAATCGGGAGGAGAGAGTGTATGAAATTACATCAACTTCCTTTAAAACCCGAAAAAGTCTCGATTATAGGTTAGAAATGGACCACGAGACGTGTTGGTGGTGTCAAAACGAAAAAAAGAGCACGAAGCCGCGTTTAGAAATCGGGAGGAGAGAGGGTATGAAATTATATCCACTTCCTTTAAAACCCGAAAAAGTCTCGATTATAGGTTAGAAATGAGCCATGGGACTTGTTGGTGGTGTCAAAATGAAGAAACGAGCACGAAACCTCGTTTAGAAATCGGGAGGAGAGAGGGTATGAAATTATATCCACTTCCTTTAAAACCCGAAAAAGTCTCGATTACAGGTTAGAAAAGGGTCACGGGACGTGTTGGTGGTGTCCAAATGATAAAACGAGCACGAAGCCTCGTTTAGAAATCGGGAGGAGAGAGGGTATGAAATTATATCAACTTCCTTTAAAACCCGAAAAAGTCTCGATTATAGGTTAGAAATGGGCAACGAGACGTGTTGGTGCTGTCAAAACTAAAAAACGGCACGAAGCCTCGTGTAGAAATCGGGAGGATAGAGGGTATGAAATTATATGCACTTCCTTTAAAACCAGAAAAAGTCTCGATTATAGGTTAGAAATGAGTCACGGGACTTGTTGGTGGTGTCAAAATGAAAAAACGAGCACGAAACCTCGTTTAGAAATCGGGAGGAGAGAGGGTATGAAATTATATCCACTTCCTTTAAAACCCGAAAAAGTCTGGATTATAGGTTAGAAATGGGCCACGGGACTTGTTCGTGGTGTCAAAATGAAAAAACGAGCACGAAGCCTCGTTTAGAAATCGGGAGGAGAGAGTGTATGAAATTACATCAACTTCCTTTAAAACCCGAAAAAGTCTCGATTATAGGTTAGAAATGGACCACGAGACGTGTTGGTGGTGTCAAAACGAAAAAAAGAGCACGAAGCCGCGTTTAGAAATCGGGAGGAGAGAGGGTATGAAATTATATCCACTTCCTTTAAAACCCGAAAAAGTCTCGATTATAGGTTAGAAATGAGCCATGGGACTTGTTGGTGGTGTCAAAATGAAGAAACGAGCACGAAACCTCGTTTAGAAATCGGGAGGAGAGAGGGTATGAAATTATATCCACTTCCTTTAAAACCCGAAAAAGTCTCGATTACAGGTTAGAAAAGGGTCACGGGACGTGTTGGTGGTGTCCAAATGATAAAACGAGCACGAAGCCTCGTTTAGAAATCGGGAGGAGAGAGGGTATGAAATTATATCAACTTCCTTTAAAACCCGAAAAAGTCTCGATTATAGGTTAGAAATGGGCCATGAGATGTGTTGGTGGTGTCAAAACGAAAAAACGAGCACGAAGCCTCGTTTAGAAATCGGGAGGAGAGAGGGTATGAAATTATATCCACTTCCTTTAAAACCCGAGAAAGTCTAGATTATAGGTTTGAAAAGGGCTACGGGACGTGTTGGTGGTGTTAAAACTAAAAAACGGCACGAAGCCTCGTGTAGAAATCGGGAGGATAGAGGGTATGAAATTATATGCACTTCCTTTAAAACCAGAAAAAGTCTCGATTATAGGTTAGAAATGAGTCACGGGACTTGTTGGTGGTGTCAAAATGAAAAAACGAGCACGAAACCTCGTTTCGAAATCGGGAGGAGAGAGGGTATGAAATTATATCCACTTCCTTTAAAACCCGAAAAAGTCTCGATTATAGGTTAGAAATGAGCCATGGGACTTGTTGGTGGTGTCAAAATGAAAAAACGAGCACGAAACCTCGTTTAGAAATCGGGAGGAGAGAGGGTATGAAATTATATCCACTTCCTTTAAAACCCGAAAAAGTCTGGATTATAGGTTAGAAATTGGCAACGAGACGTGTTGGTGGTGTCAAAACGAAAAAACGAGCACGATGCCTCGTTTAGAAATCGGGATAGAGAGGGTATGAAATTATATCTACTTCCTTGAAAATCCGAAAAAGTCTCGATTATAGGTTAGAAATGGACCACGAGACGTGTTGGTGGTGTCAAAACAAAAAAAAGAGCACGAAGCCGCGTTTAGAAATCGGGAGGAGAGAGGGTATGAAATTATATCCACTTCCTTTAAAACCCGAAAAAGTCTCGATTATAGGTTAGAAATGAGCCATGGGACTTGTTGGTGGTGTCAAAATGAAAAAACGAGCACGAAACCTCGTTTAGAAATCGGGAGGAGAGAGGGTATGAAATTATATCCACTTCCTTTAAAACCCGAAAAAGTCTCGATTACAGGTTAGAAAAGGGTCACGGGACGTGTTGGTGGTGTCAAAATGATAAAACGAGCACGAAGCCTCGTTTAGAAATCGGGAGGAGAGAGGGTATGAAATTATATCAACTTCCTTTAAAACCCGAAAAAGTCTCGATTATAGGTTAGAAATGGGCCATGAGATGTGTTGGTGGTGTCAAAACGAAAAAACGAGCACGAAGCCTCGTTTAGAAATCGGGAGGAGAGAGGGTATGAAATTATATATACTTCCTTTAAAACCCGAAAAAGTCTCGACTATAGGTTAGAAAAGGGTCACGGGACGTGTTGGTGGTGTCAAAATGAAAAAACGAGCACGAAGCCTCGTTTAGAAATCGGGAGGAGAGAGGGTATGAAATTATATCCACTTCCTTTAAAACCCGAAAAAGTCTGGATTATAGGTTAGAAATGGGCCACGGGACTTGTTCGTGGTGTCAAAATGAAAAAACGAGCACGAAGCCTCGTTTAGAAATCGGGAGGAGAGAGTGTATGAAATTACATCAACTTCCTTTAAAACCCGAAAAAGTCTCGATTATAGGTTAGAAATGGACCACGAGACGTGTTGGTGGTGTCAAAACGAAAAAAAGAGCACGAAGCCGCGTTTAGAAATCGGGAGGAGAGAGGGTATGAAATTATATCCACTTCCTTTAAAACCCGAAAAAGTCTCGATTATAGGTTAGAAATGAGCCATGGGACTTGTTGGTGGTGTCAAAATGAAAAAACGAGCACGAAACCTCGTTTAGAAATCGGGAGGAGAGAGGGTATGAAATTATATCCACTTCCTTTAAAACCCGAAAAAGTCTCGATTACAGGTTAGAAAAGGGTCACGGGACGTGTTGGTGGTGTCCAAATGATAAAACGAGCACGAAGCCTCGTTTAGAAATCGGGAGGAGAGAGGGTATGAAATTATATCAACTTCCTTTAAAACCCGAAAAAGTCTCGATTATAGGTTAGAAATGGGCCATGAGATGTGTTGGTGGTGTCAAAACGAAAAAACGAGCACGAAGCCTCGTTTAGAAATCGGGAGGAGAGAGGGTATGAAATTATATCCACTTCCTTTAAAACCCGAGAAAGTCTAGATTATAGGTTTGAAAAGGGCTACGGGACGTGTTGGTGGTGTTAAAACTAAAAAACGGCACGAAGCCTCGTGTAGAAATCGGGAGGATAGAGGGTATGAAATTATATGCACTTCCTTTAAAACCAGAAAAAGTCTCGATTATAGGTTAGAAATGAGTCACGGGACTTGTTGGTGGTGTCAAAATGAAAAAACGAGCACGAAACCTCGTTTCGAAATCGGGAGGAGAGAGGGTATGAAATTATATCCACTTCCTTTAAAACCCGAAAAAGTCTCGATTATAGGTTAGAAATGAGCCATGGGACTTGTTGGTGGTGTCAAAATGAAAAAACGAGCACGAAACCTCGTTTAGAAATCGGGAGGAGAGAGGGTATGAAATTATATCCACTTCCTTTAAAACCCGAAAAAGTCTGGATTATAGGTTAGAAATTGGCAACGAGACGTGTTGGTGGTGTCAAAATGAAAAAACGAGCACGATGCCTCGTTTAGAAATCGGGATAGAGAGGGTATGAAATTATATCTACTTCCTTGAAAATCCGAAAAAGTCTCGATTATAGGTTAGAAATGGACCACGAGACGTGTTGGTGGTGTCAAAACAAAAAAAAGAGCACGAAGCCGCGTTTAGAAATCGGGAGGAGAGAGGGTATGAAATTATATCCACTTCCTTTAAAACCCGAAAAAGTCTCGATTATAGGTTAGAAATGAGCCATGGGACTTGTTGGTGGTGTCAAAATGAAAAAACGAGCACGAAACCTCGTTTAGAAATCGGGAGGAGAGAGGGTATGAAATTATATCCACTTCCTTTAAAACCCGAAAAAGTCTCGATTACAGGTTAGAAAAGGGTCACGGGACGTGTTGGTGGTGTCAAAATGATAAAACGAGCACGAAGCCTCGTTTAGAAATCGGGAGGAGAGAGGGTATGAAATTATATCAACTTCCTTTAAAACCCGAAAAAGTCTCGATTATAGGTTAGAAATGGGCCATGAGATGTGTTGGTGGTGTCAAAACGAAAAAACGAGCACGAAGCCTCGTTTAGAAATCGGGAGGAGAGAGGGTATGAAATTATATCCACTTCCTTTAAAACCCAAAAAAGTCTAGATTATAGGTTTGAAAAGGGCTACGGGACGTGTTGGTGGTGTTAAAACTAAAAAACGGCACGAAGCCTCGTGTAGAAATCGGGAGGATAGAGGGTATGAAATTATATGCACTTCCTTTAAAACCAGAAAAAGTCTCGATTATAGGTTAGAAATGAGCCACGGGACTTGTTGGTGGTGTCAAAATGAAAAAACGAGCACGAAACCTCGTTTCGAAATCGGGAGGAGAGAGGGTATGAAATTATATCCACTTCCTTTAAAACCCGAAAAAGTCTCGATTATAGGTTAGAAATGAGCCATGGGACTTGTTGGTGGTGTCAAAATGAAAAAACGAGCACGAAACCTCGTTTAGAAATCGGGAGGAGAGAGGGTATGAAATTATATCCACTTCCTTTAAAACCCGAAAAAGTCTCGATTACAGGTTAGAAAAGGGTCACGGGACGTGTTGGTGGTGTCAAAATGATAAAACGAGCACGAAGCCTCGATTCGAAATCGGGAGGAGAGAGGGTATGAAATTATATCCACTTCCTTTAAAACCCGAAAAAGTCTCGACTATAGGTTAGAAAAGGGTCACGGGACGTGTCGGTGGTGTCAAAATGAAAAAACGAGCACGAAGCCTCGTTTAGAAATCGGGAGGAGAGAGGGTATGAAATTATATCCACTTCCTTTAAAACCCGAAAAAGTCTGGATTATAGGTTAGAAATGGGCCACGAGACTTGTTCGTGGTGTCAAAACGAAAAAATGAGCACGAAGCCTCGTTTAGAAATCAGGAGGAGAGAGGGTATGAAATTATATCCACTTTCTTTAAAACTCGAAAAAGTCTCGATTATAGGTTAGAAATGGGCCACAGGACTTGTTGGTGGTGTCAAAATGAAAAATTGAGCACGAAGCCTCGTTTAGAAATCGGGTGGAGAGAGGGTATGAAATTATATTCACTTCCTTTAAAACCCGAAAAAGTCTCGATTATAGGTTAGAAAAGGGCCACGAGACGTGTTGGTTGTGTCAAAACGAAAAAACGAGCGCGAAGCCTCATTTAGAAATCGGGAGGAGAGAGGGTATGAAATTATATCCACTTCCTTTAAAACCCGAAAAAGTCTCGATTATAGGTTAGAAATAAGCCACGGGACTTGTTGGTGGTGTCAAAATGAAAAAACGAGCACGAAGCCTCGTTTAGAAATCGGGAGGAGAGAGGGTATGAAATTATATCCACTTCCTTTAAAATCCGAAAAAGTCTAGATTATAGGTTTGAAAAGGGCCACGGGACGTGTTGGTGGTGTTAAAACGAAAAAACGGCACGAAGCCTCGTGTAGAAATCGGGAGGATAGAAGGTATGATATTATATGCACTTCCTTTAAAACCCGAAAAAGTCTCGATTATAGGTTAGAAATGAGCCACGGGACTTGTTGGTGGTGTGAAAATGAAAAAACGAGCACGAAACCTCATTTAGAAATCGGGAGGAGAGAGGGTATGAAATTATATCCACTTCCTTTAAAACCCGAAAAAGTCTCGATTATAGGTTAGAAATGGGCCACGTGACTTGTTGGTGGTGTCAAAACGAAAAAACGAGCACGAAGCCTCGTTTAGAAATCGGGAGAAGAGAGGGTATGAAATTATATCCACTTCCTTTAAAACCCGAAAAAGTCTGGATTATAGGTTAGAAATTGGCAACGAGACGTGTTGGTGGTGTCAAAACGAAAAAACGAGCACGATGCCTCGTTTAGAAATCGGGATAGAGAGGGTATGAAATTATATATACTTCCTTGAAAATCCGAAAAAGTCTCGATTATAGGATAGAAATGGGCCACGAGACGTGTTGGTGGTGTCAAAACGAAAAAAAGTGCACGAAGCCGCGTTTAGAAATCGGGAGGAGAGAGGGTATGAAATTATATCCACTTCCTTTAAAACCCGAAAAAGTCTGGATTATAGGTTAGAAATGGGCCACGGGACTTGTTGGTGGTGTCAAAACGAAAAAACGAGCACGAAGCCTCGTTTAGAAATCGGGAGGAGAGAGTGTATGAAATTACATCAACTTCCTTTAAAACCCGAAAAAGTCTCGATTATAGGTTAGAAATGGGCCATGAGATGTGTTGGTGGTGTCAAAACGAAAAAACGAGCACGAAGCCTCGTTTAGAAATCGGGAGGAGAGAGGGTATGAAATTATATCCACTTCCTTTAAAACCCGAAAAAGTCTTGATTATAGGTTAGAAATGGGCCACAGGACTTGTTGGTGGTGTCAAAATGAAAAATTGAGCACGAAGCCTCGTTTAGAAATCGGGTGGAGAGAGGGTATGAAATTATATTCACTTCCTTTAAAACCCGAAAAAGACTCGATTATAGGTTAGAAATGGACCACGAGAAGTGTTGGTGGTGTCAAAACGAAAAAACGAGCACGAAGCCGCGTTTAGAAATCGGGAGGAGAGAGGGTATGAAATTATATCCACTTCCTTTAAAACCCGAAAAAGTCTCGATTATAGGTTAGAAATGAGCCATGGGACTTGTTGGTGGTGTCAAAATGAAAAAACGAGCACGAAACCTCGTTTAGAAATCGGGAGGAGAGAGGGTATGAAATTATATCCACTTCCTTTAAAACCCGAAAAAGTCTCGATTACAGGTTAGAAAAGGGTCACGGGACGTGTTGGTGGTGTCAAAATGATAAAACGAGGACGAAGCCTCGTTTAGAAATCGGGAGGAGAGAGGGTATGAAATTATATCAACTTCCTTTAAAACCCGAAAAAGTCTCGATTATAGGTTAGAAATGGGCCATGAGATGTGTTGGTGGTGTCAAAACGAAAAAACGAGCACGAAGCCTCGTTTAGAAATCGGGAGGAGAGAGGGTATGAAATTATATCCACTTCCTTTAAAACCCGAAAAAGTCTAGATTATAGGTTTGAAAAGGGCTACGGGACGTGTTGGTGGTGTTAAAACTAAAAAACGGCACGAAGCCTCGTGTAGAAATCGGGAGGATAGAGGGTATGAAATTATATGCACTTCCTTTAAAACCAGAAAAAGTCTCGATTATAGGTTAGAAATGAGCCACGGGACTTGTTGGTGGTGTCAAAATGAAAAAACGAGCACGAAACCTCGTTTCGAAATCGGGAGGAGAGAGGGTATGAAATTATATCCACTTCCTTTAAAACCCGAAAAAGTCTCGATTATAGGTTAGAAATGAGCCATGGGACTTGTTGGTGGTGTCAAAATGAAAAAACGAGCACGAAACCTCGTTTAGAAATCGGGAGGAGAGAGGGTATGAAATTATATCCACTTCCTTTAAAACCCGAAAAAGTCTCGATTACAGGTTAGAAAAGGGTCACGGGACGTGTTGGTGGTGTCAAAATGATAAAACGAGCACGAAGCCTCGATTCGAAATCGGGAGGAGAGAGGGTATGAAATTATATATACTTCCTTTAAAACCCGAAAAAGTCTCGACTATAGGTTAGAAAAGGGTCACGGGACGTGTTGGTGGTGTCAAAATGAAAAAACGAGCACGAAGCCTCGTTTAGAAATCGGGAGGAGAGAGGGTATGAAATTATATCAACTTCCTTTAAAACCCGAAAAAGTCTCGATTATAGGTTAGAAATGGGCCATGAGATGTGTTGGTGGTGTCAAAACGAAAAAACGAGCACGAAGCCTCGTTTAGAAATCGGGAGGAGAGAGGGTATGAAATTATATATACTTCCTTTAAAACCCGAAAAAGTCTCGACTATAGGTTAGAAAAGGGTCACGGGACGTGTTGGTGGTGTCAAAATGAAAAAACGAGCACGAAGCCTCGTTTAGAAATCGGGAGGAGAGAGGGTATGAAATTATATCCACTTCCTTTAAAACCCGAAAAAGTCTGGATTATAGGTTAGAAATGGGCCACGGGACTTGTTCGTGGTGTCAAAATGAAAAAACGAGCACGAAGCCTCGTTTAGAAATCGGGAGGAGAGAGTGTATGAAATTACATCAACTTCCTTTAAAACCCGAAAAAGTCTCGATTATAGGTTAGAAATGGACCACGAGACGTGTTGGTGGTGTCAAAACGAAAAAAAGAGCACGAAGCCGCGTTTAGAAATCGGGAGGAGAGAGGGTATGAAATTATATCCACTTCCTTTAAAACCCGAAAAAGTCTCGATTATAGGTTAGAAATGAGCCATGGGACTTGTTGGTGGTGTCAAAATGAAAAAACGAGCACGAAACCTCGTTTAGAAATCGGGAGGAGAGAGGGTATGAAATTATATCCACTTCCTTTAAAACCCGAAAAAGTCTCGATTACAGGTTAGAAAAGGGTCACGGGACGTGTTGGTGGTGTCCAAATGATAAAACGAGCACGAAGCCTCGTTTAGAAATCGGGAGGAGAGAGGGTATGAAATTATATCAACTTCCTTTAAAACCCGAAAAAGTCTCGATTATAGGTTAGAAATGGGCCATGAGATGTGTTGGTGGTGTCAAAACGAAAAAACGAGCACGAAGCCTCGTTTAGAAATCGGGAGGAGAGAGGGTATGAAATTATATCCACTTCCTTTAAAACCCGAGAAAGTCTAGATTATAGGTTTGAAAAGGGCTACGGGACGTGTTGGTGGTGTTAAAACTAAAAAACGGCACGAAGCCTCGTGTAGAAATCGGGAGGATAGAGGGTATGAAATTATATGCACTTCCTTTAAAACCAGAAAAAGTCTCGATTATAGGTTAGAAATGAGTCACGGGACTTGTTGGTGGTGTCAAAATGAAAAAACGAGCACGAAACCTCGTTTCGAAATCGGGAGGAGAGAGGGTATGAAATTATATCCACTTCCTTTAAAACCCGAAAAAGTCTCGATTATAGGTTAGAAATGAGCCATGGGACTTGTTGGTGGTGTCAAAATGAAAAAACGAGCACGAAACCTCGTTTAGAAATCGGGAGGAGAGAGGGTATGAAATTATATCCACTTCCTTTAAAACCCGAAAAAGTCTGGATTATAGGTTAGAAATTGGCAACGAGACGTGTTGGTGGTGTCAAAACGAAAAAACGAGCACGATGCCTCGTTTAGAAATCGGGATAGAGAGGGTATGAAATTATATCTACTTCCTTGAAAATCCGAAAAAGTCTCGATTATAGGTTAGAAATGGACCACGAGACGTGTTGGTGGTGTCAAAACAAAAAAAAGAGCACGAAGCCGCGTTTAGAAATCGGGAGGAGAGAGGGTATGAAATTATATCCACTTCCTTTAAAACCCGAAAAAGTCTCGATTATAGGTTAGAAATGAGCCATGGGACTTGTTGGTGGTGTCAAAATGAAAAAACGAGCACGAAACCTCGTTTAGAAATCGGGAGGAGAGAGGGTATGAAATTATATCCACTTCCTTTAAAACCCGAAAAAGTCTCGATTACAGGTTAGAAAAGGGTCACGGGACGTGTTGGTGGTGTCAAAATGATAAAACGAGCACGAAGCCTCGTTTAGAAATCGGGAGGAGAGAGGGTATGAAATTATATCAACTTCCTTTAAAACCCGAAAAAGTCTCGATTATAGGTTAGAAATGGGCCATGAGATGTGTTGGTGGTGTCAAAACGAAAAAACGAGCACGAAGCCTCGTTTAGAAATCGGGAGGAGAGAGGGTATGAAATTATATCCACTTCCTTTAAAACCCAAAAAAGTCTAGATTATAGGTTTGAAAAGGGCTACGGGACGTGTTGGTGGTGTTAAAACTAAAAAACGGCACGAAGCCTCGTGTAGAAATCGGGAGGATAGAGGGTATGAAATTATATGCACTTCCTTTAAAACCAGAAAAAGTCTCGATTATAGGTTAGAAATGAGCCACGGGACTTGTTGGTGGTGTCAAAATGAAAAAACGAGCACGAAACCTCGTTTCGAAATCGGGAGGAGAGAGGGTATGAAATTATATCCACTTCCTTTAAAACCCGAAAAAGTCTCGATTATAGGTTAGAAATGAGCCATGGGACTTGTTGGTGGTGTCAAAATGAAAAAACGAGCACGAAACCTCGTTTAGAAATCGGGAGGAGAGAGGGTATGAAATTATATCCACTTCCTTTAAAACCCGAAAAAGTATCGATTACAGGTTAGAAAAGGGTCACGGGACGTGTTGGTGGTGTCAAAATGATAAAACGAGCACGAAGCCTCGATTCGAAATCGGGAGGAGAGAGGGTATGAAATTATATCCACTTCCTTTAAAACCCGAAAAAGTCTCGACTATAGGTTAGAAAAGGGTCACGGGACGTGTCGGTGGTGTCAAAATGAAAAAACGAGCACGAAGCCTCGTTTAGAAATCGGGAGGAGAGAGGGTATGAAATTATATCCACTTCCTTTAAAACCCGAAAAAGTCTGGATTATAGGTTAGAAATGGGCCACGAGACTTGTTCGTGGTGTCAAAACGAAAAAATGAGCACGAAGCCTCGTTTAGAAATCAGGAGGAGAGAGGGTATGAAATTATATCCACTTTCTTTAAAACTCGAAAAAGTCTCGATTATAGGTTAGAAATGGGCCACAGGACTTGTTGGTGGTGTCAAAATGAAAAATTGAGCACGAAGCCTCGTTTAGAAATCGGGTGGAGAGAGGGTATGAAATTATATTCACTTCCTTTAAAACCCGAAAAAGTCTCGATTATAGGTTAGAAAAGGGCCACGAGACGTGTTGGTTGTGTCAAAACGAAAAAACGAGCGCGAAGCCTCATTTAGAAATCGGGAGGAGAGAGGGTATGAAATTATATCCACTTCCTTTAAAACCCGAAAAAGTCTCGATTATAGGTTAGAAATAAGCCACGGGACTTGTTGGTGGTGTCAAAATGAAAAAACGAGCACGAAGCCTCGTTTAGAAATCGGGAGGAGAGAGGGTATGAAATTATATCCACTTCCTTTAAAATCCGAAAAAGTCTAGATTATAGGTTTGAAAAGGGCCACGGGACGTGTTGGTGGTGTTAAAACGAAAAAACGGCACGAAGCCTCGTGTAGAAATCGGGAGGATAGAAGGTATGATATTATATGCACTTCCTTTAAAACCCGAAAAAGTCTCGATTATAGGTTAGAAATGAGCCACGGGACTTGTTGGTGGTCTGAAAATGAAAAAACGAGCACGAAACCTCATTTAGAAATCGGGAGGAGAGAGGGTATGAAATTATATCCACTTCCTTTAAAACCCGAAAAAGTCTCGATTATAGGTTAGAAATGGGCCACGTGACTTGTTGGTGGTGTCAAAACGAAAAAACGAGCACGAAGCCTCGTTTAGAAATCGGGAGAAGAGAGGGTATGAAATTATATCCACTTCCTTTAAAACCCGAAAAAGTCTGGATTATAGGTTAGAAATTGGCAACGAGACGTGTTGGTGGTGTCAAAACGAAAAAACGAGCACGATGCCTCGTTTAGAAATCGGGATAGAGAGGGTATGAAATTATATATACTTCCTTGAAAATCCGAAAAAGTCTCGATTATAGGATAGAAATGGGCCACGAGACGTGTTGGTGGTGTCAAAACGAAAAAAAGTGCACGAAGCCGCGTTTAGAAATCGGGAGGAGAGAGGGTATGAAATTATATCCACTTCCTTTAAAACCCGAAAAAGTCTGGATTATAGGTTAGAAATGGGCCACGGGACTTGTTGGTGGTGTCAAAACGAAAAAACGAGCACGAAGCCTCGTTTAGAAATCGGGAGGAGAGAGTGTATGAAATTACATCAACTTCCTTTAAAACCCGAAAAAGTCTCGATTATAGGTTAGAAATGGGCCATGAGATGTGTTGGTGGTGTCAAAACGAAAAAACGAGCACGAAGCCTCGTTTAGAAATCGGGAGGAGAGAGGGTATGAAATTATATCCACTTCCTTTAAAACCCGAAAAAGTCTCGATTATAGGTTAGAAATGGGCCACAGGACTTGTTGGTGGTGTCAAAATGAAAAATTGAGCACGAAGCCTCGTTTAGAAATCGGGTGGAGAGAGGGTATGAAATTATATTCACTTCCTTTAAAACCCGAAAAAGTCTCGATTATAGGTTAGAAATGGACCACGAGAAGTGTTGGTGGTGTCAAAACGAAAAAACGAGCACGAAGCCGCGTTTAGAAATCGGGAGGAGAGAGGGTATGAAATTATATCCACTTCCTTTAAAACCCGAAAAAGTCTCGATTATAGGTTAGAAATGAGCCATGGGACTTGTTGGTGGTGTCAAAATGAAAAAACGAGCACGAAACCTCGTTTAGAAATCGGGAGGAGAGAGGGTATGAAATTATATCCACTTCCTTTAAAACCCGAAAAAGTCTCGATTACAGGTTAGAAAAGGGTCACGGGACGTGTTGGTGGTGTCAAAATGATAAAACGAGGACGAAGCCTCGTTTAGAAATCGGGAGGAGAGAGGGTATGAAATTATATCAACTTCCTTTAAAACCCGAAAAAGTCTCGATTATAGGTTAGAAATGGGCCATGAGATGTGTTGGTGGTGTCAAAACGAAAAAACGAGCACGAAGCCTCGTTTAGAAATCGGGAGGAGAGAGGGTATGAAATTATATCCACTTCCTTTAAAACCCGAAAAAGTCTAGATTATAGGTTTGAAAAGGGCTACGGGACGTGTTGGTGGTGTTAAAACTAAAAAACGGCACGAAGCCTCGTGTAGAAATCGGGAGGATAGAGGGTATGAAATTATATGCACTTCCTTTAAAACCAGAAAAAGTCTCGATTATAGGTTAGAAATGAGCCACGGGACTTGTTGGTGGTGTCAAAATGAAAAAACGAGCACGAAACCTCGTTTCGAAATCGGGAGGAGAGAGGGTATGAAATTATATCCACTTCCTTTAAAACCCGAAAAAGTCTCGATTATAGGTTAGAAATGAGCCATGGGACTTGTTGGTGGTGTCAAAATGAAAAAACGAGCACGAAACCTCGTTTAGAAATCGGGAGGAGAGAGGGTATGAAATTATATCCACTTCCTTTAAAACCCGAAAAAGTCTCGATTACAGGTTAGAAAAGGGTCACGGGACGTGTTGGTGGTGTCAAAATGATAAAACGAGCACGAAGCCTCGATTCGAAATCGGGAGGAGAGAGGGTATGAAATTATATATACTTCCTTTAAAACCCGAAAAAGTCTCGACTATAGGTTAGAAAAGGGTCACGGGACGTGTTGGTGGTGTCAAAATGAAAAAACGAGCACGAAGCCTCGTTCAGAAATCGGGAGGAGAGAGGGTATGAAATTATATCCACTTCCTTTAAAACCCGAAAAAGTCTGGATTATAGGTTAGAAATGGGCCACGAGACTTGTTCGTGGTGTCAAAACGAAAAAATGAGCACGAAGCCTCGTTTAGAAATCAGGAGGAGAGAGGGTATGAAATTATATCCACTTTCTTTAAAACTCGAAAAAGTCTCGATTATAGGTTAGAAATGGGCCACAGGACTTGTTGGTTGTGTCAAAATGAAAAATTGAGCACGAAGCCTCGTTTAGAAATCGGGTGGAGAGAGGGTATGAAATTATATTCACTTCCTTTAAAACCCGAAAAAGTCTCGATTATAGGTTAGAAAAGGGCCACGAGACGTGTTGGTTGTGTCAAAACGAAAAAACGAGCGCGAAGCCTCATTTAGAAATCGGGAGGAGAGAGGGTATGAAATTATATCCACTTCCTTTAAAACCCGAAAAAGTCTCGATTATAGGTTAGAAATAAGCCACGGGACTTGTGGGTGGTGTCAAAATGAAAAAACGAGCACGAAGCCTCGTTTAGAAATCGGGAGGAGAGAGGGTATGAAATTATATCCACTTCCTTTAAAACCCGAAAAAGTCTAGATTATAGGTTTGAAAAGGGCCACGGGACGTGTTGGTGGTGTTAAAACGAAAAAACGGCACGAAGCCTCGTGTAGAAATCGGGAGGATAGAAGGTATGATATTATATGCACTTCCTTTAAAACCCGAAAAAGTCTCGATTATAGGTTAGAAATGAGCCACGGGACTTGTTGGTGGTGTGAAAATGAAAAAACGAGCACGAAACCTCATTTAGAAATCGGGAGGAGAGAGGGTATGAAATTATATCCACTTCCTTTAAAACCCGAAAAAGTCTCGATTATAGGTTAGAAATGGGCCACGTGACTTGTTGGTGGTGTCAAAACGAAAAAACGAGCACGAAGCCTCGTTTAGAAATCGGGAGAAGAGAGGGTATGAAATTATATCCACTTCCTTTAAAACCCGAAAAAGTCTGGATTATAGGTTAGAAATTGGCAACGAGACGTGTTGGTGGTGTCAAAACGAAAAAACGAGCACGATGCCTCGTTTAGAAATCGGGATAGAGAGGGTATGAAATTATATCTACTTCCTTGAAAATCCGAAAAAGTCTCGATTATAGGATAGAAATGGGCCACGAGACGTGTTGGTGGTGTCAAAACGAAAAAAAGTGCACGAAGCCGCGTTTAGAAATCGGGAGGAGAGAGGCTATGAAATTATATCCACTTCCTTTAAAACCCGAAAAAGTCTGGATTATAGGTTAGAAATGGGCCACGGGACTTGTTCGTGGTGTCAAAACGAAAAAACGAGCACGAAGCCTCGTTTAGAAATCGGGAGGAGAGAGTGTATGAAATTACATCAACTTCCTTTAAAACCCGAAAAAGTCTCGATTATAGGTTAGAAATGGGCCATGAGATGTGTTGGTGGTGTCAAAACGAAAAAACGAGCACGAAGCCTCGTTTAGAAATCGGGAGGAGAGAGGGTATGAAATTATATCCACTTCCTTTAAAACCCGAAAAAGTCTCGATTATAGGTTAGAAATGGGCCACAGGACTTGTTGGTGGTGTCAAAATGAAAAATTGAGCACGAAGCCTCGTTTAGAAATCGGGTGGAGAGAGGGTATGAAATTATATTCACTTCCTTTAAAACCCGAAAAAGTATCGATTATAGGTTAGAAATGGGCCACGTGACTTGTTGGTGGTGTCAAAACGAAAAAACGAGCACGAAGCCGCGTTTAGAAATCGGGAGGAGAGAGGGTATGAAATTATATCCACTTCCTTTAAAACCCGAAAAAGTCTCGATTATAAGTTAGAAATGAGCCATGGGACTTGTTGGTGGTGTCAAAATGAAAAAACGAGCACGAAACCTCGTTTAGAAATCGGGAGGAGAGAGGGTATGAAATTATATCCACTTCCTTTAAAACCCGAAAAAGTCTCGATTACAGGTTAGAAAAGGGTCACGGGACGTGTTGATGGTGTCAAAATTATAAAACGAGCACGAAGCCTCGTTTAGAAATCGGGAGGAGAGAGGGTATGAAATTATATCAACTTCCTTTAAAACCTGAAAAAGTCTCGATTATAGGTTAGAAATGGGCCATGAGATGTGTTGGTGGTGTCAAAACGAAAAAACGAGCACGAAGCCTCGTTTAGAAATCGGGAGGAGAGAGGGTATGAAATTATATCCACTTCCTTTAAAACCCGAAAAAGTCTAGATTATAGGTTTGAAAAGGGCTACGGGACGTGTTGGTGGTGTTAAAACTAAAAAACGGCACGAAGCCTCGTGTAGAAATCGGGAGGATAGAGGGTATGAAATTATATGCACTTCCTTTAAAACCAGAAAAAGTCTCGATTATAGGTTAGAAATGAGCCACGGGACTTGTTGGTGGTGTCAAAATGAAAAAACGAGCACGAAACCTCGTTTCGAAATCGGGAGGATAGAGGGTATGAAATTATATCCACTTCCTTTAAAACCCGAAAAAGTCTCGATTATAGGTTAGAAATGAGCCATGGGACTTGTTGGTGGTGTCAAAATGAAAAAACGAGCACGAAACCTCGTTTAGAAATCGGGAGGAGAGAGGGTATGAAATTATATCCACTTCCTTTAAAACCCGAAAAAGTCTCGATTACAGGTTAGAAAAGGGTCATGGGACGTGTTGGTGGTGTCAAAATGATAAAACGAGCACGAAGCCTCGATTCGAAATCGGGAGGAGAGAGGGTATGAAATTATATCCACTTCCTTTAAAACCCGAAAAAGTCTCGATTATAGGTTAGAAAAGGGTCACGGGACGTGTTGGTGGTGTCAAAATGAAAAAACGAGCACGAAGCCTCGTTTAGAAATCGGGAGGAGAGAGGGTATGAAATTATATCCACTTCCTTTAAAACCCGAAAAAGTCTGGATTATAGGTTAGAAATGGGCCACGAGACTTGTTCGTGGTGTCAAAACGAAAAAATGAGCACGAAGCCTCGTTTAGAAATCAGGAGGAGAGAGGGTATGAAATTATATCCACTTTCTTTAAAACCCGAAAAAGTCTCGATTATAGGTTAGAAATGGGCCACAAGACTTGTTGGTGGTGTCAAAATGAAAAATTGAGCACGAAGCCTCGTTTAGAAATCGGGTGGAGAGAGGGTATGAAATTATATTCACTTCCTTTAAAACCCGAAAAAGTCTCGATTATAGGTTAGAAAAGGGCCACGAGACGTGTTGGTTGTGTCAAAACGAAAAAACGAGCGCGAAGCCTCATTTAGAAATCGGGAGGAGAGAGGGTATGAAATTATATCCACTTCCTTTAAAACCCGAAAAAGTCTCGATTATAGGTTAGAAATAAGCCACGGGACCTGTTGGTGGTGTCAAAATGAAAAAACGAGCACGAAGCCTCGTTTAGAAATCGGGAGGAGAGAGGGTATGAAATTATATCCACTTCCTTTAAAACCCGAAAAAGTCTAGATTATAGGTTTGAAAAGGGCCACGGGACGTGTTGGTGGTGTTAAAACGAAAAAACGGCACGAAGCCTCGTGTAGAAATCGGGAGGATAGACGGTATGATATTATATGCACTTCCTTTAAAACCCAAAAAAGTCTCGATTATAGGTTAGAAATGAGCCACGGGACTTGTTGGTGGTGTGAAAATGAAAAAACGAGCACGAAACCTCATTTAGAAATCGGGAGGAGAGAGGGTATGAAATTATATCCACTTCCTTTAAAACCCGAAAAAGTCTCGATTATAGGTTAGAAATGGGCCACGTGACTTGTTGGTGGTGTCAAAACGAAAAAACGAGCACGAAGCCTCGTTTAGAAATCGGGAGAAGAGAGGGTATGAAATTATATCCACTTCCTTTAAAACCCGAAAAAGTCTGGATTATAGGTTAGAAATTGGCAACGAGACGTGTTGGTGGTGTCAAAACGAAAAAACGAGCACGATGCCTCGTTTAGAAATCGGGATAGAGAGGGTATGAAATTATATCTACTTCCTTGAAAATCCGAAAAAGTCTCGATTATAGGTTAGAAATGGGCCACGAGACGTGTTGGTGGTGTCAAAACGAAAAAAAGAGCACGAAGCCGCGTTTAGAAATCGGGAGGAGAGAGGCTATGAAATTATATCCACTTCCTTTAAAACCCGAAAAAGTCTGGATTATAGGTTAGAAATGGGCCACGGGACTTGTTCATGGTGTCAAAACGAAAAAACGAGCACGAAGCCTCGTTTAGAAATCGGGAGGAGAGAGTGTATGAAATTACATCAACTTCCTTTAAAACCCGAAAAAGTCTCGATTATAGGTTAGAAATGGGCCAGGAGATGTGTTGGTGGTGTGAAAACGAAAAAACGAGCACGAAGCCTCGTTTAGAAATCGGGAGGAGAGAGGGTATGAAATTATATCCACTTCCTTTAAAACCCGAAAAAGTCTCGATTATAGGTTAGAAATGGGCCACGAGATGTGTTGGTGGTGTCAAAACGAAAAAATGAGCACGAAGCCTAGATTAGAAATCGGGAGGAGAGAGGGTATGAAATTATATCCACTTCCTTTAAAACCCGAAAAAATCTAGATTATAGGTTTGAAAAGAGCCACGGGACGTGTTGGTGGTGTCAAAACGAAAAAACGAGCGCGAAGCCTCGTTTAGAAATCGGGAGGAGAGAGGGTATGAAATTATATCCACTTTCTTTAAAACCCGAAAAAGTCTCGATTATAGGATAGAAATGAGCCACGGGACTTGTTGGTGGTGTCAAAATGAAAAAACGAGCACGAAACCTCGTTTAGAAATCGGGAGGAGAGAGGGTATGAAATTATATCTACTTCCTTTAAAACCCGAAAAAGTCTCGATTATAGGTTAGAAAAGGGCCACGGGACGTGTTGGTGGTGTCAAAACGAAAAAAAGAGCACGAAGCCGCGTTTAGAAATCGGGAGGAGAGAGGGTATGAAATTATATCCACTTCCCTTAAAACCCGAAAAAGTCTGGATTATAGGTTAGAAATGAGCCACGGGACTTGTTGGTGGTGTCAAAACGAAAAAACGAGCACGATGCCTCGTTTAGAAATCGGGAGGAGAGAGGGTATGAAATTATATCCACTTCCTTTAAAACCCGAAAAAGTCTCGATTACAGGTTAGAAAAGGGTCACGGGACGTGTTGGTGGTGTCAAAATGATAAAACGAGCACGAAGCCTCGTTTAGAAATCGGGAGGAGAGAGGGTATGAAATTATATCAACTTCCTTTAAAACCCGAAAAAGTCTCGATTATAGGTTAGAAATGGGCCATGAGATGTGTTGGTGGTGTCAAAACGAAAAAACGAGCACGAAGCCTCGTTTAGAAATCGGGAGGAGAGAGGGTATGAAATTATATCCACTTCCTTTAAAACCCGAAAAAGTCTAGATTATAGGTTTGAAAAGGGCTACGGGACGTGTTGGTGGTGTTAAAACTAAAAAACGGCACGAAGCCTCGTGTAGAAATCGGGAGGATAGAGGGTATGAAATTATATGCAC
Source organism: Thalia dealbata (assembly GCA_030544415.1). Taxonomy (NCBI): domain Eukaryota; kingdom Viridiplantae; phylum Streptophyta; class Magnoliopsida; order Zingiberales; family Marantaceae; genus Thalia; species Thalia dealbata. The sequence continues at coordinate 11,058,782 of CM060458.1, read as the reverse complement.
TTTCTTTAAAACCAGAAAAAGTCTCGATTATAGGTTAGAAATGAGCCACGGGACTTGTTGGTGGTGTCAAAATGAAAAAACGAGCACGAAACCTCGTTTCGAAATCGGGAGGAGAGAGGGTATGAAATTATATCCACTTCCTTTAAAACCCGAAAAAGTCTCGATTATTGGTTCGAAATGAGCCATGGGACTTGTTGGTGGTGTCAAAATGAAAAAACGAGCACGAAACCTCGTTTAGAAATCGGGAGGAGAGAGGGTATGAAATTATATCCACTTCCTTTAAAACCCGAAAAAGTCTCGATTACAGGTTAGAAAAGGGTCACGGGACGTGTTGGTGGTGTCAAAATGATAAAACGAGCACGAAGCCTCGATTCGAAATCGGGAGGATAGAGGGTATGAAATTATATCCACTTCCTTTAAAACCCGAAAAAGTCTCGATTATAGGTTAGAAAAGGGTCACGGGATGTGTTGGTGGTGTCAAAATGAAAAAACGAGCACGAAGCCTCGTTTAGAAATCGGGAGGAGAGAGGGTATGAAATTATATCCACTTCCTTTAAAACCCGAAAAAGTCTGGATTATAGGTTAGAAATGGGCCACGAGACTTGTTCGTGGTGTCAAAACGAAAAAATGAGCACGAAGCCTCGTTTAGAAATCAGGAGGAGAGAGGGTATGAAATTATATCCACTTTCTTTAAAACCCGAAAAAGTCTCGATTATAGGATAGAAATGGGCCACAGGACTTGTTGGTGCTGTCAAAATGAAAAATTGAGCACGAAGCCTCGTTTAGAAATCGGGTGGAGAGAGGGTATGAAATTATATTCACTTCCTTTAAAACCCGAAAAAGTCTCGATTATAGGTTAGAAAAGGGCCACGAGACGTGTTGGTTGTGTCAAAACGAAAAAACGAGCGCGAAGCCTCCTTTAGAAATCGGGAGGAGAGAGGGTATGAACTTATATCCACTTCCTTTAAAACCCGAAAAAGTCTCGATTATAGGTTAGAAATAAGCCACGGGACTTGTTGGTGGTGTCAAAATGAAAAAACGAGCACGAAGCCTCGTTTAGAAATCGGGAGGAGAGAGGGTATGAAATTATATCCACTTCCTTTAAAACCCGAAAAAGTCTAGATTATAGGTTTGAAAAGGGCCACGGGACGTGTTGGTGGTGTTAAAACGAAAAAACGGCACGAAGCCTCGTGTAGAAATCGGGAGGATAGAAGGTATGATATTATATGCACTTCCTTTAAAACCCGAAAAAGTCTCGATTATAGGTTAGAAATGAGCCACGGGACTTGTTGGTGGTGTGAAAATGAAAAAACGAGCACGAAACCTCATTTTGAAATCGGGAGGAGAGAGGGTATGAAATTATATCCACTTCCTTTAAAACCCGAAAAAGTCTCGATTATAGGTTAGAAATGGGTCACGTGACTTGTTGGTGGTGTCAAAACGAAAAAACGAGCACGAAGCCTCGTTTAGAAATCGGGAGAAGAGAGGGTATGAAATTATATCCACTTCCTTTAAAACCCGAAAAAGTCTGGATTATAGGTTAGAAATTGGCAACGAGACGTGTTGGTGGTGTCAAAATGAAAAAACGAGCACGATGCCTCGTTTAGAAATCGGGATAGAGAGGGTATGAAATTATATCTACTTCCTTGAAAATCCGAAAAAGTCTCGATTATAGGTTAGAAATGGGCCACGAGACGTGTTGGTGGTGTCAAAACGAAAAAAAGAGCACGAAGCCGCGTTTAGAAATCGGGAGGAGAGAGGGTATGAAATTATATCCATTTCCTTTAAAACCCGAAAAAGTCTGGATTATAGGTTAGAAATGGGCCACGGGACTTGTTCGTGGTGTCAAAACGAAAAAACGAGCACGAAGCCTCGTTTAGAAATCGGGAGGAGAGAGTGTATGAAATTACATCCACTTCCTTTAAAACCCGAAAAAGTCTCGATTATAGGTTAGAAATGGGCCAGGAGATGTGTTGGTGGTGTCAAAACGAAAAAACGAGCACGAAGCCTCGTTTAGAAATCGGGAGGAGAGAGGGTATGAAATTATATCCACTTCCTTTAAAACCCGAAAAAGTCTAGATTATAGGTTTGAAAAGGGCCACGGGACGTGTTGGTGGTGTTAAAACGAAAAAACGGCACGAAGCCTCGTGTAGAAATCGGGAGGATAGAAGGTATGATATTATATGCACTTCCTTTAAAATCCGAAAAAGTCTCGATTATAGGTTAGAAATGGGCCACGAGATGTGTTGGTGGTGTCAAAACGAAAAAATGAGCACGAAGCCTAGATTAGAAATCGGGAGGAGAGAGGGTATGAAATTATATCTACTTCCTTTAAAACCCGAAAAAATCTAGATTATAGGTTTGAAAAGAGCCACGGGACGTGTTGGTGGTGTCAAAACGAAAAAACGAGCGCGAAGCCTCGTTTAGAAATCGGGAGGAGAGAGGGTATGAAATTATATCCACTTTCTTTAAAACCCGAAAAAGTCTCGATTATAGGATAGAAATGAGCCACGGGACTTGTTGGTGGTGTCAAAATGAAAAAACGAGCACGAAACCTCGTTTAGAAATCGGGAGGAGAGAGGGTATGAAATTATATCTACTTCCTTTAAAACCCGAAAAAGTCTCGATTATAGGTTAGAAAAGGGCCACGGGACGTGTTGGTGGTGTCAAAACGAAAAAAAGAGCACGAAGCCGCGTTTAGAAATCGGGAGGAGAGAGGGTATGAAATTATATCCACTTCCCTTAAAACCCGAAAAAGTCTGGATTATAGGTTAGAAATGAGCCACGGGACTTGTTGGTGGTGTCAAAACGAAAAAACGAGCACGATGCCTCGTTTAGAAATCGGGAGGAGAGAGGGTATGAAATTATATCCACTTCCTTTAAAACCCGAAAAAGTCTCGATTATAGGTTAGAAAAGGGTCACGGGACGTGTTGGTGGTGTCAAAATGAAAAAACGAGCACGAAGCCTCGTTTAGAAATCGGGAGGAGAGAGGGTATGAAATAATATCCACTACCTTTAAAACCCGAAAATGTCTCGATTATAAGTTTGAAATGGGCCACGGGACTTGTTGGTGGTGTCAAAACGAAAAAACGAGCCCGATGCCTCGTTTAGAAATCGGGACGAGAGAGTGTACGAAATTATATCCACTTTCTTTAAAACACGAAAAAGTCTCGATTATAGGTTAGAAATGGGCCACAGGACTTGTTGGTGGTGTCAAAATGAAAAATTGAGCACGAAGCCTCGTTTAGAAATCGGGTGGAGAGAGGGTATGAAATTATATTCACTTCCTTTAAAACCCGAAAAAGTCTCGATTATAGGTTAGAAAAGGGCCACGAGACGTGTTGGTTGTGTCAAAACGAAAAAACGAGCGCGAAGCCTCATTTAGAAATCGGGAGGAGAGAGGGTATGAAATTATATCCACTTCCTTTAAAACCCGAAAAAGTCTCGATTATAGGATAGAAATGAGCCACGGGACTTGTTGGTGGTGTCAAAATGAAAAAATGAGCACGAAACCTCGTTTAGAAATCGGGAGGAGAGAGGGTATGAAATTATATCTACTTCCTTTAAAACCCGAAAAAGTCTCGATTATAGGTTAGAAAAGGGCCACGGGACGTGTTGGTGGTATCAAAACGAAAAAAAGAGCACGAAGCCGCGTTTAGAAATCGGGAGGAGAGAGGGTATGAAATTATATCCACTTCCCTTAAAACCCGAAAAAGTCTGGATTATAGGTTAGAAATGGGCCACGGGACTTGTTGGTGGTGTCAAAACGAAAAAACGAGCACGATGCCTCGTTTAGAAATCGGGAGGAGAGAGGGTATGAAATTATATCCACTTCCTTTAAAACCCGAAAAAGTCTCGATTATAGGTTAGAAAAGGGTCACGGGACGTGTTGGTTGTATCAAAATGAAAAAATGAGCACGAAGCCTCGTTTAGAAATCGGGAGGAGAGAGGGTATGAAATAATATCCACTACCTTTAAAACCCGAAAATGTCTCGATTATAGGTTTGAAATGGGCCACGGGACTTGTTGGTGGTGTCAAAACGAAAAAACGAGCACGATGCCTCCTTTAGAAATCGGGACGAGAGAGTGTATGAAATTATATCCACTTTCTTTAAAACTCGAAAAAGTCTCGATTATAGGTTAGAAATGGGCCACGAGATGTGTTGGTGGTGTCAAAACGAAAAAATGAGCACGAAGCCTCGTTTAGAAATCGGGAGGAGAGAGGGTATGAAATTATATCCACTTCCTTTAAAACCCGAAAAAATCTAGATTATAGGTTTGAAAAGAGCCACGGGACGTGTTGGTGGTGTCAAAACGAAAAAACGAGCGCGAAGCCTCGTTTAGAAATCGGGAGTAGAGAGGGTATGAAATTATATCCACTTTCTTTAAAACCCGAAAAAGTCCCGATTATAGGATAGAAATGAGCCACGGGACTTGTTGGTGGTGTCAAAATGAAAAAACGAGCACGAAACCTCGTTTAGAAATCGGGAGGAGAGAGGGTATGAAATTATATCTACTTCCTTTAAAACCCGAAAAAGTCTCGATTATAGGTTAGAAATGGGCCACGTGACTTGTTGGTGGTGTCAAAACGAAAAAACGAGCACGAAGCCTCGTTTAGAAATCGGGAGAAGAGAGGGTATGAAATTATATCCACTTCCTTTAAAACCCGAAAAAGTCTGGATTATAGGTTAGAAATGGGCAACGAGACGTGTTGGTGGTGTCAAAACGAAAAAACGAGCACGAAGCCTCGTTTAGAAATCGGGATAGAGAGGGTATGAAATTATATCTACTTCCTTGAAAATCCGAAAAAGTCTCGATTATAGGTTAGAAATGGGCAACGAGACGTGTTGGTGGTGTCAAAACGAAAAAAAGAGCACGAAGCCGCGTTTACAAATCGGGAGGAGAGAGGGTATGAAATTATATCCACTTCCTTTAAAACCCGAAAAAGTCTGGATTATAGGTTAGAAATGGGCCACGGGACTTGTTCGTGGTGTCAAAACGAAAAAACGAGCACGAAGCCTCGTTTAGAAATCGGGAGGAGAGAGTGTATGAAATTACATCCACTTCCTTTAAAACCCGAAAAAGTCTCGATTATAGGTTAGAAATGGGCCATGAGATGTGTTGGTGGTGTCAAAACGAAAAAACGAGCACGAAGCCTCATTTAGAAATCGGGAGGAGAGAGGGTATGAAATTATATCCACTTCCTTTAAAACCCGAAAAAGTCTCGATTATAGGTTAGAAATGGGCCACGAGATGTGTTGGTGGTGTCAAAATGAAAAAATGAGCACGAAGCCTAGATTAGAAATCGGGAGGAGAGAGGGTATGAAATTATATCCACTTCCTTTAAAACCCGAAAAAATCTAGATTATAGGTTTCAAAAGAGCCACGGGACGTGTTGGTGGTGTCAAAACGAAAAAACGAGCGCGAAGCCTCCTTTAAAAATCGGGAGGAGAGAGGGTATGAAATTATATCCACTTCCTTTAAAACCCGAAAAAGTCTCGATTATAGGATAGAAATGAGCCACGGGACTTGTTGGTGGTGTCAAAATGAAAAAACGAGCACGAAACCTCGTTTAGAAATCGGGAGGAGAGAGGGTATGAAATTATATCTACTTCCTTTAAAACCCGAAAAAGTCTAGATTATAGGTTTGAAAAGGGCCACGGGACGTGTTGGTGGTGTTAAAACGAAAAAACGGCACGAAGCCTCGTGTAGAAATCGGGAGGATAGAGGGTATGAAATTATATGCACTTCCTTGAAAATCCGAAAAAGTCTCGTTTATAGGTTAGAAATGGGCCACGAGACGTGTTGGTGGTGTCAAAACGAAAAAAAGAGCACGAAGCCGCGTTTACAAATCGGGAGGAGAGAGGGTATGAAATTATATCCACTTCCTTTAAAACCCGAAAAAGTCTCGATTATAGGTTAGAAATGAGCCATGGGACTTGTTGGTGGTGTCAAAATGAAAAAATGAGCACGAAACCTCGTTTAGAAATCGGGAGGAGAGAGGGTATGAAATTATATCCACTTCCTTTAAAACCCGAAAAAGTCTCGATTACAGGTTAGAAAAGGGTCACGGGACGTGTTGGTGGTGTCAAAATGATAAAACGAGCACGAAGCCTCGATTCGAAATCGGGAGGAGAGAGGGTATGAAATTATATCCACTTCCTTTAGAACCCGAAAAAGTCTCGATTATAGGTTAGAAAAGGGTCACGGGAAGTGTTGGTGGTGTCAAAATGAAAAAACGAGCACGAAGCCTCGTTTAGAAATCGGGAGGAGAGAGGGTATGAAATTATATCCACTTCCTTTAAAACCCGAAAAAGTCTGGATTATAGGTTAGAAATGGGCCACGAGACTTGTTCGTGGTGTCAAAACGAAAAAATGAGCACGAAGCCTCGTTTAGAAATCAGGAGGAGAGAGGGTATGAAATTATATCCACTTTCTTTAAAACCCGAAAAAGTCTCGATTATAGGTTAGAAATGGGCCACAGGACATGTTGGTGGTGTCAAAATGAAAAATTGAGCACGAAGCCTCGTTTAGAAATCGGGTGGAGAGAGGGTATGAAATTATATTCACTTCCTTTAAAACCCGAAAAAGTCTCGATTATAGGTTAGAAAAGGGCCACGAGACGTGTTGGTTGTGTCAAAACGAAAAAACGAGCGCGAAGCCTCATTTAGAAATCGGGAGGAGAGAGGGTATGAAATTATATCCACTTCCTTTAAAACCCGAAAAAGTCTCGATTATAGGTTAGAAATAAGCCACGGGACTTGTTGGTGGTGTCAAAATGAAAAAACGAGCACGAAGCCTCGTTTAGAAATCGGGAGGAGAGAGGGTATGAAATTATATCCACTTCCTTTAAAACCCGAAAAAGTCTAGATTATAGGTTTGAAAAGGGCCACGGGACGTGTTGGTGGTGTTAAAACGAAAAAACGGCACGAAGCCTCGTGTAGAAATCGGGAGGATAGAAGGTATGATATTATATGCACTTCCTTTAAAACCCGAAAAAGTCTCGATTATAGGTTAGAAATGAGCCACGGGACTTGTTGGTGGTGTGAAAATGAAAAAACGAGCACGAAACCTCATTTAGAAATCGGGAGGAGAGAGGGTATGAAATTATATCCACTTCCTTTAAAACCCGAAAAAGTCTCGATTATAGGTTAGAAATGGGCCACGTGACTTGTTGGTGGTATCAAAACGAAAAAACGAGCACGAAGCCTCGTTTAGAAATCGGGAGAAGAGAGGGTATGAAATTATATCCACTTCCTTTAAAACCCGAAAAAGTCTGGATTATAGGTTAGAAATTGGCAACGAGACGTGTTGGTGGTGTCAAAACGAAAAAACGAGCACGATGCCTCGTTTAGAAATCGGGATAGAGAGGGTATGAAATTATATCTACTTCCTTGAAAATCCGAAAAAGTCTCGATTATAGGTTAGAAATGGGCCACGAGACGTGTTGGTGGTGTCAAAACGAAAAAAAGAGCACGAAGCCGCGTTTAGAAATCGGGAGGAGAGAGGGTATGAAATTATATCCACTTCCTTTAAAACCCGAAAAAGTCTGGATTATAGGTTAGAAATGGGCCACGGGACTTGTTCGTGGTGTCAAAATGAAAAAACGAGCACGAAGCCTCGTTTAGAAATCGGGAGGAGAGAGTGTATGAAATTACATCCACTTCCTTTAAAACCCGAAAAAGTCTCGATTATAGGTTAGAAATGGGCCAGGAGATGTGTTGGTGGTGTGAAAACGAAAAAACGAGCACGAAGCCTCGTTTAGAAATCGGGAGGAGAGAGGGTATGAAATTATATCCACTTCCTTTAAAACCCGAAAAAGTCTCGATTATAGGTTAGAAATGGGCCACGAGATGTGTTGGTGGTGTCAAAACGAAAAAATGAGCACGAAGCCTAGATTAGAAATCGGGAGGAGAGAGGGTATGAAATTATATCCACTTCCTTTAAAACCCGAAAAAATCTAGATTATAGGTTTGAAAAGAGCCACGGGACGTGTTGGTGGTGTCAAAACGAAAAAACGAGCGCGAAGCCTCGTTTAGAAATCGGGAGGAGAGAGGGTATGAAATTATATCCACTTTCTTTAAAACCCGAAAAAGTCTCGATTATAGGATAGAAATGAGCCACGGGACTTGTTGGTGGTGTCAAAAGGAAAAAATGAGCACGAAACCTCGTTTAGAAATCGGGAGGAGAGAGGGTATGAAATTATATCTACTTCCTTTAAAACCCGAAAAAGTCTCGATTATAGGTTAGAAAAGGGCCACGGGACGTGTTGGTGGTGTCAAAACGAAAAAAAGAGCACGAAGCCGCGTTTAGAAATCGGGAGGAGAGAGGGTATGAAATTATATCCACTTCCCTTAAAACCCGAAAAAGTCTGGATTATAGGTTAGAAATGGGCCACGGGACTTGTTGGTGGTATCAAAACGAAAAAACGAGCACGATGCCTCGTTTAGAAATCGGGAGGAGAGAGGGTATGAAATTATATCCACTTCCTTTAAAACCCGAAAAAGTCTCGATTATAGGTTAGAAAAGGGTCACGGGACGTGTTGGTGGTGTCAAAATGAAAAAACGAGCACGAAGCCTCGTTTAGAAATCGGGAGGAGAGAGGGTATGAAATAATATCCACTACCTTTAAAACCCGAAAATGTCTCGATTATAAGTTTGAAATGGGCCACAGGACTTGTTGGTGGTGTCAAAACGAAAAAACGAGCCCGATGCCTCGTTTAGAAATCGGGAGGAGAGAGTGTATGAAATTATATCCACTTTCTTTAAAACCCGAAAAAGTCTCGATTATAGGTTAGAAATGGGCCACAGGACTTGTTGGTGGTGTCAAAATGAAAAATTGAGCACGAAGCCTCGTTTAGAAATCGGGTGGAGAGAGGGTATGAAATTATATTCACTTCCTTTAAAACCCGAAAAAGTCTCGATTATAGGTTATAAAAGGGCCACGAGACGTGTTGGTTGTGTCAAAACGAAAAAACGAGCGCGAAGCCTCGTTTAGAAATCGGGAGGAGAGAGGGTATGAAATTATATCCACTTCCTTTAAAATCCGAAAAAGTCTCGATTATAGGATAGAAATGAGCCACGGGACTTGTTGGTGGTGTCAAAATGAAAAAATGAGCACGAAACCTCGTTTAGAAATCGGGAGGAGAGAGGGTATTAAATTATATCTACTTCCTTTAAAACCCGAAAAAGTCTCGATTACGGGACGTGTTGGTGGTGTCAAAACGAAAAAAAGAGCACGAAGCCGCGTTTAGAAATCGGGAGGAGAGAGGGTATGAAATTATATCCACTTCCCTTAAAACCCGAAAAAGTCTGGATTATAGGTTAGAAATGGGCCACGGGACTTGTTGGTGGTGTCAAAACGAAAAAACGAGCACGATGCCTCGTTTAGAAATCGGGAGGAGAGAGGGTATGAAATTATATCCACTTCCTTTAAAACCCGAAAAAGTCTCGATTATAGGTTAGAAAAGGGTCACGGGACGTGTTGGTGGTGTCAAAATGAAAAAACGAGCACGAAGCCTCGTTTAGAAATCGGGAGGAGAGAGGGTATGAAATAATATCCACTACCTTTAAAACCCGAAAATGTCTCGATTATAGGTTTGAAATGGGCCACGGGACTTGTTGGTGGTGTCAAAACGAAAAAACGAGCACGATGCCTCCTTTAGAAATCGGGACGAGAGAGTGTATGAAATTATATCCACTTTTTTTAAAACCCGAAAAAGTCTCGATTATAGGTTAGAAATGGGCCACAGGACTTGTTGGTGGTGTCAAAATGAAAAATTGAGCACGAAGCCTCGTTTAGAAATCGGGTGGAGAGAGGGTATGAAATTATATTCACTTCCTTTAAAACCCGAAAAAGTCTCGATTACAGGTTAGAAAAGGGTCACGGGACGTGTTGGTTGTGTCAAAACGAAAAAACGAGCGCGAAGCCTCATTTAGAAATCGGGAGGAGAGAGGGTATGAAATTATATCCACTTCCTTTAAAACCCAAAAAAGTCTCGATTAGGTTAGAAATAAGCCACGGGACTTGGTGGTGGTGTCAAAATTAAAAAACGAGCACGAAGCCTCGTTTAGAAATCGGGAGGAGAGAGGGTATGAAATTATATCCACTTCCTTTAAAACCCGAAAAAGTCTAGATTATAGGTTTGAAAAGGGCCACGGGACGTGTTGGTGGTGTTAAAACGAAAAAACGGCACGAAGCCTCGTGTAGAAATCGGGAGGATAGAGGGTATGAAATTATATGCACTTCCTTTAAAACCAGAAAAAGTCTCGATTATAGGTTAGAAATGAGCCACGGGACTTGTTGGTGGTGTCAAAATGAAAAAAGGAGCACGAAACCTCGTTTCGAAATCGGGAGTAGAGAGGGTATGAAATTATATCCACTTCCTTTAAAACCCGAAAAAGTCTCGATTATAGGTTAGAAATGAGCCATGGGACTTGTTGGTGGTGTCAAAATGAAAAAACGAGCACGAAACCTCGTTTAGAAATCGGGAGGAGAGAGGGTATGAAATTATATCCCCTTCCTTTAAAACCCGAAAAAGTCTCGATTACAGGTTAGAAAAGGGTCACGGGACGTGTTGGTGGTGTCAAAATGATAAAACGAGCACGAAGCCTCGATTCGAAATCGGGAGGAGAGAGGGTATGAAATTATATCCACTTCCTTTAAAACCCGAAAAAGTCTCGATTATAGGTTAGAAAAGGGTCACGGGATGTGTTGGTGGTGTCAAAATGAAAAAACGAGCACGAAGCCTCGTTTAGAAATCGGGAGGAGAGAGGGTATGAAATTATATCCACTTCCTTTAAAACCAGAAAAAGTCTGGATTATAGGTTAGAAATGGGCCACGAGACTTGTTCGTGGTGTCAAAACGAAAAAATGAGCACGAAGCCTCGTTTAGAAATCAGGAGGAGAGAGGGTATGAAATTATATCCACTTTCTTTAAAACCCGAAAAAGTCTCGATTATAGGTTAGAAATGGGCCACACGACTTGTTGGTGGTGTCAAAATGAAAAATTGAGCACGAAGCCTCGTTTAGAAATCGGGTGGAGAGAGGGTATGAAATTATATTCACTTCCTTTAAAACCCGAAAAAGTCTCGATTATAGGTTAGAAAAGGGCCACGAGACGTGTTGGTTGTGTCAAAACGAAAAAACGAGCGCGAAGCCTCATTTAGAAATCGGGAGGAGAGAGGGTATGAAATTATATCCACTTCCTTTAAAACCGAAAAAGTCTCGATTATAGGTTAGAAATAAGCCACGGGACTTGTTGGTGGTGTCAAAATGAAAAAACGAGTACGAAGCCTCGTTTAGAAATCTGGAGGAGAGAGGGTATGAAATTATATCCACTTCCTTTAAAACCCGAAAAAGTCTAGATTATAGGTTTGAAAAGGGCCACGGGACGTGTTGGTGGTGTTAAAACAAAAAAACGGCACGAAGCCTCGTGTAGAAATCGGGAGGATAGAGGGTATGATATTATATGCACTTCCTTTAAAACTCGAAAAAGTCTCGATTATAGGTTAGAAATGAGCCACGGGACTTGTTGGTGGTGTGAAAATGAAAAAACGAGCACGAAACCTCATTTAGAAATCGGGAGGAGAGAGGGTATGAAATTATATCCACTTCCTTTAAAACCCGAAAAAGTCTCGATTATAGGTTAGAAATGGGCCACGTGACTTGTTGGTGGTGTCAAAACGAAAAAACGAGCACGAAGCCTCGTTTAGAAATCGGGAGAAGAGAGGGTATGAAATTATATCCACTTCCTTTAAAACCCGAAAAAGTCTGGATTATAGGTTAGAAATGGGCATCGAGACGTGTTGGTGGTGTCAAAACGAAAAAACGAGCACGATGCCTCGTTTAGAAATCGGGATAGAGAGGGTATGAAATTATATCTACTTCATTGAAAATCCGAAAAAGTCTCGATTATAGGTTAGAAATGGGCCACGAGACGTGTTGGTGGTGTCAAAACGAAAAAAAGAGCACGAAGCCGCGTTTACAAATCGGGAGGAGAGAGGGTATGAAATTATATCCACTTCCTTTAAAACCCGAAAAAGTCTGGATTATAGGTTAGAAATGGGCCACGGGACTTGTTCGTGGTGTCAAAACGAAAAAACGAGCACGAAGCCTCGTTTAGAAATCGGGAGGAGAGAGTGTATGAAATTACATCCACTTCCTTTAAAACCCGAAAAAGTATCGATTATAGGTTAGAAATGGGCCATGAGATGTGTTGGTGGTGTCAAAACGAAAAAACGAGCACGAAGCCTCATTTAGAAATCGGGTGGAGAGAGGGTATGAAATTATATCCACTTCCTTTAAAACCCGAAAAAGTCTCGATTATAGGTTAGAAATGGGCCACGAGATGTGTTGGTGGTGTCAAAACGAAAAAATGAGCACGAAGCCTAGATTAGAAATCGGGAGGAGAGAGGGTATGAAATTATATCCACTTCCTTTAAAACCCGAAAAAATCTAGATTATAGGTTTGAAAAGAGCCACGGGACGTGTTGGTGGTGTCAAAACGAAAAAACGAGCGCGAAGCCTCCTTTAAAAATCGGGAGGAGAGAGGGTATGAAATTATATCCACTTCCTTTAAAACCCGAAAAAGTCTCGATTATAGGATAGAAATGAGCCACGGGACTTGTTGGTGGTGTCAAAATGAAAAAACGAGCACGAAACCTCGTTTAGAAATCGGGAGGAGAGAGGGTATGAAATTATATCCACTTCCCTTAAAACCCGAAAAAGTCTGGATTATAGGTTAGAAATGGGCCACGGGACTTGTTGGTGGTGTCAAAACGAAAAAACGAGCACGATGCCTCGTTTAGAAATCGGGAGGAGAGAGGGTATGAAATTATATCCACTTCCTTTAAAACCCGAAAAAGTCTCGATTATAGGTTAGAAATGGGCCACGAGACGTGTTGGTTGTGTCAAAATGAAAAAACGAGCGCGAAGCCTCGTTTAGAAATCGGGAGGAGAGAGGGTATGAAATAATATCCACTACCTTTAAAACCCGAAAATGTCTCGATTATAGGTTTGAAATGGGCCACGGGACTTGTTGGTGGTTTCAAAACGAAAAAACGAGCACGAAGCCTCGTTTAGAAATCGGGAGGAGAGAGGGTATGATATTATATGCACTTCCTTTAAAACTAGGCTTCGTGCTCGTTTTTTCGTTTTGACACCACCAACAAGTCCCGTGGCCCATTTCAAACCTATAATCCAGACTTTTTCGGGTTTTAAAGGAAGTGGATATAATTTGATACCCTCTCTCCTCCCGATTTCTAAACGAGACTTCGTGCTCTTTTTTTCGTTTTGACACCATCAACACGTCTCGTGGCCCATTTCTAACCAATAATCGATACTTTTTCGGGTTTTAAAGGAAGTGGATATAATTTCATACCCTCTCTCCTCCCGATTTCTAAACGAGGCTTTGCGCTCGTTTTTTCGTTTTGACACAACCAACAAGTCTCGTGGCCCATTTCTAACCTATAATCGAGACTTTTTCGGGTTTTAAAGGAAGTGGATATAATTTCATACCCTCTCTCCTCCTGATTTCTAAACAAGGCATCGTGCTCGTTTTTTCGTTTTGACACCACCAACAAGTCGTGGGGCCCATTTCTAACCTATAATCCAGACTTTTTCGGGTTTTAAAGGAAGTGGATATAATTTCATACCCTCTCTCCTCCCGATTTCTAAACGAGGCTTCGTGCTCTTTTTTTCGTTTTGACACCACCAACGAGTCACGTGGCCCATTTCTAACCTATAATCGAGACATTTTCGGGTTTTAAAGGAAGTGGATATAATTTCATACCCTCTCTCCTCCCGATTTCTAAACGAGGCTTCGCGCTCGTTTTTTCGTTTTGACACCACCAACACGTCCCGTGACCCTTTTCTAACCTATAATCTAGACTTTTTCGGGTTTTAAAGGAAGTGGATATAATTTCATAACCTCTCTCCTCCCGATTTCTTAACGAGGCTTCGTGCTCGTTTTTTCGTTTTGACACCACCAACACGTCTCGTGGCCCATTTCTAACATATAATCGAGACTTTTTCGGGTTTTAAAGGAAGTGGATATAATTTCATAACCTCTCTCCTCACGATTTCTAAACGCGGCTTCGTGCTCGTTTTTTTATTTTGACACCACCAACACGTCTCGTTGCCCATTTCTAACCTATAATCGAAACTTTTTCGGGTTTTAAAGGAAGTGGATATAATTTCATACCCTCTCTCCTCCCGATTTCTAAACGAGGCTTTGCGCTCGTTTTTTCGTTTTGACACAACCAACAAGTCTCGTGGCCCATTTCTAACCTATAATCGAGACTTTTTCGGGTTTTAAAGGAAGTGGATATAATTTCATACCCTCTCTCCTCCCGATTTCTAAACGAGGCTTCGTGCTCATTTTTTCGTTTTGACACCACCAACAAGTCATGTGGCCCATTTATAACCTATAATCCAGACTTTTTCGGGTTTTAAAGGAAGTGGATATAATTTCATACCCTCTCTCCTCCCGATTTCTAAACGAGGCTTCGTGCTCATTTTTTCGTTTTGACACCACCAACACATCTCATGGCCCATTTCTAACCTATAATCGAGACTTTTTCGGGTTTTAAAGGAAGTGGATGTAATTTCATACCCTCTCTCCTCCCGATTTCTAAACGAGGCTTCGTGCTCGTTTTTTCGTTTTGACACCACGAACAAGTCCCGTGGCCCATTTCTAACCTATAATCCAGACTTTTTCGGGTTTTAAAGGAAGTGGATATAATTTCATACCCTCTCTCCTCCCGATTTCTAAACGCGGCTTCGTGCTCTTTTTTTCATTTTGACACGACCAACACGTCTCCTGGCCCATTTCTAACCTATAATCGAGACTTTTTCGGATTTTCAAGGAAGTATATATAATTTCATACCCTCTCTATCCCGATTTCTAAACGAGGCATCGTGCTCGTTTTTTCGTTTTAACACCACCAACAAGTCCCGTGGCCCATTTCTAACCTATAATCGAGACTTTTTCGGGTTTTAAAGGAAGTGGATATAATTTCATACCCTCTCTCCTCCCGATTTCTAAACGAGGCATCGTGCTCGTTTTTTCGTTTTGACAACACCAACAAGTCTCGTGGCCCATTTCTAACCTATAATTGACACTTTTTCGGATTTTCAAGGAAGTGTATATAATTTCATACCCTCTCTCTCCCGATTTCTAAACGAGGCATCGTGCTCGTTTTTTCGTTTTGACACCACCAACAAGTCCCGTGGCCCATTTCTAACCTATAATCGAGACTTTTTCGGGTTTTAAAGGAAGTGGATATAATTTCATACCCTCTCTCCTCCCGATTTCTAAACGAGGCTTCGTGCTCATTTTTTCGTTTTGAGACCACCAACAACTCCTTTGGCCCATTTCTAACCTATAATCCAGACTTTTTCGGGTTTTAAAGGAATTGGATATAATTTCATACCCTCTCTCCTCCCGATTTCTAAACGAGGCTTCGTGCTCGTTTTTTCGTTTTGACACCACCAACACATCTCGTGGCCCATTTCTAACCTATAATCGAGACTTTTTCGGGTTTTAAAGGAAGTGGATATAATTTCATACCCTCTCTCCTCCCGATTTCTAAACGAGGCATCGTGCTCGTTTTTTCGTTTTGACACGACCAACAAGTCCCGTTGCCCATTTCTAACCTATAATCGAGACTTTTTCGGGTTTTAAAGGATGTGGATATAATTTCATAACCTCTCTCCTCATGATTTCTAAATGCGGCTTCGGGCTCATTTTTTCGTTTTGACACCACCAACACGTCTCGTTGCCCATTTCTAACCTATAATCGAGACTTTTTCGGGTTTTAAAGGATGTGGATATAATTTCATACCCTCTCTCCTCCCGATTTCTAAACGAGGCTTTGCGCTCGTTTTTTCATTTTGACACCACCAACACGTCCCGTGACCCTTTTCTAACCTATAATCGAGACTTTTTCGGGTTTTAAAGGAAGTGGATATAATTTCATAACCTCTCTCCTCACGATTTCTAAACGTGGCTTCGTACTCGTTTTTTTATTTTGACACCACCAACACGTCTCGTTGCCCATTTCTAACCTATAATCGAAACTTTTTCGGGTTTTAAAGGAAGTGGATATAATTTCATACCCTCTCTCCTCCCGATTTCTAAACGAGGCTTTGCGCTCGTTTTTTCGTTTTGACACAACGAACAAGTCTCGTGGCCCATTTCTAACCTATAATCGAGACTTTTTCGGGTTTTAAAGGAAGTGGATATAATTTCATACCCTATCTCCTCCCGATTTCTAAACGAGGCTTCGTGCTCATTTTTTCGTTTTGACACCACCAACAAGTCATGTGGCCCATTTCTAACCTATAATCCAGACTTTTTCGGGTTTTAAAGGAAGTGGATATAATTTCATACCCTCTCTCCTCCCGATTTCTAAACGAGGCTTCGTGCTCATTTTTTCGTTTTGACACCACCAACACATCTCATGGCCCATTTCTAACCTATAATCGAGACTTTTTCGGGTTTTAAAGGAAGTGGATGTAATTTCATACCCTCTCTCCTCCCGATTTCTAAACGAGGCTTCGTGCTCATTTTTTCGTTTTGACACCACGAACAAGTCCCGTGGCCCATTTCTAACCTATAATCCAGACTTTTTCGGGTTTTAAAGGAAGTGGATATAATTTCATACCCTCTCTCCTCCCGATTTCTAAACGCGGCTTCGTGCTATTTTTTTCATTTTGACACGACCAACACGTCTCGTGGCCAATTTCTAACCTATAATCGAGACTTTTTCGGATTTTCAAGGAAGTATATATAATTTCATACCCTCTCTCCTCCCGATTTCTAAACAAGGCATCGTGCTCGTTTTTTCGTTTTAACACCACCAACAAGTCCCGTGGCCCATTTCTAACCTATAATCGATACTTTTTCGGGTTTTAAAGGAAGTGGATATAATTTCATACCCTCTCTCCTCGCGATTTCTAAAGGAGGCATCGTGCTCGTTTTTTCGTTTTGACACCACCAACAAGTCTCGTGGCCCATTTCTAACCTATAATCGACACTTTTTGGATTTTCAAGGAAGTGTATATAATTTCATACCCTCTCTCTCCCGATTTCTAAACGAGGCATCGTGCTCGTTTTTTCGTTTTGACACCACCAACAAGTCCCGTGGCCCATTTCTAACCTATAATCGAGACTTTTTCGGGTTTTAAAGGAAGTGGATATAATTTCATACCCTCTCTCCTCCCGATTTCTAAACGAGGCTTCGTGCTCATTTTTTCGTTTTGACACCACCAACAACTCCTGTGGCCCATTTCTAACCTATAATCCAGACTTTTTCGGGTTTTATAGGAATTGGATATAATTTCATACCCTCTCTCCTCCCGATTTCTAAACGAGGCTTCGTGCTCGTTTTTTCGTTTTGACACCACCAACACATCTCGTGGCCCATTTCTAACCTATAATCGAGACTTTTTCGGGTTTTAAAGGAAGTGGATATAATTTCATACCCTCTCTCCTCCCGATTTCTAAACGAGGCATCGTGCTCGTTTTTTCGTTTTGACACGACCAACAAGTCCCGTTGCCCATTTCTAACCTATAATCGAGACTTTTTCGGGTTTTAAAGGATGTGGATATAATTTCATAACCTCTCTCCTCACGATTTCTAAATGCGGCTTCGTGCTCGTTTTTTCGTTTTGACACCGCCAACACGTCTCGTTGCCCATTTCTAACCTATAATCGAGACTTTTTCGGGTTTTAAAGGATGTGGATATAATTTCATACCCTCTCTCCTCCCGATTTCTAAACGAGGCTTTGCGCTCGTTTTTTCGTTTTGACACCACCAACACGTCCCGTGGCCATTTTCAAACCTATAATCTAGATTTTTTCGGGTTTTAAAGGAAGTGGATATAATTTCATACCCTCTCTCCTCCCGATTTCTAAACTAGGCTTTTTGCTCATTTTTTCGTTTTGACACCACCAACACATCTCGTGGCCCATTTCTAACCTATAATCGACACTTTTTCGGGTTTTAATGGAAGTGGATATAATTTCATAACCTCTCTCCTCACGATTTCTAAATGCGGCTTCGTGCTCGTTTTTTCGTTTTGACACCACCAACACGTCTCGTTGCCCATTTCCAACCAATAATCGATACTTTTTCGGGTTTTAAAGGAAGTGGATATAATTTCATACCCTCTCTCCTCCCGATTTCTAAATAAGGCATCGTGCTCGTTTTTTCGTTTTGACACCACCAACAAGTCGTGGGGCCCATTTCTAACCTATAATCGAGACTTTTTCGGGTTTTAAAGGAAGTGGATATAATTTCATACCCTCTCTCCTCCCGATTTCTAAACGAGGCATTGTGCTCGTTTTTTCATTTTGACACCACCAACAAGTCGTGGGGCCCATTTCTAACCTATAATCCAGACTTTTTCGTGTTTTAAAGGAAGTGGATATAATTTCATACCCTCTCTTCTCCCGATTTCTAAACGAGGCTTCGTGCTCGTTTTTTCATTTTGACACCACCAACAAGTCACGTGGCCCATTTCTAACCTATAATCGAGACATTTTCGGGTTTTAAAGGAAGTGGATATAATTTCATAACCTCTCTCCTCACGATTTCTAAATTCGGCTTCATGCTCGTTTTTTCGTTTTGACAGCACCAACACGTCTCGTTGCCCATTTCTAACCTATAATCGAGACTTTTTCGGGTTTTAAAGGAAGTGGATATAATTTCATACCCTCTCTCCTCCCGATTTCTAAACGAGGCTTCGTGCTCATTTTTTCGTTTTGACACCACCAACAACTCCTGTGGCCCATTTCTAACCTATAATCCAGACTTTTTCGGGTTTTATAGGAATTGGATATAATTTCATACCCTCTCTCCTCCCGATTTCTAAACGAGGCTTCGTGCTCGTTTTTTCGTTTTGACACCACCAACACATCTCGTGGCCCATTTCTAACCTATAATCGAGACTTTTTCGGGTTTTAAAGGAAGTGGATATAATTTCATACCCTCTCTCCTCCCGATTTCTAAACGAGGCATCGTGCTCGTTTTTTCGTTTTGACACGACCAACAAGTCCCGTTGCCCATTTCTAACCTATAATCGAGACTTTTTCGGGTTTTAAAGGATGTGGATATAATTTCATAACCTCTCTCCTCACGATTTCTAAATGCGGCTTCGTGCTCGTTTTTTCGTTTTGACACCGCCAACACGTCTCGTTGCCCATTTCTAACCTATAATCGAGACTTTTTCGGGTTTTAAAGGATGTGGATATAATTTCATACCCTCTCTCCTCCCGATTTCTAAACGAGGCTTTGCGCTCGTTTTTTCGTTTTGACACAACCAACAAGTCTCGTGGCCCATTTCTAACCTATAATCGAGACTTTCTCGGGTTTTAAAGGAAGTGGATATAATTTCATACCCTCTCTCCTCCCGATTTCTAAACGAGGCTGCGTGCTCATTTTTTCGTTTTCACACCACCAACAAGTCATGTGGCCCATTTCTAACCTATAATCCAGACTTTTTCGTGTTTTAAAGGAAGTGGATATAATTTCATACTCTCTCTCCTCCCGATTTCTAAACAAGGCATCGTGCTCGTTTTTTCGTTTTAACACCACCAACAAGTCCCGTGGCCCATTTCTAACCTATAATCGATACTTTTTCGGGTTTTAAAGGAAGTGGATATAATTTCATACCCTCTCTCCTCGCGATTTCTAAAGGAGGCATCGTGCTCGTTTTTTCGTTTTGACACCACCAACAAGTCTCGTGGCCCATTTCTAACCTATAATCGACACTTTTTGGATTTTCAAGGAAGTGTATTTAATTTCATACCCTCTCTCTCCCGATTTCTAAACGAGGCATCGTGCTCGTTTTTTCGTTTTGACACCACCAACAAGTCCCGTGGCCCATTTCTAACCTATAATCGAGACTTTTTCGGGTTTTAAAGGAAGTGGATATAATTTCATACCCTCTCTCCTCCCAATTTCTAAACGAGGCTTCGTGCTCATTTTTTCGTTTTGACACCACCAACAACTCCTGTGGCCCATTTCTAACCTATAATCCAGACTTTTTCGGGTTTTATAGGAATTGGATATAATTTCATACCCTCTCTCCTCCCGATTTCTAAACGAGGCTTCGTGCTCGTTTTTTCGTTTTGACACCACCAACACATCTCGTGGCCCATTTCTAACCTATAATCGAGACTTTTTCGGGTTTTAAAGGAAGTGGATATAATTTCATACCCTCTCTCCTCCCGATTTCTAAACGAGGCATCGTGCTCGTTTTTTCGTTTTGACACGACCAACAAGTCCCGTTGCCCATTTCTAACCTATAATCGAGACTTTTTCGGGTTTTAAAGGATGTGGATATAATTTCATAACCTCTCTCCTCACGATTTCTAAATGCGGCTTCGTGCTCGTTTTTTCGTTTTGACACCGCCAACACGTCTCGTTGCCCATTTCTAACCTATAATCGAGACTTTTTCGGGTTTTAAAGGATGTGGATATAATTTCATACCCTCTCTCCTCCCGATTTCTAAACGAGGCATCGTGCTCGTTTTTTCGTTTTGACACCACCAACAAGTCCCGTGGCCCATTTCTAACCTATAATCGAGTCTTTTTCGGGTTTTAAAGGAAGTGGATATAATTTCATACCCTCTCTCCTCCCGATTTCTAAACGAGGCATCGTGCTCATTTTTTCGTTTTGACACCACCAACAACTCCTGTGGCCCATTTCTAACCTATAATCCAGACTTTTTCGGGTTTTATAGGAATTGGATATAATTTCATACCCTCTCTCCTCCCGATTTCTAAACGAGGCTTCGTGCTCGTTTTTTCGTTTTGACACCACCAACACATCTCGTGGCCCATTTCTAACCTATAATCGAGACTTTTTCGGGTTTTAAAGGAAGTGGATATAATTTCATACCCTCTCTCCTCCCGATTTCTAAACGAGGCATCGTGCTCGTTTTTTCGTTTTGACACGACCAACAAGTCCCGTTGCCCATTTCTAACCTATAATCGAGACTTTTTCGGGTTTTAAAGGATGTGGATATAATTTCATAACCTCTCTCCTCACGATTTCTAAATGCGGCTTCGTGCTCGTTTTTTCGTTTTGACACCGCCAACACGTCTCGTTGCCCATTTCTAACCTATAATCGAGACTTTTTCGGGTTTTAAAGGATGTGGATATAATTTCATACCCTCTCTCCTCCCGATTTCTAAACGAGGCTTTGCGCTCGTTTTTTCGTTTTGACACAACCAACAAGTCTCGTGGCCCATTTCTAACCTATAATCGAGACTTTCTCGGGTTTTAAAGGAAGTGGATATAATTTCATACCCTCTCTCCTCCCGATTTCTAAACGAGGCTGCGTGCTCATTTTCTAGTTTTCACACCACCAACAAGTCATGTGGCCCATTTCTAACCTATAATCCAGACTTTTTCGTGTTTTAAAGGAAGTGGATATAATTTCATACTCTCTCTCCTCCCGATTTCTAAACAAGGCATCGTGCTCGTTTTTTCGTTTTAACACCACCAACAAGTCCCGTGGCCCATTTCTAACCTATAATCGATACTTTTTCGGGTTTTAAAGGAAGTGGATATAATTTCATACCCTCTCTCCTCGCGATTTCTAAAGGAGGCATCGTGCTCGTTTTTTCGTTTTGACACCACCAACAAGTCGAGGGTCCCATTTCTAACCTATAATCCAGACTTTTTCGAGTTTTAAAGGAAGTGGATATAATTTCATACCCTCTCTCCTCCCGATTTCTAAACAAGGCATCGTGCTCGTTTTTTCGTTTTGACACCACCAACAAGTCGTGGGGCCCATTTCTAACATATAATCCAGACTTTTTCGGGTTTTAAAGGAAGTGGATATAATTTCATACCCTCTCTCTTCCCGATTTCTAAACGAGGCTTCGCGCTCGTTTTTTCGTTTTGACACAACCAACAAGTCTCGTGGCCCATTTCTAACCTATAATCGTGACTTTTTCGGGTTTTAAAGGAAGTGGATATAATTTCATACCCTCTCTCCTCCCGATTTCTAAACGAGGCTTCGTGCTCATTTTTTCGTTTTGACACCACCAACAAGTCCTGTGGCCCATTTCTAACCTATAATCCAGACTTTTTCGTGTTTTAAAGGAAGTGGATATAATTTCATACCCTCTCTCCTCCCGATTTCTAAACGAGGCTTCGTGCTCGTTTTTTCGTTTTGACACCACCAACACATCTCGTGGCCTATTTCTAACCTATAATCGAGACTTTTTCGGGTTTTAAAGGAAGTAGATATAATTTCATACCCTCTCTCCTCCCGATTTCTAAACGAGGCTTCGCGCTCGTTTTTTCGTTTTGACACAACCAACACGTCTCGTGTCCCATTTCTAACCAATAACCGAGACTTTTTCGGGTTTTAAAGGAAGTGGATATAATTTCATACCCTCTCTCCTCCCGATTTCTAAACGCGGCTTCGTGCTCTTTTTTTCGTTTTGACACGACCAACACGTCTTGTGGCCCATTTCTAACCTATAATCGAGACTTTTTCGGATTTTCAAGGAAGTAAGTATAATTTCATATCCTCTCTATCCCGATTTCTAAACGAGGCATCGTGCTCGTTTTTTCGTTTTAACACCACCAACAATTCCCGTGGCCCATTTCTAACCTATAATCGAGACTTTTTCGGGTTTTAAAGGAAGTGGATATAATTTCATACACTCTCTCCTCCCGAATTCTAAACGAGGCATCGTGCTCGTTTTTTCGTTTTGACACCACCAACAAGTCTCATAGCCCATTTCTAACCTATAATCGACACTTTTTCGGATTTTCAAGGAAGTGGATATAATTTCATACCCTCTCTCTCCCGATTTCTAAACGAGGCATCGTGCTCGTTTTTTCGTTTTGACACCACCAACAAGTCCCGTGGCCCATTTCTAACCTATAATCGAGTCTTTTTCGGGTTTTAAAGGAAGTGGATATAATTTCATACCCTCTCTCCTCCCGATTTCTAAACGAGGCATCGTGCTCGTTTTTTCGTTTTGACACCACCAACAAGTCTCGTGGCCCATTTCTAACCTATAATCGACACTTTTTCGGATTTTCAAGGAAGTGGATATAATTTCATACCCTCTCTCTGCCGATTTCTAAACGAGGCATCGTGCTCGTTTTTTCGTTTTGACACCACCAACAAGTCCCGTGGCCCATTTCTAACCTATAATCGAGACTTTTTCGGGTTTTAAAGGAAGTGCATATAATTTCATACCCTCTATCCTCCCGATTTCTACACGAGGCTTCGTGCCGTTTTTTCATTTTCACACCACCAACACGTCCCGTGGCCCTTTTCAAACCTATAATCTAGACTTTTTCGGGTTTTAAAGGAAGTGGATATAATTTCATACCCTCTCTCCTCCCGATTTCTAAACAAGGCATCGTGCTCGTTTTTTCGTTTTGACACCACCAACAAGTCGTGGGGCCCATTTCTAACCTATAATCCAGACTTTTTCGTGTTTTAAAGGAAGTGGATATAATTTCATACCCTCTCTCCTCCCGATTTCTAAACGAGGCATCGTGCTCGTTATTTCGTTTTGACACCACCAACAAGTCGTGGGGCCCATTTCTAACCTATAATCCAGACTTTTTCGGGTTTTAAAGGAAGTGGATATAATTTCATACCCTCTCTCTTCCCGATTTATAAACGAGGCTTCGCGCTCGTTTTTTCGTTTTGACACAACCAACAAGTCTCGTGGCCCATTTGTAACCTATAATCGAGACTTTTTCGGGTTTTAAAGGAAGTGGATATAATTTCATACCCTCTCTCCTCCCGATTTCTAAACGAGGCTTCGTGCTCATTTTTTCGTGTTGATACCACCAACAAGTCCTGTGGCCCATTTCTAACCTATAATCCAGACTTTTTCGTGTTTTAAAGGAAGTGGATATAATTTCATACCCTCTCTCCTCCCGATTTCTAAACGAGGCTTCGTGCTCGTTTTTTCGTTTTGACACCACCAACACATCTCGTGGCCCATTTCTGACCTATAATCGAGACTTTTTCGGGTTTTAAAGGAAGTGGATATAATTTCATACCCTCTCTCCTCCCGATTTCTAAACGAGGCTTCGCGCTCGTTTTTTCGTTTTGACACAATCAACACGTCTCGTGGCCCATTTCTAACCAATAACCGAGACTTTTTCGGGTTTTAAAGGAAGTGGATATAATTTCATACCCTCTCTCCTCTCGATTTCTAAACGCGGCTTCGTGCTCTTTTTTTCGTTTTGACACGACCAACACGTCTCGTGGCCCATTTCTAACCTATAATCGAGACTTTTTCGGATTTTCAAGGAAGTAGATATAATTTCATATCCTCTCTATCCCGATTTCTAAACGAGGCATCGTGCTCGTTTTTTCGTTTTAACACCACCAACAAGTCCCGTGGCCCATTTCTAACCTATAATCGAGACTTTTTCGGGTTTTAAAGGAAGTGGATATAATTTCATACCCTCTCTCCTCCCGATTTCTAAACGAGGCTTCGTGCTCGTTTTTTCGTTTTGACACCACCAACGAGTCGCGTGGCCCATTTCTAACCTATAATCGAGACATTTTCGGGTTTTAAAAGAAGTGGATATAATTTCATACCCTCTCTCCTCCCGATTTCTAAACGAGGCTTCGTGCTCGTTTTTTCGTTTTGACACCACTAACGAGTCGCGTGGCCCATTTCTAACCTATAATCGAGACATTTTCGGGTTTTAAAGGAAGTGGATATAATTTCATAACCTCTCTCCTCCCGATTTCTAAACGAGGCTTCGCGCTCGTTTTTTCGTTTTGACACCACCAACACGTCCCGTGACCCTTTTCTAACCTATAATCTAAACTTTTTCGGGTTTTAAAGGAAGTGGATATAATTTCATACCCTCTCTCCTCCCGATTTCTTAACGAGGCTTCGTGCTCGTTTTTTCGTTTTCACACCACCAACACGTCTCGTGGCCCATTTCTAACATATAATCCAGACTTTTTCGGGTTTTAAAGGAAGTGGATATAATTTCATAACCTCTCTCCTCACGATTTTTAAACGCGGCTTCGTGCTCGTTTTTTTATTTTGACACCACCAACACGTCTCGTTGCCCATTTCTAACCTATAATCGAGACTTTTTCGGGTTTTAAAGGAAGTGGATAAAATTTCATACCCTATCTCCTCCCGATTTCTAAACGAGGCTTCGTGCTCGTTCTTTCGTTTTGACACCACCAACACATCTCGTGGCCCATTTCTAACCTATAATCGAGACTTTTTCGTGTTTTGAAGGAAGTGGATATAATTTCATACCCTCTATCCTCCCGATTTCTAAACGCGGCTTCGTGCTCTTTTTTTCGTTTTGACACCACCAACACGTCTCGTGGCCTATTTCTAACCTATAATCGAGACTTTTTCGGATTTTCAAGGAAGTGGATATAATTTCATACACTCTCTCCTCCCGATTTCTAAACGAGGCTTCGCGCTCATTTTTTCGTTTTGACACAACCAACACGTCTCGTGGCCCATTTCTAACATATAATCGAGACTTTTTCGGGTTTTAAAGGAAGTGGATATAATTTCATACCCTCTCTCCCCCCGATTTCTAAACGAGGCTTCGTGCTCGTTTTTTCGCTTTGACACCACCAACAAGTCACGTGGCCCATTTCTATCCTATAATCTAAACTTTTTCGGGTTTTAAAGGAAGTGGATATAATTTCACCCCCTCTCTCCTCCCGATTTCTAAACGAGGCTTCGTGCTCATTTTTTCATTTTGACACCACCAACACGTCCCGTGACCCTTTTCTAACCTATAATCGAGACTTTTTCGGGTTTTAAAGGAAGTGGATATAATTTCATACCCTCTCTCCTCCCGATTTCTAAACGAGGTTTCGTGCTCGTTTTTTCATTTTGATACCACCAACGAGTCTCGTGGCTCATTTCTAACCTATAATCGAGACTTTTTCAGGTTTTAAAGGAAGTGCATATAATTTCATACCCTCTATCCTCCCGATTTCTACACGAGGCTTCGTGCCGTTTTTTCGTTTTAACACCACCAACACGTCCCGTGGCCCTTTTCAAACCTATAATCTAGACTTTTTCGGGTTCTAAAGGAAGTGGATATAATTTCATACCCTCTCTCCTCCCGATTTCTAAACTAGGCTTCGTGCTCATTTTTTCGTTTTGACACCACCAACACATCTCGTGGCCCATTTCTAACCTATAATCGAGACTTTTTCGGGTTTTAAAGGAAGTAGATATAATTTCATAACCTCTCTCCTCCTGATTTCTACACGAGGCTTCGTGCCGTTTTTTCGTTTTAACACCACCAACACGTCCCGTGGCCCTTTTCAAACCTATAATCTAGACTTTTTCGGGTTTTAAAGGAAGTGGATATAATTTCATACCCTCTCTCCTCCCGATTTCTAAACGAGGCTTCACGCTCGTTTTTTCGTTTTGACACCACCAATACGTCCCGTGACCCTTTTCAAACTTATAATCTATATTTTTTCGGGTTTTAAAGGAAGTGGATATAATTTCATACCCTCTCTCCTCCCGATTTCTAAATGATGCTTCCCGCTCGTTTTTTCGTTTTGACACCACCAATACGTCCCGTGACCCTTTTCAAACTTATAATCTAGATTTTTTCGGGTTTTAAAGGAAGTGGATATAATTTCATACCCTCTCTCCTCCCGATTTCTAAACTAGGCTTCGTGCTCATTTTTTCGTTTTGACACCACCAACACATCTCGTGGCCCATTTCTAACCTATAATCGAGACTTTTTCAGGTTTTAAAGGAAGTGTATATAATTTCATAACCTCTCTCCTCACGATTTCTAAATGCGGATTCGTGCTCGTTTTTTCGTTTTGACACCACCAACACGTCTCGTTGCCCATTTCTAACCTATAATGGAGACTTTTTCGGGTTTTAAAGGAAGTGGATATAATTTCATACCCTCTCTCCTCCCGATTTCTAAACGAGGCTTCGCGCTCGTTTTTTAGTTTTGACACAACCAACACGTCTCGTGGCCCATTTCTAACCTATAATCGAGACTTTTTCGGATTTTAAAGGAAGTGGATATAATTTCATACCCTCTCTCCTCCCGATTTCTAAACGAGGCTTCGTGCTCATTTTTTCGTTTTGACACAACCAAAACATCTCGTGGCCCATTTCTAACTTATAATCGAGACTTTTTCGGGTTTTAAAGGAAGTGGATATAATTTCATACCCTCTCTCCTACCGATTTCTAAACAAGGCATCGTGCTCTTTTTTTCGTTTTGACACCACCAACAAGTCGTGGGGCCCATTTCTAACCTATAATCCAGACTTTTTCGGGTTTTAAAGGAAGTGGATATAATTTCAAACCCTCTCTCCTCCCGATTTCTAAACAAGGCATCGTGCTCGTTTTTTCGTTTTGACACCACCAACAAGTCGTGGGGCCCATTTCTAACCTATAATCTAGACTTTTTCGGGTTTTAAAGGAAGTAGATATAATTTCATACCCTCTCTCCTCCCGATTTCTAAACGAGGCTTCGTGCTCGTTTTTTCGTTTTGACACCACCAACGAGTCGCGTGGCCCATTTCTAACCTATAATCGAGACATTTTCGGGTTTTAAAGGAAGTGGATATAATTTCATACCCTCTCTCCTCCCGATTTCTAAACGAGGCTTCGTGCTCGTTTTTTCGTTTTGACACCACTAACGAGTCGCGTGGCCCATTTCTAACCTATAATCGAGACATTTTCGGGTTTTAAAGGAAGTGGATATAATTTCATAACCTCTCTCCTCCCGATTTCTAAACGAGGCTTCGCGCTCGTTTTTTCGTTTTGACACCACCAACACGTCCCGTGACCCTTTTCTAACCTATAATCTAAACTTTTTCGGGTTTTAAAGGAAGTGGATATAATTTCATACCCTCTCTCCTCCCGATTTCTTAACGAGGCTTCGTGCTCGTTTTTTCGTTTTCACACCACCAACACGTCTCGTGGCCCATTTCTAACATATAATCCAGACTTTTTCGGGTTTTAAAGGAAGTGGATATAATTTCATAACCTCTCTCCTCACGATTTTTAAACGCGGCTTCGTGCTCGTTTTTTTATTTTGACACCACCAACACGTCTCGTTGCCCATTTCTAACCTATAATCGAGACTTTTTCGGGTTTTAAAGGAAGTGGATAAAATTTCATACCCTCTCTCCTCCCGATTTCTAAACGAGGCTTTACGCTCGTTTTTTAGTTTTGACACAACCAACACGTCTCGTGGCCCATTTCTAACCTGTAATCGAGACTTTTTCGGATTTTAAAGGAAGTGGATATAATTTCATACCCTCTCTCCTCCCGATTTCTAAACGAGGCTTCGTGCACATTTTTTCGTTTTAACACCACCAACAAGTCCTGTGGCCCATTTCTAAACTATAATCCAGACTTTTTCGGGTTTTAGAAGAAGTGGATATAATTTCATACCCTCTCTCCTCCCGATTTTTAGACGAGGCTTCGTGCTCGTTTTTTCGTTTTGACACAACCAAAACATCTCGTGGCCCATTTCTAACTTATAATCGAGACTTTTTCGGGTTTTAAAGGAAGTGGATATAATTTCATACCCTCTCTCCTCCCGATTTCTAAACAAGGCATCGTGCTCTTTTTTTCGTTTTGACACCACCAACAAGTCGTGGGGCCCATTTCTAACCTATAATCCAGACTTTTTCGGGTTTTAAAGGAAGTGGATATAATTTCATACCCTCTCTCCTCCCGATTTCTAAACAAGGCATCGTGCTCGTTTTTTCGTTTTGACACCACCAACAAGTCGTGGGGCCCATTTCTAACCTATAATCTAGACTTTTTCGGGTTTTAAAGGAAGTAGATATAATTTCATACCCTCTCTCCTCCCGATTTCTAAACGAGGCTTCGTGCTCGTTTTTTCGTTTTGACACCACCAACGAGTCGCGTGGCCCATTTCTAACCTATAATCGAGACATTTTCGGGTTTTAAAGGAAGTGGATATAATTTCATACCCTCTCTCCTCCCGATTTCTAAACGAGGCTTCGTGCTCGTTTTTTCGTTTTGACACCACTAACGAGTCGCGTGGCCCATTTCTAACCTATAATCGAGACATTTTCGGGTTTTAAAGGAAGTGGATATAATTTCATAACCTCTCTCCTCCCGATTTCTAAACGAGGCTTCGCGCTCGTTTTTTCGTTTTGACACCACCAACACGTCCCGTGACCCTTTTCTAACCTATAATCTAAACTTTTTCGGGTTTTAAAGGAAGTGGATATAATTTCATACCCTCTCTCCTCCCGATTTCTTAACGAGGCTTCGTGCTCGTTTTTTCGTTTTCACACCACCAACACGTCTCGTGGCCCATTTCTAACATATAATCGAGACTTTTTCGGGTTTTAAAGGAAGTGGATATAATTTCATAACCTCTCTCCTCACGATTTTTAAACGCGGCTTCGTGCTCGTTTTTTTATTTTGACACCACCAACACGTCTCGTTGCCCATTTCTAACCTATAATCGAGACTTTTTCGGGTTTTAAAGGAAGTGGATAAAATTTCAAACCCTCTCTCCTCCCGATTTCTAAACGAGGCTTTACGCTCGTTTTTTCGTTTTGACACAACCAACAAGTCTCGTGGCCCATTTCTAACCTATAATCGAGACTTTTTCGGGTTTTAAAAGAAGTGGATATAATTTCATACCCTCTCTCCTCCCGATTTCTAAACGAGGCTTCGTGCTCATTTTTTCGTTTTGACACCACCAACAAGTCCTGTGGCCCATTTCTAACCTATAATCTAGACTTTTTTGGGTTTTAAAGGAAGTGGATAAAATTTCATACCCTCTCTCCTCCCGATTTCTAAACGAGGCTTCGTGCTCGTTTTTTCGTTTTGACACCACGAACACATCTCGTGGCACATTTCTGACCTATAATCGAAACTTTTTCTGGTTTTAAAGGAAGTGGATGTAATTTCATACCCTCTCTCCTCCCGATTTCTAAACGCGGCTTCGTGCTCTTTTTTTCGTTTTGACACGACCAACACGTCTCATCGCCCATTTCTAACCTATAATCGAGACTTTTTCGGATTTTCAAGGAAGTAGATATAATTTCATACCCTCTCTATCCCGATTTCTAAACGAGGCATCATACTCGTTTTTTCGTTTTAACACCACCAACAAGTCCCGTGGCCCATTTCTAAACTATAATCGAGACTTTTTCGGGTTTTAAAGGAAGTGCATATAATTTCATACCCTCTATCCTCCCGATTTCTACACGAGGCTTCGTGCCGTTTTTTCGTTTTAACACCACCAACACGTCCCGTGGCCCTTTTCAAACCTATAATCTAGACTTTTTCGGGTTCTAAAGGAAGTGGATATAATTTCATACCCTCTCTCCTCCCGATTTCTAAACTAGGCTTCGTGCTCATTTTTTCGTTTTGACACCACCAACACATCTCGTGCCCCATTTCTAACCTATAATCGAGACTTTTTCTGGTTTTAAAGGAAGTGGATATAATTTCATACCCTCTCTCTCCCGATTTCTAAACAAGGCATCGTGCTCTTTTTTTCGTTTTGACACCACCAACAAGTCATGGGGCCCATTTCTAACCTATAATCCAGACTTTTTCGGGTTTTAAAGGAAGTGGATATAATTTCATACCCTCTCTCCTCCCGATTTCTAAACAAGGCATCGTGCTCGTTTTTTCGTTTTGACACCACCAACAAGTCGTGGGGCCCATTTCTAACCTATAATCTAGACTTTTTCGGGTTTTAAAGGAAGTAGATATAATTTCATACCCTCTCTCCTCCCGATTTCTAAACGAGGCTTCGTGCTCGTTTTTTCGTTTTGACACCACCAACGAGTCGCGTGGCCCATTTCTAACCTATAATCGAGACATTTTCGGGTTTTAAAGGAAGTGGATATAATTTCATACCCTCTCTCCTCCCGATTTCTAAACGAGGCTTCGTGCTCGTTTTTTCGTTTTGACACCACTAACGAGTCGCGTGGCCCATTTCTAACCTATAATCGAGACATTTTCGGGTTTTAAAGGAAGTGGATATAATTTCATAACCTCTCTCCTCCCGATTTCTAAACGAGGCTTCGCGCTCGTTTTTTCGTTTTGACACCACCAACACGTCTGTGACCCTTTTCTAACCTATAATCTAAACTTTTTCGGGTTTTAAAGGAAGTGGATATAATTTCATACCCTCTCTCCTCCCGATTTCTTAACGAGGCTTCGTGCTCGTTTTTTCGTTTTGACACCACCAACACGTCACGTGGCCCATTTCTAACATATAATCGAGAATTTTTCGGGTTTTAAAGGAAGTGGATATAATTTCATAACCTCTCTCCTCACGATTTTTAAACGCGGCTTCGTGCTCGTTTTTTTATTTTGACACCACCAAAACGTCTCGTTGCCCATTTCTAACCTATAATCGAGACTTTTTCGGGTTTTAAAGGAAGTGGATAAAATTTCATACCCTCTCTCCTCCCGATTTCTAAACGAGGCTTTACGCTCGTTTTTTCGTTTTGACACAACCAAGAAGTCTCGTGGCCCATTTCTAACCTATAATCGAGACATTTTCGGGTTTTAAAAGAAGTGGATATAATTTCATACCCTCTCTCCTCCCGATTTCTAAACGAGGCTTCGTGCTCATTTTTTCGTTTTGACACCACCAACAAGTCCTGTGGCCCATTTCTAACCTATAATCTAGACTTTTTCGGGTTTTAAAGGAAGTGGATAAAATTTCATACCCTCTCTCCTCCCGATTTCTAAACGAGGCTTCGTGCTCGTTTTTTCATTTTGACACCACGAACACATCTCGTGGCCCATTTCTAACCTATAATCGAAACTTTTTCGGGTTTTAAAGGAAGTGGATGTAATTTCATATCCTCTCTCCTCCCGATTTCTAAACGAGGCTTCGTGCTCGTTTTTTCGTTTTGACACCACGAACAAGTCCCGTGGCCCATTTCTAACCTATAATCGAGACTTTTTCGGGTTTTAAAGGAAGTGGATATAATTTCATACCCTCTCTCCTCCCGATTTCTAAACGCGGCTTCGTGCTCTTTTTTTCGTTTTGACACGACCAACACGTCTCATGGCCCATTTCTAACCTATAATCGAGACTTTTTCGGATTTTCAAGGAAGTAGATATAATTTCATACCCTCTCTATCCCGATTTCTAAACGAGGCATCGTACTCGTTTTTTCGTTTTAACACCACCAACAAGTCCCGTGGCCCATTTCTAAACTATAATCGAGACTTTTTCGGGTTTTAAAGGAAGTGCATATAATTTCATACCCTCTATCCTCCCGATTTCTACACGAGGCTTCGTGCCGTTTTTTCGTTTTAACACCACCAACACGTCCCGTGGCCCTTTTCAAACCTATAATCTAGACTTTTTAGGGTTCTAAAGGAAGTGGATATAATTTCATACCCTCTCTCCTCCCGATTTCTAAACTAGGCTTCGTGCTCCTTTTTTCGTTTTGACACCACCAACACATCTCGTGGCCCATTTCTAACCTATAATCGAGACTTTTTCGGGTTTTAAAGGAAGTGGATATAATTTCATAACCTCTCTCCTCCCGATTTCTACACGAGGCTTCGTGCCGTTTTTTCGTTTTAACACCACGAACACGTTCCGTGGCCCTTTTCAAACCTATAATCTAGACTTTTTCGGGTTCTAAAGGAAGTGGATATAATTTCATACCCTCTCTCCTCCCGATTTCTAAACGAGGCTTCGCGCTCGTTTTTTCGTTTTGACACCACCAATACGTCCCGTGACCCTTTTCAAACTTATAATCTAGATTTTTTCGGGTTTTAAAGGAAGTGGATATAATTTCATACCCTCTCTCCTCCCGATTTCTAAACTAGGCTTCGTGCTCATTTTTTCGTTTTGACACCACCAACACATCTCGTGGCCCATTTCTAACCTATAATCGAGACTTTTTCAGGTTTTAAAGGAAGTAGATATAATTTCATAACCTCTCTCCTCACGATTTCTAAATGCGGATTCGTGCTCGTTTTTTCGTTTTGACACCACCAACACGTCTCGTTGTCCATTTCTAACATATAATCGAGACTTTTTCGGGTTTTAAAGGAAGTGGATATAATTTCATACCCTCTCTCCTCCCGATTTCTAAACGAGGCTTCGCGCTCGTTTTTTCATTTTGACACAACCAACACGTCTCGTGGCCCATTTCTAACCTATAATCGAGACTTTTTCGGGTTTTAAAGGAAGTGGATATAATTTCATACCCTCTCTCCTCCCGATTTCTAAACGAGGCTTCGCGCTCGTTTTTTCGTTTTGACACAATCAACACGTCTCGTGGCCCATTTCTAACCAATAACCGAGACTTTTTCGGGTTTTAAAGGAAGTGGATATAATTTCATACCCTCTCTCCTCCCGATTTCTAAACGCGGCTTCGTGCTCTTTTTTTCGTTTTGACACGACCAACACGTCTCGTGACCCATTTCTAACCTATAATCGAGACTTCTTCGGATTTCTAAACGAGGCTTCGTGCTCGTTTTTTCGCTTTCACACCACCAACAAGTCACGTAGCCCATTTCTAACCTATAATCGAGACATTTTCAGGTTTTAAAGGAAGTGGATATAATTTCATACCCTCTCTCCTCCCGATTTCTAAACGAGGCTTCGTGCTCGTTTTTTCATTTTGACACCACCAACACGTCCCGTGACCCTTTTCTAACCTATAATCGAGACTTTTTCGGGTTTTAAAGGAGTGGATATAATTTCATACCCTCTCTCCTCCCGATTTCTAAACGAGGTTTCGTGCTCGTTTTTTCATTTTGACACCACCAACAAGTCCCGTGGCTCATTTCGAACCTATAATCGAGACTTTTTCAGGTTTTAAAGGAAGTGCATATAATTTCATACCCTCTATCCTCCCGATTTCTACACGAGGCTTCGTGCCGTTTTTTCGTTTTAACACCACCAACACGTCCCGTGGCCCTTTTCAAACCTATAATCTAGACTTTTTCGGGTTCTAAAGGAAGTGTATATAATTTCAAACCCTCTCTCCTCCCGATTTCTAAACTAGGCTTCGTGCTCATTTTTTAGTTTTGACACCACCAACACATCTCGTGGCCCATTTCTAACCTATAATCGAGACTTTTTCGGGTTTTAAAGGAATTGGATATAATTTCATAACCTCTCTCCTCCCGATTTCTAAACGAGGCATCGTGCTCGTTTTTTCGTTTTGACACCACCAACAAGTCCCGTGGCCCATTTCTAATCTATAATCAAGACTTTTTCGGGTTTTAAAGGAAGTGGATATAATTTTATACCCTCTCTCCTCCCGATTTCTAAACGCGGGTTCGTGCTCGTTTTTTCGTTTTGACACTACCAACACGTCTCGTGGCCCATTTCGAACCTATAATCCAGACTTTTTCGGGTTTTAAAGGAAGTGGATATAATTTCATACCCTCTCACCTCCCGATTTCTAAACTAGGCTTCGTGCTCGTTTTTTCGTTTTGACACCACCAACAAGTCCCGTGGCCCATTTCTAACCTATAATGCAGACTTTTTCGGGTTTTAAAGGAAGTGGATATAATTTCATACCCTCTCTCCTCCCGATTTCTAAACGAGGCTTCGCGCTCGTTTTTTCGTTTTGACACAATCAACACGTCTCGTGGCCCATTTCTAACCAATAACCGAGACTTTTTCGGGTTTTAAAGGAAGTGGATATAATTTCATACCCTCTCTCCTCTCGATTTCTAAACGCGGCTTCGTGCTCTTTTTTTCGTTTTGACACGACCAACACGTCTCGTGGCCCATTTCTAACCTATAATCGAGACTTTTTCGGATTTTCAAGGAAGTAGATATAATTTCATATCCTCTCTATCCCGATTTCTAAACGAGGCATCGTGCTCGTTTTTTCGTTTTAACACCACCAACAAGTCCCGTGGCCCATTTCTAACCTATAATCGAGACTTTTTCGGGTTTTAAAGGAAGTGGATATAATTTCATACCCTCTCTCCTCCCGATTTCTAAACGAGGCTTCGTGCTCGTTTTTTCGTTTTGACACCACCAACGAGTCGCGTGGCCCATTTCTAACCTATAATCGAGACATTTTCGGGTTTTAAAGGAAGTGGATATAATTTCATACCCTCTCTCCTCCCGATTTCTAAACGAGGCTTCGTGCTCGTTTTTTCGTTTTGACACCACTAACGAGTCGCGTGGCCCATTTCTAACCTATAATCGAGACATTTTCGGGTTTTAAAGGAAGTGGATATAATTTCATAACCTCTCTCCTCCCGATTTCTAAACGAGGCTTCGCGCTCGTTTTTTCGTTTTGACACCACCAACACGTCCCGTGACCCTTTTCTAACCTATAATCTAAACTTTTTCGGGTTTTAAAGGAAGTGGATATAATTTCATACCCTCTCTCCTCCCGATTTCTTAACGAGGCTTCGTGCTCGTTTTTTCGTTTTCACACCACCAACACGTCTCGTGGCCCATTTCTAACATATAATCCAGACTTTTTCGGGTTTTAAAGGAAGTGGATATAATTTCATAACCTCTCTCCTCACGATTTTTAAACGCGGCTTCGTGCTCGTTTTTTTATTTTGACACCACCAACACGTCTCGTTGCCCATTTCTAACCTATAATCGAGACTTTTTCGGGTTTTAAAGGAAGTGGATAAAATTTCATACCCTATCTCCTCCCGATTTCTAAACGAGGCTTCGTGCTCGTTCTTTCGTTTTGACACCACCAACACATCTCGTGGCCCATTTCTAACCTATAATCGAGACTTTTTCGTGTTTTGAAGGAAGTGGATATAATTTCATACCCTCTATCCTCCCGATTTCTAAACGCGGCTTCGTGCTCTTTTTTTCGTTTTGACACCACCAACACGTCTCGTGGCCTATTTCTAACCTATAATCGAGACTTTTTTGGATTTTCAAGGAAGTGGATATAATTTCATACACTCTCTCCTCCCGATTTCTAAACGAGGCTTCGCGCTCATTTTTTCGTTTTGACACAACCAACACGTCTCGTGGCCCATTTCTAACATATAATCGAGACTTTTTCGGGTTTTAAAGGAAGTGGATATAATTTCATACCCTCTCTCCCCCCGATTTCTAAACGAGGCTTCGTGCTCGTTTTTTCGCTTTGACACCACCAACAAGTCACGTGGCCCATTTCTATCCTATAATCTAAACTTTTTCGGGTTTTAAAGGAAGTGGATATAATTTCATACCCTCTCTCCTCCCGATTTCTAAACGAGGCTTCGTGCTCATTTTTTCATTTTGACACCACCAACACGTCCCGTGACCCTTTTCTAACCTATAATCGAGACTTTTTCGGGTTTTAAAGGAAGTGGATATAATTTCATACCCTCTCTCCTCCCGATTTCTAAACGAGGTTTCGTGCTCGTTTTTTCATTTTGACACCACCAACGAGTCTCGTGGCTCATTTCTAACCTATAATCGAGACTTTTTCAGGTTTTAAAGGAAGTGCATATAATTTCATACCCTCTATCCTCCCGATTTCTACACGAGGCTTCGTGCCGTTTTTTCGTTTTAACACCACCAACACGTCCCGTGGCCCTTTTCAAACCTATAATCTAGACTTTTTCGGGTTCTAAAGGAAGTGGATATAATTTCATACCCTCTCTCCTCCCGATTTCTAAACTAGGCTTCGTGCTCATTTTTTCGTTTTGACACCACCAACACATCTCGTGGCCCATTTCTAACCTATAATCGAGACTTTTTCGGGTTTTAAAGGAAGTAGATATAATTTCATAACCTCTCTCCTCCTGATTTCTACACGAGGCTTCGTGCCGTTTTTTCGTTTTAACACCACCAACACGTCCCGTGGCCCTTTTCAAACCTATAATCTAGACTTTTTCGGGTTTTAAAGGAAGTGGATATAATTTCATACCCTCTCTCCTCCCGATTTCTAAACGAGGCTTCACGCTCGTTTTTTCGTTTTGACACCACCAATACGTCCCGTGACCCTTTTCAAACTTATAATCTAGATTTTTTCGGGTTTTAAAGGAAGTGGATATAATTTCATACCCTCTCTCCTCCCGATTTCTAAATGAGGCTTCCCGCTCGTTTTTTCGTTTTGACACCACCAATACGTCCCGTGACCCTTTTCAAACTTATAATCTAGATTTTTTCGGGTTTTAAAGGAAGTGGATATAATTTCATACCCTCTCTCCTCCCGATTTCTAAACTAGGCTTCGTGCTCATTTTTTCGTTTTGACACCACCAACACATCTCGTGGCCCATTTCTAACCTATAATCGAGACTTTTTCAGGTTTTAAAGGAAGTGTATATAATTTCATAACCTCTCTCCTCACGATTTCTAAATGCGGATTCGTGCTCGTTTTTTCGTTTTGACACCACCAACACGTCTCGTTGCCCATTTCTAACCTATAATGGAGACTTTTTCGGGTTTTAAAGGAAGTGGATATAATTTCATACCCTCTCTCCTCCCGATTTCTAAACGAGGCTTCGCGCTCGTTTTTTAGTTTTGACACAACCAACACGTCTCGTGGCCCATTTCTAACCTATAATCGAGACTTTTTCGGATTTTAAAGGAAGTGGATATAATTTCATACCCTCTCTCCTCCCGATTTCTAAACGAGGCTTCGTGCTCATTTTTTCGTTTTGACACAACCAAAACATCTCGTGGCCCATTTCTAACTTATAATCGAGACTTTTTCGGGTTTTAAAGGAAGTGGATATAATTTCATACCCTCTCTCCTACCGATTTCTAAACAAGGCATCGTGCTCTTTTTTTCGTTTTGACACCACCAACAAGTCGTGGGGCCCATTTCTAACCTATAATCCAGACTTTTTCGGGTTTTAAAGGAAGTGGATATAATTTCAAACCCTCTCTCCTCCCGATTTCTAAACAAGGCATCGTGCTCGTTTTTTCGTTTTGACACCACCAACAAGTCGTGGGGCCCATTTCTAACCTATAATCTAGACTTTTTCGGGTTTTAAAGGAAGTAGATATAATTTCATACCCTCTCTCCTCCCGATTTCTAAACGAGGCTTCGTGCTCGTTTTTTCGTTTTGACACCACCAACGAGTCGCGTGGCCCATTTCTAACCTATAATCGAGACATTTTCGGGTTTTAAAGGAAGTGGATATAATTTCATACCCTCTCTCCTCCCGATTTCTAAACGAGGCTTCGTGCTCGTTTTTTCGTTTTGACACCACTAACGAGTCGCGTGGCCCATTTCTAACCTATAATCGAGACATTTTCGGGTTTTAAAGGAAGTGGATATAATTTCATAACCTCTCTCCTCCCGATTTCTAAACGAGGCTTCGCGCTCGTTTTTTCGTTTTGACACCACCAACACGTCCCGTGACCCTTTTCTAACCTATAATCTAAACTTTTTCGGGTTTTAAAGGAAGTGGATATAATTTCATACCCTCTCTCCTCCCGATTTCTTAACGAGGCTTCGTGCTCGTTTTTTCGTTTTCACACCACCAACACGTCTCGTGGCCCATTTCTAACATATAATCCAGACTTTTTCGGGTTTTAAAGGAAGTGGATATAATTTCATAACCTCTCTCCTCACGATTTTTAAACGCGGCTTCGTGCTCGTTTTTTTATTTTGACACCACCAACACGTCTCGTTGCCCATTTCTAACCTATAATCGAGACTTTTTCGGGTTTTAAAGGAAGTGGATAAAATTTCATACCCTCTCTCCTCCCGATTTCTAAACGAGGCTTTACGCTCGTTTTTTAGTTTTGACACAACCAACACGTCTCGTGGCCCATTTCTAACCTGTAATCGAGACTTTTTCGGATTTTAAAGGAAGTGGATATAATTTCATACCCTCTCTCCTCCCGATTTCTAAACGAGGCTTCGTGCACATTTTTTCGTTTTAACACCACCAACAAGTCCTGTGGCCCATTTCTAAACTATAATCCAGACTTTTTCGGGTTTTAGAAGAAGTGGATATAATTTCATACCCTCTCTCCTCCCGATTTTTAGACGAGGCTTCGTGCTCGTTTTTTCGTTTTGACACAACCAAAACATCTCGTGGCCCATTTCTAACTTATAATCGAGACTTTTTCGGGTTTTAAAGGAAGTGGATATAATTTCATACCCTCTCTCCTCCCGATTTCTAAACAAGGCATCGTGCTCTTTTTTTCGTTTTGACACCACCAACAAGTCGTGGGGCCCATTTCTAACCTATAATCCAGACTTTTTCGGGTTTTAAAGGAAGTGGATATAATTTCATACCCTCTCTCCTCCCGATTTCTAAACAAGGCATCGTGCTCGTTTTTTCGTTTTGACACCACCAACAAGTCGTGGGGCCCATTTCTAACCTATAATCTAGACTTTTTCGGGTTTTAAAGGAAGTAGATATAATTTCATACCCTCTCTCCTCCCGATTTCTAAACGAGGCTTCGTGCTCGTTTTTTCGTTTTGACACCACCAACGAGTCGCGTGGCCCATTTCTAACCTATAATC
Organism: Thalia dealbata; assembly: GCA_030544415.1. Taxonomy (NCBI): domain Eukaryota; kingdom Viridiplantae; phylum Streptophyta; class Magnoliopsida; order Zingiberales; family Marantaceae; genus Thalia; species Thalia dealbata. The sequence goes on along the minus strand of CM060458.1, from coordinate 11,019,344 downwards.
GAGACATTTTCGGGTTTTAAAGGAAGTGGATATAATTTCATACCCTCTCTCCTCCCGATTTCTAAACGAGGCTTCGTGCTCGTTTTTTCGTTTTGACACCACTAACGAGTCGCGTGGCCCATTTCTAACCTATAATCGAGACATTTTCGGGTTTTAAAGGAAGTGGATATAATTTCATAACCTCTCTCCTCCCGATTTCTAAACGAGGCTTCGCGCTCGTTTTTTCGTTTTGACACCACCAACACGTCCCGTGACCCTTTTCTAACCTATAATCTAAACTTTTTCGGGTTTTAAAGGAAGTGGATATAATTTCATACCCTCTCTCCTCCCGATTTCTTAACGAGGCTTCGTGCTCGTTTTTTCGTTTTCACACCACCAACACGTCTCGTGGCCCATTTCTAACATATAATCGAGACTTTTTCGGGTTTTAAAGGAAGTGGATATAATTTCATAACCTCTCTCCTCACGATTTTTAAACGCGGCTTCGTGCTCGTTTTTTTATTTTGACACCGCCAACACGTCTCGTTGCCCATTTCTAACCTATAATCGAGACTTTTTCGGGTTTTAAAGGAAGTGGATAAAATTTCAAACCCTCTCTCCTCCCGATTTCTAAACGAGGCTTTACGCTCGTTTTTTCGTTTTGACACAACCAACAAGTCTCGTGGCCCATTTCTAACCTATAATCGAGACTTTTTCGGGTTTTAAAAGAAGTGGATATAATTTCATACCCTCTCTCCTCCCGATTTCTAAACGAGGCTTCGTGCTCATTTTTTCGTTTTGACACCACCAACAAGTCCTGTGGCCCATTTCTAACCTATAATCTAGACTTTTTTGGGTTTTAAAGGAAGTGGATAAAATTTCATACCCTCTCTCCTCCCGATTTCTAAACGAGGCTTCGTGCTCGTTTTTTCGTTTTGACACCACGAACACATCTCGTGGCACATTTCTGACCTATAATCGAAACTTTTTCTGGTTTTAAAGGAAGTGGATGTAATTTCATACCCTCTCTCCTCCCGATTTCTAAACGCGGCTTCGTGCTCTTTTTTTCGTTTTGACACGACCAACACGTCTCATCGCCCATTTCTAACCTATAATCGAGACTTTTTCGGATTTTCAAGGAAGTAGATATAATTTCATACCCTCTCTATCCCGATTTCTAAACGAGGCATCGTACTCGTTTTTTCGTTTTAACACCACCAACAAGTCCCGTGGCCCATTTCTAAACTATAATCGAGACTTTTTCGGGTTTTAAAGGAAGTGCATATAATTTCATACCCTCTATCCTCCCGATTTCTACACGAGGCTTCGTGCCGTTTTTTCGTTTTATCACCACCAACACGTCCCGTGGCCCTTTTCAAACCTATAATCTAGACTTTTTCGGGTTCTAAAGGAAGTGGATATAATTTCATACCCTCTCTCCTCCCGATTTCTAAACTAGGCTTCGTGCTCATTTTTTCGTTTTGACACCACCAACACATCTCGTGCCCCATTTCTAACCTATAATCGAGACTTTTTCTGGTTTTAAAGGAAGTGGATATAATTTCATACCCTCTCTCTCCCGATTTCTAAACAAGGCATCGTGCTCTTTTTTTCGTTTTGACACCACCAACAAGTCATGGGGCCCATTTCTAACCTATAATCCAGACTTTTTCGGGTTTTAAAGGAAGTAGATATAATTTCATACCCTCTCTCCTCCCGATTTCTAAACGAGGCTTCGTGCTCGTTTTTTCGTTTTGACACCACTAACGAGTCGCGTGGCCCATTTCTAACCTATAATCGAGACATTTTCGGGTTTTAAAGGAAGTGGATATAATTTCATACCCTCTCTCCTCCCGATTTCTAAACGAGGCTTCGTGCTCGTTTTTTCGTTTTGACACCACTAACGAGTCGCGTGGCCCATTTCTAACCTATAATCGAGACATTTTCGGGTTTTAAAGGAAGTGGATATAATTTCATAACCTCTCTCCTCCCGATTTCTAAACGAGGCTTCGCGCTCGTTTTTTCGTTTTGACACCACCAACACGTCCGTGACCCTTTTCTAACCTATAATCTAAACTTTTTCGGGTTTTAAAGGAAGTGGATATAATTTCATACCCTCTCTCCTCCCGATTTCTTAACGAGGCTTCGTGCTCGTTTTTTCGTTTTGACACCACCAACACGTCACGTGGCCCATTTCTAACATATAATCGAGAATTTTTCGGGTTTTAAAGGAAGTGGATATAATTTCATAACCTCTCTCCTCACGATTTTTAAACGCGGCTTCGTGCTCGTTTTTTTATTTTGACACCACCAAAACGTCTCGTTGCCCATTTCTAACCTATAATCGAGACTTTTTCGGGTTTTAAAGGAAGTGGATAAAATTTCATACCCTCTCTCCTCCCGATTTCTAAACGAGGCTTTACGCTCGTTTTTTCGTTTTGACACAACCAAGAAGTCTCGTGGCCCATTTCTAACCTATAATCGAGACTTTTTCGGGTTTTAAAAGAAGTGGATATAATTTCATACCCTCTCTCCTCCCGATTTCTAAACGAGGCTTCGTGCTCATTTTTTCGTTTTGACACCACCAACAAGTCCTGTGGCCCATTTCTAACCTATAATCTAGACTTTTTCGGGTTTTAAAGGAAGTGGATAAAATTTCATACCCTCTCTCCTCCCGATTTCTAAACGAGGCTTCGTGCTCGTTTTTTCATTTTGACACCACGAACACATCTCGTGGCCCATTTCTAACCTATAATCGAAACTTTTTCGGGTTTTAAAGGAAGTGGATGTAATTTCATACCCTCTCTCCTCCCGATTTCTAAACGAGGCTTCGTGCTCGTTTTTTCGTTTTGACACCACCAACAAGTCCCGTGGCCCATTTCTAACCTATAATCCAGACTTTTTCGGGTTTTAAAGGAAGTGGATATAATTTCATACCCTCTCTCCTCCCGATTTCTAAACGCGGTTTCGTGCTCTTTTTTTCGTTTTGACACGACCAACACGTCTCATGGCCCATTTCTAACCTATAATCGAGACTTTTTCGGATTTTCAAGGAAGTAGATATAATTTCATACCCTCTCTATCCCGATTTCTAAACGAGGCATCGTACTCGTTTTTTCGTTTTAACACCACCAACAAGTCCCGTGGCCCATTTCTAAACTATAATCGAGACTTTTTCGGGTTTTAAAGGAAGTGCATATAATTTCATACCCTCTATCCTCCCGATTTCTACACGAGGCTTCGTGCCGTTTTTTCGTTTTAACACCACCAACACGTCCCGTGGCCCTTTTCAAACCTATAATCTAGACTTTTTAGGGTTCTAAAGGAAGTGGATATAATTTCATACCCTCTCTCCTCCCGATTTCTAAACTAGGCTTCGTGCTCCTTTTTTCGTTTTGACACCACCAACACATCTCGTGGCCCATTTCTAACCTATAATCGAGACTTTTTCGGGTTTTAAAGGAAGTGGATATAATTTCATAACCTCTCTCCTCCCGATTTCTACACGAGGCTTCGTGCCGTTTTTTCGTTTTAACACCACGAACAAGTCGTGGGGCCCATTTCTAACCTATAATCTAGACTTTTTCGGGTTTTAAAGGAAGTAGATATAATTTCATACCCTCTCTCCTCCCGATTTCTAAACGAGGCTTCGTGCTCGTTTTTTCGTTTTGACACCACCAACGAGTCGCGTGGCCCATTTCTAACCTATAATCGAGACATTTTCGGGTTTTAAAGGAAGTGGATATAATTTCATACCCTCTCTCCTCCCGATTTCTAAACGAGGCTTCGTGCTCGTTTTTTCGTTTTGACACCACTAACGAGTCGCGTGGCCCATTTCTAACCTATAATCGAGACATTTTCGGGTTTTAAAGGAAGTGGATATAATTTCATAACCTCTCTCCTCCCGATTTCTAAACGAGGCTTCGCGCTCGTTTTTTCGTTTTGACACCACCAACACGTCCGTGACCCTTTTCTAACCTATAATCTAAACTTTTTCGGGTTTTAAAGGAAGTGGATATAATTTCATACCCTCTCTCCTCCCGATTTCTTAACGAGGCTTCGTGCTCGTTTTTTCGTTTTGACACCACCAACACGTCACGTGGCCCATTTCTAACATATAATCGAGAATTTTTCGGGTTTTAAAGGAAGTGGATATAATTTCATAACCTCTCTCCTCACGATTTTTAAACGCGGCTTCGTGCTCGTTTTTTTATTTTGACACCACCAAAACGTCTCGTTGCCCATTTCTAACCTATAATCGAGACTTTTTCGGGTTTTAAAGGAAGTGGATAAAATTTCATACCCTCTCTCCTCCCGATTTCTAAACGAGGCTTTACGCTCGTTTTTTCGTTTTGACACAACCAAGAAGTCTCGTGGCCCATTTCTAACCTATAATCGAGACTTTTTCGGGTTTTAAAAGAAGTGGATATAATTTCATACCCTCTCTCCTCCCGATTTCTAAACGAGGCTTCGTGCTCATTTTTTCGTTTTGACACCACCAACAAGTCCTGTGGCCCATTTCTAACCTATAATCTAGACTTTTTCGGGTTTTAAAGGAAGTGGATAAAATTTCATACCCTCTCTCCTCCCGATTTCTAAACGAGGCTTCGTGCTCGTTTTTTCATTTTGACACCACGAACACATCTCGTGGCCCATTTCTAACCTATAATCGAAACTTTTTCGGGTTTTAAAGGAAGTGGATGTAATTTCATACCCTCTCTCCTCCCGATTTCTAAACGAGGCTTCGTGCTCGTTTTTTCGTTTTGACACCACGAACAAGTCCCGTGGCCCATTTCTAACCTATAATCCAGACTTTTTCGGGTTTTAAAGGAAGTGGATATAATTTCATACCCTCTCTCCTCCCGATTTCTAAACGCGGCTTCGTGCTCTTTTTTTCGTTTTGACACGACCAACACGTCTCATGGCCCATTTCTAACCTATAATCGAGACTTTTTCGGATTTTCAAGGAAGTAGATATAATTTCATACCCTCTCTATCCCGATTTCTAAACGAGGCATCGTACTCGTTTTTTCGTTTTAACACCACCAACAAGTCCCGTGGCCCATTTCTAAACTATAATCGAGACTTTTTCGGGTTTTAAAGGAAGTGCATATAATTTCATACCCTCTATCCTCCCGATTTCTACACGAGGCTTCGTGCCGTTTTTTCGTTTTAACACCACCAACACGTCCCGTGGCCCTTTTCAAACCTATAATCTAGACTTTTTAGGGTTCTAAAGGAAGTGGATATAATTTCATACCCTCTCTCCTCCCGATTTCTAAACTAGGCTTCGTGCTCCTTTTTTCGTTTTGACACCACCAACACATCTCGTGGCCCATTTCTAACCTATAATCGAGACTTTTTCGGGTTTTAAAGGAAGTGGATATAATTTCATAACCTCTCTCCTCCCGATTTCTACACGAGGCTTCGTGCCGTTTTTTCGTTTTAACACCACGAACACGTTCCGTGGCCCTTTTCAAACCTATAATCTAGACTTTTTCGGGTTCTAAAGGAAGTGGATATAATTTCATACCCTCTCTCCTCCCGATTTCTAAACGAGGCTTCGCGCTCGTTTTTTCGTTTTGACACCACCAATACGTCCCGTGACCCTTTTCAAACTTATAATCTAGATTTTTTCGGGTTTTAAAGGAAGTGGATATAATTTCATACCCTCTCTCCTCCCGATTTCTAAACTAGGCTTCGTGCTCATTTTTTCGTTTTGACACCACCAACACATCTCGTGGCCCATTTCTAACCTATAATCGAGACTTTTTCAGGTTTTAAAGGAAGTAGATATAATTTCATAACCTCTCTCCTCACGATTTCTAAATGCGGATTCGTGCTCGTTTTTTCGTTTTGACACCACCAACACGTCTCGTTGTCCATTTCTAACATATAATCGAGACTTTTTCGGGTTTTAAAGGAAGTGGATATAATTTCATACCCTCTCTCCTCCCGATTTCTAAACGAGGCTTCGCGCTCGTTTTTTCATTTTGACACAACCAACACGTCTCGTGGCCCATTTCTAACCTATAATCGAGACTTTTTCGGGTTTTAAAGGAAGTGGATATAATTTCATACCCTCTCTCCTCCCGATTTCTAAACGAGGCTTCGCGCTCGTTTTTTCGTTTTGACACAATCAACACGTCTCGTGGCCCATTTCTAACCAATAACCGAGACTTTTTCGGGTTTTAAAGGAAGTGGATATAATTTCATACCCTCTCTCCTCCCGATTTCTAAACGCGGCTTCGTGCTCTTTTTTTCGTTTTGACACGACCAACACGTCTCGTGACCCATTTCTAACCTATAATCGAGACTTCTTCGGATTTCTAAACGAGGCTTCGTGCTCGTTTTTTCGCTTTCACACCACCAACAAGTCACGTAGCCCATTTCTAACCTATAATCGAGACATTTTCAGGTTTTAAAGGAAGTGGATATAATTTCATACCCTCTCTCCTCCCGATTTCTAAACGAGGCTTCGTGCTCGTTTTTTCATTTTGACACCACCAACACGTCCCGTGACCCTTTTCTAACCTATAATCGAGACTTTTTCGGGTTTTAAAGGAGTGGATATAATTTCATACCCTCTCTCCTCCCGATTTCTAAACGAGGTTTCGTGCTCGTTTTTTCATTTTGACACCACCAACAAGTCCCGTGGCTCATTTCGAACCTATAATCGAGACTTTTTCAGGTTTTAAAGGAAGTGCATATAATTTCATACCCTCTATCCTCCCGATTTCTACACGAGGCTTCGTGCCGTTTTTTCGTTTTAACACCACCAACACGTCCCGTGGCCCTTTTCAAACCTATAATCTAGACTTTTTCGGGTTCTAAAGGAAGTGTATATAATTTCAAACCCTCTCTCCTCCCGATTTCTAAACTAGGCTTCGTGCTCATTTTTTAGTTTTGACACCACCAACACATCTCGTGGCCCATTTCTAACCTATAATCGAGACTTTTTCGGGTTTTAAAGGAATTGGATATAATTTCATAACCTCTCTCCTCCCGATTTCTAAACGAGGCATCGTGCTCGTTTTTTCGTTTTGACACCACCAACAAGTCCCGTGGCCCATTTCTAATCTATAATCAAGACTTTTTCGGGTTTTAAAGGAAGTGGATATAATTTTATACCCTCTCTCCTCCCGATTTCTAAACGCGGGTTCGTGCTCGTTTTTTCGTTTTGACACTACCAACACGTCTCGTGGCCCATTTCGAACCTATAATCCAGACTTTTTCGGGTTTTAAAGGAAGTGGATATAATTTCATACCCTCTCACCTCCCGATTTCTAAACTAGGCTTCGTGCTCGTTTTTTCGTTTTGACACCACCAACAAGTCCCGTGGCCCATTTCTAACCTATAATGCAGACTTTTTCGGGTTTTAAAGGAAGTGGATATAATTTCATACCCTCTCTCCTCCCGATTTCTAAACGAGGCTTCGCGCTCGTTTTTTCGTTTTGACACAATCAACACGTCTCGTGGCCCATTTCTAACCAATAACCGAGACTTTTTCGGGTTTTAAAGGAAGTGGATATAATTTCATACCCTCTCTCCTCCCGATTTCTAAACGCGGCTTCGTGCTCTTTTTTTCGTTTTGACACGACCAACACGTCTCGTGACCCATTTCTAACCTATAATCGAGACTTTTTCGGATTTCTAAACGAGGCTTCGTGCTCGTTTTTTCGCTTTCACACCACCAACAAGTCACGTAGCCCATTTCTAACCTATAATCGAGACATTTTCAGGTTTTAAAGGAAGTGGATATAATTTCATACCCTCTCTCCTCCCGATTTCTAAACGAGGCTTCGTGCTCGTTTTTTCATTTTGACACCACCAACACGTCCCGTGACCCTTTTCTAACCTATAATCGAGACTTTTTCGGGTTTTAAAGGAGTGGATATAATTTCATACCCTCTCTCCTCCCGATTTCTAAACGAGGTTTCGTGCTCGTTTTTTCATTTTGACACCACCAACAAGTCCCGTGGCTCATTTCGAACCTATAATCGAGACTTTTTCAGGTTTTAAAGGAAGTGCATATAATTTCATACCCTCTATCCTCCCGATTTCTACACGAGGCTTCGTGCCGTTTTTTCGTTTTAACACCACCAACACGTCCCGTGGCCCTTTTCAAACCTATAATCTAGACTTTTTCGGGTTCTAAAGGAAGTGTATATAATTTCAAACCCTCTCTCCTCCCGATTTCTAAACTAGGCTTCGTGCTCATTTTTTAGTTTTGACACCACCAACACATCTCGTGGCCCATTTCTAACCTATAATCGAGACTTTTTCGGGTTTTAAAGGAATTGGATATAATTTCATAACCTCTCTCCTCCCGATTTCTAAACGAGGCATCGTGCTCGTTTTTTCGTTTTGACACCACCAACAAGTCCCGTGGCCCATTTCTAATCTATAATCAAGACTTTTTCGGGTTTTAAAGGAAGTGGATATAATTTCATACCCTCTCTCCTCCCGATTTCTAAACGAGGCTTCGCGCTCGTTTTTTCGTTTTGACACCACCAACACGTCCCGTGGCCCTTTTCAAACCTATAATCTAGATTTTTTCGGGTTTTAAAGGAAGTTGATATAATTTCATACCCTCTCTCCTCCCGATTTCTAAACGAGGCTTCGCGCTCGTTTTTTCGTTTCGACACAACCAACACGTCTCGTGGCCCATTTCTAACCTATAATCGAGACTTTTTTGGATTTTAAAGGAAGTGGATATAATTTCATACCCTCTCTCCTCCCGATTTCTAAACGAGGCTTCGTGCACATTTTTTCGTTTTAACACCACCAACAAGTCCTGTGGCCCATTTCTAAACTATAATCCAGACTTTTTCGGGTTTTAGAAGAAGTGGATATAATTTCATACCCTCTCTCCTCCCGATTTTTAAACGAGGCTTCGTGCTCGTTTTTTCGTTTTGACACCACCAACACATCTCGTGGCCCATTTCTAACTTATAATCGAGACTTTTTCGGGTTTTAAAGGAAGTGGATATAATTTCATACCCTCTCTCCTCCCGATTTCCAAACAAGGCATCGTGCTCTTTTTTTCGTTTTGACACCACCAACAAGTCGTGGGGCCCATTTCTAACCTATAATCCAGACTTTTTCGGGTTTTAAAGGAAGTGGATATAATTTCATACCCTCTCTCCTCCCGATTTCTAAACAAGGCATCGTGCTCGTTTTTTCGTTTTGACACCACCAACAAGTCGTGGGGCCCATTTCTAACCTATAATCTAGACTTTTTCGGGTTTTAAAGGAAGTAGATATAATTTCATACCCTCTCTCCTCCCGATTTCTAAACGAGGCTTCGTGCTCGTTTTTTCGTTTTGACACCACCAACGAGTCGCGTGGCCCATTTCTAACCTATAATCGAGACATTTTCGGGTTTTAAAGGAAGTGGATATAATTTCATACCCTCTCTCCTCCTGATTTCTAAACGAGGCTTCGTGCTCGTTTTTTCGTTTTGACACCACTAACGAGTCGCGTGACCCATTTCTAACCTATAATCGAGACATTTTCGGGTTTTAAAGGAAGTGGATATAATTTCATAACCTCTCTCCTCCCGATTTCTAAACGAGGCTTCGCGCTCGTTTTTTCGTTTTGACACCACCAACACGTCCCGTGACCCTTTTCTAACCTATAATCTAAACTTTTTCGGATTTTAAAGGAAGTGGATATAATTTCATACCCTCTCTCCTCCCGATTTCTTAACGAGGCTTCGTGCTCGTTTTTTCGTTTTGACACCACCAACACGTCTCGTGGCCCATTTCTAACATATAATCGAGACTTTTTCGGGTTTTAAAGGAAGTGGATATAATTTCATAACCTCTCTCCTCACGATTTTTAAACGCGGCTTCGTGCTCGTTTTTTTATTTTTACACCACCAACACGTCTCGTTGCCCATTTCTAACCTATAATCGAGACTTTTTCGGGTTTTAAAGGAAGTGGATAAAATTTCATACCCTCTCTCCTCCCGATTTCTAAACGAGGCTTTACGCTCGTTTTTTCGTTTTGACACAACCAACAAGTCTCGTGGCCCATTTCTAACCTATAATCGAGACTTTTTCGGGTTTTAAAGGAAGTGGATATAATTTCATACCCTCTCTCCTCCCGATTTCTAAACGAGGCTTCGTGCTCATTTTTTCGTTTTAACACCACCAACAAGTCCCGTGGCCCATTTCTAACCTATAATCGAGACTTTTTCGGGTTTTAAAGGAAGTGCATATAATTTCATACCCTCTATCCTCCCGATTTCTACACGAGGCTTCGTGCCGTTTTTTCGTCTTAACACCACCAACACGTCCCGTGGCCCTTTTCAAACCTATAATCTAGACTTTTTCGGGTTCTAAAGGAAGTGTATATAATTTCAAACCCTCTCTCCTCCCGATTTCTAAACTAGGCTTCGTGCTCATTTTTTCGTTTTGACACCACCAACACATCTCGTGGCCCATTTCTAACCTATAATCGAGACTTTTTCGGGTTTTAAAGGAAGTGGATATAATTTCATAACCTCTCTCCTCCCGATTTCTACACGAGGCTTCGTGCCGTTTTTTCGTTTTAACACCACGAACACGTCCCGTGGCCCTTTTCAAACCTATAATCTAGACTTTTTCGGGTTCTAAAGGAAGTGGATATAATTTCATACCCTCTCTCCTCCCGATTTCTAAACGAGGCTTCGCGCTCGTTTTTTTGATTTGACACCACCAATACGTCCCGTGACCCTTTTCAAACTTATAATCTAGATTTTTTCGGGTTTTAAAGGAAGTGGATATAATTTCATACCCTCACTCCTCCCGATTTCTAAACGAGGCTTCGTGCTCATTTTTTCGTTTTGACACCACCAACACATCTCGTGGCCCATTTCTAACCTATAATCGAGACTTTTTCAGGTTTTAAAGGAAGTAGATATAATTTCATAACCTCTCTCCTCACGATTTCTAAATGCGGATTCGTGCTCGTTTTTTCGTTTTGACACCACCAACAAGTCACGTAGCCCATTTTTAACCTATAATCGAGACATTTTCGGGTTTTAAAGGAAGTGGATATAATTTCATACCCTCTCTCCTCCCGATTTCTAAACGTGGCTTCGTTCTCGTTTTTTCATTTTGACACCACCAACACGTCCCGTGACCCTTTTCTAACATATAATCAAGACTTTTTCGGGTTTTAAAGGAGTGGATATAATTTCATACCCTCTCTCCTCCCGATTTCTAAACGAGGTTTCGTGCTCGTTTTTTCATTTTAACACCACCAACACGTCCCGTGGCCCTTTTCAAACCTATAATCTAGACTTTTTCGGGTTCTAAAGGAAGTGGATATAATTTCATACCCTCTCTCCTCCCTATTTCTAAATGAGGCTTCGTGCTCGTTTTTTCGTTTTGACACCACCAACAAATTTCGTGGCCCATTTCTAACCTATAATCGAGACTTTTTGGGTTTTAAAGGAAGTGGATATAATTTCATACCCTCTCTCCTCCCGATTTCTAAACGAGGCTTCGCGCTCGTTTTTTCGTTTTGACACCACCAACACGTCCCGTGGCCCTTTTCAAACCTATAATCTAGATTTTTTCGGGTTTTAAAGGAAGTGGATATAATTTCATACCCTCTCTCCTCCCAATTTCTAAACTAGGCTTCGTGCTCATTTTTTCGTTTTGACACCACCAACACATCTCGTGGCCCATTTCTAACCTATAATCGAGACTTTATCGGGTTTTAAAGGAATTGGATATAATTTCATAACCTCTATCCTCCCGATTTCTAAACGAGGCATCGTGCTCGTTTTTTCATTTTGACACCACCAACAAGTCCCGTGGCCCATTTCTAATCTATAATCAAGACTTTTTCGGGTTTTAAAGGAAGTGGATATAATTTCATACCCTCTCTCCTCCCGATTTCTAAATGAGGCTTCGCGCTCGTTTTTTCGTTTTGACACCACCAACACGTCCCGTGGCCCTTTTCAAACCTATAATCTAGATTTTTTCGGGTTTTAAAGGAAGTGGATATAATTTCATACCCTCTCTCCTCCCGATTTCTAAACTAGGCTTCGTGCTCATTTTTTCGTTTTGACACCACCAACACATCTCGTGGCCCATTTCTAACCTATAATCGAGACTTTTTCGGGTTTTAAAGGAAGTGGATATAATTTCTTAACCTCTCTCCTCACGATTTCTAAATGCGGATTCGTGCTCGTTTTTTCGTTTTGACACCACCAACACGTCTTGTTGCCCATTTCTAACCTATAATCGAGACTTTTTCGGGTTTTAAAGGAAGTGGATATAATTTCATACCCTCTCTCCTCCCGATTTCTAAACGAGGCTTCGTGCTCGTTTTTTCGCTTTCACACCACCAACAAGTGACGTGGCCCATTTCTAACCTATAATCGAGACATTTTCGGGTTTTAAAGGAAGTGGATATAATTTCATACCCTCTCTCCTCCCGATTTCTAAACGAGGCTTCGTGCTCGTTTTTTCGTTTTGACACCACCAACAAGTCCCGTGGCTCATTTCGAACCTATAATCGAGACTTTTTCGGGTTTTAAAGGAAGTGCATATAATTTCATACCCTCTCTCCTCCCGATTTCTAAACGAGGCTTCGCGCTCGTTTTTTCGTTTTGACACCACCAACACGTCCCGTGGCCCTTTTCTAACCTATAATCGAGACTTTTTCGGGTTTTAAAGGAAGTGCATATAATTTCATACCCTCTCTCCTCCCGATTTCTAAACGCGGTTTCGTGCTCTTTTTTTCGTTTTGACACCACCAACACATCTCGTGGCGCATTTCTAACCTATAATCGAGACTTTTTCGGATTTTAAAGGAAGTAGATATAATTTCATACCCTCTCTATCCCGATTTCTAAACGAGGCATCGTGCTCATTTTTTCGTTTTAACACCACCAACAAGTCCCGTGGCCCATTTCTAACCTATAATCGAGACTTTTTCGGGTTTTAAAGGAAGTGGATATAATTTCATACACTCTCTCCTCCCGATTTCTTAACGAGGCTTCGTGCTCGTTTTTTCGTTTTGACACCACCAACACGTCTTGTTGCCCATTTCTAACCTATAATCGAGACTTTTTCGGGTTTTAAAGGAAGTGGATATAATTTCATACCCTCTCTCCTCCCGATTTCTAAACGAGGCTTCGTGCTCGTTTTTTCGCTTTCACACCACCAACAAGTCACGTGGCCCATTTCTAACCTATAATCGAGACATTTTCGGGTTTTAAAGGAAGTGGATATAATTTCATACCCTCTCTCCTCCCGATTTCTAAACGAGGCTTCGTGCTAGTTTTTTCGCTTTCACACCACCAACAAGTCACGTGGCCCATTTCTAACCTATAATCGAGACATTTTCGGGTTTTAAAGGAAGTGGATATAATTTCATACCCTCTCTCCTCCCGATTTCTAAACGAGGCTTCGTGCTCGTTTTTTCGCTTTCACACCACCAACAAGTCACGTAGCCCATTTCAAACCTATAATCGAGACATTTTCGGGTTTTAAAGGAAGTGGATATAATTTCATACCCTCTCTCCTCCCGATTTCTAAACGAGGCTTCGTGCTCGTTTTTTCATTTTGACACCACCAACACGTCCCGTGACCCTTTTCTAACCTATAATCGAGACTTTTTCGGGTTTTAAAGGAGTGGATATAATTTCATACCCTCTCTCCTCCCGATTTCTAAACGAGGTTTCGTGCTCGTTTTTTCGTTTTGACACCACCAACAAGTCCCGTGGCTCATTTCGAACCTATAATCAAGACTTTTTCAGGTTTTAAAGGAAGTGCATATAATTTCATACCCTCTATCCTCCCGATTTCTACACGAGGCTTCGTGCCGTTTTTTCGTTTTAACACCACCAACACGTCCCGTGGCCCTTTTCAAACCTATAATCTAGACTTTTTCGGGTTCTAAAGGAAGTGGATATAATTTCATACCCTCTCTCCTCCCTATTTCTAAACGAGGCTTTGTGCTCGTTTTTTCGTTTTGACACCACCAACACATTTCGTGGCCCATTTCTAACCTATAATCGAGACTTTTTTTGGGTTTTAAAGGAAGTGGATATAATTTTATACCCTCTCTCCTCCCGATTTCTAAACGAGGCTTCGCGCTCGTTTTTTCGTTTTGACACCACCAACACGTCCCGTGGCCCTTTTCAAACCTGTAATCTAGATTTTTTCGGGTTTTAAAGGAAGTGGATATAATTTCATACCCTCTCTCTTCCCGATTTCTAAACTAGGCTTCGTGCTCATTTTTTCGTTTTGACACCACCAACACATCTCGAGGCCCATTTCTAACCTATAATCGAGACTTTTTCGGGTTTTAAAGGAATTGGATATAATTTCATAACCTCCCTCCTCCCGATTTCTAAACGAGGCATCGTGCTCGTTTTTTCGTTTTGACACCACCAACAAGTCCCGTGGCCCATTTCTAATCTATAATCAAGACTTTTTCGGGTTTTAAAGGAAGTGGATATAATTTCATACCCTCTCTCCTCCCGATTTCTAAACGAGGCTTCGCGCTCGTTTTTTCGTTTTGACACCATCAACACGTCCCGTGGCCCTTTTCAAACCTATAATCTAGATTTTTTCGGGTTTTAAAGGAAGTGGATATAATTTCATACCCTCTCTCCTCCCGATTTCTAAACTAGGCTTCGTGCTCATTTTTTCGTTTTGACACCACCAACACATCTCGTGGCCCATTTCTAACCTATAATCGAGACTTTTTCGGGTTTTAAAGGAAGTGGATATAATTTCTTAACCTCTCTCCTCACGATTTCTAAATGCGGATTCGTGCTCGTTTTTTCGTTTTAACAACACCAACACGTCTCGTGGCCCATTTCTAACCTATAATCGAGACATTTTCGGGTTTTAAAGGAAGTGGATATAATTTCATACCCTCTCTCCTCCCGATTTCTAAACGAGGCTTCGTGCTCGTTTTTTCATTTTGACACCACCAACACATCTCATGGCCCATTTCTAACCTATAATCGAGACTTTTTCAGGTTTTAAAGGAAGTGGATATAATTTCATACCCTCTCTCCTCCCGATTTCTAAACGAGGCATCGTGCTCGTTTTTTCGTTTTGACACGACCAACAAGTCCCGTGGCCCATTTCTAACCTATAATCGAGACTTTTTCGGGTTTTAAAGGAAGTGGATATAATTTCATACCCTCTCTCCTCCCGATTTCTAAACGAGGCTTCGCGCTCGTTTTTTCGTTTTGACACCACCAACACGTCCCGTAGCCCTTTTCAAACCTATGATCTAGATTTTTTTCGGGTTTTAAAGGAAGTGGATATAATTTCATACCCTCTCTCCTCCCGATTTCTAAACTAGGCTTCGTGCTCATTTTATCGTTTTGACACCACCAACACATCTCGTGGCCCATTTCTAACCTATAATCGAGACTTTTTCGGGTTTTAAAGGAAGTGGATATAATTTCATAACCTCTCTCCTCACGATTTCTAAATGCGGATTCGTGCTCGTTTTTTCGTTTTGACACCACCAACACGTCTCGTTGCCCATTTCTAACCTATAATCGAGACTTTTTCGGGTTTTAAAGGAAGTGGATATAATTTCATACCCTCTCTCCTCCCGATTTCTAAACGAGGCTTCGTGCTCGTTTTTTCATTTTGACACCACCAACACATCTCATGGCCCATTTCTAACCTATAATCGAGACTTTTTCAGGTTTTAAAGGAAGTGGATATAATTTCATACCCTCTCTCCTCCCGATTTCTAAACGAGGCATCGTGCTCGTTTTTTCGTTTTGACACGACCAACAAGTCCCGTGGCCCATTTCTAACCTATAATCGAGACTTTTTCGGGTTTTAAAGGAAGTGGATATAATTTCATACCCTCTCTCCTCCCGATTTCTAAACGAGGCTTCGCGCTCGTTTTTTCGTTTTGACACCACCAACACGTCCCGTAGCCCTTTTCAAACCTATGATCTAGATTTTTTTCGGGTTTTAAAGGAAGTGGATATAATTTCATACCCTCTCTCCTCCCGATTTCTAAACTAGGCTTCGTGCTCATTTTATCGTTTTGACACCACCAACACATCTCGTGGCCCATTTCTAACCTATAATCGAGACTTTTTCGGGTTTTAAAGGAAGTGGATATAATTTCATAACCTCTCTCCTCACGATTTCTAAATGCGGATTCGTGCTCGTTTTTTCGTTTTGACACCACCAACACGTCTCGTTGCCCATTTCTAACCTATAATCGAGACTTTTTCGGGTTTTAAAGGAAGTGGATATAATTTCATACCCTCTCTCCTCCCGATTTCTAAACGAGGCTTCGCGCTCTTTTTTTCATTTTGACACAACCAACACGTCTCGTGGCCCATTTCAAACCTATAATCGAGACTTTTTCGGGTTTTAAAGGAAGTGGATATAATTTCATATCCTCTCTCCTCCCGATTTCTAAACTTGGCATCGTGCTCGTTTTTTCGTTTTGACACGACCAACAAGTCCCGTGGCCCATTTCTAACCTATAATCGAGACTTTTTCGGGTTTTAAAGGAAGTGGATATAATTTCATACCCTCTCTCCTCCCGATTTCTAAACGAGGCTTCGCGCTCGTTTTTTCGTTTTGACACAACCAACACGTCTCGTGGCCCATTTCAAACCTATAATCGAGACTTTTTCGGGTTTTAAAGGAAGTGGATATAATTTCATATCCTCTCTCCTCCCGATTTCTAAACGAGGCTTCGTGCTCGTTTTTTCGTTTTGACACCACGAACACATCTCGTGGCCCATTTCTAACCTATAATCGAAACTTTTTCGGGTTTTAAAGGAAGTGGATGTAATTTCATACCCTCTCTCCTCCCGATTTCTAAACGAGGTTTCGTGCTTGTTTTTTCGTTTTGACACCACCAACACGTCCCGTGGCCCTTTTCAAACCTGTAATCTAGATTTTTTCGGGTTTTAAAGGAAGTGGATATAATTTCATACCCTCTCTCTTCCCGATTTCTAAACTAGGCTTCGTGCTCATTTTTTCGTTTTGACACCACCAACACATCTCGAGGCCCATTTCTAACCTATAATCGAGACTTTTTCGGGTTTTAAAGGAATTGGATATAATTTCATAACCTCTCTCCTCCCGATTTCTAAACGAGGCATCGTGCTCGTTTTTTCGTTTTGACACCACCAACAAGTCCCGTGGCCCATTTCTAATCTATAATCAAGACTTTTTCGGGTTTTAAAGGAAGTGGATATAATTTCATACCCTCTCTCCTCCCGATTTCTAAACGAGGCTTCGCGCTCGTTTTTTCGTTTTGACACCATCAACACGTCCCGTGGCCCTTTTCAAACCTATAATCTAGATTTTTTCGGGTTTTAAAGGAAGTGGATATAATTTCATACCCTCTCTCCTCCCGATTTCTAAACTAGGCTTCGTGCTCATTTTTTCGTTTTGACACCACCAACACATCTCGTGGCCCATTTCTAACCTATAATCGAGACTTTTTCGGGTTTTAAAGGAAGTGGATATAATTTCTTAACCTCTCTCCTCACGATTTCTAAATGCGGATTCGTGCTCGTTTTTTCGTTTTGACAACACCAACACGTCTCGTGGCCCATTTCTAACCTATAATCGAGACATTTTCGGGTTTTAAAGGAAGTGGATATAATTTCATACCCTCTCTCCTCCCGATTTCTAAACGAGGCTTCGTGCTCGTTTTTTCATTTTGACACCACCAACACATCTCATGGCCCATTTCTAACCTATAATCGAGACTTTTTCGGGTTTTAAAGGAAGTGGATATAATTTCATACCCTCTCTCCTCCCGATTTCTAAACGAGGCATCGTGCTCGTTTTTTCGTTTTGACACGACCAACAAGTCCCGTGGCCCATTTCTAACCTATAATCGAGACTTTTTCGGGTTTTAAAGGAAGTGGATATAATTTCATACCCTCTCTCCTCCCGATTTCTAAACGAGGCTTCGCGCTCGTTTTTTCGTTTTGACACCACCAACACGTCCCGTAGCCCTTTTCAAACCTATGATCTAGATTTTTTTCGGGTTTTAAAGGAAGTGGATATAATTTCATACCCTCTCTCCTCCCGATTTCTAAACTAGGCTTCGTGCTCATTTTATCGTTTTGACACCACCAACACATCTCGTGGCCCATTTCTAACCTATAATCGAGACTTTTTCGGGTTTTAAAGGAAGTGGATATAATTTCATAACCTCTCTCCTCACGATTTCTAAATGCGGATTCGTGCTCGTTTTTTCGTTTTGACACCACCAACACGTCTCGTTGCCCATTTCTAACCTATAATCGAGACTTTTTCGGGTTTTAAAGGAAGTGGATATAATTTCATACCCTCTCTCCTCCCGATTTCTAAACGAGGCTTCGCGCTCTTTTTTTCATTTTGACACAACCAACACGTCTCGTGGCCCATTTCAAACCTATAATCGAGACTTTTTCGGGTTTTAAAGGAAGTGGATATAATTTCATATCCTCTCTCCTCCCGATTTCTAAACTTGGCATCGTGCTCGTTTTTTCGTTTTGACACGACCAACAAGTCCCGTGGCCCATTTCTAACCTATAATCGAGACTTTTTCGGGTTTTAAAGGAAGTGGATATAATTTCATACCCTCTCTCCTCCCGATTTCTAAACGAGGCTTCGCGCTCGTTTTTTCGTTTTGACACAACCAACACGTCTCGTGGCCCATTTCAAACCTATAATCGAGACTTTTTCGGGTTTTAAAGGAAGTGGATATAATTTCATATCCTCTCTCCTCCCGATTTCTAAACGAGGCTTCGTGCTCGTTTTTTTGTTTTGACACCACGAACACATCTCGTGGCCCATTTCTAACCTATAATCGAAACTTTTTCGGGTTTTAAAGGAAGTGGATGTAATTTCATACCCTCTCTCCTCCCGATTTCTAAACGAGGTTTCGTGCTTGTTTTTTCGTTTTGATACCACCAACAAGTCCCGTGGCCCATTTCTAACCTATAATCTAGACTTTTTCGGGTTTTAAAGGAAGTGGATATAATTTTATACACTCTCTCCTCCCGATTTCTAAACGCAGCTTCGTGCTCTTTTTTTCGTTTTGACACGACCAACAAGTCTCGTGGCCCATTTCTAACCTATAATCGAGACTTTTTCGGATTTTAAAGGAAGTAGATATAATTTCATACCCTCTCTATCCCGATTTCTAAACGAGGCATCGTGCTCGTTTTTTCGTTTTAACACCACCAACAAGTCCCGTGGCACATTTCTAACCTATAATCGAGACTTTTTCGGGTTTTAAAGGAAGTGGATATAATTTCATACACTCTCTCCTCCCGATTTCTAAACGAGACATCGTGCTCGTTTTTTCGTTTTGACACCACCAACAAGTCTCGTGGCCCATTTCTAACCTATAATCGACACTTTTTCGGATTTTCAAGGAAGTGGATATAATTTCTTACCCTCTCTCTCCCGATTTCTAAACGAGGCATCGTGCTTGTTTTTTCGTTTTGACACCACCAACAAGTCTTGTGGCCCATTTCTAACCTATAATCGACACTTTTTCGGATTTTCAAGGAAGTGGATATAATTTCATACCCTCTCTCTCCCGATTTCTAAACGAGGCATCGTGCTCATTTTTTCGTTTTGACACCACCAACAAGTCCCGTGGCTCATTTCTAACCTATAATCGAGACTTTTTCGGGTTTTAAAGGAAGTGCATATAATTTCATACCCTCTATCCTCCCGATTTCTACACGAGGCTTCATGCCGTTTTTTCGTTTTAACACCACCAACTCGTCCCGTGGCCCTTTTCAAACTTATAATCTAGACTTTTTCGGGTTTTAAAGGAAATGGATATAATTTCATACCCTCTCTCCTCCCGATTTCTAAACGCAGCTTCGTGCTCTTTTTTTCGTTTTGACACCACCAACACGTCTCGTGGCCCATTTCTAACCTATAATCGAGACTTTTTCGGATTTTCAAGGAAGTGGATATAATTTCATACCCTCTCTCTTCCCGATTTCTAAACGAGGCTTCGCGCTCGTTTTTTGGTTTTGACACAACCAACACGTCTCGTGGCCCATTTCTAACCGATAATCGAGACTTTTTCGGGTTTTAAAGGAAGTGGATATAATTTCATACCCTCTCTCCTCCCGATTTCTAAACGCGGCTTCGTGCTCTTTTTTTCATTTTGACACCACCAACACGTCTCGTGGCCCATTTCTAACCTATAATCGAGACTTTTTCGGATTTTCAAGGAAGTGGATATAATTTAATACCCTCTCTCCTCCCGATTTCTAAACTAGGCTTCGCGCTCGTTTTTTCGTTTTGACACAACCAACACGTCTCGTGGCCCATTTCTAACCTATAATCGAGACATTTTCGGGTTTTAAAGGAAGTGGATATAATTTCATACCCTCTCTCCTCCCGATTTCTAAACGAGGCTTCGTGCTCGTTTTTTCGCTTTCACACCACCAACAAGTCACGTGGCCCATTTCTAACCTATAATCGAGACATTTTCGGGTTTTAAAGGAAGTGGATATAATTTCATACCCTCTCTCCTCCCGATTTCTAAACGAGGCTTCGTGCTCGTTTTTTCATTTTGACACCACCAACACGTCCCGTGACCCTTTTCTAACCTATAATCGAGACTTTTTCGGGTTTTAAAGGAAGTGGATGTAATTTCATACCCTCTCTCCTCCCGATTTCTAAACGAGGTTTCGTGCTTGTTTTTTCGTTTTGACACCACCAACACGTCCCGTGGCCCTTTTCAAACCTGTAATCTAGATTTTTTCGGGTTTTAAAGGAAGTGGATATAATTTCATACCCTCTCTCTTCCCGATTTCTAAACTAGGCTTCGTGCTCATTTTTTCGTTTTGACACCACCAACAAGTCTCGTGGCCCATTTCTAACCTATAATCGACACTTTTTCGGATTTTCAAGGAAGTGGATATAATTTCTTACCCTCTCTCTCCCGATTTCTAAACGAGGCATCGTGCTTGTTTTTTCGTTTTGACACCACCAACAAGTCTTGTGGCCCATTTCTAACCTATAATCGACACTTTTTCGGATTTTCAAGGAAGTGGATATAATTTCATACCCTCTCTCCTCCCGATTTCTAAACGAGGCTTCGCGCTCGTTTTTTCGTTTTGACACCACCAACAAGTCTCGTGGCCCATTTCTAACCTATAATCGACACTTTTTCGGATTTTCAAGGAAGTGGATATAATTTCTTACCCTCTCTCTCCCGATTTCTAAACGAGGCATCGTGCTTGTTTTTTCGTTTTGACACCACCAACAAGTCTTGTGGCCCATTTCTAACCTATAATCGACACTTTTTCGGATTTTCAAGGAAGTGGATATAATTTCATACCCTCTCTCTCCCGATTTCTAAACGAGGCATCGTGCTCATTTTTTCGTTTTGACACCACCAACAAGTCCCGTGGCTCATTTCTAACCTATAATCGAGACTTTTTCGGGTTTTAAAGGAAGTGCATATAATTTCATACCCTCTATCCTCCCGATTTCTACACGAGGCTTCATGCCGTTTTTTCGTTTTAACACCACCAACTCGTCCCGTGGCCCTTTTCAAACTTATAATCTAGACTTTTTCGGGTTTTAAAGGAAATGGATATAATTTCATACCCTCTCTCCTCCCGATTTCTAAACGCAGCTTCGTGCTCTTTTTTTCGTTTTGACACCACCAACACGTCTCGTGGCCCATTTCTAACCTATAATCGAGACTTTTTCGGATTTTCAAGGAAGTGGATATAATTTCATACCCTCTCTCTTCCCGATTTCTAAACGAGGCTTCGCGCTCGTTTTTTGGTTTTGACACAACCAACACGTCTCGTGGCCCATTTCTAACCGATAATCGAGACTTTTTCGGGTTTTAAAGGAAGTGGATATAATTTCATACCCTCTCTCCTCCCGATTTCTAAACGCGGCTTCGTGCTCTTTTTTTCATTTTGACACCACCAACACGTCTCGTGGCCCATTTCTAACCTATAATCGAGACTTTTTCGGATTTTCAAGGAAGTGGATATAATTTAATACCCTCTCTCCTCCCGATTTCTAAACTAGGCTTCGCGCTCGTTTTTTCGTTTTGACACAACCAACACGTCTCGTGGCCCATTTCTAACCTATAATCGAGACATTTTCGGGTTTTAAAGGAAGTGGATATAATTTCATACCCTCTCTCCTCCCGATTTCTAAACGAGGCTTCGTGCTCGTTTTTTCGCTTTCACACCACCAACAAGTCACGTGGCCCATTTCTAACCTATAATCGAGACATTTTCGGGTTTTAAAGGAAGTGGATATAATTTCATATCCTCTCTCCTCCCGATTTCTAAACGAGGCTTCGTGCTCGTTTTTTCGTTTTGACACCACGAACACATCTCGTGGCCCATTTCTAACCTATAATCGAAACTTTTTCGGGTTTTAAAGGAAGTGGATGTAATTTCATACCCTCTCTCCTCCCGATTTCTAAACGAGGTTTCGTGCTTGTTTTTTCGTTTTGACACCACCAACACGTCCCGTGGCCCTTTTCAAACCTGTAATCTAGATTTTTTCGGGTTTTAAAGGAAGTGGATATAATTTCATACCCTCTCTCTTCCCGATTTCTAAACTAGGCTTCGTGCTCATTTTTTCGTTTTGACACCACCAACACATCTCGAGGCCCATTTCTAACCTATAATCGAGACTTTTTCGGGTTTTAAAGGAATTGGATATAATTTCATAACCTCTCTCCTCCCGATTTCTAAACGAGGCATCGTGCTCGTTTTTTCGTTTTGACACCACCAACAAGTCCCGTGGCCCATTTCTAATCTATAATCAAGACTTTTTCGGGTTTTAAAGGAAGTGGATATAATTTCATACCCTCTCTCCTCCCGATTTCTAAACGAGGCTTCGCGCTCGTTTTTTCGTTTTGACACCATCAACACGTCCCGTGGCCCTTTTCAAACCTATAATCTAGATTTTTTCGGGTTTTAAAGGAAGTGGATATAATTTCATACCCTCTCTCCTCCCGATTTCTAAACTAGGCTTCGTGCTCATTTTTTCGTTTTGACACCACCAACACATCTCGTGGCCCATTTCTAACCTATAATCGAGACTTTTTCGGGTTTTAAAGGAAGTGGATATAATTTCTTAACCTCTCTCCTCACGATTTCTAAATGCGGATTCGTGCTCGTTTTTTCGTTTTGACAACACCAACACGTCTCGTGGCCCATTTCTAACCTATAATCGAGACATTTTCGGGTTTTAAAGGAAGTGGATATAATTTCATACCCTCTCTCCTCCCGATTTCTAAACGAGGCTTCGTGCTCGTTTTTTCATTTTGACACCACCAACACATCTCATGGCCCATTTCTAACCTATAATCGAGACTTTTTCGGGTTTTAAAGGAAGTGGATATAATTTCATACCCTCTCTCCTCCCGATTTCTAAACGAGGCATCGTGCTCGTTTTTTCGTTTTGACACGACCAACAAGTCCCGTGGCCCATTTCTAACCTATAATCGAGACTTTTTCGGGTTTTAAAGGAAGTGGATATAATTTCATACCCTCTCTCCTCCCGATTTCTAAACGAGGCTTCGCGCTCGTTTTTTCGTTTTGACACCACCAACACGTCCCGTAGCCCTTTTCAAACCTATGATCTAGATTTTTTTCGGGTTTTAAAGGAAGTGGATATAATTTCATACCCTCTCTCCTCCCGATTTCTAAACTAGGCTTCGTGCTCATTTTATCGTTTTGACACCACCAACACATCTCGTGGCCCATTTCTAACCTATAATCGAGACTTTTTCGGGTTTTAAAGGAAGTGGATATAATTTCATAACCTCTCTCCTCACGATTTCTAAATGCGGATTCGTGCTCGTTTTTTCGTTTTGACACCACCAACACGTCTCGTTGCCCATTTCTAACCTATAATCGAGACTTTTTCGGGTTTTAAAGGAAGTGGATATAATTTCATACCCTCTCTCCTCCCGATTTCTAAACGAGGCTTCGCGCTCTTTTTTTCATTTTGACACAACCAACACGTCTCGTGGCCCATTTCAAACCTATAATCGAGACTTTTTCGGGTTTTAAAGGAAGTGGATATAATTTCATATCCTCTCTCCTCCCGATTTCTAAACTTGGCATCGTGCTCGTTTTTTCGTTTTGACACGACCAACAAGTCCCGTGGCCCATTTCTAACCTATAATCGAGACTTTTTCGGGTTTTAAAGGAAGTGGATATAATTTCATACCCTCTCTCCTCCCGATTTCTAAACGAGGCTTCGCGCTCGTTTTTTCGTTTTGACACAACCAACACGTCTCGTGGCCCATTTCAAACCTATAATCGAGACTTTTTCGGGTTTTAAAGGAAGTGGATATAATTTCATATCCTCTCTCCTCCCGATTTCTAAACGAGGCTTCGTGCTCGTTTTTTTGTTTTGACACCACGAACACATCTCGTGGCCCATTTCTAACCTATAATCGAAACTTTTTCGGGTTTTAAAGGAAGTGGATGTAATTTCATACCCTCTCTCCTCCCGATTTCTAAACGAGGTTTCGTGCTTGTTTTTTCGTTTTGATACCACCAACAAGTCCCGTGGCCCATTTCTAACCTATAATCTAGACTTTTTCGGGTTTTAAAGGAAGTGGATATAATTTTATACACTCTCTCCTCCCGATTTCTAAACGCAGCTTCGTGCTCTTTTTTTCGTTTTGACACGACCAACAAGTCTCGTGGCCCATTTCTAACCTATAATCGAGACTTTTTCGGATTTTAAAGGAAGTAGATATAATTTCATACCCTCTCTATCCCGATTTCTAAACGAGGCATCGTGCTCGTTTTTTCGTTTTAACACCACCAACAAGTCCCGTGGCACATTTCTAACCTATAATCGAGACTTTTTCGGGTTTTAAAGGAAGTGGATATAATTTCATACACTCTCTCCTCCCGATTTCTAAACGAGACATCGTGCTCGTTTTTTCGTTTTGACACCAC
Organism: Thalia dealbata; assembly: GCA_030544415.1. Lineage (NCBI taxonomy): Eukaryota > Viridiplantae > Streptophyta > Magnoliopsida > Zingiberales > Marantaceae > Thalia > Thalia dealbata. The sequence goes on along the minus strand of CM060458.1, from coordinate 10,994,422 downwards.
CAACAAGTCTCGTGGCCCATTTCTAACCTATAATCGACACTTTTTCGGATTTTCAAGGAAGTGGATATAATTTCTTACCCTCTCTCTCCCGATTTCTAAACGAGGCATCGTGCTTGTTTTTTCGTTTTGACACCACCAACAAGTCTTGTGGCCCATTTCTAACCTATAATCGACACTTTTTCGGATTTTCAAGGAAGTGGATATAATTTCATACCCTCTCTCTCCCGATTTCTAAACGAGGCATCGTGCTCATTTTTTCGTTTTGACACCACCAACAAGTCCCGTGGCTCATTTCTAACCTATAATCGAGACTTTTTCGGGTTTTAAAGGAAGTGCATATAATTTCATACCCTCTATCCTCCCGATTTCTACACGAGGCTTCATGCCGTTTTTTCGTTTTAACACCACCAACTCGTCCCGTGGCCCTTTTCAAACTTATAATCTAGACTTTTTCGGGTTTTAAAGGAAATGGATATAATTTCATACCCTCTCTCCTCCCGATTTCTAAACGCAGCTTCGTGCTCTTTTTTTCGTTTTAACACCACCAACACGTCTCGTGGCCCATTTCTAACCTATAATCGAGACTTTTTCGGATTTTCAAGGAAGTGGATATAATTTCATACCCTCTCTCTTCCCGATTTCTAAACGAGGCTTCGCGCTCGTTTTTTGGTTTTGACACAACCAACACGTCTCGTGGCCCATTTCTAACCGATAATCGAGACTTTTTCGGGTTTTAAAGGAAGTGGATATAATTTCATACCCTCTCTCCTCCCGATTTCTAAACGCGGCTTCGTGCTCTTTTTTTCATTTTGACACCACCAACACGTCTCGTGGCCCATTTCTAACCTATAATCGAGACTTTTTCGGATTTTCAAGGAAGTGGATATAATTTAATACCCTCTCTCCTCCCGATTTCTAAACTAGGCTTCGCGCTCGTTTTTTCGTTTTGACACAACCAACACGTCTCGTGGCCCATTTCTAACCTATAATCGAGACATTTTCGGGTTTTAAAGGAAGTGGATATAATTTCATACCCTCTCTCCTCCCGATTTCTAAACTAGGCTTCGTGCTCGTTTTTTCGCTTTCACACCACCAACAAGTCACGTGGCCCATTTCTAACCTATAATCGAGACATTTTCGGGTTTTAAAGGAAGTGGATATAATTTCATACCCTCTCTCCTCCCGATTTCTAAACGAGGCTTCGTGCTCGTTTTTTCATTTTGACACCACCAACACGTCCCGTGACCCTTTTCTAACCTATAATCGAGACTTTTTCGGGTTTTAAAGGAAGTGGATATAATTTCATACCCTCTCTCCTCCTGATTTCTAAACGAGGTTTCGTGCTCGTTTTTTCATTTTGACACCACCAACAAGTCCCGTGGCTCATTTCGAACCTATAATCGAGACTTTTTCAGGTTTTAAAGGAAGTGCATATAATTTCATACCCTCTATCCTCCCGATTTCTACACGAGGCTTCGTGCCGTTTCTTCGTTTTAACACCACCAACACGTCCCGTGGCCCTTTTCAAACCTATAATCTAGACTTTTTCGGGTTCTAAAGGAAGTGGGTATAATAATTTCATACCCTCTCTCCTCCCGATTTCTAAACGAGGCTTCGTGCTCGTTTTTTCGTTTTGACACCACCAACACATTTCGTGGCCCATTTCTAACCTATAATCGAGACTTTTTCGGGTTTTAAAGGAAGTGGATATAATTTCATACCCTCTCTCCTCCCCATTTCTAAACGAGGATTCGAGCTCGTTTTTTCGTTTTGACACCACCAACACGTCCCGTGGCCCTTTTCAAACCTATAATCTAGATTTTTTCGGGTTTTAAAGGAAGTGGATATAATTTCATACCCTCTCTCCTCCCGATTTCTAAACTAGGCTTCGTGCTCATTTTTTCGTTTTGACACCACCAACACATCTCGTGGCCCATTTCTAACCTATAATCGAGACTTTTTCGGGTTTTAAAGGAAGTGGATATAATTTCATAACCTCTCTCCTCACGATTTCTAAATGCGGATTCGTGCTCGTTTTTTCGTTTTGACACCTCCAACATGTCTCGTTGCCCATTTCTAACCTATAATCGAGACTTTTTCGTGTTTTAAAGGAAGTGGATATAATTTCATACCCTCTCTCCTCCCGATTTCTAAACGAGGCATCGTGCTCGTTTTTTCGTTTTGACACGACCAACAAGTCCCGTGGCCCATTTCTAACCTATAATCGAGACTTTTTCGGGTTTTAAAGGAAGTGGATATAATTTCATACCCTCTCTCCTCCCGATTTCTAAACGAGGCTTCGCGCTCGTTTTTTCGTTTTGACACCACCAACACGTCCCGTAGCCCTTTTCAAACCTATGATCTAGATTTTTTTCGGGTTTTAAAGGAAGTGGATATAATTTCATACCCTCTCTCCTCCCGATTTCTAAACTAGGCTTCGTGCTCATTTTATCGTTTTGACACCACCAACACATCCCGTGGCCCATTTCTAACCTATAATCGAGACTTTTTCGGGTTTTAAAGGAAGTGGATATAATTTCATACCCTCTCTCCTCCCGATTTCTAAACGAGGCTTCGCGCTCGTTTTTTCGTTTTGACACCACCAACACGTCCCGTAGCCCTTTTCAAACCTATGATCTAGATTTTTTTCGGGTTTTAAAGGAAGTGGATATAATTTCATACCCTCTCTCCTCCCGATTTCTAAACTAGGCTTCGTGCTCATTTTATCGTTTTGACACCACCAACACATCTCGTGGCCCATTTCTAACCTATAATCGAGACTTTTTCGGGTTTTAAAGGAAGTGGATATAATTTCTTAACCTCTCTCCTCACGATTTCTAAATGCGGATTCGTGCTCGTTTTTTCGTTTTGACAACACCAACACGTCTCGTGGCCCATTTCTAACCTATAATCGAGACATTTTCGGGTTTTAAAGGAAGTGGATATAATTTCATACCCTCTCTCCTCCCGATTTCTAAACGAGGCTTCGTGCTCGTTTTTTCATTTTGACACCACCAACACATCTCATGGCCCATTTCTAACCTATAATCGAGACTTTTTCAGGTTTTAAAGGAAGTGGATATAATTTCATACCCTCTCTCCTCCCGATTTCTAAACGAGGCATCGTGCTCGTTTTTTCGTTTTGACACGACCAACAAGTCCCGTGGCCCATTTCTAACCTATAATCGAGACTTTTTCGGGTTTTAAAGGAAGTGGATATAATTTCATACCCTCTCTCCTCCCGATTTCTAAACGAGGCTTCGCGCTCGTTTTTTTGTTTTGACACCACCAACACGTCCCGTAGCCCTTTTCAAACCTATGATCTAGATTTTTTTCGGGTTTTAAAGGAAGTGGATATAATTTCATACCCTCTCTCCTCCCGATTTCTAAACTAGGCTTCGTGCTCATTTTATCGTTTTGACACCACCAACACATCTCGTGGCCCATTTCTAACCTATAATCGAGACTTTTTCGGGTTTTAAAGGAAGTGGATATAATTTCATACCCTCTCTATCCCGATTTCTAAACGAGGCATCGTGCTCGTTTTTTTCGTTTTGACACCACCAACACTTCTCGTGACCCATTTCTAACCTATAATCGATATTTTTTCAGGTTTAAAGGAAGTGGATATAATTTCATACCCTCTCTCCTCCCGATTTCTAAACGAGGCATCGTGCTCGTTTTTTCGTTTTGACACGACCAACAAGTCCCGTGGCCCATTTCTAACCTATAATCGAGACTTTTTCGGGTTTTAAAGGAAGTGGATATAATTTCATACCCTTTCTCCTCCCGATTTCTAAACGAGGCTTCGCGCTCGTTTTTTCGTTTTGACACCTCCAACAAGTCCCGTGGCCCTTTTCAAACCTATAATCGAGACTTTTTCAGGTTTTAAAGGAAGTGGATATAATTTCATACCCTCTCTCCTCCCGATTTCTAAACGAGGCATCGTGCTCGTTTTTTCGTTTTGACACGACCAACAAGTCCCGTGGCCCATTTCTAACCTATAATCGAGACTTTTTCGGGTTTTAAAGGAAGTGGATATAATTTCATACCCTCTCTCCTCCCGATTTCTAAACGAGGCTTCGCGCTCGTTTTTTCGTTTTGACACCACCAACACGTCCCGTAGCCCTTTTCAAACCTATGATCTAGATTTTTTTCGGGTTTTAAAGGAAGTGGATATAATTTCATACCCTCTCTCCTCCCGATTTCTAAACTAGGCTTCGTGCTCATTTTATCGTTTTGACACCACCAACACATCTCGTGGCCCATTTCTAACCTATAATCGAGACTTTTTCGGGTTTTAAAGGAAGTGGATATAATTTCATAACCTCTCTCCTCACGATTTCTAAATGCGGATTCGTGCTCGTTTTTTCGTTTTGACACCACCAACACTTCTCGTTGCCCATTTCTAACCTATAATCGAGACTTTTTCGGGTTTTAAAGGAAGTGGATATAATTTCATACCCTCTCTCCTCCCGATTTCTAAACGAGGCTTCGCGCTCTTTTTTTCATTTTGACACAACCAACACGTCTCGTGGCCCATTTCAAACCTATAATCGAGACTTTTTCGGGTTTTAAAGGAAGTGGATATAATTTCATATCCTCTCTCCTCCCGATTTCTAAACTTGGCATCGTGCTCGTTTTTTCGTTTTGACACGACCAACAAGTCCCGTGGCCCATTTCTAACCTATAATCGAGACTTTTTCGGGTTTTAAAGGAAGTGGATATAATTTCATACCCTCTCTCCTCCCGATTTCTAAACGAGGCTTCGCGCTCGTTTTTTCGTTTTGACACAACCAACATGTCTCGTGGCCCATTTCAAACCTATAATCGAGACTTTTTCGGGTTTTAAAGGAAGTGGATATAATTTCATATCCTCTCTCCTCCCGATTTCTAAACGAGGCTTCGTGCTCGTTTTTTCGTTTTGACACCACGAACACATCTCGTGGCCCATTTCTAACCTATAATCGAAACTTTTTCGGGTTTTAAAGGAAGTGGATGTAATTTCTTACCCTCTCTCCTCCCGATTTCTAAACGAGGTTTCGTGCTTGTTTTTTCGTTTTGACACCACCAACACGTCCCGTGGCCCTTTTCAAACCTGTAATCTAGATTTTTTCGGGTTTTAAAGGAAGTGGATATAATTTCATACCCTCTCTCTTCCCGATTTCTAAACTAGGCTTCGTGCTCATTTTTTCGTTTTGACACCACCAACACATCTCGAGGCCCATTTCTAACCTATAATCGAGACTTTTTCGGGTTTTAAAGGAATTGGATATAATTTCATAACCTCTCTCCTCCCGATTTCTAAACGAGGCATCGTGCTCGTTTTTTCGTTTTGACACCACCAACAAGTCCCGTGGCCCATTTCTAATCTATAATCAAGACTTTTTCGGGTTTTAAAGGAAGTGGATATAATTTCATACCCTCTCTCCTCCCGATTTCTAAACGAGGCTTCGCGCTCGTTTTTTCGTTTTGACACCATCAACACGTCCCGTGGCCCTTTTCAAACCTATAATCTAGATTTTTTCGGATTTTAAAGGAAGTGGATATAATTTCATACCCTCTCTCCTCCCGATTTCTAAACTAGGCTTCGTGCTCATTTTTTCGTTTTGACACCACCAACACATCTCGTGGCCCATTTCTAACCTATAATCGAGACTTTTTCGGGTTTTAAAGGAAGTGGATATAATTTCTTAACCTCTCTCCTCACGATTTCTAAATGCGGATTCGTGCTCGTTTTTTCGTTTTGACAACACCAACACGTCTCGTGGCCCATTTCTAACCTATAATCGAGACATTTTCGGGTTTTAAAGGAAGTGGATATAATTTCATACCCTCTCTCCTCCCGATTTCTAAACGAGGCTTCGTGCTCGTTTTTTCATTTTGACACCACCAACACATCTCATGGCCCATTTCTAACCTATAATCGAGACTTTTTCGGGTTTTAAAGGAAGTGGATATAATTTCATACCCTCTCTCCTCCCGATTTCTAAACGAGGCATCGTGCTCGTTTTTTCGTTTTGACACGACCAACAAGTCCCGTGGCCCATTTCTAACCTATAATCGAGACTTTTTCGGGTTTTAAAGGAAGTGGATATAATTTCATACCCTCTCTCCTCCCGATTTCTAAACGAGGCTTCGCGCTCGTTTTTTCGTTTTGACACCACCAACACGTCCCGTAGCCCTTTTCAAACCTATGATCTAGATTTTTTTCGGGTTTTAAAGGAAGTGGATATAATTTCATACCCTCTCTCCTCCCGATTTCTAAACTAGGCTTCGTGCTCGTTTTATCGTTTTGACACCACCAACACATCTCGTGGCCCATTTCTAACCTATAATCGAGACTTTTTCGGGTTTTAAAGGAAGTGGATATAATTTCATAACCTCTCTCCTCACGATTTCTAAATGCGGATTCGTGCTCGTTTTTTCGTTTTGACACCACCAACACGTCTCGTTGCCCATTTCTAACCTATAATCGAGACTTTTTCGGGTTTTAAAGGAAGTGGATATAATTTCATACCCTCTCTCCTCCCGATTTCTAAACGAGGCTTCGCGCTCTTTTTTTCATTTTGACACAACCAACACGTCTCGTGGCCCATTTCAAACCTATAATCGAGACTTTTTCGGGTTTTAAAGGAAGTGGATATAATTTCATATCCTCTCTCCTCCCGATTTCTAAACTTGGCATCGTATTCGTTTTTTCGTTTTGACACGACCAACAAGTCCCGTGGCCCATTTCTAACCTATAATCGAGACTTTTTCGGGTTTTAAAGGAAGTGGATATAATTTCATACCCTCTCTCCTCCCGATTTCTAAACGAGGCTTCGCGCTCGTTTTTTCGTTTTGACACAACCAACACGTCTCGTGGCCCATTTCAAACCTATAATCGAGACTTTTTCGGGTTTTAAAGGAAGTGGATATAATTTCATATCCTCTCTCCTCCCGATTTCTAAACGAGGCTTCGTGCTCGTTTTTTTGTTTTGACACCACGAACACATCTCGTGGCCCATTTCTAACCTATAATCGAAACTTTTTCGGGTTTTAAAGGAAGTGGATGTAATTTCATACCCTCTCTCCTCCCGATTTCTAAACGAGGTTTCGTGCTTGTTTTTTCGTTTTGATACCACCAACAAGTCCCGTGGCCCATTTCTAACCTATAATCTAGACTTTTTCGGGTTTTAAAGGAAGTGGATATAATTTTATACACTCTCTCCTCCCGATTTCTAAACGCAGCTTCGTGCTCTTTTTTTCGTTTTGACACGACCAACAAGTCTCGTGGCCCATTTCTAACCTATAATCGAGACTTTTTCGGATTTTAAAGGAAGTAGATATAATTTCATACCCTCTCTATCCCGATTTCTAAACGAGGCATCGTGCTCGTTTTTTCGTTTTAACACCACCAACAAGTCCCGTGGCACATTTCTAACCTATAATCGAGACTTTTTCGGGTTTTAAAGGAAGTGGATATAATTTCATACACTCTCTCCTCCCGATTTCTAAACGAGACATCGTGCTCGTTTTTTCGTTTTGACACCACCAACAAGTCTCGTGGCCCATTTCTAACCTATAATCGACACTTTTTCGGATTTTCAAGGAAGTGGATATAATTTCTTACCCTCTCTCTCCCGATTTCTAAACGAGGCATCGTGCTTGTTTTTTCGTTTTGACACCACCAACAAGTCTTGTGGCCCATTTCTAACCTATAATCGACACTTTTTCGGATTTTCAAGGAAGTGGATATAATTTCATACCCTCTCTCTCCCGATTTCTAAACGAGGCATCGTGCTCATTTTTTCGTTTTGACACCACCAACAAGTCCCGTGGCTCATTTCTAACCTATAATCGAGACTTTTTCGGGTTTTAAAGGAAGTGCATATAATTTCATACCCTCTATCCTCCCGATTTCTACACGAGGCTTCATGCCGTTTTTTCGTTTTAACACCACCAACTCGTCCCGTGGCCCTTTTCAAACCTATAATCTAGACTTTTTCGGGTTTTAAAGGAAATGGATATAATTTCATACCTTCTCTCCTCCCGATTTCTAAACGCAGCTTCGTGCTCTTTTTTTCGTTTTGACACCACCAACACGTCTCGTGGCCCATTTCTAACCTATAATCGAGACTTTTTCGGATTTTCAAGGAAGTGGATATAATTTCATACCCTCTCTCTTCCCGATTTCTAAACGAGGCTTCGCGCTCGTTTTTTGGTTTTGACACAACCAACACGTCTCGTGGCCCATTTCTAACCGATAATCGAGACTTTTTCGGGTTTTAAAGGAAGTGGATATAATTTCATACCCTCTCTCCTCCCGATTTCTAAACGCGGCTTCGTGCTCTTTTTTTCATTTTGACACCACCAACACGTCTCGTGGCCCATTTCTAACCTATAATCGAGACTTTTTCGGATTTTCAAGGAAGTGGATATAATTTAATACCCTCTCTCCTCCCGATTTCTAAACTAGGCTTCGCGCTCGTTTTTTCGTTTTGACACAACCAACACGTCTCGTGGCCCATTTCTAACCTATAATCGAGACATTTTCGGGTTTTAAAGGAAGTGGATATAATTTCATACCCTCTCTCCTCCCGATTTCTAAACGAGGCTTCGTGCTCGTTTTTTCGCTTTCACACCACCAACAAGTCACGTGGCCCATTTCTAACCTATAATCGAGACATTTTCGGGTTTTAAAGGAAGTGGATATAATTTCATACCCTCTCTCCTCCCGATTTCTAAACGAGGCTTCGTGCTCGTTTTTTCATTTTGACACCACCAACACGTCCCGTGACCCTTTTCTAACCTATAATCGAGACTTTTTCGGGTTTTAAAGGAAGTGGATATAATTTCATACCCTCTCTCCTCCTGATTTCTAAACGAGGTTTCGTGCTCGTTTTTTCATTTTGACACCACCAACAAGTCCCGTGGCTCATTTCGAACCTATAATCGAGACTTTTTCAGGTTTTAAAGGAAGTGCATATAATTTCATACCCTCTATCCTCCCGATTTCTACACGAGGCTTCGTGCCGTTTCTTCGTTTTAACACCACCAACACGTCCCGTGGCCCTTTTCAAACCTATAATCTAGACTTTTTCGGGTTCTAAAGGAAGTGGGTATAATAATTTCATACCCTCTCTCCTCCCGATTTCTAAACGAGGCTTCGTGCTCGTTTTTTCGTTTTAACACCACCAACACATTTCGTGGCCCATTTCTAACCTATAATCGAGACTTTTTCGGGTTTTAAAGGAAGTGGATATAATTTCATACCCTCTCTCCTCCCCATTTCTAAACGAGGATTCGCGCTCGTTTTTTCGTTTTGACACCACCAACACGTCCCGTGGCCCTTTTCAAACCTATAATCTAGATTTTTTCGGGTTTTAAAGGAAGTGGATATAATTTCATACCCTCTCTCCTCCCGATTTCTAAACTAGGCTTCGTGCTCATTTTTTCGTTTTGACACCACCAACACATCTCGTGGCCCATTTCTAACCTATAATCGAGACTTTTTCGGGTTTTAAAGGAAGTGGATATAATTTCATAACCTCTCTCCTCACGATTTCTAAATGCGGATTCGTGCTCGTTTTTTCGTTTTGACACCTCCAACATGTCTCGTTGCCCATTTCTAACCTATAATCGAGACTTTTTCGTGTTTTAAAGGAAGTGGATATAATTTCATACCCTCTCTCCTCCCGATTTCTAAACGAGGCTTCGCGATCGTTTTTTCATTTTGACACAACCAACACGTATCGTGGCCCATTTCTAACCTATAATCGAGTCTTTTTCGGGTTTTAAAGGAAGTGGATATAATTTCATACCCTCTCTCCTCCCGATTTCTAAACGAGGCTTCGTGCTCGTTTTTTCGCTTTCACACCACCAACAAGTCACGTGGCCCATTTCTAACCTATAATCGAGACATTTTCGGGTTTTAAAGGAAGTGGATATAATTTCATACCCTCTCTCCTCTCGATTTCTAAACGAGGCTTCGTGCTCGTTTTTTCGTTTTGATACCACCAACACATCTCGTGGCCCATTTCTAACCTATAATCGAGACTTTTTCGGGTTTTAAAGGAAGTGGATATAATTTCATACCCTCTCTCCTCCCGATTTCTAAACGAGGCTTCGTGCTCGTTTTTTCGCTTTCACACCACCAACACGTCCCGTGGCCCTTTTCAAACCTATGATCTAGATTTTTTTCGGGTTTTAAAGGAAGTGGATATAATTTCATACCCTCTCTCCTCCCGATTTCTAAACTTGGCTTCGTGCTCATTTTATCGTTTTGACACCACCAACACATCTCGTGGGCCATTTCTAACCTATAATCGAGTCTTTTTCGGGTTTTAAAGGAAGTGGATATAATTTCATAACCTCTCTCCTCACGATTTCTAAATGCGGATTCGTGCTCGTTTTTTCGTTTTGACACCACCAACACGTCTCGTTGCCCATTTCTAACCTATAATCCAGACTTTTTCGGGTTTTAAAGGAAGTGGATATAATTTCATACCCTCTCTCCTCCCGATTTCTAAACGAGGCTTCGCGCTCGTTTTTTCATTTTGACACAACCAACATGTCTCGTGGCCCATTTCAAACCTATAATCGAGACTTTTTCGGGTTTTAAAGGAAGTGGATATAATTTCATATCCTCTCTCCTCCCGATTTCTAAACGAGGCATCGTGCTCGTTTTTTCGTTTTGACACGACCAACAAGTCCCGTGGCCCATTTCTAACCTATAATCGAGACTTTTTCGGGTTTTAAAGGAAGTGGATATAATTTCATACCCTTTCTCCTCCCGATTTCTAAAAGAGGCTTCGTGCTCGTTTTTTCGTTTTGACACCACCAACAAGTCGTGGGGCCCATTTCTAACCTATAATCCAGACTTTTTCGGGTTTTAAAGGAAGTGGATATAATTTCATACCCTCTCTCCTCCCGATTTCTAAACGCGGTTTCGTGCTCTTTTTTTCGTTTTGACACCACCAACACGTCTCGTGGCCCTTTTCTAACCTATAATCGATACTTTTTCGGGTTTTAAAGGAAGTGGATATAATTTCATACCCTCTCTCCTCCCGATTTCTAAACGAGGCATCGTGCTCGTTTTCTCGTTTTGACACCACCAACAAGTCGTGGGGCCCATTTCTAACCTATAATCCAGACTTTTTCGGGTTTTAAAGGAAGTGGATATGATTTTATACCCTCTCTCCTCCCGATTTCTAAACAAGGCATCGTGCTCATTTTTTCGTTTTGACACCACCAACAAGTCGTGGGGCCCATTTTTAACCTATAATCCAGACTTTTTCGGCTTTTAAAGGAAGTGGATATAATTTCATACCCTCTCTCCTCCCGATTTCTAAACGAGGCTTCGTGCTCGTTTTTTAGTTTTGACACCACCAACGAGTCACGTGGCCCATTTCTAACCTATAATCGAGACATTTTCGGGTTTTAAAGGAAGTGGATATAATTTCATACCCTCTCTCCTCCCGATTTCTAAACGAGGCTTCGCGCTCGTTTTTTCATTTTGACACAACCAACACGTCTCGTGGCCCATTTCTAACCTATAATCGAGACTTTTTCGGGTTTTAAAGGAAGTGGATATAATTTCATACCCTCTCTCCTCCCGATTTCTAAACGAGGCATCGTGCTCGTTTTTTCGTTTTGACACGACCAACAAGTCCCGTGGCCCATTTCTAACCTATAATCGAGACTTTTTCGGGTTTTAAAGGAAGTGGATATAATTTCATACCCTTTCTCCTCCCGATTTCTAAACGAGGCTTCGCGCTCGTTTTTTCGTTTTGCCACCACCAACAAGTCGTGGGGCCCATTTCTAACCTATAATCTAGACTTTTTCGGGTTTTAAAGGAAGTGGATATAATTTCATACCCTCTCTCCTCCCGATTTCTAAACGCGGTTTCACGCTCTTTTTTTCGTTTTGACACCACCAACACGTCTCGTGGCCCTTTTCTAACCTATAATCGATACTTTTTCGGGTTTTAAAGGAAGTGGATATAATTTCATACCCTCTCTCCTCCCGATTTCTAAACAAGGCATCGTGCTCGTTTTTTCATTTTGACACAACCAACACGTCTCGTGGCCCATTTCTAACCTATAATCGAGACTTTTTCGGGTTTTAAAGGAAGTGGATATAATTTCATACCCTCTCTCCTCCCGATTTCTAAACGAGGCTTCGTGCTCGTTTTTTCGCTTTCACACCACCAACAAGTCACGTGGCCCATTTCTAACCTATAATCGAGACTTTTTCGGGTTTTAAAGGAAGTGGATGTAATTTCATACCCTCTCTCCTCCCGATTTCTAAACGAGGTTTCGTGCTTGTTTTTTCGTTTTGATACCACCAACAAGTCCCGTGGCCCATTTCTAACCTATAATCTAGACTTTTTCGGGTTTTAAAGGAAGTGGATATAATTTTATACACTCTCTCCTCCCGATTTCTAAACGCAGCTTCGTGCTCTTTTTTTCGTTTTGACACGACCAACAAGTCTCGTGGCCCATTTCTAACCTATAATCGAGACTTTTTCGGATTTTAAAGGAAGTAGATATAATTTCATACCCTCTCTATCCCGATTTCTAAACGAGGCATCGTGCTCGTTTTTTCGTTTTAACACCACCAACAAGTCCCGTGGCACATTTCTAACCTATAATCGAGACTTTTTCGGGTTTTAAAGGAAGTGGATATAATTTCATACACTCTCTCCTCCCGATTTCTAAACGAGACATCGTGCTCGTTTTTTCGTTTTGACACCACCAACAAGTCTCGTGGCCCATTTCTAACCTATAATCGACACTTTTTCGGATTTTCAAGGAAGTGGATATAATTTCTTACCCTCTCTCTCCCGATTTCTAAACGAGGCATCGTGCTTGTTTTTTCGTTTTGACACCACCAACAAGTCTTGTGGCCCATTTCTAACCTATAATCGACACTTTTTCGGATTTTCAAGGAAGTGGATATAATTTCATACCCTCTCTCTCCCGATTTCTAAACGAGGCATCGTGCTCATTTTTTCGTTTTGACACCACCAACAAGTCCCGTGGCTCATTTCTAACCTATAATCGAGACTTTTTCGGGTTTTAAAGGAAGTGCATATAATTTCATACCCTCTATCCTCCCGATTTCTACACGAGGCTTCATGCCGTTTTTTCGTTTTAACACCACCAACTCGTCCCGTGGCCCTTTTCAAACCTATAATCTAGACTTTTTCGGGTTTTAAAGGAAATGGATATAATTTCATACCCTCTCTCCTCCCGATTTCTAAACGCAGCTTCGTGCTCTTTTTTTCGTTTTGACACCACCAACACGTCTCGTGGCCCATTTCTAACCTATAATCGAGACTTTTTCGGATTTTCAAGGAAGTGGATATAATTTCATACCCTCTCTCTTCCCGATTTCTAAACGAGGCTTCGCGCTCGTTTTTTGGTTTTGACACAACCAACACGTCTCGTGGCCCATTTCTAACCGATAATCGAGACTTTTTCGGGTTTTAAAGGAAGTGGATATAATTTCATACCCTCTCTCCTCCCGATTTCTAAACGCGGCTTCGTGCTCTTTTTTTCATTTTGACACCACCAACACGTCTCGTGGCCCATTTCTAACCTATAATCGAGACTTTTTCGGATTTTCAAGGAAGTGGATATAATTTAATACCCTCTCTCCTCCCGATTTCTAAACTAGGCTTCGCGCTCGTTTTTTCGTTTTGACACAACCAACACGTCTCGTGGCCCATTTCTAACCTATAATCGAGACATTTTCGGGTTTTAAAGGAAGTGGATATAATTTCATACCCTCTCTCCTCCCGATTTCTAAACGAGGCTTCGTGCTCGTTTTTTCGCTTTCACACCACCAACAAGTCACGTGGCCCATTTCTAACCTATAATCGAGACATTTTCGGGTTTTAAAGGAAGTGGATATAATTTCATACCCTCTCTCCTCCCGATTTCTAAACGAGGCTTCGTGCTCGTTTTTTCATTTTGACACCACCAACACGTCCCGTGACCCTTTTCTAACCTATAATCGAGACTTTTTCGGGTTTTAAAGGAAGTGGATATAATTTCATACCCTCTCTCCTCCTGATTTCTAAACGAGGTTTCGTGCTCGTTTTTTCATTTTGACACCACCAACAAGTCCCGTGGCTCATTTCGAACCTATAATCGAGACTTTTTCAGGTTTTAAAGGAAGTGCATATAATTTCATACCCTCTATCCTCCCGATTTCTACACGAGGCTTCGTGCCGTTTCTTCGTTTTAACACCACCAACACGTCCCGTGGCCCTTTTCAAACCTATAATCTAGACTTTTTCGGGTTCTAAAGGAAGTGGGTATAATAATTTCATACCCTCTCTCCTCCCGATTTCTAAACGAGGCTTCGTGCTCGTTTTTTCGTTTTGACACCACCAACACATTTCGTGGCCCATTTCTAACCTATAATCGAGACTTTTTCGGGTTTTAAAGGAAGTGGATATAATTTCATACCCTCTCTCCTCCCCATTTCTAAACGAGGATTCGCGCTCGTTTTTTCGTTTTGACACCACCAACACGTCCCGTGGCCCTTTTCAAACCTATAATCTAGATTTTTTCGGGTTTTAAAGGAAGTGGATATAATTTCATACCCTCTCTCCTCCCGATTTCTAAACTAGGCTTCGTGCTCATTTTTTCGTTTTGACACCACCAACACATCTCGTGGCCCATTTCTAACCTATAATCGAGACTTTTTCGGGTTTTAAAGGAAGTGGATATAATTTCATAACCTCTCTCCTCACGATTTCTAAATGCGGATTCGTGCTCGTTTTTTCGTTTTGACACCTCCAACATGTCTCGTTGCCCATTTCTAACCTATAATCGAGACTTTTTCGTGTTTTAAAGGAAGTGGATATAATTTCATACCCTCTCTCCTCCCGATTTCTAAACGAGGCTTCGCGATCGTTTTTTCATTTTGACACAACCAACACGTATCGTGGCCCATTTCTAACCTATAATCGAGTCTTTTTCGGGTTTTAAAGGAAGTGGATATAATTTCATACCCTCTCTCCTCCCGATTTCTAAACGAGGCTTCGTGCTCGTTTTTTCGCTTTCACACCACCAACAAGTCACGTGGCCCATTTCTAACCTATAATCGAGACATTTTCGGGTTTTAAAGGAAGTGGATATAATTTCATACCCTCTCTCCTCTCGATTTCTAAACGAGGCTTCGTGCTCGTTTTTTCGTTTTGACACCACCAACACATCTCGTGGCCCATTTCTAACCTATAATCGAGACTTTTTCGGGTTTTAAAGGAAGTGGATATAATTTCATACCCTCTCTCCTCCCGATTTCTAAACGAGGCTTCGTGCTCGTTTTTTCGCTTTCACACCACCAACACGTCCCGTGGCCCTTTTCAAACCTATGATCTAGATTTTTTTCGGGTTTTAAAGGAAGTGGATATAATTTCATACCCTCTCTCCTCCCGATTTCTAAACTTGGCTTCGTGCTCATTTTATCGTTTTGACACCACCAACACATCTCGTGGGCCATTTCTAACCTATAATCGAGTCTTTTTCGGGTTTTAAAGGAAGTGGATATAATTTCATAACCTCTCTCCTCACGATTTCTAAATGCGGATTCGTGCTCGTTTTTTCGTTTTGACACCACCAACACGTCTCGTTGCCCATTTCTAACCTATAATCCAGACTTTTTCGGGTTTTAAAGGAAGTGGATATAATTTCATACCCTCTCTCCTCCCGATTTCTAAACGAGGCTTCGCGCTCGTTTTTTCATTTTGACACAACCAACATGTCTCGTGGCCCATTTCAAACCTATAATCGAGACTTTTTCGGGTTTTAAAGGAAGTGGATATAATTTCATATCCTCTCTCCTCCCGATTTCTAAACGAGGCATCGTGCTCGTTTTTTCGTTTTGACACGACCAACAAGTCCCGTGGCCCATTTCTAACCTATAATCGAGACTTTTTCGGGTTTTAAAGGAAGTGGATATAATTTCATACCCTTTCTCCTCCCGATTTCTAAAAGAGGCTTCGTGCTCGTTTTTTCGTTTTGACACCACCAACAAGTCGTGGGGCCCATTTCTAACCTATAATCCAGACTTTTTCGGGTTTTAAAGGAAGTGGATATAATTTCATACCCTCTCTCCTCCCGATTTCTAAACGCGGTTTCGTGCTCTTTTTTTCGTTTTGACACCACCAACACGTCTCGTGGCCCTTTTCTAACCTATAATCGATACTTTTTCGGGTTTTAAAGGAAGTGGATATAATTTCATACCCTCTCTCCTCCCGATTTCTAAACGAGGCATCGTGCTCGTTTTCTCGTTTTGACACCACCAACAAGTCGTGGGGCCCATTTCTAACCTATAATCCAGACTTTTTCGGGTTTTAAAGGAAGTGGATATGATTTTATACCCTCTCTCCTCCCGATTTCTAAACAAGGCATCGTGCTCTTTTTTTCGTTTTGACACCACCAACAAGTCGTGGGGCCCATTTTTAACCTATAATCCAGACTTTTTCGGCTTTTAAAGGAAGTGGATATAATTTCATACCCTCTCTCCTCCCGATTTCTAAACGAGGCTTCGTGCTCGTTTTTTAGTTTTGACACCACCAACGAGTCACGTGGCCCATTTCTAACCTATAATCGAGACATTTTCGGGTTTTAAAGGAAGTGGATATAATTTCATACCCTCTCTCCTCCCGATTTCTAAACGAGGCTTCGCGCTCGTTTTTTCATTTTGACACAACCAACACGTCTCGTGGCCCATTTCTAACCTATAATCGAGACTTTTTCGGGTTTTAAAGGAAGTGGATATAATTTCATACCCTCTCTCCTCCCGATTTCTAAACGAGGCATCGTGCTCGTTTTTTCGTTTTGACACGACCAACAAGTCCCGTGGCCCATTTCTAACCTATAATCGAGACTTTTTCGGGTTTTAAAGGAAGTGGATATAATTTCATACCCTTTCTCCTCCCGATTTCTAAACGAGGCTTCGCGCTCGTTTTTTCGTTTTGCCACCACCAACAAGTCGTGGGGCCCATTTCTAACCTATAATCTAGACTTTTTCGGGTTTTAAAGGAAGTGGATATAATTTCATACCCTCTCTCCTCCCGATTTCTAAACGCGGTTTCACGCTCTTTTTTTCGTTTTGACACCACCAACACGTCTCGTGGCCCTTTTCTAACCTATAATCGATACTTTTTCGGGTTTTAAAGGAAGTGGATATAATTTCATACCCTCTCTCCTCCCGATTTCTAAACAAGGCATCGTGCTCGTTTTTTCATTTTGACACAACCAACACGTCTCGTGGCCCATTTCTAACCTATAATCGAGACTTTTTCGGGTTTTAAAGGAAGTGGATATAATTTCATACCCTCTCTCCTCCCGATTTCTAAACGAGGCTTCGTGCTCGTTTTTTCGCTTTCACACCACCAACAAGTCACGTGGCCCATTTCTAACCTATAATCGAGACATTTTCGGGTTTTAAAGGAAGTGGATATAATTTCATACCCTCTCTCCTCTCGATTTCTAAACGAGGCTTCGTGCTCGTTTTTTCGTTTTGACACCACCAACACATCTCGTGGCCCATTTCTAACCTATAATCGAGACTTTTTCGGGTTTTAAAGGAAGTGGATATAATTTCATACCCTCTCTCCTCCCGATTTCTAAACGAGGCATCGTGCTCGTTTTTTCGTTTTGACACGACCAACAAGTCCCGTGGCCCATTTCTAACCTATAATCGAGACTTTTTCGGGTTTTAAAAGAAGTGGATATAATTTCATACCCTTTCTCCTCCCGATTTCTAAACGAGGCTTCGCGCTCGTTTTTTCGTTTTGACACCACCAACAAGTCCCGTGGCCCTTTTCAAACCTATAATCTAGATTTTTTCGGGTTTTAAAGGAAGTGGATATAATTTCATACCCTCTCTCCTCCCGATTTCTAAACTAGGCTTCGCGCTCATTTTTTCGTTTTGACACCTCCAACACATCTCGTGGCCCATTTCTAACCTATAGTCGAGACTTT
This sequence comes from Thalia dealbata, assembly GCA_030544415.1. Classification (NCBI taxonomy): domain Eukaryota; kingdom Viridiplantae; phylum Streptophyta; class Magnoliopsida; order Zingiberales; family Marantaceae; genus Thalia; species Thalia dealbata. The sequence continues at coordinate 10,976,431 of CM060458.1, read as the reverse complement.
TTCGGGTTTTAAAGGAAGTGGATATAATTTCATAACCTCTCTCCTCCCGATTTCTAAACTAGGCTTCGCGCTCATTTTTTCGTTTTGACACCACCAACATATTTCGTGGCCCATTTCTAACCTATAATCGAGACTTTTTCGGGTTTTAAAGGAAGTGGATATAATTTCATACCCTCTCTCCTCCCGATTTCTAAACGACGCTTCGCCCTCGTTTTTTCATTTTGACACCACCAACAAGTCCCGTGGCCCTTTTCAAACCTATGATCTAGATTTTTTTCGGGTTTTAAAGGAAGTGGATATAATTTCATACCCTCTCCTCCCGATTTCTAAACTAGGCTTCGTGCTCATTTTATCGTTTTGACACCACCAACACATCTCGTGGCCCATTTCTAACCTATAATCGAGACTTTTTCGGGTTTTAAAGGAAGTGGATATAATTTCATAACCTCTCTCCTCACGATTTCTAAATGCGGATTCGTGCTCGTTTTTTCGTTTTGATACCACCAACACGTCTCGTTGCCCATTTCTAACCTATAATCAAGACTTTTTCGGGTTTTAAAGGAAGTGGATATAATTTCATACCCTCTCTCCTCCCGATTTCTAAACGAGGCTTCGCGCTCGTTTTTTCATTTTGACACAACCAACACGTCTCGTGGCCCATTTCAAACTTATAATCGAGACTTTTTCGGGTTTTAAAGGAAGTGGATATAATTTAATATCCTCTCTCCTCCCGATTTCTAAACGAGGCATCGTGCTCGTTTTCTCGTTTTGACACGACCAACAAGTCCCGTGGCCCATTTCTAACCTATAATCGAGACTTTTTCGGGTTTTAAAGGAAGTGGATATAATGTCATACCCTCTCTCCTCCCGATTTCTAAACGAGGCATCGTGCTCGTTTTTTCGTTTTGACACGACCAACAAGTCCCGTGGCCCATTTCTAACCTATAATCGAGACTTTTTCGGGTTTTAAAGGAAGTGGATATAATTTCATACCCTTTCTCCTCCCGATTTCTAAACGAGGCTTCGCGCTCGTTTTTTCGTTTTGCCACCACCAACAAGTCGTGGGGCCCATTTCTAACCTATAATCTAGACTTTTTCGGGTTTTAAAGGAAGTGGATATAATTTCATACCCTCTCTCCTCCCGATTTCTAAACGCGGTTTCACGCTCTTTTTTTCGTTTTGACACCACCAACACGTCTCGTGGCCCTTTTCTAACCTATAATCGATACTTTTTCGGGTTTTAAAGGAAGTGGATATAATTTCATACCCTCTCTCCTCCCGATTTCTAAACAAGGCATCGTGCTCGTTTTTTCATTTTGACACAACCAACACGTCTCGTGGCCCATTTCTAACCTATAATCGAGACTTTTTCGGGTTTTAAAGGAAGTGGATATAATTTCATACCCTCTCTCCTCCCGATTTCTAAACGAGGCTTCGTGCTCGTTTTTTCGCTTTCACACCACCAACAAGTCACGTGGCCCATTTCTAACCTATAATCGAGACATTTTCGGGTTTTAAAGGAAGTGGATATAATTTCATACCCTCTCTCCTCTCGATTTCTAAACGAGGCTTCGTGCTCGTTTTTTCGTTTTGACACCACCAACACATCTCGTGGCCCATTTCTAACCTATAATCGAGACTTTTTCGGGTTTTAAAGGAAGTGGATATAATTTCATACCCTCTCTCCTCCCGATTTCTAAACGAGGCATCGTGCTCGTTTTTTCGTTTTGACACGACCAACAAGTCCCGTGGCCCATTTCTAACCTATAATCGAGACTTTTTCGGGTTTTAAAAGAAGTGGATATAATTTCATACCCTTTCTCCTCCCGATTTCTAAACGAGGCTTCGCGCTCGTTTTTTCGTTTTGACACCACCAACAAGTCCCGTGGCCCTTTTCAAACCTATAATCTAGATTTTTTCGGGTTTTAAAGGAAGTGGATATAATTTCATACCCTCTCTCCTCCCGATTTCTAAACTAGGCTTCGCGCTCATTTTTTCGTTTTGACACCTCCAACACATCTCGTGGCCCATTTCTAACCTATAGTCGAGACTTTTTCGGGTTTTAAAGGAAGTGGATATAATTTCATAACCTCTCTCCTCCCGATTTCTAAACTAGGCTTCGCGCTCATTTTTTCGTTTTGACACCACCAACATATTTCGTGGCCCATTTCTAACCTATAATCGAGACTTTTTCGGGTTTTAAAGGAAGTGGATATAATTTCATACCCTCTCTCCTCCCGATTTCTAAACGACGCTTCGCCCTCGTTTTTTCATTTTGACACCACCAACAAGTCCCGTGGCCCTTTTCAAACCTATGATCTAGATTTTTTTCGGGTTTTAAAGGAAGTGGATATAATTTCATACCCTCTCTCCTCCCGATTTCTAAACTAGGCTTCGCGCTCATTTTTTCGTTTTGACACCTCCAACACATCTCGTGGCCCATTTCTAACCTATAGTCGAGACTTTTTCGGGTTTTAAAGGAAGTGGATATAATTTCATAACCTCTCTCCTCCCGATTTCTAAACTAGGCTTCGCGCTCATTTTTTCGTTTTGACACCACCAACATATTTCGTGGCCCATTTCTAACCTATAATCGAGACTTTTTCGGGTTTTAAAGGAAGTGGATATAATTTCATACCCTCTCTCCTCCCGATTTCTAAACGACGCTTCGCCCTCGTTTTTTCATTTTGACACCACCAACAAGTCCCGTGGCCCTTTTCAAACCTATGATCTAGATTTTTTTCGGGTTTTAAAGGAAGTGGATATAATTTCATACCCTCTCCTCCCGATTTCTAAACTAGGCTTCGCGCTCATTTTATCGTTTTGACACCACCAACACATCTCGTGGCCCATTTCTAACCTATAATCGAGACTTTTTCGGGTTTTAAAGGAAGTGGATATAATTTCATAACCTCTCTCCTCACGATTTCTAAATGCGGATTCGTGCTCGTTTTTTCGTTTTGATACCACCAACACGTCTCGTTGCCCATTTCTAACCTATAATCAAGACTTTTTCGGGTTTTAAAGGAAGTGGATATAATTTCATACCCTCTCTCCTCCCGATTTCTAAACGACGCTTCGCCCTCGTTTTTTCATTTTGACACCACCAACAAGTCCCGTGGCCCTTTTCAAACCTATGATCTAGATTTTTTTCGGGTTTTAAAGGAAGTGGATATAATTTCATACCCTCTCCTCCCGATTTCTAAACTAGGCTTCGTGCTCATTTTATCGTTTTGACACCACCAACACATCTCGTGGCCCATTTCTAACCTATAATCGAGACTTTTTCGGGTTTTAAAGGAAGTGGATATAATTTCATAACCTCTCTCCTCACGATTTCTAAATGCGGATTCGTGCTCGTTTTTTCGTTTTGATACCACCAACACGTCTCGTTGCCCATTTCTAACCTATAATCAAGACTTTTTCGGGTTTTAAAGGAAGTGGATATAATTTCATACCCTCTCTCCTCCCGATTTCTAAACGAGGCTTCGCGCTCGTTTTTTCATTTTGACACAACCAACACGTCTCGTGGCCCATTTCAAACTTATAATCGAGACTTTTTCGGGTTTTAAAGGAAGTGGATATAATTTAATATCCTCTCTCCTCCCGATTTCTAAACGAGGCATCGTGCTCGTTTTCTCGTTTTGACACGACCAACAAGTCCCGTGGCCCATTTCTAACCTATAATCGAGACTTTTTCGGGTTTTAAAGGAAGTGGATATAATGTCATACCCTCTCTCCTCCCGATTTCTAAACGAGGCATCGTGCTCGTTTTTTCGTTTTGACACGACCAACAAGTCCCGTGGCCCATTTCTAACCTATAATCGAGACTTTTTCGGGTTTTAAAGGAAGTGGATATAATTTCATACCCTTTCTCCTCCCGATTTCTAAACGAGGCTTCGCGCTCGTTTTTTCGTTTTGCCACCACCAACAAGTCGTGGGGCCCATTTCTAACCTATAATCTAGACTTTTTCGGGTTTTAAAGGAAGTGGATATAATTTCATACCCTCTCTCCTCCCGATTTCTAAACGCGGTTTCACGCTCTTTTTTTCGTTTTGACACCACCAACACGTCTCGTGGCCCTTTTCTAACCTATAATCGATACTTTTTCGGGTTTTAAAGGAAGTGGATATAATTTCATACCCTCTCTCCTCCCGATTTCTAAACAAGGCATCGTGCTCGTTTTTTCATTTTGACACAACCAACACGTCTCGTGGCCCATTTCTAACCTATAATCGAGACTTTTTCGGGTTTTAAAGGAAGTGGATATAATTTCATACCCTCTCTCCTCCCGATTTCTAAACGAGGCTTCGTGCTCGTTTTTTCGCTTTCACACCACCAACAAGTCACGTGGCCCATTTCTAACCTATAATCGAGACATTTTCGGGTTTTAAAGGAAGTGGATATAATTTCATACCCTCTCTCCTCTCGATTTCTAAACGAGGCTTCGTGCTCGTTTTTTCGTTTTGACACCACCAACACATCTCGTGGCCCATTTCTAACCTATAATCGAGACTTTTTCGGGTTTTAAAGGAAGTGGATATAATTTCATACCCTCTCTCCTCCCGATTTCTAAACGAGGCATCGTGCTCGTTTTTTCGTTTTGACACGACCAACAAGTCCCGTGGCCCATTTCTAACCTATAATCGAGACTTTTTCGGGTTTTAAAAGAAGTGGATATAATTTCATACCCTTTCTCCTCCCGATTTCTAAACGAGGCTTCGCGCTCGTTTTTTCGTTTTGACACCACCAACAAGTCCCGTGGCCCTTTTCAAACCTATAATCTAGATTTTTTCGGGTTTTAAAGGAAGTGGATATAATTTCATACCCTCTCTCCTCCCGATTTCTAAACTAGGCTTCGCGCTCATTTTTTCGTTTTGACACCTCCAACACATCTCGTGGCCCATTTCTAACCTATAGTCGAGACTTTTTCGGGTTTTAAAGGAAGTGGATATAATTTCATAACCTCTCTCCTCCCGATTTCTAAACTAGGCTTCGCGCTCATTTTTTCGTTTTGACACCACCAACATATTTCGTGGCCCATTTCTAACCTATAATCGAGACTTTTTCGGGTTTTAAAGGAAGTGGATATAATTTCATACCCTCTCTCCTCCCGATTTCTAAACGACGCTTCGCCCTCGTTTTTTCATTTTGACACCACCAACAAGTCCCGTGGCCCTTTTCAAACCTATGATCTAGATTTTTTTCGGGTTTTAAAGGAAGTGGATATAATTTCATACCCTCTCTCCTCCCGATTTCTAAACTAGGCTTCGCGCTCATTTTTTCGTTTTGACACCTCCAACACATCTCGTGGCCCATTTCTAACCTATAGTCGAGACTTTTTCGGGTTTTAAAGGAAGTGGATATAATTTCATAACCTCTCTCCTCCCGATTTCTAAACTAGGCTTCGCGCTCATTTTTTCGTTTTGACACCACCAACATATTTCGTGGCCCATTTCTAACCTATAATCGAGACTTTTTCGGGTTTTAAAGGAAGTGGATATAATTTCATACCCTCTCTCCTCCCGATTTCTAAACGACGCTTCGCCCTCGTTTTTTCATTTTGACACCACCAACAAGTCCCGTGGCCCTTTTCAAACCTATGATCTAGATTTTTTTCGGGTTTTAAAGGAAGTGGATATAATTTCATACCCTCTCCTCCCGATTTCTAAACTAGGCTTCGCGCTCATTTTATCGTTTTGACACCACCAACACATCTCGTGGCCCATTTCTAACCTATAATCGAGACTTTTTCGGGTTTTAAAGGAAGTGGATATAATTTCATAACCTCTCTCCTCACGATTTCTAAATGCGGATTCGTGCTCGTTTTTTCGTTTTGATACCACCAACACGTCTCGTTGCCCATTTCTAACCTATAATCAAGACTTTTTCGGGTTTTAAAGGAAGTGGATATAATTTCATACCCTCTCTCCTCCCGATTTCTAAACGACGCTTCGCCCTCGTTTTTTCATTTTGACACCACCAACAAGTCCCGTGGCCCTTTTCAAACCTATGATCTAGATTTTTTTCGGGTTTTAAAGGAAGTGGATATAATTTCATACCCTCTCCTCCCGATTTCTAAACTAGGCTTCGTGCTCATTTTATCGTTTTGACACCACCAACACATCTCGTGGCCCATTTCTAACCTATAATCGAGACTTTTTCGGGTTTTAAAGGAAGTGGATATAATTTCATAACCTCTCTCCTCACGATTTCTAAATGCGGATTCGTGCTCGTTTTTTCGTTTTGATACCACCAACACGTCTCGTTGCCCATTTCTAACCTATAATCAAGACTTTTTCGGGTTTTAAAGGAAGTGGATATAATTTCATACCCTCTCTCCTCCCGATTTCTAAACGAGGCTTCGCGCTCGTTTTTTCATTTTGACACAACCAACACGTCTCGTGGCCCATTTCAAACTTATAATCGAGACTTTTTCGGGTTTTAAAGGAAGTGGATATAATTTAATATCCTCTCTCCTCCCGATTTCTAAACGAGGCATCGTGCTCGTTTTGTCGTTTTGACACGACCAACAAGTCCCGTGGCCCATTTCTAACCTATAATCGAGACTTTTTCGGGTTTTAAAGGAAGTGGATATAATGTCATACCCTCTCTCCTCCCGATTTCTAAACGAGGCATCGTGCTCGTTTTTTCGTTTTGACACGACCAACAAGTCCCGTGGCCCATTTCTAACCTATAATCGAGACTTTTTCGGGTTTTAAAGGAAGTGGATATAATTTCATACCCTTTCTCCTCCCGATTTCTAAACGAGGCTTCGCGCTCGTTTTTTCGTTTTGCCACCACCAACAAGTCGTGGGGCCCATTTCTAACCTATAATCTAGACTTTTTCGGGTTTTAAAGGAAGTGGATATAATTTCATACCCTCTCTCCTCCCGATTTCTAAACGCGGTTTCACGCTCTTTTTTTCGTTTTGACACCACCAACACGTCTCGTGGCCCTTTTCTAACCTATAATCGATACTTTTTCGGGTTTTAAAGGAAGTGGATATAATTTCATACCCTCTCTCCTCCCGATTTCTAAACAAGGCATCGTGCTCGTTTTTTCATTTTGACACAACCAACACGTCTCGTGGCCCATTTCTAACCTATAATCGAGACTTTTTCGGGTTTTAAAGGAAGTGGATATAATTTCATACCCTCTCTCCTCCCGATTTCTAAACGAGGCTTCGTGCTCGTTTTTTCGCTTTCACACCACCAACAAGTCACGTGGCCCATTTCTAACCTATAATCGAGACATTTTCGGGTTTTAAAGGAAGTGGATATAATTTCATACCCTCTCTCCTCTCGATTTCTAAACGAGGCTTCGTGCTCGTTTTTTCGTTTTGACACCACCAACACATCTCGTGGCCCATTTCTAACCTATAATCGAGACTTTTTCGGGTTTTAAAGGAAGTGGATATAATTTCATACCCTCTCTCCTCCCGATTTCTAAACGAGGCATCGTGCTCGTTTTTTCGTTTTGACACGACCAACAAGTCCCGTGGCCCATTTCTAACCTATAATCGAGACTTTTTCGGGTTTTAAAAGAAGTGGATATAATTTCATACCCTTTCTCCTCCCGATTTCTAAACGAGGCTTCGCGCTCGTTTTTTCGTTTTGACACCACCAACAAGTCCCGTGGCCCTTTTCAAACCTATAATCTAGATTTTTTCGGGTTTTAAAGGAAGTGGATATAATTTCATACCCTCTCTCCTCCCGATTTCTAAACTAGGCTTCGCGCTCATTTTTTCGTTTTGACACCTCCAACACATCTCGTGGCCCATTTCTAACCTATAGTCGAGACTTTTTCGGGTTTTAAAGGAAGTGGATATAATTTCATAACCTCTCTCCTCCCGATTTCTAAACTAGGCTTCGCGCTCATTTTTTCGTTTTGACACCACCAACATATTTCGTGGCCCATTTCTAACCTATAATCGAGACTTTTTCGGGTTTTAAAGGAAGTGGATATAATTTCATACCCTCTCTCCTCCCGATTTCTAAACGACGCTTCGCCCTCGTTTTTTCATTTTGACACCACCAACAAGTCCCGTGGCCCTTTTCAAACCTATGATCTAGATTTTTTTCGGGTTTTAAAGGAAGTGGATATAATTTCATACCCTCTCCTCCCGATTTCTAAACTAGGCTTCGTGCTCATTTTATCGTTTTGACACCACCATCACATCTCGTGGCCCATTTCTAACCTATAATCGAGACTTTTTCGGGTTTTAAAGGAAGTAGATATAATTTCATAACCTCTCTCCTCACGATTTCTAAATGCGGATTCGTGCTCGTTTTTTCGTTTTGATACCACCAACACGTCTCGTTGCCCATTTCTAACCTATAATCAAGACTTTTTCGGGTTTTAAAGGAAGTGGATATAATTTCATACCCTCTCTCCTCCCGATTTCTAAACGAGGCTTCGCGCTCGTTTTTTCATTTTGACACAACCAACACGTCTCGTGGCCCATTTCAAACTTATAATCGAGACTTTTTCGGGTTTTAAAGGAAGTGGATATAATTTAATATCCTCTCTCCTCCCGATTTCTAAACGAGGCATCGTGCTCGTTTTCTCGTTTTGACACGACCAACAAGTCCCGTGGCCCATTTCTAACCTATAATCGAGACTTTTTCGGGTTTTAAAGGAAGTGGATATAATGTCATACCCTCTCTCCTCCCGATTTCTAAACGAGGCATCGTGCTCGTTTTTTCGTTTTGACACGACCAACAAGTCCCGTGGCCCATTTCTAACCTATAATCGAGACTTTTTCGGGTTTTAAAGGAAGTGGATATAATTTCATACCCTTTCTCCTCCCGATTTCTAAACGAGGCTTCGCGCTCGTTTTTTCGTTTTGCCACCACCAACAAGTCGTGGGGCCCATTTCTAACCTATAATCTAGACTTTTTCGGGTTTTAAAGGAAGTGGATATAATTTCATACCCTCTCTCCTCCCGATTTCTAAACGCGGTTTCACGCTCTTTTTTTCGTTTTGACACCACCAACACGTCTCGTGGCCCTTTTCTAACCTATAATCGATACTTTTTCGGGTTTTAAAGGAAGTGGATATAATTTCATACCCTCTCTCCTCCCGATTTCTAAACAAGGCATCGTGCTCGTTTTTTCATTTTGACACAACCAACACGTCTCGTGGCCCATTTCTAACCTATAATCGAGACTTTTTCGGGTTTTAAAGGAAGTGGATATAATTTCATACCCTCTCTCCTCCCGATTTCTAAACGAGGCTTCGTGCTCGTTTTTTCGCTTTCACACCACCAACAAGTCACGTGGCCCATTTCTAACCTATAATCGAGACATTTTCGGGTTTTAAAGGAAGTGGATATAATTTCATACCCTCTCTCCTCTCGATTTCTAAACGAGGCTTCGTGCTCGTTTTTTCGTTTTGACACCACCAACACATCTCGTGGCCCATTTCTAACCTATAATCGAGACTTTTTCGGGTTTTAAAGGAAGTGGATATAATTTCATACCCTCTCTCCTCCCGATTTCTAAACGAGGCATCGTGCTCGTTTTTTCGTTTTGACACGACCAACAAGTCCCGTGGCCCATTTCTAACCTATAATCGAGACTTTTTCGGGTTTTAAAAGAAGTGGATATAATTTCATACCCTTTCTCCTCCCGATTTCTAAACGAGGCTTCGCGCTCGTTTTTTCGTTTTGACACCACCAACAAGTCCCGTGGCCCTTTTCAAACCTATAATCTAGATTTTTTCGGGTTTTAAAGGAAGTGGATATAATTTCATACCCTCTCTCCTCCCGATTTCTAAACTAGGCTTCGCGCTCATTTTTTCGTTTTGACACCTCCAACACATCTCGTGGCCCATTTCTAACCTATAGTCGAGACTTTTTCGGGTTTTAAAGGAAGTGGATATAATTTCATAACCTCTCTCCTCTCGATTTCTAAACTAGGCTTCGCGCTCATTTTTTCGTTTTGACACCACCAACATATTTCGTGGCCCATTTCTAACCTATAATCGAGACTTTTTCGGGTTTTAAAGGAAGTGGATATAATTTCATACCCTCTCTCCTCCCGATTTCTAAACGACGCTTCGCCCTCGTTTTTTCATTTTGACACCACCAACAAGTCCCGTGGCCCTTTTCAAACATATGATCTAGATTTTTTTCGGGTTTTAAAGGAAGTGGATATAATTTCATACCCTCTCCTCCCGATTTCTAAACTAGGCTTCGTGCTCATTTTATCGTTTTGACACCACCAACACATCTCGTGGCCCATTTCTAACCTATATTCGAGACTTTTTCGGGTTTTAAAGGAAGTGGATATAATTTCATAACCTCTCTCCTCACGATTTCTAAATGCGGATTCGTGCTCGTTTTTTCGTTTTGATACCACCAACACGTCTCGTTGCCCATTTCTAACCTATAATCAAGACTTTTTCGGGTTTTAAAGGAAGTGGATATAATTTCATACCCTCTCTCCTCCCGATTTCTAAACGAGGCTTCGCGCTCGTTTTTTCATTTTGACACAACCAACACGTCTCGTGGCCCATTTCAAACTTATAATCGAGACTTTTTCGGGTTTTAAAGGAAGTGGATATAATTTAATATCCTCTCTCCTCCCGATTTCTAAACGAGGCATCGTGCTCGTTTTCTCGTTTTGACACGACCAACAAGTCCCGTGGCCCATTTCTAACCTATAATCGAGACTTTTTCGGGTTTTAAAGGAAGTGGATATAATTTCATACCCTTTCTCCTCCCGATTTCTAAACGAGGCTTCGTGCTCGTTTTTTCGTTTTGACACCACCAACAAGTCGTGGGGCCCATTTCTAACCTATAATCCAGACTTTTTCGGGTTTTAAAGGAAGTGGATATAATTTCATACCCTCTCTCCTCCCGATTTCTAAACGCGGTTTCGTGCTCTTTTTTTCGTTTTGACACCACCAACACGTCTCGTGGCCCTTTTCTAACCTATAATCGATACTTTTTCGGGTTTTAAAGGAAGTGGATATAATTTCATACCCTCTCTCCTCCCGATTTCTAAACAAGGCATCGTGCTCGTTTTTTCGTTTTGACACCACCAACAAGTCGTGGGGCCCATTTCTAACCTATAATCCAGACTTTTTTGGGTTTTAAAGGAAGTGGATATGATTTTATACCCTCTCTCCTCCCGATTTCTAAACAAGGCATCGTGCTCATTTTTTCGTTTTGACACCACCAACAAGTCGTGGGGCCCATTTTTAACCTATAATCCAGACTTTTTCGGGTTTTAAAGGAAGTGGATATAATTTCATACCCTCTCTGCTCCCGATTTCTAAACGAGGCTTCGTGCTCGTTTTTTCGTTTTGACACCACCAACGAGTCACGTGGCCCATTTCTAACCTATAATCGAGACATTTTCGGGTTTTAAAGGAAGTGGATATAATTTCATACCCTCTCTCCTCCCGATTTCTAAACGAGGCTTCGCGCTCGTTTTTTCATTTTAACACAACCAACACGTCTCGTGGCCCATTTCTAACCTATAATCGAGACTTTTTCGGGTTTTAAAGGAAGTGGATATAATTTCATACCCTCTCTCCTCCCGATTTCTAAACGAGGCATCGTGCTCGTTTTTTCGTTTTGACACGACCAACAAGTCCCGTGGCCCATTTCTAACCTATAATCGAGACTTTTTCGGGTTTTAAAGGAAGTGGATATAATTTCATACCCTTTCTCCTCCCGATTTCTAAACGAGGCTTCGCGCTCGTTTTTTCGTTTTGACACCACCAACAAGTCGTGGGGCCCATTTCTAACCTATAATCTAGACTTTTTCGGGTTTTAAAGGAAGTGGATATAATTTCATACCCTCTCTCCTCCCGATTTCTAAACGCGGTTTCACGCTCTTTTTTTCGTTTTGACACCACCAACACGTCTCGTGGCCCTTTTCTAACCTATAATCGATACTTTTTCGGGTTTTAAAGGAAGTGGATATAATTTCATACCCTCTCTCCTCCCGATTTCTAAACAAGGCATCGTGCTCGTTTTTTCATTTTGACACAACCAACACGTCTCGTGGCCCATTTCTAACCTATAATCGAGACATTTTCGGGTTTTAAAGGAAGTGGATATAATTTCATACCCTCTCTCCTCCCGATTTCTAAACGAGGCTTCGTGCTCGTTTTTTCGCTTTCACACCACCAACAAGTCACGTGGCCCATTTCTAACCTATAATCGAGACATTTTCGGGTTTTAAAGGAAGTGGATATAATTTCATACCCTCTCTCCTCTCGATTTCTAAACGAGGCTTCGTGCTCGTTTTTTCGTTTTGACACCACCAACACATCTCGTGGCCCATTTCTAACCTATAATCGAGACTTTTTCGGGTTTTAAAGGAAGTGGATATAATTTCATACCCTCTCTCCTCCCGATTTCTAAACGAGGCTTCGTGCTCGTTTTTTCATTTTGACACCACCAACACATCTCATGGCCCATTTCTAACCTATAATCGAGACTTTTTCAGGTTTTAAAGGAAGTGGATATAATTTCATACCCTCTCTCCTCCCGATTTCTAAACGAGGCATCGTGCTCGTTTTTTCGTTTTGACACGACCAACAAGTCCCGTGGCCCATTTCTAACCTATAATCGAGACTTTTTCGGGTTTTAAAAGAAGTGGATATAATTTCATACCCTTTCTCCTCCCGATTTCTAAACGAGGCTTCACGCTCGTTTTTTCGTTTTGACACCACCAACAAGTCCCGTGGCCCTTTTCAAACCTATAATCTAGATTTTTTCGGGTTTTAAAGGAAGTGGATATAATTTGATACCCTCTCTCCTCCCGATTTCTAAACTAGGCTTCGCGCTCATTTTTTCGTTTTGACACCTCTAACACATCTCGTGGCCCATTTCTAACCTATAATCGAGACTTTTTCGGGTTTTAAAGGAAGTGGATATAATTTCATAACCTCTCTCCTCCCGATTTCTAAACTAGGCTTCGCGCTCATTTTTTCGTTTTGACACCACCAACACATTTCGTGGCCCATTTCTAACCTATAATCGAGACTTTTTCGGGTTTTAAAGGAAGTGGATATAATTTCATACCCTCTCTCCTCCCGATTTCTAAACGACGCTTCGCCCTCGTTTTTTCGTTTTGACACCACCAACAAGTCCCCTGGCCCTTTTCAAACCTATGATCTAGATTTTTTTCGGGTTTTAAAGGAAGTGGATATAATTTCATACCCTCTCCTCCCGATTTCTAAACTAGGCTTCGTGCTCATTTTATCGATTTGACACCACCAACACATCTCGTGGCCCATTTCTAACCTATAATCGAGACTTTTTCGGGTTTTAAAGGAAGTGGATATAATTTCATAACCTCTCTCCTCACGATTTCTAAATGCGGATTCGTGCTCGTTTTTTCGTTTTGACACAACCAACACGTCTCGTGGCCCATTTCAAACTTATAATCGAGACTTTTTCGGGTTTTAAAGGAAGTGGATATAATTTAATATCCTCTCTCCTCCCGATTTCTAAACGAGGCATCGTGCTCGTTTTTTCGTTTTGACACGACCAACAAGTCCCGTGGCCCATTTCTAACCTATAATCGAGACTTTTTCGGGTTTTAAAGGAAGTGGATATAATTTCATACCCTCTCTCCTCCCGATTTCTAAACGAGGCTTCGCGCTCGTTTTTTCATTTTGACACAACCAACACGTCTCGTGGCCCATTTCAAACTTATAATCGAGACTTTTTCGGGTTTTAAAGGAAGTGGATATAATTTAATATCCTCTCTCCTCCCGATTTCTAAACGAGGCATCGTGCTCGTTTTTTCGTTTTGACACGACCAACAAGTCCCGTGGCCCATTTCTAACCTATAATCGAGACTTTTTCGGGTTTTAAAGGAAGTGGATATAATTTCATACCCTCTCTCCTCCCGATTTCTAAACAAGGCATCGTGCTCGTTTTTTCGTTTTGACACCACCAACAAGTCGTGGGGCCCATTTCTAACCTATAATCCAGACTTTTTTGGGTTTTAAAGGAAGTGGATATGATTTTATACCCTCTCTCCTCCCGATTTCTAAACAAGGCATCGTGCTCGTTTTTTCGTTTTGACACCACCAACAAGTCGTGGGGCCCATTTTTAACCTATAATCCAGACTTTTTCGGGTTTTAAAGGAAGTGGATATAATTTCATACCCTCTCTCCTCCCGATTTCTAAACGAGGCTTCGTGCTCGTTTTTTCATTTTGACACCACCAACGAGTCACGTGGCCCATTTCTAACCTATAATCGAGACATTTTCGGGTTTTAAAGGAAGTGGATATAATTTCATACCCTCTCTCCTCCCGATTTCTAAACGAGGCTTCGCGCTCGTTTTTTCATTTTAACACAACCAACACGTCTCGTGGCCCATTTCTAACCTATAATCGAGACTTTTTCGGGTTTTAAAGGAAGTGGATATAATTTCATACCCTCTCTCCTCCCGATTTCTAAACGACGCTTCGCCCTCGTTTTTTCGTTTTGACACCACCAACAAGTCCCGTGGCCCATTTCTAACCTATAATCGAGACTTTTTCGGGTTTTAAAGGAAGTGGATATAATTTCATACCCTTTCTCCTCCCGATTTCTAAACGAGGCTTCGCGCTCGTTTTTTCGTTTTGACACCACCAACAAGTCCCGTGGCCCTTTTCAAACCTATAATCTAGATTTTTTCGGGTTTTAAAGGAAGTGGATATAATTTCATACCCTCTCTCCTCCCGATTTCTAAACTAGGCTTCGCGCTCATTTTTTCGTTTTGACACCACCAACACATTTCGTGGCCCATTTCTAACCTATAATCGAGACTTTTTCGGGTTTTAAAGGAAGTGGATATAATTTCATACCCTCTCTCCTCCCGATTTCTAAACGAGGCTTCGTGCTCGTTTTTTCGTTTTGACACCACCAACACGTCCCGTGGCCCTTTTCAAACCTATGATCTAGATTTTTTTCGGGTTTTAAAGGAAGTGGATATAATTTCATACCCTCTCTCCTCCCGATTTCTAAACTAGGCTTCGTGCTCATTTTATCGTTTTGACACCACCAACACATCTCGTGGCCCATTTCTAACCTATAATCGAGACTTTTTCGGGTTTTAAAGGAAGTGGATATAATTTCATAACCTCTCTCCTCACGATTTCTAAATGCGGATTCGTGCTCGTTTTTTCGTTTTGACACCACCAACACGTCTCGTGGCCCTTTTCTAACCTATAATCGATACTTTTTCGGGTTTTAAAGGAAGTGGATATAATTTCATACCCTCTCTCCTCCCGATTTCTAAACAAGGCATCGTGCTCGTTTTTTCGTTTTGACACCACCAACAAGTCGTGGGGCCCATTTCTAACCTATAATCCAGACTTTTTCGGGTTTTAAAGGAAGTGGATATAATTTCATACCCTCTCTCCTCCCGATTTCTAAACCAGGCATCGTGCTCGTTTTTTCATTTTGACACAACCAACACGTCTCGTGGCCCATTTCTAACCTATAATCGAGACTTTTTCGGGTTTTAAAGGAAGTGGATATAATTTCATACCCTCTCTCCTCCCGATTTCTAAACGCGGTTTCATGCTCTTTTTTTCGTTTTGACACCACCAACACGTCTCGTGGCCCTTTTCTAACCTATAATCGATACTTTTTCGGGTTTTAAAGGAAGTGGATATAATTTCATACCCTCTCTCCTCCCGATTTCTAAACCAGGCATCGTGCTCGTTTTTTCATTTTGACACAACCAACACGTCTCGTGGCCCATTTCTAACCTATAATCGAGACTTTTTCGGGTTTTAAAGGAAGTGGATATAATTTCATACCCTCTCTCCTCCCGATTTCTAAACGAGGCTTCGTGCTCATTTTTTCGCTTTCACACCACCAACAAGTCACGTGGCCCATTTCTAACCTATAATCGAGACATTTTCGGGTTTTAAAGGAAGTGGATATAATTTCATACCCTCTCTCCTCTCGATTTCTAAACGAGGCTTCGTGCACGTTTTTTCGTTTTGAAACCACCAACACATCTCGTGGCCCATTTCTAACCTATAATCGAGACTTTTTCGGGTTTTAAAGGAAGTGGATATAATTTCATACCCTCTCTCCTCCCGATTTCTAAACGAGGCATCGTGCTCGTTTTTTCGTTTTGACACGACCAACAAGTCCCGTGGCCCATTTCTAACCTATAATCGAGACTTTTTCGGGTTTTAAAAGAAGTGGATATAATTTCATACCCTTTCTCCTCCCGATTTCTAAACGAGGCTTCGCGCTCGTTTTTTCGTTTTGACACCACCAACAAGTCCCGTGGCCCTTTTCAAACCTATAATCTAGATTTTTTCGGGTTTTAAAGGAAGTGGATATAATTTCATACCCTCTCTCCTCCCGATTTCTAAACTAGGCTTCGCGCTCATTTTTTCGTTTTGACACCACCAACACATTTCGTGGCCCATTTCTAACCTATAATCGAGACTTTTTCGGGTTTTAAAGGAAGTGGATATAATTTCATACCCTCTCTCCTCCCGATTTCTAAACGAGGCTTCGCGCTCGTTTTTTCGTTTTGACACCACCAACAAGTCCCGTGGCCCTTTTCAAACCTATGATCTAGATTTTTTTCGGGTTTTAAAGGAAGTGGATATAATTTCATACCCTCTCTCCTCCCGATTTCTAAACTAGGCTTCGTGCTCATTTTATCGTTTTGACACCACCAACACATCTCGTGGCCCATTTCTAACCTATAATCGAGACTTTTTCGGGTTTTAAAGGAAGTGGATATAATTTCATAACCTCTCTCCTCACGATTACTAAATGCGGATTCGTGCTCGTTTTTTCGTTTTGACACCACCAACACGTCTCGTTGCCCATTTCTAACCTATAATCGAGACTTTTTGGGGTTTTAAAGGAAGTGGATATAATTTCATACCCTCTCTCCTCCCGATTTCTAAACGAGGTTTCGCGCTCGTTTTTTCATTTTGACACAACCAACACGTCTCGTGGCCCATTTCAAACTTATAATCGAGACTTTTTCGGGTTTTAAAGGAAGTGGATATAATTTAATATCCTCTCTCCTCCCGATTTCTAAACGAGGCATCGTGCTCGTTTTTTCGTTTTGACACGACCAACAAGTCCCGTGGCCCATTTCTAACCTATAATCGAGACTTTTTCGGGTTTTAAAGGAAGTGGATATAATTTCATACCCTTTCTCCTCCCGATTTCTAAACGAGGCTTCGTGCTCGTTTTTTCGTTTTGACACCACCAACAAGTCGTGGGGCCCATTTCTAACCTATAATCCAGACTTTTTCGGGTTTTAAAGGAAGTGGATATAATTTCATACCCTCTCTCCTCCCGATTTCTAAACGCGGTTTCGTGCTCTTTTTTTCGTTTTGACACCACCAACACGTCTCGTGGCCCTTTTCTAACCTATAATCGATTCTTTTTCGGGTTTTAAAGGAAGTGGATATAATTTCATACCCTCTCTCCTCCCGATTTCTAAACAAGGCATCGTGCTCGTTTTTTCGTTTTGACACCACCAACAAGTCGTGGGGCCCATTTCTAACCTATAATCCAGACTTTTTCGGGTTTTAAAGGAAGTGGATATGATTTCATACACTCTCTCCTCCCGATTTCTAAACGAGGCTTCGTGCTCGTTTTTTCATTTTGACACCACCAACGAGTCACGTGGCACATTTCTAACCTATAATCGAGACATTTTCGGGTTTTAAAGGAAGTGGATATAATTTCATACCCTCTCTCCTCCCGATTTCTAAACGAGGCTTCGCGCTCGTTTTTTCATTTTAACACAACCAACACGTCTCGTGGCCCATTTCTAACCTATAATCGAGACTTTTTCGGGTTTTAAAGGAAGTGGATATAATTTCATACCCTCTCTCCTCCCGATTTCTAAACGAGGCATCGTGCTCGTTTTTTCGTTTTGACACGACCAACAAGTCCCGTGGCCCATTTCTAACCTATAATCGAGACTTTTTCGGGTTTTAAAGGAAGTGGATATAATTTCATACCCTTTCTCCTCCCGATTTCTAAACGAGGCTTCGCGCTCGTTTTTTCGTTTTGACACCACCAACAAGTCCCGTGGCCCTTTTCAAACCTATAATCTAGATTTTTTCGGGTTTTAAAGGAAGTGGATATAATTTCATACCCTCTCTCCTCCCGATTTCTAAACTAGGCTTCGCGCTCATTTTTTCGTTTTGACACCACCAACACATTTCGTGGCCCATTTCTAACCTATAATCGAGACTTTTTCGGGTTTTAAAGGAAGTGGATATAATTTCATACCCTCTCTCCTCCCGATTTCTAAACGAGGCTTCGCGTTCGTTTTTTCGTTTTGACACCACCAACACGTCCCGTGGCCCTTTTCAAACCTATGATCTAGATTTTTTTCGGGTTTTAAAGGAAGTGGATATAATTTCATACCCTCTCTCCTCCCGATTTCTAAACTAGGCTTCGTGCTCATTTTATCGTTTTGACACCACCAACACATCTCGTGGCCCATTTCTAACCTATAATCGAGACTTTTTCGGGTTTTAAAGGAAGTGGAAATAATTTCATAACCTCTCTCCTCACGATTTCTAAATGCGTATTCGTGCTCGTTTTTTCGTTTTGACACGACCAACACGTCTCGTGGCCCTTTTCTAACCTATAATCGATACTTTTTCGGGTTTTAAAGGAAGTGAATATAATTTCATACCCTCTCTCCTCCCGATTTCTAAACAAGGCATCGTGCTCGTTTTTTCGTTTTGACACCACCAACAAGTCGTGGGGCCCATTTCTAACCTATAATCCAGACTTTTTCGGGTTTTAAAGGAAGTGGATATGATTTTATACCCTCTCTCCTCCCGATTTCTAAACAAGGCATCGTGCTCGTTTTTTCGTTTTGACACCACCAACAAGTCGTGGGGCCCATTTTTAACCTATAATCCAGACTTTTTCGGGTTTTAAAGGAAGTGGATATAATTTCATACCCTCTCTCCTCCCGATTTCTAAACGAGGATTCGTGCTCGTTTTTTCGTTTTGACACCACCAACGAGTCACGTGGCCCATTTCTAACCTATAATCGAGACATTTTCGGGTTTTAAAGGAAGTGGATATAATTTCATACCCTCTCTCCTCCCGATTTCTAAACGAGGCTTCGCGCTCGTTTTTTCATTTTGACACAACCAACACGTCTGGTGGCCCATTTCTAACCTATAATGGAGACATTTTCGGGTTTTAAAGGAAGTGGATATAATTTCATACCCTCTCTCCTCCCGATTTCTAAACGAGGCATCGTGCTCGTTTTTTCATTTTGACACGACCAACAAGTCCCGTGGCCCATTTCTAACCTATAATCGAGACTTTTTCGGGTTTTAAAGGAAGTGGATATAATTTCATACCCTTTCTCCTCCCGATTTCTAAACGAGGCTTCGTGCTCGTTTTTTCGTTTTGACACCACCAACAAGTCGTGGGGCCCATTTCTAACCTATAATCCAGACTTTTTCGGGTTTTAAAGGAAGTGGATATAATTTCATACCCTTTCTCCTCCCGATTTCTAAACGAGGCTTCGTGCTCGTTTTTTCGTTTTGACACCACCAATAAGTCGTGGGGCCCATTTCTAACCTATAATCCTGACTTTTTCGGGTTTTAAAGGAAGTGGATATAATTTCATACCCTCTCTCCTCCCGATTTCTAAACGCGGTTTTGTGCTCTTTTTTTCGTTTTGACACCTCCAACACGTCTCGTGGCCCTTTTCTAACCTATAATCGATACTTTTTCGGGTTTTACAGGAAGTGGATATAATTTCATACCCTCTCTCCTCCCGATTTCTAAACAAGGCATCGTGCTCGTTTTTTCGTTTTGACACCACCAACAAGTCGTGGGGCCCATTTCTAACCTATAATCCAGACTTTTTCGGGTTTTAAAGGAAGTGGATATGATTTCATACCCTCTCTCCTCCCGATTTCTAAACAAGGCATCGTGCTCGTTTTTTCGTTTTGACACCACCAACAAGTCGTGGGGCTCATTTCTAACCTATAATCCAGACTTTTTCGGGTTTTAAAGGAAGTGGATATAATTTCATACCCTCTCTCCTCCCGATTTCTAAACGAGGCTTCGTGCTCGTTTTTTCGTTTTGACACCACCAACGAGTCACGTGGCCCATTTCTAACCTATAATCGAGACATTTTCGGGTTTTAAAGGAAGTGGATATAATTTCATACCCTTTCTCCTCCCGATTTCTAAACGAGGCTTCGTGCTCGTTTTTTCGTTTTGACACCACCAACAAGTCGTGGGGCCCATTTCTAACCTATAATCCTGACTTTTTCGGGTTTTAAAGGAAGTGGATATAATTTCATACCCTCTCTCCTCCCGATTTCTAAACGCAGTTTTGTGCTCTTTTTTTCGTTTCGACACCTCCAACACGTCTCGTGGCCCTTTTCTAACCTATAATCGATACTTTTTCGGGTTTTAAAGGAAGTGGATATAATTTCATACCCTCTCTCCTCCCGATTTCTAAACAAGGCATGGTGCTCGTTTTTTCGTTTTGACACCACCAACAAGTCGTGGGGCCCATTTCTAACCTATAATCCAGACTTTTTCGGGTTTTAAAGGAAGTGGATATGATTTCATACCCTCTCTCCTCCCGATTTCTAAACAACGCATCGTGCTCGTTTTTTCGTTTTGACACCACCAACAAGTCGTGGGGCCCATTTCTAACCTATAATCCAGACTTTTTCGGGTTTTAAAGGAAGTGGATATAATTTCATACCCTCTCTCCTCCCGATTTCTAAACGAGGCTTCGTGCTCGTTTTTTCGTTTTGACACCACCAACGAGTCACGTGGCCCATTTCTAACCTATAATAGAGACATTTTCGGGTTTTAAAGGAAGTGGATATAATTTCATACCCTCTCTCCTCCCGATTTCTAAACGAGGCTTCGCGCTCGTTTTTTCGTTTTGACACCACCAACACGTCCCGTGGCCCTTTTCAAACCTATGATCTAGATTTTTTTCGGGTTTTAAAGGAAGTGGATATAATTTCATACCCTCTCTCCTCCCGATTTCTAAACTAGGCTTCATGCTCATTTTATCGTTTTGACACCACCAACACATCCCGTGGCCCATTTCTAACCTATAATCGAGACTTTTTCGGGTTTTAAAGGAAGTGGATATAATTTCATACCCTTTCTCCTCCCGATTTCTAAACGAGGCTTCGCGCTCGTTTTTTCGTTTTGACACCACCAACAAGTCCCGTGGCCCTTTTGAAACCTATAATCTAGATTTTTTCGGGTTTTAAAGGAAGTGGATATAATTTCATACCCTCTCTCCTCCCGATTTCTAAACTAGGCTTCGCGCTCATTTTTTCGTTTTGACACCACCAACACATTTCGTGGCCCATTTCTAACCTATAATCGAGACTTTTTCGGGTTTTAAAGGACGTGGATATAATTTCATACCCTCTCTCCTCCCGATTTCTAAACGAGGCTTCGCGCTCGTTTTTTCATTTTGACACCACCAACACGTCCCGTGGCCCTTTTCAAACCTATGATCTAGATTTTTTTCGGGTTTTAAAGGAAGTGGATATAATTTCATACCCTCTCTCCTCCCGATTTCTAAACTAGGCTTCGTGCTCATTTTATCGTTTTGACACCACCAACACATCTCGTGGCCCATTTCTAACCTATAATCGAGACTTTTTCGGGTTTTAAAGGAAGTGGATATAATTTCATAACCTCTCTCCTCACGATTTCTAAATGCGTATTCGTGCTCGTTTTTTCGTTTTGACACCACCAACACGTCTCGTGGCCCTTTTCTAACCTATAATCGATACTTTTTCGGGTTTTAAAGGAAGTGGATATAATTTCATACCCTCTCTCCTCCCGATTTCTAAACAAGGCATCGTGCTCGTTTTTTCGTTTTGACACCACCAACAAGTCGTGGGGCCCATTTCTAACCTATAATCCAGACTTTTTCGGGTTTTAAAGGAAGTGGATATGATTTTATACCCTCTCTCCTCCCGATTTCTAAACAAGGCATCGTGCTCGTTTTTTCGTTTTGACACCACCAACAAGTCGTGGGGCCCATTTTTAACCTATAATCTAGACTTTTTCGGGTTTTAAAGGAAGTGGATATAATTTCATACCCTCTCTCCTCCCGATTTCTAAACGAGGCTTCGTGCTCGTTTTTTCGTTTTGACACCACCAACGAGTCACGTGGCCCATTTCTAACCTATTATCGAGACATTTTCGGGTTTTAAAGGAAGTGGATATAATTTCATACCCTCTCTCCTCCCGATTTCTAAACGAGGCTTCGCGCTCGTTTTTTCATTTTGACACAACCAACACGTCTGGTGGCCCATTTCTAACCTATAATGGAGACTTTTTCGGGTTTTAAAGGAAGTGGATATAATTTCATACCCTCTCTCCTCCCGATTTCTAAACGAGGCATCGTGCTCGTTTTTTCATTTTGACACGACCAACAAGTCCCGTGGCCCATTTCTAACCTATAATCGAGACTTTTTCGGGTTTTAAAGGAAGTGGATATAATTTCATACCCTTTCTCCTCCCGATTTCTAAACGAGGCTTCGTGCTCGTTTTTTCGTTTTGACACCACCAACAAGTCGTGGGGCCCATTTCTAACCTATAATCCAGACTTTTTCGGGTTTTAAAGGAAGTGGATATAATTTCATACCCTTTCTCCTCCCGATTTCTAAACGAGGCTTCGTGCTCGTTTTTTCGTTTTGACACCACCAATAAGTCGTGGGGCCCATTTCTAACCTATAATCCTGACTTTTTCGGGTTTTAAAGGAAGTGGATATAATTTCATACCCTCTCTCCTCCCGATTTCTAAACGCGGTTTTGTGCTCTTTTTTTCGTTTTGACACCTCCAACACGTCTCGTGGCCCTTTTCTAACCTATAATCGATACTTTTTCGGGTTTTACAGGAAGTGGATATAATTTCATACCCTCTCTCCTCCCGATTTCTAAACAAGGCATCGTGCTCGTTTTTTCGTTTTGACACCACCAACAAGTCGTGGGGCCCATTTCTAACCTATAATCCAGACTTTTTCGGGTTTTAAAGGAAGTGGATATGATTTCATACCCTCTCTCCTCCCGATTTCTAAACAAGGCATCGTGCTCGTTTTTTCGTTTTGACACCACCAACAAGTCGTGGGGCTCATTTCTAACCTATAATCCAGACTTTTTCGGGTTTTAAAGGAAGTGGATATAATTTCATACCCTCTCTCCTCCCGATTTCTAAACGAGGCTTCGTGCTCGTTTTTTCGTTTTGACACCACCAACGAGTCACGTGGCCCATTTCTAACCTATAATCGAGACATTTTCGGGTTTTAAAGGAAGTGGATATAATTTCATACCCTTTCTCCTCCCGATTTCTAAACGAGGCTTCGTGCTCGTTTTTTCGTTTTGACACCACCAACAAGTCGTGGGGCCCATTTCTAACCTATAATCCTGACTTTTTCGGGTTTTAAAGGAAGTGGATATAATTTCATACCCTCTCCCCTCCCGATTTCTAAACGCAGTTTTGTGCTCTTTTTTTCGTTTTGACACCTCCAACACGTCTCGTGGCCCTTTTCTAACCTATAATCGATACTTTTTCGGGTTTTAAAGGAAGTGGATATAATTTCATACCCTCTCTCCTCCCGATTTCTAAACAAGGCATGGTGCTCGTTTTTTCGTTTTGACACCACCAACAAGTCGTGGGGCCCATTTCTAACCTATAATCCAGACTTTTTCGGGTTTTAAAGGAAGTGGATATGATTTCATACCCTCTCTCCTCCCGATTTCTAAACAAGGCATCGTGCTCGTTTTTTCGTTTTGACACCACCAACAAGTCGTGGGGCCCATTTCTAACCTATAATCCAGACTTTTTCGGGTTTTAAAGGAAGTGGATATAATTTCATACCATCTCTCCTCCCGATTTCTAAACGAGGCTTCGTGCTCGTTTTTTCGTTTTGACACCACCAACGAGTCACGTGGCCCATTTCTAACCTATAATAGAGACATTTTCGGGTTTTAAAGGAAGTGGATATAATTTCATACCCTCTCTCCTCCCGATTTCTAAACGAGGCTTCGCGCTCGTTTTTTCGTTTTGACACCACCAACACGTCCCGTGGCCCTTTTCAAACCTATGATCTAGATTTTTTTCGGGTTTTAAAGGAAGTGGATATAATTTCATACCCTCTCTCCTCCCGATTTCTAAACTAGGCTTCTGCTCATTTTATCATTTTGACACCACCAACACATCTCGTGGCCCATTTCTAACCTATAATCGAGACTTTTTCGGGTTTTAAAGGAAGTGGATATAATTTCATAACCTCTCTCCTCACGATTTCTAAATGCGGATTCGTGCTCGTTTTTTCGTTTTGACACCACCAACAAGTCGTGGGGCTCATTTCTAACCTATAATCCAGACTTTTTCGGGTTTTAAAGGAAGTGGATATAATTTCATACCCTCTCTCCTCCCGATTTCTAAACGAGGCTTCGTGCTCGTTTTTTCGTTTTGACACCACCAACAAGTCGTGGGGCCCATTTCTAACCTATAATCGAGAAATTTTCGGGTTTTAAAGGAAGTGGATATAATTTCATACCCTCTCTCCTCCCGATTTCTAAACGAGGCTTCGCGCTCGTTTTTTCATTTTGACACAACCAACACGTCTCGTGGCCCATTTCTAACCTATAATGGAGACTTTTTCGGGTTTTAAAGGAAGTGGATATAATTTCATACCCTCTCTCCTCCCGATTTCTAAACGAGGCATCGTGCTCGTTTTTTCATTTTGACACGACCAACAAGTCCCGTGGCCCATTTCTAACCTATAATCGAGACTTTTTCGGGTTTTAAAGGAAGTGGATATAATTTCATACCCTTTCTCCTCCCGATTTCTAAACGAGGCTTCGTGCTCATTTTTTCGTTTTGACACCACCAACAAGTCGTGGGGCCCATTTCTAACCTATAATCCTGACTTTTTCGGGTTTTAAAGGAAGTGGATATAATTTCATACCCTCTCTCCTCCCGATTTCTAAACGCGGTTTTGTGCTCTTTTTTTCGTTTTGACACCTCCAACACGTCTCGTGGCCCTTTTCTAACCTATAATCGATACTTTTTCGGGTTTTACAGGAAGTGGATATAATTTCATACCCTCTCTCCTCTCGATTTCTAAACAAGGCATCGTGCTCGTTTTTTCGTTTTGACACCACCAACAAGTCGTGGGGCCCATTTCTAACCTATAATCCAGACTTTTTCGGGTTTTAAAGGAAGTGGATATGATTTCATACCCTCTCTCCTCCCGATTTCTAAACAAGGCATCGTGCTCGTTTTTTCGTTTTGACACCACCAACAAGTCGTGGGGCTCATTTCTAACCTATAATCCAGACTTTTTCGGGTTTTAAAGGAAGTGGATATAATTTCATACCCTCTCTCCTCCCGATTTCTAAACGAGGCTTCGTGCTCGTTTTTTCGTTTTGACACCACCAACAAGTCGTGGGGCCCATTTCTAACCTATAATCGAGACATTTTCGGGTTTTAAAGGAAGTGGATATAATTTCATACCCTCTCTCCTCCCGATTTCTAAACGAGGCTTCGCGCTCGTTTTTTCATTTTGACACAACCAACACGTCTCGTGGCCCATTTCTAACCTATAATGGAGACTTTTTCGGGTTTTAAAGGAAGTGGATATAATTTCATACCCTCTCTCCTCCCGATTTCTAAACGAGGCATCGTGCTCGTTTTTTCATTTTGACACGACCAACAAGTCCCGTGGCCCATTTCTAACCTATAATCGAGACTTTTTCGGGTTTTAAAGGAAGTGGATATAATTTCATACCCTTTCTCCTCCCGATTTCTAAACGAGGCTTCATGCTCATTTTTTCGTTTTGACACCACCAACAAGTCGTGGGGCCCATTTCTAACCTATAATCCTGACTTTTTCGGGTTTTAAAGGAAGTGGATATAATTTCATACCCTCTCTCCTCCCGATTTCTAAACGCGGTTTTGTGCTCTTTTTTTCGTTTTGACACCTCCAACACGTCTCGTGGCCCTTTTCTAACCTATAATCGATACTTTTTCGGGTTTTACAGGAAGTGGATATAATTTCATACCCTCTCTCCTCTCGATTTCTAAACAAGGCATCGTGCTCGTTTTTTCGTTTTGACACCACCAACAAGTCGTGGGGCCCATTTCTAACCTATAATCCAGACTTTTTCGGGTTTTAAAGGAAGTGGATATGATTTCATACCCTCTCTCCTCCCGATTTCTAAACAAGGCATCGTGCTCGTTTTTTCGTTTTGACACCACCAACAAGTCGTGGGGCTCATTTCTAACCTATAATCCAGACTTTTTCGGGTTTTAAAGGAAGTGGATATAATTTCATACCCTCTCTCCTCCCGATTTCTAAACGAGGCTTCGTGCTCGTTTTTTCGTTTTGACACCACCAACGAGTCACGTGGCCCATTTCTAACCTATAATCGAGACATTTTCGGGTTTTAAAGGAAGTGGATATAATTTCATACCCTTTCTCCTCCCGATTTCTAAACGAGGCTTCGTGCTCGTTTTTTTGTTTTGACACCACCAACAAGTCGTGGGGCCCATTTCTAACCTATAATCCTGACTTTTTCGGGTTTTAAAGGAAGTGGATATAATTTCATACCCTCTCTCCTCCCGATTTCTAAACGCAGTTTTGTGCTCTTTTTTTCGTTTTGACACCTCCAACACGTCTCGTGGCCCTTTTCTAACCTATAATCGATACTTTTTCGGGTTTTAAAGGAAGTGGATATAATTTCATACCCTCTCTCCTCCCGATTTCTAAACGAGGCTTCGCGCTCATTTTTTCGTTTTGACACCACCAACACGTCCCGTGGCCCTTTTCAAACCTATGATCTAGATTTTTTTCGGGTTTTAAAGGAAGTGGATATAATTTCATACCCTCTCTCCTCCCGATTTCTAAACTAGGCTTCATGCTCATTTTATCGTTTTGACACCACCAACACTTCTCGTGGCCCATTTCTAACCTATAATCGAGACTTTTTCGGGTTTTAAAGGAAGTGGATATAATTTCATAACCTCTCTCCTCACGATTTCTAAATGCGGATTCGTGCTCGTTTTTTCGTTTTGACACCACCAACACGTCTCGTGGCCCTTTTCTAACCTATAATCGATACTTTTTCGGGTTTTAAAGGAAGTGGATATAATTTCATACCCTCTCTCCTCCCGATTTCTAAACGAGGCTTCGTGCTCGTTTTTTCGTTTTGACACCACCAACGAGTCACGTGGCCCATTTCTAACCTATAATCGAGACATTTTCGGGTTTTAAAGGAAGTGGATATAATTTCATACCCTCTCTCCTCCCGATTTCTAAACGAGGCTTCGCGCTCGTTTTTTCATTTTGACACAACCAACACGTCTCGTAGCCCATTTCTAACCTATAATGGAGACTTTTTCGGGTTTTAAAGGAAGTGGATATAATTTCATACCCTCTCTCCTCCCGATTTCTAAACGAGGCATCGTGCTCGTTTTTTCATTTTGACACGACCAACAAGTCCCGTGGCCCATTTCTAACCTATAATCGAGACTTTTTCGGGTTATAAAGGAAGTGGATATAATTTCATACCCTTTCTCCTCCCGATTTCTAAACGAGGCTTCGTGCTCGTTTTTTCGTTTTGACACCACCAACAAGTCGTGGGGCCCATTTCTAACCTATAATCCTGACTTTTTCGGGTTTTAAAGGAAGTGGATATAATTTCACACCCTCTCTCCTCCCGATTTCTAAACGCGGTTTTGTGCTCTTTTTTTCGTTTTGACACAACCAACACGTCTCGTGGCCCATTTCTAACCTATAATGGAGACTTTTTCGGGTTTTAAAGGAAGTGGATATAATTTCATACCCTCTCTCCTCCCGATTTCTAAACGAGGAATCGTGCTCGTTTTTTCATTTTGACACGACCAACAAGTCCCGTGGCCCATTTCTAACCTATAATCGAGACTTTTTCGGGTTTTAAAGGAAGTGGATATAATTTCATACCCTTTCTCCTCCCGATTTCTAAACGAGGCTTCGTGCTCGTTTTTTCGTTTTGACACCACCAACAAGTCGTGGGGCCCATTTCTAACCTATAATCCTGACTTTTTCGGGTTTTAATGGAAGTGGATATAATTTCATACCCTCTCTCCTCCCGATTTCTAAACGCGGTTTTGTGCTCTTTTTTTCGTTTTGACACCACCAACACGTCTCGTGGCCCTTTTCTAACCTATAATCGATACTTTTTCGGGTTTTAAAGGAAGTGGATATAATTTCATACCCTCTCTCCTCCCGATTTCTAAACTAGGCTTCGTGCTCATTTTATCGTTTTGACACCACCAACACATCTCGTGGCCCATTTCTAAATTATAATCGAGACTTTTTCGGGTTTTAAAGGAAGTGGATATAATTTCATAACCTCTCTCCTCACGATTTCTAAATGCGGATTCGTGCTCGTTTTTTCGTTTTGACACCACCAACACGTCTCGTTGCCCATTTCTAACCTATAATCGAGACTTTTTCGGGTTTTAAAGGAAGTGGATATAATTTCATACCCTCTCTCCTCCCGATTTCTAAACGAGGCTTCGCGCTCGTTTTTTCATTTTGACACAACCAACACGTCTCGTGGCCCATTTCTATCCTATAATCGAGACTTTTTCGGATTTTCAAGGAAGTGGATATAATTTCATACCCTCTCTCCTCCCGATTTCTAAACGAGGCTTCGCGCTCGTTTTTTCATTTTGACACAACCAACACGTCTCGTGGCCCATTTCTAACCTATAATCGAGACTTTTTCGGGTTTTAAAAGAAGTGGATATAATTTTATACCCTCTCTCCTCCCGATTTCTAAACGAGGCTTCGCGCTTGTTTTTTCGTTTTGACACAACCAACAAGTCTCGTGGCCCATTTCTATCCTATAATCGAGACTTTTTCGGATTTTCAAGGAAGTGGATATAATTTCATACCCTCTCTCCTCCCGATTTCTAAACGAGGCTTCGCGCTCGTTTTTTCATTTTGACACAACCAACACGTCTCGTGGCCCATTTCTAACCTATAATGGAGACTTTTTCGGGTTTTAAAGGAAGTGGATATAATTTCATACCCTCTCTCCTCCCGATTTCTAAACGAGGCATCGTGCTCGTTTTTTCATTTTGACACGACCAACAAGTCCCGTGGCCCATTTCTAACCTATAATCGAGACTTTTTCGGGTTTTAAAGGAAGTGGATATAATTTCATACCCTTTCTCCTCCCGATTTCTAAACGAGGCTTCGTGCTCGTTTTTTCGTTTTGACACCACCAACAAGTCGTGGGGCCCATTTCTAACCTATAATCCTGACTTTTTCGGGTTTTAAAGGAAGTGGATATAATTTCAAACCCTCTCTCCTCCCGATTTCTAAACGCGGTTTTGTGCTCTTTTTTTCGTTTTGACACAACCAAAACGTCTCGTGGCCCATTTCTAACCTATAATGGAGACTTTTTCGGGTTTTAAAGGAAGTGGATATAATTTCATACCCTCTCTCCTCCCGATTTCTAAACGAGGCATCGTGCTCGTTTTTTCATTTTGACACGACCAACAAGTCCCGTGGCCCATTTCTAACCTATAATCGAGACTTTTTCGGGTTTTAAAGGAAGTGGATATAATTTCATACCCTTTCTCCTCCCGATTTCTAAACGAGGCTTCGTGCTCGTTTTTTCGTTTTGACACCACCAACAAGTCGTGGGGCCCATTTCTAACCTATAA
Source organism: Thalia dealbata (assembly GCA_030544415.1). NCBI lineage: Eukaryota > Viridiplantae > Streptophyta > Magnoliopsida > Zingiberales > Marantaceae > Thalia > Thalia dealbata. Next base: position 10,946,712 of record CM060458.1, on the reverse strand, counting down.
TCCTGACTTTTTCGGGTTTTAATGGAAGTGGATATAATTTCATACCCTCTCTCCTCCCGATTTCTAAACGCGGTTTTGTGCTCTTTTTTTCGTTTTGACACCACCAACACGTCTCGTGGCCCTTTTCTAACCTATAATCGATACTTTTTCGGGTTTTATAGGAAGTGGATATAATTTCATACCCTCTCTCCTCCAGATTTCTAAACTAGGCTTCGTGCTCATTTTATCGTTTTGACACCACCAACACATCTCGTGGCCCATTTCTAAATTATAATCGAGACTTTTTCGGGTTTTAAAGGAAGTGGATATAATTTCATAACCTCTCTCCTCACGATTTCTAAATGCGGATTCGTGCTCGTTTTTTCGTTTTGACACCACCAACACGTCTCGTTGCCCATTTCTAACCTATAATCGAGACTTTTTCGGGTTTTAAAGGAAGTGGATATAATTTCATACCCTCTCTCCTCCCGATTTCTAAACGAGGCTTCGCGCTCGTTTTTTCATTTTGACACAACCAACACGTCTCGTGGCCCATTTCTAACCTATAATCGAGACTTTTTCGGGTTTTAAAGGAAGTGGATATAATTTCATACCCTCTCTCCTCCCGATTTCTAAACGAGGCATCGTGCTCGTTTTTTCGTTTTGACACGACCAACAAGTCCCGTGGCCCATTTCTAACCTATAATCGAGACTTTTTCGGGTTTTAAAGGAAGTGGATATAATTTCATACCCTTTCTCCTCCCGATTTCTAAACGAGGCTTCGTGCTCGTTTTTTCGTTTTGACACCACCAACAAGTCGTGGGGCCCATTTCTAACCTATAATCGAGACTTTTTCGGGTTTTAAAGGAAGTGGATATAATTTCATACCCTCTCTCCTCCCGATTTCTAAACGCAGTTTCGTGCTCTTTTTTTCGTTTTGACACCACCAACACGTCTCGTGGCCCTTTTCTAACCTATAATCGATATTTTTTCGGGTTTTAAAGGAAGTGGATATAATTTCATACCCTCTCTCCTCCCGATTTCTAAACAAGGCATCGTGCTCGTTTTTTCGTTTTGACACCACCAACATGTCGTGGGGCCCATTTCTAACCTATAATCCAGACTTTTTCGGGTTTTAAAGGAAGTGGATATAATTTCATACCCTCTCTCCTCCCGATTTCTAAACGAGGCTTCGTGCTCGTTTTTTCGTTTTGACACCACCAACGAGTCACGTGGCCCATTTCTAACCTATAATCGAGACATTTTCGGGTTTTAAAGGAAGTGGATATAATTTCATACCCTCTCTCCTCCCGATTTCTAAACGAGGCTTCGCGCTCGTTTTTTCATTTTGACACAACCAACACGTCTCGTGGCCCATTTCTAACCTATAATCGAGACTTTTTCGGGTTTTAAAGGAAGTGGATATAATTTCATACCCTCTCTCCTCCCGATCTCTAAACGAGGCATCGTGCTCGTTTTTTCGTTTTGACACGACCAACAAGTCCCGTGGCCCATTTCTAACCTATAATCGAGACTTTTTCGGGTTTTAAAGGAAGTGGATATAATTTCATACCCTTTCTCCTCCCGATTTCTAAACGAGGCTTCGTGCTCGTTTTTTCGTTTTGACACCACCAACAAGTCGTGGGGCCCATTTCTAACCTATAATCCTGACTTTTTCGGGTTTTAAAGGAGGTGGATATAATTTCATACCCTCTCTCCTCCCGATTTCTAAACGCGGTTTTGTGCTCTTTTTTTCGTTTTGACACCACCAACACGTCTCGTGGCCCTTTTCTAACCTATAATCGGTACTTTTTCGGGTTTTAAAGGAAGTGGATATAATTTCATACCCTCTCTCCTCCCGATTTCTAAACAAGGCATTGTGCTCGTTTTTTCGTTTTGACACCACCAACAAGTCGTGGGGCCCATTTCTAACCTATAATCCAGACTTTTTCGGGTTTTAAAGGAAGTGGATATGATTTCATACCCTCTCTCCTCCCGATTTCTAAACAAGGCATCGTGCTCGTTTTTTCGTTTTGACACCACCAACAAGTCGTGGGGCCCATTTCTAACCTATAATCCAGACTTTTTCGGGTTTTAAAGGAAGTGGATATAATTTCATACCCTCTCTCCTCCCGATTTCTAAACGAGGCTTCGCGCTCGTTTTTTCATTTTGACACAACCAACACGTCTCGTGGCCCATTTCTAACCTATAATCGAGACTTTTTCGGGTTTTAAAGGAAGTGGATATAATTTCATACCCTCTCTCCTCCCGATTTCTAAACGAGGCATCGTGCTCGTTTTTTCGTTTTGACACGACCAACATGTCGTGGGGCCCATTTCTAACCTATAATCCAGACTTTTTCGGGTTTTAAAGGAAGTGGATATAATTTCATACCCTCTCTCCTCCCGATTTCTAAACGAGGCTTCGTGCTCGTTTTTTCGTTTTGACACCACCAACGAGTCACGTGGCCCATTTCTAACCTATAATCGAGACATTTTCGGGTTTTAAAGGAAGTGGATATAATTTCATACCCTCTCTCCTCCCGATTTCTAAACGAGGCTTCGCGCTCGTTTTTTCATTTTGACACAACCAACACGTCTCGTGGCCCATTTCTAACCTATAATCGAGACTTTTTCGGGTTTTAAAGGAAGTGGATATAATTTCATACCCTCTCTCCTCCCGATCTCTAAACGAGGCATCGTGCTCGTTTTTTCGTTTTGACACGACCAACAAGTCCCGTGGCCCATTTCTAACCTATAATCGAGACTTTTTCGGGTTTTAAAGGAAGTGGATATAATTTCATACCCTTTCTCCTCCCGATTTCTAAACGAGGCTTCGTGCTCGTTTTTTCGTTTTGACACCACCAACAAGTCGTGGGGCCCATTTCTAACCTATAATCCTGACTTTTTCGGGTTTTAAAGGAGGTGGATATAATTTCATACCCTCTCTCCTCCCGATTTCTAAACGCGGTTTTGTGCTCTTTTTTTCGTTTTGACACCACCAACACGTCTCGTGGCCCTTTTCTAACCTATAATCGATACTTTTTCGGGTTTTAAAGGAAGTGGATATAATTTCATACCCTCTCTCCTCCCGATTTCTAAACAAGGCATTGTGCTCGTTTTTTCGTTTTGACACCACCAACAAGTCGTGGGGCCCATTTCTAACCTATAATCCAGACTTTTTCGGGTTTTAAAGGAAGTGGATATGATTTCATACCCTCTCTCCTCCCGATTTCTAAACAAGGCATCGTGCTCGTTTTTTCGTTTTGACACCACCAACAAGTCGTGGGGCCCATTTCTAACCTATAATCCAGACTTTTTCGGGTTTTAAAGGAAGTGGATATAATTTCATACCCTCTCTCCTCCCGATTTCTAAACGAGGCTTCGCGCTCGTTTTTTCATTTTGACACAACCAACACGTCTCGTGGCCCATTTCTAACCTATAATCGAGACTTTTTCGGGTTTTAAAGGAAGTGGATATAATTTCATACCCTCTCTCCTCCCGATTTCTAAACGAGGCATCGTGCTCGTTTTTTCGTTTTGACACGACCAACAAGTCCCGTGGCCCATTTCTAACCTATAATCGAGACTTTTTCAGGTTTTAAAGGAAGTGGATATAATTTCATACCCTTTCTCCTCCCGATTTCTAAACGAGGCTTCGTGCTCGTTTTTTCGTTTTGACACCACCAACAAGTCGTGGGGCCCATTTCTAACCTATAATCCAGACTTTTTCGGGTTTTAAAGGAAGTGGATATAATTTCATACCCTCTCTCCTCCCGATTTCTAAACGAGGCTTCGTGCTCGTTTTTTCGTTTTGACACCACCAACGAGTCACGTGGCCCATTTCTAACCTATAATCGAGACATTTTCGGGTTTTAAAGGAAGTGGATATAATTTCATACCCTCTCTCCTCCCGATTTCTGAACGAGGCTTCGCGCTCGTTTTTTCATTTTGACACAACCAACACGTCTCGTGGCCCATTTCTAACCTATAATCGAGACTTTTTCGGGTTTTAAAGGAAGTGGATATAATTTCATACCCTCTCTCCTCCCGATTTCTAAACGAGGCATCGTGCTCGTTTTTTCGTTTTGACACGACCAACAAGTCCCGTGGCCCATTTCTAACCTATAATCGAGACTTTTTCAGGTTTTAAAGGAAGTGGATATAATTTCATACCCTTTCTCCTCCCGATTTCTAAACGAGGCTTCGTGCTCGTTTTTTCGTTTTGATACCACCAACAAGTCGTGGGGCCCATTTCTAACCTATAATCCAGACTTTTTCGGGTTTTAAAGGAAGTGGATATAATTTCATACCCTCTCTCCTCCCGATTTCTAAACGAGGCTTCGTGCTCGTTTTTTCGTTTTGACACCACCAACGAGTCACGTGGCCCATTTCTAACCTATAATCGAGACATTTTCGGGTTTTAAAGGAAGTGGATATAATTTCATACCCTCTCTCCTCCCGATTTCTAAACGAGGCTTCGCGCTCGTTTTTTCATTTTGACACAACCAACACGTCTCGTGGCCCATTTCTAACCTATAATCGAGACTTTTTCGGGTTTTAAAGGAAGTGGATATAATTTCATACCCTCTCTCCTCCCGATCTCTAAACGAGGCATCGTGCTCGTTTTTTCGTTTTGACACGACCAACAAGTCCCGTGGCCCATTTCTAACCTATAATCGAGACTTTTTCGGGTTTTAAAGGAAGTGGATATAATTTTATACCCTTTCTCCTCCCGATTTCTAAACCAGGCTTCGTGCTCGTTTTTTCGTTTTGACACCACCAACAAGTCGTGGGGCCCATTTCTAACCTATAATCCTGACTTTTTCGGGTTTTAAAGGAAGTGGATATAATTTCATACCCTCTCTCCTCCCGATTTCTAAACGAGGCTTCGTGCTCGTTTTTTCGTTTTGACACCACCAACGAGTCACGTGGCCCATTTCTAACCTATAATCGAGACATTTTCGGGTTTTAAAGGAAGTGGATATAATTTCATACCCTCTCTCCTCCCGATTTCTGAACGAGGCTTCGCGCTCGTTTTTTCATTTTGACACAACCAACACGTCTCGTGGCCCATTTCTAACCTATAATCGAGACTTTTTCGGGTTTTAAAGGAAGTGGATATAATTTCATACCCTCTCTCCTCCCGATTTCTAAACGAGGCATCGTGCTCGTTTTTTCGTTTTGACACGACCAACATGTCGTGGGGCCCATTTCTAACCTATAATCCAGACTTTTTCGGGTTTTAAAGGAAGTGGATATAATTTCATACCCTCTCTCCTCCCGATTTCTAAACGAGGCTTCGTGCTCGTTTTTTCGTTTTGACACCACCAACGAGTCACGTGGCCCATTTCTAACCTATAATCGAGACATTTTCGGGTTTTAAAGGAAGTGGATATAATTTCATACCCTCTCTCCTCCCGATTTCTAAACGAGGCTTCGCGCTCGTTTTTTCATTTTGACACAACCAACACGTCTCGTGGCCCATTTCTAACCTATAATCGAGACTTTTTCGGGTTTTAAAGGAAGTGGATATAATTTCATACCCTCTCTCCTCCCGATCTCTAAACGAGGCATCGTGCTCGTTTTTTCGTTTTGACACGACCAACAAGTCCCGTGGCCCATTTCTAACCTATAATCGAGACTTTTTCGGGTTTTAAAGGAAGTGGATATAATTTCATACCCTTTCTCCTCCCGATTTCTAAACGAGGCTTCGTGCTCGTTTTTTCGTTTTGACACCACCAACAAGTCGTGGGGCCCATTTCTAACCTATAATCCTGACTTTTTCGGGTTTTAAAGGAGGTGGATATAATTTCATACCCTCTCTCCTCCCGATTTCTAAACGCGGTTTTGTGCTCTTTTTTTCGTTTTGACACCACCAACACGTCTCGTGGCCCTTTTCTAACCTATAATCGATACTTTTTCGGGTTTTAAAGGAAGTGGATATAATTTCATACCCTCTCTCCTCCCGATTTCTAAACAAGGCATTGTGCTCGTTTTTTCGTTTTGACACCACCAACAAGTCGTGGGGCCCATTTCTAACCTATAATCCAGACTTTTTCGGGTTTTAAAGGAAGTGGATATGATTTCATACCCTCTCTCCTCCCGATTTCTAAACAAGGCATCGTGCTCGTTTTTTCGTTTTGACACCACCAACAAGTCGTGGGGCCCATTTCTAACCTATAATCCAGACTTTTTCGGGTTTTAAAGGAAGTGGATATAATTTCATACCCTCTCTCCTCCCGATTTCTAAACGAGGCTTCGCGCTCGTTTTTTCATTTTGACACAACCAACACGTCTCGTGGCCCATTTCTAACCTATAATCGAGACTTTTTCGGGTTTTAAAGGAAGTGGATATAATTTCATACCCTCTCTCCTCCCGATTTCTAAACGAGGCATCGTGCTCGTTTTTTCGTTTTGACACGACCAACAAGTCCCGTGGCCCATTTCTAACCTATAATCGAGACTTTTTCAGGTTTTAAAGGAAGTGGATATAATTTCATACCCTTTCTCCTCCCGATTTCTAAACGAGGCTTCGTGCTCGTTTTTTCGTTTTGACACCACCAACAAGTCGTGGGGCCCATTTCTAACCTATAATCCAGACTTTTTCGGGTTTTAAAGGAAGTGGATATAATTTCATACCCTCTCTCCTCCCGATTTCTAAACGAGGCTTCGTGCTCGTTTTTTCGTTTTGACACCACCAACGAGTCACGTGGCCCATTTCTAACCTATAATCGAGACATTTTCGGGTTTTAAAGGAAGTGGATATAATTTCATACCCTCTCTCCTCCCGATTTCTGAACGAGGCTTCGCGCTCGTTTTTTCATTTTGACACAACCAACACGTCTCGTGGCCCATTTCTAACCTATAATCGAGACTTTTTCGGGTTTTAAAGGAAGTGGATATAATTTCATACCCTCTCTCCTCCCGATTTCTAAACGAGGCATCGTGCTCGTTTTTTCGTTTTGACACGACCAACAAGTCCCGTGGCCCATTTCTAACCTATAATCGAGACTTTTTCAGGTTTTAAAGGAAGTGGATATAATTTCATACCCTTTCTCCTCCCGATTTCTAAACGAGGCTTCGTGCTCGTTTTTTCGTTTTGATACCACCAACAAGTCGTGGGGCCCATTTCTAACCTATAATCCAGACTTTTTCGGGTTTTAAAGGAAGTGGATATAATTTCATACCCTCTCTCCTCCCGATTTCTAAACGAGGCTTCGTGCTCGTTTTTTCGTTTTGACACCACCAACGAGTCACGTGGCCCATTTCTAACCTATAATCGAGACATTTTCGGGTTTTAAAGGAAGTGGATATAATTTCATACCCTCTCTCCTCCCGATTTCTAAACGAGGCTTCGCGCTCGTTTTTTCATTTTGACACAACCAACACGTCTCGTGGCCCATTTCTAACCTATAATCGAGACTTTTTCGGGTTTTAAAGGAAGTGGATATAATTTCATACCCTCTCTCCTCCCGATCTCTAAACGAGGCATCGTGCTCGTTTTTTCGTTTTGACACGACCAACAAGTCCCGTGGCCCATTTCTAACCTATAATCGAGACTTTTTCGGGTTTTAAAGGAAGTGGATATAATTTTATACCCTTTCTCCTCCCGATTTCTAAACCAGGCTTCGTGCTCGTTTTTTCGTTTTGACACCACCAACAAGTCGTGGGGCCCATTTCTAACCTATAATCCTGACTTTTTCGGGTTTTAAAGGAAGTGGATATAATTTCATACCCTCTCTCCTCCCGATTTCTAAACGCGGTTTTGTGCTCTTTTTTTCGTTTTGACACCACCAACACGTCTCGTGGCCCTTTTCTAACCTATAATCGATACTTTTTCGGGTTTTAAAGGAAGTGGATATAATTTCATACCCTCTCTCCTCCCGATTTCTAAACAAGGCATCGTGCTCGTTTTTTCGTTTTGACACCACCAACAAGTCGTGGGGCCCATTTCTAACCTATAATCCAGATTTTTTCGGGTTTTAAAGGAAGTGGATATAATTTGATACCCTCTCTCCTCCCGATTTCTAAACGAGGCTTCGTGCTCGTTTTTTCGTTTTGACACCACCAACGAGTCACGTGGCCTATTTCTAACCTATAATAGAGACATTTTCAGGTTTTAAAGGAAGTGGATATAATTTCATACCCTCTCTCCTCCCGATTTCTAAACGAGGCTTCGCGCTCGTTTTTTCGTTTTGACACCACCAACACGTCCCGTGACCCTTTTCTAACCTATAATCTAGACTTTTTCGGGTTTTAAAGGAAGTGGATATAATTTCATACCCTCTCTCCTCCCGATTTCTTAACGAGGCTTCGTGCTCGTTTTTTCGTTTTGACACCACCAACACGTCTCTTGGCTCATTTCTAACATATAATCGAGACTTTTTCGGGTTTTAAAGGAAGTGGATATAATTTCATAACCTCTCTCCTCACGATTTCTAAACGCGGCTTCGTGCACGTTTTTTTATTTTGACACCACCAACACGTCTCGTTGCCCATTTCTAACCTATAATCGAGACTTTTTCGGGTTTTAAAAGAAGTGGATATAATTTTATACCCTCTCTCCTCCCGATTTCTAAACGAGGCTTCGCGCTTGTTTTTTCGTTTTGACACAACCAACAAGTCTCGTGGCCCATTTCTATCCTATAATCGAGACTTTTTCGGATTTTCAAGGAAGTGGATATAATTTCATACCCTCTCTCCTCCCGATTTCTAAACGAGGCTTCGCGCTCGTTTTTTCATTTTGACACAACCAACACGTCTCGTGGCCCATTTCTAACCTATAATCGAGACTTTTTCGGGTTTTAAAGGAAGTGGATATAATTTCATACCCTCTCTCCTCCCGATTTCTAAACGAGGCTTCGTGCTCGTTTTTTCGTTTTGACACCACCAACGAGTCACGTGGCCCATTTCTAACCTATAATCGAGACATTTTCGGGTTTTAAAGGAAGTGGATATAATTTCATACCCTCTCTCCTCCCGATTTCTAAACGAGGCTTCGCGCTCGTTTTTTCATTTTGACACAACCAACACGTCTCGTGGCCCATTTCTAACCTATAATCGAGACTTTTTCGGGTTTTAAAGGAAGTGGATATAATTTCATACCCTCTCTCCTCCCGATCTCTAAACGAGGCATCGTGCTCGTTTTTTCGTTTTGACACGACCAACAAGTCCCGTGGCCCATTTCTAACCTATAATCGAGACTTTTTCGGGTTTTAAAGGAAGTGGATATAATTTTATACCCTTTCTCCTCCCGATTTCTAAACCAGGCTTCGTGCTCGTTTTTTCGTTTTGACACCACCAACAAGTCGTGGGGCCCATTTCTAACCTATAATCCTGACTTTTTCGGGTTTTAAAGGAAGTGGATATAATTTCATACCCTCTCTCCTCCCGATTTCTAAACGCGGTTTTGTGCTCTTTTTTTCGTTTTGACACCACCAACACGTCTCGTGGCCCTTTTCTAACCTATAATCGATACTTTTTCGGGTTTTAAAGGAAGTGGATATAATTTCATACCCTCTCTCCTCCCGATTTCTAAACAAGGCATCGTGCTCGTTTTTTCGTTTTGACACCACCAACAAGTCGTGGGGCCCATTTCTAACCTATAATCCAGATTTTTTCGGGTTTTAAAGGAAGTGGATATAATTTGATACCCTCTCTCCTCCCGATTTCTAAACGAGGCTTCGTGCTCGTTTTTTCGTTTTGACACCACCAACGAGTCACGTGGCCCATTTCTAACCTATAATAGAGACATTTTCAGGTTTTAAAGGAAGTGGATATAATTTCATACCCTCTCTCCTCCCGATTTCTAAACGAGGCTTCGCGCTCGTTTTTTCGTTTTGACACCACCAACACGTCCCGTGACCCTTTTCTAACCTATAATCTAGACTTTTTCGGGTTTTAAAGGAAGTGGATATAATTTCATACCCTCTCTCCTCCCGATTTCTTAACGAGGCTTCGTGCTCGTTTTTTCGTTTTGACACCACCAACACGTCTCTTGGCTCATTTCTAACATATAATCGAGACTTTTTCGGGTTTTAAAGGAAGTGGATATAATTTCATAACCTCTCTCCTCACGATTTCTAAACGCGGCTTCGTGCACGTTTTTTTATTTTGACACCACCAACACGTCTCGTTGCCCATTTCTAACCTATAATCGAGACTTTTTCGGGTTTTAAAAGAAGTGGATATAATTTTATACCCTCTCTCCTCCCGATTTCTAAACGAGGCTTCGCGCTTGTTTTTTCGTTTTGACACAACCAACAAGTCTCGTGGCCCATTTCTATCCTATAATCGAGACTTTTTCGGATTTTCAAGGAAGTGGATATAATTTCATACCCTCTCTCCTCCCGATTTCTAAACGAGGCTTCGTGCTCGTTTTTTCGTTTTGACACCACCAACAAGTCGTGGGGCCCATTTCTAACCTATAATCCAGACTTTTTCGGGTTTTAAAGGAAGTGGATATAATTTCATACCCTCTCTCCTCCCGATTTCTAAACGAGGCTTCGTGCTCGTTTTTTCGTTTTGACACCACCAACGAGTCACGTGGCCCATTTCTAACCTATAATCGAGACATTTTCGGGTTTTAAAGGAAGTGGATATAATTTCATACCCTCTCTCCTCCCGATTTCTAAACGAGGCTTCGCGCTCGTTTTTTCATTTTGACACAACCAACACGTCTCGTGGCCCATTTCTAACCTATAATCGAGACTTTTTCGGGTTTTAAAGGAAGTGGATATAATTTCATACCCTCTCTCCTCCCGATCTCTAAACGAGGCATCGTGCTCGTTTTTTCGTTTTGACACGACCAACAAGTCCCGTGGCCCATTTCTAACCTATAATCGAGACTTTTTCGGGTTTTAAAGGAAGTGGATATAATTTTATACCCTTTCTCCTCCCGATTTCTAAACCAGGCTTCGTGCTCGTTTTTTCGTTTTGACACCACCAACAAGTCGTGGGGCCCATTTCTAACCTATAATCCTGACTTTTTCGGGTTTTAAAGGAAGTGGATATAATTTCATACCCTCTCTCCTCCAGATTTCTAAACGCGGTTTTGTGCTCTTTTTTTCGTTTTGACACCACCAACACGTCTTGTGGCCCTTTTCTAACCTATAATCGATACTTTTTCGGGTTTTAAAGGAAGTGGATATAATTTCATACCCTCTCTCCTCCCGATTTCTAAACAAGGCATCGTGCTCGTTTTTTCGTTTTGACACCACCAACAAGTCGTGGGGCCCATTTCTAACCTATAATCCAGATTTTTTCGGGTTTTAAAGGAAGTGGATATAATTTGATACCCTCTCTCCTCCCGATTTCTAAACGAGGCTTCGTGCTCGTTTTTTCGTTTTGACACCACCAACGAGTCACGTGGCCCATTTCTAACCTATAATAGAGACATTTTCAGGTTTTAAAGGAAGTGGATATAATTTCATACCCTCTCTCCTCCCGATTTCTAAACGAGGCTTCGCGCTCGTTTTTTCGTTTTGACACCACCAACACGTCCCGTGACCCTTTTCTAACCTATAATCTAGACTTTTTCGGGTTTTAAAGGAAGTGGATATAATTTCATACCCTCTCTCCTCCCGATTTCTTAACGAGGCTTCGTGCTCGTTTTTTCGTTTTGACACCACCAACACGTCTCTTGGCTCATTTCTAACATATAATCGAGACTTTTTCGGGTTTTAAAGGAAGTGGATATAATTTCATAACCTCTCTCCTCACGATTTCTAAACGCGGCTTCGTGCACGTTTTTTTATTTTGACACCACCAACACGTCTCGTTGCCCATTTCTAACCTATAATCGAGACTTTTTCGGGTTTTAAAAGAAGTGGATATAATTTTATACCCTCTCTCCTCCCGATTTCTAAACGAGGCTTCGCGCTTGTTTTTTCGTTTTGACACAACCAACAAGTCTCGTGGCCCATTTCTATCCTATAATTGAGACTTTTTCAGATTTTCAAGGAAGTGGATATAATTTCATACCCTCTCTCCTCCCGATTTCTAAACGAGGCTTCGTGCTCGTTTTTTCGTTTTGACACCACCAACGAGTCACGTGGCCCATTTCTAACCTATAATCGAGACATTTTCGGGTTTTAAAGGAAGTGGATATAATTTCATACCCTCTCTCCTCCCGATTTCTAAACGAGGCTTCGCGCTCGTTTTTTCATTTTGACACAACCAACACGTCTCGTGGCCCATTTCTAACCTATAATCGAGACTTTTTCGGGTTTTAAAGGAAGTGGATATAATTTCATACCCTCTCTCCTCCCGATTTCTAAACGAGGCATCGTGCTCGTTTTTTCGTTTTGACACCACCAACAAGTCCCGTGGCCCATTTCTAACCTATAATCGAGACTTTTTCGGGTTTTAAAGGAAGTGGATATAATTTCATACCCTTTCTCCTCCCGATTTCTAAACGAGGCTTCGCGCTCGTTTTTTCGTTTTGACACCACCAACAAGTCCCGTGGCCCTTTTCAAACCTATAATCTAGATTTTTTCGGGTTTTAAAGGAAGTGGATATAATTTCATACCCTCTCTCCTCCCGATTTCTAAACTAGGCTTCGCGCTCATTTTTTCGTTTTGACACCACCAACACATTTCGTGGCCCATATCTAACCTATAATCGAGACTTTTTCGGGTTTTAAAGGAAGTGGATATAATTTCATACCCTCTCTCCTCCCGATTTCTAAACGAGGCTTCGCGCTCGTTTTTTCGTTTTGACACCACCAACACGTCCCGTGGCCCTTTTCAAACCTATGATCTAGATTTTTTTCGGGTTTTAAAGGAAGTGGATATAATTTCATACCCTCTCTCCTCCCGATTTCTAAACTAGGCTTCGTGCTCATTTTATCGTTTTGACACCACCAACACATCTCGTGGCCCATTTCTAACCTATAATCGAGACTTTTTCGGGTTTTAAAGGAAGTGAATATAATTTCATAACCTCTCTCCTCACGATTTCTAAATGCGGATTCGTACTCGTTTTTTTGTTTTGACACACCAACACGTCTCGTTGCCCATTTCTAACCTATAATCGAGACTTTTTCGGGTTTTAAAAGAAGTAGATATAATTTCATACCCTCTCTCCTCCCGACTTCTAAACGAGGCTTCGCGCTCGTTTTTTCATTTTGACACAACCAACACGTCTCGTGGCCCATTTCAAACCTATAATCGAGACTTTTTCGGGTTTTAAAGGAAGTGGATATAATTTCATACCCTCTCTCCTCCCGATTTCTAAACGAGGCATCGTGCTCGTTTTTTCGTTTTGACATGACCAACAAGTCCCGTGGCCTATTTCTAACCTATAATCGAGACTTTTTCGGGTTTTAAAGGAAGTGGATATAATTTCATACCCTTTCTCCTCCCAATTTCTAAACGAGGCTTCGTGCTCGTTTTTTCGTTTTGACACCACCAACAAGTCGTGGGGCCCATTTCTAACCTATAATCCAGACTTTTTCGGGTTTTAAAGGACGTGGATATAATTTCATACCCTCTCTCCTCCCGATTTCTAAACGCGGTTTCGTGCTCTTTTTTTCGTTTTGACACCACCAACACGTCTCGTGGCCCTTTTCTAACCTATAATCGATACTTTTTCGGGTTTTAAAGGAAGTGGATATAATTTCATTCCCTCTCTCCTCCCGATTTCTAAACAAGGCATCGTGCTCGTTTTTTCGTTTTGACACCACCAACAAGTCGTGGGGCCCATTTCTTACCTATAATCCAGACTTTTTCGGGTTTTAAAGGAAGTGGATATAATTTCATACCCTCTCTCCTCCCGATTTCTAAACAAGGCTTCGTGCTCGTTTTTTCGTTTTGACACCACCAACGAGTCACGTGGCCCATTTCTAACCTATAATCGAGACATTTTCGGGTTTTAAAGGAAGTGGATATAATTTCATTCCCTCTCTCCTCCCGATTTCTAAACGAGGCTTCGCGCTCGTTTTTTCATTTTGACACAACCAACACGTCTCGTGACCCATTTCTAACCTATAATCGAGACTTTTTCGGGTTTTAAAGAAAGTGGATATAATTTCATACCCTCTCTCCTCCCGATTTCTAAACGAGGCATCGTGCTCGTTTTTTCGTTTTGACACGACCAACAAGTCCCGTGGCCCATTTCTAACCTATAATCGAGACTTTTTCGGGTTTCAAAGGAAGTGGATATAATTTCATACCCTTTCTCCTACCGATTTCTAAACGAGGCTTCGTGCTCGTTTTTTCTTTTTGACACCACCAACAAGTCGTGGGGCCCATTTCTAACCTATAATCCTGACTTTTTCAGGTTTTAAAGGAAGTGGATATAATTTCATACCCTCTCTCCTCCCGATTTCTAAACGCGGTTTTGTGCTCTTTTTTTCGTTTTGACACCACCAACACGTCTCGTGGCCCTTTTCTAACCTATAATCGATACTTTTTCGGGTTTTAAAGGAAGTGGATATAATTTCATGCCCTCTCTCCTCCCGATTTCTAAACAAGGCATCGTGCTCGTTTTTTCGTTTTGACACCACCAACAAGTCGTGGGGCCCATTTCTAACCTATAATCCAGACTTTTTCGGGTTTTAAAGGAAGTGGATATGATTTCATACCCTCTCTCCTCCCGATGTCTAAACAAGGCATCGTGCTCGTTTTTTCGTTTTGACACCACCAACTAGTCGTGGGGCCCATTTCTAACCTATAATCCAGACTTTTTCGGGTTTTAAAGGAAGTGGATATAATTTCATACCCTCTCTCCTCCCGATTTCTAAACGAGGCTTCGTGCTCGTTTTTTCGTTTTGACACCACCAACGAGTCACGTGGCCCATTTCTAACCTATAATCGAGACATTTTCGGGTTTTAAAGGAAGTGGATATAATTTCATACCCTCTCTCCTCCCGATTTCTAAACGAGGCTTCGCGCTCGTTTTTTCGTTTTGACACCACCAACACGTCCCGTGACCCTTTTCTAACCTATAATCTAGACTTTTTCGGGTTTTAAAGGAAGTGGATATAATTTCATACCCTCTCTCCTCCCGATTTCTTAACGAGGCTTCGTGCTCGTTTTTTCGTTTTGACACCACCAACACGTCTCATGGCTCATTTCTAACAAATAATCGAGACTTTTTCGGGTTTTAAAGGAAGTGGATATAATTTCATACCCTCTCTCCTCCCGATTTCTAAACAAGGCATCGTGCTCGTTTTTTCGTTTTGACACCACCAACAAGTCGTGGGGCCCATTTTTAACCTATAATCCAGACTTTTTCGGGTTTTAAAGGAAGTGGATATAATTTCATACCCTCTCTCCTCCCGATTTCTAAACGCAGTTTTGTGCTCTTTTTTTCGTTTTGACACCTCCAACACGTCTCGTGGCCCTTTTCTAACCTATAATCGATACTTTTTCGGGTTTTAAAGGAAGTGGATATAATTTCATACCCTCTCTCCTCCCGATTTCTAAACAAGGCATCGTGCTCGTTTTTTCGTTTTGACACCACCAACAAGTCGTGGGGCCCATTTCTAATCTATAATCCAGACTTTTTCGGGTTTTAAAGGAAGTGGATATAATTTCATACCCTCTCTCCTCCCGATTTCTAAACGCAGTTTTGTGCTCTTTTTTTCGTTTTGACACCTCCAACACGTCTCGTGGCCCTTTTCTAACCTATAATCGATACTTTTTCGGGTTTTAAAGGAAGTGGATATAATTTCATACCCTCTCTCCTCCCGATTTCTAAACAAGGCATCGTGCTCGTTTTTTCGTTTTGACACCACCAACAAGTCGTGGGGCCCATTTCTAACCTATAATCCAGACTTTTTCGGGTTTTAAAGGAAGTGGATATGATTTCATACCCTCTCTCCTCCCGATTTCTAAACAAGGCATCGTGCTCGTTTTTTCGTTTTGACACCACCAACAAGTCGTGGGGCCCATTTCTAACCTATAATCCAGACTTTTTCGGGTTTTAAAGGAAGTGGATATAATTTCATACCCTCTCTCCTCCCGATTTCTAAACGAGGCTTCGTGCTCGTTTTTTCATTTTGACACCACCAACGAGTCACGTGGCCCATTTCTAACCTATAATAGAGACATTTTCGGGTTTTAAAGGAAGTGGATATAATTTCATACCCTCTCTCCTCCCGATTTCTAAACGAGGCTTCGCGCTCGTTTTTTCGTTTTGACACCACCAACACGTCCCGTGGCCCTTTTCAAACCTATGATCTAGATTTTTTTCGGGTTTTAAAGGAAGTGGATATAATTTCATACCCTCTCTCCTCCCGATTTCTAAACTAGGCTTCATGCTCATTTTATCGTTTTGACACCACCAACACATCTCGTGGCCCATTTCTAACCTATAATCGAGACTTTTTCGGGTTTTAAAGGAAGTGGATATAATTTCATAACCTCTCTCCTCACGATTTCTAAATGCGGATTCGTGCTCGTTTTTTCGTTTTGACACCACCAACAAGTCGTGGGGCTCATTTCTAACCTATAATGGAGACTTTTTCGGGTTTTAAAGGAAGTGGATATAATTTCATACCCTCTCTCCTCCCGATTTCTAAACGAGGCATCGTGCTCGTTTTTTCATTTTGACACAACCAACAAGTCCCGTGGCCCATTTCTAACCTATAATCGAGACTTTTTCGGGTTTTAAAGGAAGTGGATATAATTTCATACCCTTTCTCCTCCCGATTTCTAAACGAGGCTTCGTGCTCGTTTTTTCGTTTTGACACCACCAACAAGTCGTGGGGCCCATTTCTAACCTATAATCCTGACTTTTTCGGGTTTTAAAGGAAGTGGATATAATTTCATACCCTCTCTCCTCCCGATTTCTAAACGCGGTTTTGTGCTCTTTTTTTCGTTTTGACACCTCCAACACGTCTCGTGGCCCTTTTCTAACCTATAATCGATACTTTTTCGGGTTTTACAGGAAGTGGATATAATTTCATACCCTCTCTCCTCCCGATTTCTAAACAAGGCATCGTGCTCGTTTTTTCGTTTTGACACCACCAACAAGTCGTGGGGCCCATTTCTAACCTATAATCCAGACTTTTTCGGGTTTTAAAGGAAGTGGATATGATTTCATACCCTCTCTCCTCCCGATTTCTAAACAAGGCATCGTGCTCGTTTTTTCGTTTTGACACCACCAACAAGTCGTGGGGCTCATTTCTAACCTATAATCCAGACTTTTTCGGGTTTTAAAGGAAGTGGATATAATTTCATACCCTCTCTCCTCCCGATTTCTAAACGAGGCTTCGTGCTCGTTTTTTCGTTTTGACACCACCAACGAGTCACGTGGCCCATTTCTAACCTATAATCGAGACATTTTCGGGTTTTAAAGGAAGTGGATATAATTTCATACCCTTTCTCCTCCCGATTTCTAAACGAGGCTTCGTGCTCGTTTTTTCGTTTTGACACCACCAACAAGTCGTGGGGCCCATTTCTAACCTATAATCCTGACTTTTTCGGGTTTTAAAGGAAGTGGATATAATTTCATACCCTCTCTCCTCCCGATTTCTAAACGCAGTTTTGTGCTCTTTTTTTCGTTTTGACACCTCCAACACGTCTCGTGGCCCTTTTCTAACCTATAATCGATACTTTTTCGGGTTTTAAATGAAGTGGATATAATTTCATACCCTCTCTCCTCCCGATTTCTAAACAAGGCACCGTGCTCGTTTTTTCGTTTTGACACCACCAACAAGTCGTGGGGCCCATTTCTAACCTATAATCCAGACTTTTTCGGGTTTTAAAGGAAGTGGATATGATTTCATACCCTCTCTCCTCCCGATTTCTAAACAAGGCATCGTGCTCGTTTTTTCGTTTTGACACCACCAACAAGTCGTGGGGCCCATTTCTAACCTATAATCCAGACTTTTTCGGGTTTTAAAGGAAGTGGATATAATTTCATACCCTCTCTCCTCCCGATTTCTAAACGAGGCTTCGTGCTCGTTTTTTCGTTTTGACACCACCAACGAGTCACGTGGCCCATTTCTAACCTATAATTGAGACATTTTCGGGTTTTAAAGGAAGTGGATATAATTTCATACCCTCTCTCCTCCCGATTTCTAAACGAGGCTTCGCGCTCGTTTTTTCATTTTGACACCACCAACACGTCCCGTGGCCCTTTTCAAACCTATGATCTAGATTTTTTTCGGGTTTTAAAGGAAGTGGATATAATTTCATACCCTCTCTCCTCCCGATTTCTAAACTAGGCTTCATGCTCATTTTATCGTTTTGACACCACCAACACATCTCGTGGCCCATTTCTAACCTATAATCGAGACTTTTTCGGGTTTTAAAGGAAGTGGATATAATTTCATAACCTCTCTCCTCACGATTTCTAAATGCGGATTCGTGCTCGTTTTTTCGTTTTGACACCACCAACACGTCTCGTGGCCCTTTTCTAACCTATAATCGATACTTTTTCGGGTTTTAAAAGAAGTGGATATAATTTCATACCCTCTCTCCTCCCGATTTCTAAACAAGGCATCGTGCTCGTTTTTTTGTTTTGACACCACCAACAAGTCGTGGGGCCCATTTTTAACCTATAATCCAGACTTTTTCGGGTTTTAAAGGAAGTGGATATAATTTCATACCCTCTCTCCTCCCGATTTCTAAACGAGGCTTCGTGCTCGTTTTTTCGTTTTGACACCACCAACGAGTCACGTGGCCCATTTCTAACCTATAATCGAGACATTTTCGGGTTTTAAAGAAAGTGGATATAATTTCATACCCTCTCTCCTCCCGATTTCTAAACGAGGCTTCGCGCTCGTTTTTTCGTTTTGACACCACCAACACGTCCCGTGGCCCTTTTCAAACCTATGATCTAGATTTTTTTCGGGTTTTAAAGGAAGTGGATATAATTTCATACCCTCTCTCCTCCCGATTTCTAAACTAGGCTTCATGCTCATTTTATCGTTTTGACACCACCAACACATCTCGTGGCCCATTTCTAACCTATAATCGAGACTTTTTCGGGTTTTAAAGGAAGTGGATATAATTTCATAACCTCTCTCCTCACGATTTCTAAATGCGGATTCGTGCTCGTTTTTTCGTTTTGACACCACCAACAAGTCGTGGGGCTCATTTCTAACCTATAATCCAGACTTTTTCGGGTTTTAAAGGAAGTGGATATAATTTCATACCCTCTCTCCTCCCGATTTCTAAACGAGGCTTCGTGCTCGTTTTTTCGTTTTGACACCACCAACGAGTCACGTGGCCCATTTCTAACCTATAATCGAGACATTTTCGGGTTTTAAAGGAAGTGGATATAATTTCATACCCTCTCTCCTCCCGATTTCTAAACGAGGCTTCGCGCTCGTTTTTTCATTTTGACACAACCAACACGTCTCGTGGCCCATTTCTAACCTATAATGGAGACTTTTTCGGGTTTTAAAGGAAGTGGATATAATTTCATACCCTCTCTCCTCCCGATTTCTAAACGAGGCATCGTGCTCGTTTTTTCATTTTGACACGACCAACAAGTCCCGTGGCCCATTTCTAACCTATAATCGAGACTTTTTCGGGTTTTAAAGGAAGTGGATATAATTTCATACCCTTTCTCCTCCCGATTTCTAAACGAGGCTTCGTGCTCGTTTTTTCGTTTTGACACCACCAACAAGTCGTGGGGCCCATTTCTAACCTATAATCCTGACTTTTTCGGGTTTTAAAGGAAGTGGATATAATTTCATACCCTCTCTCCTCCCGATTTCTAAACGCGGTTTTGTGCTCTTTTTTTCGTTTTGACACCTCCAACACGTCTCGTGGCCCTTTTCTAACCTATAATCGATACTTTTTCGGGTTTTACAGGAAGTGGATATAATTTCATACCCTCTCTCCTCCCGATTTCTAAACAAGGCATCGTGCTCGTTTTTTCGTTTTGACACCACCAACAAGTCGTGGGGCCCATTTCTAACCTATAATCCAGACTTTTTCGGGTTTTAAAGGAAGTGGATATGATTTCATACCCTCTCTCCTCCCGATTTCTAAACAAGGCATCGTGCTCGTTTTTTCGTTTTGACACCACCAACAAGTCGTGGGGCTCATTTCTAACCTATAATCCAGACTTTTTCGGGTTTTAAAGGAAGTGGATATAATTTCATACCCTCTCTCCTCCCGATTTCTAAACGAGGCTTCGTGCTCGTTTTTTCGTTTTGACACCACCAACGAGTCACGTGGCCCATTTCTAACCTATAATCGAGACATTTTCGGGTTTTAAAGGAAGTGGATATAATTTCATACCCTTTCTCCACCCGATTTCTAAACGAGGCTTCGTGCTCGTTTTTTCGTTTTGACACCACCAACAAGTCGTGGGGCCCATTTCTAACCTATAATCCTGACTTTTTCGGGTTTTAAAGGAAGTGGATATAATTTCATACCCTCTCTCCTCCCGATTTCTAAACGCAGTTTTGTGCTCTTTTTTTCGTTTTGACACCTCCAACACGTCTCGTGGCCCTTTTCTAACCTATAATCGATACTTTTTCGGGTTTTAAAGGAAGTGGATATAATTTCATACCCTCTCTCCTCCCGATTTCTAAACAAGGCACCGTGCTCGTTTTTTCGTTTTGACACCACCAACAAGTCGTGGGGGGCCCATTTCTAACCTATAATCCAGACTTTTTCGGGTTTTAAAGGAAGTGGATATGATTTCATACCCTCTCTCCTCCCGATTTCTAAACAAGGCATCGTGCTCGTTTTTTCGTTTTGACACCACCAACAAGTCGTGGGGCCCATTTCTAACCTATAATCCAGACTTTTTCGGGTTTTAAAGGAAGTGGATATAATTTCATACCCTCTCTCCTCCCGATTTCTAAACGAGGCTTCGTGCTCGTTTTTTCGTTTTGACACCACCAACGAGTCGCGTGGCCCATTTCTAACCTATAATTGAGACATTTTCAGGTTTTAAAGGAAGTGGATATAATTTCATACCCTCTCTCCTCCCGATTTCTAAACGAGGCTTCGCGCTCGTTTTTTCGTTTTGACACCACCAACACGTCCCGTGGCCCTTTTCAAACCTATGATCTAGATTTTTTTCGGGTTTTAAAGGAAGTGGATATAATTTCATACCCTCTCTCCTCCCGATTTCTAAACTAGGCTTCATGCTTATTTTATCATTTTGACACCACCAACACATCTCGTGGCCCATTTCTAACCTATAATCGAGACTTTTTCGGATTTTAAAGGAAGTTGATATAATTTCATACCCTCTCTCCTCCCGATTTCTAAACGAGGCATCGTGCTCGTTTTTTCATTTTGACACGACCAACAAGTCCCGTGGCCCATTTCTAACCTATAATCGAGACTTTTTCGGGTTTTAAAGGAAGTGGATATAATTTCATACCCTTTCTCCTCCCGATTTCTAAACGAGGCTTCGTGCTCGTTTTTTCGTTTTGACACCACCAACAAGTCGTGGGGCCCATTTCTAACCTATAATCCTGACTTTTTCGGGTTTTAAAGGAAGTGGATATAATTTCATACCCTCTCTCCTCCCGATTTCTAAACGCGGTTTTGTGCTCTTTTTTTCGTTTTGACACAACCAACACGTCTCGTGGCCCATTTCTAACCTATAATGGAGACTTTTTCGGGTTTTAAAGGAAGTGGATATAATTTCATACCCTCTCTCCTCCCGATTTCTAAACGAGGCATCGTGCTCGTTTTTTCATTTTGACACGACCAACAAGTCCCGTGGCCCATTTCTAACCTATAATCGAGACTTTTTCGGGTTTTAAAGGAAGTGGATATAATTTCATACCCTCTCTCCTCCCGATTTCTAAACGAGGCTTCGTGCTCGTTTTTTCGTTTTGACACCACCAACGAGTCACGTGGCCCATTTCTAACCTATAATCGAGACATTTTCGGGTTTTAAAGGAAGTGGATATAATTTCATACCCTCTCTCCTCCCGATTTCTAAACGCGACTTCGTGCTCGTTTTTTCGTTTTGACACCACCAACACATCTCGTGGCCCATTTCTAACCTATAATCGAGACTTTTTCGGGTTTTAAAGGAAGTGGATATAATTTCATACCCTCTCTCCTCCCGATTTCTAAACGCGGCTTCGTGCTCTTTTTTTCGTTTTGACACCACCAACACGTCTCGTGGCCCATTTCTAACCTATAATCGAGACTTTTTCGGGTTTTAAAGGAAGTGGATATAATTTCATACCCTCTCTCCTCCCGATTTCTAAACGAGGCATCGTGCTCGTTTTTTCATTTTGACACGACCAACAAGTCCCGTGGCCCATTTCTAACCTATAATCGAGACTTTTTCGGGTTTTAAAGGAAGTGGATATAATTTCATACCCTTTCTCCTCCCGATTTCTAAACGAGGCTTCGTGCTCGTTTTTTCGTTTTGACACCACCAACAAGTCGTGGGGCCCATTTCTAACCTATAATCCTGACTTTTTCGGGTTTTAAAGGAAGTGGATATAATTTCATACCCTCTCTCCTCCCGATTTCTAAACGCGGTTTTGTGCTCTTTTTTTCGTTTTGACACCTCCAACACGTCTCGTGGCCCTTTTCTAACCTATAATCGATACTTTTTCGGGTTTTACAGGAAGTGGATATAATTTCATACCCTCTCTCCTCCCGATTTCTAAACAAGGCATCGTGCTCGTTTTTTCGTTTTGACACCACCAACAAGTCGTGGGGCCCATTTCTAACCTATAATCCAGACTTTTTCGGGTTTTAAAGGAAGTGGATATGATTTCATACCCTCTCTCCTCCCGATTTCTAAACAAGGCATCGTGCTCGTTTTTTCGTTTTGACACCACCAACAAGTCGTGGGGCTCATTTCTAACCTATAATCCAGACTTTTTCGGGTTTTAAAGGAAGTGGATATAATTTCATACCCTCTCTCCTCCCGATTTCTAAACGAGGCTTCGTGCTCGTTTTTTCGTTTTGACACCACCAACGAGTCACGTGGCCCATTTCTAACCTATAATCGAGACATTTTCGGGTTTTAAAGGAAGTGGATATAATTTCATACCCTGTCTCCTCCCGATTTCTAAACGAGGCTTCGTGCTCGTTTTTTCGTTTTGACACCACCAACAAGTCGTGGGGCCCATTTCTAACCTATAATCCTGACTTTTTCGGGTTTTAAAGGAAGTGGATATAATTTCATACCCTCTCTCCTCCCGATTTCTAAACGCAGTTTTGTGCTCTTTTTTTCGTTTTGACACCTCCAACACGTCTCGTGGCCCTTTTCTAACCTATAATCGATACTTTTTCGGGTTTTAGAGGAAGTGGATATAATTTCATACCCTCTCTCCTCCCGATTTCTAAACAAGGCACCGTGCTCGTTTTTTCGTTTTGACACCACCAACAAGTCGTGGGGCCCATTTCTAACCTATAATCCAGACTTTTTCGGGTTTTAAAGGAAGTGGATATGATTTCATACCCTCTCTCCTCCCGATTTCTAAACAAGGCATCGTGCTCGTTTTTTCGTTTTGACACCACCAACAAGTCGTGGGGCCCATTTCTAACCTATAATCCAGACTTTTTCGGGTTTTAAAGGAAGTGGATATAATTTCATACCCTCTCTCCTCCCGATTTCTAAACGAGGCTTCGTGCTCGTTTTTTTGTTTTGACACCACCAACGAGTCACGTGGCCCATTTCTAACCTATAATTGAGATATTTTCGGGTTTTAAAGGAAGTGGATATAATTTCATACCCTCTCTCCTCCCGATTTCTAAACGAGGCTTCGCGCTCGTTTTTTCGTTTTGACACCACCAACACGTCCCGTGGCCCTTTTCAAACCTATGATCTAGATTTTTTTCGGGTTTTAAAGGAAGTGGATATAATTTCATACCCTCTCTCCTCCCGATTTCTAAACTAGGCTTCATGCTCATTTTATCGTTTTGACACCACCAACACATCTCGTGGCCCATTTCTAACCTATAATCGAGACTTTTTCGGGTTTTAAAGGAAGTGGATATAATTTCATAACCTCTCTCCTCACGATTTCTAAATGCGGATTCGTGCTCGTTTTTTCGTTTTGACACCACCAACACGTCTCGTGGCCCTTTTCTAACCTATAATCGATACTTTTTCGGGTTTTAAAAGAAGTGGATATAATTTCATACCCTCTCTCCTCCCGATTTCTAAACAAGGCATCGTGCTCGTTTTTTTGTTTTGACACCACCAACAAGTCGTGGGGCCCATTTTTAACCTATAATCCAGACTTTTTCGGGTTTTAAAGGAAGTGGATATAATTTCATACCCTCTCTCCTCCCGATTTCTAAACGAGGCTTCGTGCTCGTTTTTTCGTTTTGACACCACCAACGAGTCACGTGGCCCATTTCTAACCTATAATCGAGACATTTTCGGGTTTTAAAGGAAGTGGATATAATTTCATACCCTCTCTCCTCCCGATTTCTAAACGAGGCTTCGCGCTCGTTTTTTCATTTTGACACAACCAACACGTCTCGTGGCCCATTTCTAACCTATAATCGAGACTTTTTCGGGTTTTAAAGGAAGTGGATATAATTTCATACCCTCTCTCCTCCCGATTTCTAAACGAGGCATCGTGCTCGTTTTTTCATTTTGACACGACCAACAAGTCCCGTGGCCCATTTCTAACCTATAATCGAGACTTTTTCGGGTTTTAAAGGAAGTGGATATAATTTCATACCCTTTCTCCTCCCGATTTCTAAACGAGGCTTCGTGCTCGTTTTTTCGTTTTGACACCACCAACAAGTCGTGGGGCCCATTTCTAACCTATAATCCTAACTTTTTCGGGTTTTAAAGGAAGTGGATATAATTTCATACCCTCTCTCCTCCCGATTTCTAAACGCGGTTTTGTGCTCTTTTTTTCGTTTTGACACAACCAACACGTCTCGTGGCCCATTTCTAACCTATAATGGAGACTTTTTCGGGTTTTAAAGGAAGTGGATATAATTTCATACCCTCTCTCCTCCCGATTTCTAAACGAGGCATCGTGCTCGTTTTTTCATTTTGACACGACCAACAAGTCCCGTGGCCCATTTCTAACCTATAATCGAGACTTTTTCGGGTTTTAAAGGAAGTGGATATAATTTAATACCCTCTCTCCTCCCGATTTCTAAACGAGGCTTCGTGCTCGTTTTTTCGTTTTGACACCACCAACGAGTCACGTGGCCCATTTCTAACCTATAATCGAGACTTTTTCGGGTTTTAAAGGAAGTGGATATAATTTCATACCCTCTCTCCTCCCGATTTCTAAACGCGGCTTCGTGTTCTTTTTTTCGTTTTGACACCAACAACACGTCTCGTGGCCCATTTCTAACCTATAATCGAGACTTTTTCGGGTTTTAAAGGAAGTGGATATAATTTCATACCCTCTCTCCTCCCGATTTCTAAACGAGGCTTCGCGCTCGTTTTTTCGTTTTGACACAACCTACACGTCTCGTTGGCCATTTCTAACCTATAATCGAGACTTTTTCGGGTTTTAAAGGAAGTGGATATAATTTCATACCCTTTCTCCTCCCGATTTCTAAACGAGGCTTCGTGCTCGTTTTTTCGTTTTGACACCACCAACAAGTCGTGGGGCCCATTTCTAACCTATAATCCTGACTTTTTCGGATTTTAAAGGAAGTGGATATAATTTCATACCCTCTCTCCTCCCGATTTCTAAACGCGGTTTTGTGCTCTTTTTTTCGTTTTGACACAACCAACACGTCTCGTGGCCCATTTCTAACCTATAATGGAGACTTTTTCGGGTTTTAAAGGAAGTGGATATAATTTCATACCCTCTCTCCTCCCGATTTCTAAACGAGGCATCGTGCTCGTTTTTTCATTTTGACACGACCAACAAGTCCCGTGGCCCATTTCTAACCTATAATCGAGACTTTTTCGGGTTTTAAAGGAAGTGGATATAATTTCATACCCTTTCTCCTCCCGATTTCTAAACGAGGCTTCGTGCTCGTTTTTTCGTTTTGACACCACCAACAAGTCGTGGGGCCCATTTCTAACCTATAATCCTGACTTTTTCGGGTTTTAAAGGAAGTGGATATAATTTCATACCCTCTCTCCTCCCGATTTCTAAACGCGGTTTTGTGCTCTTTTTTTCGTTTTGACACCACCAATACGTCTCGTGGCCCTTTTCTAACCTATAATCGATACTTTTTCGGGTTTTAAAGGAAGTGGATATAATTTCATACCCTCTCTCCTCCCGATTTCTAAACGAGGCTTCGCGCTCGTTTTTTCGTTTTGACACCACCAACACGTCCCGTGGCCCTTTTCAAACCTATGATCTAGATTTTTTTCGGGTTTTAAAGGAAGTGGATATAATTTCATACCCTCTCTCCTCCCGATTTCTAAACTAGGCTTCGTGCTCATTTTATCGTTTTGACACCACCAACACATCTCGTGGCCCATTTCTAAATTATAATCGAGACTTTTTCGGGTTTTAAAGGAAGTGGATATAATTTCATAACCTCTCTCCTCACGATTTCTAAATGCGGATTCGTGCTCGTTTTTTCGTTTTGACACCACCATCACGTCTCGTTGCCCATTTCTAACCTATAATCGAGACTTTTTCGGGTTTTAAAGGAAGTGGATATAATTTCATACCCTCTCTCCTCCCGATTTCTAAACGAGGCTTCGCGCTCGTTTTTTCATTTTGACACAACCAACACGTCTCGTGGCTCATTTCTAACCTATAATCGAGACTTTTTCGGGTTTTAAAGGAAGTAGATATAATTTCATACCCTCTCTCCTCCCGATTTCTAAACGAGGCATCGTGCTCGTTTTTTCGTTTTGACACGACCAACAAGTCCCGTGGCCCATTTCTAACCGATAATCGAGACTTTTTCGGGTTTTAAAGGAAGTGGATATAATTTCATACCCTTTCTCCTCCCGATTTCTAAACGAGGCTTCGTGCTCGTTTTTTCGTTTTGACACCACCAACAAGTCGTGGGGCCCATTTCTAACCTATAATCCAGACTTTTTCGGGTTTTAAAGGAAGTGGATATAATTTCATACCCTCTCTCCTCCCGATTTCTAAACGCAGTTTCGTGCTCTTTTTTTCGTTTTGACACCACCAACACGTCTCGTGGCCCTTTTCTAACCTATAATCGATATTTTTTCGGGTTTTAAAGGAAGTGGATATAATTTCATACCCTCTCTCCTCCCGATTTCTAAACAAGGCATCGTGCTCGTTTTTTCGTTTTGACACCACCAACAAGTCGTGGGGCCCATTTCTAACCTATAATCCAGACTTTTTCGGGTTTTAAAGGAAGTGGATATAATTTCATACCCTCTCTCCTCCCGATTTCTAAACGAGGCTTCGTGCTCGTTTTTTCGTTTTGACACCACCAACGAGTCACGTGGCCCATTTCTAACCTATAATCGAGACATTTTCGGGTTTTAAAGGAAGTGGATATAATTTCATACCCTCTCTCCTCCCGATTTCTAAACGAGGCTTCGCGCTCGTTTTTTCATTTTGACACAACCAACACGTCTCGTGGCCCATTTCTAACCTATAATCGAGACTTTTTCGGGTTTTAAAGGAAGTGGATATAATTTCATACCCTCTCTCCTCCCGATCTCTAAACGAGGCATCGTGCTCGTTTTTTCGTTTTGACACGACCAACAAGTCCCGTGGCCCATTTCTAACCTATAATCGAGACTTTTTCGGGTTTTAAAGGAAGTGGATATAATTTCATACCCTGTCTCCTCCCGATTTCTAAACGAGGCTTCGTGCTCGTTTTTTCGTTTTGACACCACCAACAAGTCGTGGGGCCCATTTCTAACCTATAATCCTGACTTTTTCGGGTTTTAAAGGAGGTGGATATAATTTCATACCCTTTCTCCTCCCGATTTCTAAACGCGGTTTTGTGCTCTTTTTTTCGTTTTGACACCACCAACACGTCTCGTGGCCCTTTTCTAACCTATAATCGATACTTTTTCGGGTTTTAAAGGAAGTGGATATAATTTCATACCCTCTCTCCTCCCGATTTCTAAACAAGGCATCGTGCTCGTTTTTTCGTTTTGACACCACCAACAAGTCGTGGGGCCCATTTCTAACCTATAATCCAGACTTTTTCGGGTTTCAAAAGAAGTGGATATAATTTGATACCCTCTCTCCTCCCGATTTCTAAACGAGGCTTCGTGCTCGTTTTTTCATTTTGACACCACCAACGAGTCACGTGGCCCATTTCTAACCTATAATAGAGACATTTTCGGGTTTTAAAGGAAGTGGATATAATTTCATACCCTCTCTCCTCCCGATTTCTAAACGAGGCTTCGCGCTCGTTTTTTCGTTTTGACACCACCAACACGTCCCGTGACCCTTTTCTAACCTATAATCTAGACTTTTTCGGGTTTTAAAGGAAGTGGATATAATTTCATACCCTCTCTCCTCCCGATTTCTTAACGAGGCTTCGTGCTCGTTTTTTCGTTTTGACACCACCAACACGTCTCTTGGCTCATTTCTAACATATAATCGAGACTTTTTCGGGTCTTAAAGGAAGTGGATATAATTTCATAACCTCTCTCCTCACGATTTCTAAACGCGGCTTCGTGCACGTTTTTTTATTTTGACACCACCAACACGTCTCGTTGCCCATTTCTAACCTATAATCGAGACTTTTTCGGGTTTTAAAAGAAGTGGATATAATTTCATACCCTCTCTCCTCCCGATTTCTAAACGAGGCTTCGCGCTTGTTTTTTCGTTTTGACACAACCAACAAGTCTCGTGGCCCATTTCTATCCTATAATCGAGACTTTTTCGGATTTTCAAGGAAGTGGATATAATTTCATACCCTCTCTCCTCCCGATTTCTAAACGAGGCTTCGTGCTCGTTTTTTCATTTTGACACCACCAACGAGTCACGTGGCCCATTTCTAACCTATAATCGAGACATTTTCGGGTTTTAAAGGAAGTGGATAAAATTTCATACCCTCTCTCCTCCCGATTTCTAAACGAGGCTTCACGCTCGTTTTTTCATTTTGACACAACCAACACGTCTCGTGGCCCATTTCTAACCTATAATCGAGACTTTTTCGGGTTTTAAAGGAAGTGGATATAATTTCATACCCTCTCTCCTCCCGATTTCTAAACGAGGCATCGTGCTCGTTTTTTCGTTTTGACACGACCAACAAGTCCCGTGGCCCATTTCTAACCTATAATCGAGACTTTTTCGGGTTTTAAAGGAAGTGGATATAATTTCATACCCTTTCTCCTCCCGATTTCTAAACGAGGCTTCGCGCTCGTTTTTTCGTTTTGACACCACCAACAAGTCCCGTGGCCCTTTTCAAACCTATAATCTAGATTTTTTCGGGTTTTAAAGGAAGTGGATATAATTTCATACCCTCTCTCCTCCCGATTTCTAAACTAGGCTTCGCGCTCATTTTTTCGTTTTGACACCACCAACACATTTCGTGGCCCATTTCTAACCTATAATCGAGACTTTTTCGGGTTTTAAAGGAAGTGGATATAATTTCATACCCTCTCTCCTCCCGATTTCTAAACGAGGCTTCGCGCTCGTTTTTTCGTTTTGACACCACCAACACGTCCCGTGGCCCTTTTCAAACCTATGATCTAGATTTTTTTCGGGTTTTAAAGGAAGTGGATATAATTTCATACCCTCTCTCCTCCCGATTTCTAAACTAGGCTTCGTGCTCATTTTATCGTTTTGACACCACCAACACATCTCGTGGCCCATTTCTAACCTATAATCGAGACTTTTTCGGGTTTTAAAGGAAGTGGATATAATTTCATAACCTCTCTCCTCACGATTTCTAAATGCAGATTCGTGCTCGTTTTTTTGTTTTGACACCACCAACACGTCTCGTTGCCCATTTCTAACCTATAATCGAGACTTTTTCGGGTTTTAAAAGAAGTAGATATAATTTCATACCCTCTCTCCTCCCGTCTTCTAAACGAGGCTTCGCGCTCGTTTTTTCATTTTGACACAACCAACACGTCTCGTGGCCCATTTCAAACCTATAATCGAGACTTTTTCGGGTTTTAAAGGAAGTGGATATAATTTCATACCCTCTCTCCTCCCGATTTCTAAACGAGGCATCGTGCTCGTTTTTTCGTTTTGACATGACCAACAAGTCCCGTGGCCTATTTCTAACCTATAATCGAGACTTTTTCGGGTTTTAAAGGAAGTGGATATAATTTCATACCCTTTCTCCTCCCAATTTCTAAACGAGGCTTCGTGCTCGTTTTTTCGTTTTGACACCACCAACAAGTCGTGGGGCCCATTTCTAACCTATAATCCTGACTTTTTCGGGTTTTAAAGGACGTGGATATAATTTCATACCCTCTCTCCTCCCGATTTCTAAACGCGGTTTCGTGCTCTTTTTTTCGTTTTGACACCACCAACACGTCTCGTGGCCCTTTTCTAACCTATAATCGATACTTTTTCGGGTTTTAAAGGAAGTGGATATAATTTCATTCCCTCTCTCCTCCCGATTTCTAAACGAGGCTTCGCGCTCGTTTTTTCATTTTGACACAACCAACACGTCTCGTGACCCATTTCTAACCTATAATCGAGACTTTTTCGGGTTTTAAAGAAAGTGGATATAATTTCATACCCTCTCTCCTCCCGATTTCTAAACGAGGCATCGTGCTCGTTTTTTCGTTTTGACACGACCAACAAGTCCCGTGGCCCATTTCTAACCTATAATCGAGATTTTTTCGGGTTTCAAAGGAAGTGGATATAATTTCATACCCTTTCTCCTACCGATTTCTAAACGAGGCTTCGTGCTCGTTTTTTCGTTTTGACACCACCAACAAGTCGTGGGGCCCATTTCTAACCTATAATCCTGACTTTTTCAGGTTTTAAAGGAAGTGGATATAATTTCATACCCTCTCTCCTCCCGATTTCTAAACGCGGTTTTGTGCTCTTTTTTTCGTTTTGACACCACCAACACGTCTCGTGGCCCTTTTCTAACCTATAATCGATACTTTTTCGGGTTTTAAAGGAAGTGGATATAATTTCATGCCCTCTCTCCTCCCGATTTCTAAACAAGGCATCGTGCTCGTTTTTTCGTTTTGACACCACCAACAAGTCGTGGGGCCCATTTCTAACCTATAATCCAGACTTTTTCGGGTTTTAAAGGAAGTGGATATGATTTCATACCCTCTCTCCTCCCGATGTCTAAACAAGGCATCGTGCTCGTTTTTTCATTTTGACACCACCAACTAGTCGTGGGGCCCATTTCTAACCTATAATCCAGACTTTTTCGGGTTTTAAAGGAAGTGGATATAATTTCATACCCTCTCTCCTCCCGATTTCTAAACGAGGCTTCGTGCTCGTTTTTTCGTTTTGACACCACCAACGAGTCACGTGGCCCATTTCTAACCTATAATCGAGACATTTTCGGGTTTTAAAGGAAGTGGATATAATTTCATACCCTCTCTCCTCCCGATTTCTAAACGAGGCTTCGCGCTCATTTTTTCGTTTTGACACCACCAACACGTCCCGTGACCCTTTTCTAACCTATAATCTAGACTTTTTCGGGTTTTAAAGGAAGTGGATATAATTTCATACCCTCTCTCCTCCCGATTTCTTAACGAGGCTTCGTGCTCGTTTTTTCGTTTTGACACCACCAACACGTCTCATGGCTCATTTCTAACAAATAATCAAGACTTTTTCGGGTTTTAAAGGAAGTGGATATAATTTCATAACCTCTCTCCTCACGATTTCTAAACGCGGCTTCGTGCACGTTTTTTTATTTTGACACCACCAACACGTCTCGTTGCCCATTTCTAACCTATAATCGAGACTTTTTCGGGTTTTAAAAGAAGTGGACATAATTTCATACCCTCTCTCCTCCCGATTTCTAAACGAGGCTTCGCGCTCGTTTTTTCGTTTTGACACAACCAACAAGTCTCGTGGCCCATTTCTAACCTATAATCGAGACTTTTTCGGGTTTTAAAGGAAGTGAATATAATTTCTTACCCTCTCTCCTCCCAATTTCTAACCTATAATCCAACAAGTCCTGTGGCCCATTTCTAACCTATAATCCAGACTTTTTCGGGTTTTAAAGGAAGTGGATATAATTTCATACCCTCTCTCCTCCCGATTTCTAAACGAGGCATCGTGCTCGTTTTTTCGTTTTGACACCACCAACAAGTCGTGTGGCCCATTTCTAACCGATAATCCAGACTTTTTTGGGTTTTAAAGGAAGTGGATATGATTTCATACCCTCTCTCCTCCTGATTTCTAAACAAGGCATCGTGCTCGTTTTTTCGTTTTGACACGACTAACAAGTCGTGAGGCCCATTTCTAACCTATAATCGAGACTTTTTCGTGTTTTAAAGGAATTGAATATAATTTCATACCCTCTCTCCTCCCGATTTCTAAACGAGTCTTCGCGCTCGTTTTTTCATTTTGACACAACCAACACGTCTCGAGGCCCATTTCTAACCTATAATCGAGACTTTTTCGGGTTTTAAAGGAAGTGGATATAATTTCATACCCTCTCTCCTCCCGATTTCTAAACAAGGCATCGTGCTCGTTTTTTCGTTTTGACACCACCAACAAGTCGTGGGGCCCATTTCTAACCTATAATCCAGACTTTTTCGGGTTTTAAAGGAAGTGGATATGATTTCATACCCTCTCTCCTCCCGATGTCTAAACAAGGCATCGTGCTCGTTTTTTCATTTTGACACCACCAACTAGTCGTGGGGCCCATTTCTAACCTATAATCCAGACTTTTTCGGGTTTTAAAGGAAGTGGATATAATTTCATACCCTCTCTCCTCCCGATTTCTAAACGAGGCTTCGTGCTCGTTTTTTCGTTTTGACACCACCAACGAGTCACGTGGCCCATTTCTAACCTATAATCGAGACATTTTCGGGTTTTAAAGGAAGTGGATATAATTTCATACCCTCTCTCCTCCCGATTTCTAAACGAGGCTTCGCGCTCATTTTTTCGTTTTGACACCACCAACACGTCCCGTGACCCTTTTCTAACCTATAATCTAGACTTTTTCGGGTTTTAAAGGAAGTGGATATAATTTCATACCCTCTCTCCTCCCGATTTCTTAACGAGGCTTCGTGCTCGTTTTTTCGTTTTGACACCACCAACACGTCTCATGGCTCATTTCTAACAAATAATCAAGACTTTTTCGGGTTTTAAAGGAAGTGGATATAATTTCATAACCTCTCTCCTCACGATTTCTAAACGCGGCTTCGTGCACGTTTTTTTATTTTGACACCACCAACACGTCTCGTTGCCCATTTCTAACCTATAATCGAGACTTTTTCGGGTTTTAAAAGAAGTGGACATAATTTCATACCCTCTCTCCTCCCGATTTCTAAACGAGGCTTCGCGCTCGTTTTTTCGTTTTGACACAACCAACAAGTCTCGTGGCCCATTTCTAACCTATAATCGAGACTTTTTCGGGTTTTAAAGGAAGTGAATATAATTTCTTACCCTCTCTCCTCCCAATTTCTAACCTATAATCCAACAAGTCCTGTGGCCCATTTCTAACCTATAATCCAGACTTTTTCGGGTTTTAAAGGAAGTGGATATAATTTCATACCCTCTCTCCTCCCGATTTCTAAACGAGGCATCGTGCTCGTTTTTTCGTTTTGACACCACCAACAAGTCGTGTGGCCCATTTCTAACCGATAATCCAGACTTTTTTGGGTTTTAAAGGAAGTGGATATGATTTCATACCCTCTCTCCTCCCGATTTCTAAACAAGGCATCGTGCTCGTTTTTTCGTTTTGACACGACTAACAAGTCGTGAGGCCCATTTCTAACCTATAATCGAGACTTTTTCGTGTTTTAAAGGAATTGAATATAATTTCATACCCTCTCTCCTCCCGATTTCTAAACGAGTCTTCGCGCTCGTTTTTTCATTTTGACACAACCAACACGTCTCGAGGCCCATTTCTAACCTATAATCGAGACTTTTTCGGGTTTTAAAGGAAGTGGATATAATTTCATACCCTCTCTCCTCCCGATTTCTAAACGAGGCTTCGTGCTCATTTTTTCGCTTTCACACCACCAACAAGTCACGTGGCCCATTTCTAACCTATAATCCAGACTTTTTCGGGTTTTAAAGGAAGTGGATATGATTTCATACCCTCTCTCCTCCCGATTTCTAAACAAGGCATCGTGCTCATTTTTTCGTTTTGACACCACCAACAAGTCGTGGGGCCCATTTCTAACCTATAATCCAGACTTTTTCGGGTTTTAAAGGAAGTGGATATAATTTCATACCCTCTCTCCTCCCGATTTCTAAACGAGGCTTCGCGCTCGTTTTTTCATTTTGACACAACCAACACGTCTCATGGCCCATTTCTAACCTATAATCGAGACTTTTTCGGGTTTTAAAGGAAGTAGATATAATTTCATACCCTCTCTCCTCCCGATTTCTAAACGAGGCATCGTGCTCGTTTTTTCGTTTTGACACGACCAACAAGTCCCGTGGCCCATTTCTAACCTATAATCGAGACTTTTTCGGGTTTTAAAGGAAGTGGATATAATTTCATACTCTTTCTCCTCCCGATTTCTAAACGAGGCTTCGTGCTCGTTTTTTCGTTTTGACACCACCAACACGTCCCGTGACCCTTTTCTAACCTATAATCTAGACTTTTTCGGGTTTTAAAGGAAGTGGATATAATTTCATACCCTCTCTCCTCCCGATTTCTTAACGAGGCTTCGTGCTCGTTTTTTCGTTTTGACACCACCAACACGTCTCATGGCTCATTTCTAACAAATAATCGAGACTTTTTCGGGTTTTAAAGGAAGTTGATATAATTTCATAACCTCTCTCCTCACGATTTCTAAACGCGGCTTCGTGCACGTTTTTTTATTTTGACACCACCAACACGTCTCGTTGCCCATTTCTAACCTATAATGGAGACTTTTTCGGGTTTTAAAAGAAGTGGATATAATTTCATACCCTCTCTCCTCCCGATTTCTAAACGAGGCTTCGTGCTCATTTTTTCGCTTTCACACCACCAACAAGTCACGTGGCCCATTTCTAACCTATAATCCAGACTTTTTCGGGTTTTAAAGGAAGTGGATATGATTTCATACCCTCTCTCCTCCCGATTTCTAAACAAGGCATCGTGCTCATTTTTTCGTTTTGACACCACCAACAAGTCGTGGGGCCCATTTCTAACCTATAATCCAGACTTTTTCGGGTTTTAAAGGAAGTGGATATAATTTCATACCCTCTCTCCTCCCGATTTCTAAACGAGGCTTCGCGCTCGTTTTTTCATTTTGACACAACCAACACGTCTCATGGCCCATTTCTAACCTATAATCGAGACTTTTTCGGGTTTTAAAGGAAGTAGATATAATTTCATACCCTCTCTCCTCCCGATTTCTAAACGAGGCATCGTGCTCGTTTTTTCGTTTTGACACGACCAACAAGTCCCGTGGCCCATTTCTAACCTATAATCGAGACTTTTTCGGGTTTTAAAGGAAGTGGATATAATTTCATACTCTTTCTCCTCCCGATTTCTAAACGAGGCTTCGCGCTCGTTTTTTCGTTTTGACACCACCAACACGTCCCGTGACCCTTTTCTAACCTATAATCTAGACTTTTTCGGGTTTTAAAGGAAGTGGATATAATTTCATACCCTCTCTCCTCCCGATTTCTTAACGAGGCTTCGTGCTCGTTTTTTCGTTTTGACACCACCAACACGTCTCATGGCTCATTTCTAACAAATAATCGAGACTTTTTCGGGTTTTAAAGGAAGTTGATATAATTTCATAACCTCTCTCCTCACGATTTCTAAACGCGGCTTCGTGCACGTTTTTTTATTTTGACACCACCAACACGTCTCGTTGCCCATTTCTAACCTATAATGGAGACTTTTTCGGGTTTTAAAAGAAGTGGATATAATTTCATACCCTCTCTCCTCCCGATTTCTAAACGAGGCTTCGCGCTCGTTTTTTCGTTTTGACACAACCAACAAGTCTCGTGGCCCATTTCTAACCTATAATCGAGACTTTTTCGGGTTTTAAAGGAAGTGAATATAATTTCTTACCCTCTCTCCTCCCAATTTCTAACCTATAATCCAACAAGTCCTGTGGCCCATTTCTAACCTATAATCCAGACTTTTTCGGGTTTTAAAGGAAGTGGATATAATTTCATACCCTCTCTCCTCCCGATTTCTAAACGAGGCATCGTGCTCGTTTTTTCGTTTTGACACCACCAACAAGTCGTGTGGCCCATTTCTAACCTATAATCCAGACTTTTTCGGGTTTTAAAGGAAGTGGATATGATTTCATACCCTCTCTCCTCCCGATTTCTAAACAAGGCATCGTGCTCGATTTTTCGTTTTGACACGACTAACAAGTCGTGGGGCCCATTTCTAACCTATAATCGAGACTTTTTCGTGTTTTAAAGGAAGTGAATATAATTTCATACCCTCTCTCTTCCCGATTTCTAAACGAGTCTTCGCGCTCGTTTTTTCATTTTGACACAACCAACACGTCTCGTGGCCCATTTCTAACCTATAATCGAGACTTTTTCGGGTTTTAAAGGAAGTGGATATAATTTCATACCCTCTCTCCTCCCGATTTCTAAACGAGGCTTCGTGCTCGTTTTTTCGCTTTCACACCACCAACAAGTCACGTGGCCCATTTCTAACCTATAATCGAGACATTTTCGGGTTTTAAAGGAAGTGGATATAATTTCATACCCTCTCTCCTCCCGATTTCTAAACGAGGCTTCGTGCTCGTTTTTTCATTTTGACACCACCAACACATCTCGTGGCCCATTTCTAACCTATAATCGAGACTTTTTCGGGTTTTAAAGGAAGTGGATATAATTTCATACCCTCTCTCCTCCCGATTTCTAAACGAGGCATCGTGCTCGTTTTTTCGTTTTGACACGACCAACAAGTCCCGTGGCCCATTTCTATCCTATAATCGAGACTTTTTCGGGTTTTAAAGGAAGTGGATATAATTTCATACCCTTTCTCCTCCCGATTTCTAAACGAGGCTTCGCGCTCGTTTTTTCGTTTTGACACCACCAACAAGTCCCGTGGCCCTTTTCAAACCTATAATCTAGATTTTTTCGGGTTTTAAAGGAAGTGGATATAATTTCATACCCTCTCTCCTCCCGATTTCTAAACTAGGCTTCGCGCTCATTTTTTCGTTTTAACACCACCAACACATTTCGTGGCCCATTTCTAACCTATAATCGAGACTTTTTCGGGTTTTAAAGGAAGTGGATATAATTTCATACCCTCTCTCCTCCCGATTTCTAAACGAGGCTTCGCGCTCGTTTTTTCGTTTTGACACCACCAACACGTCCCGTGGCCCTTTTCAAACCTATGATCTAGATTTTTTTCGGGTTTTAAAGGAAGTGGATATAATTTCATACCCTCTCTCCTCCCGATTTCTAAACTAGGCTTCGTGCTCATTTTATCGTTTTGACACCACCAACACATCTCGTGGCCCATTTCTAACCTATAATCGAGACTTTTTCGGGTTTTAAAGGAAGTTGATATAATTTCATAACCTCTCTCCTCACGATTTCTAAATGCGGATTCGTGCTCGTTTTTTCATTTTGACACCACCAACACGTCTCGTTGCCCATTTCTAACCTATAATCGAGACTTTTTCGGGTTTTAAAGGAAGTGGATATAATTTCATACCCTCTCTCCTCCCGATTTCTAAACGAGGCTTCGCGCTCGTTTTTTCATTTTGACACAACCAACACGTCCCGTGGCCCATTTCTAACCTATAATCGAGACATTTTCGGGTTTTAAAGGAAGTGGATATAATTTAATACCCTTTCTCCTCCCGATTTCTAAACGAGGCTTCGTGCTCGTTTTTTCGTTTTGACACCACCAACAAGTCGTGGGGCCCATTTCTAACCGATAATCCAGACTTTTTCGGATTTTAAAGGAAGTGGATATAATTTCATACCCTCTCTCCTCCCGATTTCTAAACGAGGCATCGTGCTCGTTTTTTCGTTTTGACACGACCAACAAGTCCCGTGGCCCATTTCTAACCTATAATCGAGACTTTTTCGGGTTTTAAAGGAAGTGGATATAATTTCATACCCTTTCTCCTCCCGATATCTAAACGAGGCTTCGTACTCGTTTTTTCGTTTTGACACCACCAACAAGTCGTGGGGCCCATTTCTAACCTATAATCCAGACTTTTTCGGGTTTTAAAGGAAGTGGATATAATTTCATACCCTCTCTCCTCCCGATTTCTAAACGCGGTTTCGTGCTCTTTTTTTGGTTTTGACACCAGCAACACGTCTCGTGGCCCTTTTCTAACCTATAATCGATACTTTTTCGTGTTTTAATGGAAGTGGATATAATTTCATACCCTCTCTCCTCCCGATTTCAAAACAAGGCATCGTGCTCGTTTTTTCGTTTTGACACCACCAACAAGTCGTGGGGCCCATTTCTAACCTATAATCCAGACTTTTTCGGGTTTTAAAGGAAGTGGATATGATTTCATACCCTCTCTCCTCCCGATTTCTAAACAAGGCATCGTGCTCATTTTTTCGTTTTGACACCACCAACAAGTCGTGGGGCCCATTTCTAACCTATAATCCAGACTTTTTCGGGTTTTAAAGGAAGTGGATATAATTTCATACCCTCTCTCCTCCCGATTTCTAAACGAGGCTTCGTGCTCGTTTTTTCGTTTTGACACCACCAACGAGTCACGTGGCCCATTTCTAACCTATAATCGAGACATTTTCGGGTTTTAAAGGAAGTGGATATAATTTCATACCCTCTCTCCTCCCGATTTCTAAACGAGGCTTCGCGCTCGTTTTTTCATTTTGACACAACCAACACGTCTCATGGCCCATTTCTAACCTATAATCGAGACTTTTTCGGGTTTTAAAGGAAGTAGATATAATTTCATACCCTCTCTCCTCCCGATTTCTAAACGAGGCATCGTGCTCGTTTTTTCATTTTGACACGACCAACAAGTCCCGTGGCCCATTTCTAACCTATAATCGAGACTTTTTCGGGTTTTAAAGGAAGTGGATATAATTTCATACCCTTTCTCCTCCCGATTTCTAAACGAGGCTTCGTGCTCGTTTTTTCGTTTTGACACCACCAACAAGTCGTGGGGCCCATTTCTAACCTATAATCCAGACTTTTCGGGTTTTAAAGGAAGTGGATATAATTTCGTACCCTCTCTCCTCCCGATTTCTAAACGCGGTTTTGTGCTCTTTTTTTCGTTTTGACACCACCAACACGTCTCGTGGCCCTTTTCTAACCTATAATCGATACTTTTTCGGGTTTTAAAGGAAGTGGATATAATTTCATACCCTCTCTCCTCCCGATTTCTAAACAAGGCATCGTGCTCGTTTTTTCGTTTTGACACCACCAACAAGTCGTGGGGCCCATTTCTAACCTATAATCTAGACTTTTTCGGGTTTTAAAGGAAGTGGATATAATTTCATATCCTCTCTTCTCCCGATTTCTAAACGAGGCTTCGTGCTCGTTTTTTCGTTTTGACACCACCAACGAGTCACGTGGCCCATTTCTAACCTATAATCGAGACATTTTCGGGTTTTAAAGGAAGTGGATATAATTTCATACCCTCTCTCCTCCCGATTTCTAAACGAGGCTTCGCGCTCGTTTTTTCGTTTTGACACCACCAACACGTCTCGTGGCTCATTTCTAACATATAATCGAGACTTTTTCGGGTTTTAAAGGAAGTGGATATAATTTCATAACCTCTCTCCTCACGATTTCTAAACGCGGCTTCGTGCACGTTTTTTTATTTTGACACCACCAACACGTCTCGTTGCCCATTTCTAACCTATAATCGAGACTTTTTCGAGTTTTTAAAGAAGTGGATATAATTTCATACCCTCTCTCCTCCCGATTTCTAAACGAGGCTTCGCGCTCGTTTTTTCGTTTTGACATAACCAACAAGTCTCGTGGCCCATTTCTAACCTATAATCGAGACTTTTTCGGGTTTTAAAGGAAGTGAATATAATTTCTTACCCTCTCTCCTCCCAATTTCTAACCTATAATCCAACAAGTCCTGTGGCCCATTTCTAACCTATAATCCAGACTTTTTCGGGTTTTAAAGGAAGTGGATATAATTTCATACCCTCTCTCCTCCCGATTTCTAAACGAGGCATCGTGCTCGTTTTTTCGTTTTGACACCACCAACAAGTCTCGTGGCCCATTTCTAACCTATAATCGACACTTTTCGGATTTTCAAGGAAGTGGATATAATTTCATACCCTCTCTCTCCCGATTTCTAAACGAGGCATCGTGCTCGTTTTTTCGTTTTGACACCACCAACAAATCCCGTGGCCCATTTCTAACCTATAATCGAGACTTTTTCGGGTTTCAAAGGAAGTGCATATAATTTAATACCCTCTATCCTCCCGATTTCTACACGAGGCTTCGTGCCGTTTTTTCGTTTTAACATAATCAACACGTCCCGTGGCCCTTTTCAAACCTATAATCTAGACTTTTTCAGGTTTTAAAGGAAGTGGATATAATTTCATACCCTCTCTCCTCCCGATTTCTAAACGAGGCTTCGTGCTCGTTTTTTCATTTTGACACCACCAACACATCTCGTGGCCCATTTCTAACCTATAATCGAGACTTTTTCGGGTTTTAAAGGAAGTGGATATAATTTCATACCCTCTCTCCTCCCGATTTCTAAACGCGACTTCGTGCTCGTTTTTTCGTTTTGACACCACCAACACATCTCGTGGCCCATTTCTAACCTATAATCAAGACTTTTTCGGGTTTTAAAGGAAGTGGATATAATTTCATACCCTCTCTCCTCCCGATTTCTAAACGCGGCTTCGTGCTCTTTTTTTCGTTTTGACACCACCAACACGTCTCGTGGCCCATTTCTAACCTATAATCGAGACTTTTTCGGGTTTTAAAGGAAGTGGATATAATTTCATACCCTCTCTCCTCCCGATTTCTAAACGAGGCTTCGCGCTCGTTTTTTCGTTTTGACACAACCTACACGTCTCGTGGGCCATTTCTAACCTATAATCGAGACTTTTTCGGGTTTTAAAGGAAGTGGATATAATTTCATACCCTCTCTCCTCCCGATTTCTAAACGAGGCTTCGTGCTCGTTTTTTCGCTTTC
Source organism: Thalia dealbata (assembly GCA_030544415.1). NCBI lineage: Eukaryota > Viridiplantae > Streptophyta > Magnoliopsida > Zingiberales > Marantaceae > Thalia > Thalia dealbata. The sequence continues at coordinate 10,905,758 of CM060458.1, read as the reverse complement.
ACACCACCAACAAGTCACGTGGCCCATTTCTAACCTATAATCGAGACATTTTCGGGTTTTAAAGGAAGTGGATATAATTTCATACCCTCTCTCCTCCCGATTTCTAAACGAGGCTTCGTGCTCGTTTTTTCGTTTTGACACCACCAACACATCTCGTGGCCCATTTCTAACCTATAATCGAGACTTTTTCGGGTTTTAAAGGAAGTGGATATAATTTCATACCCTCTCTCCTCCCGATTTCTAAACTCGGCTTCGTGCTCTTTTTTTCGTTTTGACACCACCAACACGTCTCGTGGCCCATTTCTAACCTATAATCGAGACTTTTTCGGGTTTTAAAGGAAGTGGATATAATTTCATACCCTCTCTCCTCCCGATTTCTAAACGAGGCTTCGCGCTCGTTTTTTCGTTTTGACACAACCAACACGTCTTGTGGGCCATTTCTATCATATAATCGAGACTTTTTTGGGTTTTAAAGGAAGTGGATATAATTTCATACCCTCTCTCCTCCCGATTTCTAAACGCGACTTCGTGCTCGTTTTTTCGTTTTGACACCACCAACACATCTCGTGGCCCATTTCTAACCTATAATCGAGACTTTTTCGGGTTTTAAAGGAAGTGGATATAATTTCATACCCTCTCTCCTCCCGATTTCTAAACGCGGCTTCGTGCTCTTTTTTTCGTTTTGACACAACCAACATGTCTCGTGGCCCATTTCAAACCAATAATCGAGACTTTTTAGGGTTTTAAAGGAAGTGGATATAATTTCATACCCTCTCTCCTCCCGATTTCTAAACGAGGCATCATGCTCGTTTTTTCGTTTTGACACGACCAACAAGTCCCGTGGCCCATTTCTAACCTATAATCGAGACTTTTTCGGGTTTTAAAGGAAGTGGATATAATTTCATACCCTTTCTCCTCCCGATTTCTAAACGAGGCTTCGTACTCGTTTTTTCGTTTTGACACCACCAACAAGTCGTGGGGCCCATTTCTAACCTATAATCCAGACTTTTTCGGGTTTTAAAGGAAGTGGATATAATTTCATACCCTCTCTCCTCCTGATTTCTAAACGCGGTTTCGTGCTCTTTTTTTCGTTTTGACACCACCAACACGTCTCGTGGCCCTTTTCTAACCTATAATCGATACTTTTTCGCGTTTTAATGGAAGTGGATATAATTTCATACCCTCTCTCCTCCCGATTTCTAAACAAGGCATCGTGCTCGTTTTTTCGTTTTGACACCACCAACAAGTCGTGGGGCCCATTTCTAACCTATAATCCAGACTTTTTCGGGTTTTAAAGGAAGTGGATATGATTTCATACCCTCTCTCCTCCCGATTTCTAAACAAGGCATCGTGCTCATTTTTTCGTTTTGACACCACCAACAAGTCGTGGGGCCCATTTCTAACCTATAATCCAGATTTTTTCGGGTTTTAAAGGAAGTGGATATAATTTCATACCCTCTCTCCTCCCGATTTCTAAACGAGGCTTCGTGCTCGTTTTTTCGTTTTGACACCACCAACGAGTCACGTGGCCCATTTCTAACCTATAATCGAGACATTTTCGGGTTTTAAAGGAAGTGGATATAATTTCATACCCTCTCTCCTCCCGATTTCTAAACGAGGCTTCGCGCTCGTTTTTTCATTTTGACACAACCAACACGTCTCATGGCCCATTTCTAACCTATAATCGAGACTTTTTCGGGTTTTAAAGGAAGTGGATATAATTTCATACCCTCTCTCCTCCCGATTTCTAAACGAGGCATCGTGCTCGTTTTTTCGTTTTGACACGACCAACAAGTCCCGTGGCCCATTTCTAACCTATAATCGAGACATTTTCGGGTTTTAAAGGAAGTGGATATAATTTCATACCCTTTCTCCTCCCGATTTCTAAACGAGGCTTCGTGCTCGTTTTTTCGTTTTGACACCACAAACAAGTCGTGGGGCCCATTTCTAACCTATAATCCAGACTTTTTCGGGTTTTAAAGGAAGTGGATATGATTTCATACCCTCTCTCCTCCCGATTTCTAAACAAGACATCGTGCTCGTTTTTTCGTTTTGACACCACCAACAAGTCGTGGGGCCCATTTCTAACCTATAATCCAGACTTTTTCGGGTTTTAAAGGAAGTGGATATAATTTCATACCCTCTCTCCTACCGATTTCTAAACGAGGCTTCGTGCTCGTTTTTTCGTTTTGACACCACCAACGAGTCACGTGGCCCATTTCTAACCTATAATCGAAACATTTTCGGGTTTTAAAGGAAGTGGATATAATTTCATACCCTCTCTCCTCCCGATTTCTAAACGAGGCTTCGCGCTCGTTTTTTCGTTTTGACACCACCAACACGTCCCGTGACCCTTTTCTAACCTATAATCTAGACTTTTTCGGGTTTTAAAGGAAGTGGATATAATTTCATACCCTCTCTCCTCCCGATTTCTTAACGAGGCTTCGTGCTCGTTTTTTCGTTTTGACACCACCAACACGTCTCGTGGCTCATTTCTAACATATAATCGAGACTTTTTCGGGTTTTAAAGGAAGTGGATATAATTTCATAACCTCTCTCCTCACGATTTCTAAACGCGGCTTCGTGCACGTTTTTTTATTTTGACACCACCAACACGTCTCGTTGCCCATTTCTAACCTATAATCGAGACTTTTTCGAGTTTTTAAAGAAGTGGATATAATTTCATACCCTCTCTCCTCCCGATTTCTAAACGAGGCTTCGCGCTCGTTTTTTCGTTTTGACATAACCAACAAGTCTCGTGGCCCATTTCTAACCTATAATCGAGACTTTTTCGGGTTTTAAAGGAAGTGAATATAATTTCTTACCCTCTCTCCTCCCAATTTCTAACCTATAATCCAACAAGTCCTGTGGCCCATTTCTAACCTATAATCCAGACTTTTTCGGGTTTTAAAGGAAGTGGATATAATTTCATACCCTCTCTCCTCCCGATTTCTAAACGAGGCATCGTGCTCGTTTTTTCGTGTTGACACCACCAACAAGTCTCGTGGCTCATTTCTAACCTATAATCGACACTTTTTCGGATTTTCAAGGAAGTGGATATAATTTCATACCCTCTCTCTCCCGATTTCTAAACGAGGCATCGTGCTCGTTTTTTCGTTTTGACACCACCAACAAATCCCGTGGCCCATTTCTAACCTATAATCGAGACTTTTTCGGGTTTCAAAGGAAGTGCATATAATTTAATACCCTCTTTCCTCCCGATTTCTACATGAGGCTTCGTGCCGTTTTTTCGTTTTAACATAATCAACACGTCCCGTGGCCCTTTTCAAATCTATAATCTAGATTTTTCAGGTTTTAAAAGAAGTGGATATAATTTCATACCCTCTCTCCTCCCGATTTCTAAACGAGGCTTCGTGCTCGTTTTTTCATTTTGACACCACCAACACATCTCGTGGCCCATTTCTAACCTATAATCGAGACTTTTTCGGGTTTTAAAGGAAGTGGATATAATTTCATACCCTCTCTCCTCCCGATTTCTAAACGCGACTTCGTGCTCGTTTTTTCGTTTTGACACCACCAACACATCTCGTGGCCCATTTCTAACCTATAATCGAGACTTTTTCGGGTTTTAAAGGAAGTGGATATAATTTCATACCCTCTCTCCTCCCGATTTCTAAACGCGGCTTCGTGCTCTTTTTTTCGTTTTGACACCACCAACACGTCTCGTGGCCCATTTCTAACCTATAATCGAGACTTTTTCGGGTTTTAAAGGAAGTGGATATAATTTCATACCCTCTCTCCTCCCGATTTCTAAACGAGGCTTCGCGCTCGTTTTTTCGTTTTGACATAACCAACAAGTCTCGTGGCCCATTTCTAACCTATAATCGAGACTTTTTCGGGTTTTAAAGGAAGTGGATATAATTTCATACCCTCTCTCCTCCCGATTTCTAAACGCGACTTCGTGCTCGTTTTTTCGTTTTGACACCACCAACACATCTCGTGGCCCATTTCTAACCTATAATCGAGACTTTTTCGGGTTTTAAAGGAAGTGGATATAATTTCATACCCTCTCTCCTCCCGATTTCTAAACGCGACTTCGTGCTCGTTTTTTCGTTTTGACACCACCAACACATCTCGTGGCCCATTTCTAACCTATAATCGAGACTTTTTCGGGTTTTAAAGGAAGTGGATATAATTTCATACCCTCTCTCCTCCCGATTTCTAAACGAGGCTTCGCGCTCGTTTTTTCGTTTTGACATAACCAACAAGTCTCGTGGCCCATTTCTAACCTATAATCGAGACTTTTTCGGGTTTTAAAGGAAGTGAATATAATTTCTTACCCTCTCTCCTCCCAATTTCTAACCTATAATCCAACAAGTCCTGTGGCCCATTTCTAACCTATAATCCAGACTTTTTCGGGTTTTAAAGGAAGTGGATATAATTTCATACCCTCTCTCCTCCCGATTTCTAAACGAGGCATCGTGCTCGTTTTTTCGTGTTGACACCACCAACAAGTCTCGTGGCTCATTTCTAACCTATAATCGACACTTTTTCGGATTTTCAAGGAAGTGGATATAATTTCATACCCTCTCTCTCCCGATTTCTAAACGAGGCATCGTGCTCGTTTTTTCGTTTTGACACCACCAACAAATCCCGTGGCCCATTTCTAACCTATAATCGAGACTTTTTCGGGTTTCAAAGGAAGTGCATATAATTTAATACCCTCTTTCCTCCCGATTTCTACATGAGGCTTCGTGCCGTTTTTTCGTTTTAACATAATCAACACGTCCCGTGGCCCTTTTCAAATCTATAATCTAGATTTTTCAGGTTTTAAAAGAAGTGGATATAATTTCATACCCTCTCTCCTCCCGATTTCTAAACGAGGCTTCGTGCTCGTTTTTTCATTTTGACACCACCAACACATCTCGTGGCCCATTTCTAACCTATAATCGAGACTTTTTCGGGTTTTAAAGGAAGTGGATATAATTTCATACCCTCTCTCCTCCCGATTTCTAAACGCGACTTCGTGCTCGTTTTTTCGTTTTGACACCACCAACACATCTCGTGGCCCATTTCTAACCTATAATCGAGACTTTTTCGGGTTTTAAAGGAAGTGGATATAATTTCATACCCTCTCTCCTCCCGATTTCTAAACGCGGCTTCGTGCTCTTTTTTTCGTTTTGACACCACCAACACGTCTCGTGGCCCATTTCTAACCTATAATCGAGACTTTTTCGGGTTTTAAAGGAAGTGGATATAATTTCATACCCTCTCTCCTCCCGATTTCTAAACGAGGCTTCGCGCTCGTTTTTTCGTTTTGACACAACAAACACGTCTCGTGGGCCATTTCTAACATATAATCGAGACTTTTTCGGGTTTTAAAGGAAGTGGATATAATTTCATACCCTCTCTCCTCCCGATTTCTAAACGCGACTTCGTGCTCGTTTTTTCGTTTTGACACCACCAACACATCTCGTGGCCCATTTCTAACCTATAATCGAGACTTTTTCGGGTTTTAAAGGAAGTGGATATAATTTCATACCCTCTCTCCTCCCGATTTCTAAACGCGGCTCCGTGCTCTTTTTTTCGTTTTGACACAACCAACACGTCTCGTGGCCCATTTCAAACCTATAATCGAGACTTTTTCGGGTTTTAAAGGAAGTGGATATAATTTCATACCCTCTCTCCTCCCGATTTCTAAACGAGGCATCGTGCTCGTTTTTTCGTTTTGACACGACCAACAAGTCTCGTGGCCCATTTCTAACCTATAATCGAGACATTTTCGGGTTTTAAAGGAAGTGGATATAATTTCATACCCTTTCTCATCCCGATTTCTAAACGAGGCTTCGTGCTCGTTTTTTCGTTTTGACACCACCAACAAGTCGTGGGGCCCATTTCTAACCTATAATCCAGACTTTTTCGGGTTTTAAAGGAAGTGGATATGATTTCATACCCTCTCTCCTCCCGATTCCTAAACAAGGCATCGTGCTCGTTTTTTCGTTTTGACACCACCAACAAGTCGTGGGGCCCATTTCTAACCTATAATCCAGACTTTTTCGGGTTTTAAAGGAAGTGGATATAATTTCATACCCTCTCTCCTCCCGATTTCTAAACGAGGCTTCGTGCTCGTTTTTTCGTTTTGACACCACCAACGAGTCACGTGGCCCATTTCTAACCTATAATCGAGACATTTTCGGGTTTTAAAGGAAGTGGATATAATTTCATACCCTCTCTCCTCCCGATTTCTAAACGAGGCTTCGCGCTCGTTTTTTCGTTTTGACACCACCAACACGTCCCGTGACCCTTTTCTAACCTATAATCTAGACTTTTTCGGGTTTTAAAGGAAGTGGATATAATTTCATACCCTCTCTCCTCCCGATTTCTTAACGAGGCTTCGTGCTCGTTTTTTCGTTTTGACACCACCAACACGTCTCGTGGCCCATTTCTAACCTATAATCGAGACTTTTTCGGGTTTTAAAGGAAGTGAATATAATTTCTTACCCTCTCTCCTCCCAATTTCTAACCTATAATCCAACAAGTCCTGTGGCCCATTTCTAACCTATAATCCAGACTTTTTCGGGTTTTAAAGGAAGTGGATATAATTTCATACCCTCTCTCCTCCCGATTTCTAAACGAGGCATCGTGCTCGTTTTTTCGTTTTGACACCACCAACAAGTCTCGTGGCCCATTTCTAACCTATAATCGACACTTTTTCGGATTTTCAAGGAAGTGGATATAATTTCATACCCTCTCTCTCCCGATTTCTAAACGAGGCATCGTGCTCGTTTTTTCGTTTTGACACCACCAACAAATCCCGTGGCCCATTTCTAACCTATAATCGAGACTTTTTCGGGTTTCAAAGGAAGTGCATATAATTTAATACCCTCTATCCTCCCGATTTATACACGAGGCTTCGTGCCGTTTTTTCGTTTTAACATAATCAACACGTCCCGTGGCCCTTCTCAAACCTATAATCTAGACTTTTTCAGGTTTTAAAGGAAGTGGATATAATTTCATACCCTCTCTCCTCCCGATTTCTAAACGAGGCTTCGTGCTCGTTTTTTCATTTTGACACCACCAACACATCTCGTGGCCCATTTCTAACCTATAATCGAGACTTTTTCGGGTTTTAAAGGAAGTGGATATAATTTCATACCCTCTCTCCTCCCGATTTCTAAACGAGGCTTCGTGCTCGTTTTTTCATTTTGACACCACCAACACATCTCGTGGCCCATTTCTAACCTATAATCGAGACTTTTTCGGGTTTTAAAGGAAGTGGATATAATTTCATACCCTCTCTCCTCCCGATTTCTAAACGCGACGTCGTGCTCGTTTTTTCGTTTTGACACCACCAACACATCTCGTGGCCCATTTCTAACCTATAATCGAGACTTTTTCGGGTTTTAAAGGAAGTGGATATAATTTCATACCCTCTCTCCTCCCGATTTCTAAACGCGACTTCGTGCTCGTTTTTTCGTTTTGACACCACCAACACATCTCGTGGCCCATTTCTATCCTATAATCGAGACTTTTTCGGGTTTTAAAGGAAGTGGATATAATTTCATACCCTCTCTCCTCCCGATTTCTAAACGCGGCATCATGCTCGTTTTTTCGTTTTGACACGACCAACAAGTCCCGTGGACCATTTCTAACCTATAATCGAGACTTTTTCGGGTTTTAAAGGAAGTGGATATAATTTCATACCCTCTCTCCTCCCGATTTCTAAACGCGGCTTCGTGCTCTTTTTTTCGTTTTGACACCACCAACACGTCTCGTGGCCCATTTCTAACCTATAATCGAGACTTTTTCGGGTTTTAAAGGAAGTGGATATAATTTCATACCCTCTCTCCTCCCGATTTCTAAACGCGACTTCGTGCTCGTTTTTTCGTTTTGACACCACCAACACATCTCGTGGCCCATTTCTAACCTATAATCGAGACTTTTTCGGGTTTTAAAGGAAGTGGATATAATTTCATACCCTCTCTCCTCCCGATTTCTAAACGCGGCATCATGCTCGTTTTTTCGTTTTGACACGACCAACAAGTCCCGTGGACCATTTCTAACCTATAATCGAGACTTTTTCGGGTTTTAAAGGAAGTGGATATAATTTCATACCCTCTCTCCTCCCGATTTCTAAACGAGGCTTCGCGCTCGTTTTTTCGTTTTGACACAACAAACACGTCTCGTGGGCCATTTCTAACATATAATCGAGACTTTTTCGGGTTTTAAAGGAAGTGGATATAATTTCATACCCTCTCTCCTCCCGATTTCTAAACGCGACTTCGTGCTCGTTTTTTCGTTTTGACACCACCAACACATCTCGTGGCCCATTTCTAACCTATAATCGAGACTTTTTCGGGTTTTAAAGGAAGTGGATATAATTTCATACCCTCTCTCCTCCCGATTTCTAAACGCGGCTCCGTGCTCTTTTTTTCGTTTTGACACAACCAACACGTCTCGTGGCCCATTTCAAACCTATAATCGAGACTTTTTCGGGTTTTAAAGGAAGTGGATATAATTTCATACCCTCTCTCCTCCCGATTTCTAAACGAGGCATCGTGCTCGTTTTTTCGTTTTGACACGACCAACAAGTCTCGTGGCCCATTTCTAACCTATAATCGAGACATTTTCGGGTTTTAAAGGAAGTGGATATAATTTCATACCCTTTCTCATCCCGATTTCTAAACGAGGCTTCGTGCTCGTTTTTTCGTTTTGACACCACCAACAAGTCGTGGGGCCCATTTCTAACCTATAATCCAGACTTTTTCGGGTTTTAAAGGAAGTGGATATAATTTCATACCCTCTCTCCTCCCGATTTCTAAACGCGGTTTTGTGCTCTTTTTTTCGTTTTGACACCACCAACACGTCTCGTGGCCCTTTTCTAACCTATAATCGATACTTTTTCGGGTTTTAAAGGAAGTGGATATAATTTCATACCCTCTCTCCTCCCGATTTCTAAACAAGACATCGTGCTCGTTTTTTCGTTTTGACACCACCAACAAGTCGTGGGGCCCATTTCTAACCTATAATCCAGACTTTTTCGGGTTTTAAAGGAAGTGGATATGATTTCATACCCTCTCTTCTCCCGATTTCTAAACAAGGCATCGTGCTCGTTTTTTCGTTTTGACACCACCAACAAGTCGTGGGGCCCATTTCTAACCTATAATCCAGACTTTTTCGGGTTTTAAAGGAAGTGGATATAATTTCATACCCTCTCTCCTCCCGATTTCTAAACGAGGCTTCGTGCTCGTTTTTTCGTTTTGACACCACCAACGAGTCACGTGGCCCATTTCTAACCTATAATCGAGACATTTTCGGGTTTTAAAGGAAGTGGATATAATTTCATACCCTCTCTCCTCCCGATTTCTAAACGAGGCTTCGCGCTCGTTTTTTCGTTTTGACACTACCAACACGTCCCGTGACCCTTTTCTAACCTATAATCTAGACTTTTTCGGGTTTTAAAGGAAGTGGATATAATTTCATACCCTCTCTCCTCCCGATTTCTTAACGAGGCTTCGTGCTCGTTTTTTCGTTTTGACACCACCAACACGTCTCGTGGCTCATTTCTAACATATAATCGAGACTTTTTCGGGTTTTAAAGGAAGTGGATATAATTTCATAACCTCTCTCCTCACGATTTCTAAACGCGGCTTCGTGCACGTTTTTTTATTTTGACACCACCAACACGTCTCGTTGCCCATTTCTAACCTATAATCGAGACTTTTTCGAGTTTTTAAAGAAGTGGATATAATTTCATACCCTCTCTCCTCCCGATTTCTAAACGAGGCTTCGCTCTCGTTTTTTCGTTTTGACATAACCAACAAGTCTCGTGGCCCATTTCTAACCTATAATCGAGACTTTTTCGGGTTTTAAAGGAAGTGAATATAATTTCTTACCCTCTCTCCTCCCAATTTCTAACCTATAATCCAACAAGTCCTGTGGCCCATTTCTAACCTATAATCCAGACTTTTTCGGGTTTTAAAGGAAGTGGATATAATTTCATACCCTCTCTCCTCCCGATTTCTAAACGAGGCTTCGTGCTCGTTTTTTCGTTTTGACACCACCAACGAGTCACGTGGCCCATTTCTAACCTATAATCGAGACATTTTCGGGTTTTAAAGGAAGTGGATATAATTTCATACCCTCTCTCCTCCCGATTTCTAAACGAGGCTTCGCGCTCATTTTTTCGTTTTGACACCACCAACACGTCCCGTGACCCTTTTCTAACCTATAATCTAGACTTTTTCGGGTTTTAAAGGAAGTGGATATAATTTCATACCCTCTCTCCTCCCGATTTCTTAACGAGGCTTCGTGCTCGTTTTTTCGTTTTGACACCACCAACACGTCTCATGGCTCATTTCTAACAAATAATCAAGACTTTTTCGGGTTTTAAAGGAAGTGGATATAATTTCATAACCTCTCTCCTCACGATTTCTAAACGCGGCTTCGTGCACGTTTTTTTATTTTGACACCACCAACACGTCTCGTTGCCCATTTCTAACCTATAATCGAGACTTTTTCGGGTTTTAAAAGAAGTGGACATAATTTCATACCCTCTCTCCTCCCGATTTCTAAACGCGGCTTCGTGCTCTTTTTTTCGTTTTGACACCACCAACACGTCTCGTGGCCCATTTCTAACCTATAATCGAGACTTTTTCGGGTTTTAAAGGAAGTGGATATAATTTCATACCCTCTCTCCTCCCGATTTCTAAACGAGGCTTCGCGCTCGTTTTTTCGTTTTGACACAACAAACACGTCTCGTGGGCCATTTCTAACATATAATCGAGACTTTTTCGGGTTTTAAAGGAAGTGGATATAATTTCATACCCTCTCTCCTCCCGATTTCTAAACGCGACTTCGTGCTCGTTTTTTCGTTTTGACACCACCAACACATCTCGTGGCCCATTTCTAACCTATAATCGAGACTTTTTCGGGTTTTAAAGGAAGTGGATATAATTTCATACCCTCTCTCCTCCCGATTTCTAAACGCGGCTCCGTGCTCTTTTTTTCGTTTTGACACAACCAACACGTCTCGTGGCCCATTTCAAACCTATAATCGAGACTTTTTCGGGTTTTAAAGGAAGTGGATATAATTTCATACCCTCTCTCCTCCCGATTTCTAAACGAGGCATCGTGCTCGTTTTTTCGTTTTGACACGACCAACAAGTCTCGTGGCCCATTTCTAACCTATAATCGAGACATTTTCGGGTTTTAAAGGAAGTGGATATAATTTCATACCCTTTCTCATCCCGATTTCTAAACGAGGCTTCGTGCTCGTTTTTTCGTTTTGACACCACCAACAAGTCGTGGGGCCCATTTCTAACCTATAATCCAGACTTTTTCGGGTTTTAAAGGAAGTGGATATAATTTCATACCCTCTCTCCTCCCGATTTCTAAACGCGGTTTTGTGCTCTTTTTTTCGTTTTGACACCACCAACACGTCTCGTGGCCCTTTTCTAACCTATAATCGATACTTTTTCGGGTTTTAAAGGAAGTGGATATAATTTCATACCCTCTCTCCTCCCGATTTCTAAACAAGACATCGTGCTCGTTTTTTCGTTTTGACACCACCAACAAGTCGTGGGGCCCATTTCTAACCTATAATCCAGACTTTTTCGGGTTTTAAAGGAAGTGGATATGATTTCATACCCTCTCTCCTCCCGATTCCTAAACAAGGCATCGTGCTCGTTTTTTCGTTTTGACACCACCAACAAGTCGTGGGGCCCATTTCTAACCTATAATCCAGACTTTTTCGGGTTTTAAAGGAAGTGGATATAATTTCATACCCTCTCTCCTCCCGATTTCTAAACGAGGCTTCGTGCTCGTTTTTTCGTTTTGACACCACCAACGAGTCACGTGGCCCATTTCTAACCTATAATCGAGACATTTTCGGGTTTTAAAGGAAGTGGATATAATTTCATACCCTCTCTCCTCCCGATTTCTAAACGAGGCTTCGCGCTCGTTTTTTCGTTTTGACACCACCAACACGTCCCGTGACCCTTTTCTAACCTATAATCTAGACTTTTTCGGGTTTTAAAGGAAGTGGATATAATTTCATACCCTCTCTCCTCCCGATTTCTTAACGAGGCTTCGTGCTCGTTTTTTCGTTTTGACACCACCAACACGTCTCGTGGCTCATTTCTAACATATAATCGAGACTTTTTCGGGTTTTAAAGGAAGTGGATATAATTTCATAACCTCTCTCCTCACGATTTCTAAACGCGGCTTCGTGCACGTTTTTTTATTTTGACACCACCAACACGTCTCGTTGCCCATTTCTAACCTATAATCGAGACTTTTTCGAGTTTTTAAAGAAGTGGATATAATTTCATACCCTCTCTCCTCCCGATTTCTAAACGAGGCTTCGCGCTCGTTTTTTCGTTTTGACATAACCAACAAGTCTCGTGGCCCATTTCTAACCTATAATCGAGACTTTTTCGGGTTTTAAAGGAAGTGAATATAATTTCTTACCCTCTCTCCTCCCAATTTCTAACCTATAATCCAACAAGTCCTGTGGCCCATTTCTAACCTATAATCCAGACTTTTTCGGGTTTTAAAGGAAGTGGATATAATTTCATACCCTCTCTCCTCCCGATTTCTAAACGAGGCATCGTGCTCGTTTTTTCGTTTTGACACCACCAACAAGTCTCGTGGCCCATTTCTAACCTATAATCGACACTTTTTCGGATTTTCAAGGAAGTGGATATAATTTCATACCCTCTCTCTCCCGATTTCTAAACGAGGCATCGTGCTCGTTTTTTCGTTTTGACACCACCAACAAATCCCGTGGCCCATTTCTAACCTATAATCGAGACTTTTTCGGGTTTCAAAGGAAGTGCATATAATTTAATACCCTCTATCCTCCCGATTTATACACGAGGCTTCGTGCCGTTTTTTCGTTTTAACATAATCAACACGTCCCGTGGCCCTTCTCAAACCTATAATCTAGACTTTTTCAGGTTTTAAAGGAAGTGGATATAATTTCATACCCTCTCTCCTCCCGATTTCTAAACGAGGCTTCGTGCTCGTTTTTTCATTTTGACACCACCAACACATCTCGTGGCCCATTTCTAACCTATAATCGAGACTTTTTCGGGTTTTAAAGGAAGTGGATATAATTTCATACCCTCTCTCCTCCCGATTTCTAAACGAGGCTTCGTGCTCGTTTTTTCATTTTGACACCACCAACACATCTCGTGGCCCATTTCTAACCTATAATCGAGACTTTTTCGGGTTTTAAAGGAAGTGGATATAATTTCATACCCTCTCTCCTCCCGATTTCTAAACGCGACGTCGTGCTCGTTTTTTCGTTTTGACACCACCAACACATCTCGTGGCCCATTTCTAACCTATAATCGAGACTTTTTCGGGTTTTAAAGGAAGTGGATATAATTTCATACCCTCTCTCCTCCCGATTTCTAAACGCGACTTCGTGCTCGTTTTTTCGTTTTGACACCACCAACACATCTCGTGGCCCATTTCTATCCTATAATCGAGACTTTTTCGGGTTTTAAAGGAAGTGGATATAATTTCATACCCTCTCTCCTCCCGATTTCTAAACGCGGCATCATGCTCGTTTTTTCGTTTTGACACGACCAACAAGTCCCGTGGACCATTTCTAACCTATAATCGAGACTTTTTCGGGTTTTAAAGGAAGTGGATATAATTTCATACCCTCTCTCCTCCCGATTTCTAAACGCGGCTTCGTGCTCTTTTTTTCGTTTTGACACCACCAACACGTCTCGTGGCCCATTTCTAACCTATAATCGAGACTTTTTCGGGTTTTAAAGGAAGTGGATATAATTTCATACCCTCTCTCCTCCCGATTTCTAAACGCGACTTCGTGCTCGTTTTTTCGTTTTGACACCACCAACACATCTCGTGGCCCATTTCTAACCTATAATCGAGACTTTTTCGGGTTTTAAAGGAAGTGGATATAATTTCATACCCTCTCTCCTCCCGATTTCTAAACGCGGCATCATGCTCGTTTTTTCGTTTTGACACGACCAACAAGTCCCGTGGACCATTTCTAACCTATAATCGAGACTTTTTCGGGTTTTAAAGGAAGTGGATATAATTTCATACCCTCTCTCCTCCCGATTTCTAAACGAGGCTTCGCGCTCGTTTTTTCGTTTTGACACCACCAACAAGTCGTGGGGCCCATTTCTAACCTATAATCCAGACTTTTTCGGGTTTTAAAGGAAGTAGATATGATTTCATACCCTCTCTCCTCCCGATTTCTAAACAAGGCATCGTGCTCAATTTTTCGTTTTGACACCACCAACAAGTCGTGGGGCCCATTTCTAACCTATAATCCAGACTTTTTCGGGTTTTAAAGGAAGTGGATATAATTTCATACCCTCTCTCCTCCCGATTTCTAAACGAGGCTTCGTGCTCGTTTTTTCGTTTTGACACCACCAACGAGTCACGTGGCCCATTTCTAACCTATAATCGAGACATTTTCGGGTTTTAAAGGAAGTGGATATAATTTCATACCCTCTCTCCTCCCGATTTCTAAACGAGGCTTCGCGCTCGTTTTTTCATTTTGACACAACCAACACGTCTCATGGCCCATTTCTAACCTATAATCGAGACTTTTTCGGGTTTTAAAGGAAGTGGATATAATTTCATACCCTCTCTCCTCCCGATTTCTAAACGAGGCATCGTGCTCGTTTTTTCGTTTTGACACGACCAACAAGTCCCGTGGCCTATTTCTAACCTATAATCGAGACATTTTCGGGTTTTAAAAGAAGTGGATATAATTTCATACCCTTTCTCCTCCCGATTTCTAAACGAGGCTTCGTGCTCGTTTTTTCGTTTTGACACCACAAACAAGTCGTGGGGCCCATTTCTAACCTATAATCCAGACTTTTTCGGGTTTTAAAGGAAGTGGATATGATTTCATACCCTCTCTCCTCCCGATTTCTAAACAAGACATCGTGCTCGTTTTTTCGTTTTGACACCACCAACAAGTCGTGGGGCCCATTTCTAACCTATAATCCAGACTTTTTCGGGTTTTAAAGGAAGTGGATATAATTTCATACCCTCTCTCCTCCCGATTTCTAAACGAGGATTCGTGCTCGTTTTTTCGTTTTGACACCACCAACGAGTCACGTGGCCCATTTCTAACCTATAATCGAGACATTTTCGGGTTTTAAAGGAAGTGGATATAATTTCATACCCTCTCTCCTCCCGATTTCTAAACGAGGCTTCGCGCTCGTTTTTTCGTTTTGACACCACCAACACGTCCCGTGACCCTTTTCTAACCTATAATCTAGACTTTTTCGGGTTTTAAAGGAAGTGGATATAATTTCATACCCTCTCTCCTCCCGATTTCTTAACGAGGCTTCGTGCTCGTTTTTTCGTTTTGACACCACCAACACGTCTCGTGGCTCATTTCTAACATATAATCGAGACTTTTTCGGGTTTTAAAGGAAGTGGATATAATTTCATAACCTCTCTCCTCACGATTTCTAAACGCGGCTTCGTGCACGTTTTTTTATTTTGACACCACCAACACGTCTCGTTGCCCATTTCTAACCTATAATCGAGACTTTTTCGAGTTTTTAAAGAAGTGGATATAATTTCATACCCTCTCTCCTCCCGATTTCTAAACGAGGCTTCGCGCTCGTTTTTTCGTTTTGACATAACCAACAAGTCTCGTGGCCCATTTCTAACCTATAATCGAGACTTTTTCGGGTTTTAAAGGAAGTGAATATAATTTCTTACCCTCTCTCCTCCCAATTTCTAACCTATAATCCAACAAGTCCTGTGGCCCATTTCTAACCTATAATCCAGACTTTTTCGGGTTTTAAAGGAAGTGGATATAATTTCATACCCTCTCTCCTCCCGATTTCTAAACGAGGCATCGTGCTCGTTTTTTCGTGTTGACACCACCAACAAGTCTCTGGCTCATTTCTAACCTATAATCGACACTTTTTCGGATTTTCAAGGAAGTGGATATAATTTCATACCCTCTCTCTCCCGATTTCTAAACGAGGCATCGTGCTCGTTTTTTCGTTTTGACACCACCAACAAATCCCGTGGCCCATTTCTAACCTATAATCGAGACTTTTTCGGGTTTCAAAGGAAGTGCATATAATTTAATACCCTCTTTCCTCCCGATTTCTACACGAGGCTTCGTGCCGTTTTTTCGTTTTAACATAATCAACACGTCCCGTGGCCCTTTTCAAATCTATAATCTAGACTTTTTCAGGTTTTAAAAGAAGTGGATATAATTTCATACCCTCTCTCCTCCCGATTTCTAAACGAGGCTTCGTGCTCGTTTTTTCATTTTGACACCACCAACACATCTCGTGGCCCATTTCTAACCTATAATCGAGACTTTTTCGGGTTTTAAAGGAAGTGGATATAATTTCATACCCTCTCTCCTCCCGATTTCTAAACGCGACTTCGTGCTCGTTTTTTCGTTTTGACACCACCAACACATCTCGTGGCCCATTTCTAACCTATAATCGAGACTTTTTCGGGTTTTAAAGGAAGTGGATATAATTTCATACCCTCTCTCCTCCCGATTTCTAAACGCGGCTTCGTGCTCTTTTTTTCGTTTTGACACCACCAACACGTCTCGTGGCCCATTTCTAACCTATAATCGAGACTTTTTCGGGTTTTAAAGGAAGTGGATATAATTTCATACCCTCTCTCCTCCCGATTTCTAAACGAGGCTTCGCGCTCGTTTTTTCGTTTTGACACAACAAACACGTCTCGTGGGCCATTTCTAACATATAATCGAGGCTTTTTCGGGTTTTAAAGGAAGTGGATATAATTTCATACCCTCTCTCCTCCCGATTTCTAAACGCGACTTCGTGCTCGTTTTTTCGTTTTGACACCACCAACACATCTCGTGGCCCATTTCTAACCTATAATCGAGACTTTTTCGGGTTTTAAAGGAAGTGGATATAATTTCATACCCTCTCTCCTCCCGATTTCTAAACGCGGCTTCGTGCTCTTTTTTTCGTTTTGACACAACCAACACGTCTCGTGGCCCATTTCAAACCTATAATCGAGACTTTTTCGGGTTTTAAAGGAAGTGGATATAATTTCATACCCTCTCTCCTCCCGATTTCTAAACGAGGCATCGTGCTCGTTTTTTCGTTTTGACACGACCAACAAGTCCCGTGGCCCATTTCTAACCTATAATCGAGACATTTTCGGGTTTTAAAGGAAGTGGATATAATTTCATACCCTTTCTCATCCCGATTTCTAAACGAGGCTTCGTGCTCGTTTTTTTGTTTTGACACCACCAACAAGTCGTGGGGCCCATTTCTAACCTATAATCCAGACTTTTTCGGGTTTTAAAGGAAGTGGATATAATTTCATACCCTCTCTCCTCCCGATTTCTAAACGCGGTTTTGTGCTCTTTTTTTCGTTTTGACACCACCAACACGTCTCGTGGCCCTTTTCTAACCTATAATCGATACTTTTTCGGGTTTTAAAGGAAGTGGATATAATTTCATACCCTCTCTCCTCCCGATTTCTAAACAAGACATCGTGCTCGTTTTTTCGTTTTGACACCACCAACAAGTCGTGGGGCCCATTTCTAACCTATAATCCAGACTTTTTCGGGTTTTAAAGGAAGTGGATATGATTTCATACCCTCTCTCCTCCCGATTTCTAAACAAGGCATCGTGCTCGTTTTTTCGTTTTGACACCACCAACAAGTCGTGGGGCCCATTTCTAACCTACAATCCAGACTTTTTCGGGTTTTAAAGGAAGTGGATATAATTTCATACCCTCTCTCCTCCCGATTTCTAAACGAGGCTTCGTGCTCGTTTTTTCGTTTTGACACCACCAACGAGTCACGTGGCCCATTTCTAACCTATAATCGAGACATTTTCGGGTTTTAAAGGAAGTGGATATAATTTCATACCCTCTCTCCTCCCGATTTCTAAACGAGGCTTCGCGCTCGTTTTTTCGTTTTGACACCACCAACACGTCCTGTGACCCTTTTCTAACCTATAATCTAGACTTTTTCGGGTTTTAAAGGAAGTGGATATAATTTCATACCCTCTCTCCTCCCGATTTCTTAACGAGGCTTCGTGCTCGTTTTTTCGTTTTGACACCACCAACACGTCTCGTGGCTCATTTCTAACATATAATCGAGACTTTTTCGGGTTTTAAAGGAAGTGGATATAATTTCATAACCTCTCTCCTCACGATTTCTAAACGCGGCTTCGTGCACGTTTTTTTATTTTGACACCACCAACACGTCTCGTTGCCCATTTCTAACCTATAATCGAGACTTTTTCGAGTTTTTAAAGAAGTGGATATAATTTCATACCCTCTCTCCTCCCGATTTCTAAACGAGGCTTCGCGCTCGTTTTTTCGTTTTGACATAACCAACAAGTCTCGTGGCCCATTTCTAACCTATAATCGAGACTTTTTCGGGTTTTAAAGGAAGTGAATATAATTTCTTACCCTCTCTCCTCCCAATTTCTAACCTATAATCCAACAAGTCCTGTGGCCCATTTCTAACCTATAATCCAGACTTTTTCGGGTTTTAAAGGAAGTGGATATAATTTCATACCCTCTCTCCTCCCGATTTCTAAACGAGGCATCGTGCTCGTTTTTTCGTTTTGACACCACCAACAAGTCTCGTGGCCCATTTCTAACCTATAATCGACACTTTTTCGGATTTTCAAGGAAGTGGATATAATTTCATACCCTCTCTCTCCCGATTTCTAAACGAGGCATCGTGCTCGTTTTTTCGTTTTGACACCACCAACAAATCCCGTGGCCCATTTCTAACCTATAATCGAGACTTTTTCGGGTTTCAAAGGAAGTGCATATAATTTAATACCCTCTATCCTCCCGATTTATACACGAGGCTTCGTGCCGTTTTTTCGTTTTAACATAATCAACACGTCCCGTGGCCCTTCTCAAACCTATAATCTAGACTTTTTCAGGTTTTAAAGGAAGTGGATATAATTTCATACCCTCTCTCCTCCCGATTTCTAAACGAGGCTTCGTGCTCGTTTTTTCATTTTGACACCACCAACACATCTCGTGGCCCATTTCTAACCTATAATCGAGACTTTTTCGGGTTTTAAAGGAAGTGGATATAATTTCATACCCTCTCTCCTCCCGATTTCTAAACGCGACTTCGTGCTCGTTTTTTCGTTTTGACACCACCAACACATCTCGTGGCCCATTTCTAACCTATAATCGAGACTTTTTCGGGTTTTAAAGGAAGTGGATATAATTTCATACCCTCTCTCCTCCCGATTTCTAAACGCGGCTTCGTGCTCTTTTTTTCGTTTTGACACCACCAACACGTCTCGTGGCCCATTTCTAACCTATAATCGAGACTTTTTCGGGTTTTAAAGGAAGTGGATATAATTTCATACCCTCTCTCCTCCCGATTTCTGAACGAGGCTTCGCGCTCGTTTTTTCGTTTTGACACAACCAACACGTCTCGTGGGCCATTTCTATCCTATAATCGAGACTTTTTTGGGTTTTAAAGGAAGTGGATATAATTTCATACCCTCTCTCCTCCCGATTTTTAAACGAGGCTTCGTGCTCGTTTTTTCGCTTTCACACCACCAACAAGTCACGTGGCCCATTTCTAACCTATAATCGAGACATTTTCGGGTTTTAAAGGAAGTGGATATAATTTCATACCCTCTCTCCTCCCGATTTCTAAACGAGGCTTCGTGCTCGTTTTTTCGTTTTGACACCATCAACACATCTCGTGGCCCATTTCTAACCTATAATCGAGACTTTTTCGGGTTTTAAAGGAAGTGGATATAATTTCATACCCTCTATCCTCCCGATTTCTAAACGCGGCTTCGTGCTCTTTTTTTTGTTTTGACACCACCAACACGTCTCGTGGCCCATTTCTAACCTATAATCGAGACTTTTTCGGTTTTTAAAGGAAGTGGATATAATTTCATACCCTCTCTCCTCCCGATTTCTAAACGAGGCTTCGCGCTCGTTTTTTCGTTTTGACACAACCAACACGTCTCGTGGGCCATTTCTAACATATAATCGAGACTTTTTTGGGTTTTAAAGGAAGTTGATATAATTTCATACCCTCTCTCCTCCCGATTTCTAAACGCGGCTTCGTGCTCGTTTTTTCGCTTTCACACCACCAACAAGTCACGTGGCCCATTTCTAACCTATAATCGAGACATTTTCGGGTTTTAAAGGAAGTGGATATAATTTCATACCCTCTCTCCTCCCGATTTCTAAATGAGGCTTCGTGCTCGTTTTTTCATTTTGACACCGCCAACACGTCCCGTGACCCTTTTCTAACCTATAATCGAGACTTTTTCAGGTTTTAAAGGAAGTGGATATAATTTCATACCCGCTCTCCTCCCGATTTCTAAACGAGGTTTCGTGCTCGTTTTTTCATTTTGACACCACCAACAAGTCCCGTGGCTCATTTCGAACCTATAATCGAGACTTTTTCAGGTTTTAAAGGAAGTGCATATAATTTCATACCCTCTATCCTCCCGATTTCTATACGAGGCTTCGTGCCGTTTTTTCATTTTAACACCACCAACACGTCTCGTGGGCCATTTCTAACATATAATCGAGACTTTTTTGGGTTTTAAAGGAAGTTGATATAATTTCATACCCTCTCTCCTCCCGATTTCTAAACGCGGCTTCGTGCTCGTTTTTTCGCTTTCACACCACCAACACATCTCGTGGCCCATTTCTAAACTATAATCGAGACTTTTTCGGGTTTTAAAGGAAGTGGATATAATTTCATACCCTCTCTCCTCCCGATTTCTAAACGCGGCTTCGTGCTCTTTTTTTCGTTTTGACACCACCAACACGTCTCGTGGCCCATTTCTAACCTATAATCGAGACTTTTTCGGGTTTTAAAGGAAGTGGATATAATTTCATACCCTCTCTCCTCCCGATTTCTAAACGAGGCTTCGCGCTCGTTTTTTCGTTTTGACACAACCAACACGTCTCGTGGGCCATTTCTAACATATAATCGAGACTTTTTTGGGTTTTAAAGGAAGTTGATATAATTTCATACCCTCTCTCCTCCCGATTTCTAAACGAGGCTTCGTGCTCGTTTTTTCGCTTTCACACCACCAACAAGTCACGTAGACCATTTCTAACCTATAATCGAGACATTTTCGGGTTTTAAAGGAAGTGGATATAATTTCATACCCTCTCTCCTCCCGATTTCAAAACGAGGCTTCGTGCTCGTTTTTTCGTTTTGACAACACCAACACATCTCGTGGCCCATTTCTAACCTATAATGGAGACATTTTCGGGTTTTAAAGGAAGTGGATATAATTTCATACCCTCTCTCCTCCCGATTTCTAAACGAGGCTTCGTGCTTGTTTTTTCGTTTTGACACCACCAACAAGTCCCGTGGCCCATTTCTAACCTATAATCCAGACTTTTTCGGGTTTTAAAGGAAGTGGATATAATTTCATACCCTCTCTCCTCCCGATTTCTAAACGCGGCTTCGTGCTCGTTTTTTCGCTTTCACACCACCAACAAGTCACGTGGCCCATTTCTAACCTATAATCGAGACATTTTCGGGTTTTAAAGGAAGTGGATATAATTTCATACCCTCTCTCCTCCCGATTTCTAAATGAGGCTTCGTGCTCGTTTTTTCATTTTGACACCACCAACACGTCCCGTGACCCTTTTCTAACCTATAATCGAGACTTTTTCGGGTTTTAAAGGAAGTGCATATAATTTCATACCCTCTATCCTCCCGATTTCTATACGAGGCTTCGTGCCGTTTTTTCGTTTTAACACCACCAACACGTCCCGTGGCCCTTTTCAAACCTATAATCTAGACTTTTTCGGGTTCTAAAGGAAGTGGATATAATTTCATACCCTCTCTCCTCCCGATTTCTAAACGAGGCTTCGTGCTCGTTTTTTCGTTTTGACACCACCAACACATTTCGTGGCCCATTTCTAACCAATAATCGAGACTTTTTCGGGTTTTAAAGGAAGTGGATATAATTTCATACCCTCTCTCCTCCCGATTTCTAAACGCGGCTTCGTGCTCTTTTTTTCGTTTTGACACCACCAACACGTCTCGTGGCTCATTTCTAACATATAATCGAGACTTTTTCGAGTTTTAAAGGAAGTGGATATAATTTCATAACCTCTCTCCTCACGATTTCTAAACGCGGCTTCGTGCACGTTTTTTTATTTTGACACCACCAACACGTCTCGTTGCCCATTTCTAACCTATAATCGAGACTTTTTCGAGTTTTTAAAGAAGTGGATATAATTTCATACCCTCTCTCCTCCCGATTTCTAAACGAGGCTTCGCGCTCGTTTTTTCGTTTTGACATAACCAACAAGTCTCGTGGCCCATTTCTAACCTATAATCGAGACTTTTTCGGGTTTTAAAGGAAGTGAATATAATTTCTTACCCTCTCTCCTCCCAATTTCTAACCTATAATCCAACAAGTCCTGTGGCCCATTTCTAACCTATAATCCAGACTTTTTCGGGTTTTAAAGGAAGTGGATATAATTTCATACCCTCTCTCCTCCAGATTTCTAAACGAGGCATCGTGCTCGTTTTTTCGTTTTGACACCACCAACAAGTCTCGTGGCCCATTTCTAACCTATAATCGACACTTTTTCGGATTTTCAAGGAAGTGGATATAATTTCATACCCTCTCTCTCCCGATTTCTAAACGAGGCATCGTGCTCGTTTTTTCGTTTTGACACCACCAACAAATCCCGTGGCCCATTTCTAACCTATAATCGAGACTTTTTCGGGTTTCAAAGGAAGTGCATATAATTTAATACCCTCTATCCTCCCGATTTATACACGAGGCTTCGTGCCGTTTTTTCGTTTTAACATAATCAACACGTCCCGTGGCCCTTCTCAATCCTATAATCTAGACTTTTTCAGGTTTTAAAGGAAGTGGATATAATTTCATACCCTCTCTCCTCCCGATTTCTAAACGAGGCTTCGTGCTCGTTTTTTCATTTTGACACCACCAACACATCTCGTGGCCCATTTCTAACCTATAATCGAGACTTTTTCGGGTTTTAAAGGAAGTGGATATAATTTCATACCCTCTCTCCTCCCGATTTCTAAACGAGGCTTCGTGCTCGTTTTTTCATTTTGACACCACCAACACATCTCGTGGCCCATTTCTAACCTATAATCGAGACTTTTTCGGGTTTTAAAGGAAGTGGATATAATTTCATACCCTCTCTCCTCCCGATTTCTAAACGCGACTTCGTGCTCGTTTTTTCGTTTTGACACCACCAACACATCTCGTGGCCCATTTCTAACCTATAATCGAGACTTTTTCGGGTTTTAAAGGAAGTGGATATAATTTCATACCCTCTCTCCTCCCGATTTCTAAACGCGGCTTCGTGCTCTTTTTTTCGTTTTGACACCACCAACACGTCTCGTGGCCCATTTCTAACCTATAATCGAGACTTTTTCGGGTTTTAAAGGAAGTGGATATAATTTCATACCCTCTCTCCTCCCGATTTCTGAACGAGGCTTCGCGCTCGTTTTTTCGTTTTGACACAACCAACACGTCTCGTGGGCCATTTCTAACCTATAATCGAGACTTTTTTGGGTTTTAAAGGAAGTGGATATAATTTCATACCCTCTCTCCTCCCGATTTCTAAACGAGGCTTCGTGCTCGTTTTTTCGCTTTCACACCACCAACAAGTCACGTGGCCCATTTCTAACCTATAATCGAGACATTTTCGGGTTTTAAAGGAAGTGGATATAATTTCATACCCTCTCTCCTCCCGATTTCTAAACGAGGCTTCGTGCTCGTTTTTTCGTTTTGACACCACCAACACATCTCGTGGCCCATTTCTAACCTATAATCGAGACTTTTTCGGGTTTTAAAGGAAGTGGATATAATTTCATACCCTCTATCCTCCCGATTTCTAAACGCGGCTTCGTGCTCTTTTTTTCGTTTTGACACCACCAACACGTCTCGTGGCCCATTTCTAACCTATAATCGAGACTTTTTCGGTTTTTAAAGGAAGTGGATATAATTTCATACCCTCTCTCCTCCCGATTTCTAAACGAGGCTTCGCGCTCGTTTTTTCGTTTTGACACAACCAACACGTCTCGTGGGCCATTTCTAACATATAATCGAGACTTTTTTGGGTTTTAAAGGAAGTTGATATAATTTCATACCCTCTCTCCTCCCGATTTCTAAACGCGGCTTCGTGCTCGTTTTTTCGCTTTCACACCACCAACAAGTCACGTGGCCCATTTCTAACCTATAATCGAGACATTTTCGGGTTTTAAAGGAAGTGGATATAATTTCATACCCTCTCTCCTCCCGATTTCTAAATGAGGCTTCGTGCTCGTTTTTTCATTTTGACACCGCCAACACGTCCCGTGACCCTTTTCTAACCTATAATCGAGACTTTTTCGGGTTTTAAAGGAAGTGGATATAATTTCATACCCGCTCTCCTCCCGATTTCTAAACGAGGTTTCGTGCTCGTTTTTTCATTTTGACACCACCAACAAGTCCCGTGGCTCATTTCGAACCTATAATCGAGACTTTTTCAGGTTTTAAAGGAAGTGCATATAATTTCATACCCTCTATCCTCCCGATTTCTATACGAGGCTTCGTGCCGTTTTTTCATTTTAACACCACCAACACGTCTCGTGGGCCATTTCTAACATATAATCGAGACTTTTTTGGGTTTTAAAGGAAGTTGATATAATTTCATACCCTCTCTCCTCCCGATTTCTAAACGCGGCTTCGTGCTCGTTTTTTCGCTTTCACACCACCAACACATCTCGTGGCCCATTTCTAAACTATAATCGAGACTTTTTCGGGTTTTAAAGGAAGTGGATATAATTTCATACCCTCTCTCCTCCCGATTTCTAAACGAGGCTTCGTGCTCGTTTTTTCATTTTGACACCACCAACACATCTCGTGGCCCATTTCTAACCTATAATCGAGACTTTTTCGGGTTTTAAAGGAAGTGGATATAATTTCATACCCTCTCTCCTCCCGATTTCTAAACGCGACTTCGTGCTCGTTTTTTCGTTTTGACACCACCAACACATCTCGTGGCCCATTTCTAACCTATAATCGAGACTTTTTCGGGTTTTAAAGGAAGTGGATATAATTTCATACCCTCTCTCCTCCCGATTTCTAAACGCGGCTTCGTGCTCTTTTTTTCGTTTTGACACCACCAACACGTCTCGTGGCCCATTTCTAACCTATAATCGAGACTTTTTCGGGTTTTAAAGGAAGTGGATATAATTTCATACCCTCTCTCCTCCCGATTTCTGAACGAGGCTTCGCGCTCGTTTTTTCGTTTTGACACAACCAACACGTCTCGTGGGCCATTTCTAACCTATAATCGAGACTTTTTTGGGTTTTAAAGGAAGTGGATATAATTTCATACCCTCTCTCCTCCCGATTTCTAAACGAGGCTTCGTGCTCGTTTTTTCGCTTTCACACCACCAACAAGTCACGTGGCCCATTTCTAACCTATAATCGAGACATTTTCGGGTTTTAAAGGAAGTGGATATAATTTCATACCCTCTCTCCTCCCGATTTCTAAACGAGGCTTCGTGCTCGTTTTTTCGTTTTGACACCACCAACACATCTCGTGGCCCATTTCTAACCTATAATCGAGACTTTTTCGGGTTTTAAAGGAAGTGGATATAATTTCATACCCTCTATCCTCCCGATTTCTAAACGCGGCTTCGTGCTCTTTTTTTCGTTTTGACACCACCAACACGTCTCGTGGCCCATTTCTAACCTATAATCGAGACTTTTTCGGTTTTTAAAGGAAGTGGATATAATTTCATACCCTCTCTCCTCCCGATTTCTAAACGAGGCTTCGCGCTCGTTTTTTCGTTTTGACACAACCAACACGTCTCGTGGGCCATTTCTAACATATAATCGAGACTTTTTTGGGTTTTAAAGGAAGTTGATATAATTTCATACCCTCTCTCCTCCCGATTTCTAAACGCGGCTTCGTGCTCGTTTTTTCGCTTTCACACCACCAACAAGTCACGTGGCCCATTTCTAACCTATAATCGAGACATTTTCGGGTTTTAAAGGAAGTGGATATAATTTCATACCCTCTCTCCTCCCGATTTCTAAATGAGGCTTCGTGCTCGTTTTTTCATTTTGACACCGCCAACACGTCCCGTGACCCTTTTCTAACCTATAATCGAGACTTTTTCGGGTTTTAAAGGAAGTGGATATAATTTCATACCCGCTCTCCTCCCGATTTCTAAACGAGGTTTCGTGCTCGTTTTTTCATTTTGACACCACCAACAAGTCCCGTGGCTCATTTCGAACCTATAATCGAGACTTTTTCAGGTTTTAAAGGAAGTGCATATAATTTCATACCCTCTATCCTCCCGATTTCTATACGAGGCTTCGTGCCGTTTTTTCATTTTAACACCACCAACACGTCTCGTGGGCCATTTCTAACATATAATCGAGACTTTTTTGGGTTTTAAAGGAAGTTGATATAATTTCATACCCTCTCTCCTCCCGATTTCTAAACGCGGCTTCGTGCTCGTTTTTTCGCTTTCACACCACCAACACATCTCGTGGCCCATTTCTAAACTATAATCGAGACTTTTTCGGGTTTTAAAGGAAGTGGATATAATTTCATACCCTCTCTCCTCCCGATTTCTAAACGCGGCTTCGTGCTCTTTTTTTCGTTTTGACACCACCAACACGTCTCGTGGCCCATTTCTAACCTATAATCGAGACTTTTTCGGGTTTTAAAGGAAGTGGATATAATTTCATACCCTCTCTCCTCCCGATTTCTAAACGAGGCTTCGCGCTCGTTTTTTCGTTTTGACACAACCAACACGTCTCGTGGGCCATTTCTAACATATAATCGAGACTTTTTTGGGTTTTAAAGGAAGTTGATATAATTTCATACCCTCTCTCCTCCCAATTTCTAAACGAGGCTTCGTGCTCGTTTTTTCGCTTTCACACCACCAACAAGTCACGTAGACCATTTCTAACCTATAATCGAGACATTTTCGGGTTTTAAAGGAAGTGGATATAATTTCATACCCTCTCTCCTCCCGATTTCTAAACGAGGCTTCGTGCTCGTTTTTTCGTTTTGACAACACCAACACATCTCGTGGCCCATTTCTAACCTATAATGGAGACATTTTCGGGTTTTAAAGGAAGTGGATATAATTTCATACCCTCTCTCCTCCCGATTTCTAAACGAGGCTTCGTGCTTGTTTTTTCGTTTTGACACCACCAACAAGTCCCGTGGCCCATTTCTAACCTATAATCCAGACTTTTTCGGGTTTTAAAGGAAGTGGATATAATTTCATACCCTCTCTCCTCCCGATTTCTAAACGCGGCTTCGTGCTCGTTTTTTCGCTTTCACACCACCAACAAGTCACGTGGCCCATTTCTAACCTATAATCGAGACATTTTCGGGTTTTAAAGGAAGTGGATATAATTTCATACCCTCTCTCCTCCCGATTTCTAAATGAGGCTTCGTGCTCGTTTTTTCATTTTGACACCACCAACACGTCCCGTGACCCTTTTCTAACCTATAATCGAGACTTTTTCGGGTTTTAAAGGAAGTGCATATAATTTCATACCCTCTATCCTCCCGATTTCTATACGAGGCTTCGTGCCGTTTTTTCGTTTTAACACCACCAACACGTCCCGTGGCCCTTTTCAAACCTATAATCTAGACTTTTTCGGGTTCTAAAGGAAGTGGATATAATTTCATACCCTCTCTCCTCCCGATTTCTAAACGAGGCTTCGTGCTCGTTTTTTCGTTTTGACACCACCAACACATTTCGTGGCCCATTTCTAACCAATAATCGAGACTTTTTCGGGTTTTAAAGGAAGTGGATATAATTTCATACCCTCTCTCCTCCCGATTTCTAAACGCGGCTTCGTGCTCTTTTTTTCGTTTTGACACCACCAACACGTCTCGTGGCCCATTTCTAACCTATAATCGAGACTTTTTCGGGTTTTAAAGGAAGTGGATATAATTTCATACCCTCTCTCCTCCCGATTTCTAAACGAGGCTTCGCGCTCGTTTTTTCATTTTGACACAACCAACACGTCTCGTGGGCCATTTCTAACCTATAATCGAGACTTTTTCGGGTTTTAAAGGAAGTGGATATAATTTCATACCCTCTCTCCTCCCGATTTCTAAACGAGGCTTCGTGCTCGTTTTTTCGCTTTCACACCACCAACAAGTCACGTGGCCCATTTCTAACCTATAATCGAGACATTTTCGGGTTTTAAAGGAAGTGGATATAATTTCATACCCTCTCTCCTCCCGATTTCTAAACGAGGCTTCGTGCTCGTTTTTTCGTTTTGACACCACCAACACATCTCGTGGCTCATTTCTAACCTATAATCGAGACTTTTTCGGGTTTTAAAGGAAGTGGATATAATTTCATACCCTCTCTCCTCCCGATTTCTAAACGAGGCTTCGTGCTTGTTTTTTCGTTTTGACACGACCAACAAGTCCCGTGGCCCTTTTCTAACCTATAATCGAGACTTTTTCGGGTTTTAAAGGAAGTGGATATAATTTCATACCCTCTCTCCTCCCGATTTCTAAACGCGGCTTCGTGCTCTTTTTTTCGTTTTGACACGACCAACACGTCTCGTGGCCCATTTCTAACCTATAATCGAGACTTTTTCGGATTTTAAAGGAAGTAGATATAATTTCATACCCTCTCTATCCCGATTTCTAAACGAGGCATCGTGCTCGTTTTTTCGTTTTAACACCACCAACAAGTCCCGTGGCCCATTTCTAACCTATAATCGAGACTTTTTCGGGTTTTAAAGGAAGTGGATATAATTTCATACACTCTCTCCTCCCGATTTCTAAACGAGACATCGTGCTCGTTTTTTCGTTTTGACACCATCAACAAGTCTCGTGGCCCATTTCTAACCTATAATCGATACTTTTTCGGATTTTCAAGGAAGTGGATATAATTTCATACCCTCTCTCTCCCGATTTCTAAACGCGGCTTCGTGCACTTTTTTTCGTTTTGACACCACCAACACGTCTCGTGGCCCATTTCTAACCTATAATCGAGACATTTTCGGGTTTTAAAGGAAGTGGATATAATTTCATACCCTCTCTCCTCCCGATTTCTAAACGAGGCTTCGTGCTCGTTTTTTCGCTTTCACACCACCAACATGTCACGTGGCCCATTTCTAACCTATAATCGAGACATTTTCGGGTTTTAAAGGAAGTGGATATAATTTCATAACCTCTCTCCTCCCGATTTCTAAACGAGGCTTCGTGCTCGTTTTTTCGTTTTGACACCACCAACACATCTCGTGGCCCATTTCTAACCTATAATCGAGACTTTTTCGGGTTTTAAAGGAAGTGGATATAATTTCATACCCTCTCTCCTCCCGATTTCTAAACGCGGCTTCGTGCTCTTTTTTTCGTTTTGACACCACCAACACGTCTCGTGGCCCATTTCTAACCTATAATCGAGACTTTTTCGGGTTTTAAAGGAAGTGGATATAATTTCATACCCTCTCTCCTCCCGATTTCTAAATGAGGCTTCGCGCTCGTTTTTTCGTTTCGACACAACCAACACGTCTCGTGGGCCATTTCTAACATATAATCGAGACTTTTTTGGGTTTTAAAGGAAGTGGATATAATTTCATACCCTCTCTCCTCCCGATTTCTAAACGCGACTTCGTGCTCGTTTTTTCATTTTGACACCACCAACACATCTCGTGGCCCATTTCTAACCTATAATCGAGACTTTTTCGGGTTTTAAAGGAAGTGGATATAATTTCATACCCTCTCTCCTCCCGATTTCTAAACGAGGCATCGTGCTCGTTTTTTCGTTTTGACACGACCAATAAGTCCCGTGGCCCATTTCTAACCTATAATCGAGACTTTTTCGGGTTTTAAAGGAAGTGGATATAATTTCATACCCTTTCTCCTCCCGATTTCTAAACGAGGCTTCGTACTCGTTTTTTCGTTTTGACACCACCAACAAGTCGTGGGGCCCATTTCTAACCTATAATCCAGACTTTTTCGGGTTTTAAAGAAAGTGGATATAATTTCATACCCTCTCTCCTCCCGATTTCTAAACGCGGTTTCGTGCTCTTTTTTTCGTTTTGACACCACCAACACGTCTCGTGGCCCTTTTCTAACCTATAATCGATACTTTTTCGCGTTTTAATGGAAGTGGATATAATTTCATACCCTCTCTCCTCCCGATTTCTAAACAAGGAATCGTGCTCGTTTTTTCGTTTTGACACCACCAACAAGTCGTGGGGCCCATTTCTAACCTATAATCCAGACTTTTTCGGGTTTTAAAGGAAGTGGATATGATTTCATACCCTCTCTCCTCCCGATTTCTAAACAAGGCATCGTGCTCATTTTTTCGTTTTGACACCACCAACAAGTCGTGGGGCCCATTTCTAACCTATAATCCAGACTTTTTCGGGTTTTAAAGGAAGTGGATATAATTTCATACCCTCTCTCCTCCCGATTTCTAAACGAGGCTTCGTGCTCGTTTTTTCGTTTTGACACCACCAACGAGTCACGTGGCCCATTTCTAACCTATAATCGAGACATTTTCGGGTTTTAAAGGAAGTGGATATAATTTCATACCCTCTCTCCTCTCGATTTCTAAACAAGGCTTCGCGCTCGTTTTTTCAGTTTGACACAACCAACACGTCTCATGGCCCATTTCTAACCTATAATCGAGACTTTTTCGGGTTTTAAAGGAAGTGGATATAATTTCATACCCTCTCTCCTCCCGATTTCTAAACGAGGCATCGTGCTCGTTTTTTCGTTTTGACACGACCAACAAGTCCCGTGGCCCATTTCTAACCTATAATCGAGACATTTTCGGGTTTTAAAGGAAGTGGATATAATTTCATACCCTTTCTCCTCCCGATTTCTAAACGAGGCTTCGTGCTCGTTTTTTCGTTTTGACACCACCAACAAGTCGTGGGGCCCATTTCTAACCTATAATCCAGACTTTTTCGGGTTTTAAAGGAAGTGGATATAATTTCATACCCTCTCTCCTCCCGATTTCTAAACGCGGTTTTGTGCTCTTTTTTTCGTTTTGACACCACCAACACGTCTCGTGGCCCTTTTCTAACCTATAATCGATACTTTTTCGGGTTTTAAAGGAAGTGGATATAATTTCATACCCTCTCTCCTCCCGATTTCTAAACAAGGCATCGTGCTCGTTTTTTCGTTTTGACACCACCAACAAGTCGTGGAGCCCATTTCTAACCTATAATCCAGACTTTTTCGGGTTTTAAAGGAAGTGGATATGATTTCATACCCTCTCTCCTCCCGATTTCTAAACAAGGCATCGTGCTCGTTTTTTCGTTTTGACACCACCAACAAGTCGTGGGGCCCATTTCTAACCTATAATCCAGACTTTTTCGGGTTTTAAAGGAAGTGGATATAATTTCATACCCTCTCTCCTCCCGATTTCTAAACGAGGCTTCGTGCTCGTTTTTTCGTTTTGACACCACCAACGAGTCACGTGGCCCATTTCTAACCTATAATCGAGACATTTTCGGGTTTTAAAGGAAGTGGATATAATTTCATACCCTCTCTCCTCCCGATTTCTAAACGAGGCTTCGCGCTCGTTTTTTCGTTTTGACACCACCAACACGTCCCGTGACCCTTTTCTAACCTATAATCCAGACTTTTTCGGGTTTTAAAGGAAGTGGATATAATTTCATACCCTCTCTCCTCCCGATTTCTTAACGAGGCTTCGTGCTCGTTTTTTCGTTTTGACACCACCAACACGTCTCGTGGCTCATTTCTAACATATAATCGAGACTTTTTCGGGTTTTAAAGGAAGTGGATATAATTTCATAACCTCTCTCCTCACGATTTCTAAACGCGGCTTCGTGCACGTTTTTTTATTTTGACACCACCAACACGTCTCGTTGCCCATTTCTAACCTATAATCGAGACTTTTTCGAGTTTTTAAAGAAGTGGATATAATTTCATACCCTCTTTCCTCCCGATTTCTAAACGAGGCTTCGCGCTCGTTTTTTCGTTTTGACATAACCAACAAGTCTCGTGGCCCATTTCTAACCTATAATCGAGACTTTTTCGGGTTTTAAAGGAAGTGAATATAATTTCTTACCCTCTCTCCTCCCAATTTCTAACCTATAATCCAACAAGTCCTGTGGCCCATTTCTAACCTATAATCCAGACTTTTTCGGGTTTTAAAGGAAGTGGATATAATTTCATACCCTCTCTCCTCCCGATTTCTAAACGAGGCATCGTGCTCGTTTTTTCGTTTTGACACCACCAACAAGTCTCGTGGCCCATTTCTAACCTATAATCGACACTTTTTCGGATTTTCAAGGAAGTGCATATAATTTAATAACCTCTATCCTCCCGATTTCTACACGAGGCTTCGTGCCGTTTTTTCGTTTTAACATAATCAACACGTCCCGTGGCCCTTTTCAAACCTATAATCTAGACTTTTTCAGGTTTTAAAGGAAGTTGATATAATTTCATACCCTCTCTCCTCCCGATTTCTAAACGAGGCTTCGTGCTCGTTTTTTCATTTTGACACCACCAACACATCTCGTGGCCCATTTCTAACCTGTAATCGAGACTTTTTCGGGTTTTAAAGGAAGTGGATATAATTTCATACCCTCTCTCCTCCCGATTTCTAAACGCGACTTCGTGCTCGTTTTTTCGTTTTGACACCACCAACACATCTCGTGGCCCATTTCTAACCTATAATCGAGACTTTTTCGGGTTTTAAAGGAAGTGGATATAATTTCATACCCTCTCTCCTCCCGATTTCTAAACGCGGCTTCGTGCTCTTTTTTTCGTTTTGACACCACCAACACGTCTCGTGGCCCATTTCTAACCTATAATCGAGACTTTTTCGGGTTTCAAAGGAAGTGGATATAATTTCATACCCTCTCTCCTCCCGATTTCTAAACGAGGCTTCGCGCTCGTTTTTTCGTTTTGACACAACCAACACGTCTCGTGGGCCATTTCTAACCTATAATCGAGACTTTCTCGGGTTTTAAAGGAAGTGGATATAATTTCATACCCTCTCTCTCCCGATTTCTAAACGCGGCTTCGTGCACTTTTTTTCGTTTTGACACCACCAACACGTCTCGTGGCCCATTTCTAACCTATAATCGAGACATTTTCGGGTTTGAAAGGAAGTGGATATAATTTCATACCCTCTCTCCTCCCGATTTCTAAATGAGGCTTCGTGCTCGTTTTTTCGCTTTCACACCACCAACATGTCACGTGGCCCATTTCTAACCTATAATCGAGACATTTTCGGGTTTTAAAGGAAGTGGATATAATTTCATACCCTCTCTCCTCCCGATTTCTAAACGAGGCTTCGTGCTCGTTTTTTCGTTTTGACACCACCAACACATCTCGTGGCCCATTTCTAACCTATAATCGAGACTTTTTCGGGTTTTAAAGGAAGTGGATATAATTTCATACCCTCTCTCCTCCCGATTTCTAAACGCGGCTTCGTGCTCTTTTTTTCGTTTTGACACCACCAACACGTCTCGTGGCCCATTTCTAACCTATAATCGAGACTTTTTCGGGTTTTAAAGGAAGTGGATATAATTTCATACCCTCTCTCCTCCCGATTTCTAAATGAGGCTTCGCGCTCGTTTTTTCGTTTCGACACAACCAACACGTCTCGTGGGCCATTTCTAACATATAATCGAGACTTTTTTGGGTTTTAAAGGAAGTGGATATAATTTCATACCCTCTCTCCTCCCGATTTCTAAACGCGACTTCGTGCTCGTTTTTTCATTTTGACACCACCAACACATCTCGTGGCCCATTTCTAACCTATAATCGAGACTTTTTCGGGTTTTAAAGGAAGTGGATATAATTTCATACCCTCTCTCCTCCCGATTTCTAAACGAGGCATCGTGCTCGTTTTTTCGTTTTGACACGACCAATAAGTCCCGTGGCCCATTTCTAACCTATAATCGAGACTTTTTCGGGTTTTAAAGGAAGTGGATATAATTTCATACCCTTTCTCCTCCCGATTTCTAAACGAGGCTTCGTACTCGTTTTTTCGTTTTGACACCACCAACAAGTCGTGGGGCCCATTTCTAACCTATAATCGATACTTTTTCGGGTTTTAAAGGAAGTGGATATAATTTCATACCCTCTCTCCTCCCGATTTCTAAACGCGGCTTCGTGCTCTTTTTTTCGTTTTGACACGACCAACACGTCTCGTGGGCCATTTCTAACATATAATCGAGACTTTTTTGGGTTTTAAAGGAAGTAGATATAATTTCATACCCTCTCTATCCCGATTTCTAAACGAGGCATCGTGCTCGTTTTTTCGTTTTAACACCACCAACAAGTCCCGTGGCCCATTTCTAACCTATAATCGAGACTTTTTCGGGTTTTAAAGGAAGTGGATATAATTTCATACACTCTCTCCTCCCGATTTCTAAACGAGACATCGTGCTCGTTTTTTCGTTTTGACACCATCAACAAGTCTCGTGGCCCATTTCTAACCTATAATCGAGACTTTTTCGGATTTTAAAGGAAGTAGATATAATTTCATACCCTCTCTATCCCGATTTCTAAACGAGGCATCGTGCTCGTTTTTTCGTTTTAACACCACCAACAAGTCCCGTGGCCCATTTCTAACCTATAATCGAGACTTTTTCGGGTTTTAAAGGAAGTGGATATAATTTCATACACTCTCTCCTCCCGATTTCTAAACGAGACATCGTGCTCGTTTTTTCGTTTTGACACCATCAACAAGTCTCGTGGCCCATTTCTAATCTATAATCGATACTTTTTCGGATTTTCAAGGAAGTGGATATAATTTCATACCCTCTCTCTCCCGATTTCTAAACGAGGTTTCGTGCTCGTTTTTTCATTTTGACACCACCAACAAGTCCCGTGGCTCATTTCGAACCTATAATCGAGACTTTTTCAGGTTTTAAAGGAAGTGCATATAATTTCATACCCTCTCTCCTCCCGATTTCTACACGAGGCTTCGTGCCGTTTTTTCGTTTTAACATAATCAACACGTCCCGTGGCCCTTTTCAAACCTATAATCTAGACTTTTTCAGGTTTTAAAGGAAGTGGATATAATTTCATACCCTCTCTCCTCCCGATTTCTAAACGAGGCTTCGTGCTCGTTTTTTCATTTTGACACCACCAACACATCTCGTGGCCCTTTTCAAACCTATAATCTAGACTTTTTCGGGTTCTAAAGGAAGTGGATATAATTTCATACCCTCTCTCCTCCCGATTTCTAAACGAGGCTTCGTGCTCGTTTTTTCGTTTTGACACCACCAACACATCTCGTGGCCCATTTCTAAC
The DNA here is from genome assembly GCA_030544415.1 of Thalia dealbata. Classification (NCBI taxonomy): domain Eukaryota; kingdom Viridiplantae; phylum Streptophyta; class Magnoliopsida; order Zingiberales; family Marantaceae; genus Thalia; species Thalia dealbata. Next base: position 10,870,523 of record CM060458.1, on the reverse strand, counting down.
CTATAATCGAGACTTTTTCGGGTTTTAAAGGAAGTGGATATAATTTCATACCCTCTCTCCTCCCGATTTCTAAACGAGGCATCGTGCTCGTTTTTTCGCTTTCGCACCACCAACAAGTCACGTAGACCATTTCTAACCTATAATCGAGACATTTTCGGGTTTTAAAGGAAGTGGATATAATTTCATACCCTCTCTCCTCCCGATTTCTAAACGAGGCTTCGCGCTCGTTTTTTCGTTTTGACACAACCAACACGTCTCGTGGGCCATTTCTAACATATAATCGAGACTTTTTTGGGTTTTAAAGGAAGTTGATATAATTTCATACCCTCTCTCCTCCCGATTTCTAAACGAGGCTTCGTGCTCGTTTTTTCGCTTTCACACCACCAACAAGTCACGTAGACCATTTCTAACCTATAATCGAGACATTTTCGGGTTTTAAAGGAAGTGGATATAATTTCATACCCTCTCTCCTCCCGATTTCTAAACGAGGCTTCGTGCTCGTTTTTTCGTTTTGACACCACCAACACATCTCGTGGCCCATTTCTAACATATAATCGAGACTTTTTCGGGTTTTAAAGGAAGTGGATATAATTTCATACCCTCTCTCCTCCCGATTTCTAAACGAGGCTTCGTGCTTGTTTTTTCGTTTTGACACCACCAACAAGTCCCGTGGCCCATTTCTAACCTATAATCCAAACTTTTTCGGGTTTTAAAGGAAGTGGATATAATTTCATACCCTCTCTCCTCCCGATTTCTAAACGCGGCTTCGTGCTCGTTTTTTCGCTTTCACACCACCAACAAGTCACGTGGCCCATTTCTAACCTATAATCGAAACATTTTCGGGTTTTAAAGGAAGTGGATATAATTTCATACCCTCTCTCCTCCCGATTTCTAAATGAGGCTTCGTGCTCGTTTTTTCATTTTGACACCACCAACACGTCCCGTGACCCTTTTCTAACCTATAATCGAGACTTTTTCGGGTTTTAAAGGAAGTGGATATAATTTCATACCCTCTCTCCTCCCGATTTCTAAACGAGGTTTCGTGCTCGTTTTTTCATTTTGACACCACCAACAAGTCTCGTGGCTCATTTCGAACCTATAATCGAGACTTTTTCAGGTTTTAAAGGAAGTGCATATAATTTCATACCCTCTATCCTCCCGATTTCTATACGAGGCTTCGTGCCGTTTTTTCGTTTTAACACCACCAACACGTCCCGTGGCCCTTTTCAAACCTATAATCTAGACTTTTTCGGGTTCTAAAGGAAGTGGATATAATTTCATACCCTCTCTCCTCCCGATTTCTAAACGAGGCTTCGTGCTCGTTTTTTCATTTTGACACCACCAACACATTTCGTGGCCCATTTCTAACCTATAATCGAGACTTTTTCGGGTTTTAAAGGAAGTGGATATAATTTCATACCCTCTCTCCTCCCGATTTCTAAACGCGGCTTCGTGCTCTTTTTTTCGTTTTGACACCACCAACAAATCTCGTGGCCCATTTCTAACCTATAATCGAGACTTTTTCGGGTTTTAAAGGAAGTGGATATAATTTCATACCCTCTCTCCTCCCGATTTCTAAACGAGGCTTCGCGCTCGTTTTTTCATTTTGACACAACCAACACGTCTCGTGGGCCATTTCTAACCTATAATCGAGACTTTTTCGGGTTTTAAAGGAAGTGGATATAATTTCATACCCTCTCTCCTCCCGATTTCTAAACGAGGCTTCGTGCTCGTTTTTTCGCTTTCACACCACCAACAAGTCACGTGGCCCATTTCTAACCTATAATCGAGACATTTTCGGGTTTTAAAGGAAGTGGATATAATTTCATACCCTCTCTCCTCCCGATTTCTAAACGCGGCTTCGTGCTCTTTTTTTCGTTTTGACACCACCAACACGTCTCGTGGCCCATTTCTAACCTATAATCGAGACTTTTTCGGGTTTTAAAGGAAGTGGATATAATTTCATACCCTCTCTCCTCCCGATTTCTAAACGAGGCTTCGCGCTCGTTTTTTCGTTTTGACACAACCAACACGTCTCTTGGGCCATTTCTAACATATAATCGAGACTTTTTTGGGTTTTAAAGGAAGTAGATATAATTTCATACCCTCTCTATCCCGATTTCTAAACGAGGCATCGTGCTCGTTTTTTCGTTTTAACACCACCAACAAGTCCCGTGGCCCATTTCTAACCTATAATCGAGACTTTTTCGGGTTTTAAAGGAAGTGGATATAATTTCATACACTCTCTCCTCCCGATTTCTAAACGAGACATCGTGCTCGTTTTTTCGTTTTGACACCATCAACAAGTCTCGTGGCCCATTTCTAACCTATAATCGATACTTTTTCGGATTTTCAAGGAAGTGGATATAATTTCATACCCTCTCTCTCCCGATTTCTAAACGAGGTATCGTGCTAGATTTTTCGTTTTGACACCACCAACAAGTCCCGTGGCCCATTTCTAATTTATAATCGAGACTTTTTCGGGTTTTAAAGGAATTGGATATAATTTCATACCCTCTCTCCTCCCGATTTCTAAACGAGGCATCGTGCTCGTTTTTTCGTTTTGACACCACCAACATGTCTTGTGGCCCATTTCTAACCTATAATCGACACTTTTTCGGATTTTCAAGGAAGTGGATATAATTTCTTACCCTCTCTCTCCCGATTTCTAAACGAGGCATCGTGCTCGTTTTTTCGTTTTGACACCACCAACAAGTCCCGTGGCTCATTTCTAACCTATAATCGAGACTTTTTCGGGTTTTAAAGGAAGTGCATATAATTTCATACCCTCTATCCTCCCGATTTCTACACGAGGCTTCGTGCCGTTTTTTCGTTTTAACACCACCAACACGTCCCGTGGCCCTTTTCAAACCTATAATCTAGACTTTTTCGGGTTTTAAAGGAAGTGGATATAATTTCATACCCTCTCTCCTCCCGATTTCTAAACGAGGCTTCGTGCTCGTTTTTTCGCTTTCACACCACCAACAAGTCACGTGGCCCATTTCTAACCTATAATCGAGACATTTTCGGGTTTTAAAGGAAGTGGATATAATTTCATACCCTCTCTCCTCCCGATTTCTAAACGAGGCTTCGTGCTCGTTTTTTCGTTTTGACACAACCAACACATCTCGTGGCCCATTTCTAACCTATAATCGAGACTTTTTCGGGTTTTAAAGGAAGTGGATATAATTTCATACCCTCTCTCCTCCCGATTTCTAAACGCGGCTTCGTGCTCTTTTTTTCGTTTTGACACCACCAACACGTCTCGTGGCCCATTTCTAACCTATAATCGAGACTTTTTCGGGTTTTAAAGGAAGTGGATATAATTTCATACCCTCTCTCCTCCCGATTTCTAAACGAGGCTTCGTGCTCGTTTTTTCGTTTTGACACCACCAACACATCTCGTGGCCCATTTCTAACCTATAATCGAGACTTTTTCGGGTTTTAAAGAAAGTGGATATAATTTCATACCCTCTCTCCTCCCGATTTCTAAACGCGGCTTCGTGCTCTTTTTTTCGTTTTGACACCACCAACACGTCTCGTGGCCTATTTCTAACCTATAATCGAGACTTTTTCGGATTTTCAAGGAAGTGGATATAATTTCATACCCTCTCTCTTCCCGATTTCTAAACGAGGCTTCGCGCTCGTTTTTTCGTTTTGACACAACCAACACGTCTCGTGGCCCATTTCTAACCTATAATCGAGACTTTTTCGGGTTTTAAAGGAAGTGGATATAATTTCATACCCTCTCTCCTCCCGATTTCTAAACGCGGCTTCGTGCTCTTTTTTTCGTTTTGACACCACCAACACGTCTCGTGGCCCATTTCTAACCTATAATCGAGACTTTTTCGGATTTTCAAGGAAGTGGATATAATTTCATACCCTCTCTCCTCCCGATTTCTAAACGAGGCTTCGTGCTCGTTTTTTCGCTTTCACACCACCAACAAGTCACGTGGCCCATTTCTAACCTATAATCGAGACATTTTCGGGTTTTAAAGGAAGTGGATATAATTTCATACCCTCTCTCCTCCCGATTTCTAAACGAGGCTTCGTGCTCGTTTTTTCATTTTGACACCGCCAACACGTCCCGTGACCCTTTTCTAACCTATAATCGAGACTTTTTCAGGTTTTAAAGAAAGTGGATATAATTTCATACCCTCTCTCCTCCCGATTTCTAAACGAGGTTTCGTGCTCGTTTTTTCATTTTGACACCACCAACAAGTCCCGTGGCTCATTTCGAACCTATAATCGAGACTTTTTCAGGTTTTAAAGGAAGTGCATATAATTTCATACCCTCTATCCTCCCGATTTCTATACGAGGCTTCGTGCCGTTTTTTCGTTTTAACACCACCAACACGTCCCGTGGCCCTTTTCAAACCTATAATCTAGACTTTTTCGGGTTCTAAAGGAAGTGGATATAATTTCATACCCTCTCTCCTCCCGATTTCTAAACGAGGCTTCGTGCTCGTTTTTTCGTTTTGACACCACCAACACATTTCGTGGCCCATTTCTAACCTATAATCGAGACTTTTTCGGGTTTTAAAGGAAGTGGATATAATTTCATACCCTCTCTCCTCCCGATTTCTAAACGAGGCTTTGCGCTCGTTTTTTCGTTTTGACACCACCAACACGTCCCGTGGCCCTTTTCAAACCTATAATCTAGATTTTTTCGGGTTTTAAAGGAAGTGGATATAATTTCATACCCTCTCTCCTCCCGATTTCTAAACTAGGCTTCGTGGTCATTTTATCGTTTTGACACCACCAACACATCTCGTGGCCCATTTCTAACCTATAATCGAGACTTTTTCGGGTTTTAAAGGAAGTGGATATAATTTCATAACCTCTCTCCTCACGATTTCTAAATGCGGATTCGTGCTCGTTTTTTCGTTTTGACACCACCAACACGTCTCGTTGCCCATTTCTAACCTATAATCGAGACTTTTTCGGGTTTTAAAGGAAGTGGATATAATTTCATACCCTCTCTCCTCCCGATTTCTAAACGAGGCTTCGCGCTCGTTTTTTCATTTTGACACAACCAACACGTCTCGTGGCCCATTTCAAACCTATAATCGAGACTTTTTCGGGTTTTAAAGGAAGTGGATATAATTTCATACCCTCTCTCCTCCCGATTTCTAAACGAGGCTTCGTACTCGTTTTTTCGCTTTCACACGACCAACAAGTCACGTGGCCCATTTCTAACCTATAATCGAGACATTTTCGGGTTTTAAAGGAAGTGGATATAATTTCATACCCTCTCTCCTCCCGATTTCTAAACGAGGCTTCGTGCTCGTTTTTTCGTTTTGACACCACCAACGAGTCACGTGGCCCATTTTTAACCGATAATCGAGACATTTTCGGGTTTTAAAGGAAGTGGATATAATTTCATACCCTCTCTCCTCCCGATTTCTAAACGAGGCATCGTGCTCGTTTTTTCGTTTTGACACGACCAACAAGTCCCGTGGCCCATTTCTAACCTATAATCGAGACTTTTTCGGGTTTTAAAGGAAGTGGATATAATTTCATACCCTTTCTCCTCCCGATTTCTAAACGAGGCTTCGCGCTCGTTTTTTCGTTTTGACACCACCAACAAGTCTCGTGGCCCTTTTCAAACCTATAATCTAGATTTTTTCGGGTTTTAAAGGAAGTGGATATAATTTCATACCCTCTCTCCTCCCGATTTCTAAACTAGGCTTCGTGCTCATTTTTTCGTTTTGACACCACCAACACATTTCGTGGCCCATTTCTAACCTATAATCGAGACTTTTTCAGGTTTTAAAGGAAGTGGATATAATTTCATACCCTCTCTCCTCCCGATTTCTAAACGAGGCTTCGCGCTCGTTTTTTCGTTTTGACACCACCAACACGTCCCGTGGCCCTTTCCAAACCTATGATCTAGATTTTTTCGGGTTTTAAAGGAAGTGGATATAATTTCATACCCTCTCTCCTCCCGATTTCTAAACTAGGCTTCGTGCGCATTTTATCGTTTTGACACCACCAACACATCTCGTGGCCCATTTCTATCCTATAATCGAGACTTTTTCGGGTCTTAAAGGAAGTGGATATAATTTCATAACCTCTCTCCTCACGATTTCTAAATGCGGATTCGTGCTCGTTTTTTCGTTTTGACACCACCAACACGTCTCGTTGCCCATTTCTAACCTATAATCGAGACTTTTTCGGGTTTTAAAGGAAGTGGATATAATTTCATACCCTCTCTCCTCCCGATTTCTAAACGAGGCTTCGCGCTCGTTTTTTCATTTTGACACAACCAACACGTCTCGTGGCCCATTTCTAACCTATAATCGAGACTTTTTCGGGTTTTAAAGGAAGTGGATATAATTTCATACCCTCTCTCCTCCCGATTTCTAAACGAGGCTTCGTGCTCGTTTTTTCGCTTTCACACCACCAACAAGTCACGTGGCCCATTTCTAACCTATAATCGAGACATTTTCGGGTTTTAAAGGAAGTGGATATAATTTCATACCCTCTCTCCTCCCGATTTCTAAACGAGGCTTCGTGCTCGTTTTTTCATTTTGACACCACCAACACGTCCCGTGACCCTTTTCTAACCTATAATCGAGACTTTTTCGGGTTTTAAAGGAAGTGGATATAATTTCATACCCTCTCTCCTCCCGATTTCTAAACGAGGTTTCGTGCTCGTTTTTTCATTTTGACACCACCAACAAGTCCCGTGGCTCATTTCGAACCTATAATCGAGACTTTTTCAGGTTTTAAAGGAAGTGCATATAATTTCATACCCTCTATCCTCCCGATTTCTATACGAGGCTTCGTGCCGTTTTTTCGTTTTAACACCACCAACACGTCCCGTGGCCCTTTTCAAACCTATAATCTAGACTTTTTCGGGTTCTAAAGGAAGTGGATATAATTTCATACCCTCTCTCCTCCCGATTTCTAAACGAGGCTTCGTGCTCGTTTTTTCGTTTTGACACCACCAACACATTTCGTGGCCCATTTCTAACCTATAATCGAGACTTTTTCGGGTTTTAAAGGAAGTGGATATAATTTCAGACCCTCTCTCCTCCCGATTTCTAAACGAGGCTTTGCGCTCGTTTTTTCGTTTTGACACCACCAACACGTCCCGTGGCCCTTTTCAAACCTATAATCTAGATTTTTTCGGGTTTTAAAGGAAGTGGATATAATTTCATACCCTCTCTCCTCCCGATTTCTAAACTAGGCTTCGTGCTCATTTTATCGTTTTGACACCACCAACACATCTCGTGGCCCATTTCTAACCTATAATCGAGACTTTTTCGGGTTTTAAAGGAAGTGGATATAATTTCATAACCTCTCTCCTTACGATTTCTAAATGCGGATTCGTGCTCGTTTTTTCGTTTTGACACCACCAACACGTCTCGTTGCCCATTTCTAACCTATAATCGAGACTTTTTCGGGTTTTAAAGGAAGTGGATATAATTTCATACCCTCTCTCCTCCCGATTTCTAAACGAGGCTTCGCGCTCGTTTTTTCATTTTGACACAACCAACACGTCTCGTGGCCCATTTCAAACGTATAATCGAGACTTTTTCGGGTTTTAAAGGAAGTGGATATAATTTCATACCCTCTCTCCTCCCGATTTCTAAACGAGGCTTCGTACTCGTTTTTTCGCTTTCACACCACCAACAAGTCACGTGGCCCATTTCTAACCTATAATCGAGACATTTTCGGGTTTTAAAGGAAGTGGATATAATTTCATACCCTCTCTCCTCCTGATTTCTAAACGAGGCATCGTGCTCGTTTTTTCATTTTGACACGACCAACAAGTCCCGTGGCCCATTTCTAACCTATAATCGAGACTTTTTCGGGTTTTAAAGGAAGTGGATATAATTTCATACCCTTTCTCCTCCCGATTTCTAAACGAGGCTTCGCGCTCGTTTTTTCGTTTTGACACCACCAACAAGTCTCGTGGCCCTTTTCAAACCTATAATCTAGATTTTTTCGGGTTTTAAAGGAAGTGGATATAATTTCATACCCTCTCTCCTCCCGATTTCTAAACTAGGCTTCGTGCTCATTTTTTCGTTTTGACACCACCAACACATTTCGTGGCCCATTTCTAACCTATAATCGAGACTTTTTCAGGTTTTAAAGGAAGTGGATATAATTTCATACCCTCTCTCCTCCCGATTTCTAAACGAGGCTTCGCGCTCGTTTTTTCGTTTTGACACCACCAACACGTCCCGTGGCCCTTTCCAAACCTATGATCTAGATTTTTTCGGGTTTTAAAGGAAGTGGATATAATTTCATACCCTCTCTCCTCCCGATTTCTAAACTAGGCTTCGTGCTCATTTTATCGTTTTGACACCACCAACACATCTCGTGGCCCATTTCTATCCTATAATCGAGACTTTTTCGGGTCTTAAAGGAAGTGGATATAATTTCATAACCTCTCTCCTCACGATTTCTAAATGCGGATTCGTGCTCGTTTTTTCGTTTTGACACCACCAACACGTCTCGTTGCCCATTTCTAACCTATAATCGAGACTTTTTCGGGTTTTAAAGGAAGTGGATATAATTTCATACCCTCTCTCCTCCCGATTTCTAAACGAGGCTTCGCGCTCGTTTTTTCATTTTGACACAACCAACACGTCTCGTGGCCCATTTCTAACCTATAATCGAGACTTTTTCGGGTTTTAAAGGAAGTGGATATAATTTCATACCCTCTCTCCTCCCGATTTCTAAACGAGGCTTCGTACTCGTTTTTTCGCTTTCACACCACCAACAAGTCACGTGGCCCATTTCTAACCTATAATCGAGACATTTTCGGGTTTTAAAGGAAGTGGATATAATTTCATACCCTCTCTCCTCCCGATTTCTAAACGAGGCTTCGTGCTCGTTTTTTCGTTTTGACAACACCAACACATCTCGTGGCCTATTTCTAACCTATAATCGAGACTTTTTCGGGTTTTAAAGGAAGTGGATATAATTTCATACCCTCTCTCCTCCCGATTTCTAAACGAGGCATCGTGCTCGTTTTTTAGTTTTGACACGACCAACAAGTCCCGTGGCCCATTTCTAACCTATAATCGAGACTTTTTCGGGTTTTAAAGGAAGTGGATATAATTTCATACCCTTTCTCCTCCCGATTTCTAAACGAGGCTTCGCGCTCGTTTTTTCGTTTTGACACCACCAACAAGTCTCGTGGCCCTTTTCAAACCTATGATCTAGATTTTTTCGGGTTTTAAAGGAAGTGGATATAATTTCATACCGTCTCTCCTCCCGATTTCTAAACTAGGCTTCGTGCTCCTTTTATCGTTTTGACACCACCAACACATCTCGTGGCCCATTTCTAACCTATAATCGAGACTTTTTCGGGTTTTAAAGGAAGTGGATATAATTTCATAACCTCTCTCCTCACGATTTCTAAATGCGGATTCGTGCTCGTTTTTTCGTTTTGACACCACCAACACGTCTCGTTGCCCATTTCTAACCTATAATCGAGACTTTTTCGGGTTTTAAAGGAAGTGGATATAATTTCATACCCTCTCTCCTCCCGATTTCTAAACGAGGCTTCGCGCTCGTTTTTTCATTTTGACATAACCAACACGTCTCGTGGCCCATTTCTAACCTATAATCGAGACTTTTTCGGGTTTTAAAGGAAGTGAATATAATTTCATACCCTCTCTCCTCCCGATTTCTAAACGAGGCTTCGTACTCGTTTTTTCGCTTTCACACCACCAACAAGTCACGTGGCCCATTTCTAACCTATAATCGAGACATTTTCGGGTTTTAAAGGAAGTGGATATAATTTCATACCCTCTCTCCTCCCGATTTCTAAACGAGGCATCGTGCTCGTTTTTTAGTTTTGACACGACCAACAAGTCCCGTGGCCCATTTCTAACCTATAATCGAGACTTTTTCGGGTTTTAAAGGAAGTGGATATAATTTCATACCCTTTCTCCTCCCGATTTCTAAACGAGGCTTCGCGCTCGTTTTTTCGTTTTGACACCACCAACAAGTCTCGTGGCCCTTTTCAAACCTATAATCTAGATTTTTTTGGGTTTTAAAGGAAGTGGATATAATTTCATACCCTCTCTCCTCCCGATTTCTAAACTAGGCTTCGTGCTCATTTTTTCGTTTTGACACCACCAACACATTTCGTGGCCCATTTCTAACCTATAATCGAGACTTTTTCAGGTTTTAAAGGAAGTGGATATAATTTCATACCCTCTCTCCTCCCGATTTCTAAACGAGGCTTCGCGCTCGTTATTTCGTTTTGACACCACCAACACGTCCCGTGGCCCTTTCCAAACCTATGATCTAGATTTTTTCGGGTTTTAAAGGAAGTGGATATAATTTCATACCCTCTCTCCTCCCGATTTCTAAACTAGGCTTCGTGCTCATTTTATCGTTTTGACACCACCAACACATCTCGTGGCCCATTTCTATCCTATAATCGAGACTTTTTCGGGTCTTAAAGGAAGTGGATATAATTTCATAACCTCTCTCCTCACGATTTCTAAATGCGGATTCGTGCTCGTTTTTTCGTTTTGACACCACCAACACGTCTCGTTGCCCATTTCTAACCTATAATCGAGACTTTTTCGGGTTTTAAAGGAAGTGGATATAATTTCATACCCTCTCTCCTCCCGATTTCTAAACGAGGCTTCGCGCTCGTTTTTTCATTTTGACACAACCAACACGTCTCGTGGCCCATTTCTAACCTATAATCGAGACTTTTTCGGGTTTTAAAGGAAGTGGATATAATTTCATACCCTCTCTCCTCCCGATTTCTAAACGAGGCTTCGTACTCGTTTTTTCGCTTTCACACCACCAACAAGTCACGTGGCCCATTTCTAACCTATAATCGAGACATTTTCGGGTTTTAAAGGAAGTGGATATAATTTCATACCCTCTCTCCTCCCGATTTCTAAACGAGGCTTCGTGCTCGTTTTTTCGTTTTGACACCACCAACGAGTCACGTGGCCCATTTTTAACCGATAATCGAGACATTTTCGGGTTTTAAAGGAAGTGGATATAATTTCATACCCTCTCTCCTCCCGATTTCTAAACGAGGCATCGTGCTCGTTTTTTCGTTTTGACACGACCAACAAGTCCCGTGGCCCATTTCTAACCTATAATCGAGACTTTTTCGGGTTTTAAAGGAAGTGGATATAATTTCATACCCTTTCTCCTCCCGATTTCTAAACGAGGCTTCGCGCTCGTTTTTTCGTTTTAACACCACCAACAAGTCTCGTGGCCCTTTTCAAACCTATAATCTAGATTTTTTCGGGTTTTAAAGGAAGTGGATATAATTTCATACCCTCTCTCCTCCCGATTTCTAAACTAGGCTTCGTGCTCATTTTTTCGTTTTGACACCACCAACACATTTCGTGGCCCATTTCTAACCTATAATCGAGACTTTTTCGGGTTTTAAAGGAAGTGGATATAATTTCATACCCTCTCTCCTCCCGATTTCTAAACGAGGCTTCGCGCTCGTTTTTTCGTTTTGACACCACCAACACGTCCCGTGGCCCTTTTCAAACCTATGATCTAGATTTTTTCGGGTTTTAAAGGAAGTGGATATAATTTCATACCGTCTCTCCTCCCGATTTCTAAACTAGGCTTCGTGCTCCTTTTATCGTTTTGACACCACCAACACATCTCGTGGCCCATTTCTAACCTATAATCGAGACTTTTTCGGGTTTTAAAGGAAGTGGATATAATTTCATAACCTCTCTCCTCACGATTTCTAAATGCGGATTCGTGCTCGTTTTTTCGTTTTGACACCACCAACACGTCTCGTTGCCCATTTCTAACCTATAATCGAGACTTTTTCGGGTTTTAAAGGAAGTGGATATAATTTCATACCCTCTCTCCTCCCGATTTCTAAACGAGGCTTCGCGCTCGTTTTTTCATTTTGACATAACCAACACGTCTCGTGGCCCATTTCTAACCTATAATCGAGACTTTTTCGGGTTTTAAAGGAAGTGGATATAATTTCATACCCTCTCTCCTCCCGATTTCTAAACGAGGCATCGTGCTCGTTTTTTCGTTTTGACACGACCAACAAGTCCCGTGGCCCATTTCTAACCTATAATTGAGACTTTTTCGGGTTTTAAAGGGAGTGGATATAATTTCATACCCTTTCTCCTCCCGATTTCTAAACGAGGCTTCGTGCTCGTTTTTTCGTTTTGACACCACCAACAATTCGTGGGGCCCATTTCTAACCTATAATCCAGACTTTTTCGGGTTTTAAAGGAAGTGGATATAATTTCATACCCTCTCTCCTCCCGATTTCTAAACGCGGTTTCGTGCTCTTTTTTTCGTTTTGACACCACCAACACGTCTCGTGGCCCTTTTCTAACCTATAATCGATACTTTTTTGGGTTTTAAAGGAAGTGGATATAATTTCATACCCTCTCTCCTCCCGATTTCTAAACAAGGCATCGTGCTCTTTTTTTCGTTTTGACACCACCTACAAGTCGTGGGGCCCATTTCTAACCTATAATCCAGACTTTTTCGGGTTTTAAAGGAAGTGGATATGATTTCATACCCTCTCTCCTCCCGATTTCTAAACAAGGCATCGTGCTCGTTTTTTCGTTTTGACACCACCAACAAGTCGTGGGGCCCATTTCTAACCTATAATCAAGACTTTTTCGGGTTTTAAAGGAAGTGGATATAATTTCATACCCTCTCTCCTCCCGATTTCTAAACGAGGCTTCGTGCTCGTTTTTTCATTTTGACACCACCAACGAGTCACGTGGCCCATTTCTAACCGATAATCGAGACATTTTCGGGTTTTAAAGGAAGTGGATATAATTTCATACCCTCTCTCCTCCCGATTTCTAAACGAGGCTTCGCGCTCGTTTTTTCGTTTTGACACCACCAACACGTCCCGTGACCCTTTTCTAACCTATAATCTAGACTTTTTCGGGTTTTAAAGGAAGTGGATATAATTTCATACCCTCTCTCCTCCCGATTTCTAAACGAGGCATCGTGCTCGTTTTTTCGTTTTGACACGACCCACAAGTCCCCTGGCCCATTTCTAACCTATAATCGAGACTTTTTCGGGTTTTAAAGGAAGTGGATATAATTTCATACCCTTTCTCCTCCCGATTTCTAAACGAGGCTTCGCGCTCGTTTTTTCGTTTTGACACCACCAACAAGTCTCGTGGCCCTTTTCAAACCTATAATCTAGATTTTTTCGGGTTTTAAAGGAAGTGGATATAATTTCATACCCTCTCTCCTCCCGATTTCTAAACTAGGCTTCGTGCTCATTTTTTCGTTTTGACACCACCAACACATTTCGTGGCCCATTTCTAACCTATAATCGAGACTTTTTCAGGTTTTAAAGGAAGTGGATATAATTTCATACCCTCTCTCCTCCCGATTTCTAAACGAGGCTTCGCGCTCGTTTTTTCGTTTTGACACCACCAACACGTCCCGTGGCCCTTTCCAAACCTATGATCTAGATTTTTTCGGGTTTTAAAGGAAGTGGATATAATTTCATACCCTCTCTCCTCCCGATTTCTAAACTAGGCTTAGTGCTCATTTTATCGTTTTGACACCACCAACACATCTCGTGGCCCATTTCTATCCTATAATCGAGACTTTTTCGGGTCTTAAAGGAAGTGGATATAATTTCATAACCTCTCTCCTCACGATTTCTAAATGCGGATTCGTGCTCGTTTTTTCGTTTTGACACCACCAACACGTCTCGTTGCCCATTTCTAACCTATAATCGAGACTTTTTCGGGTTTTAAAGGACGTGGATATAATTTCATACCCTCTCTCCTCCCGATTTCTAAACGAGGCTTCGCGCTCATTTTTTCATTTTGACACAACCAACACGTCTCGTGGCCCATTTCTAACCTATAATCGAGACTTTTTCGGGTTTTAAAGGAAGTGGATATAATTTCATACCCTCTCTCCTCCCGATTTCTAAACGAGGCTTCGTACTCGTTTTTTCGCTTTCACACCACCAACAAGTCACGTGGCCCATTTCTAACCTATAATCGAGACATTTTCGGGTTTTAAAGGAAGTGGATATAATTTCATACCCTCTCTCCTCCCGATTTCTAAACGAGGCTTCGTGCTCGTTTTTTCGTTTTGACACCACCAACACATCTCGTGGCCTATTTCTAACCTATAATCGAGACTTTTTCGGGTTTTAAAGGAAGTGGATATAATTTCATACCCTCTCTCCTCCCGATTTCTAAACGAGGCATCGTGCTCGTTTTTTCGTTTTGACACGACCAACAAGTCCCGTGGCCCATTTCTAACCTATAATCGAGACTTTTTCGGGTTTTAAAGGAAGTGGATATAATTTCATACCCTTTCTCCTCCCGATTTCTAAACGAGGCTTCGCGCTCGTTTTTTCGTTTTGACACCACCAACAAGTCTCGTGGCCCTTTTCAAACCTATAATCTAGATTTTTTCGGGTTTTAAAGGAAGTGGATATAATTTCATACCCTCTCTCCTCCCGATTTCTAAACTAGGCTTCGTGCTCATTTTTTCGTTTTGACACCACCAACACATTTCGTGGCCCATTTCTAACCTATAATCGAGACTTTTTCGGGTTTTAAAGGAAGTGGATATAATTTCATACCCTCTCTCCTCCCGATTTCTAAACGAGGCTTCGCGCTCGTTTTTTCGTTTTGACACCACCAACACGTCCCGTGGCCCTTTTCAAACCTATGATCTAGATTTTTTCGGGTTTTAAAGGAAGTGGATATAATTTCATACCGTCTCTCCTCCCGATTTCTAAACTAGGCTTCGTGCTCCTTTTATCGTTTTGACACCACCAACACATCTCGTGGCCCATTTCTAACCTATAATCGAGACTTTTTCGGGTTTTAAAGGAAGTGGATATAATTTCATAACCTCTCTCCTCACGATTTCTAAATGCGGATTCGTGCTCGTTTTTTCGTTTTGACACCACCAACACGTCTCGTTGCCCATTTCTAACCTATAATCGAGACTTTTTCGGGTTTTAAGGGAAGTGGATATAATTTCATACCCTCTCTCCTCCCGATTTCTAAACGAGGCTTCGCGCTCGTTTTTTCATTTTGACATAACCAACACGTCTCGTGGCCCATTTCTAACCTATAATCGAGACTTTTTCGGGTTTTAAAGGAAGTGGATATAATTTCATACCCTCTCTCCTCCCGATTTCTAAACGAGGCATCGTGCTCGTTTTTTCGTTTTGACACGACCAACAAGTCCCGTGGCCCATTTCTAACCTATAATTGAGACTTTTTCGGGTTTTAAAGGGAGTGGATATAATTTCATACCCTTTCTCCTCCCGATTTCTAAACGAGGCTTCGTGCTCGTTTTTTCGTTTTGACACCACCAACAAGTCGTGGGGCCCATTTCTAACCTATAATCCAGACTTTTTCGGGTTTTAAAGGAAGTGGATATAATTTCATACCCTCTCTCCTCCCGATTTCTAAACGCGGTTTCGTGCTCTTTTTTTCGTTTTGACACCACCAACACGTCTCGTGGCCCTTTTCTAACCTATAATCGATACTTTTTTGGGTTTTAAAGGAAGTGGATATAATTTCATACCCTCTCTCCTCCCGATTTCTAAACAAGGCATCGTGCTCTTTTTTTCGTTTTGACACCACCTACAAGTCGTGGGGCCCATTTCTAACCTATAATCCAGACTTTTTCGGGTTTTAAAGGAAATGGATATGATTTCATACCCTCTCTCCTCCCGATTTCTAAACAAGGCATCGTGCTCGTTTTTTCGTTTTGACACCACCAACAAGTCGTGGAGCCCATTTCTAACCTATAATCAAGACTTTTTCGGGTTTTAAAGGAAGTGGATATAATTTCATACCCTCTCTCCTCCCGATTTCTAAACGAGGCTTCGTGCTCGTTTTTTCATTTTGACACCACCAACGAGTCACGTGGCCCATTTCTAACCGATAATCGAGACATTTTCGGGTTTTAAAGGAAGTGGATATAATTTCATACCCTCTCTCCTCCCGATTTCTAAACGAGGCTTCGCGCTCGTTTTTTCGTTTTGACACCACCAACACGTCCCGTGACCCTTTTCTAACCTATAATCTAGACTTTTTCGGGTTTTAAAGGAAGTGGATATAATTTCATACCCTCTCTCCTCCCGATTTCTAAACGAGGCATCGTGCTCGTTTTTTCGTTTTGACACGACCCACAAGTCCCCTGGCCCATTTCTAACCTATAATCGAGACTTTTTCGGGTTTTAAAAGAAGTGGATATAATTTCATACCCTTTCTCCTCCCGATTTCTAAACGAGGCTTCATGCTCGTTTTTTCGTTTTGACACCACCAACAAGTCGTGGGGCCGATTTCTAACCTATAATCCAGACTTTTTCGGGTTTTAAAGGAAGTGGATATAATTTCATACCCTCTCTCCTCCCGATTTCTAAACGCGGTTTCGTGCTCTTTTTTTCGTTTTGACACCACCAACACGTCTCGTGGCCCTTTTCTAACCTATAATCGATACTTTTTCGGGTTTTAAAGGAAGTGGATATAATTTCATAACCTCTCTCCTCCCGATTTCTAAACAAGGCATCGTGCTCTTTTTTTCGTTTTGACACCACCAACAAGTCGTGGGGCCCATTTCTAACCTATAATCCAGACTTTTTCGGGTTTTAAAGGAAGTGGATATGATTTCATACCCTCTCTCCTCCCGATTTCTAAACAAGGCATCGTGCTCGTTTTTTCGTTTTGACACCACCAACAAGTCGTGGGGCCCATTTCTAACCTATAATCCAGACTTTTTCGGGTTTTAAAGGAAGTGGATATGATTTCATACCCTCTCTCCTCCCGATTTCTAAACGAGGCTTCGTGCTCGTTTTTTCGTTTTGACACCACCAACAAGTCGTGGGGCCCATTTCTAACCTATAATCCAGACTTTTTCGGGTTTTAAAGGAAGTGGATTTAATTTCATACCCTCTCTCCTCCCGATTTCTAAACGAGGCTTCGTGCTCGTTTTTTCGTTTTGACACCACCAACGAGTCACGTGGCCCATTTTTAACCGATAATCGAGACATTTTCGGGTTTTAAAGGAAGTGGATATAATTTCATACCCTCTCTCCTCCCGATTTCTAAACGAGGCTTCGTGCTCGTTTTTTCGTTTTGACACCACCAACGAGTCACGTGGCCCATTTCTAACCTATAATCGAGACATTTTCGGGTTTTAAAGGAAGTGGATTTAATTTCATACCCTCTCTCCTCCCGATTTCTAAACGAGGCTTCGTGCTCGTTTTTTCGTTTTGACACCACCAACGAGTCACGTGGCCCATTTTTAACCGATAATCGAGACATTTTCGGGTTTTAAAGGAAGTGGATATAATTTCATACCCTCTCTCCTCCCGATTTCTAAACGAGGCTTCGTGCTCGTTTTTTCGTTTTGACACCACCAACACATCTCGTGGCCCATTTCTAACCTATAATCGAGACTTTTTCGGGTTTTAAAGGAAGTGGATATAATTTCATACCCTCTCTCCTCCCGATTTCTAAACGCGGCTTCGTGCTCTTTTTTTCGTTTTGACACCACCAACACGTCTCGTGGCCCATTTCTAACCTATAATCGAGACATTTTCGGGTTTTAAAGGAAGTGGATTTAATTTCATACCCTCTCTCCTCCCGATTTCTAAACGAGGCTTCGTGCTCGTTTTTTCGTTTTGACACCACCAACGAGTCACGTGGCCCATTTCTAACCTATAATCGAGACATTTTCGGGTTTTAAAGGAAGTGGATATAATTTCATACCCTCTCTCCTCCCGATTTCTAAACGAGGCTTCGTGCTCGTTTTTTCGTTTTGACACCACCAACACATCTCGTGGCCCATTTCTAACCTATAATCGAGACTTTTTCGGGTTTTAAAGGAAGTGGATATAATTTCATACCCTCTCTCCTCCCGATTTCTAAACGCGGCTTCGTGCTCTTTTTTTCGTTTTGACACCACCAACACGTCTCGTGGCCCATTTCTAACCTATAATCGAGACTTTTTCGGGGTTTAAAGGAAGTGGATATAATTTCATACCCTCTCTCCTCCCGATTTCTAAACGAGGCTTCGCGCTCGTTTTTTCGTTTTGACACGACCAACACGTCTCGTGGGCCATTTCTAACCTATAATCGAGACTTTTTCGGGTTTTAAAGGAAGTGGATATAATTTCATACCCTCTCTCCTCCCGATTTCTAAACGAGGCTTCGTGCTCGTTTTTTCATTTTGACACCACCAACACGTCCCGTGACCCTTTTCTAACCTATAATCGAGACTTTTTCGGGTTTTAAAGGAAGTGGATATAATTTCATACCCTCTCTCCTCCCGATTTCTAAACGAGGTTTCGTGCTCGTTTTTTCATTTTGACACCACCAACAAGTCCCGTGGCTCATTTCGAACCTATAATCGAGACTTTTTCAGGTTTTAAAGGAAGTGCATATAATTTCATACCCTCTATCCTCCCGATTTCTATACGATGCTTCGTGTCGTTTTTTCGTTTTAACACCACCAACACGTCCCGTGGCCCTTTTCAAACCTATAATCTAGAATTTTTCGGGTTCTAAAGGAAGTGGATATAATTTCATACCCTCTCTCCTCCCGATTTCTAAACGAGGCTTCGTGCTCGTTTTTTCGTTTTGACACCACCAACACATTTCGTGGCCCATTTCTAACCTATAATCGAGACTTTTTCGGGTTTTAAAGGAAGTGGATATAATTTCATACCCTCTCTCCTCCCGATTTCTAAACGAGGCTTCGCGCTCGTTTTTTCGTTTTGACACCACCAACACGTCCCGTGGCCCTTTTGAAACCTATAATCTAGATTTTTTCGGGTATTAAAGGAAGTGGATATAATTTCATACCCTCTCTCCTCCCGATTTCTAAACTAGGCTTCGTGCTCATTTTATCATTTTGACACCACCAACACATCTCGTGGCCCATTTCTAACCTATAATCGAGACTTTTTCGGGTTTTAAAGGAAGTGGATATAATTTCATAACCTCTCTCCTCACGATTTCTAAATGCGGATTCGTGCTCGTTTTTTCGTTTTGACACCACCAACACGTCTCGTCGCCCATTTCTAACCTATAATCGAGACTTTTTCGGGTTTTAAAGGAATTGGATATAATTTCATACCCTCTCTCCTCCCGATTTCTAAACGAGGCATCGTGCTCGTTTTTTCGTTTTGACACCACCAACAAGTCTTGTGGCCCATTTCTAACCTATAATCGACACTTTTTCGGATTTTCAAGGAAGTGGATATAATTTCATACCCTCTCTCTCCCGATTTCTAAACGAGGTATCGTGCTCTTTTTTTCGTTTTGACACCACCAACAAGTCCAGTGGCTCATTTCTAACCTATAATCGAGACTTTTTCGGGTTTTAAAGGAAGTGCATATAATTTCATACCCTCTATCCTCCCGATTTCTACACGAGGCTTCGTGCCGTTTTTTCATTTTAACACCACCAACACGTCTCGTGGCCCTTTTCAAACCTATAATCTAGACTTTTTCGGGTTTTAAAGGAAGTGGATATAATTTCATACCCTCTCTCCTCTCGATTTCTAAACGAGGCTTCGTGCTCGTTTTTTCGTTTTGACACCACCAACACATCTCGTGGCCCATTTCTAACCTATAATCGATACTTTTTCGGGTTTTAAAGGAAGTGGATATAATTTCATACCCTCTCTCCTCCCGATTTCTAAACGCGGCTTCGTTCTCTTTTTTTCGTTTTGACACCACCAACACGTCTCGTGGCCCATTTCTAACCTATAATCGAGACTTTTTCGGATTTTCAAGGAAGTGGATATAATTTCATACCCTGTCTCTTCCCGATTTCTAAACGAGGCTTCGCGCTCTTTTTTTCGTTTTGACACAACCAACACGTCACGTGGCCCATTTCTAACCTATAATCGAGACTTTTTCGAGTTTTAAAGGAAGTGGATATAATTTCATACCCTCTCTCCTCCCGATTTCTAAACGCGGCTTCGTGCTCTTTTTTTCGTTTTGACACCACGAACACGTCTCGTGGCCCATTTCTAACCTATAATCGAGACTTTTTCGGATTTTCAAGGAAGTGGATATAATTTCATACCCTCTCTCCTCCCGATTTCTAAACGAGGCTTCGTGCTCGTTTTTTCGCTTTCACACCACCAACAAGTCACGTGGCCCATTTCTAACCTATAATCGAGATATTTTCGGGTTTTAAAGGATGTGGATATAATTTCATACCCTCTCTCCTCCCGATTTCTAAACGTGGCTTCGTTCTCGTTTTTTCATTTTGACACCACCAACACGTCCCGTGACCCTTTTCTAACCTATAATCGAGACTTTTTCGGGTTTTAAAGGAAGTGGATATAATTTCATACCCTCTCTCCTCCCGATTTCTAAACGAGGTTTCGTGCTCGTTTTTTCATTTTGACACCACCCACAAGTCCCGTGGCTCATTTCGAACCTATAATCGAGACTTTTTCAGGTTTTAAAGGAAGTGCATATAATTTCATACGCTCTATCCTCCCGATTTCTACACGAGGCTTCGTGTCGTTTTTTCGTTTTAACACCACCAACACGTCCCGTGGCCCTTTTCAAACCTATAATCTAGACTTTTTCGGGTTCTAAAGGAAGTGGATATAATTTCATACCCTCTCTCCTCCCGATTTCTAAACGAGGCTTCGTGCTCATTTTTTCGTTTTGACACCACCAACACATTTCGTGGCCCATTTCTAACCTATAATCGAAACTTTTTCGGGTTTTAAAGGAAGTGGATATAATTTCATACCCTCTCTCCTCCCATTTCCAAACGAGGCTTCGCGCTCGTTTTTTCGTTTTGACACCACCAACACATCCCGTGGCCCTTTTCAAACCTATAATCTAGATTTTTTCGGGTTTTAAAGGAAGTGGATATAATTTCATACCCTCTCTCCTCCCGATTTCTAAACTAGGCTTCGTGCTCATTTTTTCGTTTTGACACCACCAACACATCTCGTGGCCCATTTCTAACCTATAATCGAGACTTTTTCGGGTTTTAAAGGAAGTGGATATAATTTCATAACCTCTCTCCTCACGATTTCTAAATGCGGATTCGTGCTCGTTTTTTCGTTTTGACACCACCAACACGTCTCATTGCCCATTTCTAACCTATAATCGAGACTTTTTCGGGTTTTAAAGCAAGTGGATATAATTTCATACCCTCTCTCCTCCCGATTTCTAAACGAGGCTTCGCGCTCGTTTTTTCATTTTGACACAACCAACACGTCTCGTGGCCCATTTCTAACCTATAATCGAGACTTTTTCGGGTTTTAAAGGAAGTGGATATAATTTCATACCCTCTCTCCTCCCGATTTCTAAACGAGGCTTCGTGCTCGTTTTTTCGCTTTCACACCACCAACAAGTCACGTGGCCCATTTCTAACCTATAATCGAGACATTTTCGGGTTTTAAAGGAAGTGGATATAATTTCATACCCTCTCTCCTCCCGATTTCTAAACGAGGCTTCGTGCTCGTTTTTTAGTTTTGACACCACCAACACATCTCGTGGCTCATTTCTAACCTATAATCGAGACTTTTTCGGGTTTTAAAGGAAGTGGATATAATTTCATACCCTCTCTCCTCCCGATTTCTAAACGAGGCTTCGTGCTCGTTTTTTCGTTTTGACACCACCAACGAGTCACGTGGCCCATTTCTAACCTATAATCGAGACATTTTCGGGTTTTAAAGGAAGTGGATTTAATTTCATACCCTCTCTCCTCCCGATTTCTAAACGAGGCTTCGTGCTCGTTTTTTCGTTTTGACACCACCAACGAGTCACGTGGCCCATTTTTAACCGATAATCGAGACATTTTCGGGTTTTAAAGGAAGTGGATATAATTTCATACCCTCTCTCCTCCCGATTTCTAAACGAGGCTTCGTGCTCGTTTTTTCGTTTTGACACCACCAACGAGTCACGTGGCCCATTTCTAACCTATAATCGAGACATTTTCGGGTTTTAAAGGAAGTGGATATAATTTCATACCCTCTCTCCTCCCGATTTCTAAACGAGGCTTCGTGCTCGTTTTTTCATTTTGACACCACCAACACATCTCGTGGCCCATTTCTAACCTATAATCGAGACTTTTTCGGGTTTTAAAGGAAGTGGATATAATTTCATACCCTCTCTCCTCCCGATTTCTAAACGCGGCTTCGTGCTCTTTTTTTCGTTTTGACACCACCAACACGTCTCGTGGCCCATTTCTAACCTATAATCGAGACTTTTTCGGGGTTTAAAGGAAGTGGATATAATTTCATACCCTCTCTCCTCCCGATTTCTAAACGAGGCTTCGCGCTCGTTTTTTCGTTTTGACACAACCAACACGTCTCGTGGGCCATTTCTAACCTATAATCGAGACTTTTTCGGGTTTTAAAGGAAGTGGATATAATTTCATACCCTCTCTCCTCCCGATTTCTAAACGAGGCTTCGTGCTCGTTTTTTCATTTTGACACCACCAACACGTCCCGTGACCCTTTTCTAACCTATAATCGAGACTTTTTCGGGTTTTAAAGGAAGTGGATATAATTTCATACCCTCTCTCCTCCCGATTTCTAAACGAGGTTTCGTGCTCGTTTTTTCATTTTGACACCACCAACAAGTCCCGTGGCTCATTTCGAACCTATAATCGAGACTTTTTCAGGTTTTAAAGGAAGTGCATATAATTTCATACCCTCTATCCTCCCGATTTCTATACGATGCTTCGTGCCGTTTTTTCGTTTTAACACCACCAACACGTCCCGTGGCCCTTTTCAAACCTATAATCTAGAATTTTTCGGGTTCTAAAGGAAGTGGATATAATTTCATACCCTCTCTCCTCCCGATTTCTAAACGAGGCTTCGTGCTCGTTTTTTCGTTTTGACACCACCAACACATTTCGTGGCCCATTTCTAACCTATAATCGAGACTTTTTCGGGTTTTAAAGGAAGTGGATATAATTTCATACCCTCTCTCCTCCCGATTTCTAAACGAGGCTTCGCGCTCGTTTTTTCGTTTTGACACCACCAACACGTCCCGTGGCCCTTTTCAAACCTATAATCTAGATTTTTTCGGGTATTAAAGGAAGTGGATATAATTTCATACCCTCTCTCCTCCCGATTTCTAAACTAGGCTTCGTGCTCATTTTATCGTTTTGACACCACCAACACATCTCGTGGCCCATTTCTAACCTATAATCGAGACTTTTTCGGGTTTTAAAGGAAGTGGATATAATTTCATAACCTCTCTCCTCACGATTTCTAAATGCGGATTCGTGCTCGTTTTTTCGTTTTGACACCACCAACACGTCTCGTCGCCCATTTCTAACCTATAATCGAGACTTTTTCGGGTTTTAAAGGAAGTGGATATAATTTCATACCCTCTCTCCTCCCGATTTCTAAACGAGGCTTCGCGCTCGTTTTTTCGTTTTGACACCACCAACACGTCCCGTGGCCCTTTTCAAACCTATAATCTAGATTTTTTCGGGTATTAAAGGAAGTGGATATAATTTCATACCCTCTCTCCTCCCGATTTCTAAACTAGGCTTCGTGCTCATTTTATCGTTTTGACACCACCAACACATCTCGTGGCCCATTTCTAACCTATAATCGAGACTTTTTCGGGTTTTAAAGGAAGTGGATATAATTTCATAACCTCTCTCCTCACGATTTCTAAATGCGGATTCGTGCTCGTTTTTTCGTTTTGACACCACCAACACGTCTCGTCGCCCATTTCTAACCTATAATCGACACTTTTTCGGATTTTCAAGGAAGTGGATATAATTTCATACCCTCTCTCTCCCGATTTCTAAACGAGGTATCGTGCTCTTTTTTTCGTTTTGACACCACCAACAAGTCCAGTGGCTCATTTCTAACCTATAATCGAGACTTTTTCGGGTTTTAAAGGAAGTGCATATAATTTCATACCCTCTATCCTCCCGATTTCTACACGAGGCTTCGTGCCGTTTTTTCGTTTTAACACCACCAACACGTCTCGTGGCCCTTTTCAAACCTATAATCTAGACTTTTTCGGGTTTTAAAGGAAGTGGATATAATTTCATACCCTCTCTCCTCTCGATTTCTAAACGAGGCTTCGTGCTCGTTTTTTCGTTTTGACACCACCAACACATCTCGTGGCCCATTTCTAACCTATAATCGAGACTTTTTCGGGTTTTAAAGGAAGTGGATATAATTTCATACCCTCTCTCCTCCCGATTTCTAAACGCGGCTTCGTTCTCTTTTTTTCGTTTTGACACCACCAACACGTCTCGTGGCCCATTTCTAACCTATAATCGAGACTTTTTCGGATTTTCAAGGAAGTGGATATAATTTCATACCCTGTCTCTTCCCGATTTCTAAACGAGGCTTCGCGCTCTTTTTTTCGTTTTGACACAACCAACACGTCTCGTGGCCCATTTCTAACCTATAATCGAGACTTTTTCGAGTTTTAAAGGAAGTGGATATAATTTCATACCCTCTCTCCTCCCGATTTCTAAACGCGGCTTCGTGCTCTTTTTTTCGTTTTGACACCACGAACACGTCTCGTGGCCCATTTCTAACCTATAATCGAGACTTTTTCGGATTTTCAAGGAAGTGGATATAATTTCATACCCTCTCTCCTCCCGATTTCTAAACGAGGCTTCGTGCTCGTTTTTTCGCTTTCACACCACCAACAAGTCACGTGGCCCATTTCTAACCTATAATCGAGACATTTTCGGGTTTTAAAGGATGTGGATATAATTTCATACCCTCTCTCCTCCCGATTTCTAAACGAGGCTTCGTTCTCGTTTTTTCATTTTGACACCACCAACACGTCCCGTGACCCTTTTCTAACCTATAATCGAGACTTTTTCGGGTTTTAAAGGAAGTGGATATAATTTCATACCCTCTCTCCTCCCGATTTCTAAACGAGGTTTCGTGCTCGTTTTTTCATTTTGACACCACCCACAAGTCCCGTGGCTCATTTCGAACCTATAATCGAGACTTTTTCAGGTTTTAAAGGAAGTGCATATAATTTCATACGCTCTATCCTCCCGATTTCTACACGAGGCTTCGTGTCGTTTTTTCGTTTTAACACCACCAACACGTCCCGTGGCCCTTTTCAAACCTATAATCTAGACTTTTTCGGGTTCTAAAGGAAGTGGATATAATTTCATACCCTCTCTCCTCCCGATTTCTAAACGAGGCTTCGTGCTCATTTTTTCGTTTTGACACCACCAACACATTTCGTGGCCCATTTCTAACCTATAATCGAGACTTTTTCGGGTTTTAAAGGAAGTGGATATAATTTCATACCCTCTCTCCTCCCATTTCCAAACGAGGCTTCGCGCTCGTTTTTTCGTTTTGACACCACCAACACATCCCGTTGCCCTTTTCAAACCTATAATCTAGATTTTTTCGGGTTTTAAAGGAAGTGGATATAATTTCATACCCTCTCTCCTCCCGATTTCTAAACTAGGCTTCGTGCTCATTTTTTCGTTTTGACACCACCAACACATCTCGTGGCCCATTTCTAACCTATAATCGAGACTTTTTCGGGTTTTAAAGGAAGTGGATATAATTTCATAACCTCTCTCCTCACGATTTCTAAATGCGGATTCGTGCTCGTTTTTTCGTTTTGACACCACCAACACGTCTCATTGCCCATTTCTAACCTATAATCGAGACTTTTTCGGGTTTTAAAGGAAGTGGATATAATTTCATACCCTCTCTCCTCCCGATTTCTAAACGAGGCTTCGCGCTCGTTTTTTCATTTTGACACAACCAACACGTCTCGTGGCCCATTTCTAACCTATAATCGAGACTTTTTCGGGTTTTAAAGGAAGTGGATATAATTTCATACCCTCTCTCCTCCCGATTTCTAAACGAGGCTTCGTGCTCGTTTTTTCGCTTTCACACCACCAACAAGTCACGTGGCCCATTTCTAACCTATAATCGAGACATTTTCGGGTTTTAAAGGAAGTGGATATAATTTCATACCCTCTCTCCTCCCGATTTCTAAACGAGGCTTCGTGCTCGTTTTTTAGTTTTGACACCACCAACACATCTCGTGGCCCATTTCTAACCTATAATCGAGACTTTTTCGGGTTTTAAAGGAAGTGGATATAATTTCATACCCTCTCTCCTCCCGATTTCTAAACGAGGCATCGTGCTCGTTTTTTCGTTTTGACACGACCAACAAGTCCCGTGGCCCATTTCTAACCTATAATCGAGACTTTTTCGGGTTTTAAAGGAAGTGGATATAATTTCATACCCTTTCTCCTCCCGATTTCTAAACGAGGCTTCGCGCTCGTTTTTTCGTTTTGACACCACCAACAAGTCTCGTGGCCCTTTTCAAACCTATAATCTAGATTTTTTCGGGTTTTAAAGGAAGTGGATATAATTTCATACCCTCTCTCATCCCGATTTCTAAACTAGGCTTCGTGCTCATTTTTTCGTTTTGACACCACCAACACATTTCGTGGCCCATTTCTAACCTATAATCGAGACTTTTTCGGGTTTTAAAGGAAGTGGATATAATTTCATACCCTCTCTCCTCCCGAATTCTAAACGAGGCTTCGCGCTCGTTTTTTCGTTTTGACACCACCAACACGTCCCGTGGCCCTTTTCAAACCTATGATCTAGATTTTTTCGGGTTTTAAAGGAAGTGGATATAATTTCATACCCTCTCTCCTCCCGATTTCTAAACTAGGCTTCGCGCTCGTTTTTTCATTTTGACACAACCAACACGTCTCGTGGCCCATTTCTAACCTATAATCGAGACTTTTTCGGGTTTTAAAGGAAGTGGATATAATTTCATACCCTCTCTCCTCCCGATTTCTGAACGAGGCATCGTGCTCGTTTTTTCGTTTTGACACGACCAACAAGTCCCGTGGCCCATTTCTAACCTATAATCGAGACTTTTTCGGGTTTTAAAGGAAGTGGATATAATTTCATACCCTTTCTCCTCCCGATTTCTAAACGAGGCTTCGTGCTCATTTTTTCGTTTTGACACCACCAACAAGTCGTGGGGCCCATTTCTAACCTATAATCGAGACTTTTTCGGGTTTTAAAGGAAGTGGATATAATTTCATACCCTCTCTCCTCCCGATTTCTAAACGAGGCTTCGCGCTCGTTTTTTCGTTTTGACACCACCAACACGTCCCGTGGCCCTTTTCAAACCTATAATCTAGATTTTTTCGAGTTTTAAAGGAAGTGGATATAATTTCATACCCTCTCTCCTCCCGATTTCTAAACTAGGCTTCGTGCTCATTTTTTCGTTTTGACACCACTAACACATCTCGTGGCCCATTTCTAACCTATAATCGAGACTTTTTCGGGTTTTAAAGGAAGTGGATATAATTTCATAACCTCTCTCCTCACGATTTCTAAATGCGGATTCGTGCTCGTTTTTTCATTTTGACACCACCAACACGTCTTGTTGCCCATTTCTAACCTATAATCGAGACTTTTTCGGGTTTTAAAGGAAGTGGATATAATTTCATACCCTCTCTCCTCCCGATTTCTAAACGAGGCTTCGCGCTCGTTTTTTCATTTTGACACAACCAACACGTCTCGTGGCCCATTTCTAACCTATAATCGAGACTTTTTCGGGTTTTAAAGGAAGTGGATATAATTTCATACCCTCTCTCCTCCCGATTTCTAAACGAGGCATCGTGCTCGTTTTTTCGTTTTGACACGACCAACAAGTCCCGTGGCCCATTTCTAACCTATAATCGAGACTTTTTCGGGTTTTAAAGGAAGTGGATATAATTTCATACCCTTTCTCCTCCCGATTTCTAAACGAGGCTTCGCGCTCGTTTTTTCGTTTTGACACCACCAACAAGTCCCGTGGCCCTTTTCAAACCTATAATGTAGATTTTTTCGGGTTTTAAAGGAAGTGGATATAATTTCATACCCTCTCTCCTCCCGATTTCTAAACTAGGCTTCGTGCTCATTTTTTAGTTTTGACACCACCAACACATTTCGTGGCCCATTTCTAACCTATAATCGAGACTTTTTCGGGTTTTAAAGGAAGAAGATATAATTTCATACCCTCTCTCCTCCCGATTTCTAAACGAGGCTTCGCGCTCGTTTTTTCGTTTTGACACCACCAACACGTCCCGTGACCCTTTTCTAACCTATAATCTAGACTTTTTCGGGTTTTAATGGAAGTGGATATAATTTCATACCCTCTCTCCTCCCGATTTCTTAACGAGGCTTCGTGCTCATTTTTTCGTTTTGACACCACCAACACGTCTCGTGGCTCATTTCTAACATATAATCGAGACTTTTTCGGGTTTTAAAGGAAGTGGATATAATTTCATAACCTCTCTCCTCACGATTTCTAAACGCGGCTTCGTGCACGTTTTTTTATTTTGACACCACCAACACGTCTCGTTGCCCATTTCGAACCTATAATCGAGACTTTTTTGGGTTTTAAAAGAAGTGGATATAATTTCATACCCTCTCTCCTCCCGATTTCTAAACGAGGCTTCGCGCTCGTTTTTTCGTTTTGACACAACCAACAAGTCTCGTGGCCCATTTCTAACCTATAATCGAGACTTTTTCGGGTTTTAAAGGAAGTGAATATAATTTCTTACCCTCTCTCCTCCCAATTTCGAACCTATAATCCAACAAGTCCTGTGGCCCATTTCTAACCTATAATCCAGACTTTTTCGGGTTTTAAAGGAATTGGATATAATTTCATACCCTCTCTCCTCCCGATTTCTAAACGAGGCTTCGCGCTCGTTTTTTCGTTTTGACACCACCAACACGTCCCGTGGCCCTTTTCAAACCTATAATCTAGATTTTTTCGGGTTTTAAAGGAAGTGGATATAATTTCATACCCTCTCTCCTCCCGATTTCTAAACGAGGCATCGTGCTCGTTTTTTCGTTTTGACACCACAAAGAAGTCTCGTGGCCCATTTCTAACCTATAATCGAGACTTTTTCGGGTTTTAAAGGAAGTGGATATAATTTCATACCCTCTCTCCTCCCGATTTTTAAACGCGGCTTCGTTCTCTTTTTTTCGTTTTGACACCACCAACACGTCTCGTGGCCCATTTCCAACCTATAATCGAGACTTTTTCGGATTTTCAAGGAAGTAGATATAATTTCATACCCTGTCTCTTCCCGATTTCTAAACGATGCTTCGCGCTCTTTTTTTCGTTTTGACACAACCAACACGTCTCGTGGCCCATTTCTAACCTATAATCGAGACTTTTTCAAGTTTTAAAGGAAGTGGATATAATTTCATACCCTCTCTCCTCCCGATTTCTAAACGCGGCTTCGTGCTCTTTTTTTCGTTTTGACACCACCAACACGTCTCGTGGCCCATTTCTAACCTATAATCGAGACTTTTTCGGATTTTCAAGGAAGTGGATATAATTTCATACCCTCTCTCCTCCCGATTTCTAAACGAGGCTTCGTGCTCGTTTTTTCGCTTTCACACCACCAACAAGTCACGTGGCCCATTTCTAACCTATAATCGAGACATTTTCGGGTTTTAAAGGAAGTGGATATAATTTCATACCCTCTCTCCTCCCGATTTCTAAACGAGGCTTCGTGCTCGTTTTTTCATTTTGACACCACCAACACGTCCCGTGACCCTTTTCTAACCTATAATCGAGACTTTTTCGGGTTTTAAAGGAAGTGGATATAATTTCATACCCTCTCTCCTCCCGATTTCTAAACGAGGCTTCGCGCTCGTTTTTTCGTTTTGACACAACCAACAAGTCCCGTGGCTCATTTCGAACCTATAATCGAGACTTTTTCAGGTTTTAAAGGAAGTGCATATAATTTCATACCCTCTATCCTCCTGATTTCTACACGAGGCTTCGTGCCGTTTTTTCGTTTTAACACCACCAACACGTCCCGTGGCCCTTTTCAAACCTATAATCTAGACTTTTTCGGGTTCTAAAGGAAGTGGATATAATTTCATACCCTCTCTCCTCCCGATTTCTAAACGAGGCTTCGTGCTCATTTTTTCGTTTTGACACCACCAACACATTTCGTGGCCCATTTCTAACCTATAATCGAGACTTTTTCGGGTTTTAAAGGAAGTGGATATAATTTCATACCCTCTCTCCTCCCATTTCTAAACGAGGCTTCGCGCTCGTTTTTTCGTTTTGACACCACCAACACATCCCGTGGCTCTTTTCAAACCTATAATCTAGATTTTTTCGGGTTTTAAAGGAAGTGGATATAATTTCATATCCTCTCTCCTCCAGATTTCTAAACTAGGCTTCGTGCTCATTTTTTCGTTTTGACTCCACCAACACATCTCGTGGCCCATTTCTAACCTATAATCGAGACTTTTTCGGGTTTTAAAGGAAGTGGATATAATTTCATAACCTCTCTCCTCACGATTTCTAAATGTGGATTCGTGCTCGTTTTTTCGTTTTGACACCACCAACACGTCTCATTGCCCATTTCTAACCTATAATCGAGACTTTTTCGGGTTTTAAAGGAAGTGGATATAATTTCATACCCTCTCTCCTCCCGATTTCTAAACGAGGCTTCGCGCTCGTTTTTTCATTTTGACACAACCAACACGTCTCGTGGCCCATTTCTAACCTATAATCGAGACTTTTTCGGGTTTTAAAGGAAGTGGATATAATTTCATACCCTCTCTCCTCCCGATTTCTAAACGAGGCTTCGTGCTCGTTTTATCCTTTTTGACACCACCAACACGTCCCGTGACCCTTTGCTAACCTGTAATCGAGACTTTTTCGGGTTTTAAAGGAAGTGGATATAATTTCATACCCTCTCTCCTCCCGATTTCTAAACGAGGCTTCGTGCTCCTCTTTTTGTTTTGACACCACCAACAAGTCCTGTGGCCCATTTCTAACCTATAATCCAGACTTTTTCGGGTTTTAAAGGAAGTGGATATAATTTCATACCCTCTCTCCTCCCGATTTCTAAACGAGGCTTCGTGCACATTTTTTCATTTTGATACCACCAACAAGTCCAGTGGCCCATTTCTAACCTATAAACCAGAATTTTTTGGGTTTTAATGGAAGTGGATATAATTTCATACCCTCTCTCCTCCCGATTTCTAAACGCGACTTCGTGCTCTTTTTTTCGTTTTGACACCACCAACACGTCTCGTGGCCCATTTCTAACCTATAATCGAGACTTTTTCGGATTTTCAAGGAAGTGGATATAATTTCATACCCTCTCTCCTCCCGATTTCTAAACGAGGCTTCGTGCTCGTTTTTTCGCTTTCACACCACCAACAAGTCACGTGGCCCATTTCTAACCTATAATCGAGACATTTTCGGGTTTTAAAGGAAGTGGATATAATTTCATACCCTCTCTCCTCCCGATTTCTAAACGAGGCTTCGTGCTCGTTTTTTCATTTTGACACCACCAACACGTCCCGTGACCCTTTTCTAACCTATAATCGAGACTTTTTCGGGTTTTAAAGGAAGTGGATATAATTTCATACCCTCTCTCCTCCCGATTTCTAAACGAGGTTTCGTGCTCGTTTTTTCATTTTGACACCACCCACAAGTCCCGTGGCTCATTTCGAACCTATAATCGAGACTTTTTCAGGTTTTAAAGGAAGTGCATATAATTTCATACCCTCTATCCTCCCGATTTCTACACGAGGCTTCGTGCCGTTTTTTCGTTTTAACACCACCAACACGTCCCGTGGCCCTTTTCAAACCTATAATCTAGACTTTTTCGGGTTCTAAAGGAAGTGGATATAATTTCATACCCTCTCTCCTCCCGATTTCTAAACGAGGCTTCGTGCTCATTTTTTCGTTTTGACACCACCAACACATTTCGTGGCCCATTTCTAACCTATAATCGAGACTTTTTCGGGTTTTAAAGGAAGTGGATATAATTTCATACCCTCTCTCCTCCCATTTCTAAACGAGGCTTCGCGCTCGTTTTTTCGTTTTGACACCACCAACACATCCCGTGGCCCTTTTCAAACCTATAATCTAGATTTTTTCGGGTTTTAAAGGAAGTGGATATAATTTCATACCCTCTCTCCTCCCGATTTCTAAACTAGGCTTCGTGCTCATTTTTTCGTTTTGACACCACCAACACATCTCGTGGCCCATTTCTAACCTATAATCGAGACTTTTTCGGGTTTTAAAGGAAGTGGATATAATTTCATAACCTCTCTCCTCACGATTTCTAAATGCGGATTCGTGCTCGTTTTTTCGTTTTGACACCACCAACACGTCTCATTGCCCATTTCTAACCTATAATCGAGACTTTTTCGGGTTTTAAAGGAAGTGGATATAATTTCATACCCTCTCTCCTCCCGATTTCTAAACGAGGCTTCGCGCTCGTTTTTTCATTTTGACACAACCAACACGTCTCGTGGCCCATTTCTAACCTATAATCGAGACTTTTTCGGGTTTTAAAGGAAGTGGATATAATTTCATACCCTCTCTCCTCCCGAATTCTAAACGAGGCTTCGCGCTCGTTTTTTCGTTTTGACACCACCAACAAGTCTCGTGGCCCTTTTCAAACCTATAATCTAGATTTTTTCGGGTTTTAAAGGAAGTGGATATAATTTCATACCCTCTCTCATCCCGATTTCTAAACTAGGCTTCGTGCTCATTTTTTCGTTTTGACACCACCAACACATTTCGTGGCCCATTTCTAACCTATAATCAAGACTTTTTCGGGTTTTAAAGGAAGTGGATATAATTTCATACCCTCTCTCCTCCCGAATTCTAAACGAGGCTTCGCGCTCGTTTTTTCATTTTGACACAACCAACACGTCTCGTGGCCCATTTCTAACCTATAATCGAGACTTTTTCGGGTTTTAAAGGAAGTGGATATAATTTCATACCCTCTCTCCTCCCGATTTCTAAACGAGGCTTCGTGCTCGTTTTTTCGCTTTCACACCACCAACAAGTCTCGTGGCCCATTTCTAACCTATAATCGAGACATTTTCGGGTTTTAAAGGAAGTGGATATAATTTCATACCCTCTCTCCTCCCGATTTCTAAACGAGGCTTCGTGCTCGTTTTTTAGTTTTGACACCACCAACACATCTCGTGGCCCATTTCTAACCTATAATCGAGACTTTTTCGGGTTTTAAAGGAAGTGGATATAATTTCATACCCTCTCTCCTCCCGATTTCTAAACGAGGCATCGTGCTCGTTTTTTCGTTTTGACACGACCAACAAGTCCCGTGGCCCATTTCTAACCTATAATCGAGACTTTTTCGGGTTTTAAAGGAAGTGGATATAATTTCATACCCTTTCTCCTCCCGATTTCTAAACGAGGCTTCGCGCTCGTTTTTTCGTTTTGACACCACCAACAAGTCTCGTGGCCCTTTTCAAACCTATAATCTAGATTTTTTCGGGTTTTAAAGGAAGTGGATATAATTTCATACCCTCTCTCATCCCGATTTCTAAACTAGGCTTCGTGCTCATTTTTTCGTTTTGACACCACCAACACATTTCGTGGCCCATTTCTAACCTATAATCAAGACTTTTTCGGGTTTTAAAGGAAGTGGATATAATTTCATACCCTCTCTCCTCCCGAATTCTAAACGAGGCTTCGCACTCGTTTTTTCGTTTTGACACCACCAACACGTCCCGTGGCCCTTTTCAAACCTATGATCTAGATTTTTTCGGGTTTTAAAGGAAATGGATATAATTTCATACCCTCTCTCCTCCCGATTTCTAAACTAGGCTTCGCGCTCGTTTTTTCATTTTGACACAACCAACACGTCTCGTGGCCCATTTCTAACCTATAATCGAGACTTTTTCGGGTTTTAAAGGAAGTGGATATAATTTCATACCCTCTCTCCTCCTGATTTCTGAACGAGGCATCGTGCTCGTTTTTT
Source organism: Thalia dealbata (assembly GCA_030544415.1). NCBI lineage: Eukaryota > Viridiplantae > Streptophyta > Magnoliopsida > Zingiberales > Marantaceae > Thalia > Thalia dealbata. Next base: position 10,836,773 of record CM060458.1, on the reverse strand, counting down.
CGTTTTGACACCACCAACAAGTCGTGGGGCCCATTTCTAACCTATAATCGAGACTTTTTCGGGTTTTAAAGGAAGTGGATATAATTTCATACCCTCTCTCCTCCCGATTTCTAAACGAGGCTTCGCGCTCGTTTTTTCGTTTTGACACCACCAACACGTCCCGTGGCCCTTTTCAAACCTATAATCTAGATTTTTTCGAGTTTTAAAGGAAGTGGATATAATTTCATACCCTCTCTCCTCCCGATTTCTAAACTAGGCTTCGTGCTCATTTTTTCGTTTTGACAGCACTAACACATCTCGTGGCCCATTTCTAACCTATAATCGAGACTTTTTCGGGTTTTAAAGGAAGTGGATATAATTTCATAACCTCTCTCCTCACGATTTCTAAATGCGGATTCGTGCTCGTTTTTTCATTTTGACACCACCAACACGTCTTGTTGCCCATTTCTAACCTATAATCGAGACTTTTTCGGGTTTTAAAGGAAGTGGATATAATTTCATACCCTCTCTCCTCCCGATTTCTAAACGAGGCTTCGCGCTCGTTTTTTCATTTTGACACAACCAACACGTCTCGTGGCCCATTTCTAACCTATAATCGAGACTTTTTCGGGTTTTAAAGGAAGTGGATATAATTTCATACTCTCTCTCCTCCCGATTTCTAAACGAGGCTTCGTGCTCGTTTTTTCGCTTTCACACCACCAACAAGTCACGTGGCCCATTTCTAACCTATAATCGAGACTTTTTAGGGTTTTAAAGGAAGTCGATATAATTTCATACCCTCTCTCCTCCCGATTTCTAAACGCGGTTTCGTGCTCTTTTTTTCGTTTTGACACCACCAACACTTCTCGTGGCCCATTTCTAACCTATAATCGATATTTTTTCAGGTTTAAAGGAAGTGGATATAATTTCATACCCTCTCTCCTCCCGATTTCTAAACGAGGCATCGTGCTCGTTTTTTCGTTTTGACACGACCAACAAGTCCCGTGGCCCATTTCTAACCTATAATCGAGACTTTTTCGGGTTTTAAAGGAAGTGGATATAATTTCATACCCTTTCTCCTCCCGATTTCTAAACGAGGCTTCGCGCTCGTTTTTTCGTTTTGACACCACGAACAAGTCCCGTGGCCCTTTTCAAACCTATAATCTAGATTTTTTCGGGTTTTAAAGGAAGTGGATATAATTTCATACCCTCTCTCCTCCCGATTTCTAAACTAGGCTTCGTGCTCATTTTTTCGTTTTGACACCACCAACACATTTCGTGGCCCATTTCTAACCTATAATCGATACTTTTTCGGGTTTTAAAGGAAGTGGATATAATTTCATACCCTCTCTCCTCCCGATTTCTAAACGAGGCTTCGCGCTCGTTTTTTCGTTTTGACACCACCAACACGTCCCGTGACCCTTTTCTAACCTATAATCTAGACTTTTTCGGGTTTTAAAGGAAGTGGATATAATTTCATACCCTCTCTCCTCCCGATTTCTTAACGAGGCTTCGTGCTCGTTTTTTCGTTTTGACACCACCAACACGTCTCGTGGCTCATTTCTAACATATAATCGAGACTTTTTCGGGTTTTAAAGGAAGTGGATATAATTTCATAACCTCTCTCCTCACGATTTCTAAACGCGGCTTCGTGCACGTTTTTTTATTTTGACACCACCAACACGTCTCGTTGCCCATTTCTAACCTATAATCGAGACTTTTTTGGGTTTTAAAAGAAGTAGATATAATTTCATACCCTCTCTCCTCCCGATTTCTAAACGAGGCTTCGCGCTCGTTTTTTCGTTTTGACACAACCAACAAGTCTCGTGGCCCATTTCTAACCTATAATCGTGACATTTTCGGGTTTTAAAGGAAGTGAATATAATTTCTTACCCTCTCTCCTCCCAATTTCGAACCTATAATCCAACAAGTCCTGTGGCCCATTTCTAACCTATAATCCAGACTTTTTCGGGTTTTAAAGGAAGTGGATATAATTTCATACCCTCTCTCCTCCCGATTTCTAAACGAGGCTTCGCGCTCGTTTTTTCGTTTTGACACCACCAACACGTCCCGTGGCCCTTTTCAAACCTATAATCTAGATTTTTTTGGGTTTAAAAGGAAGTGGATATAATTTCATAACCTCTCTCCTCACGATTTCTAAATGCGGATTCGTGCTCGTTTTTTTGTTTTGACACCACCAACACGTCTCGTCGCCCATTTCTAACCTATAATCGAGACTTTTTCGGGTTTTAAAGGAATTGGATATAATTTCATACCCTCTCTCCTCCCGATTTCTAAACGAGGCATCGTGCTCGTTTTTTCGTTTTGACACCACAAACAAGTCTTGTGGCCCATTTCTAACCTATAATCGACACTTTTTCGGATTTTCAAGGAAGTGGATATAATTTCATACCCTCTCTCTCCCGATTTCTAAACGAGGTATCGTGCTCGTTTTTTCGTTTTGACACCACCAACAAGTCCCGTGGTTCATTTCTAACCTATAATCGAGACTTTTTCGGGTTTTAAAGGAAGTGCATATAATTTCATACCCTCTATCCTCCCGATTTCTACACGAGGCTTCGTGCCGTTTTTTCGTTTTAACACCACCAACACGTCTCGTGGCCCTTTTCAAACCTATAATCTAGACTTTTTCGGGTTTTAAAGAAAGTGGATATAATTTCATACCCTCTCTCCTCCCGATTTCTAAATGAGGCTTCGTGCTCTTTTTTTCGTTTTGACACAACCAACACGTCTCGTGGCCCATTTCTAACCTATAATCGAGACTTTTTCGAGTTTTAAAGGAAGTGGATATAATTTCATACCCTCTCTCCTCCCGATTTCTAAACGCGGCTTCGTGCTCTTTTTTTCGTTTTGACACCACCAACACGTCTCGTGGCCCATTTCTAACCTATAATCGAGACTTTTTCGGATTTTCAAGGAAGTGGATATAATTTCATACCCTCTCTCCTCCCGATTTCTAAACGAGGCTTCGTGCTCGTTTTTTCGCTTTCACACCACCAACAAGTCACGTGGCCCATTTCTAACCTATAATCGAGACATTTTCGGGTTTTAAAGGAAGTGGATATAATTTCATACCCTCTCTCCTCCCGATTTCTAAACGAGGCTTCGTGCTCGTTTTTTCATTTTGACACCACCAACACGTCCCGTGACCCTTTTCTAACCTATAATCGAGACTTTTTCGGGTTTTAAAGGAAGTGGATATAATTTCATACCCTCTCTCCTCCCGATTTCTAAACGAGGTTTCGTGCTCGTTTTTTCATTTTGACACCACCAACAAGTCCCGTGGCTCATTTCGAACCTATAATCGAGACTTTTTCAGGTTTTAAAGGAAGTGCATATAATTTCATACCCTCTATCCTCCCGATTTCTACACGAGGCTTCGTGCCGTTTTTTCGTTTTAACACCACCAACACGTCCCGTGACCTTTTCAAACCTATAATCTAGACTTTTTCGGGTTCTAAAGGAAGTGGATATAATTTCATACCCTCTCTCCTCCCGATTTCTAAACGAGGCTTCGTGCTCATTTTTTCGTTTTGACACCACCAACACATTTCGTGGCCCATTTCTAACCTATAATCGAGACTTTTTTGGGTTTTAAAGGAAGTGGATATAATTTCATACCCTCTCTCCTCCCATTTCTAAACGAGGCTTCGCGCTCGTTTTTTCGTTTTGACACCACCAACACATCCCGTGGCCCTTTTCAAACCTATAATCTAGATTTTTTCGGGTTTTAAAGGAAGTGGATATAATTTCATACCCTCTCTCCTCCCGATTTCTAAACTAGGCTTCGTGCTCATTTTTTCGTTTTGACACCACCAACACATCTCGTGGCCCATTTCTAACCTATAATCGAGACTTTTTCGGGTTTTAAAGGAAGTGGATATAATTTCATAACCTCTCTCCTCACGATTTCTAAATGCGGATTCGTGCTCGTTTTTTCGTTTTGACACCACCAACACGTCTCATTGCCCATTTCTAACCTATAATCGAGACTTTTTCGGGTTTTAAAGGAAGTGGATATAATTTCATACCCTCTCTCCTCCCGATTTCTAAACGAGGCTTCGCGCTCGTTTTTTCATTTTGACACAACCAACACGTCTCGTGGCCCATTTCTAACCTATAATCGAGACTTTTTCGGGTTTTAAAGGAAGTGGATATAATTTCATACCCTCTCTCCTCCCGATTTCTAAACGAGGCTTCGTGCTCGTTTTTTCGCTTTCACACCACCAACAAGTCACGTGGCCCATTTCTAACCTATAATCGAGACATTTTCGGGTTTTAAAGGAAGTGGATATAATTTCATACCCTCTCTCCTCCCGATTTCTAAACGAGGCATCGTGCTCGTTTTTTCGTTTTGACACGACCAACAAGTCCCGTGGCCCATTTCTAACCTATAATCGAGACTTTTTCGGGTTTTAAAGGAAGTGGATATAATTTCATACCCTTTCTCCTCCCGATTTCTAAACGAGGCTTCGCGCTCGTTTTTTCGTTTTGACACCACCAACAAGTCTCGTGGCCCTTTTCAAACCTATAATCTAGATTTTTTCGGGTTTTAAAGGAAGTGGATATAATTTCATACCCTCTCTCCTCCCGATTTCTAAACTAGGCTTCGTGCTCATTTTTTCGTTTTGACACCACCAACACATTTCGTGGCCCATTTCTAACCTATAATAGAGACTTTTTCGGGTTTTAAAGGAAGTGGATATAATTTCATACCCTCTCTCCTCCCGAATTCTAAACGAGGCTTCGCGCTCGTTTTTTCGTTTTGACACCACCAACACGTCCCGTGGCCCTTTTCAAACCTATGATCTAGATTTTTTCGGGTTTTAAAGGAAGTGGATATAATTTCATACCCTCTCTCCTCCCGATTTCTAAACGAGGCTTCGCGCTCGTTTTTTCATTTTGACACAACCAACACGTCTCGTGGCCCATTTCTAACCTATAATCGAGACTTTTTCGGGTTTTAAAGGAAGTGGATATAATTTCATACTCTCTCTCCTCCCGATTTCTAAACGAGGCTTCGTGCTCGTTTTTTCGCTTTCACACCACCAACAAGTCACGTGGCCCATTTCTAACCTATAATCGACACTTTTTCGGGTTTTAAAGGAAGTCGATATAATTTCATACCCTCTCTCCTCCCGATTTCTAAACGCGGTTTCGTGCTCTTTTTTTCGTTTTGACACCACCAACACATCTCGTGGCCCATTTCTAACCTATAATCGATATTTTTTCAGGTTTAAAGGAAGTGGATATAATTTCATACCCTCTCTCCTCCCGATTTCTAAACGAGGCATCTTGCTCGTTTTTTCGTTTTGACACGACCAACAAGTCCCGTGGCCCATTTTTAACCTATAATCGAGACTTTTTCGGGTTTTAAAGGAAGTGGATATAATTTTATACCCTTTCTCCTCCCGATTTCTAAACGAGGCTTCGCGCTCGTTTTTTCGTTTTGACACCACCAACAAGTCCCGTGGCCCTTTTCAAACCTATAATCTAGATTTTTTCGGGTTTTAAAGGAAGTGGATATAATTTCATACCCTCTCTCCTCCCGATTTCTAAACTAGGCTTCGTGCTCATTTTTTCATTTTGACACCACCAACACATTTCGTGGCCCATTTCTAACCTATAATCGAGACTTTTTCGGGTTTTAAAGGAAGTGGATATAATTTCATACCCTCTCTCCTCCCGATTTCTAAACGAGGCATCGTGCTCGTTTTTTCGTTTTGACACCACCAACAAGTCTCGTGGCCCATTTCTAACCTATAATCGACACTTTTTCGGATTTTCAAGGAAGTGGATATAATTTCATACCCTCTCTCTCCCGATTTCTAAACGAGGCATCGTGCTCGTTTTTTCGTTTTGACACCACCAACAAATCCCGTGGCCCATTTCTAACCTATAATCGAGACTTTTTCGGGTTTCAAAGGAAGTTGATATAATTTCATACCCTCTCTCCTCCCGATTTCTAAACTAGGCTTCGTGCTCATTTTATCGTTTTGACACCACCAACACATCTCGTGGCCCATTTCTAACCTATAATCGAGACTTTTTCGGGTTTTAAAGGAAGTGGATATAATTTCATAACCTCTCTCCTCACGATTTCTAAATGCGGATTCGTGCTCGTTTTTTCGTTTTGACACCACCAACACGTCTCGTCGCTCATTTCTAACCTATAATCGAGACTTTTTCGGGTTTTAAAGGAATTGGATATAATTTCATACCCTCTCTCCTCCCGATTTCTAAACGAGGCATCGTGCTCGTTTTTTCGTTTTGACACCACAAACAAGTCTTGTGGCCCATTTCTAACCTATAATCGACACTTTTTCGGATTTTCAAGGAAGTGGATATAATTTCATACCCTCTCTCCTCCCGATTTCTAAACGAGGTATCGTGCTCGTTTTTTCGTTTTGACACCACCAACAAGTCCCGTGGCTCATTTCTAACCTATAATCGAGACTTTTTCGGGTTTTAAAGGAAGTGCATATAATTTCATACCCTCTATCCTCCCGATTTCTACACGAGGCTTCGTGCCGATTTTTCGTTTTAACACCACCAACACGTCTCGTGGCCCTTTTCAAACCTATAATCTAGACTTTTTCGGGTTTTAAAGGAAGTGGATATAATTTCATACCCTCTCTCCTCCCGATTTCTAAACTAGGCTTCGTGCTCGTTTTTTCGTTTTGACACCACCAACACATCTCGTGGCCCATTTCTAACCTATAATCGAGACTTTTTCGGGTTTTAAAGGAAGTGGATATAATTTCATACCCTCTCTCCTCCCGATTTCTAAACGCGGCTTCGTTCTCTTTTTTTCGTTTTGACACCACCAACACGTCTCGTGGCCCATTTCTAACCTATAATCGAGACTTTTTCGGATTTTCAAGGAAGTGGATATAATTTCATACCCTGTCTCTTCCCGATTTCTAAACGAGGCTTCGCGCTCTTTTTTTCGTTTTGACACAACCAACACGTCTCGTGGCCCATTTCTAACCTATAATCGAGACTTTTTCGAGTTTTAAAGGAAGTGGATATAATTTCATACCCTCTCTCCTCCCGATTTCTAAACGCGGCTTCGTGCTCTTTTTTTCGTTTTGACACCACCAACACGTCTCGTGGCCCATTTCTAACCTATAATCGAGACTTTTTCGGATTTTCAAGGAAGTGGATATAATTTCATACCCTCTCTCCTCCCGATTTCTAAACGAGGCTTCGTGCTCGTTTTTTCGCTTTCACACCACCAACCAGTCACGTGGCCCATTTCTAACCTATAATCGAGACATTTTCGGGTTTCAAAGGAAGTGGATATAATTTCATACCCTCTCTCCTCCCGATTTCTAAACGAGGCTTCGTGCTCGTTTTTTCATTTTGACACCACCAACACGTCCCGTGACCCTTTTCTAACCTATAATCGAGACTTTTTCGGGTTTTAAAGGAAGTGGATATAATTTCATACCCTCTCTCCTCCCGATTTCTAAACGAGGCTTCGCGCTCGTTTTTTCGTTTTGACACAACCAACAAGTCCCGTGGCTCATTTCGAACCTATAATCGAGACTTTTTCAGGTTTTAAAGGAAGTGCATATAATTTCATACCCTCTATCCTCCTGATTTCTACACGAGGCTTCGTGCCGTTTTTTCGTTTTAACACCACCAACACGTCCCGTGGCCCTTTTCAAACCTATAATCTAGACTTTTTCGGGTTCTAAAGGAAGTGGATATAATTTCATACCCTCTCTCCTCCCGATTTCTAAACGAGGCTTCGTGCTCATTTTTTCGTTTTGACACCACCAACACATTTCGTGGCCCATTTCTAACCTATAATCGAGACTTTTTCGGGTTTTAAAGGAAGTGGATATAATTTCATACCCTCTCTCCTCCCATTTCTAAACGAGGCTTCGCGCTCGTTTTTTCGTTTTGACACCTCCAACACATCCCGTGGCCCTTTTCAAACCTATAATCTAGATTTTTTCGGGTTTTAAAGGAAGTGGATATAATTTCATACCCTCTCTCCTCCCGATTTCTAAACTAGGCTTCGTGCTCATTTTTTCGTTTTGACTCCACCAACACATCTCGTGGCCCATTTCTAACCTATAATCGAGACTTTTTCGGGTTTTTAAGGAAGTGGATATAATTTCATAACCTCTCTCCTCACGATTTCTAAATGCGGATTCGTGCTCGTTTTTTCGTTTTGACACCACCAACACGTCTCATTGCCCATTTCTAACCTATAATCGAGACTTTTTCGGGTTTTAAAGGAAGTGGATATAATTTCATACCCTCTCTCCTCCCGATTTCTAAACGAGGCTTCGCGCTCGTTTTTTCATTTTGACACAACCAACACGTCTCGTGGCCCATTTCTAACCTATAATCGAGACTTTTTCGGGTTTTAAAGGAAGTGGATATAATTTCATACCCTCTCTCCTCCCGATTTCTAAACGAGGCTTCGTGCTCGTTTTATCCTTTTTGACACCACCAACACGTCCCGTGACCCTTTGCTAACCTGTAATCGAGACTTTTTCGGGTTTTAAAGGAAGTGGGTATAATTTCATACCCTCTCTCCTCCCGATTTCTAAACGAGGCTTCGTGCTCCTCTTTTTGTTTTGACACCACCAACAAGTCCTGTGGCCCATTTCTAACCTATAATCCAGACTTTTCGGGTTTTAAAGGAAGTGGATATAATTTCATACCCTCTCTCCTCCCGATTTCTAAACGAGGCTTCGTGCACATTTTTTCATTTTGATACCACCAACAAGTCCAGTGGCCCATTTCTAACCTATAAACCAGAATTTTTTGGGTTTTAATGGAAGTGGATATAATTTCATACTCTCTCTCCTCCCGATTTCTAAATGCGGCTTCGTGCTCTTTTTTTCGTTTTGACACCACCAACACGTCTCGTGGCCCATTTCTAACCTATAATCGAGACTTTTTCGGATTTTCAAGGAAGTGGATATAATTTCATACCCTCTCTCCTCCCGATTTCTAAACGAGGCTTCGTGCTCGTTTTTTCGCTTTCACACCACCAACAAGTCACGTGGCCCATTTCTAACCTATAATCGAGACATTTTCGGGTTTTAAAGGAAGTGGATATAATTTCATACCCTCTCTCCTCCCGATTTCTAAACGAGGCTTCGTGCTCGTTTTTTCATTTTGACACCACCAACACGTCCCGTGACCCTTTTCTAACCTATAATCGAGACTTTTTCGGGTTTTAAAGGAAGTGCATATAATTTCATACCCTCTCTCCTCCCGATTTCTAAACGAGGTTTCGTGCTCGTTTTTTCATTTTGACACCACCCACAAGTCCCGTGGCTCATTTCGAACCTATAATCGAGACTTTTTCAGGTTTTAAAGGAAGTGCATATAATTTCATACCCTCTATCCTCCCGATTTCTACACGAGGCTTCGTGCCGTTTTTTCGTTTTAACACCACCAACACGTCCCGTGGCCCTTTTCCAACCTATAATCTAGACTTTTTCGGGTTCTAAAGGAAGTGGATATAATTTCATACCCTCTCTCCTCCCGATTTCTAAACGAGGCTTCGTGCTCATTTTTTCGTTTTGACACCACCAACACATTTCGTGGCCCATTTCTAACCTATAATCGAGATTTTTTCGGGTTTTAAAGGAAGTGGATATAATTTCATACCCTCTCTCCTCCCATTTCTAAACGAGGCTTCGCGCTCGTTTTTTCGTTTTGACACCACCAACACATCCCGTGGCCCTTTTCAAACCTATAATCTAGATTTTTTCGGGTTTTAAAGGAAGTGGATATAATTTCATACCCTCTCTCCTCCCGATTTCTAAACTAGGCTTCGTGCTCATTTTTTCGTTTTGACACCACCAACACATCTCGTGGCCCATTTCTAACCTATAATCGAGACTTTTTCGGGTTTTAAAGGAAGTGGATATAATTTCATAACCTCTCTCCTCACGATTTCTAAATGCGGATTCGTGCTCGTTTTTTCGTTTTGACACCACCAACACGTCTCATTACCCATTTCTAACCTATAATCGAGACTTTTTCGGGTTTTAAAGGAAGTGGATATAATTTCATACCCTCTCTCCTCCCGATTTCTAAACGAGGCTTCGCGCTCGTTTTTTCATTTTGACACAACCAACACGTCTCGTGGCCCATTTCTAACCTATAATCGAGACTTTTTCGGGTTTTAAAGGAAGTGGATATAATTTCATACCCTCTCTCCTCCCGATTTCTAAACGAGGCTTCGTGCTCGTTTTTTCGCTTTCACACCACCAACAAGTCTCGTGGCCCATTTCTAACCTATAATCGAGACATTTTCGGGTTTTAAAGGAAGTGGATATAATTTCAAACCCTCTCTCCTCCCGATTTCTAAACGAGGCTTCGTGCTCGTTTTTTAGTTTTGACACCACCAACACATCTCGTGGCCCATTTCTAACCTATAATCGAGACTTTTTCGGGTTTTAAAGGAAGTGGATATAATTTCATTCCCTCTCTCCTCCCGATTTCTAAACGAGGCATCGTGCTCGTTTTTTCGTTTTGACACGACCAACAAGTCCCGTGGCCCATTTCTAACCTATAATCGAGACTTTTTCGGGTTTTAAAGGAAGTGGATATAATTTCATACCCTTTCTCCTCCCGATTTCTAAACGAGGCTTCGCGCTCGTTTTTTCGTTTTGACACCACCAACAAGTCTCGTGGCCCTTTTCAAACCTATAATCTAGATTTTTTCGGGTTTTAAAGGAAGTGGATATAATTTCATACCCTCTCTCATCCCGATTTCTAAACTAGGCTTCGTGCTCATTTTTTCGTTTTGACACCACCAACACATTTCGTGGCCCATTTCTAACCTATAATCAAGACTTTTTCGGGTTTTAAAGGAAGTGGATATAATTTCATACCCTCTCTCCTCCCGAATTCTAAACGAGGCTTCGCGCTCGTTTTTTCGTTTTGACACCACCAACACGTCCCGTGGCCCTTTTCAAACCTATGATCTAGATTTTTTCGGGTTTTAAAGGAAGTGGATATAATTTCATACCCTCTCTCCTCCCGATTTCTAAACTAGGCTTCGCGCTCGTTTTTTCATTTTGACACAACCAACACGTCTCGTGGCCCATTTCTAACCTATAATCGAGACTTTTTCGGGTTTTAAAGGAAGTGGATATAATTTCATACCCTCTCTCCTCCCGATTTCTGAACGAGGCATCGTGCTCGTTTTTTCGTTTTGACACGACCAACAAGTCCCGTGGCCCATTTCTAACCTATAATCGAGACTTTTTCGGGTTTTAAAGGAAGTGGATATAATTTCATACCCTTTCTCCTCCCGATTTCTAAACGAGGCTTCGTGCTCGTTTTTTCGTTTTGACACCACCAACAAGTCGTGGGGCCCATTTCTAACCTATAATCGAGACTTTTTCGGGTTTTAAAGGAAGTGGATATAATTTCATACCCTCTCTCCTCCCGATTTCTAAACGAGGCTTCGCGCTCGTTTTTTCGTTTTGACACCACCAACACGTCCCGTGGCCCTTTTCAAACCTATAATCTAGATTTTTTCGAGTTTTAAAGGAAGTGGATATAATTTCATACCCTCTCTCCTCCCGATTTCTAAACTAGGCTTCGTGCTCATTTTTTCGTTTTGACACCACTAACACATCTCGTGGCCCATTTCTAACCTATAATCGAGACTTTTTCGGGTTTTAAAGGAAGTGGATATAATTTCATAACCTCTCTCCTCACGATTTCTAAATGCGGATTCGTGCTCGTTTTTTCATTTTGACACCACCAACACGTCTTGTTGCCCATTTCTAACCTATAATCGAGACTTTTTCGGGTTTTAAAGGAAGTGGATATAATTTCATACCCTCTCTCCTCCCGATTTCTAAACGAGGCTTCGCGCTCGTTTTTTCATTTTGACACAACCAACACGTCTCGTGGCCCATTTCTAACCTATAATCGAGACTTTTTCGGGTTTTAAAGGAAGTGGATATAATTTCATACTCTCTCTCCTCCCGATTTCTAAACGAGGCTTCGTGCTCGTTTTTTCGCTTTCACACCACCAACAAGTCACGTGGCCCATTTCTAACCTATAATCGAGACTTTTTAGGGTTTTAAAGGAAGTCGATATAATTTCATACGCTCTCTCCTCCCGATTTCTAAACGCGGTTTCGTGCTCTTTTTTTCGTTTTGACACCACCAACACTTCTCGTGGCCCATTTCTAACCTATAATCGATATTTTTTCAGGTTTAAAGGAAGTGGATATAATTTCATACCCTCTCTCCTCCCGATTTCTAAACGAGGCATCGTGCTCATTTTTTCGTTTTGACACGACCAACAAGTCCCGTGGCCCATTTCTAACCTATAATCGAGACTTTTTCGGGTTTTAAAGGAAGTGGATATAATTTCATACCCTTTCTCCTCCCGATTTCTAAACGAGGCTTCGCGCTCGTTTTTTCGTTTTGACACCACCAACAAGTCTCGTGGCCCTTTTCAAACCTATAATCTAGATTTTTTCGGGTTTTAAAGGAAGTGTATATAATTTCATACCCTCTCTCCTCCCGATTTCTAAACTAGGCTTCGTGCTCATTTTTTCGTTTTGACACCACCAACACATTTCGTGGCCCATTTCTAACCTATAATCGAGACTTTTTCGGGTTTTAAAGGAAGTGGATATAATTTCATACCCTCTCTCCTCCCGAATTCTAAACGAGGCTTCGCGCTCGTTTTTTCGTTTTGACACCACCAACACGTCCCGTGGCCCTTTTCAAACCTATGATCTAGATTTTTTCGGGTTTTAAAGGAAGTGGATATAATTTCATACCCTCTCTCCTCCCGATTTCTAAACTAGGCTTCGCGCTCGTTTTTTCATTTTGACACAACCAACACGTCTCGTGGCCCATTTCTAACCTATAATCGAGACTTTTTCAGGTTTTAAAGGAAGTGGATATAATTTCATACCCTCTCTCCTCCCGATTTCTGAACGAGGCATCGTGCTCGTTTTTTCGTTTTGACACGACCAACAAGTCCCGTGGCCCATTTCTAACCTATAATCGAGTCTTTTTCGGGTTTTAAAGGAAGTGGATATAATTTCATACCCTTTCTCCTCCCGATTTCTAAATGAGGCTTCGTGCTCGTTTTTTCGTTTTGACACCACCAACAAGTCGTGGGGCCCATTTCTAACCTATAATCGAGACTTTTTCGGGATTTAAAGGAAGTGGATATAATTTCATACCCTCTCTCCTCCCGATTTCTAAACGAGGCTTTGCGCTCGTTTTTTCGTTTTGACACCACCAACACGTCCCGTGGCCCTTTTCAAACCTATAATCTAGATTTTTTCGAGTTTTAAAGGAAGAGGATATAATTTCATACCCTCTCTCCTCCCGATTTCTAAACTAGGCTTCGTGCTCATTTTTTCGTTTTGACACGACCAACAAGTCCCGTGGCCCATTTCTAACCTATAATCGAGACTTTTTCGGGTTTTAAAGGAAGTGGATATAATTTCATACCCTTTCTCCTCCCGATTTCTAAACGAGGCTTCGCGCTCGTTTTTTCGTTTTGACACCACCAACAAGTCTCGTGGCCCTTTTCAAACCTATAATCTAGATTTTTTCGGGTTTTAAAGGAAGTGGATATAATTTCATACCCTCTCTCCTCCCGATTTCTAAACTAGGCTTCGTGCTCATTTTTTCGTTTTGACACCACCAACACATTTCGTGGCCCATTTCTAACCTATAATCGAGACTTTTTCGGGTTTTAAAGGAAGTGGATATAATTTCATACCCTCTCTCCTCCCGAATTCTAAACGAGGCTTCGCGCTCGTTTTTTCGTTTTGACACCACCAACACGTCCCGTGGCCCTTTTCAAACCTATGATCTAGATTTTTTCGGGTTTTAAAGGAAGTGGATATAATTTCATACCCTCTCTCCTCCCGATTTCTAAACTAGGCTTCGCGCTCGTTTTTTCATTTTGACACAACCAACACGTCTCGTGGCCCATTTCTAACCTATAATCGAGACTTTTTCGGGTTTTAAAGGAAGTGGATATAATTTCATACCCTCTCTCCTCCCGATTTCTGAACGAGGCATCGTGCTCGTTTTTTCGTTTTGACACGACCAACAAGTCCCGTGGCCCATTTCTAACCTATAATCGAGTCTTTTTCGGGTTTTAAAGGAAGTGGATATAATTTCATACCCTTTCTCCTCCCGATTTCTAAATGAGGCTTCGTGCTCGTTTTTTCGTTTTGACACCACCAACACGTCGTGGGGCCCATTTCTAACCTATAATCGAGACTTTTTCGGGTTTTAAAGGAAGTGGATATAATTTCATACCCTCTCTCCTCCCGATTTCTAAACGAGGCTTTGCGCTCGTTTTTTCGTTTTGACACCACCAACACGTCCCGTGGCCCTTTTCAAACCTATAATCTAGATTTTTTCGAGTTTTAAAGGAAGAGGATATAATTTCATACCCTCTCTCCTCCCGATTTCTAAACTAGGCTTCGTGCTCATTTTTTCGTTTTGACACCACTAACACATCTCGTGGCCCATTTCTAACCTATAATCGAGACTTTTTCGGGTTTTAAAGGAAGTTGATATAATTTTATAACCTCTCTCCTCACGATTTCTAAATGCGGATTCGTGCTCGTTTTTTCATTTTGACACCACCAACACGTCTTGTTGCCCATTTCTAACCTATAATCGAGACTTTTTCGGGTTTTAAAGGAAGTGGATATAATTTCATACCCTCTCTCCTCCCGATTTCTAAACGAGGCTTCGCGCTCGTTTTTTCATTTTGACACAACCAACACGTCTCGTGGCCCATTTCTAACCTATAATCGAGACTTTTTCGGGTTTTAAAGGAAGTGGATATAATTTCATACTCTCTCTCCTCCCGATTTCTAAACGAGGCTTCGTGCTCGTTTTTTCGCTTTCACACCACCAACAAGTCACTTGGCCCATTTCTAACCTATAATCGACGCTTTTTCGGGTTTTAAAGGAAGTCGATATAATTTCATACCCTCTCTCCTCCCGATTTCTAAACGCGGTTTCGTGCTCTTTTTTTCGTTTTGACACCACCAACACATCTCGTGGCCCATTTCTAACCTATAATCGATATTTTTTCAGGTTTAAAGGAAGTGGATATAATTTCATACCCTCTCTCCTCCCGATTTCTAAACGAGGCATCTTGCTCGTTTTTTCGTTTTGACACGACCAACAAGTCCCGTGGCCCATTTCTAACCTATAATCGAGACTTTTTAGGGTTTTAAAGGAAGTGGATATAATTTCATACCCTTTCTCCTCCCTATTTCTAAACGAGGCTTCGCGCTCGTTTTTTCGTTTTGACACCACCAACAAGTCCCGTGGCCCTTTTCAAACCTATAATCTAGATTTTTTCGGGTTTTAAAGGAAGTGGATATAATTTCATACCCTCTCTCCTCCCGATTTCTAAACTAGGCTTCGTGCTCGTTTTTTCGTTTTGACACCACCAACAAGTCTCGTGGCCCATTTCTAACCTATAATCGACACTTTTTCGGATTTTCAAGGAAGTGGATATAATTTCATACCCTCTCTCTCCCGATTTCTAAACGAGGCATCGTGCTCGTTATTTCGTTTTGACACCACCAACAAATCCCGTGGCCCATTTCTAACCTATAATCGAGACTTTTTCGGGTTTCAAAGGAAGTGGATATAATTTCATACCCTCTATCCTCCCGATTTCTACACGAGGCTTCGTGCTTGTTTTTTCGTTTTAACATAATCAACACGTCCCGTGGCCCTTTTCAAACCTATAATCTAGACTTTTTCAGGTTTTAAAGGATGTGGATATAATTTCATACCCTCTCTCCTCCCGATTTCTAAACGCGGCTTCGTGCTCTTTTTTTCATTTTGACACGACCAACACGTCCCGTGGCCCATTTCTAACCTATAATCCAGACTTTTTCAGGTTTTAAAGGAAGTCGATATAATTTCATACCCTCTCTCCTCCCGATTTCTAAACGCGGTTTCGTGCTCTTTTTTTCGTTTTGACACCACCAACACATCTCGTGGCCCATTTCTAACCTATAATCGATATTTTTTCAGGTTTAAAGGAAGTGGATATAATTTCATACCCTCTCTCCTCCCGATTTCTAAACGAGGCATCTTGCTCGTTTTTTCGTTTTGACACGACCAACAAGTCCCGTGGCCCATTTCTAACCTATAATCGAGACTTTTTAGGGTTTTAAAGGAAGTGGATATAATTTCATACCCTTTCTCCTCCCTATTTCTAAACGAGGCTTCGCGCTCGTTTTTTCGTTTTGACACCACCAACAAGTCCCGTGGCCCTTTTCAAACCTATAATCTAGATTTTTTCGGGTTTTAAAGGAAGTGGATATAATTTCATACCCTCTCTCCTCCCGATTTCTAAACTAGGCTTCGTGCTCGTTTTTTCGTTTTGACACCACCAACAAGTCTCGTGGCCCATTTCTAACCTATAATCGACACTTTTTCGGATTTTCAAGGAAGTGGATATAATTTCATACCCTCTCTCTCCCGATTTCTAAACGAGGCATCGTGCTCGTTATTTCGTTTTGACACCACCAACAAATCCCGTGGCCCATTTCTAACCTATAATCGAGACTTTTTCGGGTTTCAAAGGAAGTGGATATAATTTCATACCCTCTATCCTCCCGATTTCTACACCAGGCTTCGTGCTTGTTTTTTCGTTTTAACATAATCAACACGTCCCGTGGCCCTTTTCAAACCTATAATCTAGACTTTTTCAGGTTTTAAAGGATGTGGATATAATTTCATACCCTCTCTCCTCCCGATTTCTAAACGCGGCTTCGTGCTCTCTTTTTCATTTTGACACGACCAACACGTCCCGTGGCCCATTTCTAACCTATAATCCAGACTTTTTCAGGTTTTAAAGGAAGTTGATATAATTTCATACCCTCTCTCCTCCCGATTTCTAAACGAGGCTTCGTGCTCTTTTTTTCGTTTTGACACCACCAACACGTCTCGTGGCCCATTTCTAACCTATTATCGAGACTTTTTCGGATTTTCAAGGAAGTAGATATAATTTCATAACCTCTCTCGTAACGATTTCTAAATGCGGCTTCGTGCTCGTTTTTTCGTTTTGACACAACCAACACGTCTCGTGGCCAATTTCTAACCTATAATCGAGACTTTTTCGGGTTTTAAAGGAAGTGGATATAATTTCATACCCTCTCTCCTCCCGATTTCTAAACGAGGCTTCGTGCTCGTTTTTTCGCTTTGACACCACCAACAAGTCACGTGGCCCATTTCTAACCTATAATCGAGACATTTTCGGGTTTTAAAGGAAGTGGATATAATTTCATACCCTCTCTCCTCCCGATTTCTAAACGAGGCATCGTGCTCGTTTTTTCATTTTGACACCACCAACACGTCCCGTGACCCTTTTCTAACCTATAATCCAGACTTTTTCGGGTTTTAAAGGAAGTGGACATAATTTCATACCCTCTCTCCTCCCGATTTCTAAACGAGGCTTCGCGCTCGTTTTTTCGTTTTGACACCACCAACAAGTCCCGTGGCCCATTTCTAACCTATAATCCAGACATTTTCGGGTTTTAAAGGAAGTGGATATAATGTCATACCGTCTCTCCTCCCGATTTCTAAACGCGGCTTCGTGCTCTTTTTTTCGTTTTGACACTACCAACATGTCTCGTGGCCCATTTCTAACCTATAATCGATACTTTTTCGGGTTTTAAAGGAAGTGGATATAATTTCATACCGTCTCTCCTCCCGATTTCTAAACTAGGCTTCGTGCTCCTTTTATCGTTTTGACACCACCAACACATCTCGTGGCCCATTTCTAACCTATAATCCAGATTTTTTCGGGTTTTAAAGGAAGTGGATAAAATTTCATACCCTCTCTCCTCCCGATTTCTAAACGAGGCTTTGCGCTCGTTTTTTCATTTTGAGACCACCAACACGTCTGGTGACCCATTTCTAACCAATAATCGAGACTTTTTCGGGTTTTAAAGGAAGTGGATATAATTTCATACCCTATCTCCTCTCGATTTCTAAACGAGGCTTCGGGCTCGTTTTTCTTTTTGACACCACCAACAAGTCCCGTGGCCCATTACTAACCTATAATCCAGACTTTTTCGGGTTTTAAAGGAAGTGGATATAATTTCATACCCTCTCTCCTCCCGATTTCTAAATGAGGTTTCTTGCTCGTTTTTTCATTTTGACACCACCAACAAGTCCCGTGGCTCATTTCTAACCTATAATCGAGACTTTTTCGGGTTTTAAAGGAAGTGGATATAATTTCATACCCTCTCTCCTCCCGATTTCTAAACGAGGCTTCGCGCTCGTTTTTTCGTTTTGACACCACCAACACGTCTCGTGGCCCATTTCTAACCTATAATCTAGACTTTTTCGGGTTTTAAAGGAAGTGGATATAATTTCATACCCTCTCTCCTCCCGATTTCGAAACGTGGCTTCGTGCTCGTTTTTTCGTTTTGACACCACCAACACATCTCGTGGCCCATTTCTAACCTATAATCGAGACTTTTTCGGGTTTTAAAGGAAGTGGATATAATTTCATACCCTCTCTCCTCCCGATTTCTTAACGAGGCTTCGTGCTCGTTTTTTCGTTTTGACACCACCAACACCTCTCGTGGCCCATTTCTAACTTATAATCGAGACTTTTTCGGGTTTTAAAGGAAGTGGATATAATTTCATAACCTCTCTCCTCACGATTTCTAAACGCGGCTTCGTGCTCGTTTTTTTATTTTGACACCACCAACACGTCTCGTTGCCCATTTCTAACCTATAATCGAGACTTTTTCGGGTTTTAAAGGAAGTGGATATAATTTCATACCCTCTCTCCTCCCGATTTCTAAACGAGGCTTCGCGCTCGTTTTTTCGTTTTGACACAACCAACACGTCTCGTGGCCCATTTCTAACCTATAATCGAGACTTTTTCGAGTTTTAAAGGAAGTGAATATAATTTCATACCCTCTCTCCTCCCGATTTCTAACCTATAATCCAACAAGTCGTGTGGCCCATTTCTAACCTATAATCCAGACTTTTTCGGGTTTTAAAGGAAGTGGATATAATTTCATACCCTCTCTCCTCCCGATTTCTAAATGAGGCTTCGTGCTCGTTTTTTCGTTTTGACACCACCAACACGTCTCGTGGCCCATTTCTAACCTATAACCTAAGATCGGGACCAACTTGCTCTCACGCATCTTAAGTCGAGGCGTGTGCATATCAGGTGGTATCAGAGCCTTCGTTGCCGGTAGGAATTCATCTATCTTTTATTAGATTCTCTTTTATTTTCCCTATATCAAAAAAAAAAAAATCTTTTTTCTTGAACTTCTATTTCGTACCCATCATAGTTGTTTTCCATCTTTTATTGTTCTTTTTCTTTATTATCTCCAAATCTTCGTTTGATTGTTGAAATAAGAAAAAACAAAAAAAAAGTATTGTTCGGCCAAAAATAGTGTTCGGCCGAATTCTTGGTGGAAAAAAAAAAGAGGTAGAGAAAATGGAGGTGGAAGTAGTCGGTTAGGAAAAAAAAAAAAAAGAGAGGTAGAGAGAAAGGAGGAGGTGTTTTGCAAGAAAAGGGGAGAAGAAAGAGGAAGAAGTATTCCGTGGGGAAAAATTGGAAGAAAAAAAAAGAAGAGAGAGAGAGAAAGGAGGAGAAAAAAAGAAGAGGAAGTGTTTTGCTAGAAAAAAGAAGGAGTAGTGTTTGGCAAGAAAAAAATAGGTGGAGAAAGGGAGGAGTAAGCTTTCGACGAGTAGAAGAAAAAAAAAGTGAGAGGAAGGTTCGGCCAAGAACAAAAATAAATAATAATAAACAAAAAAAATATTTTATTCAAATTTTAATTGTCTTGCACTTATTCTTTGTTTTTGACACCTTATACCTTCCTTGATTGAGTTAATTTTGCAATCCGAATTTTAATTATAATTATCCTTGCATTTATTCTTCCTTTTGACACCTTCCACCTTGCTTAATTGAGTCAACTTGAATTTTTATCTTCTTCTCTTTGCTCCAAATATATCCCCACCTAGAGCTCCCTAAAATTAGCCTTGAACACTGTGTTCTGGCACTTTGCAATCGCTTTTATTCACTTCGAGTTGAAAGTTATCATGAACCTGCAAACACACGAGCAATTTTTGATAAGGGTTAGAGCTTCAGGTGGTAAGGTTAGTGAGGTTTGTGAGTTTTTCATAAACAATTTACTAGTTTGGTGGAATTTCTCTTTTGTCTAACTAACAATGATGAGGACATCGTTGGTTCACCCGTGCAAGATTCAATTATCATAGAAGGCCCAATGACATGAGCCCGTGCACGACGCTTAGGACGGCAGGAAACACATGGAGGAATTACTTATATGGAAGTTGAATGAATTACTCATATGGAAGTGTATGAGTGAAGGAAGATTTATTCAAGAATCAAATCTTTATCAAATATTTATTGAAGAGCAAATAAAGGAAGAAGATTTATTCAAGAGCAAATCAAGGAAGATTTATTCAAGACTAAATCTTCCTCAAATATATATTCAAATCTTCATGAAGGGATTTATTTTTCCAAATTTCGTAGCTAACAAGAGGAGGATATTTTTTTCCTATTTTAGTGAAACTAAATATGGAAAAATATGTCATATTTTGTCTATATATTTGGTGGGACGTGCACTATTGAAAAGGGACTTTGATTTTTGCTTTAGCCACCACTTTTGTAATGCTTTTGCTACAAACTTGAAGTTCAATTTCTTGAGTGATCCTTCCGCTGTTGCCCTTTCAATTCTCTTGAATTATTCGTGTCATTCTTCGTGAACAAGTCAGTCGTGTTTGACACGGTTGATAACCAACTGAGGAGTGGTTTAGCGATTACGAGGTTGCTGGTCGCGTTCCTAGATCGTGGTTAGTCTCCCCTTCGTCAAAGTCACAACTCCCCCCGCTTTAAGGATTTCTCCTATGACGTAAGATCGGGACCAACTTGTTTGCACGCATCTTAAGTCGAGGCGTGTGCATATCAGGTGGTATCAGAGCCTTCGTTGCCAGTAGGAATTTATCTATCCTTTATTAGATTCTCTTTTATTTTACCTACATCAAAAAAAAAAATCCTTTTTTTCTTGAACTTCTATCTCGTACCCATCATCGTTTTTTTTTTCCCATCTTTTATTGTTCTTTTTCTTTATTATCTCCAAATTTCCGTTTGATTGTTGAAATAAAAAAAACAAAAAAAAAAGTATTGTTCGGCCAAAGAGAGTGTTCGGCCAAATTCTTGGTGGAAAAAAAAAAGAGGTAGAGAAAATAGAGGAGGAAGTAGTCGGTTAGGGAAAAAAAAAAAAAGAGGTAGAGAGAAAGGAGAGGTGTTTTGCAAGAAAAGGGGAGAAGAAAGAAGAGGAACTGTTCTGTGAGGAAAAATTGGAAAAAAAAAGGAGAGAGAGAGAGAAAGGAGGAGAAAAAAGAGGAGGAAGTGTTTTGCTAGAAAAAAGGAGAAAAAAGAGGGAGTAGTGTTCGGCAAGGAAAAAATAGGTGGAGAAAGGGAGGAGTAAGCTTTCGGCGAGTAGAAAAAAAAAAGTGAGAGGAAGGTTCGGCCAAGAACAAAAAAAAAAAAAAAAAAAAAAAAAAATTTATTCGAATTTTAATTGTCTTACGCTTATTCTTCCTTTTTTACACCTTATACCATCCTTCATTGAGTTAATTTTGCAATCCGAATTTTAATTATAATTATCCTTGCATTTATTCTTCCTTTTGACACCTTCCACCTTGCTTAATTGAGTCAACTTGAATTATTATTTTCTTCTCTTTGCTACAAATATATCATCATCTAGATCTCCATAAATTAGCCTTGATCACCGTGTTCTAGTACTTTGCAATCGCTTTATTCACTTCTTGTTGAAAGTTATCACGAACCAGCAAACACGTGAATAATTTTTGAGAAGGGTAAGAGCTTCAGGTAGAAAGGTTTGTGAGGATTGTGAGTTTTCATAAATAATTTACTAGTTGTTGGAATTTCTCTTTTGTCTTTACTAACAATGTCAGGATCAAGAAGTCCTCATGATGTTCCTTACGATGGGGAAGATGGGTCCCAATCATCGATGATATCATTGTCTCCATGTTCTCAAGCTTTGATTGCTCATGTTACAAACACCTTCGAGCAAATATTATCCAATCAAGTGCTTGTGCGCTTGAACGGGTTGGAGAATCGTCTCGGTGGAATTGAAGCGCGACTTGATCAAGTGGAGCGAACTCCACGACGACACCCACCACCTCGAGTTCCTCGAGGACGAGTTGAAGATAATAATAATGTTGCTGCTGCTGCTCCATTCGAACCGAGAGGAAATCTGAATGCTGCATTTCAAGAAGCTGCTGATGAAGAGTTAAATGATAATTATGTGGCTGATGATGAAGTTACCTTGGAATTGTATCAGCGCCGCCCCGCACGAGGAGTGGGAGTTGACGGAGGTCATGCACGTCACCGTAACGAAGAAAGAAGAAATAATGCATTGTGTAAAATTAAATTCACTGTTCCTAGTTTTGATGGAAAGTTTAATCTAGAAGCTTATCTTGATTGGGAATTATTAGTTGAGCAAAAGTTCAGCTGTCATCATTACCCAGAAGAGTATAGAGTACGTGCAGCAACTACTGAATTTATTGGTTATGCTTCTATCTGGTGGAGTCAAATTCGACAAAGAAATGGAGCTTCTCGTACTTGGGATGATTTGAAGCGCTTGATGAGGTCCAGGTTCATGCCTTCCTATTTTGAAAGAGAATTACTTAATAAATTTCAAAGATTGAATCAAGGAAATTAATCTGTGGAAGAATACTATCAAGAGTTGCAGGTGGGCATGCTACGTGCTAATGTGCAAGAAGATGATAATGCAAAGATGGCTAGATTCTTGGGAGAATTGAATGGAGAGATACAAGATAACCTTGATTTCCAGAACTACAATTCTTTGGATCAACTATTTCATTATGCATGCAAAGCTGAAAGGCAAGTTCAAAGGAGGAAGCAACCATACAAAGATAGTCGTAGCTATTCTAGTTCTTCCATGCCTTGGAGGGATGCCAATCAGCAACAAAAGAGTGTTGGTCATTCTAGCAAGACTGCTGCACCCATTAGCCAAGGATATTCAGGAAGCCGCCTTACTTCACCAACATTCAAACCTATTGATTCAAAAAAGACCACTGTTGCACCTACAAAAAGTTCATCCTCAGTTGCATCTGCAGGAAGAACAAGGGAGATTGAGTGCTTCAAGTGTAAGGGAAAAGGGCATTATATGCGTGATTGTCTAAATCAACGTGCCCTTATCATTCGAGAAGATGGTGAGTACACATCGGCCAGTGAGGTTGAAGAGGGAGGTGGATCTGATTATGAGGAGTCTCAACATATTTCGGGGTTAGAACCAGAAGAGATCACTTTTGATACAAGCCTTGTTGTTCGTCGTGTTCTTAGCTCCCAAATGGAGAAGGCAGAAAATGGACAGCGTCACAATTTGTTCCAATCCAAATTTGTGATCAAGGAGCATTTTTGTAAGATCATAATTGATGGTGGAAGCTGCAATAATATTGCAAGTTCAGAGATGGTTGGAAAGCTTGGCCTAACCAAAAGATTACACCCGCAGCCATACTACATTCAATGGCTCAATTCTTGTGGAAAGTTGAAGGTAACAATGATGGTACGTGTTCATTTTTCTATTGGTACCTATTCTGACTTCGCGGACTGTGATGTGATGCCAATGCAAGCTTGTGCGTTACTACTTGGAAGACCATGGTAATATGATAAGGATGCTACACATTATGGGCGTTCCAACAAGTACTCCTTTATGCACAAAGATAAGAAGGTCGTGTTAGTTCCAATGATACCGGAATAACTTCTCAAAGATGATTTAGATAGGGCTGAGTGTGAGAGAAAAGAAAAAGAGAGGAGTGACATTCACAAAAATGATAGTGAGAGTCATCAACCCAAAATGAGAGAAAGGAAAGAAAAATGTGAGAAGAAAAGAGAGATACCAATCAAAGGACAAGTTCTATTAGCCACCAAAAGTGAGATGCGAGAGTTAGAAACCAATCCCCAAGAGTATTTTGTACTTTTATGCAAGGACGCTCTATTTTCTACTAACTCTTTACCCTCTTCTTTGCCTGTTTCGATTATTTATTTGATGCAGGAGTTTGCTGATGTGTTCCCAGATGAGATACCTGCAGGGTTGCCACTAGTGCGGAGGATTGAGCATCAAATTGATTTGATTCCAGGAGCATCTCTGCCTAACCGTCCCCCATACCGTACCAATCCCGAGGAGACAAAGAAAATTCAGCGCCAACTGCAAGAGCTCCTAGATAAAGGATATGTGCGTGAAAGTTTAAGTCCATGTACTGTCCCTGTTTTACTTGTGCCAAAGAAAGATGTATCATGGAGGATGTGCATAGATTATCGAGCTATCAACAATATTACGGTACGTTATCATCACCCTATTCCTCGATTAGATGATATGCTTGATGAATTGTGTGGTTCTACTATCTTTTCTAAAATTGACTTGCGTAGTGGTTACCACCAAATTAGAATGAAGTTAGGTGATGAATGGAAAACTGCTTTTAAGACTAAATTTGGATTATATGAGTGGTTAGTTATGCCATTTGGTCTTACAAATGCACCTAGTACATTTATGCGCTTAATGAATGAAGTGTTGAGAGCTTTTATTGGAAAATTTGTGGTAGTTTACTTTGATGACATATTTTTAGTTGGTTAAAACATCGTGCTAATGACACAAAGGTTACAAGTTCAATACTTGCATAGGCTACTGGTCTCATGTATCATTGCATCCTTGAACATCAAATTAAAATAATTTATGATGCTTTATTATGCTTAAATATAATTTATGATATTTAAATTATATTAATTGAAATTAAAATGATTTATTTAAATTTTTTATGGAATTAATGAAATTAGGAATTTATAATATGATAAAATTTAGAAATTTAGTTTATTTAGATTTTCTAATTAACGAAATTTGATAATATAGGATTAAATTTAGAAATTTTCTAATTAGTTATATATAGTAATTAAATTTTTAGAGAAGTATTAAAATTATTTTAGATTAATAAGGTAGTATAATAGATCAAACTGTTAGAATGATTTAATTGTGCAAATAGAAATTTAATTATGTTCTTACTGTATAATTTAAATGTAAACATGTTTGATTGAATAACTATAGTGATGGTATTTGATTGAATTGTTAAATGGTTAATTGATCAAAAGGAAAGTAACAAAAAGAAAATTGATGTGAGGTTGTGGGTAGTGAGGTTAGTTAAGAGGATTGTTTGAGATGTGTTATTTATGCATGTTTGGTTGTTTGCATTAGATTTATTTTAGGAAATTGTTGGTTGCTGTGCTATTCCTTAATAAATCACAACCAAGCTGTGATTTGTGTTGAAGCAGAGTGGAACTGCTTTGCTTGATTGAATTGATTGTTCGCTTAAAGAATCACAGCTCAGCCGTGATTCTTGTTTAAAAATCTTCTTTGAGACTCAGGTGAGTGTTTATGGTTTCAATTTAAATTGGCCTACTACAGATGCTGAGTCCTAAGGGTAGTTGTTAATAATTGTACATGCTCATAAGTGATACATCTGCTTTGTTACATATTTAATTAGCATGTGAGTTATTGGAAGTTATATCATGCTTGTTCATGTATGTTGTTACTGTATGTATGCTCTTGATTATGAGTTTGAAGGATTATAACATGCTGGTATATGTATGATGATGTTACATGCATGCTATTGATGTTGTTATGCTCATGTCATGTTGATTACGTATTGTGTTCATGTTGCTAGAGATGTAGAGACATATAGCAAGAACATAGAACATGTGGATATGAGATAAACTTGATACACTTTAAGTGATGTTATGATAACACCTAGAGTGATCTGATTTGATATATAATTAAGAACTCTAGACATCTTAAGGTTATGATAACCAAGGAGAGGATGTTGAGTTCTTGGGCATCGTATGTGCCAACATGTGGTGAGGAGCCATGTGCTAGTAAGGTGGAAATGCAAGTTCGTTTGACCTAAGTCACTAATACCTTGGTGTAGCCGAGATCTCGCTTCGGTGTAGAACTCAACTTAATTATGTTACACAAAGTAGAGGGTGTACTAGGAATAGTACCGTCCATGCGCTACCGAGGCTAAGGAACCTGATTGATACTAGCATGCTCAACAGTGATGGGATCCCTGAGCAGTCCAGGTGATGAGGACATCGTTGGTTCACCAGTGCTAGATTCAATTACCATAGAAGGCCCAATGACACGAGCCAGTGCACGACGCTTAGGACGGCAGATGAATTCTTTTCTTGGGCAATTTAATTACTTAATTACAGAACAAATGATATTGCCTAATTATTATTGTTTACTTGTCACTACATGCAAGGAAACACATTGAGGAATTACTTATATGGAAGTTGCATGAATTACTCATATGGAAGTGTATGAGTGAAGGAAGATTTATTCAAGAATCAAATCTTCATCAAATATTTATTAAAGAGCAAATCAAGGAAGAAGATTTATTCAAAAGCAAATCAAGGAAGATTTATTCAAGATCAAATCTTCCTCAAGTATATATTCAAATCTTCATAAAGGGATTTATTTTTTTCCAAATTTTGTAGCTAACAAGAGGAGGATATTTATATATTTATTTTTCCTATTTCAGTGAAACAAAATATGGAAAAACGTGCCATATTTTATCTATATATTTGGTGGGACGTGCACTATTGAAAAGGAACTTTGATTTTTGCTTTAGCCACCACTTTTATAATGCTTTTGCTACAAACTTGAAGTCAACTTTCTTAATCACTTTTTGAGTGATCCTTCCGCTGTTGCTCTTTCAATTCTCTTGAATTGTTCGTGCCGTTCTTCGTGAACAGGTCAGTCGTGTTTGACACGGTTGATAACCAACTGAGGAGTGGTTTAGCGATTGCGAGGTTGTTGGTCGCATTCCTTGATCGTGGTTAGCCTCCTCTTCGTCAAAGTCACGACTCCCCCTATCTTAAGGATTTCTCCTACGACGGAAGATCGGGACCAACTTGCTTGCACGCATCTTAAGTCGAGGCATGTGCATATCACCAGGTTCATTGGTATCATATATGGTGGATCTCAGCTTGCCAGATTGTAGATGTTTATGATTTGTGATTTGGTATGGTGATCCTGCCATGGTGCAGAATTACAGCGCAGTATGGTTACTTGGCTTGTAAAAATCTTGTGTTAGTGAGAAGGGGTACCGTGATCACCAGCTCCTTTTGCTAACGTCAGTGTATGGGCATATAGGACGGAGACATAAAGTTGACACTGACGGATTTGTGGTAATCTCTGACGAGGGATTTACCTTAAACATAGGCCAGAATGGATAGATGATATGTGAATTAAACTGATATAACATCTTTGGTTTAATGACACCGTTATGATCATATGTTGTCATATATTATAGTATGATCATGTTTATGATATTCCATATTTACTGTTTGGTAATACCTCGTTTGACATGTGGTATTAATGTATGATATTTTGTTGACATGTTGAATTAATATGTGATACAGTGGATGTAATATCTTGTTGGGTTGTACAATATCCTAAGCCCATTATTTTAGGGTGCTCTCTCTGTAGCCTCACTGAGTCTCGCGACTCAGATGTGCACATTTGCACAGGTTACAAGTTGGTTAGTAGTCGAAGTGAGGGCGAACCTAGCTTGGCGAAGAACATCAATTTAGTGATCTATATAAAGATTTAAAATTGGTAGTGTTGGTGTAATTGTAAAATGTATTGTTTCCACTATGTTTAATTAATAAAATTGTAGTGCTTTGTGATACTTTTTAGCCTTGTATAAGTTGTGGTGTTGAAGTACATCTTATACGGCGGTTGCCATGGGCCCAAAGGTGGAATTGGGGCATGACAAGTGCAGCGGACATAGGTAGAGACATAGACAAAAAGACACTAATGGGTTTATGGATGCCCTTGGCCCGGATATTCACTAAGCATAGGTTGGCAGCTCGAGTCTTGAGACTTAAAGTCGTATTGAAACATAGATGACATGCATTGACGACATAAATACTGGACACAACTTAGGTGACATCTAGTGACATATATATTTGTATTGGTTACACTACTATACTTCTTTTTATGTCATGAATTACACATATCAAAAGAAAAATGATGATTAACAAACCAAAGGCATCCTAGAGTACTCCTCCTAGTTTTTGATTTTCTTACTACGATTTCGAGCCGTAATTTCGCACTAGGCCGCAAGGCTGAGCACACCACGTTCAATGTGTGTGCAGGTGTAGACGTATTAGTTGAGGCTGTTGACGGGAGATTTATCATGAAAGTTATACGATCATCGTTACTTAGTTTCAGCGTTGCTTCCTTCGGGTTTAGAATTGTATTAGGAATATATCAGGACCGTACTAAAGGATTGTATTAGAATAATCATGATTATTGATGTGATGCAGCGTGTTTTGTATGCCTGGTATGGATCTCAGGGTTCATACGGTGGTTGCCACGTGTCGACCTGCGGGTCGGGGCGTGACAATTAAAGTGGTATCAGAGCCTAGGTTTGAAGAACCTAAGAGATTAGCTTAAGTTTGAGGTTTTAAGGTTTAAGATAACAGTCCCGATATAATCTAGGATAAAGTGCGAGTCAGAAATTTAATAGTATATTTCCTTGGTAATAAGTTTTTACTCTGACGACAATAACTATCGCTATGATTGATTTTTCCTGGCCCGATAATCGCCGTAATATAAAGATAGTAAATTTATTAATCGCCGGATAGTATATATGACTATCAATTTCCACTGCGTCGGAGAATAGATAGAAACTTAGATCAATATGCTCAGATCTACAACTAATTTTAATTTCTAAAGGATCAACTAAAGTTATCCATGATCATACTCTATGTTACCTTGTTGTGTGCATCATGATCACTTTTTATATTAACATAGGTAGCGATCATCATTTTGATCTTAAGAGTATTGATATCAAATTATTCCATGTTATATCTTAATTATATACTATTTGTATCCCATGACCCATTTGGGATACCGAGTCTGAATGGATCTATCAATATTCAATTTTATTCACGTTCAAGTTGGTCGCTATCTAAATTTGCTGGTCTTTTGAGCACCTTTCATTCACTCTATTCTGGACCCTAGAATTAAATTACCGTTAGACCTTTGTTAGGTGATCTTAGTGAACCCTCACTAACTACAACCTAACTCTGGAGGGTAATATTATAAAATTTAAATTATCAATGCGGTGAGATTTGAAAGAATCTAATTTAGACCGTAAACGGTACGATCGTTTACCCGAAATATGACTACAATATTATTCCTTAGTAGACGAATTACACATACGTGGAATATACCTACATAGCATATTAGGTTCGAGAAAACTAAGTCATTATGGAAGCATCAGGATTCATCCAAAGTTGAGCATCTACTCCTGAATCTAGTTAGTAGACACAGATATGCCTGACACATTCTCATGATCATACCTTAGTGTCAAAGAGCAGATAGGCTCATAGGAATCTAGATGAGGTTACTAGTAACTCGTAGTACTATGACCACAACATTAGTGTTGGGCTATTAAAGCATCAATAAACTACAAACTTTGTCATCAAGTATGACACGATGTGGGTTACCAACTCCATAGATCATCTTGTTAATTTAGTTGACCTTATCATGCAAATTAAGTACGTATGCAATCGTAGAAAAATATTGGTACATATGTGGTACTTATCTCTTTTTATCCATTGGATCTTCGTACTTATGACATGTGCTTAAAATACCCAGTCTTATTTTATATATGTTCCTAAAAGAAAATTTTCTTCAATTCATTGAACGTAGTTACTAATTTAGATTTATTGTTACATCTATCCGTGTCTTATTTCATACCATCACCCATGGATTCCTAATCAGGTGTGTTGTTCTAGTACTAAGTCATTATCTAAACTTCTTGTTATTCCTCATTTTAATTCATGCGATCATTCTATTCGTCTTTTATTGCTTGCAACTCATGGGATGACTTTAAGTTGCAAAAGGATCCTTAATGACTTGTTTATTTTAAGTGATATATTATTCAATACTCAAGTTCCTCTTAAATTTCTCTGATAGCAGTTTGCACAAGTGATAGTGTTTCCTCTTATTGTGTTATATCTTCCATCTGATGATACTAATTCTTTTGTATAGTACTCTTATTCCCCCTTTCTAATCATGCTTTCTTAAAATCTCAATTCGTTGTGGATTGGTTTCACTGTTTCACAAGTGCATATTGCTCATGTGCTAGTTGCTTTAGGTTAAACCACCCACTTTTCCATCCATAATTTGGTCTTTGTTGTTTTTACTTATCTAACATCTTTGTGTAACTCGGTCATTGTTGCCACTTGACTTGTAAGAGTAAGCTCAATTTTCTTGTGCATTTTTTATCACTGCTTATGTTACTCACTCGTATATATTGCTTACACTTCTTCCTTGCTTATGCTGCTTGCTTCTGTTCTTATCAATTTTTAGTTTGAGGACAACAATTCTGTGATTATCCTATCAAACATTGTCTTGTACTTTTGCGTATTTCCTTAAAGCTATACTTATTTGGTTTATCTCTACTTGCTAATTTTTTTGTTTCAACTTGCATCCTCACAAGTCCTTGGTTCCTTATTGTTAGGTGGTGTAGACATACCTTGCAATGTCGAAGTAAATTTTTTACTACTATTTTATCATTTTTCCTTTTTGATAAAAAGTAGGTTTAATATTAAGTCTATTACTTACCTTCATCAATATTTCAATTTATACACTAGCCACCTTCGCATTATTGATGGCTTGCTACTCTTCCAAAATATGTTTAGGCTTCCTTATTTTTCCAAGTATATGAGCCAATTTAGATTTGTTCCCAACTTCTTAACCATCATTGATAAATCCTTATTATTATACTCAGTTTGGTATCATGGGGAATTTGTGTTAGGTTCCCTCCTGAGTTAGGTGCCATTATCTCTTCCGGCAATTGGAGGCACATGCTTTTTAGTGCATGTAATAATAGTCTGGCATGTTGCTTTCTTTTTGCATGCCATTCTGCTTCGTTACATACTACATCCTTGCATATGCAGGATCTATACTCCAAGAACTAATACTATTTTCAACACTCTTTGCAATAAAAATCCTAGCGTATTTGGGGAAATTCATATACGATCCAACTCTCTCTTTATGTTGTGGAACTTGTCCTTACATTATAGGTAGTGGTGGTATAGGAATGTGAAACTAGTGTAGAGCAAGTTAATGGTCATTTAATAAGTGGTTATTTGATATCTTTTATATTATCCTCAATTGGGAGAAGGCTCTATTATGATCATATTATAGTTTAGAGATGTTTGATTTTGGTCCAACTTGAACCACATGTTAATGTAAAGTGGACTCCCTAGTATATCTACCAAAGAAAGCTAAAATAATATCTTCAACTTTTGTCCTCCTATATTTCACCCATTGTTGTTAGTTGCTTCACCAATGAATAGTTTATCTCGAATGATCTTAACAATCTATTATTGTGAAGTTTGATCTATTCATCTAAGATTCATGCAATACTTCTAGTAGACTACTATCATACTAAGGAATTATTTGTCATCCTACCAAGCAATTGCATTCTACCACGTACTAGGACATGCATCTTTGTGTTGAATAGTATGGATGCTCAAGATGTCTCGATCATGGTTATCAATGACTTAGACATGGCGACTGATGATCCAAAAACATTCATTGATGACCCATCATATAGAGAACTAGATTGAGTATCTCCTTTTATTCCAATCGTGGATCTTTCCGTTAAATGTAGCACCTCTGGAAAAGAAAAAAATAAGAGTTGGGCTGAACTTTTTGTGACTTAAACGTTTTATTTGTCAATACGGGGGGACTTAAGAAAATAGTACTTCAAAGATTATCAAAGTATTTGTTAGAGAGGATTTGAGCTACGGAGTGCAGGTCGTCGAGATCGTTGATCGACGTGTAAAGGTACTTCGAGGAAAATCTATTCCCCTAGTTAAAGTCCTCTGGAGGAATGCACAGGTCGAGGAAGCTACGTGGGAGACTGAGGCCCACATGCAGGCCCAACATCCTCATCTATTTGAGAGAGAGTGCTTGAGCATGATGTAAAAGAGTTTTGGAACTTGTCATGCTGTAAATCGTACGCTGTTATATTGGAGAAGTTAATTTTGAAGGACTAAAATTTTTTAAGGGGGGGAGTACTTGTAAACCCCTACCCTTTAATATATATATATATAAAATCAGCTCGATTCAAATGAATCGGCCAGTCGGTAGGTCTAGATGAACCGGTCTGACCCAGTTCGGAGGAGCCATCGCAAGCGAGAAGAGCCGAGGGCTCTTCCCAACTCGCGGCACCCCTCTTCCTCGCCTCGCGACAACACCCTTCCCATCTCCTTCACCCGTAGCAGAGCGGATGCCGGTGCCCCTCCATCGCATTCGCTGTCTGCCGCCCGCTGTCCGCCGCCTGCTGTTCGCCGCCCGTTAATCTCTGCCACGACAAGGAGAGCTCGGCGGAGGTCTGCTGCTACGTGTCCGTGGATTTCCCAG
The DNA here is from genome assembly GCA_030544415.1 of Thalia dealbata. NCBI lineage: Eukaryota > Viridiplantae > Streptophyta > Magnoliopsida > Zingiberales > Marantaceae > Thalia > Thalia dealbata. The sequence goes on along the minus strand of CM060458.1, from coordinate 10,804,212 downwards.
CATTCTCCTCTTCGCGAGAGCAACCATCAGCCGCGTCCGTTGTCTGTTGTCCGCCTTCTACCATCAACTGTTCGCCCTACACTATTCCTCATCGCTGAAAGGGGAGCTTGGCGGAAGCATCCCTGCTGCGCCAACCCTTCTCCCCATTTCCTCGCTTCACGAGCAGATCCGCGCCAACGGTCGCCCCGCCTCACAGCTTCCGATCTGCTGCTCCGTTCACTAGGGGCGAGTAGCTACCTCCTTCGGCGAGCTCGAGAGGCGACGACTCTCCAGGACCTGGCCATTGTGTTGATCGATTTGGTCGACGCAGCCGTGAGATCCACCAACGAGTCGACGAAGGGTGGAACTGCACATTTCCCTTAGCATGTTTAGTGTTAGTTAAGCATGATTAGTACTAATTAACTGTATGTTGTGATTAAATTAGTTTAATCCTATTTAATTAGTGCAGGAATGATTTGTTAGTAATTATTTAGTGATTAATTAAACAACATAGTTAATTAAAAGGGGGAAGTTGGGCTCAGGGGATTAAAATGGTCAATAAGGGTTGGATTGATGGCATTGGATGAGCGGACCCAGCTTGGGTTTGGGTCCAACTCAAGTCGAACTATTTTCAGATTGAGTTAAGTATGGATTCACTTAATCAATTAGTGGGTCAACATAGTCAACCTAAGTTGACTGCGGTCAAATTAACTAATTTTGACCTATGGATTTAAATGGGTCGAAATTAGTCTTAAACTAAATAATTTAATAGGTGGTCAACCCGGGTCAATGTTGACCGGGTCAATATTGACCCAAAATTAGATTTTGATCTTATGAGCACCAAATTGGGCCGACCGGATTGGGCTAACAACTTGAATTGGGTTGGGTCATGATAAATTTAAATTTTTCTATTGGTTAACATAGTCAATTTTAGTTGACTGGACCAATTTTGACCAAATTTTGACTTGAACCAAATTGGGTTAATAGATTAGGCTAAATTGGATTAGGGGATGATTAAATTGAGTAAACCTAATTTAGATGATTAATCTAGTTAATTAGGATTAAATAAATTTAATAATTACTGATGGATTTTTAATTGAGCCCTCGGGTGACTTGGGCCAGATCATGTGTTGGGTTTATAATGGGTATAGACTTGATAAAATTTATCTAAGCCTAATTGAATTAATTTAAAATTTTAATTGAGTTTTAATTAGCATAATTAAAATTAGGTTAATTAATATTTGAATGATTAGATAGAATTAGTTATCAAATTATATAATTAGATTTGGTTAATTAAATGTAGTAATTTACTTTAATTGATTTTATTAATAATTTATTGGGCTTACTATGAATGAGCAATTGGGCATAATATGTGGACATGGGCCCAATAGATAAGCATGGGCTCATTAATTAAACAAGGGCCCCTAAATTTGAACTTGGACTCATAAATTTAAATGTAAGCTTATTAAGCGGTACTTAACTAGGATGATTGTATAATTTAGCTCATACGATAAATTCCTACTTTTACTAATTTTAGGAAATTGTATTAATTTATAATTTAAATAATTTTATTATTTAGGACTATTATCGGATACGCGATCTGAGTGAATCGTCGGAGTTATTATTTTACGTGGGTTAGTTCTGAATAGGAAATCGCCAAATCAGGTGCGTTGGTTTATCGAAGTTTGGATTTATTCAAGCTAGAGAATTCCTGCTGAGGTTTTCTTAAGAAATTCTTGGATGCCCTAAATATAATAAAATGTAATGTTTGTTAAGACTATGTATGTATGCATGTTAGTATAATTTATTTTGTCTAACATGAATGATATGCTATGTTTACCATGTTATGTATTTAACATGTTCTAAAATCTTGTCATGCATATTATATCATTTTCTATGTTACCTGCTACACAACTACCATGCAAATATAGATATAAATGATGATATGTTAGGATCTCCTAGGAGACATCACCAGAAGTTAGACAGAAAGGGGTGTTCCTCACATACCGCGGTTGACCACCGCGTACCGTTGATGGTTAAAATGGTGATGTTTCTCTACGCACCACTCCCGAGGCTATACATAGTTTAGACACTCGGAGCTGGTAGGGAAAGGGACCGTACAAACTCTAAGGTCATACTAGACCATAAATATAGAGCAGGTCCCTACCCGAAAATTTATACCCGCACGGGTATCTGGGGTTTTTTTAGTTTGTTCCTATGTCAATATTGCTTTTGCAGGATACGGTGATGTGCATGCTGTCAATGGGAGGGAGATGGTATTTATCATGATATATATATCTCTGACCATCATACTGGGGGCATATCTGATCGGTAATATGACGGCGTTGATGGTGAAGGGGTCAAAGACGGAGCGATTTCGAGACAATATGACGGACCTCATCAAGTACATGAACCGAAATAAACTCGGGAAAGAAGTCAGAGCACAGATCAAAGCCCATTTGAGACTACAGTACGAGAGTAGTAGCTGCAACAAGGCCACCATTCTCCAGCACATCCCAATAGCTCTGCGATCCAAGGTATGTGTATATTGTATAATAAAAATGTCCTACATAGCTAGCTAGAATACTATGTATATGTATGTATACATTGAGAACCATGTAAACATGCATAATTAATTTTCAGATATGCGAGAGCCTGTATCTTGACTCTGTCAGGAGAGTCCCAGTCTTGCAAGGATGCTCAGAGGAATTCCTTAATCAGATGATTGGTATATATGCCTGCAATTTCAATTCTAATAGTACATGTGCAGAGCCAGTGGAAATGTAATCAGCAAACTGATGGATAAACTTCCATAGATCCTTCCTTAATATATATTGCAAGTAGTTAGACTGAATGAAGAGTTCTTCCTCCCAGGCGAAGTGATCTTAGAACAAGGGAATCCAGTGGATCAAGTTTATATAGTCTTACACGGGTGTTTGGTAAGGATCGCTTTTTCTAGAGGTTGTAAATTAAGTAGGTTTACAGAGGAGAATTAATTAATAAAGAGGACCTACTACTATATATACTTCGTCTGGATGCAATGCATGATTATAGTGAGGGGACGAAACGATGTAAATACGTTCGAGCATTTAATTACGATATGTCTAAAACATGTAATTAAATGAAGGAGGAGGTTATGGTGAGAGGAGATGGGTCAGAGGAGATAATGCGAGGGGAGGTGGCAGCTTATGATGCGTTTGGTGACGTTGCCGTGCTCTGCCACATCCCCCAACCACGCACGGTGCGCGCCTGCGAACTCTGCTGCCTCCTGTGAATCGAGAAGCAATCCTTGGCAAACCTACTGCAAATGCACGTCAAGGATGCCAAGCAGGTGCTCCTCAACTTACTCAGGGTACGTGATTTAATTAAAATGCATGCCAATATATATACATGCAAACGTAGCGTTGTACATGGGTATATAACTCGTTAATACTAATCAGTAGTATACATATACGTACCTCCAGGTGAACAAGTCGGAAGTGCAATATGTTCTCCCTTATGCTTGTGTTTTTCAATCTAGAAAGTGTATGACATTAGGAATAACATAGCACACATAGATGATATACGAACACGCAAGGTGACAAACAAAACTAGTTAGATGACATAATTGCATGATAACTTAAACTAGTTAGAACACCTAGAGACATAAACCTGAACTTCCTAGGAACATGAACTCTAGGTGTCACGCCCCGACCCACAGGTTGACACGTGGCAACCACCGTATGAACCCTGAGATCTATACCAGGCATAGAAAACACGTAGCATCACATCAATAATCATGATTATTCTAATACAATCCTTTAGCACAGTCCCGATATATTCCTAATACAATTCTAAACACGAAGGAAGTGACATTGAAACTAAATAACGATGACCGTATACCTTCCACGATAAATCTCCTGTTAACAGCCTCAACTAATATGTCTATACCTGCACACAAATTGAACGTGGTGTGCTCAACCTTGTGGCCTAGTGCGAAATTACAGCTCGAAATCATAGTAAGGAAATCAAAAACAAGGAGGAGTACTCTAGGATACCTTTAGTTTGTTAATCATCATTTTTCCCTTGATATGTGTAATTGATGACATAAAAAGAAGTATAGTGGTGTAACCAATACAAATATAAATGTCACTAGATATCACCTAAGTTGTGTCTAGTGTCTATGTCGTCAATGTATATCATTTATGTTTCAATATAACTTTCAGTCTCAAGACTCGGGCTGTCAGCCTATGCTTAGTGAATACCCGAGCCAAGGGTATCCATAAACCCATCAGTGCCTATTTGTCTCTGTCTCTACCTATGCCCGCTGCACTGATGTTGGTGGAGAGGATGGGTGACTCTTGATCACTCTCCACTGTCTCGTTAGTCGCCCTCGATGCCTCCCCTAGCGAAACTACCAAGCCCTTACATCCTCTCCGGACTCCATAAGGGCAACGGCGACTCGTGTAATACTATACACTGCCTGAAGATAGGGTCACCATCAACGAAGACTAATCGGCCACGGCTAACCGATAAAAATAACCCTAGGATCCGGACTACTCATCCGACCGTCTGCAGAACGTCATGGATGATAGCCGCGTGGTCAAGGGATCCACTGTCCAAGGCTTCGCATAGGGAATCACCTTCCCAGTCTAATAGCAGTCAACGTCGACCGAGATAGACGCACATCCGCACAATGAGTTGTGGCAACCTCGACTCCATCGGTGCCAAGTCTATGGTAGGGCTCATCCTCGCTAGCCATCTTAGGACTATCACGGGTATCAGTAAGATTGTCCGCCTTCATGGAGTGTCGGTATCTATTGTTTCGGATCGAGTTCCTAGATTCACCTCCAGATTCTGGCCGAAGTTTCAGGAAGAGCTGGGTACTTCTCTGAAGTTTAGCACTACTTTTCACCCGCAGACCGATAGACAGTCAGAGCGGACTATTCAGACACTGGAGGATATGTTGAGAGCCTGCGTGCTCGAGTTTACTGGTAGCTGGGATACACAACTTCCTTTAGTGGAATTTGCCTATAATAACAGCTATCAGGCCAGTATTAGTATGGCTCCTTATGAGGCTCTTTATGGCAGGCAGTGTCGGAATCCACTTTGTTGGAGCGAGGTTGGCGAGAGACGACTGACGGGTACAGAGTTGATTGATGAGACCGTAGCCAAGGTCAGTGTTATTCGAGATAGACTGAAGATAGTTCAGGACCGGCAGAAGAGCTATGCTGATAATCGCCGCCGGCCTCTCGAGTTTGCAGTTGTGGATATGGTCTTCTTGAAAGTTTCCCCATGGAAGGGTATTCTCCGATTTCAAAAGAAAGGGAAGCTACATCCCAGGTATATTGGACCTTTTCAGATACTTGAGAGAGTAGGGCCAGTGGCTTATCGTCTAGAGTTGCCGGACGACTTAGAGCAAATCCATGATGTCTTCCATTTGTCCATGCTGAGGAAGTACATACCAGATCCATCCCATGTCCTCACGACACCGCCAGTTCAGCTAAGGGAGGATTTGAGTTATAGCGTGCAGGCAGTCGAGATCATGGATCGCCGAGTGAAGGTACTTCGAGGAAAATCTATTCCTTTAGTTAAAGTCCTTTGGAGGAATGCGCATGTCGAGGAAGCTACGTGGGAGACTGAGGCCCACATGCGGGCCCAACATCCTTATTTGTTTGAGGAATAGAGTGTTTGAGCGTGATGTAAAATAATTTGGGACTTGTTATGTTGTAGTTGAACATCTTTTGATATAGTGGAGAAGTATTTTTGGAGGATCAAAAATTTTTAAGGGGGGGAGTACTTGTAAACCCCATCTAGGAAAAAAAAAAAATTGGACCGGCCGATTCAGCCAGACCGGCCTGGTCGACCGGTCCACCCGAATCGAACCACTCGGCCGGTTCGGCGGAACCAACCCCGTCGCGTAAAGAGGCGCAGAAAGGGGCGAAGGAGCTCGCCCTAATCACACGGCGTCTCCTTCGTCTCTTCGCCACCACCGCAGCAGCGACGACCGGCAGGAGCATCATCGACGAGCTGCCATCGTCCCGACCTTCCCGTCCTCATCGTCGAGGGTTGGACTACCGGAGGAAGCGCGGCCGCAAACCACATTGGCACGCACACCGCTCCGCTCCTGATTCTCCACAGCACAGCGAAGTTGGTCGCCGTCTTTCCCCCTTCCACCCCATTTGGCTGCGACGTCCATCTCCGACGCTTTGTTCCCTCTCCACGAAGGCGTAGCAGTCGACGTGCTACCCCGGATTGGTCTGCGGAACAGCATCTGGCCGTTCGTTCGGGGCAGACTGCGTGAGGTGGAGACGACGGTGAAAACATCCCTTTCGCCTCTTCCTGCTGCTTGATTCGATTTCGATAGCTATCCGCGAGTGTGTAGGTGAGTAACCCCGTCTCCATCGTCTTCCCCTTTCTGCTGATTTCACGGCATTCGCGTATGCCATCCGCGGGGGGTCTGCTGATACTCGAATCCCCGCCCTTCCGTCCGTTGGGGCGATTCGGTTGCAGCGTTCTTCCAGCAAGCACGCGCACGGAGAAGCTGCTGTCTTCGGCGAAAGCATCGGCGAAGGCTTCGGCCGAAGTAGAGGTAAGGGATTTGCCCCTTCCTCCTTAATCGCGATTGGTAGATAAAATAAGCATGCTTAGATGTAGTTAAGAATGATTAGTGTAGGTTTATTTTAATGCATGCTTAGTTTAATTAAAAATATGTTTAGTGTTGATTAAATTAAGCTTGATGAATGATTAAGTAGTAATCTAAGTGTCATGGTTAGTTGATTGGGTTGAACTAGGTTAGTTAGATGGGTTTAGGTCTAGCTTGACTTGGGTTGAATTAAATAATGTGCACTTGGTTAGGTGAACCAATTAAATAGGTCGGGGTTGAACTTAAGTCGGATCACTTTAGATTGGGTTATGTATGGATTCAAGCTGGGTTGAACCATTTGGGCTAGTTAAACCGTGTCCAAACTAGGGTGAAATTAAAATATGATTGACCCGGGTCAATGTTGACCGGTCAACGTTGACCAGGTCAATTTTGACCCAGAATTTGATCTAGGGTGGTCATGGGTCTCACTTGGGCCGAACGGTTTGGGCCACACAACTTGATAGGTTGATTGGGGACTTGGGTTGGACTCAAGCTTTGACCGGGTCAAATAGTTGACCAGTCAACCGTTGACTGTTGACCGGTCAACGTTTGACCGTTCATCGGGTCAAAATAGTAACCCTAAAAATTTAATTAAAATTTTTAAAGAATAATTTAGGTTAAGTTGGATTAAGGAATTATTAGAGGATTAAAATTCGATTGAGATTAAATAGATGTAAAAATGGTAAATGGACTTGGAATTGGGCCATTGGGTGACTTGGGCTAGAAATTTGGGTTTATTAGTGTATGTTGATAAAATGGTTAGTAAAATTAATTTAGCATGGGAGTTAATTAAAGAGTATAATTTAAAAGTAAATTAATTAAGGGTTGGATGATTAGGTAGGATTAATTTAAGATTATATTTTAATTACTTTAGGGAAAATAAATTAGATGTCATTTTAAATAATTGTATTATATAGGACTATTGCGCATACGCGTTTCGAGTAGTTCGTCAGGACGATTTACATTCTACGTGGGTGATTCTGAGGAGCGGATTCACTATTTCAGGTGCGTTGGTTCACTGAATGTAGGATTTATTACAAGCTAGGGAATTCCTGCCGAGGTGTTCTTAGGAAATATCTCGGATGCCTTAAATATAATAAAAATGAAATGCATGCTATGTTTATATGTAAATGCATGTTGGTATGATTTACCTTGTCTATATGCCTGAGATGCCATGTTTACCATGCTACTTATTTAACATGTCTATAAATCTTATCCTGCATGCTATGTTATTTATCTTTGCTATGATAGCACAAATACCCTGCAGTTATAGATAAGGATAATGACATGTTAGAAACTCTTAGGAGACATCACTAGGAATCAGACAGGAAGGGGTACTGCTTGCATATCTCGTTTGACCCTAGCGTACCGCCGATGGTCAGAATGGTGATGCTCCACCACACACCACTCCCGAGGCTACACATAGCTTAGATACTGGAAGTTGGTGGGGAAAGGGACTGTACACACTCCAAGGTTATATTAGACCGGATATATGGAGCAAGTCCCTACCCGATGGTTTCTACCCGCACGAGTGTCGTTTAAGGACCACTCGTGATAGTCTTGAGATGGTTAGCCGGGACGAACCGAAACAAGAACCTAGCAAACATATCGCCGAGGTTGTAGCATTCCGGCGATAACTAGTCTGCACACCTCTTGGTAGGCACCGCTGCTCGGGGATTGGTACGGGGACATCCCTCTGCATAGCCTTAGACAGTGGATCCGTAGATCACACGGCTACTATCCTTGACGTTCTGCAGACGCACGGATGGTGAGTCCGGATCCTATGGTTGTATTATATCGATCGAGACCGTAGTCGATGGATTTTATTGACGGTGACCCCGTCTTCGGACGGTGTGTAGTACTACACGATTGTCGTGTCCTTACGGCATCCGGGGAGGATGTAAGGGCACGGCGGGTTCGCTAGGGGAGGCATAGCAGGCGACTAGCGATACCGAGGAGAGTGATCACGGGTCACCCGTCACCTCCGCCAACATAAGTGCAGCGGGCATAGGCAGTGACAGAGACAGAAGGCACTGATGGGCTTATGGGAAAGTCCATGATCAGGAATTTCTCTAAGCATAGGCTGGCAGCCCGAGTCTTGAGTTTGATAGACATAGTACACCATAGATGACATTTTTGGTGACACTGATGACATAGTTACTAGAGATAGCTTAGGTGACATTTGGTGTTACACCTGACTTACACGCATACTCAGTTATTTCGTATTAGTGATATGCCTCACGTACATCTTATGAAAATGATTGTTAATAAACCCAGGGCATCCTAGATTAATCATTCTAGCCTTTGGATTCCTTATTCAGTTTCGAGCCGTAATCTCGCACTAGGTCGCAAGGCTGAGCACATCATTTTCCCCCATGTGTGCAGGGTCTTACGTGCGCTCGTAGTAGTTGGCTGACGCGGACTACGCCATAGTTGTCTACCGGGACTGTGCCGTTGGAGGTATACTCCTGTGTTATTAGATTTTCGTTGCTTCCGTATCTGGTTTTGTAGTAGGTTCATATCGGGACTGTACCACATGGATTGTATTGGATTCCTGCTTATTGTATTGATCCTGACTTTTATGCCTTGTATGGGTCAGGGATTCATACCGCGGTTGCCACGTGCCTGACAGCAGGGTCGGGGCGTGACAGGGCACGTGGCAATTGCCGTATAAACTGCACTTCTCCACCAAAACTTATACAAGGCTAGATGTATCACAAAACACAATAAGTTCTTTTTATAAAACATAGCAGAAACATAACAATGTACATTTTACAATAATACTATAAAAATAAAATCTTTATCTGGATTTCTAAAATAAAATTTTATTTTTTCGTAACTAGGTTCTCCCTCGCTCCTTATATCAATGTCTAACCTGTAACTTGCGCAACAGAGAAAAAATATGCACATCTGAGTAGCAAAACTCAGTGAGGCTACAGAGAGAGCACCCTAAAAATGGGCATAAGGTATTATACAAAACCAATACAAAACCAATAAGAAGAATTATCCACTAAGTCACATATCAAACAACATGCTCAACAGTATATCATCATACAATTAGATTAAAGCAGCAGAGTCATGATATGGACATGGAATATGAACAAAATATAAGGATTTAATTATAACAATAACTCAAATCCATAAATGTCATATTTTTTCAACCATCATGTCAATCTTTTCCAAACTACACCTACGGCAGCTAACCTATGTTCAAGGTAAGTCCCTCGTCAAAGATTACCCTAAACCCGTCAGTGTCAACTCTAGATCTCTAGCCTATATGCCTGTATACTAACATTAGCAGAAGGAGCTGGTGATCATGACACCCCTTCTAATATAAACACAAGTACCATTACAGCGCTGTAATTCTGCCCCATGGTAGGATCACCATACCAAATCAAACATCACATCTGCACTCAGCTTGACAAACTAAGACTAAAAATCTGCATATGCTACCAATGAACCTGGACAGCTCAAGGACCCACATTTATTGAGCATGTCAGTGTCCTCAGGTTCCCTAGCTTTGTAGCGCATTGAACGGTACTATTCCTTGTACACCATCTACTATAGAGTAACACAATCACGGGAGCTCTGCACCGAAGTGAGATCTCGGTTACCCTAAAGTATATGCAGCTAAGTCAACCATACATGCACCTCTACCTTAGCTAGCACATGACTCCTCACCATATATTGGCACATAGCTAATAAGAACCCTAGCATCATCTCCTAGGTTATCATAACCTTATGATGTCTAAAGTTCTTTGTCATATGTCAACTGAGATCACTTCTAGGTTTGCATGAACCTAAAGTGTCTCTAGATTTTGTCTCATGTTTCCATGTTCTATATTCTTGCTAAATTTCTCTACATCTATAGCAAAACATGAACATATCAATATCCAACATAACATGATAACAATCATACATAGCATGCATATAATAGCATCACGTATCTCTTTTATAGCAACATTTATCAACAATTATCAAAACACACATGTTATTAAAATATGCAACAAGCAGACATTCAACTCATCAGCATGTACAATATGTAATAACGACCCTTAGGACTCAGCATCTGTAATAGGCCAAAATAAATTTTGAAAGCATAAGTCCTCACCTGAGTCTTCAAGCAATATCAAGCAAGAATTCATAGCTTGGCTGTGATTCTTAAAAGCAAGCAAGTAATCAATCAAGCACAATAATTCCTTCTTACTCCGACACAAATCACAGCTTGGCCGTGATTTGTCGAGCAACAGCACAACAATCAATTTTCCTAAGATAAAGTAAATACATCCACCAACCATAAATCATACAATTCAAATAAGGATTTTCATATCTATCCTTCTACTCACATCATTTTCTTTATTTTACTTAATTTCTTATAATCAACCAATCATCCATCACATTAAAAATCACAATAAACATAAATAAGCCTATAAAATAATATTTAGCTTAACAATTTAATTATACCTAAAAATCTTTAATCAATATATACCACCTTAATTGATTTTAAATAATTTTAAAAATTTTGTGAATAATCTAATTAAGTAATTAAATTCACAAAATTCCAAATCACCATATTTTATAATTATAAAATCAAAATAATCAATTTCCTAAATTCTATCACATTATGATTTTATTAAATTCCAAATAATTCCATATCATTAATTTAAAAAAATCTAACTAATCTATTTACCTCAATTTACAATACCATAAATTCATTAATTCTGTAAAAAATCTAAATAAATTATTTTAATTCTAATTAATATAATTTAAATGACATAACACTTACAAAAATATTTCTTCGTGCATTTAACATACAATTACTTCATTTAAACTCTAAATTATCTCAATTAAATCAAAAACTGCATTCTAAAAATCTTAAAAAATTCTAATTAAATTATACAAATTACATCCAAGCATAATCTAGCATGACAAATTATTTTACATTTTTCCAATAACTTTAACATACTGAAAACCCTGAACCCAATATAAAATAATTCAAAAACTGCATCTAAAATATGTTAAAAATTCTAAATAAATTTCATAATGCTCAGAACTCACCAATAAAGCCCTAAGCATGCTAAAAAAACTCGAACCGGTCCTAAATCCTCTAAAACCAACGAAAACCAGCATGAACCGATCCTGAACCGGACTGATTGAACCGGTTGGACTGGTCTGAGCCGAACCGACGCACACGCTTTTCACGTGCGGTCCGCTCTCACCCTTCTTCCTCCTCCGCTCGACTCCGCCTTCAGACGCCGCCGCTTCTACCGCCAAATCAGCAGTGATTCGACTCCTTCCTCTACCGCCGCCTTGACGGATCAATGCCTCAAGTTCACGGATACCTCCCCCGACCCACTGGCCGGCTTCCCTAGCTGCCGACAGCGCTCGAGAGATCGCCAACGCTGTTGGTGGTCGCTGTTCCACTGCCTCGGGTAAAATCGTTGCTCCCTGCCACTTTACTGTCTCCCCCACTGCATGCATCGCTCTACATCGATTCCTCAAGGTCGCACCAAGTGCTGATGAGGACATCATTAGTTCGCCCGTGCAAGACTCAATTAGCATACAAGGCCCAATGACACGAGCCCATGCCCGACGCTTCTATACGGAAGTTACATGATTAATTGAATAAATATTTATTCATTATCAAATCAAGGAAGATTTATTCAAGATCAAATATTTATGCAAGAGCAAATCAAGGAAATTCTATTAAAGGTAAATCTTCATCAAATATTTATCCAAGAGCAAATCAAGGAATATTTATTCAAGATAAATCTTCATCAAGAGATATTTATTTTCCAGAATTCGTGGCTTAAGAGGAGGAGATTTATATATTTATTTTTCCTATTTTAGTGTAATAAAATATGGAAAAACTTCCATTATTTTATCTATATATTAGGTAAATCATATCCTCTTGCAAGGGGACTTTGATTTTTGCTTTAGCCACTACTTTTGTAATGTTTTTGCTACAAACTTGAAGTCCACTTTCTTAATCACATTTTGAGTGATCCTTCCGCTGTTGCTCTTTCAATTCTCTTGAATTGTTCGTGCCGTTCTTCGTGAACAGGTCAGTCAAGTTTGACATGGTTGATAATCAACTGAGGAGTGGTTTAGCGATTGCGAGATTGCTGGTCGCGTTCCTTGATCGTGGTTAGCCTCCCCTTCGTCAAAGTCATGACTCCCCCCTATCTTAAGGATTTCTCCTACGACTGAAGATCGGGACCAACTTGCTTGCACGCATCTTAAGTTGAGGCATGTGCATATCAAGTGCAGAAAGCATATTGCAGAGGGAAAGACGTTGGAGGCGCCCCTCGCCGGAGGAACAGACGAAAACAGGGCGTTCCCCTGTTCAGCTCATCCCCACTCGATCTCCGCCCGCCGATGCCACGATCACTCCCCGCCGGCATTGCTGACGACTCTCCCAAGTCGCCCGCGCACTCTCCCGTCAATTTCGCCGGCCGTCAGAGGATTTGGAGCTCTGCTGCCGCCGCTCTTCCCCAAACCCTCGAGCCTCTGCTCTCGAGGGTTTAATACTTCTGTCGGCAAGGTATATTATTATTATTATTATTATTTTTCTTTCTTTCTTCCTTTTTACAGCTAGGCCCCTCTATTTTTCTAAATTTACATTTTAACCCCTTCCTCTTCCTAAATTCATATTTTCTAATTTTATTTATTTATATTTATATTATTATTTTTCCTAAAAATTTTATTTTCTATTTCTATTATTAATTAAATATTAAAGTAATATTATATATATATATATATATTTTTACTATAGAAAACAGGGTTTACAAATAAGATAGTAAAATTTAGATCTATATATATATAGGCATATAAATAAATTATGTATAAAATAGATTCCTAGCTAGATTTAGAGTAGAAATAAAATCTTATTTTAAATATATATATACATAATAAGTGAATATATATAAAAAGGTAAGAGATATATGGGTGAGACATACGTATAAATATACATTCTCTAAGGATAATTCTTTACAATATAAAAGGTATATAAGAATATATATATTTATATATATATAGGTACTAAAATAAATTTAATTTTTAGAAATTAAGAAATTAGGGGTTAATAGAAAAAGGAGGCCGAGATAATTATGTTAGATTTCCTTATTTACCTCATCTTCGGAACATCTAAACCTAACTCTCTATATCTCAACTTCCACACCCCTCTATCAATGTTACCTTTGAGAAATGGGCGATGCTGTAGTGGATTGGAAGCTGATGACACCCATGCTCGAAATCACAGATGGAAATAATAAATTCGAATGATTAAGGTTGATGCCTATTCCCTAAGTAATACAAAAATTAAATTTTTGGGATATGCGGTAGAGATCGTCACTAATGTAGATTTTGGGTATCACATTGTATTTTTTTTAATAATTTTTTCTCTCATGTCTTTAATTTCTTTCTTTAATGAAATTATCTGAGGATATTGTTATTAATTTAAATTTGAATATGGAGATGATTAAAAATATTTCATTTTATATATATCTCTTAGATTATAGTGAATGTATATATATTTCTTTTGTCTTCATTTATCTGTACGTGATGATTACTATCCTACTAGCTTTAATAAATAATATTATATCTATCTTAAATAATTTTATTAAATAAGTTTATTATTTGACACGGGAGACAAGTAAATTAGCAGATTCCTTTATTTCGAATTTGGATTGGATCTGAAGATTTTGACTACCCTACCAGGTGCGTTGGTTTATCGATGTAGGATTTACTCAAGCTAGGGAATTCCTGCTGAGGTCTTCTTAGGAAAATTCTTGGATGCCTTAAATATGATAAAATGTAATGCTTGCTATGATTATATATAAATGCATGTTAGTATAATTTACTTTGTTTAACATGAATGATATGCCATGTTCACCATGTTATGTATTTAACATGTCCTAAAATCTTATCATGTATGTTATATTATTTTTCTATGCTATGTTAGCACGACCACCATGCAGACATAGACATCACTGGAAATCAGACAGGAAGGGGTGCTCCTCGCATACCCCGTTTGACCACCGCACACCGTCGATGGTACAAATGGTGACGATCCTCTACACACCACTCCCGAGGCTACACATAGCTTAGATATTGGGAGTTGGTAAGAAAAGAGACCGAACAAACTCCGAGGTCATATTAGACCGAAAATACGGAGTAAGTCCATACCCGAAACTTTATACCCGCACGAGTGTCATTTGGGCGACCCCGTAATAGTCTTGAAATGGTTAGCAAGGATGAACCTTACCATGGACTTGGCACCGATGGAGTCGAGGCTGCCATAGCCCATTGTGTGGATGTGCGTCTACTTGGGTCGACATCGACTGCTATTGGACTGGGAAGGTGATTCCTTATGCGAGGCCTTAGACAGTGGATCCGTAGACCACGCGGCTATCATCAATGACGTTCTGCAGACAGTCGGATGAGTAGTCCGGATCCTAGGGTCATGTTTATCGGTTAGCCGTGGCCGATTAGTCTTCGTTGATGGTGACCCTGTCTTCGGGTAGTGTTTTAGTACTACACGAGTCATCGTTGTCCCTACGGAGTCCGGGAATGATGTAATGGCACAGCAATTTCACTAGGGGAGGCATCGAGGGCGACTAGCGAGACAGTGGAGAGTGATCAAGGGTCACCCGTCCTCTCCGCCAACATCAGTATAGTGGCCATAGGTAGAGACAGAGATAAAAAGCACTTATGGGCTTAGGGATGCCCTTGGCCGAGGTACTCACTAAGCATAGGCGGGCAGCCCGAGTCTTGAGATCTATAGTCGTATTGCAATATAGATGACACTGATGACATAGTTGCCAGATACAGCTTAGGCAACATCCAGAGATATGCATGTTTGCATTTGCTTACACAGTTATTCTGCTTTTAGGATGTGAATTACACGTATTATATGAAAATAACAATTAATAAACCAAAGGCATCCTAGAGTAATCTTCCTAGCCTTTGAATTCCCTTATTCGGTTCGAGCCGTAATTTCGCACTAGGCCACAAGGCTGAGCACACCACTTTTCCCCGTGTGTGTAGGTTTTACGTGCGGCAATAGTAGTTGTTGACGAGGTCTACGTCATCTGAGGTATACTCCTGCATTTATTTAGATGTCGTTGTTTCCGAATTTAGATTTGTAGTAGGATTATATCGGGGCTGTACTAGATAGATTGTATAGTGCTTTTATGAATATCACACTGATTTGGACTCTTATGCCTTGTATGGATCTTATGGTTCATACGGCGGTTGTCACGCGCCTGACAGATGGGTCGGGGCATGACATCAACTGAGTCCTACATGCTTGGGAGGTAGTCCGGACAGCCAGAGTTTACACGTGTTGGATCTGGCAGGTCAGGCCGTGAGTATATATATGTCAGCAGGTGACCCTATTGTAAAGCAAAAGTGTATGCCGATTCAAAAGTGTAAGCAAGAATTCACAGCTTGTGTAAACCCCCACTCTCATCATCATCAAAAAAAAAAAAAATCAAAATCGGTCCGATTCAAATGAACCGGTCGAGTCAGATGAACCGGCCAAACCTGGTTTGCCCGGTTCGAAGGAGGCAATGGCTCTTCTTCATCGTGACGCCCTCTTCTTCCTCACCCTCGCAACCGCCAGCAGCAGAGCAGGTGTCCGCCAAGTCTGCTGTCCGCCGTTCGCCAACCATTTCCCTCCACTGCGATGAGAAGAGCTCAGTGGAGGTCGTCTTCCCCTCCTTCCCGCTGCATTCCCCTGTTCCGCTAGCAGACCCCCACCGTCGGTCACCCCACTGCGTGGCTGCCGATCCACCGCTCCGAACGCCAAGGGGTAAGCAACTACGGCCTCCGGCGAGCTCGGGAGGAGTTGGCTCCCCGAGATTTCGACCTCCGCTGGGTCGATTTGGTCGATGCGGCCGAGAGGTCCACTGGTGAGTCGACGAAGGGAAGAACTGCGCATTCTTCCCTCCCGCCGGCTGCTGCTCAATCCGCTTCCGCTGGGGTCTTTGCGAGCTCGGAGGTGAGTAGATTTCCCGTCTTATCGTTCCTTCCTGTCGAACCGTCAAGACTGCCGTCGACAGCGCTGCCTGCATGTGGTCGGACGATCACCGCCACCCAGCCGGTTGAATCTCACGAACGCCCCACGTTGTAGAGTGCTCCCTGCCTCCACGCGCGGGACTGGGGTCGTCATCGTCGCCGGCGTGTGGGTCGGCTGTCGGATTTTTGCGAGCTCTGGCGAGGTGATGGCTAGGGTTCCGTCGAGGTGGCGGCTAGGTTTTCGACGAGGAAAAGGGTTCGACTGAGGTAGAACCCATTTCTTCCCTTAATCGTGATTAATGATTAATTAAGCATGTTTAGTGGTAATTAATCAAGCATTAGTTAATCTAACTATGATTTAGCATATGGGTTAATTTTAATGAACTTGATTTGGTGGAACCAAGTCAACCGAAGTCATAGTTAACTCAAGTTTCACTCGAACTCGAGTTTGACTCGAATTAGAATGGTTAGGAGGTGATTGGATCGAACCAACCCAGCTGGGGTTGGGTCGGACTCAAGCTAAGCCAAATGGGTTAATAGGTGGTCAACCTAGGTCAAATGTTGACCAGGTTAAACGTTGACCGGTCAGCGTTAACCAAGTCAATATTGACCCCAAAATCCAATTTAATCTTCATAAGCCTAAATTTCGGCGGACTTGATTGGGCTAACAACATGAATTGGGTTGGGTAATGATAAATTAAATTTCCTTAATGGTCAACATGATCAATTTTAGTTGATTAAGTCAATTTTGACCAAATTTTGACTTGAATCAAATTGGGTTAATAAATTGGGCTAAATTAGATTAGATTATTATTAAATTGAGTAAACCTAATTTAGATTCTTAATTGAGTTAATTAAAGTTTAATAATTTTATTAATTACAGATGGATTTTTAATTAGCCAATTGAGTGACTTGGGCTAGATCATGTGTTTGGGTTTAAATGGGAATTAGTTTGATAAAATTTATTTAAGGTTAATTAAATCAATTTAACATTGTAATTAGTTTAATTAGATTGGATTAATTAAATTTAGTAATTACTTTAATTAATTTATTAATAATTTATTTGGGCCAAAAATATGGACATAAGCCCAATGGGTAAACATGGGCTTATTAATTAAGTAAGCGCCCCTAAATTGAATATGGGCTCGTAAATTTAAATGTAAGCTTATTAAGCGATAATTAACTAGGATAATTGTATAAGTTAGATAGATAAATTTCTATTTTGTTTATTTTAGAGAAAAATAAATTAAGTTATATTTTAAATAATTATGTTATTTAAGACTATTATTGATATGCGATCCGAGTAGTCCATCGGAGTGATTATTTTACGTGGGTTGGTTTTGAAGAGTAAATCGCCAAATCAGGTGCGTTGGTTCATCGAAGTTTGGATTTATTCAAGCTAGGAAAATTCCTGCTGATGTTTTCTTAGGAAATTCTTGGATGCCTTAAATATGATAAAATTTATAATGTGCCATGTTCACCTTGCTAAGTATTTTGATATGTTGTAAAATCTCATCCTACATGTTGTATCATTTTATGTGCTTTGTACCACACAATTATCATGCGGACATGAATATAAATAGTGGCATATATGAATAACAAAAATAAATAGGAGGTAGCATCAACAATAACACCAGACGCACTAGATTTAGTCTTAGGTGACATGAGATGATAAAACCTCCCAGGAGAACATCACCAGGATTTAAATGGATAGGGGTGTCCCCTATATACTCCAGTTGACCACCGTGTACTATTGATGGTCACAACGGTGATGCTTCTCTTCGCACCACTCCCGAGGCTACACGTAGCTTAGATACTGGGAGCTGGTGGAAAAAGGGACCATACAAACTCTAAGGTCATACTAGACCGGAAATATGGAGTAGGTTCCTACCTAAAAATTTATGCCCACACGAGTGTTGTTTAGGCAGCACCGTGATAGTCCTGAGATGGCTAGCGAGGATGAACCCTACCATAGACTTGGCACCGATGGAAATGGGGTTGGCACAGCCCATTATGCGGATGTGTGTTTATCCCAGTCAACGTCGACTATTATTAGACTGGGAAGGTGAGTCCCTATGCGACGCCTTAGACAATGGATTCGTAGACCACGCGACTATCATCCAGGACATTCTGCAGACAGTCGGATGAGTAGTCCGAATTCTAAGGTTATTTTTATCGGTTAGCCGTGGCCGATTAGTCTTCGTTGATGGTGACCTTGTCTTCGGACGGTGTTGTAGTACTACACAAGTCGCCATTGCCCCTACGGAGTCCGGGGAGGATGTAAGGGCACGACAATTTCGCTAGGGGAGGCATTGAGGGCAACTAGTGAGATAGGGGAGAGTGATCAAGGGTCACCCGTCCTCTCTGCCAACATCAGTGCTGCGGACATAGGTAGAGACAGAGACAAAAAGGCACTGATGGGCTTATGAATGCCCTTGGCCTGGGTATTCACTAAGCATAGGCTGACAGCCCGACTATTGAGACTTAAAGTCGTATTGTAATATAGATGACATTTGCTGATGACGTAGACACTGATTATCACTTAGGTGACATCGAGTGATATGCATGTTTGTAATTGTCTACTTTGTTATACTGCTTTTATGACATGAATTACACATATCAAAGGAAAAAATGATGATTAACAAACAAAAGGCATCCTAGAGTACTCCTCCTAGTTTTTGATTTCCTTGCTACGATTTCGAGCCGTAATTTCGTACTAGGCCGCAAGGCTGAGCACACCACATTCAATGTGTGTGCTGGTTGTTAGATGATCGACCAAGATATTTAATGAATATGAGGGCTATCGATGGATTTAGTTTTATCTTACCGTTGTCGTCATTATAGAATTGTGGTAGGTATATCGGGACTGTGTTAGTAGAGTTGCATAAGTGATTTAATTATATATTCCGCTGTGTTGATTATGTTTATAGATAATATTTATTACCAAATGCCTTGTATGGGTCCTTTGGGCCCATACAGTGGTTGTCACGTGTCCGATAGGTGGGTAGGGGCATGACAACTAAAGTGGTATCAGAGCCTAGGTTTGAAGAACCTATGAGATTAGGTGAAGTTTGAGGTTTTAAGGTTTAAGATAACAGTCCCGATATAATCTAGGATAAAGTGCGAGTTGGAAATATGATAGTATATTTCCTTAGTAATGGGTTTTTACTTTGATGATGGTAACGATCGCTAAGATTAATTTTTTTCCATGGGCCGGTAATCACCTTAATATAATAAATCTATTAATCTTCAGATAGTATATATGGCTACAATTTCCATTGCGTCGGAGAAGAAATAGAAGCTTAGATCAATATGCTCATATCTATAACTAATTTTCATTTCTAAAGGATCAACTAAAGTTATCCATGATCATACTCAATGTTACCTTGTGGTGTGCATCATGATCATCTCTTATACCAACATAGGTAGCGAACATCACCTTGATCTTAAGAGTATTGATATCAAACTATCTCATATTATATCTTAATCATACTATTTGTATCTCATGACCCCATCTTGAGATATTGAGTCCAAATAAATCTATCAATATCCGATTTTATCTTCTCCGATTCGAGCACTTGCTCCTAGAGTTTGACTCTTAGACATAGAAGCACCAGATGCACTCTCACATTCGTACTCTCATGCTAGATAGTTGACGTATCAGGTAGTCTATCAGGATCGTTAAATTGTATTTTATCTATGAATCTTATCATCGATTCCTATGTGACAATCTAGCCAAACAACTAGTACATTATTATATTATTTTATTGACTCTCATATGTTAGTTAGCACGCGTGCTACTATATGACATTTGAGTATGTGGTTAATGAGATATCTCATTTAACTTTTACTTATGTTCCAAATTATAGTTATATTATTAGATCATGAAACTTGGCAATATGAATATTTTGACTATCGTCGGTATACATGATTTTCAGAAAAATTTAAAATCTTGAATCGTAAGTTTAATCTATAACCAATTTGGACGTATAGAAAATAATGTAAATTATCTCACATCATACACAAGTGCCACATCTTTATTTTTATCATAAAAAAATTTTCGTGCAAATCTTTGCCTTAATTATTTCTTAGATCTTGGAAACAACTGATATTGAACGTCCATATGGGATCTAGATCATAGAATTTATATCAGATTAATCTACGTAAGACCCCTGAGCTTTAGAGGAAAAAAAAAGTTATCGATATTTTGAGTTTGCTTATGTATGAGTTAATTTTGTTTGAACCTAACTCTTTCTCAGATCTCTTAAATGGACTTTATTCTAGATTCATAAAGTTGTTTGTAGATGATCTGTATCAAATGATTTGAAATTATCTATGATCTTATTCTCATTTGAGTTAATTATATAAATATATATATGTCTCATGAGTATATGTTGATCATTTGGGTTATCATCGTGGTTTTTAAGTTGCAACTAGAAGTTGACCGTCATCAATTATAATATTTGTATCAACTCCCAACACTTGCAGCTCTATGTATAGTATTTGTAGCTTTCTACATATACTCTCTTTGCAGCTCTACACCCTATCTGCAACTCTATTTCACATATGCAGCTTGCGTATATTGCATGACATTTCTAGTTACGGATGCTACAGCCTTCTTCATTTAACTAGTTATACTACAGCTTATTTGCTCACTTGTTATATTTCTGTAGCTTCATTTTGCAGCTCAGCTTTACAGCTTGCTTCATCTTATATTTTATAGCTTCTTCAACTTTCGATATATCATATTCATTTCAGAGTTATCGGCAGTCATGTTGACTGGTTTCCTAAATGTAAATTCTTCTATAGTTTCTCCCTTCATTTCATATTTCGATGCATCAATGCAGTTGATATAGCCGTCATCAATAGACCACTCATACTCTTGTATACATAAAGCTTTCTATACTCCTTCAAGCAGTTCACTCAGTCATATTAAATCTTTGCTGAGCTTGAAGCATCTTCTTTTTTACCAGCATCCAATACATTCAATATAGTTATTTTATGATGTTTTCTTTCATCTATCAGTCTCTTCTCTGAGCTTTGAGCAGCTTTCACTTATTTCATATATCCTATATATGGCCAACTTATTAGCCAAGCAGTTTTTTTTTATCTGTTTTCTGTAATTCTTCTTAGTGACTTTTCTGAATGCAGATTCTGTCGAATATTTCTGCAATTTTCTTTGCAGTTATTTCCTCAGTCATTTTCTATAGTTTGTAGTTCCTTTTTTGTGAAGCTACTTCCTTTGTCAAATGTCCTTAGTCAAATGCTAGACATGGTTGGCAGATTTCTTCACTCCTTTTTATTTCTATAGCACCCTCAGATTCCTATATTTTCATCAGTATCATTATATAGATCTGTTTTTTTTCTGTGGTCTTATTCAGTCAATGCAGTTGGCAGCATTTCTACATCTACTGCTCACATTTCAATTGACTGCAGATTAGTAACTTTGCTTCTTTATTCTTTTTTTTTAATTTCTCCTCTAGTTTCTTGATGCTACAGTTTCTTGACACCTCTAACACATGTTGAAGTGCATGTTGATATCCTTAGTAGATGCATATATTGTTGACATCTCCTATTTCAGTCACTGCTTTTGCAGTTCAATTCTGGTGCGCATAGTAACCTAGGTACAACTACAGTATTTCTGCATCTACAAACTTGGATGTAGTCCTTTTACATCAAGATTCCACTCTATTATTTATTTCTATACCAATGCTTTGAGTAAAGATTACTTCATGCTAGCAATCAATCTATTTGCACGTTATCATAATAATATCATCATATACACATCATCAACCTACAACTTGATACTTTCTACAGTTTCAGTCAACTTGTATTTTGCATCATAATTTCAGTTTTCTAGATATGGTCAAGTATAAACCTATTCTATATCATAATTCAACTATGTATTAGAAATCAGATTCAACTAATATTTCTGAAAAAAAAATCCAAATACATAGTATCAGATACATTATATTAGTTACTTCAATATTATTTTTGACTCTTCTTCAGTCGAGTCAAAATTTAGCATGATCTATAAATTTTGTATCAAATTCAGTTCCAAATTCTATCAGATGTCAACCTAAATATACATGTTTCATCTATTGCTATCTTTTTATATATTATCCTTAATCATGAGGTGACTCTATTATGATCATATTATGTTCAGAGGCGTTTGATTATGGTTAAACATGAACAGTGAAAGGTTATTCATATGCTAGAGTTATAAGAACTCCCTAGCATATTTACCCAAGAAAACTGGAATATTATCTTCAGCCTCTGCACATTTATATATCCCCCAGTTTTGTCAGTAAATTGCTTCACCAACGAATAGTTTATCTTGATTGATCTTAACAATCTATTATCGTGAAGTTTTGTCTACTCATCTAATGCTCATGCAGTACTTCTAGTAGACTACAACCTTATTAAGCAATTGTCGTTACCCTGCTAAGCAACTGCCTTCTCCTAAGTACTAGGGCACGTATCTTTGTGTGGGATAGTATAAATGCTCAAGATGTCTCGGACATGATTATTGATGATATTGACATGATTATTGATGACTTGGACATGATGACTGATGACCCAGAAACGTTCATTGATGACCCCTCGTTTAGAGAACAATCTTGAGTATCTCCTTTTATTCCAATTGTGGAGTGTGTGAGGAAAGCATAATAGTTGCACTCACATATGATGATATGAGTTAGTAGCTACAGAAAGTGGGGAGTCTATTTTTGGGGGACCAAAAATTTTTAAGGGGGGGAGTACTTGTAAACACCCACTCTCATCATCATAAAAAAAAAATCGAAATCGATCTAGTTCAAATGAACCGGCCGACCGACCGGTTCAGATGAACCGGCCAAACTTGGTTCACCCGGTTCGAAGGAGGCAACGCAGGCGAGAAGAGCCGAGGGCTCTTCTCCTTCGCGACGCCCTTTTCTTCCTCGCCCTCGCGACTGCCCGCAGCAGAGCAGCCGTCCGTCGAGTCCGCCATCCGCCTTCCGCCACTCGCCGACCATTTCCCTCCGCCGCGACGAGAAGAGCTCGGCGGAGGTCGTTTTCCCCTCCTTCCCACTGCATTCCCTGTTCCGCGAGCAGACCCCCGTCGCTGGTCGCCCCACTGCGTGGCTGCCGATCCACCACTCCGAACGCCAGGAGCGAGCAGCTACGGCCTCCGGCGAGTTCGGAAGGAGTCGGCTCCCTGAGATTTCGACCTCCGCTGGGTCGATTTGGTCGACGCGGCCGAGAGGTCCACCGACGAGTCGACGAAGGGAAGAACTGCACATTCTTCCCTCCCGCTGGCCGCTACTCAATCTGCCTCTGCTGGGGTCTTCGCGAGCTCGGAGGTGAGTAGATTTCCCGTCTTATCGTTCCTTTCTCTTGAACCGTCGAGATTGCCATCGACAGTGCCGCCTACATGTGGTCGGACGATCGCCGCCACCCTGCCGGTCGGATCTCACGAATGCCCCCCATTGCAGAGCTCTCCCTGCCTCCACGCGCGGGACCGGGGTCGTCATCGTCGCCGGCGTGTGGGTCGGCCGTCGGATTTTGCGAGCTCCGGCGAGGTGGCGGCTAGGGTTCTAGTGAGGAAAAGAGCTCAGCTGAGGTAGAACCCATTTCTTCCCTTAATCGTGATTAGTGATTAATTAAGCATGTTTAGTGGTAATTAATCAAGCTTTAGTTAATTTAACTATGATTTAGCATATGGGTTAATTTTAATGAACTTGATTGGGTGGAACCATGTCAACCTAACTCATAGTTAACTCAAGTTTAACTCGAACTCGAGTCTGACTCGAATTAGAATGGTTAGGAGGTGACTGAATCGAACCGACCCAGCTGGGGCTTGGGTCGGATTCAAGTTATTCTAAATAGGTTAATAGGTGGTCAATCCAGGTCAATCGTTGACGTTTGACCGGTCAGCATTGACTAGGTCAATATTGACCCCAAAATCTAATTTAATCTTCATAAGCCCAAATTTGGGCCAACTGGATTGGGCTGACAACTTGAATTGGGTTGGGAAATGATAAATTAAATTTTCTTAATTGTCAATATGATCAATTTTAGTTGACTAGGTCAATTTTGACCAAATTTTGACTTGAATCAAATTGTGTTAATAAATTGGGGTAAATTGGATTAAATGATTATTAAATTGAGTAAACCTAATATGCTTAATTGAGTTAATTAAAATTTAATAATTTTATTAAATACTGTTGATTTTTTAATTGGGCTCTTGGGTGACTTGGGCTAGATCATGTGTTTGGGTTTAAATGGGTATAAGTTTGATAAAATTTATTTAAGTTTAATTAAATCAATTTAACATTGTAATTAGTTTAATTAGTAAAATTTAAAATTCGGTTAATTAATAATTGAATGATTAGATAAAATTAATTATCAATTTGTATGCTTAGATTGAGTTAATTAAATTTAGTAATTACTTTAATTAATTTATTGATAATTTATTTGGGTCAAAAATATGCACATGAGCCCAATGGGTAAACATGAGCTTATTAATTAAGTACGTGCCCCTAAATTGAACATGGGCTCGTAAATTTAAATGTAGGCTTATTAAGCGATAATTAACTAGGATAATTGTATAAGTTAGATAGATAAATTTTGATTTTATTTTTTTTAGGAAAAAATAAAATAAATTATATTTTAAATAATTGTTTTATTTCAGACTATTATTGATATGCGATCCGAGTAATCCATCGGAGTGATTATTTTACGTGGGTTGGTTTTGAAGAGTAAATCGCCAAATTAGGTGCGTTGGTTCATCGAAGTTTGGATTTATTCAAGCTAGGGAAATTCCTGCTGAGGTTTTCTTAAGAAATTCTTGGATGCCTTAAATATGATAAAATGTATAATGTGTTATGTTCACCTTGCTAAGTATTTTGATATGTTGTAAAATCTCGTCCTGCATGTTGTATCATTTTATATGCTATGTACCACACAATTACCATGCGGACATGAATATAAATACTGGCATATACGAATAACAAACATACATAGGAGGTAGCATCAACAATAACACCAGACGCACTAGATTTAGTCTTAGGTGACATGAGATGCTAGAACCTCCCATCAGAACATCACCAGGATTTAAATGGATAGGGGTGTCTCCCATATACCCCAGTTGACCACCGCGTACTATCGATGCTCACAACAGTGAGGCTTCTCTTCGCACCACTCCTGAGACTACACGTAGCTTAGATACTGGAAGCTGTTGGAAAAAGGGACCATACAAACTCCAAGGTCATACTAGACCGGGAATATGGAGTAGGTTCCTACCTAAAAATTTATGCCTGCACGAGTGTCGTTTAGGCGGCACCATGATAGTCTTGAGATGGCTAGCAAGGATGAACCCTACCATCGACTTGGCACCGATGGAAACGGGGTTACCATAGCCCATTGTGCGGATGTGTGTTTATCCCGGTCAACGTCGACTGCTATGCACATGCCTCGACTTAAGATGCATGCAAGCAAGTTGGTCCCGATCTTCCGTCGTAGGAGAAATCCTTAAGATAGGGGGAGTCGTGACTTTGACGAAGGGGAGGCTAACCACGATCAAGGAACGCGACCAGCAACCTCGCAATCGCTAAACCACTCCTCAGTTGGTTATCAACCATGTCAAACATGACTGACCTATTCACGAAGAACGGCACGAACAATTTAAGAGAATTGAAAGAGCAACAGTGGAAGGATCACTCAAAAAGTGATTAAGAAAGTGGACTTCAAGTTTGTAGCAAAAACATTACAAAAGTGGTGGCTAAAGCAAAAATCAAAGTCCCTTTTCAATAGTGCACGTCCCACCAAATATATAGACAAAATATGGCACGTTTTTCCATATTTTGTTTCACTAAAATAGGAAAAATAAATATATAAATATATTCCTCTTGTTAGCTACGAAATTTGGAAAAATAAATCCCTTCATGAAGATTTGAATATATATTTGAGGAAGATTTGATCTTGAATAAATCTTCTTCCTTGATTTGCTCTTCAATAAATATTTGATGAAGATTTGATTCTTGAATAAATCTTCCTTCACTCATACACTTCTATATGAGTAATTCATGCAACTTTCATATAAGTAATTCCTCCATGTGTTTCCTTGCATATAGTGACAAGTAAACAATAATAATTAGGCAATATCATTTGTTTTGTAATTAAGTAATTAAATTACCCAGGAAAAGAATTCAGCTGCTGTCCTAAGCGTCGTGCACGGGCTCGTGTCATTGGGCCTTTTATGGTAATTGAATCTTGCACGGGTGAACCAACGATGTCCTCATCATACTCCCCTTCTTGAAGATGAGTCGACCTCGACTCCAGCTCATCTTCATCGCCCAAGTATGGTGATAGATCAGCCACATTGAATCTATTACTCACTCCATAATCCTTAGGTAGTTCCAGCTTGTAGGCATTATCATTGATCTTCGCAATAACTCTGAATGGACCATCACCTCGTGGCATGAGTTTGGACTTGCGCTGTTCTGGAAATCGATCTTTACGCAAATGCAACCAAACCAAATCTCCTTCTTCAAAAATAACTTTCTTTCTGCCTTTGTCTGCATGCTTCTTATATTGTATTTGCATCTCCTCAATATTTGTTTTGGTCATCTGATGTAGCTTACGAATCATCTCAGCACGCTTCTCCGCATCAAGATTACCTCTTTCTGTTGGTGGTAGAAGTAATAAATCAATTGGAGCAGCAGGCTTAAAGCCATAGACAACCTCGAATGGGCAGAACTTGGTAGTAGAATGCACAACTCGGTTGTAGGCAAACTCAATATGTGGTAGGCATTCCTCCCACATCTTCAGGTTCTTTTTGAGTATCGCCCGTAGCATGGTACCAGGTGTGCGGTTGACGACCTCGGTTTGTCCGTCCGTTTGGGGATGACATGTAGTTGAAAACAGCAGCTTTGTCCCGAGCTTACCCCAAAGTGGCTTAAAAATTTTGCATCACGATCTGAAACAATTATCTTTGGCACTCCATGTAGGCGCATGATCTCCCTGAAAAATAAATCGACAACATGAGTAGCATCATCGCTCTTATGACAAGGTATGAAATGAGCCATCTTAGAAAACCTATCAACAACAACAAATATACTATCTCTCCCCTTCTTAGTTCTTGGTAAACCCAACACAAAATCGATTGAAATATCCTCCCATGGTAATTTTGGAACAGGAAGAGGTGTATATAAACTATGTGGATTTAAACGAGACTTAGCTGTTTGACAAGTGGTGCATCTCCCCACGTAACGCTCGATGTCGCGCCTCATCTTTGGCCAATAAAAGTGTGTGGCCAATACGTCCTCAGTCTTACATATCCCAAAATGTCCCATCAAACCACCTCCATGCGCTTCCTGCAATAATAGAAGACGAACAGAACTTGCAGGAATACAAAGCTTGTTATCTCTAAATAAATAGCCATCATTCAACACATACTTATCCCAACATCTTCCTTCTTTACATTTCATGAAAATGTCTTTGAAATCTAAGTCAGTAGCATATAATTCTTTTAACATTTCCAAACCAAGAATTTTACAATCAAGTTGGGACAACAATAAGTAACGTCTAGACAAAGCATCGGCAACTAGATTATCTTTTCCCTTCTTATATTTCACAATATATGGAAAAGTTTCAATAAATTCGATCCACTTAGCATGTCTACGATTCAATTTACTTTGGCTATGAATATGCTTCAAGGATTCATGGTCTGAATGTATGACGAATTCTTTTGGCCAGAGATAATGTTGCCACGTTTCTAATACTCTAACTAATGCATATAATTCCTTGTCATATGTTGAGTAGTTTAAAGTTGGACCACTAAGCTTTTCAGTAAAATAAGCAATGGGTTTTCTATCTTGCATAAGAACACCTCCAATTCCAATACCACTAGCATCACATTCTATCTCAAAAGTTTTATTAAAATTAGGAAGTTGTAAAAGTGGTGCATTGGTTAACTTATCTTTTAGCAAATTGAAGGCATCTTCTTGCGCTTTTTCCCACTTGAAAGGTATGTTCTTTTTTGTCAACGCATTAAGGGGTGCGGCGAGTGAGCTGAAATCCTTTACGAATCGACGATAAAAGCTTGCCAGTCCATGAAAACTCCGCACTTGAGTGACTGATGTAGGTGTTGGCCAAGGTCGAATAGCTTTCACCTTTTCCTCATCCACCTCAATACCCTGCGCAGTCACAACAAAACCAAGAAATACGACTCGATCCGTGCAAAATGTACACTTCTCGAGGTTTGCAAACAAACGTGCATCTCTCAAAGCAATCAAAACTTGTCGCATATGTGCTAAATGTTCATCCAAAGACTTGCTATAGATTAATATGTCATCAAAGTAAACTACCACAAATTTTCCAATAAAAGCTCTCAACACTTCATTCATTAAGCGCATAAATGTACTAGGTGCATTTGTAAGACCAAATGACATAACTAACCACTCATATAATCCAAATTTAGTCTTAAAAGCAGTTTTCCTTTCATCACCTAGCTTCATTCTAATTTGGTGGTAACCACTACGCAAGTCAATCTTAGAAAATATAGTAGAACCACACAATTCATCAAGCATATCATCTAATCGAGGAATAGGGTGACGATAACGTACCGTAATATTGTTGATAGCTCGGCAATCTATGCACATCCTCCATGATCCATCTTTCTTTGGCACAAGTAAAACAGGAACAGCATATGTATTTAAGCTTTCACGCACATATCCTTTATCTAGGAGCTCTTGCACTTGGCGATGAATTTCCTTTGTTTCCTCGGGATTGGTACGGTATGGGGGACGGTTAGGCAAAGATGCTCCTGGAATCAAATCAATTTGATGCTCAATCCCCCGTAATGGTGGCAACCCTGCAGGTATCTCATCTGGGAACACATCAGCAAACTCCTGCATCAAAGAAACAATCGAAACAGGCAAAGAAGAGGATAAGGAGTTAGTAGAAAATAGAGCGTCCTTGCATACAAGTGCAAAACACTCTTGGGGATTGGTTTCTAACTCTCGCATCTCGCTTTTGGTAGCTAATAGAACTTGTCCCTTGATTGATATCTCTCTTTTCTTCTCACATTTTTCTTTCTTTTCTCTCATTTTGGGTTGATGACTCTCACTTTCTATTTTGGAAATGTCACTCATCTCTTTTTCTTTTCTCTCACACTCAGCCCTATATAATTCATCTTTGAGAAGTTCTTCTGGTGTCATTGGAACCAACACGACCTTCTTATCTTTGTGCATAAAGGAGTACTTGTTGGAACGCCCATAATGTATAGCATTTTTATCATATTGCCATGGTCTTCCAAGTAGTAACGCACAAGCTTGCATTAGCACCACATCACAGTCCACAAAGTCAGAATAGGTACCAACAGAAAAATGAACACGTACCATCATTGTTACCTTCAACTTTCCACAAGAATTGAGCCATTGAATATAGTATGGTTGCAGGTGTAATCTTGTGGTTAGGCCAAGCTTTCCAACCATCTCCGAACTTGCAATATTATTGCAGCTTCCACCATCAATTATGATCTTACAAGAATGCTCCTTGATCACAAATTTGGATTGGAACAAATTGTGACGCTGCCTGTTTTCTGCCTTCTCCATTTGGGAGCTAAGAACACGACGAACAACAAGGCTTGCATGACTTGTATCAAAAGTGATCTCTTCTGGTTCTGACCCTGAAACAGGTTGAGACTCCTCATGATCAGATCCACTTTTCTCTTCTATCTCACTGGCCGAAGTGTACTCACCATCTTCTCGAATGATAAGGGCATGCTGATTTGGACAATCACGCATATAATGCCCTTTCCCCTTACACTTGAAGCACTTAATCTCCCTTGTTCTTCCTGTAGATGCAACTGAGGATAAACTTTTTGTAGGTGCAGCAGTGGTCTTTTTTGAATCGACAGCTTTGGATGTTGGTGAAGTAAAACGGCTTCCTGAATTCCCTTGGCCAATTGGTGCAGCAATCCTGCTAGAATGACCAACACTCTTCTGTTGCTGATTGGCATCCCTCCAAGGCATGGAAGAACTAGGATAGCTACGACTCGCTTTGTATGGCTGCTTCCTCCTTTGAACTTGCCTTTCAGCTTTGCATGCATAATGAAATAGTTAATCCAAAGAATTGTATATCTTGTATCTCTCCATTCAATCCTCCCAAGAATCTTGCCATCTTTACATTATCATCTTCTTGCACATTAGCACGTAGCATTCCCACCTGCAACTCTTGATAGTATTCTTCCACAGTTTTGTTTCTTGATTCATTCTTTGGAATTTGTTAAGTAATTCTCTCTCAAAATAGGAAGACACAAACCTGGACCTCATCAAGCGCTTCAAATCATCCCAAGTACGAGGAGCTCCATTTCTTTGTCGAATTTGACTCCACCAGATAGAAGCATAACCAATAAATTCGGTAGTTGCTGCACGTACTCTATACTCTTCTAGGTAATGATAACAGCTGAATTTTTGCTCAACTAATAATTCCCAATCAAGATAGGCTTCTGGATTAAACTTTCCATCAAAACTAGGAACAGTGAATTTAATTTTACCCAATGAATCATTTCTTCTTTCTTCGTTACGGTGACGTGCATGACCTCCGTCAACTCCCACTCCTCGTGCGGGGCGGCGCTGATACAATTCCAAGGCAACTTCATCATCAGCCACATAATTATTATTTAACTCTTCATCAGCAGCTTCTTGAAATGCAGCGTTCAAATTTTCTCTTGCTTCGAATGGAGTAGTAGCAGCAGCATTATTATGAGCTTCAACTCGTCCTCGAGGAACTCGACGTGGTGGGTGTTGTCGTGGAGGAGTTTGCTCCACTTGATCAAGTCGCGCTTCAATTCCACCGAGACGATTCTCCAACCCGTTCAAGCGCACAAGCAACTCGAAGGTGTTTGTAACATGAGCCATCAAAGCTTGAGAACGTGGAGACAATGATATCATTGATGAGTGGGACCCATCTTCCCCGTCATAAGAAACATCACGAGGACTTCTCGATCCTAACATTGTTAGTAAGACAAAAGAGAAATTCCACCAAACTAATAAATTATTTATGAAAAACTCACAATCCTCACAAACCTTACCACCTGAAGCTCTAACCCTTCTCAAAAATTGCTCGCGTGTTTGCTGGTTCGTGATAACTTTCAACACGGAGTGAACAAAGCGATTGCAAAGTGCTAGAACACGGTGATCAAGGCTTATTTTAGGGAGCTCTAGGTGGGGATATATTTGGAGCAAAGAGAAGAAAATCAAAATTCAAGAAATTGCAAAGTTGACTCAATCAAGCAAGGTAAAAGGTGTCAAAAGAAAGAATAAATGCAAGGATAATTATAATTAAAATTCGGATTGCAAAATTAACTCAATCAAGGAAGGTATAAGGTGTCAAAAGGAAGAATAAGTGCAAGACACTTAAAATTCGAATAAAATAATTTTTTTTTGTTTATTTATTTTTCTTTTTGTTCTTGGCCGAACCTTCCTCTTACTTTTTTTTTTCTACTCGCCGAAAGCTTACTCCTCCCTTTCTCCACCTATTTTTTTCCTTGCCGAACACTACTTCCTCTTTTTTCTCCTTTTTTCTAGCAAAACACTTCCTCCTTTTTTTTTCTCCTCCTTTCTCTCTCTCTCTCCTTTTTTTTACAATTTTTCCTCACGGAACACTTCTTCCTCTTTCTTCTCCCCTTTTCTTACAAAACACCTCCTCTTTTCTCTCTACCTCTCTTTCTTTCTCTTTGTTTTTTTTTCCTAACCGACTACTTACTCCTCTATTTTCTCAACACTCTTTTTTTTTTTTGAACAATAAAAGATGGGGAAAAAAAAACGATGATGGGTACGAGACAGAAGTTCAAGAAAAAGGATTTTTTTTTTGATGTAGGGAAAATAAAAGAGAATCTAATAAATGATAGATGAATTCCTACTGGCAACGAATGCTCTGATACCACCTGATATGCACACGCCTCGACTTAAGATGCATGCAAGCAAGTTGGTCCCGATCTTCCGTCGTAGGAGAAATCCTTAAGATAGGGGGAGTCGTGACTTTGACGAAGGGGAGGCTAACCACGATCAAGGAACGCGACCAGCAACCTCGCAATCGCTAAACCACTCCTCAATTGGTTATCAACCGTGTCAAACACGACTGACCTGTTCACGAAGAACGGCACGAACAATTCAAGAGAATTGAAAGAGCAACAGCGGAAGGATCACTCAAAAAGTGATTAAGAAAGTCGACTTCAAGTTTGTAACAAAAGCATTACAAAAGTGGTGGTTTAAGCAAAAATCAAAGTCCCTTTTCAATAGTGCACGTCCCACCAAATATATAGACAAAATATGGCACGTTTTTCCATATTTTGTTTCACTAAAATAGGAGAAATAAATATATAAATATCCTCCTCTTGTTAGCTACGAAATTTGGAAAAATAAATCCCTTCATGAAGATTTGAATATATATTTGAGGAAGATTTGATCTTGAATAAATCTTCCTTGATTTGCTCTTGAATAAATCTTCTTCCTTGATTTGCTCATCAATAAATATTTGTTGAAGATTTGATTCTTGAATAAATCCTCCTTCACTCATACACTTCCATATGAGTAATTCATGCAACTTCCATATAAGTAATTCCTCCATGTGTTTCCTTGCATGTAGTGACAAGTAAACAATATAATTAGGCAATATCATTTGTTCTGTAATTAAGTAATTAAATTGCCCAAGAAAAGAATTCACCTGCCATCCTAAGCGTTGTGCACGGGCTCGTGTCATTGGGCATTTTATGGTAATTGAATCTTGCACGGGTGAACCAACGATGTCCTCATCAGCCCGCACGAGTGTCGTTTAGGCGGCACCATGATAGTCTTGAGATGGCTAGCAAGGATGAACCCTACCATCGACTTGGCACCGATGGAAACGGGATTGCCATAGCCCATTGTGCGGATGTGTGTTTATCCCGGTCAACGTCGACTGCTATTGGACTAGGAAAGTGATTCCCTATGTGATGCCTTGGACAGTGGATCAGTAGACCACGCGGCTATCATCCAGGACGTTCTGCAGATAGTCGGATGAGTAGTCCGGATTCTAGGGTTATTTTTATCGATTAGCCGTGGTCGATTAGTCTTCGTTGATGGTGACCCTTGTCTTCGGGCAGTATTGTAGTAGTACACGAGTCGCCGTTGCCCCTATGGAGTCCGGGGAGGATATAAGGGCACGACAGTGTCGTTAGGGGAGGTATTGCGGACGACTAGCGAGACAATAGAGAGTGATCAAGGGTTACCCGTCCTCTTCGCCAATATCAATGCAGCGGGCATAGGTAGAGACAGAAACAAAAATGCACTGATAGGCTTATGAATGCCCTTGGTTGGGTATTCACTAAGCATAGGCTGGCAGCCCGAGTCTTGAGACTTAAAGTCGTATTACAATATAGATGACTTTTGCTGATGATGTAGACACTGATTATCACTTAGGTGACATCGAGTGATATGCATGTTTGTAATTGTCTACTTTGTTATATTGCTTTTATGTAATGAATTATACATATCAAAGGGAAAAATGATGATTAACAACCAAAAGGCATCCTAGAGTACTTGTCACGCCCCGACCCAACTGCCGAGCACGTGGCAACCGCCGTATGAGCCCAAAGGACCCATACAAGACATTTAATGATATTCATAATTCACAAATATTAACAATGCAGCGGATAATACAAATTAAATTAATTAACTCAACTCTACTAACACAGTCCCGATATACCTACTACAGTACTATGGTCACAAAATAGTAGATGACTATGTTCGCCGATAACCTCATCTCCGGTAGCTATCCTGATCGGACGTCTAATAGACCTGCACACATTTGAACGTCGTGTGCTCAGCCGCAAGCAACTGAGTGCTTATGGCTCTAACCGCAGTAGAATAACTCAAGTAGCAAACAAGGAGATTCTAGCATGTCCATAACATCATTTCATAATCTCAAACAAAGCATGTGAAATCAGTAAAATAAAACATGAAGCATCATGAGAAGAACATGTAGTATCAATGTATAGCTCAACTATAAATATGAAGTGTGTTTATGTCTCTAGATTTTTGTCACTAAAATGTCATGTGATTCTAACATTGTGATCTGGGCTGCCATCCTATGCTTAGGGGATCTCCTGATCAGGGAGTTCCCATAAGCCCATCAGTGTCAACTCTATCTATGTCTCTACCTATGCCCGTCACACTGATGTTGGCAGAGAAGTCGGGCGACCGTGATCCCTCTCCGGTGGTCCACTAGGCGAATTACCCCAGCTCCGCGACCTAGCGACCTGTCACTCCATGCGTCCTCCCCAGACAATCCATGGAGTAACTCGTGTAGTACTACACCAAAGGGTCACCGCACCTAAGTGTACACATCGGCCACGGCTAGCCGATAATAAACCCTAGGATCCGGACTACTCTTCGGAACGTCTGCAGTACGTCTGGTATAGCCGTGAGGTCAATGGATCCACTGTCCAAGGCTATGCTGAAGGAGTCACTGTACCAATTTACAAGCAGCGATGCCTGCCAGGAGGTGCGCATCCTAACCGTCACTGGAATGCTACAACCTCGACGACATGTTTGCTATATCATTGGTTTAGTTTCATCCATGCTAGCCATCTTAGGACTATCACGGTGACGACTTAGTGACACCGTGCGGGTATAATGAATATATCACAACGTTCTCTGGCAATAAGTCAATCCCTATTTTATCCCCACCCTTTTATGTCCATGATGATTTCAACCTCTCTGGGTAGTATAGGTTTCGGAGCATTAAAGCTCGTAACTTAGGAGATCATATATGGTGCATCGTCAATATTTTCATACATAAGTATGTCAATGTCACATGACTATAAGTGATGCTTGTTGATGTGTTTGAATATGTCAAACTATAGTGTAACATACTAGCTTCTAGATGTAACTGTAATATTTTATTATTTTTCATCACATCAACATAGCAAATAATGAGCAAGAGAATAACCTAACACATATTTGAATAACAGTAGACATAAGATAACAAGCATATCACACTAATAATATAAATAGGCTATTCCAATATACAAAGCATGAATCATGAATAATTAAATATTAATTTCTAAGCAGTAAAATATTTATCTCCTAAAGTTTCACCAACTTGAGAATAGTCTACTGTAGTGAACCGGCGCACCTGGATAAGTAGAACGGTCTTCAGAACCAACCGTATATCACCTTGCACGCCTTTTACTTATTTCAAGGTATCTACCTATTACAAATAACGTTACCTTTAGATTTAACCATTTAATATTATCTATCATTAATATTATCTCCAAGATACCAAATCCACCATCTTTACTATTTTGCTCACCTAACTCATCCTAGGTTGAATGATTATTCAATTAGATTTACTTAATCCAAACTAATCCTAATTGATCAACTTTATTTAATTTATTATCCTTAATCATAATCTCCAATTAATCAGGTCTCAATTTCCTTTAAAGTCCAATTAAAATTTCACATCATCCATAATCTAGATTAATCATTTTATACTTTTCATTTACTTACAACATATAATGACTAGCTAAGTGGGAGCTAATCATCATGCCTCAATGTTGACCTAAGTTCAATTACCCATCCCATCATAATTATCATACCACATGCATAATAATAAAAGAGATCTTAGTCCTTGAGAAGGAGGAAGAAACCAACATCAAGACCATCAACGACATCACCACCATAATAACCTCAATACATCACCACCATGAAAACTCAGCAACGTCAACAACTAATCAGCCACCATGAGAGTTATTTACCTAGTATTGCTTTTCCATCTTTATCTCTACTCCTTTCAATTATTTACTATGCATTTATTATTATTATTTCCTATCCCATTTTACTCTTGAAACAATTTTTTTTCTATAAAATTTGGGGTTTACAATACTCCTCCAAAGTGCCCTATTTACCCCCGCAAGTTCCGTTTAATTACCATGTACCTCCTTTTGACATTTATACCCCCATATTGCTTTTCCATCTTTATCTCTACTCCTTTCAATTATTTACTATGCATTTATTATTATTATTTCCTATCCCATTTTACTCTTGAAACAATTTTTTTTCTATAAAATTTGAGGTTTACAATACTCCTCCTAGTTTTTGATTTCCTTGCTACGATTTCGAGCTGTAATTTTGCACTAGGCGGCAAGGCTGAGCACACCACGTTCAATGTGTGTGCAGGTTGTTAGATGACCGACCGGGATATTTGATGAAGATGAGGGCTATCGATGGATTTAGTTTTATCTTACCGTTGTCGTCATTATAGAATTGTAATAGTTATATCGGGACTGTGTTAATAGAGTTGCATAAGTGATTTAATTGTATATTCCGCTGTGTTGATTATGTGTATGGACAATATTTATTACCAAATACTTTGTATGGGTCCTTTGGGCTCATACGACGGTTGCCACATGTTCGATAAGTGGGTCGGGGTGTGACAGCTTAGCTGTGATTCTGAAAAGCAAGCAAGCAATCAATCAAGCACAATAATTCCTTCTTACTCTAACATAAATTACAGCTTGGTCGTGATTTGTCAAGCAATAGCACAACAATTAATTTTCCTAAGATAAAATAAGTACATCCAATAATCATAAATCATACAATTCAAAAAAGAATTTTCTATCTACCATTATACTCACATCCTCAAACTATTTTCTTTATTTTGTTTAATTCCTTATAATCAATAAATCATCCATCACATTAACAATCATAATCTTAAATAAGTCTATAAAATAATATTTAGTTTAACAACTTAATTATACCCAAAAATCTAAATCAATATATACCATCTTAATTAACTCTAAAATAATTTTAATAATTTTGTGAAAATTCCAATTACATCAATTAAATCTACAAAATTCCAATTTATCCAATTTCATTAATTAGAAAATCTAAATAAACTATTTTTTTAAATTCTATCACATTATAATTTTATTAAAATTTAAATTATTAAATTTCATTAATTAAAAAAATCTAATTAATCTTACTACCTCAATTTACAATATCCTAGATTACATAAATCTGTAAAAATTCTAATTAAATCATTTTAATTCCAATTAATATAATTTAAATATCATAACACCTACTAAAATATTTCTTCATGCATATAACATATAATTAAGTCATTTAAACCCTAAATTAACTTAAATTATCTTAATTAAATTAAAAACTATATTCTAATAATCTTAAAAAAATTTAAGTAAATCATGAAAAATATGTTTAAGCATAATATAGCATCATAATTAATTTTAGATTTTTCTCAAATCGTTAAGGCACTCAAAACCCTAAACCTAACCTAAAATAATTCTAAAATTATACCTATAATTTGATAAAAATCTAAATAAATTCTTAAGAGCTCAAAACTTACCAAAAAAGCTATAACAACATTGAACCACAATAAATCGATCGAAAAACTATGAAAACTGATTAAACCCATGTTGAACCGCTTGTGAACCGACCCAGGTTGTACTAGACCGAACCAAACTGGTCGAACCGGTCTGAGCCGGACCGCCGCACGAGCAATGCACGTGTCGGCCGACTTCTTCCTCTCCGCTCGAGCTCTTCTCGAGCCCGCCGAACGCCGTCGCCACTCCGCCTTTTTCTCGCCGCTACTCCGCTACCGGAGTCGCGTCGGAACAACGCGCACTACCTCGCTGCTTCTTCCTTGACCCTCCGGCCGCCTATTCGCACCGCTAGTAGAGCCCAGCCACACCCACGGCCGCTGCGCACCTCACTCCTCTGCCGTGCCGCTCGATCAGCGATTCCCGCCGCCCTCGAGCCCATGTCGACGCATCCTTAGCTCCAAATCGACTCTACGGGAGTCGATTTATCTTCAAGAGCTTCAGCGCGGCCAGAAGAGCGCTCGCCGCGCCTTTGCGCCCTCGTATTCGAACGGTTCAGCGACGACCCCTGTTTCGCCGCCCCTTTCCAATTCTTCATCGATCTCCGGCCCTCTCGCTGCGGCCTCCACTCGAACCAACTCCACGAAATGTGTGCCAACTCCGAAGAGCTCACCACGGTGGGAGAAAGAGCTCGCCGAGCCCCTCGCCTGCGATCACAGTGGGAACAGGGCGACTCCCCTATTCTCCGTCTGCTTGCTGCCTCCCACACAACCGCAGCTCGCTGGGGCTGCTACCACACCTCGCCGGCTTCGTCGACGAGGCCCCAGCTCGCTCACTCCCTCCTCCGTCGAAGTCAACGAGCGTCGGTGGCGCGTGGAAGCTCGCCGCACAGTAACCTCGGACCCGCCGCGCCCTCTACTTAATCGAGGGTTTAATACCCTATCGACGAGTCGGTGACTCATCGACCGACGAGGCTGACTCGGCCGGGTCGACTCGATCAACTCTTGACGTTTTTTTTCATACTTATCAATTTATATATTTATATATATATTATTTTATTTTTTATTTTTATTTTTTCTAAAAATATATTTTAACTTATAAAAATTATCTATTATTTTTATCCACTATTTTTAATATTTTCTTAATATTTTATTTTAAATTATTTTTCTTTAACATATTATCAAACTAATATATTATTACTATATATATATATGTTTCTCTAAAATTCTATTATTATTTTCATTATTTACTTTGTCTAATTTAAATTTTTATCTATTTATTTTATCTATTTTATTTCATAAAAAAAACCCTTTACTTATTATCATTATTTTAAAATAATATTAATCCTTATTTATTTTAACCCTTATTTTACATTATTTTCTTTTTCCTATTTTAACTTATTAAAATAATATTTATATATTTATTTATTTTATTTACCTTATTCTATATTTTATTTTATTAAAATATTATTATTATTTTAATATCTGTATCTCATTATATATATAAAAAAATTATTATAAATTTTATTCCATTTCCTATTTTATTTTATTTTATTTATTATTATTTTTATTTTTATAGAAAACTAGGTTTACAATGGAGTTCTTGGAAAAGAGTTGCATCCTTTTCCTATTTAAGAGAGAGGAGTTTTTTTAGTCTTACATGAGAGAAGTCTTGGAAAAAAGTTGTATCCTTTTCCTATTTGAGAGTTAGAGTCATTCTTCACACCTTCAGTATCTAATCAGCCTATACAAAGGGCTATGGGCTGTGGACTGTGGGGTTGCCATGCCTAACACAGCCCAACAATGTGTGTCGTGCGTGGGTTCGTCGGTCCGATTTGGTGAACGGCTAGTTCAGCTGCAGTTCAACGTGGTTCGTGCCTGGTTTCATAATTTTTCTTTTGGTTTGGTCTGGTTCAACGTTGTCTAGGGTTTGTTGGTGAGTTTTAGATTTTAAAAAATTTATTTAGAATTTTTATTGAATTTTAGGTACTATTTTTGAATTATTTTTGATTAGGTTCAGCGTTTTGAGTGCATTGAATTTGTCAGAAAAATATAAAATAAATTGTGATATTTTACTATACTTAGGTTTAATTTTTATGATTTAATTAAAAAATTTCTGAGCCGTTAAGCTGGAGTTTTGATTTAATTAAAGTGATTTGGTTTAATTTATGATTTAAATGGATTATTTGTATGTTATATGCATGAAGAAATATTTTGGTAGATGTTATGGTATTTATATTGCATTAATTAAAATTAAAATTATTTAATTAGAATTTTCATAGAATTAATAAATTTAAGATGTTAAAATTTTTTAGATAATTAGGTTATTTAGATTTTTCTAATTAGTAAAATTGAATAATTTGGGATTTTATAAATTTAATTTGTGTAATTTGATTTTTCACAGAATTATTAAAATTATTTTTAGAATTAATTAAGGTAGTATATATTGATTAAATTTTTTGGTATAATTAAATTATTAAATTAAATATAATTTTATAGGCTTGTTTATGTTTGATTGTGTTGGGTTGTGATTGTTGATTTATGTTAAATTTAAATTAAACATATCTATTTGTTAAACAATTGATTGATTTATAAAAAATTAAATAAAAGAAAGAAAATGGTACGAGGATGTGAGTAGAAGGGTAGATAGGAAATTTTATTAAGTTGCATGATTTATGTTTGTTTAGTTGTGTTTATTTTATTATTAGGAGAATTGGTATGCTGTGCTATTGCTTGATAAATCACGGCCAAGCTGTGATTTGTGTTGAAGTAAGGAGTTGCAGTGCTTGATTGTTTGCTTGCTTACATTTAAGAATCACAGCCAAGCTATGAATTCTTGCTTGAGATTGCTTTGAGACTCAGGTGATGAGGACATCACTAGTTCGCCCGTGCAAGACTCAATTAGCATACAAGGCCCAATGACACGAGCCCATGCCCGATGAATCTATACGGAAGTTACATGAGTAATTGAAGAAATATTTATTCATGAGCAAATAAAGGAAGATTTATTCAAGATCAAATATTTATGCAAGAGCAAATCAAGGAAATTCTATTCAAGGTAAATCTGCATCAAATATTTATCGAAGAGCAAATCAAGGAATATTTATTCAAGATAAATCTTCATCAAGAGATATTTATTTTCCAAAATTCGTGGCTAACAAGTGGAGGAGATTTATATATTTATTTTTCCTATTTTAGTGTAATAAAATATGGAAAAACTTCCATTATTTTATCTATATATTAGGTGGAGCATGCCCTCTTGCAAGGGGACTTTGATTTTTTGCTTTAGCCACCACTTTTGTAATGCTTTTGCTACAAACTTGAAGTCCAATTTCTTGAGTGATCCTTCCGCTGTTGCTCTTTCAATTCTCTTGAATTGTTCGTGTCGTTCTTCTGAACAGGTCGATCGTGTTTGACACGGTTGATAACCAACTGAGGAGTGGTTTAGCGATTGCGAGATTGCTGGTCGCGTTCCTTGATCGTGGTTAGCCTCCCCTTCGTCAAAGTCACGACTCCCCCTATCTTAAGGATTTCTCCTACGACGGAAGATCGGGACCAACTTGCTTGCACGTATCTTAAGTCGAGGCGTGTGCATATCATCAGGTGAGGGCTTATGATTTCAAATTTATGGCCCACTACAGTACTGAGTCCTAAGGATCGTTGTTAATTATTGTGCATGCTGATGAGTTATATATCTCCTTTGTTACATGTTTAATTAGCATGTGATTTAATGTGATTTTTAAAGTATGTCATGCCAGTATATAGATATATTTCTATCATGTGCATGCTATTAATGTTTATTCTCATATTGTGTTGTTATTGATATGTTCATGTGATGCTAGAGATGTAGAGACACTTAGCAAAACAGAATATAATGACATGAGACAAAACTAGAGACACTTTAGGTTCATGTTATGATAACACCTAGAGT
This sequence comes from Thalia dealbata, assembly GCA_030544415.1. Taxonomy (NCBI): domain Eukaryota; kingdom Viridiplantae; phylum Streptophyta; class Magnoliopsida; order Zingiberales; family Marantaceae; genus Thalia; species Thalia dealbata. The sequence goes on along the minus strand of CM060458.1, from coordinate 10,762,294 downwards.
GGTCTTAAATAACATATAACTAAGGACTTTGTACATTGATAACCGATGAGATGATATTAAGTTCTTAGTCTGCTATATGCCAATATGTGGTGAGGAGCCATTTGCTAGCTAAAGTAGAGGGGCAAGTTAGGTTGACTTAGCCACAGATACTTTAAAGTAACAAAGATCTCACTTTAGTGTAGAACTCACCTTATTTGTGTTACTTTAAGGTAGATAGTATACTAGGAACAGTATCGTTCAATGCACTACAAGGCTAGGGAACCTGAAGACACTAGCATGCTCAACGATATGGGTCCCTGAGCAGTCCATGTTCATTGGTAGCATGTGTAGTGTATCTCAGCTTACCAGGCTGTAGATGTAAACCTCAAAAAAAAAAAAATACAAATAAGTAAAGGGGGAAACTTGGAAAGTTATCACCCCTTCTGTGCCCGATCCCTCTCCACAGGAGGGTTAACAAAAGGGGCAAAAGCCCTTTTGCCGAGGGATCACAGAAGACTCCTCCCTCTCTACCGATGCCAACTCCACTTCCAAACCCCTCTTCCTCAACATCCACTCTCCCTTTTACTCCCCCTCCGCCAAGCCCTCGCCGTAGGCCCGCCTCTTCACCGCCCTTGTCGCCAAAGACAGTAGAGGATGCCTCCTCTCCTCACGCCATCGAAGGACCAGCAGGGAGCCGAACCTGCAGCGTCCTTGGGAAATTGGGGCAAGGGGGCAAAGCACCATTGATCTGGGGCGACGCAAGGTCTGGGAGTGAACGCAAAGCATAGGAGCGAACCGAAAGACGGGAGGGCACCGACGAAGCTCCGACCAAGTCAGATTTCGTCTCTAGGTTGGTTCCCTCATTTCTTTCTTTCGATTCTGACTATGAAAAATCCAAAACATTAGGGTTTGGGTAGCTGAATTCATAAAGGAATGTTCTGTCTGTGCGATTGCTTGCTAAACTAAGTACCTTGGTATTGCTTGATGAAATTGCATGCGTAATTAGATGTGGATGATGCTGTTAAAATGTACAATAAAAATTCCCTGTAATGTTGTGTCCACTGTGTCTTGACGCTACTGTTCATACATTTAGAATTGGTGGTTTATAATTCTGTGAATGGTGGCTGGAAAATATGCTTTACTGTTTTACTGATGGTTGTTAGTTAAGGCTCGCTATTCTACTGTTGGAAACTTGTTTTGTGATGAAGTTGATTCTCGTACATAATTGATGGATCCTGACATTTATAAATTCATTTCGATGATTTAAATTATTGATTGTAGTGGTGGATAGGTTGCTAGCGTGTTTGGCAGCAACTCGTAGGATTGCATGAGAACGATGTGGCTACGAGTTTTATTTCTTTCGCGACGATATTTGATGGTTTTGTTTTACTTTTACAAGTGACATTGTCGTGGGCTTCGTTATTTGAATATTATTTTCCATGCTGTGAAACTTATCATGGTGGTTGTAATTATGTCTTCGTTAGTTGTTATCTGTTTGTGCCAAATAAATAGTGTCAGAATTATTCAAGATACGGCCAAATTGGAAATGAAGGTTTCCTCTATTTGTTACAATAATTATTCCGTGGTTATGGTATATTCTCTTGTTGCATGGGTATGATTGGACATATTAAATTGATAAAAAAAACATAAATATGCATGTGCTTAAGTATTATCTAAAATCACTTGAGTTGTTATATATTCGGTTGTTTGAATGTCTCGTTCAAGGATATTGAGGTATTTCTTTCATTAAATCAAAACACCCTACACACTAATTTAAGTCATAGGAAGGGTAAGGGTAGCATACAATTGAACTAAAAGGGTAGGAAGTAAACCTTGTTTATGATTGTAGGAGCACTCTAAAGTCTGCAACAATGGTGATACACAAAACACGGCAAGCCCATGAAATTTTTGTTAAGCTAACTTAAATGATTCAGGTGTGTTGTTATTTCGGCTAGTTTACAACCGCTGCAGTAGAGCTCCCAAGTGGGCAAGTTGTTATTAAATTTTTATTATTGTCCGTGATGTGCATTTTATTGATGTCTTGTATGATGTGAAATAATTGCAAATGATATATTATGTGCTTGTGTTCTACAATTCTAGAAGTGTATGACACTAGTAGGAACCTAGAACACATAGCGACATATGAAGATGCTAGGTGACAGACAAAACTAGTTAGGTAACTTATCTTACATGATAACCTAAGCTAGTTTGGACACCTAGAGACATAGACCTGAACTTCCTAGGGACATAAACCTCTAGGAATCTTATAGGTCTATATAATACAGTATTTCTCTCACAAATGGTAGATACTATTTGTGTTAGTCTAAAGATGAGTGGCGGAAGCGTCATTCGACCCATCGTTTAGCGTTCGGTGAGTACCAACAAGGGGGTTCTCGCCAACGGCCAGATATCCCCATGGCATGTATCCAAAACTAAGGTGCTGGGAGCCGGGGATCTCACTTTAGCCGCTACCCTGAGGACTAAGGTGTCCGTTGACGCTGACATACTCCAACTGAGTCTTGTAGGCTTGAGGAGTAGTTCGGACGACCAGAGTTATACGTATGTGTTGGATCCGGCAGGTCAAGCCGAGAGTATACATGTTAGTCGGTGACCCTACTGTAGAGCAGAAGTATAGCGCTACACGGTGTCTCGTATCCTAAGGTCCATTGGGGACGTACGATATGATAGTCTCGGAGTGCGGTCTGGGTAAACAGCTCGCGAGACTAGAAGGAGAAGGAACCGCGGTCACCCGCCTTTTCCGCCAACGTCGGTGCAATGGGACTAGGCAGAGACTTAGTCTTGCACTGACAGACTTATCGTAGTCCCCGGCCAGGGCTTACCTTAAGCATTGGTAGGCAGCCCTAGGAGTTAGTATTGAAACTAGATACTTGGAAATCCTTAGACACATACATATATTTAGAATTTCAGTATTTAATGGATTATTTGCGTGCATGCTTCCTTTCACTGTTAAATTATGATTTAATATTAATATACTTGCTGCTCATCCGAAAATGTATTTGTTAGCCCATTTTGTTGCTTGGAGAAGTTTCTATCTGTAGGCACTAAGTCGCAAGACTTAGCGCATGCAAATTTTCCCCTACGCGCAGGTGTTTGGAACGTTGCTTAGGAGACGGCAAGGAACGAAGGGTAGCAGGAGTGAATGCTACAGAATGACATTAATAGTCGATTAGTTGGTACGATATATAAAACACATAATGTAGACGGATTGTATCAACTTTTTATGTAACCTGTGAACAAGTTGTAAATCAAGTTAGTAGTCTTAACTACAGAGATGTTCACTTATGTTGGAATTACATAGTACTGTTAGCCTTGTATGAGCGAGACACTGCTCATACGGCGGTTGTCAAGTGCCCGACAGAGGGTCGGGGCGTGACAATTAAAGTGGTATCAGAGCTAGGTTTTTCGAAAAATCTAGGAGTAAATTTAAGAAGGTTGATAACTATAGATATAACTCCTTGATACAGTCCATAGGTAAACATTAGACAAACGAGGGTGAGAGTGACAAGGGGTTAGGAACACGAATTCCTTGATTGAATTGTCTTCCTCTTTACCTCCCTACATTTCCATGTTTGATAAGTTGTTCGCTACAATTTATTTAGTTCATTGCTACAATTTATTTAACGACTTTTGGTGATTTTGATTAATTACTTGTTTGTCATTGAGATATTTAAGTTAGCTGCTTTTATAGTTCTTTTCCAGTCTCTACCTTAAATTTTTCCTTCTAGATTTTGGCTTATGATTGTACAAATAGGAGGGTAATAAATAATCGTAGACACCGTACAAAAAGCGTGTTCAATAAGAGTTTCATCGAAGTCTTGGCCTGGTGTAGATAGCAGGGAAAGCGAAGTCAAAAGGGGCCCAGTCAGGGGCTACACAAACGGAGAAATGAGGGCCAGGAAGACCTCGTAAAAACCCGGGAGAACAATCATCCACTGCTGCTGGGCCCACGCATCCCTTCCAGGTTCAACCAGGGCAGCCAGCACCGCCGATACCCCCACTACAGCAAGTACCACCAGTGCTGGAACCTGCACCCATGGAACCAACGGTAGAAGCTCAGCTACAAGCACCCCTCGCACCAATTATTGGACCTAAACAATCGGAAGCACAAGGGGAGTCTGAGGCTGGCCCCACAACTTCTGCATCATGTGCGAGCAGTGGGCAACAAGATCTCAGGGATGCGATGAGGGCAATGATGCGAGAGGTGATTGCTGAATTTCTGTCAGGGTTTCAACAACAGCCACCGACGCCAATTGCAGTGCCTGCAGCCCCATCAGCACAAGCACCAGCACCAGCGGAGGCCACACCAGAGCCACCACCAGAAGTCCAACCAACAGTGATGCCAGTACAGACCCCACTGCCGGCGGCACCAGGATTGCCCACTCTAGTGGCGTACCAAGCAACTCCTAGTGGTGGCACAACCACCACAACTATTACTGAGTATGGGGTCCACAATCATACCAGACAGGTAGTAGCCTGGCTCCGAGATGCAGGGCGGTTGGGTTGCCATGAGTTTTTTGGATCTTCCGACGCTCAGGAAGCCCTTATGTGGCTTGACAATCTGAGCCAAGTCACTGAGGAGCTAGGCATTCCCGACAGCGGAAGAGTTAGTGTGGCCCGTCATCTGCTGACAGGAGATGCTAGGATTTGGTGGAATGCACTAAGGGCCAGAACGGACACTGCAATCACGTGGGCTATATTCATGGAAGAGTTCAACATAGAGTATCACACAGAGCTACAACATGATGATAATATATGAGAGTTCCTTGACTGTAAGCAAAATGGGAGGTCGGTGAAAGAGTACTCGATTGAATTTAACCGACTATCCGCCCTTGTTCCTGAGGTGGTACACTCTGAAGCATACCGTTGCAAGAGGTTCAAGTGGGGGTTGAACTTGGCCATCCGTTCACGGATAACTCACACTAAGATTTCAAGCTTTAGAGAGATTGTCAATGAGGCTATTGAGGTGGAGAGGGTCGTACAAGAACTGAGAGGAATGAGTGAAGTTAAGAAGAGGAAGCGACAAGCCTCTAAGAGCAGTCATAACCAGCAGAAAATGAGGCCAGTACCCCAACACCTATTCCTTCAGGCACTATCAGCTCCCTTGTCGCGCCGCCAATACGAAGTACAACTTACTAGTCTGTACCAAGTCATTCGAGGCCACCTCCTTGCGGACCACCTCCTACCGCCATGTCTGCAAACCCTCCACCAGTTTGCCGACAATGTAATCGAGTGCACACAAGACCGTGCCGAAGTGTTACCTGCTATCAGTGTGGTCAGTCAGGGCATATTCATTCCAACTGCCCACAACTAAGGAACCAGATGACATCACAACAATCAGCGTCTGGACGTGCTAACAGAGATCGTTCTACTACCCCAGCTCTTCGTACCGTATCCACCACGGCACCGAGCAGACCACCATCAGCTAGACCTGGGCAATAGTCGCAGGCACCACCACCGCGCACGCAGACCCGTATATTCGCGATGGACAGTGTCGATGCACAAATAAACCCAGATATTATCACCGGTAACCCTTCCCATCAGGCTGAGTATTAGAATCATATTTATTTTGCTTGAACTATATTTCATTTTGTTCTTTCAAGTTGTTTTGACAAATAAGGAACTTTTGTTAGCCCCATCAGCTAAATAGAAACTTAGAAATTTTTATTTTCTTTGATGTTTGTTGTGTGAATAGGTTCTACGGTCTTATTTGGCTCCTTGGCTCACGGCTCATGGGGGCATTGATAGATTATTTTACCAAGACCGTGGAATTCGAAAATCCCAGACATCCTGACTTGACCTTTACCGGAGATCACCGCATACTGTCAACTAGTGTGATCTCGGTGATAACAACCAAGAAATTCTTATAGAAGGGTTGTCATGGGTACCTTGCGCATGTCGTTGATACAAGACAGAAGGATGCCAAGTTGGAAGATATTCCTGTTGTTAAAGAATTTCGAGACGTATTTCCCAAGGACTTACTAGGATTACCTCCAGCAAGAGCAGTGGACTTCTGCATCGACTTGGCGCCTGGAACACTTCTAATCCAAGTCACCTTATCGGATGGCACCGACAGAATTAAAGAAATTGAAGACACAATTACAGGATCTAGTGGATAAGGGACTCATCCGCCCCAGCGTGTCTCCCTAGGGAGCACTAGTATTATTGGTCAAGAAAAAGGATGGGACCATGCGGATGTGTATCGATTACCGACAACTGAACAAGGTCACTATACGAAATCATTATCCGCTACCTCGAATTGACAATCTATTCGATCAACTGCAAGGTGCAAAAGTGTTCTCTAAGATAGACCTATGGTCAGAATATCACCAACTCAGAATCAGAGATGAAGATGTGCCAAAGACTGCATTCCGGACTCGCTATGGGCACTACGAGTTCCTAGTTATGTCCTTTGGACTCACTAATGCACCAGCAGCATTCATGGATCTGATGCACCGAGTGTTTCACGAGTACTTAGATAAATTTGTCATTATTTTTATAGATGACATACTTATCACTCGGGGGATAGTGAGGAGCATGCTCATCATCTTAGAACCGCGTTACAACTACTTAGAGAAAACCAGATATATGCAAAACTCTCCAAGTGTGAATTTTGGTTAAACCAAGTGGGTTTCCTCGGACACATTATGAGTAACGAGGGAATTCAGGTAGACCCAGCCAAGATTGAAGCGATCACTAAGTGGGAGCAGCCAAGAAATGCGATAGAGGTGCGTAGTTTCCTCGGACTAGCTGGGTACTATAGGCATTTTGTCCAGGATTTCTCGCGCATTACAGCCCCAATGACTAAGCTAACCAGGAAGGATGCAAAGTTCCGGTTGACCCAAGCCTGTGAGGACAGCTTCCAAGAATTAAAGACCCGGTTAACCACCGCACCGGTCCTTACTCTTTCGGTTAGTGGCACCGATACGTCGTATTCAGTGATGCCTTGAAGCAAAGCCTCGGGTGTGTACTGATGCAGAATGGGAGAGTAGTTGCCTATGCCTCCCGACAGTTGAAGAAGCATGAGACAAACTACCCTACCTATGATCTGGAGTTAGCAGCTATAGTTCTTGCCTTGAAAATATGGAGACATTATTTATATGGGGAGCGATGTCATATATACACCGACCACAAAAATCTACAGTATCTGCTAACTCAAAAGGAGTTAAACCTATGCTAGAAGAGATGGTTGGAACTAATCAAAGATTACGACCTGGTAATCGACTATCACCCGGGCAAGGCTAATGTAGTAGCGGACGCACTCAGTAGAAAATCTACTACCACGATGTCTTACATTCGGGAGTCCTATCTTCCGGTATTACGAGACTTCCAAGCCTTGGGCGCGAAGTTACAACCTAGTGCTCATGGAGGCTTACTAGCACAATTTATAGTAAGACCTACTTTGGGAGACAGTTTAGTAGAGAAACAGAAGTCCGACCCAAGGTTGAACGTCCAGATACAGAAAGTGCAGAGTGGTCAAGGAGAGGAATACAGTTTGAGGAGCGATGGGGCGCTGCTGTTAAGAGGCAGACTCTGCGTACCGTACAACCTCAACCTTTGGCAGTAGATCCTTGAGGAGGACCACAACTCAGCTTATGCGATGCATCCAGGCAGTACGAAAATGTACCATATAATTCACCAGACTTACTGGTGAGCAGGTATGAAACGGGACATAGTCGAGTTTATCTCCAAATGCTTGATATGTCAGCAGGTTAAAGCTGAACACCAGAAACCAGCCGGTACACTCCAGCCATTACCGATACCAGAATGGAAGTGGGAGCATATCAATATGGACTTTGTTGTCGGTCTCCCTCGTACCCAACGACAACATGATGCCATTTGGGTGGTGGTCGACCGACATACTAAGTCAGCCCACTTTCTTCCCATAGCAGCCACTTATACATTGGATAGACTCGCCAAACTGTATATCAGTGAGATAGTGTGTTTACACGGAGTTCCGGTATCTATTGTTTCAGATAGAGATCCTAGATTCACTTCAAGATTTTGGCCTAAGTTCCAAAGAGAGTTGGGGACATCACTAAAATTCAGCACGACCTTCCACCCTCAGACAGATGGACAATCTGAGCGCACTATCGAAACCCCTGGAGGACATGTTGAGAGCCTGTGTATTAGAATTCTCTGGGAGTTGGGATACTCACCTACCGCTCATAGAATTTGCTTACAACAACAGCTATCAAGCCAGTATAGGGATGGCACCCTATGAAGCACTATACGGCAGGCAGTGCAGGATACCCGTCTGCTGGAACAAAGTTGGTGAACACCGCTTAACAGGAACCGAGTCAGTCGACCAGACGGTGGAGAAGGTCCAAGTCATTAGAGATCGAATCAAAACTGCGCAAGACAGATAAAATTGTTATGTAGATAATCGCCGCAGGCCTTTAGAGTTCCAGGCTGACGACCTTGTATTTTTAAAAGTGTCCCCGTGGAAGGGCCTCCTACGATTCCATCAGAAAGGGAAGCTGCATCCACGCTACATCGGACCTTTCAAAATCATTGCCATGGTAGGGCCAGTTGCCTACCGTCTGGAATTACCTACGGAGTTGGAACGCATCCATAACGTGTTCCATGTGTCCATGCTCAAGAAATACATACACGATCCTTCGCATGTATTGAGGACTCCTCCGATTGAGCTCAGGAAAGACTTAAGTTACAAAGTCCAGGCGGTGGAAATTCTTGACAGACAGAATAAAGTTTTGAGGGGCGAGACAATTCCTTTGGTAAAGGTCCTATGGAGGAACTCACAAGTAGAAGAGGTGACGTGGGAACCTGAAGCCCAAGTCAAAGCAAAGTACCCACATTTATTTTATTCATGAGTTGTAAGCATAAACATTACCATATCCCTTTGCTTTCCTAGTTGTTAGTAAGCTAATGATTGAGTAATAAAGGATACATGAATGTCTTATTTTTGGAGGACCAAAAATATTAAGGGGGGGGGGGGAGAACTTGTAAACCTAAAAAAAAAATACAAATAAGTAAAGAGGGTAACTTGGAAAGTTGCCACCCCTTGTGAGGTTTGTAATTTTGTACTAAGGAAAATTATGTAATATATAATAGATGATGATTTTTAGGGGATTTTATGAAATAAATAATATGAAGGACTTATTTGTAAAATTATATGGATTTTTACAGTATGGTATTTTGATATAAAAATTATACCATCAGATAGAATTTTTGATAAGGAATCCAACGGCGCAAACGGATCGTAATTTGGGTGTTGTTTGATTGGTCAAATCATGAAATCAAGGATTGATCCAAATGGACGGACGAGATTAAATCACGTAAACCGACGGTCCAGATTTGATTTTTATTAAATCAATGGGTGAACCGGGTTAGCAGGTTAGTGGTAAGCAGGTTAAGTGAGGAAATCCGACCCGTTAACAAACCCATTTAACTTACCCTCTTCTTCTTCCTCCTCTACCCGTGATTTTCTCTCTCCTTCCCTACTTCGAACTCCGCCGGCAGCTTCGCTTCATCAACTTGGCGACGACGACGGTTGGAGGTCTTCCCGGACGAATTTTTCCGTGAAATTTCAGACACAACTTCAGGTGAGCTACGAGAACGCACTAGAACCATTATTTTCGAGTTTTGGTGGAGAGACTTGGGGGAGAAAAGAGGAGAGAAGTGAGGGGCGGCGAAAGTTCATCGCCGGAGCTTTCTCCGGCGATTGCCGACTACTCCGGCCACGAAATTTCACAAACTTGGTACCTATGGTTTCTCCTTGACGAGAGCTTTTCATTGGTACCGGAGTTGAGGGCAGTTGGCTGCCGGTTGGCCGCCGGCGAGCTAAAAACCTAAATTTAGGGTTTTCGCCCAATTGAACTTCTCCGGCGAAATTGACCACATATGGACGGTAAAAATTGGGGCAAATGGTATTTTTGGATTCCTGATGAAAAGAAATTTTGATTGGTACCAATATTGGGGCAGATCGAAGAACTTCGCCGGTGAGGGTTCCGGCGAACTTTCCGGCGAGATTCCGACGAGCTCCGACGAACTTTCCGGCAAACTTGAGATAAAAATTAGGGTGATTCTAGAGATCATTTTAAGAGTATTCGTGAAGACGGATTTGTAAAATTATTATCGGATTGAGAATTAAAATTCATTGAAATATTCACAGGAAATACGATAAGCAAGCACGAGGATACGAGCGATCGCGATACGAATTAGAACGTGCTTGTGATGATAGGATCAGGTGAGTGTTTATTCTCCAGGTAGAATAAATGGGATATGATATGCATACGCCTCGACTTAAGATGCATGCAAGCAAGTTGGTCCCGATCTTCCGTCGTAGGAGAAATCCTTAAGATAGGGGGAGTCGTGACTTTGACGAAGGGGAGGCTAACCACGATCAAGGAACGCGACCAGCAACCTCGCAATCGCTAAACCACTCCTCAGTTGGTTATCAACCGTGTCAAACACGACTGACCTGTTCACGAAGAACGACATGAACAATTCAAGAGAATTGAAAGAGCAACAACGGAAGGATCACTCAAAAAGTGATTAAGAAAGTGGACTTCAAGTTTGTAGCAAAAGCATTACAAAAGTGGTGGCTAAAGCAAAAATAAAAGTCCCCCTTGCAAGAGGGCATGCTCCACCTAATATATAGATAAAATAATGGAAGTTTTTCCATATTTTATTACACTAAAATAGGAAAAACAAATATATAAATCTCCTCCTCTTGTAAGCCACGAATTTTGGAAAATAAATATCTCTTGATGAAGATTTATCTTGAATAAATATTCCTTGATTTGCTCTTGGATAAATATTTGATGAAGATTTACCATGAATAGAATTTCCTTGATTTGCTCTTGCATAAATATTTGATCTTGAATAAATCTTTCTTGATTTGCTCATTAATAAATATTTCTTCAATTACTCATGTAACTTCCGTATAGAAGCGTCGGGCATGGGCTCGTGTCATTGGGCCTTGTATGCTAATTGAGTCTTGCACGGGCGAACTAGTGATGTCCTCATCAGGATAGTTCTCAATGTTTAATCCAGGAGAACTATATCTCTTTGATTATTTATACTTGATATTCATTGGCTCTCCTGCTAATTAATTATCCTGATTACGATTATATGAGTTGTGAAAAATCCTTTGATATCCATGCTTCTTGATATACTGTTCTTTGATTCATTGTAAGCATGATACTATGCTTTTGTTTGATTCTAAAGTTAGCATATGTACCTGTTTTTCCTAAAAACTAGAGGTATGGTGAAAAGCATACCCTAGGAGATTTATTGATCGATATACGATTCTGCTTCATCTTTTGGGTGCGTATGACTAGGATGACCTTATACTGGTGTGGCAATGGCACTGTTACTGCAGTGATGGTTGGTTTGTTCGCACTCCTATGGCCGCCTAGATAGAGGGGCATGGGGCTAAAGTGCCGAACAGTCAGGATGGGAGGTTAGATAACTCCTGACTGTGGATATTCATTGGACTAGCTATGGTAAACCAGGTAGCGAGGTCCAGTGGGCAACCCAGGGGGAAAGGGGGCTTTGTTTATGAATTCCTATGATTTCACTTTGATTCGGTACCGTATGATACTTGATACCTCCCCCTGAGGTGACGATTGATAGCTACAACTGTCGTTAACTATGCTAGCCCCAGATATATTCTGGTATGATCCATGATTGCTTTGTTTGATTGGCTATTATACCTAAATAGCCAGGTTATTCAGCTTATAAGACTTTGCTATTATATGTTCTCGGTTTTACATTGTTTTCTATCCAACTCACTGGGTACAAGCGTACTCACCCGAAAGGTGAACTCATTTTTTTTCAGGATCACAGCAGGAGAGGGACGGATAGAGTTAGAGGAGGTTAGCCAGACTCCTGACTTTTGAAAGGTAGGACAGTTCTACCTTTGTTTTGTGTATAGAAAGATCCACTGGATAGGTACTTTATGTATTATGGGACATGTGTCTTATTTTGGTTGTAAAATATTTCTATATAAGGGATTTCTTGTATAAGAAATCTGATTTTGTATATGCATGGTTTTAGAGTTATATTACTCTGTTATTCAGGTTCTCTCCTTCCATAAATATAGGGGATATACATCCGGTACACTTAGTGGATTCCCATATAGTTCTAGGGACTTAGCAGAGCTGTATGTGGAGTTCACTCCGGTATGCCGCGTGCCCTAGGAGAATGTACGGGGCGTGACAGATTTTGGTGGTATCAGAGCAGGTTCATATTAGCATATATGTATATCCTGACAAGATATTTTGAGAACTTGGGTATGTTAAGGCATCGATTGCATAAATGATCTTTTAGAAGTAATTTATATTAGAGTATAAATAGTCTAGTAGATCTCAGATAAGAACCGGTTTAGTGGCCCTAGGATATGTGTGGTATACGTGATATTGATCGTAATATTCGTGCAGGATATTAAGAATGCAGCCAGAGCATAGTAGTTCGGGGGATGTGGTACCACAAGGACAGGAAGGTTCTTCTGCCTCCCATGCAATGCCAGTAGAGGGTGGTCAGGCTGCACTACCTGTTACCGGAGGAGTTACTTTAACTAATGAGCAGTTTCAGACACTCATTAGAATGATTCAGGCCCATACTGCACCGGTACAAGCTCCCATTCCACCAGTGCAGGCAGCCGTAGTTGCTCCTCAGACCGATTTATTAAAGCAGATCAAGACAGCCCGACAGTTAGGCTGTTACAGTTTTGAGGGATCCAGAGACCCAGAGATAACCCATAAATGGTTACAGAAAGTAATAAAGACTGCTAGAGACATGAGATTGACGGCTGCAGATACTATTCGACTGGCAGCTCAGTTATTAGAGGGCGATACACAGGTCTGGTGGGAATCCCTCAGCACTAGTGGAGCTTTACCGACTACATGGGAAGGATTTATAGATATCTTTAATAGAGAATATTATACGAGTTTCTATAAGGATCAGAAAAGGGAAGAATTCTTTGCTTTGAGACAGAATCACAGATCAGTATTGGAGTTTGATACTGAGCTACGGGCCTCATCATTATTTTTTCCAGAGTATGCTCGAGATACCGAGTATATGCGCAGCCGGTTTAAAAAGGGACTGAATGTAGAGATCAGAAGGATGTTGGTTACTTCTACCAAGGTCAGCTATCATGAGTTGGTACAGATGGTAGTGGAGATTGAGCAGTTATCCCCAGCACCTTCTAAGGGTAAGGAAATTGCTATTGGAAAAAGAAAGTCTGGATTCTTCAGCCCTGTATTTCAAAGAAAAGGTATCAATATAGGAGGATCACAGAAAATAGGAGAATCATCTGGCAGCACCTCTAGACCACCGACTTACCCACGAGGCTCATATGCTCCAGATTCTGAATCCCATGTCAGATCCATAACTAGAAAGACATGTGAAAATTGTGGAAGATCTCATCCGGGAGTATGTAGACAGCCCTTACGATGTTTCTAGTGTCATCAGACAGGCCATTTGAAAAGGGACTGTCCAGCTCTACAGTAAAAGAGAGATAGTGGAAGTATAGAGATACAAAGACAGTTGCCAGGTGGTAGAGGATCTAATAGTCAGATAAGGCAACCATCTGGGGCAGTAAGAGGCTCAAGAGCAGAGCAAGGGAGTACTGCAAGAGGACCTCAGAGTAGCTCTAACATTCCACCGCGACAGCAAACTAGGATTTTCTCTGTTTCAGATAAGGAGGCTGAGACTAATCCAGATCTGATTACAGGTACTTTACAATTATTTCAACATCTTGCTAAAGTACTTATTGATAGTGGTTCACATAGATCATATGTTAATCCTGAGTTTGCAAAGTTTAGTAATAAACCCTTGGTTCATTTGAAGCCTGAACTTATAGTATGCACCCCTTTAGGACGACAACTACTTAGAAATAAAGTTTATAAGGATTGTGAGATTATGTTGGGAGATACTACATTACTAGCAGATCTAATCCCATTAGATATGATAGATCTTGATTTGATATTGGGGATTGATTGGTTATCCCGATATAAGGCCACAGTTAACTGTTTTACCAAAGAAGTGGTATTCTCAAAGGAAGGAATACCTGAATTGCATTTTAGTGGGAACCACCGAATCCTACCGACTTGTGTGATTTCGGCGTTACAAGCTTGGAAATTAATAAGAAAAGGATGTGTATCTTATTTAGCTCACATAATAGACACATCCATGTCTGGAACCAAACTAGAAGAGATACCGGTGGTTTGTAGATTTTCCGATGTATTTCCAGAAGAGTTACCATGTGTACCACCTAATAGGGAGGTTGATTTCTTTATTGAATTACAACCAGGGACTCACCCTATCACGATTCAACCCTATAGAATGGCACCTGCAGAACTCAATGAATTAAAGGTACAATTACAAGAATTATTAGATAAAGGATTTATCAGACCGAGTTCCTCACCTTGGGGAGCACCTGTATTATTTGTAAAGAAGAAAGATATTACCTTAAGATTATGCATTGATTATAGACAGTTAAATAAGGTAACCATCAAGAATAAATATCCTTTGCCAAGAATTGACGATCTCTTTGATCAACTACAAGGAGCAAAAGTATTCTCAAAGATTGATTTGAGATCAGGATATCATCAATTGAGGATCAGGGAGTCGGACATACCTAAGATTGCCTTCAGAACTAGATATGGATATTATGAATTCATAGTAATGCCTTTTGGATTAACAAATGCCCCAGCTGCATTTATGGATTTAATGAATAGGGTATTCCATCCATATCTGGATAAGTTTGTGATTATATTTATTTATGATATTTTGATATACTCACCTGGAGAAAAGGAACATGTTAAACATTTAAGAATAGTGTTACGAACACTGCGAGAAAGGAAACTGTATGCAAAGTTCTCCAAATGCGAGTTTTGGTTGAAAGAAGTGAAAGTCTTGGGACACACAGTATCAGAAGAAGGTATTATGGTTGATTCAAGTAAAGTGGAAGCAGTTTTGAAGTGGGAACGACCCAAGAATGTTACAGAGATCCGCAGTTTCTTAGGTCTGGCTGGATATTATAGAAGATTTATTGAGGGATTTTCTAAAATAGCTGGACCACTTACCAGATTGATACGAAATGAAGTGAAATTTCATTGGGATCAGGATTGTGAAAATAGTTTTCAGAAACTCAAAGATTGTCTTACTTCTGCTCCAGTTCTGATATTACTAAAGCCTGATGAAGATTATACTGTATATAATGACGCTTCCAGACAAGGATTGGGATATGTACTGATGCAAGGGAGAAATGTGATTGCATATGCATCTCGTCAGTTAAGGAAGCATGAATTAAATTACTCTACTCATGATCTGGAACTGGCAGCAGAAGTTTTTGTATTAAAGATATGACGACACTACTTATACGGAGTTCGATGCCATATTTTGATCGACCATCAGAGTTTGAAATATATTATGACTCAGGAAGAGCTAAATTTGAGACAAAGAAGATGGTTGGAGTTAATAAAAGATTATGATCTCATAATTGAGTATCATCCAGGAAAGGCTAATATTGTGGTAGATGCATTGAGTAGGAAATCAGTTACGTTATC
The DNA here is from genome assembly GCA_030544415.1 of Thalia dealbata. Lineage (NCBI taxonomy): Eukaryota > Viridiplantae > Streptophyta > Magnoliopsida > Zingiberales > Marantaceae > Thalia > Thalia dealbata. The sequence goes on along the minus strand of CM060458.1, from coordinate 10,746,758 downwards.
TAGTATCTCAGCTACTACATTACCTCAGCTTATGGAATTAAAATCTTTGAGAGTTCAACTAGATTATGATAAATCTAGTGAGATTTTAGCTACATTTATTATGCGACTCCACACTTCACGAGGAAATTCGGGTGTTGCAGAGCTCAGACGATGAATTGAGGAAAGTACTCCAAAGAATACAAACAGAAGAAAATACTGAGTTCAGGATGAGGGATGATGGATTACTGGTATATCGTGAAAGAGTCTGCGTCCCTAATAAAGCTGAACTCAAGAAAGCTATTTTGGAGGAAGCTCATTCCTCGGCATATGCAATGCACCCGGAAAGTACAAAGATGTATCGCACAATAAAAGGAAGCTATTGGTGGACAGGAATGAAGAAGGATATTGCAAAGTTTGTAGCTAAGTGCCACATTTGTCAGCAAGTTAAAGCTAAGCATCAGAAACCCGCAGGAAAGCTAAAACCTTTGCCAATTTCTGAATGAAAATGGGAACATATCACAATGGATTTTGTGAGAGGATTACCCCGTACATTAAGTAATCATAATGCGATATGGGTAATTATGGATAGACTTACCAAGTCTGCCCATTTTCTGGCAATTCATAATACTTATGCACTGAATAGATTAGCCAGAATCTATATTCAGGAGATTGTGAAACTCCATGTAGTTCCCATTACCATTGTGTCTGATAGAGATCCTAGATTTACTTCTCATTTTTTGCCAAAGATGCATGAAGCTTTGGGTACGTCATTACAGTTTAGTATCGCTTTTCACCCTCAGACTGATGGTCAATCTGAAAGAACGATTCAAACTCTAGAAGATATGCTAAGAGATTGTGTACTTAAATTTCAGGGAAGTTGGGATCAACATTTACCGTTGATTGAATTTGCATACAATAATAGTTACCAAACCAGTATTGGAATGACACCCTACGAGGCTTTATATGGAAGAAAATGTAGAACACCATTATGTTGGGATGAAGTTAGAGAAAGAAAAATAAAAGGGAATGAGTTGATTGAAACTATGACAGAAAAGGTCAAAATCATTAAGGAAAGATTAAAAATAGCCCAGGATAGGCAAAAGAGTTATGCAGATAATCGAAGAAGGAAATTGAAATTTCAACCTAGAGATATGGTATACTTAAAGGTAGCTCCATGGAAAGGAATCGTACGGTTTGGAAACATAGGGAAACTAAGTCCTAGATATATTGGACCTTTCAGAATCATTAACAGAGTGGGTCCTGTAGCTTACAGACTGAAGTTACCTTAGGAAATGGCCAGAATACATGATGTATTTCATGTATCTATGTTGAGGAAACATATGGCGGACCCTAAGTAGATATTAGAAACACCCCCGATTGAACCTAAGAGTGACTTGAGCTTTAAAGTACAACCTGTGCAAATCTCAGAACGAAAGAAGAAAACCTTAAGGAATAAAGATGTATGGATGATTAAAGTACTGTGGAGAAGTGCACAGGTGGAAGAAATCACTTGGGAATCAGAAGAGTATATGAAGAGGAAGTATCCTCAGTTATTCCAAGTGATGGCCTGAACTAAATTTTGAGGACAAAATTTCAGTAAGGGGGGTAGGACGTGAGGTTTGTAATTTTGGACTAAGGAAAATTATGTAATATATAATAGATGATGATTTTTAGGGGATTTTATGAAATAAATAATATGGAGGACTTAATTGTAAAATTATACGGATTTTTGCAGTATGGTATTTTGATGTAAAAATTATACCATCAGATAGATTTTTTGATAAGGAATCCAACGACGCAAACGGATCGTAATTTGGATGTCATTTGATTGGTCAAATCATGAAATCAAGGATTGATCCAAATGGACGGACGAGATTAAATCATGTAAACGGACGGTCCAGATTTGATTTTTATTAAACCAATAGGTGAACCGGGTTAGAGGGTTAGTGGTAAGCGGGTTAAGTGAGGAAATTTGACCCGTTAACAAACCCATTTAACTTACCCTCTTCTTCTTCCTCCTTTACCCGCGATTTTCTCTCTCCTCCCCTGCTTCGAACTCCGCCGGCAGCTTCGCTTCATCAACTTGGCGACGACGGTTGGAGGTCTTCCCGGACGAATTTTTCCGTAAAATTTCAGACACAACTTCAGGTGAGCTAGGAGAATGCACTAGAACCATTATTTTCGAGTTTTGGTGGAGATTTGGTAGAGAAAAGAGGAGAGAAGTGAGGGGCGGCGAAAGTTCATCGCCGGAGCTTTCTCCGGCGATTGCCGACTACTCCGGCCATGAAACTTCACAAACTTGGTACCTATGGCTTCTCCTTGGCGAGAGCTTTCCATTGGTACCGGAGTTGAGGGCTGTTGGCCGCCGGTTGGCCGCCGGCGAGCTAAAAATCCAAATTTAGGGTTTTCGCCCAATTGAACTTCTCCGGCGAAATTGACCACATATGGACGGTAAAAATTGGGGCAAATGGTATTTCTGGATTCCTGATGAAAAGAGCTTTCGATTGGTACCAATATTGGGGCTGATCGAAGAACTTCGCCGGTGAGAGTTTCGGCGAGATTCCGGCAAGCTCCAGCGAACTTTCCGGCAAACTTGAGATAAAAATTAGGGTGATTCTAGAGATCATTTTAAGAGTATTGTTGAAGACGGATTTGTAAAATTGTTATCATATTGAGAATTAAAATTTATTGAAATATTCATAGGAAATACGATAAGCAAGCACGAGGATACGAGCGATCGTGATACGAATTAGAACGTGCTTGTGACGATAGGATCAGGTGAGTGTTTATTCTCCAGGTAGAATAAATGGGATAGTTCTCAATGTTTAATCCAGGAGAACTATATCCCTTTGATTCTTTATACTTGATATTCATTGGCTCTGCTGCTAGTTAATTATCCTGATTATGATTATATATGTGTGAAAAATCCTTTGATATCAATGCTTCTTGATATACTGTTCTTTGATTCATTGTAAGCATGATACTATGCTTTTGTTTGATTCTAAAGCTATGCACCTGTTTTTCCTAAAAACTAGAGGTATGGTGAAAAGCATACCCTAGGAGATTTATTGATCGATATACGATTATGCTTCATCTTTTGGGTGCATATGACTAGGATGACCTTATACTGGTGTGCCAATGGCATTGTTACTGCAGTGATGGTAGGTTTGTTCGCACTCCTATGGCCGCCTAGATAGAGGGGCGTAGGGTAAAAGTGCCGGGCAGTCAGGATGGGAGGTTAGATAACTCCTGACTGTGGATATTCATTGGACTAGCTATGGTAAACCAGGTAGCGAGGTCTAGTGGGCAACCCAGGGGGAAAGGGGGCTTTATTTATGAATTCCTATGATTTCACTTTGATTCGGTACCCTATGATACTTGATACCTCCCCCTGAGGTGACGGTTGATAACTACAACTGTCGTTAACTATACTAGCCCCAGATATATTCTAGTATGATCCATGATTGTTTTGTTTGATTGGCTATTATACCCAAATAGCCAGGTTATTCAGCTTATGAGACTTTGCTATTATATGTTCTCGGTTTTACATTATTTTCTATCCAACTCACTGGGTACAAGCGTACTCACCCCGAAGAGGAACTCATTTTTTTTCAGGATCACAGCAGGAGAGGGACGGATAGAGTTAGAGGCGGTTAGCCAGACTCCTGACTTTTGAAAGTTAGGACAGTTCTACCTTTGTTTTGTGTATAGAAAGATCCACTTGATAGGTACTTTATGTATTATGGGACATGTGTCTTATTTTGGTTGTAAAATATTTCTATATAAGGGATTTCTTGTATAAGAAATATGATTTTGCATATGCATGATTTTAGAGTTATATTACTCTATTATTCAGGTTTTCTCCTTACATAAATATAGGGGATATATATCCGGTACGCTTAGCGGATTCCCATATAGTTCTGGGGGCTTAACAGAGCTGTATGTGGAGTTCACTGCGGTCTGCCACGTGCCCTAGGGGAAGGTACGGGGCATGACACCCCTTCTGTGCAAAAGCCTATTTGCCGAGGGATCACAGAAGACTCCTCCCTCTCTGCTGACGCCACCTCCACTTCCAAACCCCTCTTCCTTAACATCCACTCTCCTTTTTCCTCCCCCTCCGCCAAGCCCTCGTCGTAGGCCCGCCTCTTCACCACCCTCGTCGCCAAAGACAGCAGAGGATGCCTCCTCTCCTCACGCCATCGAAGGACCAGCAGGGAGCCGAACCTGCAGCCTCCTTGGGAAATTGGGGCAAGGGGGCAGAGCACCGTTGATCCGGGGTGACGCAAGGTCGTGGAGCGAATGCAAAGCATAGGAGCGAACGGGAAGACGGGAGGGCACCGACGAAGCTACGACCAAGTCGGATTTTGTCTCTAGGTTGGTTCCCTCATTTCTTTATTTCAATTCTGACTAAGAAAAATCCAAAACATTGGGGTTGGGTAGCTGAATTCATAAAGGAATGTTATGTCTGTGCAATTACTTGCTAAACAACATACCTTGGTATTGTTTGATGAAATTGCATGCATAATTAGATGTGGATGATGTTGTTAAAATGTACAATAAAAATTCCCTGTAATGTTGTGGCCACTGTGTCTTGATGCTACTGTTCATACATTTAGAATTGGTGGTTTATGATTCTGTGAATGATAGCAGGAAAATATGCTTTACTATTTTACTGATGGTTGTTAGTTAAGGCTCGCTGTTCTACTGTTGGAAACTTGTCTTGTGACGAAGTGGATTCTCGTACATAATTGATGGATCCTGATATTTATAAATTCATTTCGATGATTTAAATTATTGATTGTAGTGGTGGATAGGTTGCTAGCGTGTTTGGCAGGAACTCATAGGATTGCGTGAGAACGATGTGACTACGAGTTTTATTGCTTTCGCGACGATATTTGATGGTTTCGTTTTACTTTTACAAGTGATATTGTTGTGGGCTTCGTTATTTGAACATTATTTTCCATGCTGTGAAACTTATCATGGTGGTTGTAATTATGTCTTCGTTAGTTGTTATGTGTTTGTGCCGAATGGATAGTGTCAGAATTATTCAAGATACGGTCAAATTGGAAATGAAGGTTTCCTCTATTTGTTACAATAATTATTCTATGGTTATGGTATATTCTCTTGTTGCATGGGTTTGATTGGACATATTAAATTGATAAAAAAAAACATAAATGTGCATGTGCTTAAGTATTATCTAAAATCACTTGAGTTGTTATCTATTCAGTTGTTTGAATGTCTCGTTCAAGGATATTGAGGTATTTCTTTCATTAAATCAAAACACCCTACACACTAATTTAAGTCATAGGAAGGGTAAGGGTAGAATACAATTGAACTAAAAGGGTAGGAAGTAAACCTTGTTTATGATTGTAGGAGCACTCTAAAGTCTGCAACAATGGTGATACACAAAACACGGCAAGCCCATGAAATTTTTGTTAAGCTAACTTAAATGATTCAGGTGTGTTGTTATTTCGGCTAGTTTACAACCGCTGCAGTAGAGCTCCCAAGTGGGCAAGTTGTTATTGAATTTTTATTATTGTTCGTGATGTGCATTTTATTGATGTCTTGTATGATGTGTAAATCCCGATCGTTATATAAAAAAAAAGTATATATATATATATACAGGTTTAGATAAATGCAAATAGATAAACATACAATATGATATTACACATGATATGATAAGACTAAGATTTGACTTTAAGTGATGGAGTAAAATTAAAAAATTACTTCCCACACCTTACCCTTTTTATGCTCTCGTACGTAAGGGTTGAGGCTTGATTTCTCTAGCCGCAAGCCACCACAACGTTGCCGTCGTTGAATGACCTTTGATTTGGAAGCGTAGGAGTTCCGTCACGGTCGTCCTTCTTAAGTGCTCCATTGAAGGTAAGAACAATTAACCCTCCTCTATGCTTGATGAAATCATAAATTGTTGTAGTGCTGAAATTGTTAGATGGTGACTGTTAGCATGCTCCTTTTCTGTTTTCTTATTTTCCTTTCTTTTTTTTCTCTTTCTTCCTTCGGTTTCTCTCCCAGCAAAGAAGAAAAGGAAAATTAATACTTTATTTAGCATTAACTGCTTACTACCGAAGTCTTGCTCCTCCTATATAATTATTTTTGTGTTCCTTTCCTTCTTCTCCTTGCTGCTGCCCAAACATCCTTCCTTCTTTATAAATTTTTTATATATTTAGTTTGCTGCTGCCAAGCATCCTTCTGTCTTTATATATTTTTTTATTATTTAATTGCTATTGCCGAAACAGAGGACGTTCCTTCCTCTTTCCCCTCCTCTAACTAATCACCTCTCTCTTCTTTACCTAAAGGATTCTGCTTTCTTCTTCTCTTATATATATTTTTTTATTGTTAATCATATGCTGTCGAGGGAGAGGAGACTCCTTCCCTCTCTCTCCACTTTTAGATTAATTAACTCTCTCTTCACAGATTCTGTCTTCTTTTTTACTTTATTTTATAATTTCTAATTCTCCTATTTTCCCAGCCGTATAATGCAATTAGGTATTTATTTTTATTTAATAATTTAGTTATTTCCTCTCAAATTGATCATCAAAGAACTATCCGCAGGAAGGAAAAAGTAAAAGAAATATGCATGTGTATATATAAGGATGTGAAAGAAACCGTGAGAGTGGTTAAAATATACTTATATATATATTATTTTTATTATGTCATCTTTGATTTCTTCATTTAATGTTTTTTTTATGATAATGGTATTATGGTTATTTTACAATTACTATTCACCGTGAATAGTAGTCGGGGTGGAAGAATCATTAATATTTTTTTTTAAAATGTAGATTTATTGTCAATAAAATTTTATTAGTAGATTAAGTGTGATATTGCCATAAGCATCAAGTCAAGATAGGATAAGCATTAATGATTGTGTTTAAAATAGTGTATGCACATATTGTAGGGCATCGTTCCAAGTTGAACGGTGAGGTGAGTGGCGTTCATAAATTGTCTCTTTTTTAGTTTTTACGATTTGATCCACAATCCAGGTTCGTTACATTGAACCCTTAAGTAGGCAAATAAATAATTATTTAAAAGAACTTTCCATGTATATTGCTTGTATTTATTTTTATGACTTGTCTACTTTATACATGTCTTAGTGATTATTAATTACATACGCATTTGCTTACTTTCTTGTATTCAACGATAAACAGTTATATTGCTTGTGCGTACATGAAGAGATGTCAACATAGAGACACTTAATCTATTTAGTACATGTAGTCCCAAAATAGGACTAGGAAATATTTACACTGTATTCCTGCGGATGTAGTGAATGGTCGCTACCGTGATAGTTCGGTTTTGGCATGATATGCACACGCCTCGACTTAAGATGCGTGCAAGCAAGTTGGTCCCGATCTTCCGTCGTAGGAGAAATCCTTAAGATAGGGGGAGTCGTGACTTTGACGAAGGGGAGGCTAACCACGATCAAGGAATGCGACCAGCAAACTCACAATCGCTAAACCACTCCTCAGTTGGTTATCAACCGTGTCAAACACGACTGACCTGTTCACAAAGAACGACACGAACAATTCAAGATAATTGAAAGAGCAACACCAGAAGGATCACTCAAAAAATGATTAAGAAAGTGGAATTCAAGTTTGTAGCAAAAGCATTACAAAAGTGGTGGCTAAAGCAAAAATCAAAGTCCCCTTGCAAGAGGGCATGCTCCACCTAATATATAGACAAAATTATGGAAGTTTTTCCATATTTTATTAAACTAAAATAGAAAAAATAAGTATATAAATCTCCTCCTCTTGTAAGCCACGAATTTTGGAAAATAAATATCTCTTGATGAAGATTTATCTTGAATAAATATTCCTTGATTTGCTCTTGGATAAATATTTGATAAAGATTTACCTTGAATAGAATTTCCTTGATTTGCTATTGCATAAATATTTGATCTTGAATAATTGCTCGTGAATAAATATTTCTTTAATTACTCATGTAACTTCCGTATAGAAGCGTCGGGCATGGGCTCGTGTCATTGGGCCTCGTATGCTAATTGAGTCTTGCACGGGCGAACTAGTGATGTCCTCATCATACTCCCCTTCTTGAAGTGGAGTCGTCCTCGACTCCAGCTTATCTTCGTCGCCCAAGTATGGCGACAGATCATCCACATTTGAACTTGCAATATTATTCCAGTTTCCACCATCAATTATGTTCTTACAAGAATATTCCTTGTTCATAAATTTCGATTGGAACAGATTGTGACGCTGCCTATTTTCTGTCTTCTCCATGTGGGAGCCAAGAACACGACGAACAACTAAGCTTGCATTACTTGTATCAAAAGTGATCTCTTCTAGTTCTGATCCCGAAACAGGTTGAGACTCTCCATGATCAGATCCACCTCCCTCTTTTATCTCACTGGCCGACGTGTACTCACCATCTTCTCGAATGATAAGAGCACGCTGATTTGGACAATCATGCATATAATGCCCTTTCCCCTTACACTTGAAGCATTCAATCTATCCTGTTCTTCCTATAGATGCAACTGAGGATGAATTTTTTGTAGAGGCAATAGGGGTGTCTTTTGAATCGATAGGTTCGGATGTTGGTGAAGTAAAGTGGCTTTCTGAATTTCCTTGGCCAATTGGTGCAGCAGTCTTGCTAGAATGATCAACACTCTCTGGTTGTTGATTGGCATCTCTCCAATGCATGGAAGAAATAGGATAGCTACAATTAGATTTGTATGACTGCTTCCTCCTTTGAACTTGCCTTTCAGCTTTGCATGCATAATGAAATAGTTGATCCAAAGAATTGTAGTTCTGGAAATCAAGTATATCTTGTATCTCTCCATTCAATCCACCCAAGAATCTAGCCATCTTTGCATTATCATCTTCTTGCACATTAGCACGTAGCATGCCCACCTGCAACTCTTGATAATATTCTTCCACAGATTTATGTCCTTGGTTCATCCTTTGGAATTTATTAAGTAATTCTCTCTCAATATATGAAGGCACGAACCTGGACCTCATCAAGCGCTTCAAATCGTCCCAAGTATGAGGGCCTCCATTTCTTTGTCGAATGTGATTCCACCATATAGAAGCATAACCAATAAATTCAGTAGTGACGTACTCTATACTCTTCTGGATAATGATGACAGCTGAACTTTTGCTCAACTAATAATTTCCAATCAAGATAAGCTTCTAGATTAAACTTTCCATCAAAACTAGGAACAGTGAATTTAATTTTACCCAATGCATCATTTCTTCTTTCTTCGTTACGGTGACGTACATGACCTCCATCAACTCCCACTCCTCGTGCGGGGCGGCGCTGATGCAATTCCAAGGCAACTTCATCATCAGCCACATAATTATCATTTAACTCTTCATCAGCAGCTTCTTGAAATGCAGCGTTCAGATTTCCTCTTGGTTCGAATGGAGCAGCAGCAGCAGCATTATTATTAGCTTCAACTCGTCCTCGAGGAACTCGAGGTGGTGGGTGTCGTCGTGGAGGAGTTCGCTCCACTTGATCAAGTCGCGCTTCAATTCCACCGAGACGATTCTCCAACCCGTTCAAGCGCACAAGCACTTGATCGGATAATATTTGCTCGAAGGTGTTTATAACATGAGCCATCAAAGCTTGAGAACGTGGAGACAATGATATCATTGATGAGTGGGACCCATCTTCCCCGTCATAAGAAACATCACGAGGACTTCTCGATCCTGACATTGTTAGTAAGACAAAAGAGAAATTCCACCAAACTAGTAAATTATTTATGAAAAACTCACAATCCTCACTAACCTGACCACCTGAAGCTCTAACCCTTCTCAAAAATTGCATGCGTGTTTGCTGGTTCGTGATAACTTTCAACACGGAGTAAATAAAGTGATTGCAAAGTGCTAGAACACGGTGATTAAGGCTAATTTATGGAGATCTAGATTGGGATATATTTGTAGCAAAGAGAAGAAAAATAATAATTCAAGAAATTGCAAAGTTGACTCAATTAAGCAAGGTAGAAGGTGTCAAAAGGAAGAAAAAAATGCAAGGATAATTATAATTAAAATTTGGATTGCAAAATTAACTCAATCAAGGAAGATATAAGGTGTCAAAAAGGAAGAATAAGTGCAACACACTTAAAATTCGAATAAAATATTTTTTTTTTGTTCTTGGCCGAACCTTCCTCTCACTTTTTTTTTTTTCTACTCACCGAAAGCTTACTCCTCCCCATTATGATGGGATGGGTAATCGAACTTGTGTCAACACTAAGGCATGATGATTAGCTCCCACTTAGCTAGTCATTAATATGTTGTATATGTTGTAAGTAAATTAAAGTATGAAATAATTAATTTAGATTTTAGATGATGTGAAATTTTGATTGCGGAAATTAAGATATGAGTGCTTAGAGATTATAATTAAGTTTTATAGATTAAATAAAGTTGATCAATTAGATTAAGAAAACTAAGTAAATTTAATTGAATAATTAATAAACCTAGGATGGGTTAGGTAAGCAAAATAGCAAAAATGGTGGATTTGATATATTGTAAATAAGATTAATGATAGATAATATTAAAGGTCATATCTAAAGGTAATGATTTTTTCAATAGGTAAATACTTCGAAATAATTAAATGATGTGCAAGCTGATGTACGATTGGTTCTGAAGACCGTTCTACTTATTCAGGTGCGCCGGTTCACTGCAATAGACTAATCTCAAGTTGATGAAATTTTAGGAGATAAATATTTTGCTGCTTAGAAATTAATATTTAATCATTCATGATTCATGCTTTGTATGTTAGAATAGCATATTTATATGATTAATAAGATATGCTTGTTGTCTTATGTCTACGGTTATTCAAATATGTGCTAGGTTATTTTCTTGCATAAATATTTTACTGTTTAGAAAATTAATATTTAATTATTTATGATTCATCCTTTGTAGGTTAGAATAGTCTATGTATATCATTAATGCGATATACTCGTTGTCTTATTGCTACTGTTATTCAAATATGTGCTAGGTTATTCTCTCGCTCATTATCTACTAGGTTGATGTGATGAAAAGTAATAAAATATTACAGTTACTTCTAGAACCTATTATGTTACACTATAGTGTGACATATTCATAGACATCGACAAGCATCACTTATAGACATGTGACACTGACATACTTACGTACGTAATTATTGACGATGCACCGTTTTGATCTCCTAAGTTACGGATACGAGCTTTAATGCTCATAAACCTATACCATCCAAAGATGTTGAAATCATCTTGGACATAAAGGGGTGAGGATAAGATATGGATTAGTTTATTGCCAGAGAACGTTGTGATGTATTCACTATACCCGCATGGTGCCGCTAAGTCATCACCATGATAGTCCTAAGATGGCTAGGATGGATGAAACCAAACCAATGACCTAGCAAACATGTCGCCGAGGTTATTGCATTCCGGCGACGGCTAGGATGCACGCCTCCTGGCAGGCATAGCTGCTTGTAAATTGGTACGGTTACTCCTTCCGCATAGCCTTGGACAGTGGATCTATGGACCTCACGGCTATTATTCCAAACATTCTGCAGACGTTCTGATGAGTAGTCCAGATCCTGGGGTTTATTACCGGCTAGCTGTGGCCGATGCGTATACATAGGTACGGTGACCCTTGGTGTAGTACTACACGAGTTGCTCCATGGATTGTCTGGGGAAGACGCATGGAGTGACAGGTCGCTAGGTCGCGGAGATGAAGTGATTCGCCTAGTGGACCACCAGAGAGGGATTCATGGTCACCCGACCTCTCTGCCAACATCAGTGTGACGAGCATAGGTAGAGACATAGATAGTGGACACTGATGGGCTTATGGGAACTCCCTGATCAGGAGATACCCTAAGCATAGGCTGGCTGCTCAGATCACAATATTTGAATGTGATGATATTTTTAGTGACAATAATCTTGTGAAATAAACACACTTCATATTTATAGTTGAGCTACACACTTATATTAAATGTTCTTCTTATAACGCTTCATGTTTTATTTTGTTGATTTTACATGCTTTGTTTGAGATTATGAAATGATGTTATGGACATGCTAGAATCTCCTTGTTTGCTACTTGAGTTATTCTACTGCGGTTAGAGCCATAAGCACTCAGCCGCTTGCGGCTGAGCACACGACGTTCAAATGTGTGCAGGTCTACTAGACGACCGGTCAGGATAGCTAATGGAGGCGAGATTATCGACGAACCTAGTTATTTACTAATTTTGTGACCATAGTATTGTAGTAGGTATATCAGGACTATTTTAGTAGAGTTTAGTTAGATGATTTGATTGCATTATCCGCTGCATTGTTAATGTATATGAATTGTGTATATCATTAAATGCCTTGTATGGGTCCTTTGGGGCTCATACGGCGGTTGTCACGTGCTCGACAGATGGGTCGGGGCGTGACAATTAAAGTAGTATCAGAGCCTAGGTTCGAGGATTTAAGGATTAGGCTAATAGTCCCGATATACATAGGATATGGAGTAGGGTCAGAAGGATAGTACTTTAGTACTCTTAACCTTACTTATATCTCAATCTAGATTGATTATCTTGACCTTGTATCTCTTTTATGATCTATAAGCACCTCTTACAAATTAGATCTATATCTTGACAAAAATTTTAATTCATGTTATAGATGATTTGAGTTATTTGTCACCTCATATATTTGTCGTTGTTATGGTGATTGGATACTTATTCTGTCACGCCCCGACCCGCAGGACGACACGTGGCAACTGCCGTATGAGCCCGACAAGCCCATACAAGGCATAAATACAAATACTAAACTACAGACACCCACATTTTCAAATAACATCTTAAATACAGTCTCGATATCTCCTAATACAAATCTAAGACCGACATACGAAAACTCATAACAGCAGTCGTATACCTTCCGCGACGAACCCTCCGTCAACGATCTCGTCTCGTGTGTCGACACCTGCATACACATTGAACGCGGTGTGCTCAGCTTTGCGGCCTAATGCGAAATTACGGCTCTACCGAATAAGGAAATGAAAGGCTAGGAGGAGTATTCTAGGATGTCTTTGGTAATTAATCATCATCTTTCATGCCATATCGTTTAACCAATTCATATAAAAATAGACAGTATGTATAAATAATTAAATAAATAATTAAATACATGTGTACATGCCGCTAGATGTCACCTAAGTCATGTCTAGCGTGCATATCAGTAGTCTATCACCTACGTCATGGTGAGACTTTTAAGTTTCATAAACTCGGGCTGCCAGCCTACGCTTAGTGACTACCCGGGCCGGGGGTATCAGTAAGTCCATCAGTGCCTTTCTGTCTCTACCTATGCCCGCTGCACTGATGTTGGCAGAGAGGACGGATGACCCAGAGTCCCTCTCCTGTTGTTTCACTAGTCACCAACCATGCCTCCCCTAGCGAAACCGTCGTACCCTTACATCCTCCCCGGATTCCATAGGGGTCACGACAACCCGTGTAGTACTACACACTGTCCGTAGACAGGGTCACCTCTATTAAATATCATCGGCCATGGCTAGCCGGAATAACCACCCTAGGATCTGGACTACTCATCCGATCGTATGCAAACGTCAAGGGTGATAGCCGTGCGGTCAACGGATCCACTATCCAAGGCGTTGCATGTGGAATCACCTTCCCAGTCCAATAGCCGTCGACGTCTATCGAGATTGGCGCACATCCGCACGATGGGCTGTGGCCCTCGACTTCATCGGTGCCAAGTCCATGGTAGGGTTCATCCTAGCTAACCATCTTAGGACTATCACGAGGCCGCCTACAACGACACTCGTGCGGGTGAAGATTTCGGGTAAGGACTTGCTCCATATTTTCAGTCTAACCCGACCATGGAGTTTGTACAGTCTCTTACCCTACCAGCTCCCAGTATATAAGCTAGGCATAACGTCGGGAGTGGCGCCTAACGGGACATCACCGTTTTGACCTCCGACGGGACGCGGCGGTCAACCGGAGTATATGGGAAAGGCCCCTTTTTCTGTCTAAGTGGCGGTGACGTCGCCAAAAGTTCTAACATGTCGCATATACTATCTATGTCTGCATGGTAATCATTTAGCATATCATACCGAAGCAATATAACATGCAAGACATAATTATAAGCATGTTAGATACCTAGCAGATCAAACATGTTAGATAAGATAACTATGCTAGCATGCATACAATTTAAATCTTATCAAACATTATGGTTTATCATATTTAAGACATCCAATAATTTTTCCTAAGAAAACCCTAACGGGAATTCCCTAGCGTGAATAAATCCTACCAATGGAGAACCAACGCACCTGGGATAGCGATCTGCTCCTCGGAACCAAGTCGCGCGGAGAATATCACCCGCCGAGCTTCTCGGATCGCGTACCCACAATAATCCTATTTAATAAAAATTATTTAAAATAGATTTAATTTATTTCCCTTAAGATAAATAAATTAAAATCTATCAATTAAATAATTGTTACATTAAATTAATCCTATACATGTTTAGGATTAATCTCACCAAATCAATTCTAAATTAATCATATTTTTACATTTTTAGCTAATAACTTAAATGAATTTTTATTCAATTTCTACTCATCAAACTCACCCATAACTTGGCCCAAATCATCCAGGGGCCCAAGTAGAACCCATAGAAATTTTTATTATTTTTTTAATTTTTTAATATTTTAATATTATTTTATTATTATTTAATTTTATTTTTTATTTTTTTATTATTTTTCTGACCGGTCAACGGTCAACGCTGATTGGGTCAGCGGTGTGCTCGGTCGACGCTGACTGGGTCAGCTGTTGACCGGTCAACGCTGACTGGGTCGGCGGTGGGCCCGGTCAATGCTGACTGGGTCGGCGGTGGGCCCGGTCTATGCTGACGGGGTCCGCTGTTGACTCGGTCAATGGTTCGGTTTACTGTTCACCCGGTTCGATTCGGTTCGGTTCGATTTGGTTCGGTTCGGTTCCGATTCAGCTAAATTCAATTCAACCTAGTTTGACTCGAGCTCGAACCAGGTTCAACTTAGTTGATTCGGCTCACCCAACCCAACTTAACCCGAACCCAAACCTAACTCAAACCCAACCGATTTAATCCCACTTGATTCAACCCAACCGTTTTCATTAAAGAAATAATTTCTTATTCACTAAGCTAAGTTAATCAAATCTTAATCATGCTTAAGTTAATCTAAGCATATACTAACACAACTTATACTAATTATATTTTTATTAATACTAAGCATAGTTAATTAGCGCTAATCGTGATTAAGGAAATCCTTAATCACGATTAGGAAAAGGGGCGAAATAACACCTTCGCCGCTTCCTTCGTCGATCGCTCCTTCGTCGACTCCTTTGCCGACGCCCTCACCGGCCCTTCCGCTGCCTACGCCCGAACGCAAACTCCGGCCGACGACCCCCGGCGTCCTCGTGCGCGAGACGGCAAGGATCTCGTTGCATCAAATCCGACCGTGAGAAACCAACCATCGAAGGGTTCGAAGGTCGACGGACCTTCTGCGGACGGCGAGCACGAATCCGTGGCAACGATGGACGAAGGAGGTAGATAGGGACGGGATCCCTCACCTCCAACTTGCGCAGAGCGAGCGGAACGCCGACAGCTACACTGTCGAGGAGGTGGGGCGAGGCGGCACTGGTGGACGCAGCCACCGATCGGAGTCGAGGTGGAGGCAATGACTCCACTGTGCGGGCGCGTTGGAGAGGCTTGCAGATGGCGTTCCTCCGGCTGACGCCGCTGCCAAGCTCCCCTCCGATTCGACTCCCGACAACGGGGACGAGGACCCAAGGATGGCGCGCCGACAAGCTCGTCGGCGCTCGAGCGAGCTGCGTACAGGGGAAGCAGGGGAGATGGCGACGAAGAGGGGCGCTCGACCGAAGCTGCTGCGGATCTCTCCGACGCGCCGACTTGCGACGAATGTGGACGAGGGCGAACGAGCGGCGCACCGACGAGCTCGCCGCCGACCATCCGCGCCGAATGCAGGGGAGGTGGAAGAGCGGGGAACGGGGAAAACGGCGCTCGAAGAGATGCGAGCGAGATAGGGCTTCCGCCCTCCTCGTTCGCAGCCGTGCCTCTCTTTAGGGGCGGCCGGTCCACCGGAACCGGTTGACCGGCCGGTTCGGTCGGACCGTACCGGATCGGACCAAAAAAAAAATTTTTTTCCTGTGGTGGGTTTACAAGTACTCCCCCCCTTAAAAATTTTTGGTCCTCCAAAATAACACTTTAATACCCAAAAAGATATCCAACTGCAACATATTAAGTTCCAAAAATTTTGTACATCACACTCAAACACTCTCTCCCTCAAATAAGTGAGGATGCTGGGCCCGCATGTGGGCCTCAGTCTCCCATGTAGCTTCTTTGATATGAGCGTTCCTCCAGAGGACTTTTACTAAGAGAATAGATTTACCTCGAAGTACCTTTACGCGCCGATCGATGATCTCAACAGCCCGCACCCCGTAGCTCAAGTCCTCTCTCAGCTGAACTGGTGGTGCTGTGAGGACATGGGATGGATCTGAAATGTACTTCCTCAACATGGATACATGGAAGACATCATGAATCTACTCTAAGTCTGCAGGTAGCTCTAGTCGGTACGCCACCGGTCCGACTCTCTCAAGTACTTGGAAGGGTCCGATGTATCTAGGGTGTAGCTTCCCTTTCTTCTGAAATCGAAGGATGTCCTTCCATGGGGATACCTTTAGAAAAAACCATATCCCCGACTGCAAACTCTAGAGGCCTATTGCGATTATCTGCATAGCTCTTCTGTCGGTTCTGAGCTGTCTTCAGTCTGCCTCGGATGACACTGACCTTGGCTACGGTTTCATCAATCAACTTCGTACCCGTCAGTCGTCTCTCGCCAACCTCACTCCAACATAATGGAGTCCGACACAGTCTGCCATATAGAGCCTCATAGGGAGCCATACTAATGCTGGCCTGATAGCTATTATTATATGCAAATTCCACCAAAGGAAGGTGGGTGTCCCAGCTACCAGTAAACTCGAGCACACATGCTCTCAACATGTCCTCCAGCGTTTGTATAGTACGCTCTGACTGTCGATCAGTCTGTGGGTGAAATGCAGTGCTAAACCTCAATGATGTACCCAGCTCCCCCTGAAACTTCGGCCAGAACCTAGAAGTGAACCTAGGATCTCAGTCCGACACAATAGATACAGGTACTCCATGGAGACGGACAATGTCACTGATGTACAGCTTAGCTAACCTCTCCAATGTGTAAGAAATCTCAATCGGCAAGAAGTGGGCAGACTTTGTAAGTCGATCAACGATCACCCAGATAGCGTCATGGTGTCTCTGGGTGCGCGGCAACCCGACTACAAAGTCCATAGTGATGTGCTCCCACTTCCACTCCGGTATCGGAAGAGGCTGCAAAGTCCCTGCCGGCTTCTGATGTTCCGCCTTAACCTGCTGGCATACTAGGCATCGAGCTACAAACTCAGCTATGTCCCGCCTAATGTCCGACCACCAATACGTCTGTCGAATAGTACGATACATCTTCGTACTATCCGGATGCATAGCATAAGCGGAACTGTGTGCCTCCTCCAGAATCTGCCGTCGTAGATCCTCATCATGGGGTACGCAGATCCTATCATTCAGCACCAGCATGTCGTCATCTCTGAGTCTGAAATCCTGACCCTAACCATCCTGTACTCTCTGGATCACAGTACTCAACTCAGAGTCTGTACTCTGTAACTCAGCCAGCCGGTCTGATAAAGTGGGTCGCACAGTAAACTGTGCCAGTAACCCACCCTGAGAGTCACATTGTAGCTCAACCCCCAACAATCTCATATCCCGCAGCAAGGGTAAGTAGGCAGTGCGTATATACGCCAAAGTGACGGATGACTTTCTGCTCAAAGCATCTGCCACAACATTAGCCTTCCCTAGATGGTAGTCAATAATCAAAGGGTACTCTCCCTATAGCCTTACTGAGTTTCGCGACTTAGATGTGCACATTTTTTCCCTGTTGCGTAAGTTACAGGTTGGACGTTGGTACAAGGAGTGAGGGAGAACCTAATTATGACGAAATAGAGTTTATTTTAGAAATCTAGATAGAGATTTCATTTTTATAATATTGATGTAAAATGTATATTGTCTATATTTCCACTGTGTTTAATAAAAAGAATTTATTATATTTTGTGATATATCTAGCCTTGTATAAGTTGTGGTGGAGAAGTGCAGTTTATACGGCGGTTACCTCGTACCCAAAGGTAGATTTGGGGTGTGATAATTAAGGTGGTATTAGAGCATAAGTCTAAAAAGATGATATTAAAAGTAAGGATAAGACTTAGGATACACCATAATTCTATGTACACATGTGAGACAACTTTGATGGGGTAAAGAGAGATTCTAGGGATATATGGGGATTTATCCTTTTATGCCTATGTTACCATTTACTTGGTGGTGTTGTGTTGATGTTCTTGCTTGATGATGTTCTATGCTTGTTTTTGGTTGATGTTAGTAAGCAAATTGTTGCTGGTTGTTGTGTGCTTTTTGGTTATATTGATTGTGCTTGAATTGTATAGTGATTGCTGAAAACTTGACCTAGGAAGACCTAGACATTAAGAGTATTCTCTGAGACTATAGAGAACTTATTGTTGGGATTCTATGCCTATTACTAGTTGATGATTGATGTTGGATAACCCACTAAAATTATGGAAAAAAAAATTTCCTACGTTTTCCTTGTCTGATTTAGCAACTAAGTTGTCCAAATTCTTGTTGATCTCACTCAGTTATTGAACTTATGATCCAATCTATAGACATGATATAGACTGATGAACTACTCTAGCTAAATTCCTAAATTCCCTATTGATTAAGTTCCTAAATTCCATGATTGAGACTTCTGTCAAACTAAGTATTTAAAGGTTTTAGGGTGCAACAACTATTTTTCCTTTCCTATTGTTAACTAAGAGAGTCATTTATCTATTGGTATCAATAAGGCATAACATAAGATCCTTTATACAGAAATATTGAAAATTGAATATTGATACTTTATGCAGCCTTTGATATTTAAATTTGATCTTTGCTGCAACACTGAAAATATCTTTTCCTCTGGTTGAGGTTGAGAAGAAGGATAAAGATCCTCTCCAATTATTTTCCTATCTACCCTAATAGAAAACCAAAGTATAAGAATGGTAACCTTTCTTCCTCTATTATATCTAGAACTTGGTTAAAATGTAGAGTTTCATTCCTTAACTTTCATTGATTTTACCACCCCTTCCTCCTGAAGCATAATCAGAGATCAATACCATTCATATTGAATATTTTGGTGATCTTAGGGTATTGACTTCAGGAGTCAAATAAGCCCCAAAGTCATTGAATATCACATGAACTAGTGATACCATTGGGGTCTATCTACTATCTTGCCTCAATCTCATTCATTTATCCCTATATGATGGTTTTGTATAAATAACCATTAGAATACTTTTGTGTCATAGGAACTATACTATGCAATATAGTTCTTCTTCCTTAAAATAGGAAAATCAAAATCCAATGAACTATATTATTAATTCGGCATCTGTTCCATCATTGTTATTCACTGATCTGTTTGAATCCTTTCTCTATAAACCTCTAGTAGTGATCATTTTTTTTTTTAGATGCTGACCATTCTTAAAATATTAATCATCCTTCTGTTGAACATTCTGGAGTGCATTCAAAGTGCTATCATCCTAACACTAAACAACCTCAATTTTCTTCCATTGACAGTTACCAATTCTTTTTCTTCCTTGATATATTTCTCTGTCAAAATTTTTGTCATCTATCAAAACCTTTTTGATGATACCCTTGACACTTTCAAGAAAGGTTCTAAATACAAACTAGGACCTCAAGGTGTTGAACAATCTAGTAAGGGTTGCAAATAAACTCAATGAAGTACTAATGCTGAAAGTTGACATTCTCAACATGTTAGATTAAGAGAATTGATCCCTTGTTCACATACTTGCCTATCCTCAATGTTGATTATTGAAGACCTTGCTATCTAATCCTAGGCAAGCCTACCGACTATACTAGACTAATATAACAGAAATAAACCAACCTTGGTTCCAAATTTTGAATTTTACATGTGATACTAAAGGAGGATCAAGTTGGTAAACCTTACCCTTCATTAAAGACCCTTATTGTATTTCTCACTTGGTGATACCATTCCTACCTCAAAAAAAAAATCTCAACCATAATTCTCATACCAAACTAAAGGGTGAGCTAAAACCGAAAATAGTGAGATGTATCAATCATTATAGCTAAATATCATAAATCTGGAATTTAATCACCATCAAATTTATCTTATCTCAGAGTTTCGATCACCCTAAGCTCTCTGAGTGTCCAATTCCTATGAAATTTGGTAGACATCTTCATCACTGATGTAAAAACCTACCCTAAAAATTTTAGGTTAATCTGATCTCTGTGGAGGAAGTTATGACCTTCCAAAGTTTACTAAATCCTGAAAATTTAGTGTGCCGAAAATTTGATACTCTTAAGTTGAACAACTCTGCTCACTTGAATCTGTCATGTCTATGCCAAAATAGAATATATATCCAATTTTTTTCCCCTTATCTTTGATCTATAATCTCCCAGCTGTGAATTTAAGATTGATTCTTCATCCTAATAAGTACTATAGGCTTGTGTGAAGAACAAAGTTGAAATTTAACCTTGCCTACATTCTAAACTTTGATAATTTCAGTTCTCATTATTCCTTTGTCCTAAATTTATGCACTCTCTGATGAATAATCTCCCCAAACAATTTAGAATTCCTTTCATTATCCTATAAGAGTGCAAATAGGCAGAAGTTCCCTCCAATGAAGAGTAAAATCCCATGAACAGGAAAATGACATATTTATTGAAAAATGGGCATAAGCTATTGTACAAACCAATAAGAAAATATATCTATCAAATCACACATTTAAATTAACATAGCACAACGTATAGCAAAACTTAACAATCAAGGTAGCAGTCGCATTATTCAAACAAAACATATGAATATGAAATTAGAAACTTATTTTTATAACTTAAATCTTAAAAAGGTTTAATCACATAAATCAATATATTATAAGTTATCCAGTATCACTCCTAAGGCAATCATCTTATATTCAAGGCAAACCCCTCGTCAGGGATCTCCTCGAACCCCGTCAGTGTCAACTCTACATCTCTGTCCTAGATGCCTGTACACTGACGTTGGCGGAAGGAGCTGGTGACCACGGCACTCATTCTATACAACACAAGTATCATACAACGCTGTAATTCTACCCCATAGCAGGATCACCATACAAACAATCAGCCACATCAATTTTTAGCCTAACAAGCTGAGACCCACTACATATGCCACCAATGAACCTGGACTGCTCAGGGACCCACCATCGTTGAGCATGCCAGAGTCAATCAGGTTCCCTAGCCTGGGTAACGCATGGGACGGTACCGTTCCTAACACACCATCTACCTTGGTGTAATACAAATAAGTTGAGCTCTACACTAAAGTGAGATCTCGACTACGCCAAAACATCTGAGGCTAAGTCAACCAAATGTGCATCTCTACTTTAGCTACCAAATGGCTCCTCACCATATTTTGGCACATAGAAGACTAAGAACTTAACATCATATCCTAGGTTATCATAACCCTATGATGTCTAAAGTTGTCACGCCCCAAATCCACCTTTGGGCACATGACAACCGTCGTATAAGTTGCACTTCTCCACCATAACTTAAACAAGACTACACCAAAGTATTCATGGCTAAGTCAACCGAACATGCATCTCTACCATTACTAGCACATGGCTCCTCACCACATGTTGGCACATAGCAGCCTAAGAACATAAGTTCTTAGTCATGTGTTAAATCAGACCACCCTAGGTATATCATAAAATGCACCTAAGGTGTCTCAAGTTTATCTCATGTCATCATGTTCTATGTTCTTGCTAAGTATCTCTACATCTCTAGCATAACATGAATATACCAATAACTACATACCATGAGTATAAACATCAAAATCATGCATTTAATAGCATCATACATATACCAGCATGGTATAACTTCCAACTCACATCAGGAGCATGCATATCATAGCATCATACATGAACTAGCATGATATAACTTCCAAACTCATATCAAGAGCATGCATATAATAGCATCATATGTAAATTAGCATGACATACTTTTAATAATTCACATGCTAATTAAATATGTAACCAAGCAGATATATAACTTATAAGCAAGTACAATAATTAACAACGACCCTTAGGACTCCGCATCTGTAGTAGGCCAAATAAATTTGAAACCATAAACCCTCACCTGAGTCTCAAGCAGATCTTTAACAAGAATCACACATTGGCCGTGATTCTTAAAAACAAGCAAACAAGCAATCAATCAAGCAAAACAATTCCTTTCTACCTCAACACAAATCACACCTTGGCCGTGATTTGTCATGCAAAAGCACAGCAACACAATCTCCTAAAATAAATTAAATACAAGCAAACAAGCATGTATAAATAACACAGCTCAAACAATCTTCCTAACAACCCCCACTACTCACAACCTCACACCAAGTTTTATTTAATTATATTTTAAAAAATTTAACAATTAAACAAAATACAACTACCACATTCATACATCAACCAATGCCTAGCCACGCCTATAAATTTTGTTTACATTTAAATTATATCATAAGGCCATAAATTAAATCTCCATTTCCACAAATAATTTATTCTAAAAATTTACTCAACTATACCACCGTAATTGATCTAAAACAATTTTTAATAACTCTGTAAAAATCCAATTACTACAGATAAATATATCAAATCACAACTTATCCAATTTCATTAAATGAAAATTCTAAATAAACTAATTACCTAATTTAATCATAACATAAAATTTATTAATTCTGTAAAAATTCTAATTAAATTATTTTAATTATGTTTAACATAATTGAACATAATGGCACCTACAAAAATATTCTTTGGAGTATATAACACACAAATAATACATTTAAACCCTAAACAATCCCGAAACACCCTAATTACATCAAAATACTACCTTAACAGTTCTGAAAAATTCTAATTAAATCATAGAAATTATATCTAACCATAGCATCACTAATTATCTTTGATTTTTCTGATATCATTAATGCGCTTAAAACCCTAAACCGAATCTAAAATAATTCAAAAACGGAACCTAAAACTTGACAAAAATTTTAAATAAATTCTTAAAAGCTCAAAACTTACCAACTAAGTTCTAGCAATGTTGAATCGAGATACACCGGTCGAGAAACCATAGAAACTGGCTAAACCAAAGTTGAACAGCAGCTGAACCGGACCGGCTGAACCGGGTTGAACCAAACCGCTGCACGCGCGTCGCACGTGAGGTCCAGCTTCTTCCCTCCGCTCGTCCCCTGTTCGCACGCAGCGAGCGCTGCCGCCGATCGATCGTCGATCCGCTGCCGCTCCGCTATCATTAACACATTGTGTTTCTCTTTCATGAGTTTGGTCTAGAGGTATTCTTATTTATTAATTAATAGCAACAACCTTTATTTGCTATTATCCTTTTAACCACATTGAAGTTGCAGATGCCCAAGCTACATGCTTTTTTTATTACTGCATGTTTCCTTCCAACTAATTAAATTAAATACTTATCCTATTTCATTTGTACCCTAAAATTTATCCTTGTATAAGTTATTATTTTTTAAATCATGTCATCTTATTATCGATCCAAATTGTTGTCATTAAATGGTATCAAAATTACATTTCTCTTATTTTGATCCACAATTGTTTCCTAACTTGTGATACTCAATTATTATGAATCATTCAAATTTAAGCCATTGTCAGCTATCTTCAATTCATAATTTTTCATCAAAAATATAGATATCCAAGGTAGAATCTTAAAATTTATTTTCTTAAGTGGTAAGACCGTGTTCTTTTTATAGTACCTGGAATAAGAGTTGGGTAATGCTATGGTCCTAATAGCAATACTTTCATATTGATATTTTTTTTTTTTTTAACTTTTATGGTTACTGCTTTTATTGATGTGATAGAATGTGTTGTCGTGTTGCATTATTGACACTAACATGTATCATACCAAGCTTTAATTCATCACAGTTTGGTAAAAATTCTTTTAAAGGAAGCTACTAGCGAAACCCTTGAGAATTGACACCTTAACCAATATGCCTTCTTATCATCTTAGCAGACATGCTTTCCTAGAATTATGTTATTGGAAAATAGGTTTGCCGTAGTTACAATTTATATGAGTACAAAATATCGTTTGCTACAATTCTTGATTTTGCATGCTCCGCAAGAAAATGATCAAATGTTTGGTTATGGTATTATTCGTGTGAGGAACCATAATCTCATTAGAAGTTGCCTGCAAGTATCATATGTGCTCTATAGATATCCATAGGGCTAATGTATGAGATTATCTTGAATAATATTTTCTAACTATTTGACCATACGAGAACTATGTTACCAAATATGGTCAGTATAAGCATTTATATGCAGAAGCAGTCAGCCAAGTTTTTTATTGGCATTAGCATAAATATTCAATTGTCCTATGCGACCTATCTTTTCCTCATAGTACTGTTGTATTTATTGCCGAAGGTTCATATACCTTATATTGTTCTTTTATTAAACATGATATCTTTATTCTTTTCTTTATAAATACCTCTTCAATTTTTGACCTACACAAATAGGTGGTGTTTATAGTAAAAAATAAATATGTTTAAGGATGATTCGAATAGTTTAGGAGATAGTCATAGAGAAAAAAAAAATTTAGGGACTTCTATATTTTTGGAGGACCAAAAATATTTAATAGGGGGGAGAACTTATAAACCCCCAAATTTTTAAAAATATATAAATGTGACAATAAATAAATATTTGTATATATATATATGCCTTCGTGTGTATGTATACACATAACGTACAAGTAGATATAAATAAATAAATAACAATAATAGTAATAATGTCACGGCCCAAACCAACCTTTGGGCACGTGGCAATCGCCGTATAAGCTGTACTTCTCTACCACAACTTATACAAGGCTAGATGTATCACAAAAGCACAATAAGTTCTTTTTATTAAACACTGCGGAAATATAACAATATATATTTTACAGCAATACTATAAAAATAAAATCTTTATCTAGATTTCTAAAATAAAATTTCATTTTACCGTAACTAGGTTCTCCCTCGCTCCCCATATCAATGTCCAACCTGTAACCTGCGCAATAGGGGAAAAATATGCACATCTGAGTCGTGAAACTCAGTAAGGCTACACAGAGAGCACCTTTAAAATGGGCATAATGTATTGTACAAAACTAATAAGAAGAATTATCCACTAAGTCACATATCAAACAACATGCTCAACATTATATCATCGTACAATTAGATCAAAGCAGCAGAGTCATTATATAGACATGGCATATAAATAAAATATAAGGATTTAATTATAACAATAACTCAAATCCATAAATATCATATTTCTTCAACCATCATATCAATCTTTTCCAAACTACACCCAAGGCAGCCAGCCTATGTTCAAGGTAAGTCCCTCGCCAGATATTACCCCAAACCCGTCAGTGTCAACTCTAAATCTCTCGCCTATATGTCTGTACACTGACGTTAGCGGAAAGAGCTGGTGATCATGGCATCCCTTTTAATATAAACACAAGTACCATTACAGCATTGTAATTCTGCCCCATGGCAGGATCACCATACCAAATCAAACATCATGTCTGCACTCACCCTGACAAACTGAGGCTAAAAATCTGCATATGCTACCAATGAACCTGGACTGCTCAGGGACCCACATTTGTTGAGCATGTCAGTGTCCTCAAGTTCCCAATGTTTGTAGCGCATTGAACGGTACTGTTCCGACCACACCATCTACTATAGAGTAACACAATCACGGGAGCTCTGCACTGAAGCGAGATCTCGGTTACCCTAAAGTATCTGCAGCTAAGTCAACCGGATATGCACCTCTACCTTAGCTAGCACATGGCTCCTCACCATAAGTTGGCACATAGCTAATAAGAACCCTAGCACCTAGGTTATCATAACCTTATGATGTATAAAGTTCTTAGTCATATGTCAACTGAGATCACTTCTAGGTTTTAACCATAGCATGAAACTAAAGTGTCGCTAGATTTTGTCTCATGTTTCCATGTTCTATGTTCCTGCTAAATGTCTCTACATCTATAGCATAATATGAACATATCAATATCCAACATAACATGAGAACAATCATACATAGCATGCATATAATAGCATCATGTATCTTTTTTATAACAACATTTATCAACAATTATCAAAACACACATGTCATTAAAATATGCAACAAGCAGACATTCAACTAATCAGCAAGTACAATATGTAACAACGACCCTTAGGACTCACCTGAGTCTTCAAGCAATATCAAGCAAGAATTCACAACTTCGCTGTGATTCTTAAAAGGAAGCAAGTAATCAATCAAGCACAACAATTCCTTCTTACTCCAACACAAATCACAGCTTGGTCGTGATTTGTGAAGCAACAGCACAACAATCAATTTTCCTAAGATAAAGTAAATACATCCACCAACCATAAATCATACAACTTAAATAAGGATTTCCTATCTACTCTTCTACTCACATCCTCACATCATTTTCTTTATTTTACTTAATTTTTTATAATCAACCAATCATCCATCACATTAAAAATCACAATCAACATAAATAAGCCTATAAAATAATATTTAGTTTAACAATTTAATTATACCTAAAAATCTTTAATCAATATATTCTATCACATTATAATTTTATAAAATTCCAAATAATTTCATATCATTAATTAGAAAGAATCTAATTAATCTAATTAACTCAATTTACAATACCATAAATTCATTAATTCTGTAAAAATTATAAACCAATTAATATAATTTAAATAACATAACACTTACAAAAATATTTCTTCATGCATTTAACGTACAATTACTTAATTTAAACCCTAAATTATCTGAATTAAATCAAAAACTGCATTCTAAAAATCTTAAAAATTCTAATTAAATTATACAAATTACATCCAAGCATAATCTAGCATCACAAATTATTTTAGTTTTTTCCAATAACATTAATGCACTTAAAACCCTGAATCCAACCTTCAAGGTCATTTGATTTCATTGAGATTTGCACTCAAGACCTCCCGCTTACTAAACGGGTACTCTAACTAACTGAGCTATGAAAGCATGGCTCTTTTGAGTAAATGTTTTCATTTCTGGCACTTTGCTCTCCTTTTAATCTTATCAAACCCTTAAGATTAGGACACTCTTTTAATCGAATGTGATGTAATAACTTGAACATATATTAACAAAAGCCAAACATGCTTTCTTTTGTAAGTGGTGCTCTAACTAACTGAGCTAAAAAAGCTATTCACTTTTGGTACATGCTTTCATTTGTTGCTCCTTTAGCTTCTAATAATCTCTCGATTAAGGCTATGCTTGCACTTACACTTTAGTTCAGTCTTTGAATTGTTCATTTTCTCATATAATTCCAACAAACATTTGCTTTCATTGAGATTTGAACTCCCGCTTACTAAACGGGGCTTTTGATTAGCCTTTAAAACGCTCTCAACAAAGTCCCAAGATACTGTGTCGAAAGCCTTTTCAATATCAAGCTTAATAAATAGACTGTCCTCATTCGACTTTCTGCATGCATTTATTGTTTCAGTCACTGGCATGAAGGCATCAGCTGCTGACCTATCCTGAACAAAAGCACTCTGTGTTTCTGAAATGAGGTCGGGCATATATTTCTTGAGTCTATCTGCTAAAACTTTAGATATCAACTTTCTCATGCTATGTTCAAGGCTAATTGGCCTAAAATCTCCCGTCAAATTTGCACCTTGCTTCTTTGGAATTAGGACAATATGGCTCATGGATATCCTTCGTGTATCCACCTCTCCTTCCTTAAACTTCTGAAAAATCTGCATAATATTTCCTTTTACCTCATCCCAAACCGCCATGTAAAACTCAGGAATAAGACCATCTGGACCTAGAGCTTTCATCTTCCCCATATTGTTGATTGCATCCTTCACTTCTTTCTCACTGAAATCCTCCTGCAAGCTGTACAATGATATACTATGGGGTTGATAAAACTCCTCCCATCTTATTAACAGTTTCTGATGGTGTTGCACCCCCAAAAGTTGCTTGTAATGGTTATAAAAAGCCTGTACAATCTGCTTTTGATCCAAAATTTCATTCCCATTTAAATTCAGCAAACTAATATGGTTTCTTCTTCGCTTAACACTAGCATATGTATGAAAGAACTTTGTATTTTGGTCCCCATCTTTACACCATCTAATTTTAGCCCGCTGTTTCCAAAACAACTCCTCAGCTACATAACACCCGTCTAATTTTTGCTTTAGGTCTCTCCATTCATCAAGTTCTTGCTGTACAATAAGCCCCTCCTCGGCTTTGAGTGAGAGGATGTTTATCTTTTCCTCCAAATCATTTCGAAATTTTCTTTTCATGACAGTTAATTTTGCACTCCATCTTTTGAGCACCTTTCTCAGATTCTTGGTTTTTACAATCCAAAGCTTCAATGGATCTTCTGAATAGGTGGATTCTGTATTTTTTGCCCAACCCTTTTGAAAAGTTTCTTTGAAAGTTTCTTGCTTCAGCCAATACCTTTCAAATTTGAAGTGAGATGGTGGTCTATGAGTTGAAATGGAGCTGAAAATTAATGGAGAGTGGTCAGATAATCGCATATTTCTTGCTGAACATGTGCCAAGGTGAAGTTGATCCTGTGCAGGTACATTTAACATTACTCTGTCTAGCTTTGCAAAAGCTGGTGGATGCTGATGATTTGTCCAAGTGAATGCCCTTCCTGTGGTCGGTATCTCCATCAGCCTTCGAACATTTATAAGCCTAGAAAATTTTGTGGAGTCTCCTGGGTGACCAATACAATTATGCCTCTCGGTTGAATCTTTTGTTAAGTTGAAATCCCCCCCTATAATAGTTACTTTATCTTGGCTAGCTACCTCCTCTAGCTCTTGCCATAAGCATTCCCTGCCTTCATGCCGTGGAGGACCATAAAAGTTTGCAACTTTAAGAAACATTTGACTTATCTTGCATTTTAGCTCCACCGACATATGAACTTCACCAATATGAGATGCTGTTAGGTCCCAAAAATCATTGTGCCATCTAATCAAAAGACCACCGCTCATGCCTGCAGATTCCTTGGCAATAAAAGAGAATGCACTTGACCCTGCAGGACAAGTGGCTTGTGAGGCACGTCGACTTCAACCGTGTCTACCTCGCCGGCGATAGTGCCGGTGCGAACATAGCGCACAATCTCGCCATGCGCGCGGCCAAGAGGGAGCTCCCCGGCGGCGTGCGGCTATCGGGGATCGTGCTAGCGCATCCATACTTCTGGGGGACGAACCGAACCGCGTCGGAGGCGGTGGACCCGGCAATGACGGCGCTGCTGGACCAGTTGTGGCCGCTGGTGTGCCCGACATCGAAGCGAGGCCACGATGACCCAAGAATCAACCCGGTGGCCGACGGGGCGCCCAGCCTGGCGAAGCTCGGCTGTAGGCGGGTGCTGGTGCTCACGGCGGAGAAGGACGCGATGAGGGATCGGGGGCGGATTTACTACGAGGCATTGAGGAACAGCGGGTGGCGACGGAAGGTAGAGATGTTCGAGACGGCAGGGGAAGGGCATGGCTTCTACTTCTACAATCCCGGTGGCCGGAACGCTTCGCTTCTTGTGCAAAGAATCGCCACCTTCCTGGCTTAAATGAACGATTGACCATCTCCGAGTTAGAGATACCTTCCTTCACTTGCTTGGTAACCATATCTTAAAGTCAACCCGTCAGATGTCTTATTATATTTTTGCTGCTAATGCTTGTAAATTGATACGGGATAAATTCAAATCTTGATAATTAATGAATGCTCACCCTACCGGTATTTTCCTAAATATTTTTATTAAATATTATACAATTTTTAATCTTACGTAATTATCGCACTGCATAATTTATTTTAGGTAGACAAAAAAAGATCGAGGTTGTATACTATGTCAATGAAAGAGATAGACTTACAATTGAAAGCAATTGCAATTGCTATATCAACTCTGCCATGGTTAACTTCATGGGGAGTTTACCAAATTGATGTAGAGGGCAAACATGCCTGGTAACTTATCTTCCTCTTCTTCTTCTCCTCACTAGCTTCAGAACTGGATTCTGCAGGTTCCACCTTAGTAGTCTCAACTTGTGCTTTTGCCTCTAAATCCACAACTTCTTCCACATTTGTACCACTTAATTGTTCTTCTTGCAAATCCACTTTTCCCTCAGATTTGGATTACTTCAATTTTTTCACCATGAGAATGAAAGTGGTTTATCCGGGAGTGTCTTCACCATCTTCAGGTTTGAAGATTATTGTACTTTGTTCTTTTGATTCGCATGTTATTGCTTCATTTGTTGTTTCATGCTCAATCACTTCTCCATTTCCTTATGCAGTTTCTGCAACATTCCAGTGATTTTTATGGATTCAGACTCTTTTTTCTGTAGGTTAGATTCAATTAAGTTTGATTAGCTCTATTTCACATTCAAAATAGTTTTTTATGGATGTTCCCCATTGCTCAGATGATATATCTAACTCTATGATTATCTTCCTTGTTAATGAAAGGATAAAATGATTCTGAAACATAATGGGATCTAGATTTAATAATCTTAACACTTAGGAAGGGTTGCATTTAGACCTAAAGTTCCTCATCTTCCATAGAAGCAAGGATCGTCTTCCAAATTATGGATTTGGCATCTTCATTATGTAGGTGACTAACAATTTTCTGATCCTCTTTTCAATAGGGCCGCAAGCCTTCGGAATGGATGTCGACGAGATAGATGTCCAACAGCGGAGATCGAACATAAAGCTTTGGCACACCACAAAGGCACAAGGATTTTGCCAAGGGGGAAAGAATTGCGGCCATTGTTCGAACCGATAAAACCTCCAATACTTTACTAGATCTTGGATTACAAGTGGGTTGGTCGGAGCTATCATGCTTGGGCCGTTGCTCAACTAGGACTCGTTGAGTTTACACGTGGAACAATGGTGCTATCCTATTGAAGAACCCTCTCAATTTGGTGGTTATGCAACTCTACTTCTGCTCTTATTTTTTCTCCTTACATTTTCCAGCAACCAAAGGCCTTATTTTTATAGGGGATGGAGGAGTAACAACTGGGATTTATTTCAGCCGCTCCAAGTATCCAATGCTTATTTTTTTAAGCCAAGCATCAATGCCGAAACTCAGTGAGGCTACACAGAGAGCACCTTAAAAATAGGCATAAGGTATTCTACAAAACCAATAAGAAAAATTATCCATTAAGTCACACATATCAAACAACATGCTCAACAGTATATCATCATACAATTAGATCAAAGCAGCAGAGAAATGATATGGACATGGCATATAAATAAAATATAAGGATTTAATTATAACAATAACTCAAATCCATAAATGTCATAATTCTTCAACCATAATATCAATCTTTTCCAAATTACACCTAAGGCAGCCAGCCTATGTTCAAGGTAAGTCCCTCGTCAGAGATTACCCCAAACCCGTCACTATCAACTCTAGATCTCTAGCCTATATGCTTGTACACTAACGTTAGCGGAAGGAGCTGGTGATCATAGCACTCCTTCTACACAAGTATCATTACAGTGCTGTAATTCTGCCCAATAACAGGATCACCATACCAAATCAAACATCACATCTGCACTCACCTTGACAAACTAAGGCTAAAAATCTGCATATACTACCAATGAACCTGGACTGCTCAGGGACCCACATTTGTTGAGCATGTCAGTATCCTTAGGTTCCCTAGCTTTGTAGTGCATTCAACGGTACTGTTCCTAGCACACCATCTACTATAGAGTAACACAATCACGAGAGCTCTGCACTGAAGTGAGATCTTGGTTACCCTAAAGTATCTGCAACTAAGTCAACCGGAAATGCTCCTCTACTTTAGCTAGCACATGACTCCTCTCCATATGTTGGCACAAAGCTAATAAGAACCCTAACATCATCTCCTAGGTTATCATAACCTTATGATGTCTAAAGTTCTTAGTCATATGTCAACTGAGATCACTTCTAGGTTTTAACCATAGCAAGAACCTAAAATGTCTCTAGATTTTGTCTCATGTTTCTATGTTCTATGTTCCTGCTAAATGTCTCTACATCTATAGCATAACATGAACATATCAATATCCAACATAACATGAGAACAATCATACATAGCATGCATATAATAGCATCACGTATCTTTTTTATAGCAATATTTATCAACAATTATCAAAACACACATGTCATTAAAATATGCAATAAGCGGACATTCAACTCATCAGAATGTATAATATGTAACAATGACCATTAGGACTCAGTCTCTGTGGTAGGCCAAAATAAATTTTGAAACCATAAGTCCTCACTTGAGTCTTCAAGCAATATCAAGCAAGAATACACAGCTTGGTTGTGATTCTTAAAAGCAAGCAAGTAAGCAATCAAGCATAGAAATTCCTTCTTACTCCAACACAAATCACAGCTTGGCCGTGATTTGTCAAGCAACAACACAGCAATCAATTTTCCTAAGATAAAGTAAATACATCCACCAACCATAAATCATACAACTCAAATAAGGATTTCCTATCTACCCTTCTACTCACATCCTCACATCATTTTCTTTATTTTACTTAATTTTTTATAATCAACCAATCATCCATCACATTAAAAATCACAATCAACATAAATAAGCCTATAAAATAATATTTAGTTTAACAATTTAATTATACCTAAAAATCTTTCATCAATATATACTACCTTAATTGATTCTAAATAATTTCTATAATTTTGTGAATAATATAATAAGTAATTAAATTCACAAAATTTCAAATCACAAAATTTTATAATTTTAAAATCAAAATAATCAATTTCCTAAATACTATCACATTATGATTTTATAAAATTCCAAATAATTCCATATCATTAATTAGAAAGAATCTAATTAATCTAATTACCCCAATTTACAATACCATAAATTCATTAATTCTGTAAAAATTCTAAATAAATTATCTTTATTCTAATTAATATAATTTAAATGACATAACACTTACAAAAATATTTCTTCATGCATTTAACATACAATTACTTCATTTAAACCCTAAATTATTTCAATTAAATCAAAAACTCCATTCTAAAAATCTTAAAAAATTCCAATTAAATCATACAAATTACATCCAAGCATAATCTAATATCACAAATTATTTTTGGTTTTTCCAATAACGTTAACGCACTCAAAACCCTGAACCCATCCTAAAATAATTCGAAAACTGCACCTAAAATATGTTAAAAATTCTAAATAAATTTCATAATGCTCAGAACTCACCCATAAAGTCCTAAGCATGCTGAACAAACTCGAACCGGCCTAAATACTTAAAAACCAACGAAAACCAGTCTGAACCGGTCTTGAACCGGACCGATTGAACCGGTCGAACCGGTCTGAGCCGAACTGACGCACGCGCTTTGCACGTGCGGTCCGCTCTCACCCTTCCTCCTTCTCCACTCGACTCCGCTTGGAGACGCCGTCGCTTCTACTGCCGAATCGGCGGTGATTCGACTCCTTCCTCTTCCGCCGCCTCGACGGAACAATGCCTCAAGTTCGCGGACACCTCCCCCGATCCACTGGCTGGCTTCCCTTTCTGCCGATAGTGCTCGAGAGCTCGCTAACGCCGCCGGTGGTCGTTATTCCCCTGCCTCAGGTTAAATCGTTGCTCCCTTCCGCCTCACCGTCTCCCCCACCGTGTGCATCGCTTTACATTGATTCCTCAGAGGTCACACCAAGTGCAGAGAGCATATTGCAGAGGGAAAGACGGTGGAGGCGCCCCTCACAGGTGGAACGGACGAAAACAGTGCGTTCCCCTGTTCAGCTCGTCCCCACTCGATCTCCTCCTGCCGGTGCCATAATCACTCCCCGCCGGCATTTTTGTGTTGTCCTTTAATATTTTTGGTCCTCCAAAAATAACAATCGTCCTTTAATGTTGTGGCGTCGTGGCACTTTTGTTGTGAATATTTGTGTTGTCCTTTAATGTTGTGGCATCGAAGTTAGAATGGATAATATGGATAATACAATAATTATGTTAGAATGGGGAATCGAATATGGGTCATCACTAAGATACAATTGTTTGGTTCCACCTTATTGTCTGCTACATATAATAGTTAAATAAAATTAGGGAATGATTAGTTCGAACTAAGATGACTCGTCACCTTATGAACAAAGTTAATTATAAATCATATAAAAGTAAATATCTAAATATGACTTTATTTATAATATGGAGATCTACTCGAAACTATTAAAGGAAGTACGACTTATTACACGGTTGGTTCCGAAGAAGACCCAACTACATTATCAGGTGCGTTGGTTCACTGAATGTAGGATTTATTCAAGCTAGGAAATTCCTGCCGAGGTGTTCTTAGGAAATATCTCGGATGCCTTAAATATAATAAAAATAAAATGCATGCTATGTTTATATGTAAATGCATGTTAGTATGATTTACTTTGTCTATATGCATGACATGCCATATTTACCATGCTACTTATTTAACATGTCTATGAATCTTATCCTGCATGCTATGTTATTTATCTTTGCTATGATAACACGATTACCATGCAGTTATAGATAAGAATAATGACATGTTAGAAACTCTTAGGAGATATCACTAGGAATCAGACAGGAAGGGGTACTGCTTGCATACCCCGTTTGACCACGGCGTACCGTCGATGGTGAGAATGGTGATGCTCCACCACACACCACTCCCGAAGCTACACATAGCTTGGATACTGGGAGCTGGTGGGGAAAGCGACTGTACACACTCCAAGGTCACATTAGACCGGATATATGGAGCAAGTCCCTACCCGATGATTTCTACTCGCACGAGTGTCGTTTCAGGGGCCTCGTGATAGTCCTGAGATGGCTAGCCGGGATGAACCAGAACAAGAACCTAGCAAACATATCACTGAGGTTGTAGCATTCCGGCGACAGCTAGTCTGCACACCTCTTGGTAGGCATCGCTACTCGGGGATTGGAACGGTGACATCCCTCCGCATAACCTTGGACAGTGGATCCGTAGACCACACGGCTACCATCCTTGACGATCTGCAGACGGTCAGATGGTGAGTCTGGATCCTAGGGTTTTATTATGTCGACTAAGACCGTGGTCGATGGATTTTATTGACGGTGACCCCGTCTTCGGGCGGTGTTGTAGTACTACATGATTGTCGTTAACCTTACGGTATTTGGGGAGGATGTAAGGGTACGACGGTTTCGCTAGGGGAGGCATGGCAGGCGACTAGCGAGACCGAGGAGAGTGATCACGGGTCACCCGTCACCTCCGCCAACATTAGTGCAGCGGGCATAGGAAAAGACAAAGATAAAAGGCACTGATGGGGTTATGGGAAGTCCTCGACGAAGGAATTTCTCTAAGCATAGGCTGGTAGCCCGAGTCTTGAGACTGATAGATATAGTACACCGTAGATGACATTCCGGTGACACTGATTACATAGTTACTAGAGACAGCTTAGGTGACATCTAGAGCTACACATGTTGTATTTACATACACAACTATTTTACTTTTATGTTATGCTGCACATGTATTGTATGAAAACGACTATTAATAAACCCCAGACATCCTAGATTAATCCTCCTAGCTTTTGGATTCCTTATTCGGTTTCGAGCCGTAAATTCGCACTAGGCCGCAAGGCTGAGCACACCACTTTTCCCCGTGTGTGCAGGTGTATTAGACGATCATACGAGACGGTTGGTGAAGTGAGTCCGTCGACAAGTCTATTTTTATTTATTGATACATTTTATCATAGAATTGTAGTAGGATTTTCGGGACTGTATTAGAAACGATGAGTTAGATATTTTGATTGTAAAATTCCGCTGTGTAAATGATGTATTGGATGATATGTATCACTTGATACCTTGTATGTGTCCGTTAGGCTCATACGGCATTTGCCACGTGCCCGACAGTAGGGTCGGGGCGTGACAAAGGATGTGAGTAGGAATGACAGATAGGAAATTTTGTTGGATATATTAATTATGTTTTGTTTGGCCATATTTATTTTTATTTTAGGAGGGTTGGGTTGTTGTGCTATTGGTAGATAAATCACGGCCAAGTTGTGATTTGTGTTAAAGTAGGAAGGAATTGCTTTGTTTGATTGCTTGCTTTCATTTAAGAATCACGGCCAAGTTGTGATTCTTGCTAAATATTATTTTGTAACTTATGTAAGGGTTTAGGTTTCAAATTTATGGCCTACTACATTGTTGAGCCCTAAGGGTCGATTGTTATTTATTGTATATGTTGATAAGTTGTATATCTGTTGTGTTATATATCTAATTAGCGTGTGATTTTGATGTAAGGTAGGAGGTTAAGCTATGCCAGGATATGATTCTATCAGATACATGTTATTTATAGTTATGCTCATGTTATATTATTATTTGGTATGTTCATGTTATGCTAGAAATGTAGAGACACTAAGCAAGAATATAGAACATGATGACATGATACAAAAACTAGAGACACTTTAGGTTCATATTATGTTAACACCTAGAGTGGACTTCACTAACATGACTAAGGACTTTGGACATCTTAGGATTATAATAACCTAGGAGATGACATTAGGTTCTTAGGCTGCTATGTGCCAATATGTGGTGAGGAGCCATATGCTAGTTAATGTAGAGGTGCAAGTTCGATTGACTTAGCCACAGATGCTTTGGTATAACCGGGATCTCACTTCGGTGCAGAACTCAATTTAATTGTGTTATTCCAAGGTAGATGTTGAGCTAAGAACAGTACCGTTCAATGCGCTATGAGGCTAGGAAACCTGATGACACTGACATACTCAAGATATGGGTCACTGCAGTCCAGGTTCATTGGTAACATATGCAGGTTATCTCAACAGATCAGGCTGTAGATAGTGTGGTCAATGATTTAGTGTGGTGACCCTGTCATGAGACAGAATTACAGTGCTATATGGTATTTATGATGGATAGAAGGGGTGCCGTGGTCACCAGCTCCTTCTGCTAACGTCAATGTATAGGCACATAGGACAGAGATGTAGAGTTGACACTGACGGATTTTGAGAAATCCCTGATGAGGGATTTACCTTGAACATAGGTTGGCTGTCTTAGGTGTAGTGTGGATAAATTATTATAGAATAGTTTAAAGAATATGACATTTTTAGTTTAGTATACTATTGTGATCAAATTTCTTATATCTGGTTTTTATACTTTGTTATTATCATTATTCTTCTACCTTATTCTATTAGTCTTGTTATATATTATTTTATATGTTAACTCGATGTATGATTTAGTGAATATATTTTCTTGTCAGTTTGTACAATGCCCTATGCCCATTTTTAGGCTGCTCTCCCTGTAGCCTCATTGAGTTTCGCAACTCAGATGTGCATATTTTTCCTTGGTGCACAAGTTACAAGTTGGCCCATAGTTCGAAGAATGAGGGAGAACCTAGTTATGACGAACATTTTTACAGTGAAGATCTAGATAGTGATTTGACTGTGTAGTATTGGTTTAAATGTAAAATTGTGATGTTTATGCTGTGTTTAGATAAAATAATTATAGTGATTTTGATACTTCTAGCCTTGTATAAGTAGTGGTGTAGAAGGACAGCTTATACGGTGGTTGCCACGTGCCCAAAGTAAGATTGGACGTCACAATTAAGATGATATTAGAGCATAAGTTTAAAAAGATGTCATTAAAAGTAAGGATAGGAACTTAGAGTTAAGTACACATGTGAGATAACTTTGACGGGTAAAGAGATGTTATAGGGACATGTGGACTTAAGCTTTTGTCCTTATATTTTCTTTTACTTGTTTGTACTATGTTTCTATGCTTATTGTGGTTGATATTAGTAAGTAAATTGATTGTTTGTTGTG
Organism: Thalia dealbata; assembly: GCA_030544415.1. NCBI lineage: Eukaryota > Viridiplantae > Streptophyta > Magnoliopsida > Zingiberales > Marantaceae > Thalia > Thalia dealbata. The sequence continues at coordinate 10,708,851 of CM060458.1, read as the reverse complement.
TGCTTCAGATTTGTTTGAACTATGTTCATTTTATATTGTGCTTGTGATGTGCTTTGTTTGCTGAAAACTTGACTTAGAATTAAATTGATTTTTCTCTTTTTAAGATGCTCTTTGTGATAATATTATATGTTCTTTAGTGAAGGACATATTTTCCTTGAACGTCTGTATTCTTGAGAAATATTGAAATTCCATGATTTTTCTTAACTTATTTTATTTGTGCTAGATTTTTAAATATAAATATATATATGCTTGGAATCGATTTAAGACATGCACTAGATTTAATACATTTTTTTCATTCTTACACTAGTAAATTTTTGCCTATTTAAGTCACCTCTTGTGTAGATGGCAAGAGAAAACCAAGGAGTAATAGAGGAAGACTCATGTTCGGTTGAAGGCCCAAAAGCACTTTCAAACCTTATAGATGATGATTATTATGTTCAAAATGATAACGATCCGTCGCCGATAAGGACAATGTCTGATGAAGAATCTTCTAAGAAACCACAAAGACTGATAAAAGAAGAGTTACCGGTAGAATCAAGGGCAAACACTATGCCATTGCAAGTTGCTACGAGTGAAAGTCAAGAGCCACTAGAATCAATTCCAGACCTTAGGAACAAGATTATAGAGATGATGAGTAGGTAGGAGAACTTATACTTAAGCTACACGAATACATTGACAAAGAAGATTTGAGGTCTACACACACACTAATACAAGTAAATCCACGTATTCAACGATTAAAGAGTTTATTATATGATGCAAAGGAACTAGGATGAAAAATATTCATTAGAAGTTTTGACCCATTGGAGGCACATCGTTGGATTAAAAATATATGTCTCATCACAGAAGACATGAGACTATTAGAGGAAGATAGGCTAGTAGTAACACAATACCTCCTGAAAGGTGATGCAAAGATGTGGTGGAACGAAATTAGAACAAATGATACCATCACCGCTACATGGCCTAAATTTTTAGAATTGTTCAAGTCAAAATATTGCTTCATGAAACCTCGCAATCAATAAAAGATAAATTTCCTAGAATGTTCACAGAGTGGACAACCAGTGGCAATGCATGCAAGGGAGTTTAAATTATTATCTGCCATGGTGCAAGATGAAATTTCATATGACAATTATCATTCTCGCCGATTTAAAGCAGGATTGGATCTTGAATTTCAGTGAAGGATGACTAGAGAAAGGACAACGAATCTAGACAAATTAATAAATGCTGCTGTGAGGATAGAGGAAACGGTCCGCGAGAGGAAGCAAGATGAAGAATGATTGAAGTCAATATGAAGTTTTGTATTTTATTTTAGTGGAGTTAGAGAGTTAATCTTCGATTTTGTGTTAGTTAATTTTTTTTTGAAATTTTTTTTTTAAGGTAGATTATGAACCTTAAGACATTAAGGAAGATATAAGAGATACTAGAACTTTTTGTGATTATCTTTACACCTCAGATTCTCTTTACTTTACTTTTATAATTTTTCTCTAAGGAGAATTTACTTCGAAACACATTTACTGAATTTATATAAGTATCTTTCGAATTGACCATCTATAGAATTTCTCTTCTATAGATCATTAGATTATTTTCCTTCTCCTATAAAAAAAATAAACATCAATCCACTGGGTTCAAATCAGGCATCAAATTGATTGATTTCCTTAACGAAAACAATAGATTCCTATCAAAAGACATTTACATCCTCCATTTTTACATCATTTGATACCGAGTATTTCTCTAATTTTTATTCTTAGGATATAAACTTCTATGTTTCCCTAGTTCTAAAGGAAGATTACCTGAATCTACTAGATGATGAACTACGGCTTAATTATGCCTAAGTTAATGTCTTCTTTTTCTTTTCTTCCTGTATAATTCCCTTGACATCCGCCTACTCTTGATAAAATAATCAAGAAGATCAAGGATCAAATTTTTATTTTCTGAGAGTGACTATTCATTATTGAATACTAAGATGTTTCTCAACTCTTCCATACTATTAGATTAAATAGAATAAAAAAAATCTAGAAAATCTTGAATGAGTTATCCTTATGGTCATTAACAAACATTTGATTGCTTGGCTATAATCCTATACTTAGTTCTATAAAAGAAACATTCAAAGGATTGCAAGATAGAGCTTCAAGGCGGTGACAAAAATATTGCAACAAAAATAAGTTACTATTCATAGTAACTTAGATGCAAGTCAAGGGTTCAAAAGCTAGAATACACGAGTCAGAGATAATGAAAGCGATTAAAATATGGGATGTTGTTAAAGTCAATTGTTTGGGATAAGCTGCAATGTGCTTGAGATTAATCTAAGTATTTTGAGTGGACAATAGTTTCTTTATCTCAGCATCAGAGTAGAAAGGAAGCTGAAAGTACGGTGGAATATAAATCGATCTGAGATTTAGAAATCACTGTGACAACATGCAAAATGGAGTTATAGCAGTGGAAACTTGCTCTTCAGCTGATTAAACCATAAAATTTAGGCACGAATCCTAAATTTTTGATCCACATCAAATCCTTGGATTTGCAGCAACTATACAACCATCAAGGTTGACAACAAAACATTTTCAGCTGTGTAGCTGTCAATTCTCCTTAGTATGCTAAATAAGGATCACGCCCAAGTGGACTAAGCATAATTTAGACCAAAATTTAACTTACATAAGTAACCAGAAATATATTTTTTCTTATCTGATATTTTTCACATCTTTCAATACTTATAGTTGAACGAACTTAATCAAGCTCTAATGCGAGTTCATTCAGTTAAAATTTCAATTTTCTTTTCCTTCGTACTCTTTGCTGCTTATTATAGCATAAATTACCATGCTAATGGGAAGTTCGATTTTAACAATGAGTAAGAAGGATAAAAATGAGATTGAAGGAAGATGGGTGTTGAGCATTTCAGTAATTAATGAAATAGCCAAAACCGTATATTATTGGTATACGGAGAAGTATATATTACTTATTTCCGGTAATGCTAAATGATGTTACTCTAGCAAGTACTTTCCAAATACCTCAAGATTTATCAAAAGTTTCCCGGGTACGAACATTTATATGGCATAAGGTATCACCGGGACATATTTGAGATGTGGATGAAGTAACAAAAACACAATTATTATTTCCTTGAATTTACTAGTTATATCATTTTAGTGGGTATCTACACTCTTTCATGCTTTTCAAATTTGAAGTATATGAAGGAATTTATTTTACACTTTCATACCCAAGATTTACACAAATATGTTACTTTCATTTAGTGATATTTTGCTTATCACTTGCCTATAGACAGTGATCAAATTAAATATTTATTTTACTTTTATAAAACATTGTATTTAGGTCCCATAATTTATTTCACTTTGATAATGGTTTCACATTATAATAGTCTTAGACGAGGAAATGTTCACATCAGAAGAAATGACTTCGGATGACCTTAGTATATGAAAGAAAAAAATTTATCTACTAGACGGAGTGATAGTTAGACAATAAAGGAGGAGGACTTCTTTGGTTTCACCTAAAAAGAAAGTTGCATCCAAGGTATATTGGACCTTTTGAGATTCTAGAGAGAGTTGGGCCGGTAGCTTATAGATTGCAGCTATCGATCGACTTAGATAAGATCCATAATGTGTTCCATTTGTCGATGCTTAAGAAGTATGTGACAGACCCATTGCATGTTCTGACTACATCTCCAACTGCTCTGAGAGATGATCTGAGCTGTGGACTTCGGACAGTGGTTGTAATTGATCGACGTGAAAAAGTGTTGAGGGGCAAAACCATACCTCTAGTTCGAGTGCTCTGGAGGGATGGTAATATGGTGGAAGAGACATGAGAAACCGAAACCTAAATTAGAGCCCAATAACCACAATTGTTTACTTAGTAGAATTTATTTGTATTTTACTTGACAGATTGTTTGAAAGTGTTTGAATTTATTTAAATTGTTGATTTATTATGTTCCTTTCGTATCTCAGTTGGAGATGGATGGTCTAGAGATTTATAGGGTTAGGTAATTATTTTTGGAGGACCAAAAATCCTAATGGAGAGAGGAATTGTAAACCCTATTTTCAAAAAAAAAATAAAGAAATCGTCTGCGGCACGTGCAACGCATGTGCACGTGCTGCAAACAGGCAAGGGTTTAAGAAGCAAGGAAGGAAATAGGACAGCTCCTTATTTCTGTTTCACAGCGGTGGTGAGCCGCAATTTCTCCGATGAACGGTGCCTATGAAGGGAGAGGAGCTCGGACGGAAGCTGGGCATCGGTTTCGTGACCAGCTGTGAGTGTAGGTGGCTCCGAGGGGCTGCAGACAAGTGGGAAACGGAGGAGACAAGGGACCTCCTTGTTTTCTGATGATCTTGTTGGCGAGGGGAGTGGAGATCGTTCCTCCCTTTATGGTGAAGTGCCCAACGTCGATACGACTCTAGTGGAGTCGATTTGAGGTGGTTGCAGCAGCGTCGAGGGCTCAGAGGCGGCTGTAGGTTGAAGACGAGTGGGTGGTAGAGGAATTCAGTTGCATCGGCGGCTGTGGAGGTTCTGAGACCTGCCGGCGGTGAGAGGAGGTGGTCGGTGGGTTGCAAGAGGTGCGGAGAGGTTGCGCGTTGGGTTCCGACGAGCATGCAGCAGCTGAGCGAGCAACGAACGGCGGCGGTGCAACAACAGTTTTCGAATGGAGGAGAAGAGGCGGGTAGCGCGTGCGTAGCGCTTGAGCTGGTCCGCTTTGGTTCAGTGGGTGGCCGATTCAGTTGTGGTTCGACCTATTTCTCACCTAGTTTAATGATTTTACAATCAGTTCGGTCCGCTTTAATTTAGGGCTTAAATGGATTGTTTGTATGTTATATGCTTGGGGAAAATTTTAGTAGATATTATTGTGTTTAATTTACATTAAATGGAATTAAAAAGATTTAATTAGGATATTTACATAATTATTAAATGGGTGTTGTTGTAAATTTTGATAATTAGGCTGCTTAGATTTTTTTTGTTTAGTGGATGTGACTAATTTAGGATTTTACAACTTTATTTGGTGTAATTAGACTTTTTTATAGAATTATTAAATTATTATTGTTAGATTATTTAAGGTGGTATAGGTTAATCGAAATTGTTAGTGTAATTTATTTGTGAAAATGCATATTTAATTTATAGTCTTATAGTATAATTTAAATGTAATATATTTTATAGTTGTGACTCGGATTGATTGTGGTTGTTGTGTTTATTTAATTTATTAATTAGTTGGCTGATTAAAAAGCAATTAAATAAAAATTTTATGTGGATGTGAATAGGAAGGGTAGATTGGAAATTTTATTGGGTGTATTAATTATGGGTTGCTATGCTATTGCTTGAAATATCAGGGCCTACTTTGCTTGATTGCTTGCTTGCTTTTAAGATTCACGGCCAAGTTGTGATTCTTGCTAAAGATTACTTTGAGACTCGGGTGAGGGTTTATGATTTTAAATTTATGGCCTACTATAGTATTGAGTCCTAAGGGTCGATTGTTATTTATTATACATGCTGATAAGTTGTATATCTGTTTTGTTACAAGTTTAATTAGCATATGATTTTGATGTAAGGTAGGAAATTATGTTATGCGGTGCATGTTATTTATAGTTATGCTCATGTTATATTGTTATTTGGTATGTTCATGTTATGTTAGAAGTGTAGAGTCACTTAGCAAGAACATAGAACATGATGACATGAGATAAAAACTAGAGACACTTTAGGTTCATATTATGTTAATACCTAGAGTGGACTTCAGTGACATGACTAAGGACTTTGGACATCTTTGGATTATAATAACCTAGAGATGATATTAGGTTCTTAGGCTGCTATGTGCCAACATGTGGTGAGGAGCCATGTTCTAGTTAATGTAGAGGTGCAAGTTCGATTGACTTAGCCACAGATACTTTGGTGTAATCGGGATCTCACTTCGGTGCAGAACTCAATTTAATTGTGTTATTCCAATGTAGATGTTGAGCTAAGAATAATATCGTTCAATGCGCTACGAGGCTAGGGAACCTGAGGATACTGATATACTTAATATATGGGTCATTGTAGTCCAGGTTCATTGGTAACATATGCAGGTTATCTCAGTACATCAGGCTGTAGATGGTGTGGTCTATGACTTAGTGTGGTGACCCTGTCATGGGACAGAATTACAGTACTATGTGGTACTTATGATGGAAAGAAGGGGTGTCGTAGTCACCAGCTCCTTCTACTAATGTCAATGTATAGACACATAAGACAAAGATGTAGAGTAGACACTGACGGATTTAGAGAAATTCCTGATGAGGGATTTGCCTTGAACATATGTAAGCTGCCTTAAGTGTAGTGTGGATAAATCATGATAGAATAGTTCAGGGAATATGACATTTTTAGTTTAGTGTACTATTGTGATCAAATTTCTAATATCTGGTTTTTATACCTTGTTATTATCATGGTTCTTCTACTTTATTCTATTAGTCTTGTTATATACTGTTTGACATGTTCACTCGATATATGATTTAGTGGATATATTTTCTTGTCAGTTTATATAACACCTTATGCCCATTTTTGGCTGCACTCCATATAGCCTCACTGAGTTTGCACACTAACATTGGCAGAAGGAGTTGGTGACCATGGCACCCCTTCTATACAACATAAGTACCATATAGCGTTGTAATTCCATCTCATGACTAGGTCATCATATAATATTATAAATCACACCATCTATAGCCTGACCTGCTGAGATATCCTGCATATATTACCAATGAACCTGGACTGCTCAGGAACCCATATCTTGAGCATATCAGTGTCCTCAGATTCCCAAGCCTTTTAGTGCAATGAACGGTACTATTCTTAGCATGCCATCTACCTTGGAGTAATACAAATAAGTTGAGTTCTGCACTGAAGTAAGATCCCAGTTACACCAAAGCATTTGTGGTTAAGTCAACCGAACTTACACATTTATCTTAGCTAGCACATGGCTCCTCATCATATATTAGCATGTTGTAGACTAAGAACTTAATATCATCTCCTAAGTTATTACAACTCTAAGATATCCAAATTTCTTAGTTACATGTCACTTAAGACCACTCTAGGTATTAAATACATTAACTTAAAGTATCTTTAGTTTTTTCTCATGTCATCATGTTCTATGTTCTTGCTAAGTGTCTCTACATCTCTAGCGTAAATGAATATATCAGATAGCAACATAACATGAGTATAACATCAATATCATGCATGTAATAGCATCATACATATACTAGCATGACATAACTTTCAACTCACATCAAATCACATGCTAAATAAAATATGTGACAAAGAAGATATATAACTTATCAGCATGTACAATAAATAAGAACGACTCGTAGGACTTAGCACTAGGCCATAAATTTGAAGCTACAAGCCCTCACCTGTATCTCAAAGTAAATCTCAAGTAAGAAATACAGCTTGGCTATGACTCTTAAAAGCAAGCAAGCAATCAAGCAAAACAATTCCTTTTTGTCAACACAAATCACAGCTTGGTCGTGATTTGTCAAGCAACAACACAGTAATTCAATTCTCCTAAAATAAAATAAAATATATACATCCAAACCAAACATAAATCATGCAAGCAAAAAAGAATTTCCTAACTACCCTTCCTACTCACATCCTCTCACACCATTTTTATTTAATTCCTTCATAATCAATCAAAAGTTTAAAATTAAATAATCACAAAATAATCATAATTACACATCATTAAGCCTATAAAATAAACATCCAATTTAATAATTATATTATTCTAACAATACTAATCAACATATACCACCATAATTAATTTAAAAATAAATTTTAATATTTATGTGAAAAATATAATTAAATTAAATAAATTTATAAAATTCCAAATCATTTAAATTCATTAAATAGAAAAATCTAAATAACCTAATTACCTAAATTTTATAATATTATAAATTTATTAATTTTGTAAAAATTTCAATTAAAATTTTTTAATTCTATTTAATATAATTTAAACACAATAATGTCTACCAAAATATTCACCTCATGCATATAATATACAAATAATCCATTTAAACCCGAAATTAACCCAAATCATCTTAATTAAATTAAAATTTTCACTTTAATAATTCTAATTAAATTAGAAAAATTATATTCAAAATAACATAGCATCACAAATTATTTTAATTTTTTCTAACAAATTTAATTCACTCAAAACCCTGAACCCAATGAAAAATAATTCAAAAAGAGTACCTAAAATTTAATAAAAATCTAAATAAATTTATCAAAGTCCAAAACTCACCAACAAACACTATGCCATGTTGAACCGGACTGAACCGAACGTAAAATCGCGAAATCAGGTGTGAACCACGTCGAACCCCAACTGAACCGGTCGTTCACTAAATCGAACCAGACCGAACTGGACCAACACGGGCGCAACGCACGTTGTCGGGTTTTGCTAGGCATAGCAAGACCATAGCCCACAACCCATTATACGGGCAGATTGGATATTGAAAGTGTGATGGAAGACACTATCTCTTAAATAAAAAAGGATGCAACTCTTTTTCAAGACTCCCCTAACGTGGAACTAAAAAACCTCTAACCTTCTAACTTTTTCTCTTCTTTTCTAAAAAAAAATTAAAAATTAAATTTTAAAATCTCTTTTTTCCCTGTACCTAATTTTTATTTTTCTAATTTTATTTTTATTTTTATCCTACTTATTATTTTAATAATAATTTTTTAAAAAAAAAAGATTTATAGAAATATCAACAAATTATATTCAATACTAACATTGTATAATCAAATCTTTATCTAGATTTCCAAAATAAACCTGTTCGTATATTGTCAAAACTTGTAACATGTACAACAGGGAAAAATATACACATCTGAGTAGCAAAACTGAGAGAGGCTACAAAGAGAGCAACCTAAAAATAGGCATAAGGAATTGTACAAACTAACAAGAAAACATATCCACAAAAAATTACACATTAAATTAACATATTAAACAGTATAGAACAAGATTAATAAAATATGGTAGAAGAAACATGATCATAACAAGGTATAAAATAAGATATAAGAAATGTAAACATAACATGTAACATCAAATCGAAGATATTATATTACCTCAACTAGTATATCATAATTTAACCATACTACACCTAAGACAGTCAACCTATGTTCAATTTAAATCCCTCGTCGGGGATTTTTCCAAACCCGTCAGTGTCAACTCTACATCTCTGTCCTATGTACTTGCACACTAACGTTAGCAGAAGCAGCTGGTGACCATGACACACCTTCTATACAACATAAGTATCATACGACGCTATAATTCTGCCCCATGACTGGGTCACCACACAAAATCATAAACTGCACCATCTACGACCTGACCTATTGAGATATCCTGCATATGCTACCAAGGACCCATATCTTGAGCATGTCAGTGTCCTTAGGTTCCCTACCCTTTGTAGCACATTGAACGGTACTATTCCTAGCACACTATCTATCTTAGAGTAACATAAATAACTTGAGTTCTGCATCAAAGTGAGATCCCAGTTACACCTCTACCTTAGCTAGCACATGGCTCCTCACCATATGTTGGCACATAGCAGCCTAAGAACCTAATTTTATCTCCTAGGTTATTATAACCCTAAGATGTCCAAAGTTTTTAGTCATATGTCACTTAAAACCACTTTAGGTGTTAACATAATATGAACCTAAAGCGTCTCTAGTTTTGTCTCATATCATCATATTTTGTATTCTTGCTAAGTGTCTCTACATCTCTAGCATCACATGAATATATCAAATAACACATAACATGAGTATAATCACCAATAACATGCATATAACAAAACATGTATACTGGCATAACATAACTTTCTAACTCACATCAAATACACATGCTAACTAAATATGCAACAAAGCAGATATTCAACTTATCAACATGTACAATAAATAACAACGAACCTTAGGACTCAGCCTTGTAGTAGGCTATAAATTAAAACCATAAACTCTCACCTGAATCTCAAAGCAATCTTTAGCAAGAATCATAGCTTGGCCGTGACTCTTGAAAGTAAGCAAGCAAGCAAGCAATTCCTTCCTACTTCAACACAAATCACAGCTTGAACAATTTATCAAGCAATAGAATAGCAATTAATTCTCCTAAAATAACATAAATACAGCTAAATAAAATATCAATCATACAACCCAACAAAATTCCTATTTGCCCTTCCTACTCATATTCTAACTTGAAAAAATTCTAATTAAATTATTTTAATTCTATTTAATGTAATTTAACCACAATAACATCTACTAAAATATTCATCATGCATATATCATACAACAACCCATTTAAACCCTAAATCACCTTAATTAAATTAAAAACTCCACCTTAACAATTTAAAAAAATTCTAACTAAATCATGCAAATTATATTCAAGCATAACAAAGCATCATAAATTATTTTAGATTATTCTGACAAAATTAATGCACTCAAAACTCTGAACCCAACCAAAAATAATTCGAAAACAGCATGTAAATTTTAATAAAAATTCTTATTAAAATTTTCAAAATCCAAAACTCATCAATAAACCCCTAGCAACGTTGAACCTGACCAAACCGGTTGTAAAATCATGAAAACCAGTGAAACCCATGTCGAATTGTTGTTGTATCGGCCGTTCTTGAATCGGACCGAACAAACTGGACTCACGCGTTACGTACACGCTGGCCTGGTCCACTTCCCCGCTCGACGCCGCTGCCGCTGCTGCACCACTACCGATTCCTGCTCACTCCACTACTTCAGGCTCGCCAGAACTCCATCCACAACCTCTCCGCACCTCCTGCAACCCACCGGCCACCTCCTCTTGCCAATGGTAGAGCTCAGAAGATCCCATGGCCGCCCTCCTCCCCTGCCGCGCTGCTCAAACTCTGATCACAGCCTCCTCCGAGCCTGCGATGCCGCTGCCACTACTTCAAATCGACTCAACTAGAGTCGAACCAACGTATGACACTTCACCGCGAAGGGAAGAACGATCGCCGCTCCCCCTTACCGATGAAATCGACAGAAACAAGGGGATCCCCTGTTCGCCGACCCCTTCTCGATTACAGCCCACCAGAGCCGTCTCCATGCGCCGCCGGCTACGAACCGGCACCTAGCCTCTAGCCGGACCTTCTTCCGTCGCAACAGCCGCTCACCGGAGCTCCTTTTGCTCCGCCGTCGCCTGCAAACTCGAAACAGGGCGCCGCTCCTGTTTCTGAGGTTAAAACCCTCATCGCCTCCCGCTTGCAGCGTGCACACATGTGTTGCGCGTGCCATGAGCATTTTTTTGAATTTTCTCTCTTTTTTTTCTTTTACTTTATTTTATTCTATTCTTATATTTCAACTTATTTTATTATTATCATTAATATTTTTTATTTTTTATTTTTAAAATAGAAAACAGGGTTTACAAGAGATGTAGAGATACTTAGCAAGAACATAAAATATGATGACATGGGACTTGATCTAGAGACACTTTAGGTTAATGATATGTTAACACCTAGAGTGGTCTTAAGTGACATGTGATTAAGGACTTTGGACATTTTAGGGTCATAATAACCTAAGAGATGACATCAGGTTCTTAGGCTGCTATGGGCTAACATGTGGTGAGGAGCCATGTGCTAGTTAAGGCAAAGGTGCAAGTTCGGTTGACTTAGCCACAAATGCTTTGGTGTAACTAGGATTTACTTCAGTGTAGAACTCAACTTATTTGTGTTACTCCAAGGTAGATGACATACTAGGAATAGTACCGTTCAAAGCGCTAAAAGGCTAGGGAACCTGAGGACATTGATATGCTCAAGATGTGAGTCCCTGAGCAGTCTAGGTTCATTGGTAACATATGCAGGATATCTCAGCAGGTCAGACTGCAGATGGTATAGCTTATGATTTAGTGTGGTGACCCTGTCATGGGGTAGAATTACAGTGCTGCTGTATGGTACTTATGATGTATAGAAGGGTGCTGTGGTCACCAACTTCTTTTGCCAACGTCAGTGTATGGGCATATAGGATAAAGAAGTAGAGTTGACACTGACGGGTTCAGAATAATCCCTGACGAGGAATTTGCTTTGAATATAGGTTGGCTGCCCTAAGCGTAGTGTAGAAAACCTGACGAAGTAGTTTTGAGGATACTTTGACATTTTGGATATTAGTTTTAGTATTATGATCATGTTTTCTATACTTTGCTTATTAGTAATGCTAGTATATGCTTCATGTGATAAGATTTGTTGTGGTTGTTATACTATGCTTGTTGACATGTTGATTTGATGTATGATTTAGGGAACATGTCTTCTGATTAGTTTGTATAATACTTTATATCCATTTTTAGGCTGCTCTCTCTGTAGCCTCACTGAGTCTTACGACTCTCATGCGCACATTTTTCCTCATTGCGCAGGTTACAAGTTTGGTCAGCAGGATGGGGGATGATAAAGAACTTAGTTCTGCAAAGTAGGACTACTTTGACAATCTAGATAGCTAGAGATTATGATTTTGTAATGTTGGATTTAAATATTAATTGTTGATATTTTCGTTGTGTCTAAATAATATATTGTAGTTGTATGATTTTTATACTTCTAGCCTTGTATAAGTTGTGATGTAGAAATGCAACTTATACGATGGTTGTCACGTGCCCAAAGGGGAGGATTGGGGTGTGACACTATATCCTCGACTTCGTCTATGCTAGATTGTAGGCTAACTGCCACCCATACGAGTAATACAAGTGTAAAATAAACTTATAGAAGATCCCACTAGATTCTCAGTTGTTAGCTAGATTTGCTCAACTTGAATATATAGGTGTTCAATCTAAGTCTAAGTTATTATGTCTCTACCACCTTAGGTATATATATTTGTCTCTATATTCTTATGATTGGAATCTGATATCGATATATACCTGTATCACTTTCTAAGTCTTAGGTGAGATATCTAAATATATATCATACTAGAGTTACAAAATACATTATAAGAACCATATCACCAACATGCATAGATATAATAAGAATAATTCAAGTTAACACATGTAGAACATCTTAAGATCTTTGGAACATAAATAATGTAATTTAATACAAGTAGAACATCCTAAGATCTTTAAATATTCCCAACCATCTAACCCGGAAGCTCTACTGTAGAAACATAAACTTACTCAAGAAATTATGCTAGTATTATTTCTAATTTTTTATAAAACAAATCCACTGTCGTCAATGAAGAAGTAAACCAGCATCCAAACTAAGAAATAAATACACAGACCAATAAAGCAACAAAATTTAACTTGTCGACCCACGTTCTAATCTCTTACGATTGATATCACAACTTCACCTATAATTCCCGTTACAATATTACTTTATACCTAATTGAAATTACATTGCCAATGCCTCTGCTCCGTACGCACGCACAGTAGAGAACAAAATCAACCCTCTCTCAAATCTAGAGTGATATTATCCCAACTTCAATTATGCCATTCAAACAATATGTGATTACGAAACTTTTAATAAGGGATTTGGAGCATACCTAAAAAAAGATTTCCAATTTCTCATTCGATTGAAAATCTCACGATGCTCATATTCCTTGATCACCTCTTGCTATCCCTCCATCGCCTCCTTCAAGGCTATTGAGAGTGGAGAGCTTATTGTCGCATGCTACAATGAATTGAGGGTTGACCTAGTGAAAGAGAAAAAGAAAAGATGCGGCCACGCCAGGGTTTTATTTTTTATTTTTTGGTTCTTGCGCACTCCTATTTGCCAATATATATATTTATCTAGATGTGTAGGTATCTACTTATATATATCCAGAGGGATATTATTACTACTCTAACCTAATTGGTGATTATTAACACCTTAATAATAATATTATCATTAATTGAACTAGAAATAATAATGTCTGTATATGGATAATCTAGAAATAATATATATATAATTGGTCCAACAATCGGAGGGAGAACGGTCATAGATTTATAAATAACGGCAGTTTCTCAAACAGCCTTTATTTAAAATTTAAAGAATTGGTTTTATCATCCTACAGTGTAATTTAATGATTGGACGAGAAGTCAATATCATTCACGGTTAAAACTTGAGTTTGATTCCAGTGGGCGCACAGAGTGTTTTTTACCTTAAAAACCATCCGTCATGCTTTCCCTGGCCGTGTTAAATGAGATGATGGGCAGCCTGTTTGGCCCATCAAAGGTAACTCCGCCTTCCTTAAAAGCCCATCTACCTCTCTCTTTTTCAAGAATTCATCACATCTTTTCAGCAACGTCACATTATCCTTGCTTTCTGTTTCACCAAATCGGTAATAGATCTGTAGCTTTTTTTTTTCTTTTTTTTCCTTTAAGGAAGGAGGGAAGGAAGGATTCATCACAATTGTTTAGAGGGGAGCAACATGAACTGCTTCACTGAAGGTTACACCACCGCTGCTTGCGTAATTAGCAAGCGAGATGAAGGACGCTTCGCCTATTTCTGAGACACGCCTGGATTCCTTCCGTGTTCAGCCCGGAACATTGAAGTGGAAGAGCCAGGAGATGACGAAGGCAAGCACCAAGCAGGCGAGGAGGAACTTCAGAAAACGGTGCCCTTGCCAAAAGCTTCGTGTTTCCGACGGTGGTGGTGCCGTGAGCGGTGGCACCGTAGAAGAATCAGAGTCATTCCACTGCTCCGCCGGTTCCGTCTTCGTCGCACCAACGACGTTGCTGGCGGTGGAGCCACAAATCTCACATGTCCTGGAACGACGGAAACAGATAAGAGGAGTACTCCCAAGGACATACAGTTGCATACGCAGCACAATCAATGAGCAGAGAGAAAGAGGGATTGAACTTTAATACTGCAACTAGCGAATAGAATCTAAGGCGGATCCACACTCAGCTTATTGTTATCCCTTCTCCATCATGGATTCAGCAACTACGATCTAATTAAGCAGGCTGTTCTGCTTCCTTCTTACTTCAGCATGCCAAGTACACCTCCAGACCGAAGGATTTTTGTATATCGTGCTCATGCGGACGCACCGATGACCTTGTTGAGAGACCTTCTCAACATAACCATAAAACCAATTTGCGACGATGGTGCTTAACTTTGTAAAAGAACAAATCCTCAGCTTCATGAGTTTTGTTCAAATTTCTTAATCTGTATATAGAAAATGTCCAAAACCAATTTCGCTTCCAATATTCATAGAGTGAAACAAGAGGATCAGAAGGAGCAGTAGCCTATCGAGTAAGCGATCTGATTATATAACCTTACTAGCGATCTGAATCAATAAAAGTTATAGTACAGTAAAGAGTGAAATGAGATGGTGATGGTGTTTCTTCCATCGTATACACTGTCAGCAAAAAAAATTAAGATACATGTCTAACAACCGAACATGGTGATTGATTCTTAGCTGCATGCTCAATAATCTGATGATATCTTCGAAATTTCCATTCTTTACCAATGGAACCTGTCTTAAGCAGTTTCCTTCCTCGATATTTTTTCTCACACTAGCTGATTAATATTATGTATGGTTCTTCTCATCTATAAATAAAATGTGCAGTGTCTTCGTTGAGTTTAAAAAACACGCGCTGAACCAGAATGCAAACAAGAAAAAACGTTCCATTCCCACGAGTTTTTTTTTTGGACAAAAATTTCATGACCTAAAATGAACAGCATCATTGCAGAAGAAAAAAATTACGCAAAGGTAAAAAGAAGTCTTACTTGTTTCCCTTGATTTTAAACCATGTCTCAGCGCACTGCTTGTGAGCAGCAGCTAAATCATCCTTGCAAGAACAGCCCAATACAATGGGGATGCCAGACTCCGAAGCTAGTTTCTCTAAGCTGAGATGACAAATCCTGCAATCTCTCTCGGCTTCATCTATATTGATCTTTACCTCCGAAGCACCACCGTTTTCTGGATCATCATTATCATGCGAAGAATCTGAGACACAGGACTTTCCACATGCTTCCCTAAACCCATCGATCTCGTGGCAGGATGCAGAAGTGGCCCGACCATCTTCATAGGTTGAAACCGCAGGGTTGGAGCCGTATGGAGAACGCCATGAATGTTCTTCTGCATCCGAGAAGCAAGTGCTATCTTCGTCACTCTCGTCGTCACGAGAGCCGTTGCGTGCCCCTTCTTCTACGTCCCTGGAGGATTCTCCACCCTTTTTACCCATCTGACAATGATTTAGAGAACAGAAACATTCAATCAACTGCCCTTCAAATAGGCAGACTTGTTTCGAGGAATTAACGGTGCGTAAGTAATCTTCCCAGTGGAAAACTTGCCTGGATGGTAAACATAGACTACCGAGGACGGGGGTAATGTAGATCTATAACATGAATATACTGATCAGAAGCACAGCAGAGGAAGAGAAGAGGCCCTTGGTCGAATATACGTCATGTCAGAGAAACAAGGAAAAAGAAAAAAGAAAAACCATAACCAGAAAAATTCCGAATCCACCTTCAAAATTTTGATTCCCTTTCTTTGAGGTTACCTAGTAATAGTCTGCTCCGAAAGAAAGAAAAAATTATGGGGCAACTCCTCGAAGATATGGCCACGAAATTGCAGATCGACAGAAAGAAGACTTTCCAGGAACAACAACAACAATAATAAGAGAACTGCGCCTAAAAGGCCATCTCATTGTAACACAAGATTCGCGAGAAATCAATCACAAGGACCCTAAATCACAAGTTTCCAACCAATATCCAGCAAGAGAGGGGAAATCAAAGGAAGCAAGCAAGACAGAGATTTCTCAAGGCTTCCATCCAATGACTAAGCAGCAAGCAGTAGAATTGGGGTGGAAAAGTGGGAGAAAAATACATCAAAAAAAAAAAATCAAACCATAGAGTCGGTGAGCGCACAGACTCTCTCTCTCTATATATATCAAAGAACTTTCTGAGATGTGAGCCTCCGTAAATATAGTGAAGGAGAGCACCACAGCAGCAGGCTTAAGATATAATAAGACTCTAACAGCAGCTAGCGGCGGCGGCAGCAGCAGAGGAGGCGGCTTGTGAACTCCCTCTGCTAGCAGGAACCACGGAGAGATGCATCGAGGGGCGGAGAAATTAAAAAAAGAAAAAGAAAAGAAAAAGCAAAAGTTGTGCTGCGGGACAAAAGAAGAAGCGACTGCACAGGCTTTGGATTCTTGTTGACAGCAGCGGTAGGATCAGAACAATGACAGCAGCAGAGAGAGTTGAGTGAGGGTGGAGTTTTTTCATTAAATAATCGGAAAGAGGAAGAAGAGTTTTCTTCCTTGATCGTCGTGGGTTCAAGGATTGGAAGGTAAGATGGGTGGGTGTCATGTGAGAGACAGATAGAAGGAGGTGTTATTTTACTTATAAGAAGCCTTCTCAAATCTCAAATCTGGCCATACAATTTAAGCTTTTAAGTTCAAATAAGAGATGCTCTCTCTCCCTCCGAGTCCTCTCTTCTGCATTAATTACCTGAATATATTAATACTCTCTTAGCCTCCTCATATATCTCAATGCCTTGATCATTCAGATAACACAACACAATACCCTGTAAACTTAGTATACAGTGACAGACACGGATAGTTGCAAATGCACCACTAGGTCCGACCCTCTAGCTCAGGATTATATGAACCTCGTAGCAGCTGCGATTACTAGTACTTTTTTTCTAATATTATAGAACCCAACAAAGAGGCCGCAGATCATATCTCCCCCAACTCTTGCTGCACCGGTTGCATCTACGGTGTCACCAAAGATCCTAATAGTTATCGTTCCGATTGTCATCCCCACTTCAGAGGAGAGTTCTTTAGAGTCGGTGCTAGTTGTGGCCCAAGTGCCCATGGATACTCCTTTAGCGACTTTTCAGAGGCCACCGACTCAAGTAGATCATCCGAGACCATAGACCAGTAGAGCGATTTTATCTTCGACTTCTTCAGGGGTTGCATGCCTAGTTAGACAGTTGGTGATATTGCAGCGAGATGCCCAACAACTTGGATGTGTCATATTTTCTAGATCCTTTGACACACAAGAGGCTTGAGATTAGCTTAATGACGTTCGTAACATCACCATTAAGTTGGAACTGTTAGATAAAGACAAGCTCAGCATAGCTCTTCACTTGTTGGGTGGATAGGCTAAGATATGATAGTGATAACTGGTGGGGTGAAACACTTTATATCTCACTTAGGCTTACTTTCAGGAGTACTTTAAAATGCGCTTCTATACGCAACATGTGGCAAAAAGGTTAGAATTTTTGGATTGCAAGCAGATTGGCAAATCAGTGGCCAAGTATTTAGAACCGATTGGTTCCTTTATGCCAAAGCTAGTTGTATTAGAGAGTTACCATTGCATCTTGTTTATTCAAGGTTTGGATTTCTCCATTCGGGTAAAGATAGAGATGTATGACATCATGAACTTTCAAAGAACTATTGAGAAAGCCATGACCGCTGAGAGGCAAGTTCAAGAGACGCAGGAGACGACAGACTAGCACAGGAGGAAACGATTTGGGCCTCATATAGACTTGGCCAGTTGGAGGGATAGGTCTAGTACTATAACACCCTCAATAGCTTCAACAATTGAGAGGCCTCCACCTGAGGGTCCAGTCACTCAGATGCTCTATTTGTAACAAGCTCCATATAGGACCACGTCAAACAATACTTGCTACCAGTATGATTAGCAAGGGCACATCAAGCCCCATTGCCCGCATATAAGACAACTGAAAGAATTTGAACCATTGATGATGCATCTTGCCTCAGCCGGTCGTGGTCGCCTAATTGTGCCGATCTCCACTGCTGCTTCTACCCCGGCATCTACTAGAGGACCTACTAGTACATCAGGCTAATACTCTCAGTGTAAACCTTGTTTTCTCATAGAAAAAAATATAATAATAAAAAAATATAGAAAAATAAATAAATAAATAATAGATAAGATAAAAGAAAAAAAATATGATGATGATAAGAAAAAGAATTTGAAAAAAATTCGCCCGCGGCACACGCAGCGCATGTGTGCGTGGTGGGAGCAAAGGGGAAGAGGGCTTAAAGGGGCTCGAAACAGGGGCAGCACCCTATTCCGAGATCACAGCGGCGGCGAGCTCCATTTCCTCCGGCGAACAGTGTATGCGAAGGGAGAGGAGTTCGGCCTGAAGTTGTGTGTCGGTTCTGCGGCCGACGATGCGTGGAGGTGGCTCTAACATGGTACAATCGGCTGGGAAGCAACGAAATAGGGGATCACCCTGTTTCCCATTGATTTTGCCGACAAGGGGATCAGTGGTCGATTCTTCCTCTATGACAAGGTGTCTGGGTTCGAGTCGACTCCAGTAAAGTTGATTTGAAGTAGTGGCAATGGCGTCGCGGGCTCGGAGAAGGCTGTGATCGAAGTTTGAGCGGCAAGGCAGGGGAGAATTGCACCGATGGCCATGGGAGTTTCCGAGCTCTACCGACGGCGAGAGGAGGTGTGGAGAGGTCGTGCACGTTGTTCCGGTGAGCCCGCAACAACGAAGCAAGTAGAAATCAACGGCGGATGGCGGCCATGCAACAGCAACGTCGAGCGGGGAAGAAGACCGGGGCGGCGCGTGCGTAGCGCGTAAGCTGGTCTGGTTCGGTTTGATCCAATTTAGGGAATGATTGGTTCGGCTGCGGTTCGACGTGGTTCCACCGATTTTCATAATTTTACAACTAGTTTGGTCTTTTTTTAGAACTTAAAGAGTCTTAAACCCAATACCTTATGATCCTCCCATATAGAGCCTAATTACTCTAACCAGAGCTCAATTACAATTGGTTTGGTCTGGCTCAACTTTATGAGGAGTTTGTTGGTGAGTTTGGTGTTTTGAGAAATTTATTTAGAATTTTTATTAAATTTTAAGTATTATTTTTGAATTATTTTTGATTGGGTTCAGGGTTTTGAGTGCATTAATATTGTCAGAAAAATGTAAAGTAATTTGTACTACTTTATTATGCTTTAATATAATTTTCATGATTTTATTAAAAAAATTTCATAGTTTTTAATTTAATTAAGATGATTCGAGTTAATTTAGGATTTAAATGAATTGTTTGTATATTGTTTGTATGAGAGAATATTTTGGTAGATGTTATTGTATTTAATTTATATTAAATAGAATTAAAATAATTTAATTAGTATTTTTACAGAATTTATAAGCTTATGTTGTTATAAATTTGGGTATTTAGGTTATTTAGATTTTTCTAATTGGTGAAGGAATTTTGCACATTTATTTGTGTAATTGAATTTTTTACATAATTATTAAAATTATTTTTAGAATAATTAAGGTAGTGTAGTTTGACCAAAATTGGCAGTATAATTTATTTATTAAAGAGGGATATTTAAATTATAGTCTTATTGATATTTAATGGTGATTATTTAATTTGTTGATTTATTGGTTGATTAAGAAGGAATTAAATAAAATTTTGTGAGGATGTGAGTAGGAATCGCAAGTAAAAATTTTGTTGGGTTGTATGATTTATGTTTTGTTTGGCTGTATTTGTTTTATTTTAGGGGAATTGATTTGCTGTATTATTGCTTGATAAATCACGACCAAGTTGTGATTTGTGTTGAAGTAGGAAGGAATTGTGTTGCGTGATTACTTACTTGTTTTCTTTTAAGAGTCCCAGTCAAGCTATGATTCTTGCTCAAGATTACTTTGAGACTCAGGTGATGATTTATGGTTTCAAATTTATGGCCTACTATAGTATTGAGTCTTAAGGATCATTGTTATTTATTATACATGCTGATAAGTTGAATATCTGCTTGTATATTTAATTAGCATGTGTTTTTGATGTAAGTTAGAAAGTTATGTTATGCCAGTATACATGTTTTTATCGTACGCATGTTTTTGGTGATTATACTCATGTTATGTGTTATTTGATATGTTCATGTGTTGTTACAGATGTAGAGACACTTAACAAGAACACAAAATATGATGACATGAGACAAAACTAAAAACACTTTAGGTTCATGTTACGTTAACACCTAGAGTGGTCTTAAATGACATATGACTAAGGACTTTGGACATCTTAGGGTTATAATAACCTAGGATATGACATCAGGTTCTTAGGCTGCTATGTGTCAACATGTGGTGAGGATCCATGTGCTAGCTAAGGTAGAGGTGCAAGTTCGGTTGACATAGCCACAACTGCTTTGGTGTAACAGAGATCTCACTTCGGTGCATAACTCAATTTATTTGTATTACTCCAAGGTAGATGGTGGGTTAGGAACAATACCGTTAAATGTACTACCAATGCTAGGGAATTTGAGGACATTGACATGCTCAAGAGATGAGTTATTGAGCAGTCCAAGTTCATTGGTAGCATATGCAGGATATCTTAGCAGGTTAGGCTGAAGATGGTGTAGTTATGATTTTGTGCGGTGACCCCTATCATGGGGTAGAATTACAGCGTTGTATAGTACTTACGTCGTATAGAAGGGGTGTCATAGTCATCAGCTCCTTCTACTAATGTTAGTGTATAAGCACATATGACAGAGATGTAGAGTTGTTATTGATGGGTTTGGAAAAATCCATGATAAGGAATTTACCTTGAACATAGGTTGGCTGCCTTAGGTGTAGTATGGATAAATCTTGATGTATTAGTTAAGGTAATATGACTTCTTCAATTTGGTATTACTGTTATGATCACATTTCTTGTATCTTATTTTATACCTTGTTATGAGCATGTTTCTTCTATCTTATTTCTATTAGTCTTGTTATATATTATTGACATGTTAACTGGATGTTTGAATTAGTGGATATATTTTCTTGTTAGTTGTACAATACCCTATGCCTATTTTTAGGCTGCTCTCTCTGTAGCCTCACTGAGTTTCACGACTCATATGTGCACATTTTTTCCTATTGCGCAGGTTACAGGTTTTGACAATACATCGGGGATGAGGAAGAACTTAGTTATGACGAACAGTGCTACTTTGGAAATCTAGATAGAGATTTGATTATGTAGTGTTAGTATTGAATATAATTTGTTGATATTCCGCTGTGTATAAATAAATTAATGGTAATGGTGTTGATACTTCTAGCCTTGTATAAGTTGTAGTGTAGAAGTGCAACTTATACGGTAGTTGCCATGTGCCCAAAGAAGGATTTGGGGTGTGACAACTAAGGTGGTATCAGAGCATAAATTTAAAAGATACCATTAAAAGTAAGGATAGAGACTTAGGGTACACCATAGGATTACGTACACATGTGAGATAACTTTGACGGGTAAAGAGATGTTATAGGGGCATGTGGACTTAAGCTTGTGGCCTTATGTCTTTCTTATTTTGTTTTGTTGTGTTTCTATGCTTACTATGGTAAAGACTTAAGCTTATTCTTATTTATTTTTGTCTGTCTTAGTTGTTTTGGACTTAGGTTTTTGGCTTTATGTTTCATTACTTGTTTGTGTTATGTTCTATGTTCCTTACTTATTTATGTTTTGTGCTCACTGTGGTTGGTGTTAGTAAATAAATTGATTGTGCATTGTGTGTTTTAGTTTTTGTGGACTGTGTTCATTTTGTATTGTGCTTGTGATGGGCTTTGTTTGCTGAAAACTTAACCTATGAGCAAATTGATTTTTCTCTTTTTGAGATGCTCTTTGTGATAATACTATATGTATTTAGTGAAGGATATATTTTCCTTGAACGTCGATATTCTTGAGAAACATTAAATTTTCATAATTTTCTTAACTTATTTTAATTGTGCTAGATTTTTAAAAATAAATAAATATATGCTTGGGATCGATTAAGCATACACTAGATTTAATACACTCTTTTCGTACATACACTAGTAAATTTTTGCCTATTTAAGTCACCTCTTTTGTAGATGGCAAGAGGGAACCAAAGAGTAGTAGAGGAAGACTCATGTTCGGTTGAAGGCCCAATGGCTCCTTCAAACTTTATAGATAATGATCATTATGTTCAAAATGATAGCGATCCGTCACCGGTAAGGACAATGCCTAATGAATGATCTTCTATGACACCACCAAGACTGATAAAAGAAGAGTTATTAGTAGAATCAAGGGCAAATACTACGCCATTGGAAGTTGCCACGAGTAAATCATTAGAATCAACTCCAGACCTTGGGAACAAGATGATAGAGATGATGGAGCAGGTGGGAGAACTTATACTTAAGCTACACTGTCACGCCCCGACCCTACTGTCGGGCACGTGGCAACCGCCGTATGGGCCCAATGGACCCATACCAGGCATCAAAGTGATACATACAGTCCATACACATCATTTACACAGCAGAATATACAATCAAATTATCTATGCAACTCTACTAACACAGTCCCGATAGACCTACTATAATTCTATGATAAACGGTATCGATAAATAAAAATAAATCCACTAATAGACTCATCTTCACCCACCGTCATGATTAATCAACTAACACACTTGCACACATGGGAAAAAGTGGTGTGCTCAGCCTTGCAGCCTAGTGCGAAATTACAGCTCGAAATCGTAGGTAGGAAATCAAATGCTAGGGGGAAGTACTAGGATGCCTTTGGGTTTATTAATTATCAGTTATTAACTTTTTAAGGTAAGTAATATTATCTAGAACGTCAAATTTTAACCCGTAGTATATGTCCCTACTTATCATCCATATTGTATAACATGTCTGTCGCTAGTATATGTCATCTATGTCGTGTAATATGACTGTATCTCTAGTATATGTCAACTAGACGTATCTCTAATATATGTCAACTAAATGTATCTCTAGTGTCACGCCCCGTACCTTCCCCTAGGGCACGTGGCAGACCGCAGTGAACTCCACACATAGCCCCGTTTATTTTCGAAACTATATGGGAACCCACTAAGCGTACCTGATGTATATCCCCTCTATTTATGGAAGGAGAGAACCTGGATGACAGATCAATATAACTCTAAAAACATATATTATTAAAACCAAGTCTTTACTACAGTGGCACACACTTATATACAAGTAATTTACAATCGAAATGGATACATGCCCAAGGTTATACAAAGTACCTAGCCAGTGGATCTCTATACACACAAAACAAAGGTAGAACTGTCCTACCTTTCAAAAGAAATCAGGTGCCTAACTATACACTGCGATATCTATCAATCTCTCTCCTGCTGTGATCCTGAAAAATAAAAATGAGTTCCCCTACGGGGTGAGTAACGCCGTACTCAGTGAGTTGGATAGAAAATAATGTAAAACCGAGAACATAAAATAATAAAGTCTCAAGAATAGAATCATATGACTATTCGTGTGCAATATCCAATCAAAATGAGTAATCAAGAATCACACGAGACTATATCTGGGCTGGCATAATCAAAATACAGTTGTGGCCAACAACTGTTACCTCAGGGGGAGGTATCAAATATCATAAGGTACCCAAATCAAAGCAGAAGTGCAAGAATAAATAAACAAAGCCCCCTCTTTCCCCCTGAGTTGCCCACTGGATTTCGTTACCTGGTATCCATAGCTAATCTAGAGTAAAAACCCCAGTCAGGAGTATCCTGATCTCCCATCCTGACCTCGAACACTATCATCCCACGCCCCTCTCACTAGGCGGCCCATGGGTGTGCTAATAATGTAATATCCTATCACTGCAGTGAAAGTGCCTATAGCACTATCCAGTATCAGATCATACTAGCCATATGCATTAACATGTGAAAGAAGTATCACAAAGAGTCAGGCAAATGCATATGCTAGATCTAGAGTCAATAAAAGCATAGTATCATGCTTATAATGAATCAAAGAACAACAATAAATAGCTTATATCATCAAGCAAGAATATCAAGGGTTATTCACAACTCATTTAAGTTAATAATCAAGATTATATACACTAGCAGGAGAGTCTAAAGAAATATCAAGCATATCTAACTAAAGGGATATAGTTCTCCTGGACTAAACATTGAGAACTATCCCGTTTATTCTACCTGGAGAATAAACACTCACCTGATCCTATCATGAAAAGCACGTTCTAGTTCGTATTGCGAACGTTCGTATCCACATGCTTGCTTACCGAATTTCCTATGAATATTTCAACGAATTAAATCTCTCAATCCAGTAACAATTTTACAAATCCATCTTCACCAACATTCTTAAAATAGTCTCTAGAATCACCCTAATTTTTATCTCAAGTTCGCCGGAAAGTTCGTCGGAGCTTGCCGGAAACTTCGCCGGAACCCTCACCGGCGAAGTTCTCCAAACAGTACCAATATTAGTACCATTCGAAAGCTCTCATCACAAGGATTCCAAAAATCATATTTTCCCCAATTATTATAGCTCATACCAGATCAATTTCACGAATTAATCCAATTTGGGCGAAAACCCTAAGTTATGGTTTTTAGCTCGCCGGCGGCCGACCGACGACCAACAGCTCTCAACTCCGGTACCAATGGAAAGCTCTCGTCGAGGAGAAGCCATAGGTACCAAGTTTGCGAAGTTCCGCGGCCGGAATGGCCGGCAATCGCCGGAGCAAGCTCCGGCGATGAAATTTCGCCGTTGCCACCTCTCTCTTCATTTTCTCCTCAAATCTCAACCAAAACTGTAAAATGATACCTCTAACGTGTTCTCCTCACTCTCCTGAAGCTGTGTCCGAAATCTCGTTGAAAAATACGATCGATAAGTCCTCCAAACGTGGATTACAAAGTAACAACTTTATTTTCGTTGTTACTGTGCGAGGAAAGGAAAGAGAGAGAAAAGGAGCGCTCGACGGTGGGAAGAAATCTAATTTTTTATAAATAGTTAAATTCTTTAACTCACATTTAATCATAGCCGTCCATTCTTGATTCAACGATTTGATCGATCAAACGACGTCCAAATCACGATCCGTCAGCGCCGTTGGATTCCTTATCAAAAATACTATCTGATGGTATAATTTTTATGTCAAAATTTCATACTACAAAAATTCACAAAATTTTTACAAATAAGTCCTTCTATTATTATTTTACAAAATTATCCCTAATACAAAACTACAAATCTCACATCTAGTATATGTCAACTAGATGTATCTCTAGTATATGTCGACTAGATGTATCTCTAGTATATGTCGGCTAGATGTATCTCTAGTATATGTCAACTAGATGTATCTCTAGTATATGTTCACTAGATGTATCTCTAGTATATGTCAACTAGATGTATCTCTCTATCTTTGTATCAAGTGCATCGGACCGCCATTCTATGCTCAGGGGATATCCTAATCAGGGATTCCCATAAGCTCATCCGTGCCGTGAATGTCTAGGTCTCTTCCTACGCCCGCTGTACGGATGTTGGCAGAGAGATCGGGTGACCGTGTATCTCTCTCTTTACTGTCCCGTTAGTCGTTCCCTACACCCCGTCCCAGCAAAATCGGTTGCTCTTGTACCTTTCCCATTGGAAACTCAGTACGGTCACAACCCACCGTGTAGCGCTACACAACTGTCCGTCGACAGGGTTACCTCAATTAATATGTCCTCGGCCACGGCTAGCCGAAATATATACCAACCCTAAGATCCAGACTACTCATCCGATCATCTGCAGAACGTTAAGGATGATAGTCGTGTGGTCTACGGATCCACTGTCCAAGGCTATGCGGAGGAAGTCACCGTCCCAGTCCCCAAGCAGCGATGCCTACCAAGAGGTGTGCATATTGGCCATCGCTGAAAATGCTGCAACCTCGACGATATGTTTGCCAGG
Organism: Thalia dealbata; assembly: GCA_030544415.1. Lineage (NCBI taxonomy): Eukaryota > Viridiplantae > Streptophyta > Magnoliopsida > Zingiberales > Marantaceae > Thalia > Thalia dealbata. The sequence goes on along the minus strand of CM060458.1, from coordinate 10,682,316 downwards.
TTCTTGATTTGGTTCGTCCTAGCTAGCCATCTCAGGACTATCACGGTGTCGCCTAAACGGCACACGTGTGGGTAATTTTATCCGGGTATGAACTTACTCCGCTTTCTGGTTTATCTTGACCTTGGAGTTCATCTAATCTGTTTCCCAACCAACTCCCAGTATCTGAGCTGTGTGTAGCCCTAGGAGTGGTAATAGTGAGTGACATCACTATTCGAACACTAAATGTTCGATTTATCATCTAGGGTGTGTCACTAATACACCCTCACAATATGTAATCTAGTGATGTCCCTAGGAGATGCTAGTATCAAATGTTACCTAAGTCTCTATCTAAACTAGAGTGTCTGGTAACCATTTTTGATATTATCTCCTATGTAGTGTTTTAACTTTATAATCAATATATCCTCTTCTTTCACAAGGTAGTAGCATATCATGTAATAATAGGGGAAAATAACGCAATATGTAAAAGAATTTGATAAAGCATGTTAAACAGTATACACATGGCATATAAATCATGCTGCATAAATAATATCATTTTAGCATGCATGTTATCACATATTCAGCAAACATAACATTTTATTAGTTTAAGGCATCCAGGACCTTCCTAATAATACCTCAGCAGGTAATTCTCTAGTTTGAATAAATCCTACTTTGATGAACCAACGCACCTGATAATGTAGTTTGATCTTCTTCGAAACCGACCGTGTAATAATTCGTACTTCCTTTAATCGTTTCGGAAAGATCTTCCTATTATAAACAAAGTCATATTTAGATCTTTGCTTTATATACGATTTATAATTAACCTTGTTCATGATGTAACAAATCATCTTCCTATGTTGTTCTCCTCTAGGCATGATAGAACCTTAATTAGTAGTCTCACAAGGTCCACGTCAATAACTTCCAAATTTCCTCTAACATCACCATATAATAACTAGTTAGCTGGAATTCAACAATACTTCCCTAGTGAAAACCTCAGTTCGATTCTCCCTACATCCACCATCATTATTATCCCATGTAACTTCAAGTAAATCAAAGTATTAACATAACAAGGGAGAAGGGGAGAGCACCATAGGGAAAGGAGAAGGAGGTGGGGGAGATAGGATCGACCTTAGTGTCGAGTAAATTGGATGCTGACAGAGTCGTCCGGGATCGGAGAGAAGATTGGAGGAGCAATTGACCAGCAGCTGGAGATTGGAAGAGCCACCGTCGAGGTTTAGGCGGTCAACAATGGCACCTCCCTTGACGTCCAACGAAGGAGTCGTCAAAGATGCATAGAGGAATCCAAGTAGACAGGTGAAGTTTTGTCAAGATGCATGAAGTTTTGTATTTACTTTAGTTGAGTAGAGAGTTAATCTCCAATTTTGTGTTAGTGAATTTATTCTTGAAAAGTTTAAATTTTAAGGTGGATTATAAACCTTAAGACACTAAGAGGAGATATAAGAGATATTGGAACTTTTGTATTTATCTTTACACCTCAACTTCCCCTTACTTTACCTTTATATTCCTTCCCTAAAAAGAATTTACTTCCAAACACACTAATGAAATTCATTAAATACTGAATTTATATAAGTATTCCTCTCATTTACTATCTATAAAAGTTTCTTCTATAGATCACTTAATCCTACCTTTATCACTACTTCCTATGAAAGATAACAACAACCTACTGGGATGAAATCGAGTGTCAAGTTGAATGATTTTCCTCATATCTAAAGATAAGAACAATAGGCTTCTCTCAAAAGACATTTACATCCTTCATCTTTGCATCATTTGATACCAAGTTTTTCTCTAATTTTTCTTTTTAGGAAATACACTCCTATATTCAACTAGTTCTCAAGGAAGACTACTTGAGCCTACTAGATGATGAACTATAACTTGATTATGCCTAAGTGAATGCCTCAATCCAATATACTATGACTTGACATAAATTTCTAATTAAGACCAGCATAATTATATTGTCAAAAGGAAATAGTTGTGGTTATACCATCAATCAAACTTCAATTTCTTGCAATCTATCAACTGTAATATCATTTCTTTCTTTTCAAGTGAATGTGTTTTAATAGCTTCATTGAAAAATAAAATTTTGAGGGTTGGGAGATTCTTTTTCTTTTCTTTTTCTGTAAAAAAAAGGGAGGTTGGTAAAATTCCTTTGACCTCCACCTACTCTTGATAAATCAATCTAGAAGATCAAGGATCTAATTTTTATTCTCTTAGAGTGACTATTCCTTGTAAATTGAATACTAAGATGAGAATTTAAGATTTTTAGATTGAATAAATTAGAAAATCTTGAATGAATTTATTTTTGTGTTCATTAGAAAAATACTTTACTGCATAACTATAATCCTATACATAGTTTCTACAAAAAAAAAACATCCAATGGATTGCAAGATAGTGCTTCAAGGCAGTGGTGAAAATAGTGCAACACAGATAAGATTATTGTTCGTAGTAATTTAGATGCAGGTCAAGGGTTCAGAAATTGGGATACTCAAGTTAAAGATACTGAAAGTGGTTAAAATATTAGAAGTTGTTAAAGTCAAGTGTTTGGGATAAGGTACGGTATGCTTGAGATTAATCTAAGTATTTTGAGTGGACAATAGTTTCTTTATCTCAGGATTAGAATAGAAAGGAAACCAAAAGTACAGTTGGATATAAATCGATCTGAGATTTAGAAATCACTGTAAACACATGCAAAATGGAGTTATTGCATGGAAACTTGATTCTCAGCTGATTCATCTGAAAATTTAGGAGCTCCATACTTGAAAATTTTGATTTATATGAAATCTATTAGACTTACAGCAACTACACCATTTGCCAAGTCTAGGAATCAAATATTCGTCAACCAGTTAGCAGTCGAGTCTCCTTAGTGTGCCAAATAAGGATCATGCACAAGTAGGACTAGACATGATCCAGATTAAAATTTTACTGACTTTACATAAGAAATCGAGAATATGTTTTCTTTGTTTGATTTATTTTCACATCTTTTCATTATTTATGGTTGAACGAACTTAGTCAAGCTCCAATCCGAGCTCATTTAGTCAGACTTACAATTTTCTTTTCTTTTATCATCTCTTTTGCTTGCTGTAGCATAAATTTATTATTCTAATAAGAAGGTTGATTTTTAACAATGAGTAAGAAAGATAAAAAAGGGATTGAAGGAAGATGGTTGTTGAGCATTTAAGTAATTAAAGAAATAGCTAAAAACGTATCTTGTTGGTATACAGAGAAGTATATATTACTTATTTTTGGTAATGCTAGGTGATGTTACTCTAGCAAGTACTTTCCACATACCTCAAGATTTATCAAAAGTTTCTTGAGTACGAACCCTTATATGACATAAGGTATCACCGGGATATATTTGAGATGTGGATAAAGTAACAGAAACACAATGATTCTTTCCTTGAATTTACTGGTTATATCTTTTTAGTGGGTATCTACACTCTTTCATGCTTTTCAAATTTTAAGTATATGAAGAAATTTATTTTACACTTTCACATCCAAAATTCACATAAACATGTTATTTTATTTAGTGACATTTTATTTATCACTTGCCTATAGACAGTGATCAAATTAAATATTTGTTTCATTTTCATGAAACATTGTATTCAAGTCCTATGATTTGTTTCAGTTTGAAATGGTTTCGAATTATAATATTCTTAGACGAGGAAATGTTCACATTAGAAGAATAATTTCAGATGACCTTAGTATATGAAAGGAAAATTTTTGTTTACTAAACGGAGTGATAGTTAGACAACAAAGGAGGAGGACTTCTTCAATTTTACCTAAAAGGAAAGTTGCATATAAGGTATGGACTGTTTGAGATTCTCGAGAGAGTTGGGCCGGTAGCTTATAGATTACAATTACTGGTAGACTTTGATAGAATCCATAACGTATTCCATGTGTTGATGCTTAAGGAGTATGTGCCGGACCCATTACATACCATGATTGCACCTCCAGTTGCTCTGAGAAGTGATCTGAGTTGTGGACTTCGAGTAGTGGCTATAGTTGGTCGACGTGACAAAGTGTTAAGGGGCAAGTCCGTACCTCTGGTTCGAGTGCTATAGTTAGTCGACGTGATAAAGTGTTAAGGGGCAAGACTGTACCTCTAGTTCGAGTGCTTTGGAGGGATGGTAATATAGAGGAAGAGACATGGGAGACTGAAGGGCAAATGAGAGCCCAATATTCATAATTATTTGCTTAGTATTTTGATTTGATTGTAGTTTACTTGATAAATTATTTGAAGATGTTTGAAATTTATTTGAATTGATTTAATGATTTCTTTATGATCTTTTGTATACTTGTAAACCGCTACCATTAAAAAAAAAAATTGATTGGCCGGTTCAACCAGCCGACCCAATCGACCGGTCTAGTCGAACCAACCCATGCAGCTGGTTCGGTTCAAGCGCCCTTCGAATAGGGCATCATGCGAAAGGGGGCGAGCCGCAGTCGTTGCCCTCGCCATCTCCTCCTTCGATAGTAGTAGAGCGCGAGCGTCGGCGCTCCTTCCATCACATTCGCAGGTCTCTTTCGATGACGACACTGTATCTCACCAGCAAAACTCGATCCGACGACGGCCGACACTCGGAGTTGTCATCTCCCCGTCTTTCTCCTCAGTGGCCACCTCCGATTATTTCCAGCAGCACTCATTCGGTGTGCCCTATTTCCCCTTCGTCGTTTCTAAGCCCCTTAAACTATGCCTCTCCCTTGCTCTCTTTGAGGCGATCATCTTAACGGCGTCGCATCTCGCCGGCGGTTTTTGCTCAAGAGATCCCAAATCCCCATCCCTCTTTTGAGCCCTTCTTCGGTGTCGCAATCTCACCGTCGTGTCCTGCCATTATCCTCTCCCTCCTGCTCCGATTCGTTGCTGCAGGACTTATCTGGTGCATCGCGTCTGAGACCTTGAACGAACACGGACCACCACCGATACGGATTCGTCACTTAGGGATCTGAAGTCGGCACTGCAACCGGACTTGATGCCTTGCAGTGAGGTCCCGATTCTATCTGACGGCAAACTCACTAAGCACGATGCCTTGCAGCGGGGATTTGATTCCATCAGACGAGCCCTCAACTTGCCTCTCTTTTATTCGATCATCCACCCATCAAAGGAGAGGGTTGCAGATGCTGGGCAAGTTTCCTTTAGCATCAGTAAGCTTCTACTCCCTCCCCAATTTCGAATTCAAACTCCATGAAGTCATAGAGGGTTGATCCTGAAGCGATTCCTTCCAAATTGGCCATGTAGGAGGCCAAGAATCCAACGATTGGTTCCATTTCTTTCCCTCACGACAGCCATGTGAAACGAAACATTCCACCTGCCAATTCATCCAAATTGCTTATTGAGATGATTCTTACACCTCCTTCTACTCATGCTCAGAATTGAATGCTCGGTTAATGTAAGACATTAGACAGTGGATCCGTAGACCATACAGTTATCATCCTTGATGTTCTGCAGACAGTTGGATGAGTAGTCCGGATCCTAGGGGTTATATGATCGGCTAGCCATGACCGATGAGTTTTTGTTGATAGTGATCCTATCTTCGCACAGTGTGTAGTACTACACGAGTCGTAGTTGCCCCTACGGAGTCCGGAAAGGATATAAGGGCACGACAGTTTCGCTAGGGGAGGCATCGAGGGTGACTAGTGAAACAGTGGAGAGTGATCAAGGGTCACCCGTCCTCTCCGCCAATATCAGTGCAGGGGACATAGGTAGAGACAAAGACTGTCACACCACAAATCCAACTTTGGGCACGTGGCAACCACCGTATAAGCTGCACTTCTCCACAACTTATACAAGGCTAGATGTATCACAAAGCACAATAATTTCTTTTTATTAAACATAGTGAAAATATAAATAATTTACATTTTTACACAAATACTATAATTATCAAATCTCTATCTAAATTTTCAAAGTACACTTTATTTCGTCGTAACTAGGTTCTCCCTCACTCCGCGCATCAAAGATCAATCTATAACCTGCGCAATAGGAAAAAAATGTTCACATTTGAGTCGCGAAACTTAGTGATGCTACAGAGAGAGCACCCTAAAAATGGGCATAGGGTATTGTACAAACCAACAAGAAAATATATCAAAAAAAAAAATCCTCTTGTTCTTATTTTGAACTTCTATTTCATGCATATCATCCTTGTTTTTTCCAACTTTAATACCATTCTTTTTTTTAATCTCCTAATTTTAATTTGTTTTATTGAATTTTCGTTCGTATTAGTTCTATCTAGTTGCTAAACTTAACTTAAATCCTTTGCTTTATTTATTATTCTTCTTGAAAAAAAAGATAGAGAAGAAAGTATATTCGGCCAAATTGGGAGAGAGAGAGATAAAAAGGAAAACTCGGCTGAAATTTTGAAAAAAAAGAAAAAAATAGAGAGAGGAAGGTTTGAAAAAGAAAGAGAGGAAAACTCTTAATTATAATTATCCTTGTACGTATTCTTCCTTTTGACACCTTGCTTATCCTATAAATCTACAACTAAGACTAATACTTGTACAGACGTTTTATTCAATTTTGTAATTTTTGAAATTATTATTTGTTTCTCTTTTCTAAAAATATGTCCCTATCTAGAGTTCTATAAAATTAACCTTGATCAGCATGTTCTAGCACTTTGCAATCACTTTATCCACTCATTGTTGAAAGTTATCACAAACCAGAAAGCAATTTTTGAGAAGGGTAAGAGCTTCAGGTTGTAAGGTTTGTAAGGATTAAGAGTATTTCATAAATAATTTATTTATTTGGTTGAATTTATTTTTTATCTTCACTAAAAATGTCAAGATCGAGAAGTCCTCCTGATGTTTCTTATGACTGGTAAGATGTGTCCCAACCATCAGTGATATCATTATCTCTGCATTCTCAGGCTTTGATGGCTCATGTTATAGACACCTTTGAGCAAATACTGTCCGATCAAGTACTTATGTGCCTGAATGGGTTGGAGAATTATCTCGGTGGAATTAAAGCATGACTTGAACAAGTGGAGCGAACTCCTCCACGATAACACTCACCATCTCGAGTTCCTCGAGGATTAGTTGAAGCTAATAAAAATGTTGCTGTTATCGCTCCATTTGAACCAAGAAGAAATTTGAATGCTGCATTTCAAGAGGCTACCGATGAAGAGATAAATGATAATTATATTGCTGGATGAAGTTGCCTTAGAATTGTATCAGTGCCGCCTCGCACGTCATCATCGAGGAGTGGAAGGTGATGGAGGTCATACACGTCACCGTAATGAAGAAAGAAGAAATGATTCCTTGGGTAAAATTAAATTCACTATTCCTAGTTTTGATGGAAAGTTTAATCCAGAAGCCTATCTTGATTAGGTATTATTAGTTGAGCAAAAGTTCTGTTGTCATCATTACCCAAAAGAGTGTAGAGTACGTGCAGCTACTACTGAATTTATTCGTTATGCTTCTATTTAGTGGAGTTAAATTCGACAAAGAAAAGGAGATCCTCATACTTGGGATGATTTGAAATGCTTGATGAGGTCCAGGTTCATGCATTCATATTTTGAGAGAGAATTACTTAATAAATTCTAAAGAATGAATCAAGGAAAAAAATCTATAGAAGAATACTATCAAGAGTTGCAGGTGGGTATGCTACATGCTAATGTGCAAGAAGATGATAATGAAAAGATGGCTAGATTCTTGGGAGGATTGAATGGAGAGATACAAGATATACTTGATTTTCAGAACTACAACTCTTTGGATCAACTATTTCATTATGCATGCAAAACTTAAAGGCAAGTTCAAAGGAGGAGGCAACCGTACAAATCTGGTCGTAACTATCATAGTTCTTCCATGCCTTAGAGGGATGTCAATCAATAACAGAAGAGTGTTGGTCATTCTAGCAGGTCTGCTGCACCAATTGGCTAAGTGAATTCAAGAAGCTGCTTTTCCTCACCAACGTCCAAACCTATTGATTTAAAAAAGACCACTACTGCCTCTACAAAAAGTTCATCCTCAGTTGCCTCTGTAGGAAGAACAAGGGAGATTCAGTGCTTCAAATGTAAGGGGAAAGGGCATTATATGCGTGATTGTCCAAATCAGCATTCCTTTATCATTCGAGAAGATGATGAGTACACATCAGTCAGTAAGGTAGAAGAGGAAGGTGGATCTGATCACGAGGAGTCTCAACATGTTTCAGGGTCAGAACCAGAAGAAATCACTTTTGATACAAATCATGCAAGTCTCATTGTTCATCGTGTTCTTAGCTCCCATATTGAGAAGGCAGAAAACAACAGCACCACAATTTGTTCCAATTGAAATTTGTGATCAAGGAACATTCATGTAAGATCAAAATTGATAGTGGAAGCTCTTGGCTAACCACACGATTACACCCACAGCCATACTACATTCAATGGCTCAATGCTTGTGGTAAGCTGAAGGTAATAATGATGGTATGTGCTCATTTTTCTGTTGGTACCTATTCTGACTTTATGGACTGTGATGTGGTGCCAATGTAAACTTGTGCATTAATACTTGGAAGATCATGGCAATATGATAAGGATGCTACACATTATGGGCGTTCCAACAAGTACTCCTTTATGCACAAAGATAAGAAGGTCGTGTTGGTTCTAATGACACCGAAGAACTTCTCGAAGATGATTTAGAAAGGGCTGAATATGAGAGAAAAGAAAAGGAGATAAGTGACATCCACAAAAAGAGAAGTGAGAGTCATTAGCCCAAATTGAGAGAAAATAAGGAAAAATATGAAAAGAAAAGAGAAATACCGATCAAGGGACAAGTTCTATTAGCCACCAAAAGTGAGATGCGAGAATTAGAAACCAAACCCTAAGAGTGTTTTGCGCTATGCAAGGACACTCTCTTTTCTACTAATTCTTTACCCTCTTCTTTACCTGTGTCGATTGTTTCTTTGATGCAAGAGTTTGCTGATATGTTTTCAGATAAGATACTTGCAGGGTTGCCACCATTGCAAGGGATAGAGCATTAAATCGATTTGATATCGGGAACATCTTTGCCGAACCGTCCCCCATACTGTACCAATCTCGAGGAGACAAAAGAAATTCAGTGCCAAGTGCAAGAGCTTCTCAATAAAGGGTATGTGCATGAAAGTTTAAGTATGTGTGTTGTTCCTATTTTACTTGTGCCAAAGAAAGATAGATCATTGAGGATGTGTAGATTGTCAAGCTATCAACAATATTACGGTACGTTATTGTCATCGTATTCCTCAGTTAGATGATATGCTTGATGAATTATGTGGTTCTACCATCTTTTCTAAGATTGACTTGCGTAGTGGTTACCACCAAATTAGAATGAAGCTAGGTGATGAATGAAAAACTGCTTTTAAGACTAAATTTAGATTATATAAGTGGTTAGTTATGTCATTTGATCTTACTAATGCACCTAGTACGTTCATGTGTTTAATGATTGAAGTATTGAGAACTTTTATTGAAAAATTTGTGGTAGTTTACTTCGATGGTATATTAATTTATCACAAGTCTTTGGATGAACATTTAGTGCATATACGCCAAGTTTTGATTACTTTGAGTGAGGCGCACTTGTTTGTTAACCTCGAGAAGTGCACCTTTTGCACGGATCGAGTCGTGTTTCTTGGTTTTATTGTGACTGCAATGTTTTGTACGGATCGAGTCAGTATGATAAGGACCCAATAACACGAGTCCGTGCCCGACGATTAGGACAACAGGTGAATTATTTTTTTGGGCAAATTAATTACTTAATTACAGAACAATGATATTACTTAATTATTATTGCTTGCTTGTCAGTGCATGCAGAGAAACACATTGAGGAATTGTTGATATGGAAGTTGCATGAGTAAGGAATATTTATTCAAGAGCAAATCAAGGAATATAATCAAATCAAATATTTATTCAAGAGCAAATCAAGGAATATTTATTCTCCAAATTTGTGGCTCCAATAAAGGAAGTTACATATATGCAACTAATTTTTCTTGCAAGAGAAGGAGAGTTATTTATTTATTTTTCTTATTTTGGAAGGAAAAAAGGTCCATAATTGTGTCTATATATTTGGTGGAACATGCCCTATTGAGGGAGACTTTGATTTTTATTTAGCCACTATTATTGTAATGCTTTTTCTGCAAACTTGAAGTCTAAAATCTTTAATCACATCTTGAGTGATCCTTCCGTTGTTGCTCATTCAATTCTCCTGAATTTTTCGTGCTATTCTTCATGAAGAAGTCAGTCATGTTTGACACGGTTGATAACCAATTTGATGAGGACATCACTGGTTCACCCGTGCAAAACCCGGTTACCATACAAGGCCCAATGACATGAGCTCGTGCATGATGCTTAGGACAACAGGTGAATTCTTTTCTTGGATAAATTAATTACTTAATTACAAAACAAATGGTATTGCCTAATTATTATTGTTTACTTGTCAATACGAAACACATGGAGGAATTACTCATATGGAAGTTGCATGAATTACTGTTATGGAAGTTGCATGAGTAATTGAAGGAATATTTATTCAAGAATCAAATCTTCATCAAATATTTATTTAAGAGAAAATCAAGGAATATTTATTCAAGATCAAATCTTCATCAAATATTTATTCAAGATCAAATCAAGGAATATTTAATGAAGATCAAATCTTCATCAAATATTTATTCAAATCTTCATCAAGGGATATTTATTTTTCAAAATTCATGGCTTACAAGAGGAGGATATTTATATATTTATTTTTCCTATTTTAGTGATACAAAATATGAAAAAATATTCATTATTGTGTCTATATATTTGGTGGAGCAAACCCTATTGAGGGGACTTTGATTTTTGCTTTAGCTACCACTTTTGTAATGCTTTTCGTCACGCCCCGTACCTTCCCTTAGGGCACGTGGCAGACCGCAGTGAACTCCACAAATAGCCTCGTTTACCTTCTGAGACTATATGGCAATTCACTAAGCGTACCTGATGTACATCCCCTACGTGATGTATATCCCCTCTATTTATGGAAGGGGAGAACCTGGATAACAGATCAAATATAATTCTAAAACCATGTACTTTATAAAATCAAATCTCTTACACAGAGAAACACTTATATACAAATGATCTATAATCAAAATAGGGCACATGCCCAATGATACACAAAATACTTATCTAGTGGATCTCTCTATACACCAAATAAAGGTAGAACTGTCCTACCTTTCAAAAGTCAGGAGTCTGGCTAAGTACCTCTATCTCTATCCATCCCTCTCCTGCTGTGATCCTGAAAAAATAAGTTCCCCTTGCGGGTGAGTACGCTTGTACCCAGTGAGTTGGATAGAAAATAATATAAAACCGAGAACATAGAATAACCAAGTCTCATGAATATAACCAATCGACTATTTGGATATAATAGTCATACGAGACTATATCTCGGGCAGGCTATATCAAATAACAGTTATGGCCAACAACTGTCACCTTAGGGGGGAGGTATCAAGCATTAGAGGGTACCCAAATCATAATAGAAGCGCAATAATACAGAAACAGAGCCCCATTTCCCCCTTGAGTTGCCACTGGACCTCACTACCTAGCATTCATAGCTAGTCCAGCCTGACGCGGTGTCAACCAGGAGTTACCCGGCCTCCCATCCTAGTGAGGATGCACTTTACCCCACGCCCCTCTATCTAGGCAGCTCGTGGGAGTGCTAATCAAATATCACTGCAGCGACTCACACCAGTATAATGTCATCCTAGTCATATGTAGCCAAGATGATGAAGAATCATATATGGATCACGAAATCTCCTAGGATATGCTTTTCACCATACCTCTAGCTTTTAAGAAACAGGTACATATGCTAGCCTTAGAATCAAACAAAAGTATAGTATCATGCTTACAACAAATCAATGAGCAATAACAACGAAAAGCTTTATATCAATGGATATGAATATCAAAAGGGGATTCACAACTCATTTATAAGCATAATAATGAATATTAACTAGCAGGAGAGCCAAAGAATATCAAGCATAGATAATCAAAGAGATATAGTTCTCCTGGACTAAACATTGAGAATTATCTCGTCTATTATGCTTGGAGAATAAACACTCACCTAATTCTATTGACGTAAGCACGTTCTAATTCATATCGCGATCTTTAGTATCCTCGTATTTGCTTATTGAATTTCCTGAAAATATTTCAATGAATTTTAATTCTCAATCTGATAATAATTTTATAAATCCATCTACACCAAAACTCTTAGAATGATCTATAGATTCACCCTAATTTTTATCTCAAGTTCGCCGGAAACCCGCCGGATACTCGTCGGAAAGTTCGTCAGAACCCTCGTCGGTGAAGTTCGTTGAACAGTACCAATCGAAAGCTATTTTCACAAGGATTCCAAAAATTATATTTTCCCCAATTATTATAGCTCACTGGCAATCAATTTTAACGATTACATCAAGTTGGGCGAAATCCCTAAACTAGGGTTTTTAGCTCGCCGGCGGCCACCCGGCAGCCAACAGCCCTCAACTCTGGTACCAATGGATAGCTCTCGTCGTGGAGAAGCCATAGGTACCAAGTTTGTGAAGTTCCCGCGACAAACTTTCGCCGCCACCACTTCTCTCCTCTTTTTTCTCCTCAAATCTCAATCAAAACTTGAAATTAAAGGTTCTAATGTGTTCTCCTAGCTCACCTGAGGTCGTGGTTCAAATCCCGTCGAAAAATTCGATCAGAGGTGGCCGAAGCATCGTCGGCAAAGTGACGAGGAGTTGCTGCCGCGAAAGGAAGAGGAGAGAGGAAGAAAAGAGCGCTCGAGTAGGCGTTGGGAAGAAAAGATGATTTTATAAATTTATAATTAAAATCTTAAATATTAGATCAAATCTGGACCGTCTATTTGGATTAATCCTCGATTCAACGATTTGACCAATCAAACGACGTCCAAATTATGATCCGTCTGCACCCTTGGATTCCTTATCAAAAATACTATCTGATGGTATAATTTTTACATCAAAATTTCATACTTCAAAAATTCATATAATTTTACAAATAAGTCCTTCTGATAAATTTTACTTTCAAAATAACCCTCAAACTTATCATCTATTACATAATTACCCTTAATGCAAAAATACAAATCTCACACTTTTACTACAAACTTGAAGTCCAATTTCTTTAATCACATCTTGAGTGATCCTTCCGCTGTTGCTCTTTCAATTCTCGTGAATTGTTCGTGTCATTCTTCGTGAACAAGTCAATTATGTTTGACACGGTTGATAACCAACTGAGGAGTGGTTTAGCGATTGCGAGATTGCTGGTTGCGTTCCTAGATCATGGATAGCCTCCCATTCATCAAAGTCACAACTCCCTGTCTTAAGGATTTCTCATTCTTTTTTATTTTATTTTTTTGAACTCCTATTTTGAGTTTTTCCAACCTTTATTCCGTTATTTTTTACATCTCCTAATTTTAGTACCATCTAGTTGCTAAATCCTTTGCCCTTTTTTTTTTTATCTTTCTTGCAAAAAAAGAGGAAAAAAAATAGAGGAAGAGAAGTCGGCCGAATTTAAATATAAAAAAATAGAGAGGGAGAAAAAAGAGGAGGAAGTGTTCGGCAAAAAAGGAGAAGAATAAAAAAAAGGAAAAAAAATATCGAGAGAAAGAAGGTTTGGCGAAGAAAAGAAAAAAAAAGAGAAAAAAATAGTTTTTTGGCCGAATTTTAATTATAATAATCCTTGTACATTCTTCCTTTTGACACCTTGTTACCTTGCTTGATTGAGTCTTAGGATATCCTACAATTGCTTGCTTCTCTTTGCTACAAATATATCCTAATCTAGAGCTCCATAAATTAGCCTTGATCAGTGTGTTCTAGCACTTTGTAATCGCTTTATTCACTCCCTGTTGAAATTTATCACAAACCAACAAATATGCGAGTAATTTTTGAGAAGGGTAAGAGCTTCAGGTGGTAAGGTTTGTGAGGATCGAGAGTTTTTCATAAATAATTTATTAGTTTGGTAGAATTTCTCTTTATCTTCACTAACAATGTCAGGATCGAGAAGTCCTCGTGATGCTTCTTATGAAGGGGAAGATGTGTCCCAATCATTGGCAATATCATTGTCTCCGCATTCTTAGGCTTTGATGGCTCATGTTACAGACACCTTCGAGCGAATTGTGAGATTTGTATTTTGTATTAAGGTTAAATTTGTAAAAATTTGAATAAGAAGGACATATTTGTAAAATTTTGTGAATTTTTGTAGTATGAAATTTTGACATGAAAATTATACCATGAGATAGTATTTTTGATAAGGAATCCAATGGCGCCAACGGATCGTAATTTGGACGTCGTTTGATTGATCAAATCGTTGAGTCAAGGATGGACGGCTAGGATTAAATGTGAATTAAAGATTTTAATAATTTTATAAATATCAATTTCTTCGCACCGACGACGCGCGCTCCCCTGCTTTTTCTCTCTCTTCTTTCTTCCTTCGCACAGTAACAACGACGAACAAAGTTATTATTATGTTATCCACGTTTGGTGGACTTCCCGATCGAATTTTTGGACATGCTTTCAGACACATCTTCAAGAGAGTGAGGAGAACACATTAGAGGTATCAATTTACAACTTTGGATGAGATTTGAGGAGAAAACGAAGAGAGAGGTGGCGGCGGTGAAATTTCATCGCCGGAGCTTGCTCCGGCGATTGCCGGCCATTCCGGCCGCAAAACTTCGCAAACTTGGTACCTATGGCTTCTCCTCGACGAGAGCTTTCCATTGTTACCGGAATTGAGAGCTGTTGGCCGCCGGTCGGCCGCCGGCGAGCTAAAAACCTAACTTAGGGTTTCCGCCCAAATTGGATTAATTCATGAAATTGATCTCGTATGAGCTATAATAATTGGGGAAAATATGATTTTTGGAATCCTTGTGATGAGAGCTTTTGAATGGTACCAATATTGGCACTGTTTGAAGAACTTCGCCGGCGAGGTTTCCGGCGAACTTTCCGACGAGCTCCGGCGAACTTTCCGACGAACTTGAGAAAAAAATTAGGGTGGTTCTAGAGACTATCTTAAACATGTTGGTGAAGACGGATTTGTAAAATTGTTACCGGATTGAGAGATTTAATTCGTTGAAATATTCACAGGAAATTCGGTAAGCAAGCACGAGGATACGAACGTTCGCGATACGAACTAGAACGTGCTTACCACGATAGAATCAGGTGAGAGTTTATTCTCTAGGTAGAATAGACGGGATAGTTCTCAATGTTTAGTCCAGGAGAACTAGTCTCTTTGATTATTTATATTTGATATCCTTTGGATCTCCTACTAGTTAGTATTATCCTGATTATGATCATGAATGAGTTATGGGTAATCCTTGATATCCATGTTTGATACTCTTATTACTTGATTCATTTTAAGCATAATATTATGCTTCCGTTGACTCCTGATCTAGCATATGCATCTGTTTAATTATTCGTGATACTATTTTACTTGAAAAATGCATATGACTAGCATGATATTATATTGGATAGTGCTATAGGCACTTTTCACTACAGTGATAGGTTATTACACTATTAGCACTCCCATGGGCCACCTATGAGGAGGGGCGTGGGACGATAGTGCTCGAGGTCAGGATGGGAGATTGAGATACTCCAGACTGGTTTTTACTCTGGATTAGCTATGGATACCAGGTAGCGACATCCAGTGGGCAACCCAGGGGGAAAGGGGGCTTTGTTTATCTATTCTTGCACTTCTATTATGATCTGGGTACCCTATGATTCATGATTCCTCCCCCTGAGGTAACAGTTGTCTGCAGCAACTGTATTTTGATTATGTCGGCCCCGGATATAGTCTCATGTGATTCTTGCTTACTCATTTTGATTGGCTATTGCACACGAATAGTCATATAATTCTATTCTTGAGACTTTGTTATTTTTATGTCTCGGTTTTATTATTTTCTATCCGTAGGGGAACTCATTTTTATTCTTCAAGATCATAGCAGGAGAGAGACTAATAGATATCGTAATGTATAGCGAGGCACCTGATTTCTTTTGAAAGGTAGGACAGTTCTACCTTTGTTTTGTGTGTATAGAGATCCACTGGCTAGGTACTTTGTATAACCTTGGGCATGTACCCATTTTGATTGAAAATTACTTGTATATAAGTGTGTGCCACTATAGTAAAGATTTGGTTTTAATAATATATGCTTTTAGAGTTATATTGATCTGTTATCCAGATTCTCTCCTTCCATAAATAGAGGGGATATACATCAGGTACGCTTAGTGGGTTCCCATATAGTTTCGGGAGTAAACGGGGCTATATGTGGAGTTCACTGCGGTCTGCCACGTGCCCTAGGAGAAGGTACGGGGCGTGACACGAATACTATCCGATCAAGTACTTGTGCGCTTGAATGGGTTGGATAATCGTCTCGGTGGAATTGAAGCGCGACTTGAACAAGTGGAGCAAACTCCTCCACGACGGCATCCACCACCTCAAGTTCCTTGAGGACGAGTTGAAGCTAATGCTGATGCTACCACTCCATTCGAACCAAGAGGAAATTTGAACGCTGCATTTCAAGAGGCTGCCGATGAAGAGTTAAATAATAATTATGTGGCTGATGATGATGTTGTCTTGAAATTGTATCAGCGTCGCCTCGCACGTCATCGTCCAGGAGTGGGAGGTGATGGAGGTCATGCATGTCACCATAATGAAGAAAGAAGAAATGATGCATTAGGTAAAATTAAATTCACTGTTCCTAGTTTTGATGGAAAATTTAATCCAGAAGCCTATCTTAATTGGGAATTATTAGTTGAGCAAAAGTTCAGCTGTCATCATTACCCAGAAGAACATAGAGTACGTGCGGCTACTACTGAATTTATTGGTTATGCTTCTATTTGATAGAGTTAAATTCGACAAAGAAATGAAGGTTCTCATACTTGGGATAATTTGAAGCACTTGATGAGGTCCAGGTTCGTGCCTTCATATTTTGAGAGATAATAAATTCTAAATGATTAACCAAGGAAACAAATCTGTGGAATAATACTATCAAGAGTTGCAAGTGGGCATGCTACGTGCTAATGTGTAAGAAGATGATAATGCAAAGATGGCTAGATTCTTGGGAGGATTGAATGGATAGATACAAAATATACTTGATTTCCAGAACTATAATTTTTTGGATCAACTATTTCATTATGCATGCAAAGCTGAAAGGTAAGTATAAAGGAGGAAGCAGTCATACAAATCTAGTCGTAGCTATCCTAGTTCTTCCATGCCTTGGAGGGATGCTCATCAGCAACAGAAGGGTATTGGTCATTCTAGCAGGACTGTTGCACCAATTGGCCAAGGGAATTCAGGAAGCCGCTTTACTTCACCAACATCCAAACCTATCGATTCAAAAAAGACTATTGTTGCCCTACAAAAAGTTCATCCTTGGTTGCTTCTACAGGAAGAACAAGGGAGAGTGAGTGCTTCAAGTGTAAGAGGAAAGGGCATTGTATGCGTGATTGTCCAAATCAGCGTGCCCTTATCATTCGAGAAGATGGTGAGTACACATCAGCCAGTGAGGTTGAAGAGGGAGGTGGATCTGATTATAAGGAGTCTCAACCTGTTTCAGGGTCAGAACCAGAAGAGATCACATTTGATACAAGTCATGCAAACCTTGTTGTTCGTCGTGTTCTTAGCTCCCAGATTGAGAAGGCAGAAAATGAGCAGCATCACAATTTGTTCCAATCCAAATTTATGATCAAGGAGCACTCTTGTAAGATCATAATTGATGGTGGAAGCTGCAATAATATTGCAAGTTCAGAGATGGTTGGAAAACTTTGCCTAACTATAAGATTACACCCGTAGCCATACTACATTCAATGACTCAATTCTTGTAGAAAGTTGAAGGTAACAATAATGGTACATGTTCATTTTTCTGTTGGTACCTACTCTGACTTTGTGGACTGTGATGTGGTGCCAATGCAAGCTTGTGCATTACTACTTGGAAGACCATGGTAATATTATAAGGATGCTACACATTACGGGCGTTCCAATAAGTACTCCTTTATGCAAAAAGATAAGGTCATATTGGTTCCAATGATACCGGAAGAACTTCTCAAAGACGATTTAGATAGGGCTGAATGTGAGAGAAAAGAAAAAGAGAGTGACATCGACAAAATAAGAAGTGAGAGTCATCAGCCCAAATTGAGAGAAAAGAAAGAAAAATGTGAGAAGAAAATAGAAATACCGATCAAGGGACAGGTTCTATTAGCCGCCAAAAGTGAGATGCGAGAATTAGAAACCAATCCCCAAGAGTGTTTTGCACTTCTATGCAAGGACGCTCTCTTTTTTACTAATTCTTTACCATCTTCTTTGCCTGTTTCGATTGTTTCTTTGATGCAGGAGTTTGCTGATGTGTTTCCAGATAAGATACCTGCAGGATTGTCGCCATTGCAGGGAATTGAGCATCAAATCGATTTGATTTCAAGAGCATCTCTGCCTAACCGTCCCCCATACCGTACCAATCCCGAAGAGAAAAAAGAAATTCAGCGCCAAGTGCAAGAGCTTATCGACAAAGGGTATGTGCGTGAAAGTTTAAGTCCGTATGTTGTTCCTGTTTTACTTGTGTCAAAGAAAGATGGATCATGGAGGATGTGTATAGATTGTCGAGCTATTAACAATATTATAGTATGTTATCGTCATCCTATTCCTCGATTAGATAATATGCTTGATAAATTGTGTGGTTCTACCGCCTTTACTAAGATTGACCTACGTAGTGGTTACCATCAAATTAGAATGAAGCTAGGTGATGAATGAAAAATAGCTTTTAAGACTAAATTTGGATTATATGAGTGGTTAGTTATATCATTTGGTCATACTAATGCACCTACTTCATGCGCTTAATGAATAAAGTGTTGAGAGCTTTTATTGGAAAATTTGTGGTAGTATACTTTGATGACATATTAATCTATAGCAAGTCTTTGGATGAACATTTAGCACATATGCGCCAAGTTTTGATTGCTTTGAGAGATACACGTTTGTTTGCTAACCTCGAGAAGTGCTTCTTTTGCACGGATCAAGTTGTAATTCTTGGTTTTGTTGTGACTGCACAGGGAATTGAGGTGGATGAGGAAAAGGTAAAAGCTATTCGAGTGCGGAGTTTTCATGGACTGGCAACCTTTTATCGTCGATTCGTAAAGGATTTTAGCTCACTCGCCGCTCCACTCAATGCATTGACGAAGAAGAACATACATTTTAAGTGGGAAAAGGTACAAGAAAATGCCTTCAATTTGTTAAAAGATAAGTTAACCAATGCACCACTTTTATAACTTCCTGATTTTAATAAAACTTTTGAGATAGAATATGATGCTAGTGGTATTGGAATTGGAGGTGTTCTTATGCAAGATAGGGAACCCATTGCTTACTTTAGTGAAAAGCTTAGTGGTCCAACCTTAAACTACTCTACATATGACAAGGAATTATATGCATTGGTTAGAGTGTTAGAAACATGGCAACATTATCTCTGGCCAAAAGAATTTGTCATAAATTCAGACCATGAATCGTTAAAACATATTCATAGCTAAAGTAAGTTAAATCGTAGACATGTTAAGTGGATTGAATTTATTGAAACTTTTTCATATGTTGTGAAATATAAGAAGAGAAAAGATAATCTAGTTGCTTATGCTTTATCTAGACGTTACATGTTGTTATCCTAACTTGATTGTAAAATTCTCAATTTGGAAAGGTTAAAAGAATTATATGTTACTGACTTGGATTTCAAAGACATTTACACTAAATGTAAAGAAGGGAGATGTTGGGATAAGTATGTATTAAATGATGACTATTTATTTAGAGCTAACAAGCTCTGTGTTCCTGCAAGTTTTGTTCGTCTTCTATTGTTGCAGGAAGCGCATGAAGGTAGTTTGATGGAATATTTTGGAATATATAAGACTGAGGACGTATTGGCCACACACTTTTATTGGCCAAAGATGAGGCATGACGTTGAGCGTTACGTGGGGAGATGCACCACTTGTAAAACAGCTAAGTCTCACTTAAACCCACATGGTTTATATACGCCTCTTCCTATTCCAAAAGTACCTTGGGAGGATATTTCAATGGATTTTGTGTTGGGTTTACCAAGGACTAAGAAGGGGAGAAACAATATATTTGTTGTTGTTGATAGGTTTTCTAAGATGGCTCATTTCATACTTGTCATAAGAGCGATGATGCTACTCATGTTGCCGATTTATTTTTCATGGAGTGCCGAGGACAATTGTTTCAGATCGTGATGCGAAATTCTTGAGTCACTTTTGAATGACGCTTTGGGTAAGCTCGGGACAAAACTGCTATTTTCAACTACATGTCATCCCCAAACAGACGAACAAACCGAGGTCGTCAACCACACACTTGGTACCATGCTACGGGCGATACTCAAAAAGAACCTGAAGATGTGGGAGGAGTGCTTACCACATGTTGAGTTTGCCTACAACCGAGTTGTGCATTCTACTACCAAGTTCTGCCAATTCGAGGTCGTCTATGGATTTAAGCCTGCTGCTCCAATTGATTTACTACCTCTACCACCATCAGAAAGAGGTAATCTTGATGCGGAGAAGCGTGTTGAGATGATTCGTAAGATACATCAGATGACCAAAACAAATATTGAGGAGATGCAAATACAATATAAGAAGCATGCAGACAAAGGTAGAAAGAAAGTTATTTTTGAAGAATGAGATTTGGTTTGGTTGTATTTGCGCAAAGATCGATTTTCAGAACAGCGCAAGTCGAAACTAATGCCACAAGGTGACATTCAAGGTTCTTACAAAGATCAATGACCTGGAACTACCTAAGGATTATGGAGTGAGTAATACATTTAATGTGGCTGATTTATATCCATACTTGAGTGATGAAGATGAGCTAGAGTCGAGCACGACTCCTTTTCAAGAAGGGGAGTATGATGAGGACATCACAAGTTCACCCTTGCAAGACCCGATTAGCATACAAGGCCCAATAACACAAGCCCGTGCACGACACTTATGACAACAGGTGAATTCTTTTCTTGGACAAATTAATTGCTTAATTACAGAATAAATGATATTGCCTAATTGTTATTGTTTACTTATCACTACATGCAAGGAAACACATGGAGGAATTACTCATATGGAAGTTGCATGAATTACTCATATGGAAGTTGCATGAGTAATTGAAGGAATATTTATTTAAGAATCAAATCTTCATTAAATATTTATTCAAGAGCAAAATAAGGAAGATTTATTCAAGTTCAAATCTTCATCAAATATTTATTTAAGAGCAAATCAAGGAATATTTATTCAAGATCAAATCTTCATCAAATATTTAATCAAGAGCAAATCAAGGAATATTTAATGAAGATCAAATCTTCATCAAATATTTATTCAAATATTCATCAAGGTATATTTATTTTCCAAAATTCGTTGCTTACAAGAGGAGGAGATTTATATATTTATTTTTCCTATTTTAGTGACACAAAATATGGAAAAATGTCGATTATTGTGTCTATATATTTGGTGGAGCAAACCCTATTGAGGGGACTTTGATTTTTTACTTTAACCACCACTTTTGTAATGCTTTTGCTACAAACTTGAAGTCCAATTTCTTTAATCACATCTTGAGTGATCCTTCCGCTGTTGCTCTTTCAATTCTCGTGAATTATTCGTGTCGTTCTTCGTGAATAGGTCAGTCGTGTTTGACACGGTTGATAACCAATTGAGGAATGGTTTAGTGATTGCGAGGTTTCTGGTCGCATTCCTAGATCGTGGTTAGCCACCCCTTTGTCAAAGTGACAACTCCCCGCCTTAAGGATTTCTCCTACAACGAAAGATCGGGACCAACTTGCTTGCACGCATCTTAAGTCGATACGTGTACATATCACAATTAAGGAGCGATTGTGAGGTTGCTGGTTACGTTCTTAGATCATAGCTTGCCTCCCTATCATAAAAGTCACAACTCACCACCTTAAGGATTTCTCCTACGACGGAAGATTGGGACCAACTTATTTGCGCGTATTTTAAGTCGAGGCGTGTGCATATCATATACTTAGTGGTGATTATCATTAGTCACAAATAGTTCATGTAAATCCAAAGGAAAGTGCATGGAAAAAGGGTCAAAGATATTAGGTGAGTTGATGACAAGGTATGGGTCTTTTAACAAAACATCTAAATGGTATTTTCAATATAATGAAAGTGTAGTTCAAATGGAAACATTTTAGTGTCTCCCTTAAATATGCAATGAGTCAATCCAAGGGACTAATCTCTGAAATAATACAAGATTGGAATCAATGAATTTCTGACAATGGGTTACTTGTTTAGTCTAGATAAGAGTCCTTGGTTTGCATTCTTATACTGAAATTTACAACTAATATTCTTCCTTGACAAATAGGGTTTTAGGAAGTCAATACATCTAAAAAAGTCTCATCTCTTAGTAAGAATAACATGGTATCCTTAGCTGTTTATGTATCCCTTTTATGCAAGTTTTAATAATTTGTCATTAGGCTTAATATGATTCCTACCTTTTGACAACTTTAGGAAGTTTTGAGATACTTTCTCACGCTCCAAACCCACCTTTGGGCATGTGGCAACCGCCGTATAAGCTGCACTTCCCCACCACAACTTATACAAGGCTCGATGTATCACAAAGCACAATAATTTCTTTTTATTAAACACAGCGGAAATATACACCATGTACATTTTACACAAATACTATCATAATGAAATCTCTATCTAGATTTACAAAATAACTTATATTTCTTCATGACTAAGTTCTCCCTCGCTCCTTACACAAATGGCCAACCTGTAACCTGCGCAACAGGGGAAATATGTACACATCTGAGTCGCGAAACTCAGTGAGGCTACAGAGAGAGCACCCTAAAAATGGGCATAAGGTATTGTACAAACCAACAAGAAAATATATCTACCAAATCACACATTTAAATTAACATAGCACAACATATAGCAAAACTTAACATATATAAACATGATACTAGAAATTATTTTCATAACTTAAATCTTAAAAAGGTCTAATCACATAAATCAATATATTATAAGTTATCCAGTATCATTCCTAAGGCAGCCATCCTATGTTCAAGGCAAACCCCTCGTCAGGGATCTCCCCGAACCCTGTCAGTGTCAACTCTACATCTTTGTCCTAGATGCATGTACACTGACGTTGGCGGAAGGAGCTGATGACCACGACACTCCTATGTAACAACAAGTACCATACGGCGCTGTATTTCTGCCCCATGGCAGGATCACCACACACAATCATAAATCACTACCATCTACAGCCTGACAAGCTAAGATCCGCTGCATATGCAACCAATGAACCCGGACTGCTCAGACTTGTCGAAATCGCCGACCACTGGAGCGAATTGGAGTGCCGCCGTCGTGGATTTCCTTCCGCCCCAAAACCCCTGCTTTTACGAGGGTTAAGAAGCAGTCGAGTCGGCGACTCGCCGCTCGACTCGGTCGACTCGGTCCACCCGGCTGGGTCGACCCACCCCGAACTCGCTACACGTGCAGCGACAGTATATATATATATATATATATATATATATATATATATATATATATATATATATATATATATTTCCATTTTACAGAAAATCCCCTCTACTTTTCTAAATTACATTTTAATCCTTATTTCATTATATTATTATATTATTTATTTTTTTATAATAAATATTTTTTTCCTATTTCCTATTTTTCTTTTATTTATCTATTATTTTATTAACTTAATATTAAATTATTTTTTTAAATAGAAAACAGGGTTTATAATTTCTCTCCCCCTTAATATTTTTGGTCCTCCAAAAATAACAACCTAACATCTTAAATTCCTTTTTGGAGACTTCTTGTGCCTCCTAAGACACAAAAAGAATCTAAGGAAATTATTCAAATAATTTTCAAACAAGTTCAAACAATTTATCAAGCAAAATGCAAAGCAAACATTAGATTATCTCGCAGAGCAACGAAAGGAGTAGTTAGAACATGCGATGGGTCTAGCATATACTTCTTAAGCATTCATAAATGGAACACATTGTGGATCCTATCTAAATCTACCGGTTAATTATAATCTTTAAGCCACCGGCCCAACTCTCTCTCCAGAATCCCAAACGGTCCAATATACTTCAGTTACATCTTTTCTTTTCAGGTGAACCCGAAGAGGTCCTTCCCAAGGATAGACCTTTATGAACACTATGCCCCCAACTGCAATTTCCAACAGCCTCCACCAATTGTCTGCACAACTATTTTATATGTCTTGAGTCATCTTCAGACTCACTCGGAACACTTTAGAGAGAAAGATAGAGTAGACTAGTCTAGGAAGAAAAGTTATTGTCTTTATTAGATAATTTTATCATGGCTCGATTCTCGGTTAGCCAATCAATACCCAAGATCACATCAATCCTTATATCCTAGCATCTTTAAGGGTCAATCAGCCCCCTTAGAAACACAGTGTTCCCATAAGACCTTCATGATCCGGTATCGATCAGAACATGAGTAATTGAAAAAATTAAGATCATAGACCTTAGAAATATCATATAAAAGAATACCATTTAGACAACCAAAAGTCTTCAAACAATCCCAATGATTTCAGTGGAACCAGTATCCAAAAGGAATAGTAGAGACACTAGGAAAGTCTAAAGCTGAGCCAACTTACCTAAGCATCCAACAAAATAAATTTGTCGGCTTAGAGAGAGACAATCATAAAAAGGTTGATATATATCATTTTGAAAAATTAATAATCGACTTTCTAACAATAGTCATAGAATATTTGGAAGGGAGTAAACCTTTTCTCAAGGATACCAAATTGAGATCTTACTCTTCAAAAGAAAAGATGGTTATTTGCCAAGCAAAAGAAGGGAATATTGAAGAGTTCAATAATCAACACGACATTGAGAGAGAAATAGAGTATAACAAAATACCCTACCCATAGGGAATGCAGTTGGATCACTAAACTTGGAGTTTCAAAATTGAGAGGAGAAAAATTTCCACCATCTGTAAGACCATGGTAGCTGGAATTAACAATCTGAATATTGTCTTGATTGATCAAGGAAGAGATTTAAGATCAATTTCCAAGTTTCCGATCATCGGTAATGAAAGAGTAGTTAATTCAAGGCCATCAAAATTAGTTAGAGATCCATAACAATGTTTACATTTTTTCTCGCATCAATAACATCGCTAGAATAATGAAGGAAAGGATAACTTCAAATTTTCTTTAAAATTTTATTCCAAGAATAGGTATGAAAGTACAAACATTGTAATATAAAGGTAAAGATGATAGGAAGGAGAAAGTAACAACCGAAGTTGAAAAATCAATCTCTCTTAATTTAATGATGCCCTCCCAATTGTTGGAACTTAGAGGAGAAATTTTGGAACTATAACTTGGAATTGGAAATCAAGAATAATAACAAGGATATAAGAGCGGTTACTAACTGCTAGGATGACTAGAGTAGTCAAAATAACCATTAAAATAATGGTGAAGTACCAATTGAAAGTGAAGAATAAAATTTTACAACCAAAATGAAGATTAAGACTGAAGCGAGTACTCAATTGTTGCATTAATTTGTAGTACAGTTGAGGACTGAAAAAGGTGTAAGCCAAGCTTGAAGTAAGAGATTGTAGATAGTGTACAAAACATAGTTAATTGTTGCAATCACTGAGAATTTCAAGAGAAAGAAAGCTTTTGTTTCCGTATAGGTTTGTAAGATAGATCTGTATAAGGAGATATAGTGGTGATACTCCCGTCAAAAGAAATTTTGGTAATTGTAACAAGAAAGTATAGTATCAACAACCATATCGCTACCGGATATGAGAATTTACTCTTTATTGAAGTGTACCTTTGCCAATTTACACTTCCATAGAGTAATGGGAGGAACCCTATACTTTTAGATGAGATTATTCATCAGAGAGTTTAAATTTAGGAGAAAGGAATAAAGATAATCAAAATTGTCAAGGTTTATAATGTATGCAGAATAAAATTTCAGCATTGTTGTTCATATAAGACCATGATACTTATTGTAATAAAGGATAAAATTTAGATTCATAATTGGGAGATTTTAGATCAAAAGTGATGGAAGAAAATGAATATATATTCTGCCACTAGCAATAACATGGCAGATTAAAATGGAAAGATGAATGGTTTGTCAACCCAAGAGTATCAAATTTTCGGTATACCAAATTTTCAGGGTTTAGTGAACTTTGAAAAATCATAACTTTCTCCACAGAGGTAAGATTAGGCTAAAATTTTTAGGGTAGGTTTTAACATCAGTGAAGAAGGTGTCTGCCAAATTTCATAGGAATTTGACACTCATAGAAGTCAGGGTGATTAAATCTCCGAAACAAGGTAAATCTGAAATTTCAGCTATCTAAGTTTATAATAATTTGACACATTTCATTACCTTCGACTTTAGCTCACCCTTTTATGGCACATAGGAGTTGTAATTTATATTTTTGAGGTAAAGACCATATCTATGAGTGGAGAAATACAATAGGGTCCTTTAAAAAATGATAAGGCTAAAAATTGAATTCTCCTTTAGTATCACTTGAAGAATTCAGAGTTAAGAATCAATTGCGGTTTAATTTCAATATCCCTTTTGGTACAATAGGTATGTTTGTCTAGGATTTGGTAGAAAGATCTTTAAAAATGGACATTGAGAATATGCAAGTATATCCACAAAAGATAAGCTTCAACTTTAACATGTTGACAATGCAAACTTTCAGCAACTATAAACTCATGGAAGTTACTTGTAATTATTGCTGGATTGTTCAGTAATTTGAGGTTCTAGATAGTATTTGGATCCTTACTTGAAAGAGTCAAAAGTATCATCCAAAGGATTTTAAAATATGACAAAGATTAGGGAGAGATCCATACTAAGGAAGAAAGGAGTTGTTAACCATCACTAGAAGAAAACTGAGTTTGTTTGGTGCCAAGGATAATACCATTTTTGAATGCACTCAAGAGTTTACAATAGAGGAATAATTAACATTTTGAGAACAGTCAGCATCAACGGAACGGCCATGGCTAAAGGTTCGTAAAGAAAATGATCAAAACATTTCAGGGTATGTAGATAAAGAAATAGATTTTCTCCTCACCCATACATGCAGAATTCATAATATAGTTCATTGTTGACAAGAATTTATTTTTCAAATTTAAGGAAGGAGAACTGTATTACATAGTATAGCTCCTGTGATATGCAAGTACTTGATGGTTATTCATACAAAACTGTCAGGTAAGAATAAAGGAGTGAGATCGAATGAGGTAGAAATTAAGATTGAGAGGTAAAATAACACTCTTGATATTAGTACTTAAGATCATCAAAATATTGAATGAGTGATAGTATTGATCTCGGAGTATGATTCTTGAGTAATGAATGGTAAGACCAATAAAGGCTTAGGAATGAAACTCCAAAATTCAACTATGTCCTCAACTAAGTTCTAAATTTCATAAAGAGGAAAAAAAAAACTATTGCTACCTAAAACTATTAAAGGTTGAGTTTGAATAGAGATCTCAGCATGAAATCTAAGGAGCTTAATCAAGATAAAATTTTTGAATTTAGCTAGAGTAGATGATCAACCTAAATCAGGTGGGCAGATGGAGTCATAGATTCAATAGCTGAGTGAGATCAACTAGAATTTAGGTAACCTAGTTGCTACATCAGACAAAGGCATCACAGAAAAAATAGTTTCATATAAACTCAGTGGATTATCCAACATCCACACTAACCAAAAATAAGTATAGAATTCCCACAATAAGTTCTCTATAAACTTATGTGTAAATTCTCTAAATGTTCCTATATTTTCCTAGGTCAAATTTCCAACAATCACAACATATAACAAGCATAATATAACTCAACACACTCCACCAATTTAAACTACACCAAACACAAATTATTTTACTCACTAATATTAACCAAATAATTTTAGTATCACAAACAAGGAAGGAATATAAAACATAACCCAACAAAGTAAAGAAGACATGTGGCCAAAAGTATCAACAAGCAAGGCAACATAGGAGTATAACATGTCAAGCAAAGAAATCATAAGGGTAAAATTTCCACTCCCCATAACCTCTCTTTACCCTGTCAAAGTTATCTCACATGTGTACTTAACCCTATGGTTTACCTTAAGTCCGTATCCTTATTTTATATTTCATCATTTTAAACTTAGCTCTGATACCACCTTATTTATCACGCCCCAAACCGACCTTTGGGCACATGGCAACCGCCGTATAAGCTGCACTTCCCCACCACAACTTATACAAGGCTTGATGTATCACAAAGCGCAATAATTTCTTTTTATTAAACACAGCGGAAATATACACCATGTACATTTTACACAAATACTATCACAATAAAATCTCTATTTATATTTACAAAATAACTTATATTTCTTCGTGACTAAGCTCTCCCTCGCTCCTTACACCAATGGCCAACCTATAACCTACGCAACAGGGGAAAAATGTACACATCTGAATCGCGAAACTCAATGAGGCTACAGAGAGAGCACCCTAAAAATGGGCATAAGGTATTGTACAAACCGACAAGAAAATATATCCATCAAATCACACATTTAAATTAACATAGCACAACATAAAGCAAAACTTAACATAACAATGTAGCATATAAACATGATACTAGAACTTATTTTTATAACTTAAATCTTAAAAAGGTCTAATCACATAAATCAATATATTATAAGTTATCTAGTATCATTCCTAAGGCAGTCATCCTATGTTCAAGACAAACCCCTTGTCAGGGATCTCCCCAAACCCCGTCAGTGTCAACTCTACATCTCTGTCCTAGATGCCTGTACACTGACGTTGGCGGAAGGAGCTGGTAACCACGGCACTCCTATGTAACAACAAGTACCATACGACGCTGTATTTCTACCCCATGGCAGGATCGCCACACACAATCATAAATCACTACCATCTACATCCTGGCAAGCTGAGATCTTCTGCATATGCAACCAATGAACCCGAACTACTTAGGGACCCCACATCGTTGAGCATGCCAGTGTCAATTAGGTTCCCTAGCACTAGTAGCACATGGCCCGGTACTGTTCCTAGCACCCATATACTTTGGAGTAACCCAACGGGTTGAGCTTTGCACCGAAGTGAGATCCTGGTTACACCAAAGCATCTGAGGCTAAGTCAATAAAGCGTGCATTTCTACCTTGGCTAGCACATGGCTCCTCACCACATGTTGGCACATAGCAGACTAAGAACCTTAATGTCATCTCTTAGGTTACCATGACCCTAAGATGTCCACAGGTTTTCAATTAAATGTCAAATAAGATCACTCTAAGTGTTATCATAACATGTACCTAAAGTGTCTCTAGTCATATCTCATATCATCATGTTTCTTGTTCTCGCTAAGTGTTTCTACATCTCTAGCAACATGAACATATCAATAATAACATAACATGAGTATCAACATCAAGAGCATGTATATAACAGCATCATACATATACCAGCATGGTATAACTTTCAACCTCATATCAAGGCATGCATATAATAGCATCACATGTTAACTAACATGCATCCTTTCAATAAACCACATGCTAATTAAATATGCAACTAAGTAGACATATAACTTATCAGCGTGTACAATAATTAACAACGACCCTTAGTACTCAGCATCTGTAGTAGGCCAAATAAATTTAAAACCATAAATCTTCACCTGAGTCTCAAGCAGTATCAAAGTAGAATTCACAGCTTGGCTGTGATTCTTAAAAGCAAGCAAGCAAATCAACCAAGCATAGCAATTTCTTCTTACTCCAACACAAATCACAATTTGGCCGTGATTTGTCAAGCAACAGCACAACAATCAATTTTCCCTAAAATAAAATAAATACATCCAATAATCAATAAATCACACAATTCAAACAAGGATCTCCTATCTATCTTCCTACTCACATCCTCTCACCCATTTCTTTATTTTATTTAATTCCTCATAAATAACCAATCATCCATCATATTACCAAGCACAACCCAACACATTCAAACATTACAAGTTTATAAAATAATATTTATTTTAACTCTTTTAATTATATCCAAAATCTCCATCAATATATATCACCTTAATTAATTCTAAAATAATTTAATAATTTTTATGAAAAATCTATTTACATGAATTATATTAACAAAATTTCAAATCATTCAATTTCATTAGTAAGAAAAATCTAATTAACTCAATTTCCCTAAATTTTATCATATTCCAAATTACTCAATTTTTATTAATTTAGAAAAATCAAATAAATCTAATTACCTAAATTTATAAAATCCTAAATTCATTAATTATGTAGAAATCCTAAATAAATTATTTTAATTCTAATTAACACAATTTAGATATCATAACATTTACAAAATATTTCTTCATGCACATAACATATAATTTACTTATTTAAACCTTAAGTTAAGCTAAATTATCTTAATTTAATCAAAGACCGAATCTAATAATCTCAAAAAATTTCAATTAAATTATGAAAAATATATTTAAGCATAACATAGCATTATAATTTATTTTAAATTTTTCTGATATCGTTAAAGCACTCAAAACCCTGAACGTAACTTAGACAAATTCAAAAACCGTACCTAAATTATATTAAAAATTCTAAATAAATTCTTAAAAGTCCAAAACTTACCAACTAAGCTCTAAGGACGTTAACTCGGTCGAAAATACATGATAACCGGTCAAATCCATCTTGAACCGCAGCCTAAACTGAACTAGATCAGCCGGCCGAACCGCCGCACGCACGCCACACGTTCGACGATTCCTCTTCACCCGCTCGACGCTGCCGCAGCCCGTCCACTGGATCGCCGTCGATTCCAATGTCTGCCGCTACTGCAGCCTCGCCGGACTACTGCCCCGACTCGTCGATATCGTTCGTAGAGGCCGCCCTTGCAGCGAAAGAACCAACGACCGAGCTCCTGCCGACGAATTTGGCGAAAAACAGGGCACCCTCCCTGTTCACGGCGAAAGCTCCAATCCCAGCTCGCCGGTGCCACCACCGACCCTCGTCGCCCTCGAAGACGATACCAATCACTCTCCCGTGAGTCCTTCTGTCGAAATCGCTGACCACTGGAGCGAATTGGAGTGACGCCGTCGTGGATTTCCTTCCGCCCCCAAACCCCTGCTTTTGCAAGGGTTAAGAAGCAGTCGAGTCGGCGACTCACCGCTCGACTCGGTCGACTCGGTCCACCCGGCCGAGTCAACCTGCCCCAAACTCAGCACGTGCAGCGACAGTGTGTGTGTGTATATATATATATATCCATTTTACAGAAAACCCCCTCCAGTTTTCTAAATTATATTTTAATCCTTATTTCATTATATTATTATAATTATGTTTTTTATTATATTTTTTATTTTTTATAATAAATATTTTTTTCTATTTCCTAATTTTCTTTTATTTATCTATTATTTTATTAACTTAATATTTAAAAAAAAATTATAGAAAACAGGGTTTACATACTTGATCAGCTTTCAGAGATATGCAAGAGAATGAAAAGAAAAGGAAGAAGGAATTAAGAATAGAAGTTGTAGTAATCATCAGCTTGTGTCAAGTTCTGGACCATTTTGCAGAAGGATTTCTGACTTTTCTGGACGTCCAATATGCAGAATGAAGGTTGCAGGATGTCTTAGGGTTAGCTGCTTAGGGAACATCAGTGTCCCTTCAAAATGTAGGTATTCTGAAACCGAGCTTTTTATACTATGTATCTTCAAGGAAGCATTGAGATTTTTTTTTAAAGGAAAAACTGCTACGGATTGAGGAAGTTATATCTTAGCTGAATGGTTGGGGAGTTTCACTAAGTGACCAGTATGTAGGCATCAGTATATTGGAGACAATAATTACAACCAAGTTACAAAAGAATCAAATTCTGCATTTACACAAGTTCCTAGCTCAAACCTAAATTGTTGAGGATAGGAGAAAGAAAAGATGTTGATCCTTTGCAATAAGGTTCAATGGTAATAGAATAAGCTATAAGAGTTAAGAATTCTCAGAGTTTAGAGGGATAACAATGTTGAAAACTTTCAATGACTAATTGTGCATTTCTGAACTTGTTGGTACAATTCATTTACTTTACAATGACATGAGTTGCCAAGGAGATAATCCAATAGAATTGTCAGAATCTGTAAGAAGGGTTAGAACATTACCATTCCAATTTTTCTGAAGTCAAGGACCCTCGTACATTTGATGGTGATATGATACATTACTGCATAATGATTTCATAGTATCACTTACAGTTTCATTGAAAACTATTAATTTGGCATGCTGCTACAGTAACTTCCAGCTGCAGCAGTTCATTTAAATTTCAATTAGGATTTCTTTTTGATGCTTGATCAGATGGTTTTGAGTTCAGATTCTTCAACATTTGGAGGTCTAGTAGGTTGGCAATAAGAGGAGAAGTGTTTTTGATCAAAGGAAGGTTCCAAATTGAAATTCGCTAAAACTATCAGCTTTGCCAATTTGGTGATAAAAATTCTAGATAAAATTGTACAAGTAAGTTTTAACCATGCAATGCTTCTTGTGCCAAGAGTAAGAAAGTATCAAAATTGTGTAGAATTCTAAGTGTGAAGTAGGAAGTTTCACTTATTAGGATTTGATCATTCAACCTTTGGGATAAAATTGAATAATTCAAAATCTAAGATGGTTTTAAGATCCTCAAGTGCTTGTTGACTAAAAATTATCAAAATATTGATTTATTGAAATAGGCATCAACTAGGATGGCATAGCCTTCATCCATCTATGCCATTCAAATTTGTCTATTGCTAAGGATTCAAGGTAAGTGTAAATCCTAATTGTCAATTTCCACTAAACATGATTTCATAGTATCATAGAGGCAGTAATAAAGTTTATACAATAAAATTCAAGCATAATGCATCTATCTCAAGAGGTGTAGGGGTTAAACCCTCATATATGTCAAGTTTAGTGCATGGATGATATCATATTCATGAGTTACATTATATGCTTGATCTATAAGGTAAATTCTACCAGAATTATGAGTTTATCAAGCATGTTGTAAGGTAATGAAATATGGTATCAGATTCATACCAACAACACATGGAAATGCTTAATTTATAAATTTTCATGGCTTACACATGTCAAGCATATCAAACTTTGAAGTAAGTACATGATACATCTTATAAAAGCAAAACAAGACAATTCTATGAATTGATTTATTATATACCTTATTTGTATTCAGATCTCACCTAATCTATATTGTATTTTTTATTGTAATTTGATAAAAGTAAGGGTAAAATAAATATACAATTGAAATGGATAGAGGGATGTCGGCTAATTTTCCTTAGGGTCAAATAATCTCCATTTGTCTTCTATGGTAATTTGATAATTGGAGGTTTCAATTCACTTTCTTTTAGAGGATCAACTCAGATCTGAATTTTTCCTTTTTTTATCTTCCACTCTCATATTCCCCAAGTATATATATTTTTATATACATTTGGAGGTGCATATGTGGTGGTCAACACTTATAAATTCTATATTTATATAGTTATGTATATTATATATATGTATATACCTAATTAGATTTATATGCATATTCATATATAGAAATTTGTTATTTACTTATATGTATCTTTAATATACGAATTGGTACTCAACTCTTAACAACTCTAAAATATATATAATTTTGTGCATATACTACCCTATATATATATATATATATGCATCTTATTTATTTATGTATTTCTTGAATGCTTATTAAGACCTCAATTAATTATTTGATCATATTTATTATCCACCTGAATGGCAATGCATCATATATATTTATATATATATATTCCTATATAAATATATATATGTAAAGATTTGTATCTATATATATTTTTGAAGAAAATTTTCAAGGTTTACGGTGATAATAGTCAACGGTGATACCATCTTTGCATACATGAGTTTGGTCATACCTCATGGGAGAAGATTGTTATCGAAGATATGAAGATTGAAGATGAGTTGAAAAGGCATCAAGCTATACTCTATTTAGTCCCTAGCATAGTACAAGACATGCCCCTGATGGCCTCGAGCTAATTATTCTAATCGAGTCCAACATAGTACAAGATGCACTCTTGAAGGCATCAGTTTTGTGATATCTTATGAATGAAGGTTAACATTGAAGCCTTAAAAATTGAAGATGCATTAAGCTTTAAAGAAAAGCTCATTGAGGTTTGATTATGATGATGCTGGTAAGGTGGTGGTAGGTCAAAGCTTAGAGGTTACAAATGATAAAAAATGATAATATCAAGGGGACAGATTGGATGGTGAGTGATAGTAAATACTGGTGATACCATCTTTGTATATGAGTTTTAGTCATATCTTGATGAGGACATCACTGGTTCACCCATGCAAAATTCAATTAGCATACAAGGCTCAATGACGCGAGCCCATGCTTGACATTTAGGATAATAAATGAATTCTTTTCATAGGCAAATTAATTACTTAATTACAAAATAAATGATATTGCCTAATTATTATTGCTTGTTTGTCACTACATGCAATGAAACATATGGAAGAATTACTAAAATGGAAGTTGCAGGAATTAAAGGAATATTTAGAAATCAAGGAATATTTATTCAAGAGAAAATAAAAGAAGATTTATTCAAGAGCAAATCAAGGAATATTTCTTTTTGTAATTTTGTGGCTCCAATAAAGGAAGTTATATATGTCACTAATTTTTCTTACAAGAGAATGAGACTTATTTATTTATTTTTCCTATTGAAGTGATACAAAATAGGAAAAAGTTTTCATTATTGTTTCTATATATTTAGTAGAGTATCTCCTATGGAAGGTGACTTTGATTTTTGTTTAGCCACTAATGTTGTAAGGCTTTGGCCGCAAATTTAAAGTTCAATTTCTTTGATCATATATCTTGAGGGATCCTTCCGTTGTTGCTCTTTCAATTCTCATAAATTGTTCATATCTTTTTTCGTGAACAGGTCAATTGTGCTTGATACGGTTGATAACCAATTGAGGAGTGGTTTAGCAATTACGAGATTGCTAATCGTGTTCCTAGATCGTGGTTAACCTCCCATTCGTGAAAGTCACAACTCACCGCCTTAAGGATTTCTCCTATGATGGAAGATTGAGACAAAAACTAACTTACTTGTACACATCTTAAGTCGAGGCGTGTACATATCAGGTGGTATCAGAGTCTTCGTTGTCGGTAGAAATTCATTTATCCTTTAGTAGATTATCTTTTTATTTTACCTACAATTAAAAAAAATCCTATCATTCGTATTTTTGAATATCTATTTCGTGCCTATCATTCTTATTTTTCCAACTTCTATGTGGTTCTTTTTTTCGATCTATTAATTTTAGTTTGCTTTATTAAATTTTCATTCGTATTAGTTATGTCTAGTTGCTAGCTTTGAACCTAAATCCTTTGCTTTATTTATTTTTTCCTTCTTACAAAAAAATAAAAGAGAGAGAGAGAGAAGAAAGAGGTGTTCAGCCGAAGAGGAGAAAAAAAGAAAAAGAAAGAAAGAAGAAGAGAGGAAGTGTTCGGTTGAACGAAGCGGATTTTTTTTATAAAAAAAGAGAGAAATGGGAAGTGTTCGGCCAATTTTTTTTTAAAAAAAAAGAGTGAGAGAAGGGTTGCTGAGAATTAATTGAAAAAAATAGACTAGTTGAATTGATTGTATTTATGTTGTACTTATTCTTGCTTGTTACATCTTGCTCGATTGAATCTAAGCATATCCTAGTAATCTACAACTAAGACTAATACTTGTGTGAATATTTTATTCAATTTTATAATTTCTGAAATTATTGATTGCTACTTCTTTGCTACAAATAAATCTCCACCTAGAGCTCCATAAAATTAGTCTTGATCAGCACATTCTAGTACTTTGTAATCGCTTTATCCACTCCCTGTTGAAAGTTATCACGAACCAGCAAATAGGCAAGCAATTTTTGAGAAGGGTAAGAACTTCAAGTTGTATGGTTTGTGAGGGTTGAGAGTATTCCATAAATATTTTAGTAGTTTCGTAGATTTTCTCTTCTTATCTTCACTAACAACGTCAGGATTAAAAAGTCCTCATGATGCATCACATCATGTTATTTTTTATGATAGTGAATATATGTCCCAACTATTGGTGATTTCATTGTCTCCACATTCTCAGGCTTTAATGACTCAATTTATAGACACCTTGGAGCAGATACTGTCCGACTAAGTACTTGTTCACCTGAATAGGTTGGAGAATCGTCACGATGGAATTGAAGCTCGACTTGAACAAGGGGAGCGAACTCCTCCATAACAACATCCACCACCGCGAGTTCCTCAAGGACGAGTTGAAGCTAATAATTACATTACATGGAATTAAAATGATTTAATCAGAATTTAAAATTTATAAAATTTTATTATTATAAATTTTGGTATTTAGGTTATTTAGATTTAATTAGTGAAATTGAATAATTTGGAATTTTATAAATTTAATTGGTGCAATTGAATTTTTTACAAAATTATTAAAATTAGTTTAAAATTAATTAAGGTGGTATATATTTATTAAAAATTTTAGTATAATTAAATTATTAAATTAAATATTTTATACGATTGTTTATGTGTAATTGTGTTTGGTTGAGATTGTTTAATGTGTTAAATGATTAGTTGATTGATAAGGAGTTAAATAAAAGAAAGAAAATAGTGTGAGGATGTGAGTAGGAAGGGCAAATAGGAAATTTTATTGAGTTGTATAATTTATGTTTGTTTAGTTGTATTTATTTTGTTTTTAAGAGAATTGATTTGCTGTTGCTTGACAAATCATAGCAAACCCGTGATTTGTGTTGAAGTAAGAAGGAGTTGCATTGATTTATTGTTGATTGCTTGCTTTTAAGAATCATAGTCAAGTCGTGAATTCTTGCTTGATATTACTTTGAGGCTCAGGTGAGGGTTTATAGTTTCAGATTTCTAGCCTACTACAGTGTTGAGTCCTAAGTTATTATTTATTGTACATACTGATACGTGGTATATCTGCTTTGTTACATGTTTAATGAGCATGTGATTTGATGTGATTTTGAAAGTATATCATGCCAGTATATAGATATGATTCTATTATGTGTATGTTATTGATGTTTTGCTCATGTTATGTGATATTTAAAATATTCATGTGATGTTAGAGATATAGAAACACTTAGCAAGACACAGAACATGATGGCATGAGATAAAATTAGAGACATTTTAGGTTTATGTTATGATAACACCTAGAGTGGTCTTAAATGACATATAACTAAGGATTTTAGACATCATAGGATTATGAAAACCTAAAAGATGATGTTAAGTTCTTAATCTGTTATGTGCCAACATATGGTGACTTTGATTATCTAGGAAGTAATGAGAAGAATGCAAAGACGACGTGGCCAAAGGGAGCAAGCTCATTGGGGTTCGATTATGATGACATTGATGAGGTAGGTCAAAGTTTAGAGGTGACAATGATTGAAGATGATAATATCAAGAGGACAAATTGGATAGTGAGCAATAACGATCAATGGTGACACCATCTTTTCATGCTTGAGGACAAGGACCAAGGCATGGTCAAAACCTTAGTATATCACCCATCATGGCACACTCCTTTCATTTTCTGTGCATCCAATCATTATAGAAAATGCATACACAAAGTATATATGTTTCTCTCGTTAGAGTAATTAGGCTTTATACGGGAGTTCAAGACTCATTAAGTTCTAAAAAAGAGCCATTATAGTAAATGCAACCTAGACATGTGGTATAGCATCCTGAGTCACTACCAGCATAAGTTGCACAGGTTGAACAGATGGCATCCTGAGTCACTACCAGCATAAGTTGCACAGGTTGAACAGATGGGCCCAAGAGACTACCAAAATAAGTTGCATAGATTGAACAGATGAGCCCAAGAGAGCAATTGTGAAGGGAGAGTGCATATTCTGAATTCAATAGTTTCAATAGATTTCCTAAAATTATTGGTTAAGATTTAACTTTATATACTATTTCATTATAGTTATACTTTTTAT
This sequence comes from Thalia dealbata, assembly GCA_030544415.1. Taxonomy (NCBI): domain Eukaryota; kingdom Viridiplantae; phylum Streptophyta; class Magnoliopsida; order Zingiberales; family Marantaceae; genus Thalia; species Thalia dealbata. The sequence goes on along the minus strand of CM060458.1, from coordinate 10,644,422 downwards.
AAAAAATTATGTAGTTAAATAAATTAAAAAAATTATTTTTATTAAAAAATCGTCAGCACCCTTGTGATTATTTTTTAGTAAAAAATTAAAAGTGAGGCATGTTTTTTACATGCCCATGTCGGACTAGCCGAGGGGTGATGCACCCCGCGCACCGTGCCAAGTGGCCTGAAAAACAAGAGCCGTGCTAATGACAGGCAGCTCTGTTTTTACCCGTGCCTAATTTTTTCCATGGCGCATTTCCCTTAGAAGCCTCATCATGCCCCAAGGCCTATTGATGCACCTCACAAGCATTCTGAATTCAAGGGACACATCACACCAAATCAGATACTGTACAAACTTGCCAAGTGACACCCAGTTCTAAAATGATGAATATGCACTACGTCAATTTTAGTAATACATCATATTTTTTTAAAACCAGAAAAAGGTGTTTCTTCCATCAGTGAAGAAAAAAACGTTTTCAAATCAACATTCCAAATATTTGTTTAGAAATCCACGAACCTGCTGGCGAGCCTAAGCAAACCAAACTATATATGCCACATGTTAAAAACGATTCCGGAATACGAATATGCGACAGATGTTAAAATACAAGTTAACCTCAAATCTGACGGGTATTGTCACATTAGGAATCCACTTCAAACCAATATAGCTAAATATATATTAAGATTTTTGCACAAACACATGGTTCTGCAGATGTGGACGTCTTTCATCCATAATGCATCGATTAAAGTTCTACTAAATCGTAGAAAATGCACCGGTAATGTTCCATTCAACTTGATGATACCCACTTTTAGAATGGGCGATAGCGCATTGGCCTCCGAAACCTGGGAGCTTTCCTACAACGTTGGGAAAAGATTGTAAATAGCATATTGAGCGAGAAGCTAAGAGTTTTTTTTTTCTAGGAAAATTGATAAAGAACCATATATATCTAACCCGTATCCATAAGGAGATGGAAAATATGGTGGCATGTAGGGCCTCCTCATAGGGTATCCGAAATAGGGATTGAACCGCCGTGGGCGAAATTGTTTCATCCCTGGGACGTTAGTCCGTTTAGCAGCAACCTGCAGCGAGGCATTTTACCATAAAAAAACTGAATGTTTCAACAAGTGAAATAACTGTGGACATCATTTTATTTCATACTTTGATTTGGCGCCCATGTAACTCAGATTCATTAAGCTGCAGAGCTTCTTGAACAGCCTCAACCTCGAGAAATTCAACATAAGCAAAACCCTTCGGCTGACCAAATTTGTCTGTTAGAATAGTGACCCTGTTAACAGTCCCACATGACTGGAAATGCTGTTGCACTTCTTCGGGCGTACAAGCATAATCAACCTGCAGATACAAGCATCTGTAAGATACAATGCACGAGTCCTAAAATTTTGTATCCAAAATGCTGCAGAGGTGCAAGGCATAATGAGATTCTGAAACTATGCTCCCTAGAAAGTAGTTGCAATAGTGACAGCATTAACAAGCCAGAAACACTAGGCTAGACAGAGCAGAGATACCAACCTCAACAGGTAGAATGAAGTGACAGAAATGAAGGCAAATTGTTGGGTTAAGATAAACTAATTATATCGAGAAATTTTATTAATTCCTTAGACAGATGTTTTGCAGTATAACCAAAAACAGACAGCAAATATATTATTAGAACTAGAATTGATGGTGTAAATATAAAAATAATTAAAATTTTAAACAAATATTCTACAATTTACAGTTCAAAGTTCAAATAACAAAGGACGATATATTAGGCAAGTTTTATTTGTAGAAATAACCTCAGAATGAGACAACCATATTCCTCAAAATCTAGTGGAAAAAGGGTTTCTTTCTCTTCCATGTTTTGCCATGTTCCAAAGATGCCCTCACATTCTCAAGTAATCCAGTTTCAAATACCTCATTATTTCATGAGAAACCCTTGTATGAAATAGCCTAAAGAGGTTCATGAGAAACTCTTGTATACAATAGCCAAAAGAGGTAAAGACCAATATATTTCATAGTTACAGGTCTGAAACATGAGGGCATACTAAATGAATGCAAGAGATCAAGGACCTCTCACCATATACAGCAAAGCAACAAGTAACTTCAAGGAACTCCAAGTATAAGTAGGCTTCAGCATCTAAAAGCTGCATATGCCCCATGCTGGAATTAGATAATGCTGATAGAAATAGACTTCACACCTTCGCCAGCTTCACTAGTCTGTTTATATCAAGCTATCAAACTCTTTCCTCATTTCACTCAGCATTCCCCACGCTAATACTTCTATCTTAAATCTACCTCATATCAGATTCTTAATATTCACATTTTTTCTACAACTTCTTTCACATTTTTCATATTACTCATTTTTTGATATTTGATTTTTTTTTCATTTTTATCTCCTTTTATCAGTCACAATCATGATCTTTTTTGTTTTTTGTAAATGCAAGCTTATTTTAACCAGAAATTTCAGGCACCCCAAAAATTGGGTTATCAGAGAACCATTGAACTGAAGACTGTACCTGCAGCCATTGTCAGAGACAGTTAAAAAATTATCTGGACATGTCAGCACATAGAAATGGCTGTAACTAAGAAAAAAAGAACAATCAATGCAGGTCTTCCTAGCCCATTATAAGCACCATTTAACATTTCACAACAAAACTTACAACAAGCGTCTAACTTAACTAAATGTACAATGATGGACAAGCAATAGACTCTCAAGTTACAGTATTTAGTACAGATATAGCAAGATAAGTGATGCAAGGGAGATGATGCAATATTTGGACTAGCCATCACATATACCATATGTTATTGTATTGGTATTGAAACAATCATAAACACTAGATGAACATGGTTATACTCTCAGAAGATATTAATTTTGTCATCAGAAGAGGCAATCTTTGACTAATTTAGTCAATGACATACCTAAGCTATCCTACAGGGCTTTTTTTTATTAAAGATAATATGGGATTCCCATCCCAGATGTTTGTTAAACTATAACCATGTTTAGGGATGGGAGCAGAAAAGCAACAATTTACCAGAATGTAAACGAGAATACTAGATTTTTTACAATTTAAGGACCAGATGATAGATGAATAGATTCTCCATTGATAAGTCCATCAACAGGAAAACTAAAGGCAAATAACAGCTGGTGCAAAAGAACAGCCATAGTGCAGAAGTGAGCATTATATGCCTATCAATCAGTCTCATGAAAATGGGAGGCTTATAAATATGGAAACATGGAACTTACATTGCCAACAAATACAGACCGAGAATCAACCTCCTCCTTTGTTGCTTGGCTTACAGAATCACCAGCAGGGTCTGAATAAAAGATATTGATTGTTAGGTACACAAAAAAAAATGAAATGCATTAAAGCATCAGGGTTAAATTCACTTCTGCAATGCAATCTATGAACTATTGTTTTGTTTGGGGTAATTATGGGAGAGATCCCTAGTTCACTCTAATTATTAAGTATAATTTATAATTTGAGTGGAATCCCTTAACAACCAGTACCAAACAAGACCTAAGTTATTTTCCCATCAAGACGAGCAATGATTAGAAGGACAGGTTTAAAAAGATCTAAGATGTAGTTTGGCAATATATACTAGATGTTTTAAAAAGAAAAATTGCACATAGATGTGGAACAGAAAAAGTTGGAGCCAGATTTTACATTTAAAACACATCCACAATTCTCAGTTATGTCGAATCAAATTCCAATTCCACGTCGGATTACATAATCCTATATCTAATTTCTAAAAAATAGATAAGTAGATATCAAAGAGACAGAAGCGCAATATATGTACAGGAGTAGAGGGATCGGACATAATAGCAAATCTAGTAAATTAGGGTTGCCAACCTTGCATCGAACCCATCTCCTTCTCGACCTTTGCCTGCATCTCGCGGAGCGCGGCAGCCTCCTCCTCCATCTCCTTGAGCCTCTTTTTCATCTCGTCAAGTTCCTAAGACAGGAGGACCGAAAAGGACGGTCAGAAAAAAAAGTTAGGGTTAGGCTTGAAGCACCGAAGGGGAAGGAGAAGCACCTTAGCGGCGTCAGCGCTATCGTCGTCGTGGTGGGTCATGTCGACGTCGGCGTCCATGTCGGGGATCTCTCCGCCGTAGACCTCGTGCTCCTCGTCGTCCATTTTTTTTTTCTTTTTCTCCCTGAACTTCTTGTTCTTCCTGCCCTCGGCGCCGCAGCTCTTTTCTCCTCTTCTAATTAGAAACCTAACAGGACATCGGCGCTCGATCGATCGCTTTATCACTATTTATATTACATAGGATACGGTTCAGAGTAATATACTATTAACGAATGCCTACTTTAATGGGCCTTGTAATAAATATAAATATATATCCATCTACTTTTGCTTCACGGCCCAAATCGAAAACTAATTGTTTTTTTTCAAATTGTTAATAATTAAAATTGGCTGATATATTTTGACTACTTAAACTAACAACTTCAAATTTATTGTAAGTAATATCTTGATAATTAAACTTAAAAAAATATATCTTACATAAATATATTTTTATTTTTATTTTTATATATTATTCTAGTATTGTATAAGTTGTATAAAAATTAAAAAAATAAATATTCTTTAATTTACTCCTGATGTATTCACCCATGACTTATATGCTAGGTATAATTTTTCTCAATTCCTCATTCAACTTTCATATCAGTAATTCATCCATATGTTTCCTTGGATATAGAGACAAGCAAGCAATAATAATTAGAAAATATTATTTAATCTGTAATTAAATAATTAATTCACCCAATAAAAATGTTACGTCCTAAATCTACCTTTAGACACGTGGCAACCATAGTATAAGATGCACCTCTACACTACAACTTATACAAAACTAAATGTATGAAGGCAACCACAATTATTTTAAATTAAAAACAGTGAAAACATAAACAAATTACATTTAATATCAATACTATCAAATACATCTATATCTAGATTTCTAAAGCAAATTCTATTTCATCATAACTATGTTCTCATCTCGTTCCCTGTACCAATGACCAATCTGTAACCTATACAATAGGAAAAAATATGCACATCTGAGTCGTGAAACTCAGTGAGGCTATAGAGAGAGCACCCTATGGGCATAAAGCATTGTACAAGCCAACAATATAACATATCTATCAAATCACACATTTTAAAAATAACATGTCATACACTATATGACAGGGCTTACATATTAAAGTAGCAATCACCTGATAATAACAAGACATATGAATATGATATAAGAACTGTATTCACAACAGTAACTTAAATTTGAAAATGTTATATCGCCTTAACTAATATATCATAACTTATCCAATACTACTCCTAAGGCAACTATCTTATGTTCGAGGTAAATCCCTCGTCAGAGATTTTCCTGAACCCGTCAGTATCAATTCTACATCTCTATCCTAGATGCCTGTACACTGACGTTGGCGGAAGAGACTGGTGACCACGACACCCCTTCTATGCAACACAAGTACCATACAATGCTGTAATTCTGCCCCATGGTAGGATCACCATACAAAATCACAAATCACATCCATCTACAACTTGACAAGCTGAAATTCACTACATATGCTACCAATGAACCTGGATTGCTCAGGGACCCACATCATTGAGCATGCTAGAGTTTTCAGGTTCCTTAGCCTTGTAGCACATTAAACGGTACTGTTCCTAGCACACCATCTACCTTAGAGTAACACAAATAAGGTGAGCCCTGCACTGAAGTGAGATCTCAGTTACCCTAAAGCATTTATGGCTAAGTCAACCGAACATGCCCCTCTACCTCAGCTAACACATGGCTCCTCACCACATGTTGGCACATAGCAGACTAAGAACTTAATATCATCTCCTAGGTTTTCATAACCCTGTGATGTCTAAAGTCCTTAGTTATATGTTATTTAAGAGCACTCTAGGTATTATCATAATATGAACCTAAAGTGTCTCTAGTTTTGTCTCATGTCGTTATGTTTTGTGTCTTGCTAAGTATCTCTACATCTCTAGTATCACATGAACATATTAAATATCACATAACATGAGCAAAACATCAACAACATGCATATGATAGAATCATATCTATATACTGGCATGTCATACTTTTAAAATTACATCAAACCATATGCTTAATTAAACATGTAACAAGGCAGATATATAACTCATCAACATGTATAATAATTAACAACGACCCTTAGGACTCATCATTGTAGTAGGCCATAAATTTGAAACCATAAGCCCTCACTTGAATCTCAAAATAATCTTTAGTAATAATTCACAGTTTGACTGTGATTCTTAAAAGCAATCAAGCAAACAATCAAGCAATACAACTCCTTCTTGTTTCAACATAAATCACAGCTTAGTCATAATTTATCAAGCAATAACACAACAATCAATTCTCCTAAAAATAAAATGAATACAACCAGCAAACATAAATCATACAACTTAACCAAAGATATGAGACCCGTGATTTTTGAATAAGGGCAATAAAGTAATTTTAGTATTTGGAGAATTTAATCGTAAAAGAAATTCTTTAAAGGACTTAATTGTAAAATCATATGAATTTTTGAAGTATGAGATTTTGATGTGAAAATTATACCATCATGTAGTATTTTTGATAAGGAATCCAACGGCGCAGACGGATCGTAATTTGGACGTCGTTTGATTGGTCAATTGGACAGTTAATATTTAATTAGGATTTAAGATTTTAATTAACTAATTAAAAAAAATTTATTTTCTTCCCACCGAGCACGCACTCGCGCGCTCCTCTCTCTCCTCCTTCGCAGCGGCGACGGCGACAGCGACGCAACTTCCCGACAATACTCTGATGAAACCACAATGAATTAGGCTCCCAAATTTTAGCCACAGGTAGATCTCGACCTCCTCTTCATTTTGATACCAAGATGCCCAAATTTGGTGTAGAGATGGGGGAGAAATCATGCGAGAGGCGTCAGCGGTGAGGGTTTCGATCGCCGGAGCTTACTCCGACGATTTCCGGCCATTCCGGCCGTGAAACCTTGCAAACTTGGTACCTATGGATTCTCCTTGACGATCCATTGGTACCGGAGTTGAGGGCTATTGGCCGTCGGTTGGCCGCCGCCGAGCTAAAAACCCTAACTTAGGGATTTTGCCCAAATTTTTAATCGGTGAAATTGATCGCGCATGAGCTATAAAAATTGGGGCAAATATGATTTTTGGAATCCTCATGAAGAGAGCTTTCGATTGGTACCAATATTGGTGCTGATCGAAGAACTTGACCGGCGAGGGTTCCGGCGAACTTTCCAGCGATCGCCGGAGAAATTTTCCGGCGAACTTGGGAAAAAAATTGGGGTGATCTAGAGATCATTCTAAGAGTAGTGGTGAAGAGAGATTTGAGAAATTAATTCTGAATTGAGAATTAAAATTTGTTGAATAATTGACAGGAAAATATAAAATGCGTAAATGACGGCACGTGGATCGAGACAGTGTCAGAGAATAAAATTCAGCGAACGGACCTTAAGTTGGTTCCGAAGAGTAAACCACCAAATCAGGTGCGTTGGTTCATTGATGTAGGATTTATTCAAGCTAGGGAATTCCTGCTGGGGTTTTTTTAGGAAAAATTCTTGGATGACTTAAACATGATAAAATGAAATGCTTGCTATGATTATATTTAAATGCATATTAGTATGATTTACTTTGTCTAATATGTTTGTTATTCCATGTTTACCATGCTATGTATTTAACATGTCCTAAAATCTTGTCATGCATGTTATATTAATTTCTATGTTATGTGCTACACAACTACCATGCAGACATAGATATGAATTGTGACATGTTAGAACCTTCTAGGAGACATCATTAGAAATTAGACAGAAAGGGGTATTCCTCGCATACCCCGTTTGACCACCGCGTACCGTCGATGGTCAAAATAGTGATGTTCCTCAACGCACCACTCCCGAGGTTATGCATAGCTTAGATACTGAGATCACCACTCCCGAGGTTATACATAGCTTAGATACTGGGAGCTAATAGGGAAAGAGACTGTACAAACTCCAAGGTCATATTAGATCGGAAATATGGAGCAAGTCCTTACCCAGAAATTTATACACGCACGAGTGTCGTTTAGGCGACCTCGTGATAGTCTTGAGATGGCTAGCGAGGATGAGCCCTACCATGGACTGGGCACCGATGGAGTCGAGGTTGCCACAACCCATCGTGCGGATGTGCGTTAATCTCGGTCGACATCAACTGCTATTAAACTAGGAAGGTAATTCCCTATGCGACGCCTTGGACAGTGGATCCGTAGACCATGCGGCTATCATCCATGATGTTCTGCAGACAGTCGGATGAGTAGTCCGGATCCTAGGGTTATTTTTATCGGTTAGCCATGGCCGATTTGTCTTGTTGATGGTGACCATGTCTTCGAGTAGTGTGTAGTACTACACGAGTCGTCGTTGCCCCTACGGAGTCCGGGGAGGATGTAAGGGCACGACAGTTTCGCTAGGGGAGGCATTGACGGTGACTAGCGAGACAGTGGAGAGTGATCAAGGGTCACCCGTCCTCTCCGCCAACATCAGTGCAGCAGGCATAGGTAGAGATAGAGATAGAAAGACACTGATGGGCTTACGGATGCCCTTAGCTCGGGTATTCCTTAAGCATAGGCTGGCAGCCCGAGTCTTGAAACTTCAAGTTTTATAATAACGTATGTGACATATGCTGATGATATTGACACTAGATACAACTTTAGGTGACATCTAGTGAAATACACGTCTATATTTATTTATGCTGCTTTACTGCTTCTTATGTCCTGATTTACACAAATCAAATGAAAAATGATGATTAATAACCAAAGGTATCCTAGAATACTCCTCCTAGCCTTTGATTTCCTTATTCGGTTTCGAGATGTAATTTCGCACTAGCCGCATGGCTGAGCACACCACGTTTAATGTGTGTGCAGGTTGTTAGATGATTTACCGGGATATTTGATGAAGATGAGGGATATTGATAGAGTTAATTTTATTTATTGACGTCGTTATTGTAGAACTGTAGTAGGTATATCGGGACTGTGTTAGTAAAGTTGCATAAATGATTTAATTGTATATTCCGCTATGTTGAGTATGTATATGGACGATATTTATTATCAAATATCTTGTATGGGTCCTTTGGGCTCATACGACGGTTGCCACGTGTCCGACAGGTGGGTCGGGGCGTGACAAAAGATCTTCTATCTACCATTCTACTCACATCCTCACTATTTTTTCCTTATATTTAATTTCTTATGATCAACCAATCATTCATCACATTAAACAATCACAATCCAATACAATCAAACATAAACAAGCGTATAAAATAATATTTAAATATTATAATATTTATTTAATTTTTTCATTTCATTATTATTTATTTAATATTATTTATTATTTTTTCCTTTACTAATTTTTATTATTTATTATATTTTATTTTAAATTTTATTTATCTATTATTTTAATATTAAAATAATATTTATTTATTTTTTTTAATCAAGAAAACAGGATTTATAAAAAAATTCACCTATTGTCCTAAGGCACGAGCTCGAGTAATTGGGTATTATATGCTAATTAAATATTATATGGGTAAACTAGTGATGTCCTTATCATACTCCCCTCTTTGTAAAGGAGTCACCTAGACTCCAACTCATCTTCATCTCCCAAATATGGAGATGAATTAGCCACATCAAATGTATTACTCACTACATAATCCTTAGGTAGTTCCAACTTGTAGGCATTATCATGGATCTTTATAAGAACCTTGAATGGACCATCACCTCGTGGCATTATTTTGGACTTGTGCTGTTCTGAAAATTAATATTTATGTAAATATAATGAAACCAAATCTCAATCTTTAAAAAGAACTTTTTTTTTTTGTCTTTGTTCGTGTGTTTCTTATATTGTATTTACATCTTTTTAATATTTGGTCATCTGATGTATCTTACGAATCATCTCATCACGCTTCTCGACATTAAGATTACCTCTTTCTAAAAGTGGCAATGTAGTAAATCAATTGGAGTAGTAATCTTAAATCCATAGATGACCTCGAATAGACAAACTTTGTAGTAGATTGCACGACACATTGTAGGCGAAATCAATGTGTGGATTTAATCTTTTCCTTTTTTTAAAAAAAAATCTTATTATTTTTTAAAAAAATTTTACTCTATTTTAAATTATTCTCTTTTCCCTATTTTAACCTAATTTATATTTTATTTTTTTATTCTTAAATTTCTTTTTCCTATTATTTTATTATTTTAAATATTATAATATTTATTTTTTTCCATTTTGTTATTATTTATTTAATATATATTTTTTCTTTACTGATTTTTATTATTTATTTTATTTTAATTTTAGTTATCTATTATTTTATTATTTTAATATTAAAAATAATATATTTATATTTATTATTATTTTTTATCAAGAAAACAGGGTTTACAATTTCTCTCCACCTTAGTATTTTTAGTCTTCTAAAAATAAAGAAATCATTCAAATAACTTTTAAAAAAGTTCAAACAATTTATCAAGCAAAACACTATCCAAGCAAAAATACTAAGCAAACAATTTTTGGACTCAAATCTGGATTCCAGTAATCTTCCTTTATCTTAAATAAATAAAATATAATGCTTGATAAGATTTGATATGCTTGCATGTTAGTTTAATTTATTTTACCTGACATGTATGATATACCATGATTTTCTATGCTAGTTTTAATATGTCGTAGTATCTTGTCGAGCATGTTAAATATTATTTTATTGTGTTTCTATGCTATGCTAGCATACCTACCATGCAGACATAGATAGTTAATAATGACATATTAGAACCTTTGGCGACGTCACCGCCACTTAGACAGAAAAAGGGGCCTTTTCCATAAACCCCGATTGACCGTCACGTCCCGATGGTGGTCAAAACGGTGACGTCCCACTAGGCACCACTCCCGAGGTTGATGCATGGCTTGGATACTGGGAGCGCTACTCCCGAGGTTATGCATAGCTTATATACTGGGAGCTGGTAGGGTAAGAGACTGTACACACTCCATGGTCAGATTAGACTGGAAATATGGAGCAAGTTCATACCCGAAATCTTCACCCGCACGAGTGTCGTTTAGGCGGCCTCGTGTTAGTTCTGAGATGGTTAGCTAAGATGAACCCTACCATGGACTTGGTACCGATGGAGTCAAGGTTGCCACAGCCCATCGTGCGGATGTGCACCAATCTTGACAGACGTCGACGGCTATTGGACTGGGAAGGTGATTCCACATGCGACGCCTTGGACAGTGGATCCGTTGACCGCACGGCTATCACCCTTGACGTCTGCAGACGATCGAATGAGTAGTCCGAATCCTAGGGTGGTTATTCCGGCTAGCCGTGGCCGATGAGATTTAATAGAGGTGACCTTGTCTACGGGCAGTGTGTAGTACTAAATGGGTGTCGTGGCCCCTACGGAATCCGGGGAGGATGTAAGGGCACGACGGTTTCGCTAGGGGAGGCATGGTTGGCGACTAGTGAAACAACTAGAGAGGGACTCTGGGTCATCCGTCCTCTCTGCCAACATCAGTGCAGCGGGCATAGGTAGAGACTGAGACAGAAAGGCACTGATGGGCTTATTGATACCCCCGGCTCGGGTAGTCATTAAGCGTAGGCTGGCAGCCCGAGTTTATGAAACCTAAAAGTCTCACCATGACTTAGGTGACAGACTATTGATATGGACACTAGACATGACTTAGGTGACATCTAGTGGCATGTACACATGTATTTAATTATTTATTTAATTATTTATGTATGCTGTCTATCTTTATATAAATTGATTACACGATGTGGAATGAAACATGATGATTAATTACCAAAGACATCCTAGAATACTCCTCCTAGCCTTTGATTTCTTTATTTGGTAGAGTCGTAATTTTGCACTAGGCCGCAAGGCTGAGCACACCGCGTTCAATGTGTGTGCAGGTGTCGACGCACTAGACGAGATCGTTGACGGAGGTTTCGTCGTGGAAGGTATACGATCGCGGATTTTGAGTTTTCGTATGCCGGTCTTAGATTTGTATTAGGAGATATCGGGACTGTATTTAAGATGTTATTTGAAAATGTGGGTGTATGTATGTTAGTATTTGTATTTATGCCTTGTATGGGTCGGTTGGGCTCATACGGCGGTTGCCACGTGTCGTCCTGCGAGTCGGGGCGTGACATATTCCTTCTGCCAAGTATTGAGATGTCATTTTTTCCTAGATTAGCAGGAAACAAGAGGGATAGGGAAGAAATGAAGGAAAGGAGAAAAAAGAAAAGAGATATAGGAATAATTTGTTATGTTTCAAGTACTTCAGTTTTTGCATAGTAGTCTGTCCATGGTATCAAAATAGCAGGGATGGTAGCATCAGAAATTTTACTTTCTTCATTGTCGTATTTGCTTTGTTAACATACTTCATCAAACAATAAATATCAATGCATATATTTCTTCTTAAGCATTTTTAGTCAAAATAGTATTTTCAGATCTTACAAATATCATCTTTTATTTTTCTTTGATAATACAATAAGAAGTAAACTACATGCTTCATATACTTCTTCGTAACATTCAAAGCCATAAAATCAATAAAATATTTTAACTTTTCAATGATTTATTAGTCATTTGTGATGGTTTCAAAAATGCAGCATCCAATTCCCTTCCTATATTTAGTAATGCAAAAATAAATAATAGAAACCATATATATTATAACGTAAAGCAAGTACTATGAATTGGCCTCCTCTTTATCTAGGTCATAAAAAAAATGATTAAAGGTATACGATTGCGGATTTTAAGTTTTCGTATGCCGGTCTTAGATTTGTATTAGGAGATATCGGGACTGTATTTAAGATGTTATTTGGAATGTGGGTGTATGTATGTTAGCATTTGTATTTATGCCTTATATGGGTCGGTTGGGCTCATACGGCGGTTGCCACGTGTCGTCCTGCGGGTCGGGGTGTGACAACTTAAGTGGTATCAGAGCTTAAGTTTAAAGACCTGAGCATTTAAGTGATATCAGAACCTAGGTTCATAAACCTAGGGATTTTTGGGGTTTCAACTCCAAATCTTGAGTATAAGGAAGTCAATCTCGATATATTAGAGTTGCCAGTTAGATAGTTAGTGGTACGATCGTATTCCTATATCGTGACTATACGTACCGGAAGAGTTTTACCTTACGTCAATTTTTATTGCGTATGAACTGACGGAAGCCTGTTTCGTGTAGATGTCGGAAGTACCGCCGAGACATAAACGGGGGAGGCCCCGGAAACTCACGGAGCCCCAAGATCATTCGACGGCCACCTCCCATCCCTCGGCAGATCCGTTAGCGCCACTAGCACCAGTACCAGCTGCTAGCGTTACCGGGGATTCCGATAGGGCACAGTGTCTACGGTCCCCGAGCAGGCGTCTTCCGGAACACTACGGAGCTCGAGTTCTCGTCGGACATCGAGACAGAGGACTGGGTCCACGGTGCCATCAGGGCAGGCACCCGTTGCTCAGGGACAGCTGAACATAATAGCAGCAGCGGTGGCCAGCGCGATGGTTAGCATTCTGAATCCCCCTGCACAACGTGAGCCCGAGGTACCTCAGACTATTGCACCTCCTCCTCCGCCTCCTGCTGCACCAGTGGTTCCACCAGCATCGCAGGTGGTCCAGTCGGCTCCTGCCCTAGCAGTTGCACCTGCTCCTACAGACAGCACAGCAGAGACAGTTCCAGTGATCGGAGCAGCGGCAGCGGTTACCCCTCCTGTCGGGGTTCAGAAGACCTTCACTCGGACAGAGTACCAAACCCCGGTAGGGGAGGCTGCTACACCGGCGCCCAGTGGCCGTACTAGTAGACCGATAGCCGCTTGGGTGAGAGACGCTCGACATCTGGGGTGTGTCACTTTTTCTGGATCGTCAGACCCCCAGACAGCCCGGTCTTGGATTAACAACATCCGTCGTATCACTGCCGACTTGGAGTTATCCGATAGAGACCGACTTGGAGTGGCACTCTATCTTGTAGACGGGGAGGCTGAGACCTGGCGAGAGGAGCTGGAGACCCGTTATTCCACAGGACTGACGTGGGACATCTTTCTGGATGAGTTTCACGAGCGTTTCTATACAGAGCTCCAGCATGATCTGAAGATACAGGAGTTCTTGGATTGTACACAGAGAGGCAGGTCTGTGTCAGAGTATTTGTTGGAGTTTAATCAGTTGGCCTCTTTGGTGCCCGACACGATCTCATCCGACAGGTATCGTCGTATGCGCTTTGTTCAGGGATTAGATGACCACCTTCGTATTAGGGTGGGGATACTCGATTACAGTACTTTTCAGCAGTTGGTGGATAAATCCCTGTGGACTGAGAGGATGCTCCAGACGACGCGTATACGGAGGGAAGGGCATAAGAAGAAGAGGTCAGCGACACACAGGGGTCGAGATGATTTTAGGGACAGATCGACTGGCACGGTATCATCAGTGGCCTCAGCTGCAGGAGGGGCTCCATCTGGGGGCCGATTTATATAGAGGACTGAGCAGCGTGGTCAGCTGAGCCAGGCGCGTCCCCAGCCATCGGTACATAGGGCCTCTCTGATACACCGTGCTCCATAGCTGGTCCCATGTACCATTTGCCGCCGGACTCACACAGGGTTGTGCCGAGAGATCACTTGTTATCAGTATGGACAGAAGGGGCACATTCAGACCAACTGTTCGCAGCGGATTCAGATTGGCGGATACCAGCAGTCGGCCATCCACCCGACATCTGCGGGTCGTGGTTGCCCTCCAGCACCGATCCCACCTGCTGCACCTATGACGGGAGCGACCAGATGACCGGTTACCAGATCTGGCCCACACTCTCAGAGGCCGCCCCAGCGCACCCAGACTCGCATCTATGGATTGGACGGCACTGACGCCCAAGCCAACCCCGATGTAGTCACTGGTAACTCCTCGCATGCTGACGCCCCTTGAATTATCCTATTTTGGAGATTTAGCAATTGAACTTGATAAGTTGCTGTTGTATTGGATTTTGGAACTAAAACTTATATTTTATCTAGTTGGACTAAACTTAACTTGTCGCATGTGTTGTTTGTGTGATGTGGAATAGGACATATGTGATTGTTTGACGCATGAGCTCGTATTCTGATTGATACCGGGTCACATCGGTCTTTTATTAGCTCGGAGTTCGCTAGACGAGCCGTTATACCTTTTACCTCGTTAGAGGCAGAGTTGATTGTCTGCACTCCCCTGGGTGAGAAGATTTTACGGAGTCAGGTGTATCGATCCTGTCCCATTATGATATAGGAGGTTACCCTTGAGGCGGACTTGATTCCACTGGACATGGCAGACTTCGATTTGATTCTCGGTATGGATTGGTTGACAGCACATAGAGCCCTGGTGAGCTGCTTCACGAAGTCAGTGTCTTTCATTGGATCGGGACCCCCAGAGCTTGTATTCGAGGGGGATCGTCGGGTCCTACCGACCGCCATTATATCCGCTCTCACGGCGCAGAGGTACATCAGGAAAGGATATCAGTGTTTTCTTACGCACGTGGTGGATAGCAGCCAGTCGGATAGCCAGATGGCAGATATTCCTATAGTTCGCTAGTTCCCAGACATTTTTCTAGAGAAATTGCCTGGCCTACCTCCGGATCGGGTATTAGAGTTTTGCATCGATCTCGCCCCTGGGACGATGCCAATCTCTAGACCCCCGTATCGTATGACACCGGCAGAGTTGAAGGAACTCAAACTACAATTACAGAACTTGGTGGATAAGGGGTTCATTCGACCTAGTATCTCCCCTTGGGGCGCACCTGTTCTATTTGTGAAGAAAAAAGATGGGACCTTGAGGATGTGCATTGACTACAGGCAGTTGAATAAGGTCACCATCAGGAACAGGTATCCACTTCCCCGCATCGATGATTTGTTTGATCAGTTACAGGGAGCTCGAATTTTCTCGAAGATTGATTTGAGGTCCGGGTATCATCAGTTAAAGATTAGGGACTCAGATGTTCCGAAGACGGCATTTCGGTCACGGTATGGACATTATGAGTTCCTAGTCATGTCTTTTGGACTCAAAAATGCTCCCGCAGCTTTTATGGATTTGATGAACCGAGTCTTTCATAAATATTTAGATAAGTGTGTCATTGTCTTCATTGATGACATACTTGTCTATTCTAAGAGCCCGGAGGAGCATACGAGACATCTCCGACTTGTCCTTCAGGTATTGAAAGATATTCAGCTTTATGCTAAGTTTTCTAAATGTGAGTTTTGGCTGACTCAGGTTGGATTTCTGGGGCACATTATATCCAATGAGGGCATTCAGGTTGATCCGACTAAGATTGAGGCAGTGACCAAGTGGGAGCAGCCTAAGAGTCCCACAGAGGTCCGTAGTTTCCTCGGGTTAGCTGGATATTATCGGCGATTTGTGCAGGATTTCTCTCGTATTGCAGCGCCGATGATCAAGTTGACTCGGAAGGACGTTAATTTTCAGTGGGGCCCGGAGTGTGAGTACAGCTTCCAGGAACTTAACTCGTTTGACCACTGCTCCGATACTCACCCTCCCAGTCAGCGGTACAGAGTATGTGGTATTTAGCGATACTTCGAAGCAGGGGCTAGGCTGTGTACTTATGCAGAGCGGACAGGTAATTGCCTATGCTTCGCGTTAGTTGAAGAAGCACGAGGTAAATTATCCGACTCATGATTTGGAGTTAGCCGCTATTGTTCTGGCTCTTAAGATTCGGCGACACTATCTATACGGGGAGAAGTATCATATTTTCACTGACCATAAGAGCCTACAGTACTTGTTGACCCAGAGAGAGTTGAACCTCAGGCAGCGCCGCTGGTTGGAGTTAATCAAGGACTATGACTTGATTATTGACTACTACCCAGGGATGGCTAATGTTGTGGTAGATGATTTGAGCAGAAAGTCATCCGTTACTTTGGCGTATATTCGCACTGCCTACTTACCATTGTTGCGTGACATGAGATTGCTGGGGGTTGAGCTACAGTGTGACTCGTAGGGTGGGTTACTGGCACAGTTTGTTGTACGACCCACTTTATCAGACCGGCTGGCCGAGTTACAGAGGACAGACTCTGAGTTGAGTACAGTGATCCAGAGAGTACAGGATGGTCAGGGTCAGGATTTCAGACTCAGAGATGACGGCATGCTAGTGCTGAATGACAGGATCTGCGTACCCAATGATGAGGATCTACGACGGCAGATTCTGGAGGAAGCACACAGTTCCGCTTATGCTATGCATTCGGGTAGTACGAAGATGTATCATACTATTCGATAGACGTATTGGTGGTCGGGCATGAAGCAGGACATAGTTGAGTTTGTAGCTCGATGCCTAGTATGCCAGCAGGTTAAGGCGGAACATCAGAAGCCGGCAGGGACTTTGCAGCCTCTTCCGATATCGGAGTGGAAGTGGGAGCACATCACTATGGACTTCGTAGTCGGGTTGCCGCGCACCCAGAGACACCATGATGCTATCTGGGTGTTCGTTGATCGACTTACAAAGTCTGCCCACTTCTTGCCAATTGAGATTTCTTATATATTGGAGAGGTTAGCGAGACTATACATCAGTGAGATTGTCCGTCTTCACGGAGTACCGGTATCCATTGTGTCGGATCGAGATCCTAGGTTCACTTCTAGGTTCTGGCCGAAGTTTCAGGGGGAGCTGGGTACATCATTGAGGTTTAGCACCGCATTTCACCCACAGACTGATGGACAGTCAGAGCGTACCATACAGACGCTGGAGGACATGTTGAGAGCATGTGTGCTCGACTTCACTGGTAGCTGGGACACCCACCTTCCTTTGGTGGAATTTGCCTATAATAATAGCTATCAGGCCAGTATTGGTATGGCTCCCTATGAGGCTCTATATGGCAGGCAGTGTCGGACTCCATTATGTTGGAGTGAGGTCGAGAGACGTCTGACGGGTACGGAGTTGATTGATGAAACCGTAGCCAAGGTCAGTATCATCCGAGGCAGACTGAAGACAGCTCAGGACCGACAGAAGAGCTATGCAGATAATCGCCGCCGGCCTCTAGAGTTTGCAGTTGGGGATATGGTTTTTCTAAAGGTATCCCCATAGAAGGGCATCCTTCGATTTCAGAAGAAAGGGAAGCTACACCCTAGATACATCGGACCCTTCCAGGTACTTGAGAGAGTCGGACCGGTAGCGTACCGACTAGAGCTACCTGCAGACTTAGAGCAGATTCATGATGTCTTCCATGTTGATATACACATGCTTCGACTTAAGATACGTGCAAGCAAGTTGGTCCCGATCTTCCGTCGTAGGAGAAATCCTTAAAGCGGGGGGAGTTGTGACTTTAACGAAAGGGAGGCTAACCACGATCTAGGAACGCGACCAGCAACCTCGCAATCGCTAAACCACTCCTCAGTTGGTTATCAACCGTGTCAAACACGACTGACCTGTTCACGAAGAACGACACGAACAATTCAAGAGAATTGAAAGAGCAACAGCGGAAGGATCACTCAAGAAATTGGACTTTAAGTTTGTAGCAAAAGCATTATGGTGGCTAAAGCAAAAATCAAAGTCCCTTTTCAATAGTGCACGTCCCCCCAAATATATAGACAAAATATGACACTTTTTTCCATATTTTGTTTCACTAAAATAGGAAAAATAAATATATAAATATCCTCCTCTTGTTAGCTACGAAATTTGGAAAAATAAATCTCTTCATGAAGATTTGAATATATATTTGAGGAAGATTTGATCTTAAATAAATCTTCCTTGATTTGCTCTTGAATAAATCTTCTTCCTTGATTTGCTCTTCAATAAATATTTGATGAAGATTTGATTCTTGAATAAATCTTCCTTCACTCATAAACTTCCATATGAGTAATTCATGCAACTTCTATATAAGTAATTCCTCCATGTGTTTCCTTGCATGTAGTGACAAGTAAACAATAATAATTAGGCAATATCATTTGTTCTGTAATTAAGTAATTAAATTGCCCAAAAAAAAGAATTCACCTGCCATCCTAAGCGTCGTGCACGGGCTCGTGTCATTGGGCCTTCTATGGTAATTGAATCTTGCACGGGTGAACCAACGATGTCCTCATCATACTCCCCTTCTTGAAGAGGAGTCGACCTCGACTCCAGCTCATCTTCATCGCCCCAAGTATGGTTATAGATCAGCCACATTGAATGTATTACTCACCCCATAATCCTTAGGTAGTTCCAGCTTGTAGGCATTATCATTGATCTTTGCAATAACTCTTAATGGACCATCACCTCGTGGCATGAGTTTGGACTTGCTCTGTTCTGGAAATCGATCTTTACGCAAATGCAACCAAACCAAATCTCCTTCTTCAAAAATAATTTTCTTTCTGCCTTTGTCTGCATGCTTCTTATATTGTATTTACACCTCATCAATATTTGTTTTGATCATCTGATGTATCTTACGAATCATCTCAGCACGCTTCTCCGCATCAAGATTACCTCTTTCTGTTGGTGGTAGAGGTAGTAAATCTATTGGAGCAGCAGGCTTAAAGTCATAGACAACCTCGAATGGGCAGAACTTGGTAGTAGAATGCACAACTCGGTTGTAGGCAAACTCAATATGTGGTAGGCATTCCTCCCACATCTTCAGGTTCTTTTTGAGTATCGCCCGTAGCATGTTACCAAGTGTGCGGTTGACGACCTCGGTTTGTCCGTCCGTTTGGGGATGACATGTAGTTGAAAACAGCAGTTTTGTTCCGAGCTTACCCCAAAGCGTCATCCAAAAGTGGCTTAAAAATTTTGCATCACGATCTGAAACAATTGTCCTTGGCACTCCATGTAGGCGCACGATCTCCCTGAAAAATAAATCGGCAACATGAGTAGCATCATCACTCTTACGACAAGGTATGAAATGAGCCATCTTAGAAAACCTATCAACAACAACAAATATACTATCTCTCCCCTTCTTAGTCCTTGGTAAACCCAACACAAAATCCATTGAAATATCCTCCCAAGGTAATTTTGGAACAGGAAGAGGTGTATATAAACCATGTGGGTTTAAGCGATACTTAGCTGTTTGACAAGTAGTGCATCTCCCCACGTAACGCTCGATGTCGAGCCTCATCTTTGGCCAATAAAAGTGTGTCGCCAATACGTCCTCAGTCTTACGTATCCCAAAATGTCCCATCAAACCACCTCCATGCACTTCCTGCAACAATAGAAGACGAACAGAACTTGCAGGAATACAAAGCTTGTTAGCTCTAAATAAATAGCCATCATTCAACACATACTTATCCCAACATCTCCCTTCTTTACATTTCATGAAAATTTCTTTGAAATCTAAGTCAGTAGCATATAATTCTTTTAACCTTTCCAAATCAAGAATTTTGCAATCAAGTTGGGACAACAACAAGTAACGTCTAGATAATGCATCAACAACTAGATTATCTTTTCCTTTCTTATATTTCACAACATATGGAAAAGTTTCAATAAATTTGATCCACTTAGCATGTCTACGATTCAACTTACTTTGGCAATGAATATGCTTCAAGGATTCATGCTCTAAATGTATGACAAATTCTTTTGGCTAGAGATAATGTTGCCATGTTTCTAATACTCTAACCAAGGCATGTAATTCCTTGTCATATGTTGAGCAGTTTAAAGTTGGATCACTAAGTTTTTCACTAAAATAAGCAATGAGTTTCCTATCTTGCATAAGAACACCTCCAATTCCAATACCACTAGCATCACATTCTATCTCAAAAGTTTTATTAAAATCAGGAAGTTGTAAAAGTGGTGCATTGGTTAACTTATCTTTTAGCAAATTTAAGGCATCTTCTTGCGCTTTTTCCCACTTGAAAGGTATGTTCTTTTTTGTCGACGTATTAAGGGGTGCGGCGAGTGAGCTGAAATCCTTTACGAATCGACGATAAAAGCTTTCACGCACATATCCTTTATCTAGGAGCTCTTGCACTTGGCGCTGAATTTCCTTTGTCTCCTCGGGATTGGTACGGTATGGGGGACGGTTGGGCAGAGATGCTCCTGGAATCAAATCAATTTGATGCTCAATCCCCCGCAATGGTGGCAACCCTGCAGGTATCTCATCTGGGAACACATCAGCAAACTCCTGCATCAAAGAAACAATCGAAACAGGCAAAGAAGAGGGTAAAGAGTTAGTAGAAAATAGAGCGTCCTTGCATACAAGTGCAAAACACTCTTGGGGATTGGTTTCTAGCTCTCGCATCTCACTTTTGGTAGCTAATAAAACTTGTCCCTTGATTGGTATCTCTCTTTTCTTCTCACATTTTTCTTTCTTTTCTCTCATTTTGGGTTGATGACTCTCACTATTATTTTTGTGAATGTCACTTCTCTCCTTTTCTTTTCTCTCACACTCAGCCCTATCTAAATCATCTTTGAGAAGTTCTTTCGGTGTCATTGGAACCAACACGACCTTCTTATCTTTGTGCATAAAGGAGTACTTGTTGGAATGCCCATAATGTGTAGCATCCTTATCATATTGCCATGGTCTTTCAATTAGTAACGCACAAGCTTGCATTGGCACCACATCATAGTCCACAAAGTCAGAATAGGTACCAACAGAAAAATGAACACGTACTATCATTGTTACCTTCAACTTTCCACAAAAATTGAGCCATTGAATGTAGTATGGCTGCGGGTGTAATCTTGTGGTTAGGCCAAGCTTTCCAACCATCTCTGAACTTGCAATATTATTGCAGCTTCCACCATCAATTATGATCTTACAAGAATGCTTATTGATCACAAATTTGGATTGGAACAAATTGTGACGCTGTCCATTTTCTGCCTTCTCCATCTGGGAGCTAAGAATACGACGAACAACAAGGCTTGCATGACTTGTATCAAAAGTGATCTCTTCTGGTTCTGATCCCGAAATATGTTGAGACTCCTCATGATCAGATCCACTTTTCTCTTCTATCTCACTGGCCGAAGTGTACTCACCATCTTCTCGAATGATAAGGGCACGCTGATTTGGACAATCACGCATATAATGCCCTTTTCCTTTACACTTGAAACACTCAATCTCCCTTGTTCTTCCTGTAGATGCAACTAAGGATGAACTTTTTGTAGGTGCAACAATGGACTTTTTTGAATCAATAGGTTTGGATGTTGGTGAAGTAAAGCGGCTTCTTGAATTCCCTTGGCTAATGGGTGCAGCAGTCCTGCTAGAATGACCAACACCCTTCTGTTGCTGATTGGCATCCCTCCAAGGCATGGAAGAACTAGGATAGCCACGACTTGCTTTGTATGGCTGCTTTCTCCTTTGAATTTGCCTTTCAGCTTTGCATGCATAATGAAATAGTTGATCCAAAGAATTGTAGTTATGGAAATCAAGGATATCTTGTATCTCTCCATTCAATCCTCCCAAGAATCTAGCCATCTTTGCATTATCATCTTCTTACACATTAGCACGTAGCATGCCCACCTGCAACTCTTGATAGTATTCTTCCACAGATTTGTTCCCTTGATTCAATCTTTGAAATTTATTAAGTAATTCTCTTTCAAAATAGGAAGGCACGAACCTAGACCTCATCAAGCGCTTCAAATCATCCCAAGTACGAGGAGCTCCATTTCTTTGTCGAATTTGACTCCACCAGATAGAAGCATAACCAATAAATTCAGTAGTTGCCGCACGTACTCTATACTCTTCTGGGTAATGATGACAGCTGAACTTTTGCTCAACTAATAATTCCCAATCAAGATAAGCTTCTGGATTAAACTTTTCATCAAAACTAGGAATAGTGAATTTAATTTTACCCAATGCATCATTTCTTCTTTCTTCGTTACGGTGACGTGCATGACCTCCATCAACTCTCACTCCTCGTGCGGGGCGGCGCTGATACAATTCTAAAGCAACTTCATTATCAGCCACATAATTATCATTTAACTCTTCATCAGCAGCTTCTTGAAATGCAGCGTTCAAATTTCCTCTTGGTTCGAATGGAGCAGCAGCAGCAGCATTATTATTAGCTTCAACTCGTCCTCGAGGAACTCGAGGTGGTGGGTGTCGTCGTGGAGGAGTTCGCTCCACTTCATCAAGTCGCGCTTCAATTCCACCGAGCCGATTCTCCAACCCGTTCAAGCGCACAAGTACTTGATCAGATAGTATTTGCTCGAAGGTGTTTGTAACATGAGCCATCAAAGCTTGAGAATGTGGAGACAATGATATCATTGATGAGTGGGACCCATCTTCCCCGTCATAAGAAACATCACGAGGACTTCTCGATCCTGACATTGTTAGTAAGACAAAAGAGAAATTCCACAAAACTAGTAAATTATTAATGAAAAACTCACAATCCTCACAAACCTTACCACCTGAAGCTCTAACCCTTCTCAAAAATTGCTCGCGTGTTTGCTGGTTCGTGATAACTTTCAACACGGAGTGAATAAAGCGATTGCAAAGTGCTAGAACACGGTGATCAAGGCTAATTTCAGAGAGCTCTAGGTGAGGATATATTTGGAGCAAAAATATTGCAAAGTTGACTCAATCAAGCAAGGTAGAAGGTGTCAAAAGGAAAAAAAAAAAGGAAAATTATAATTAAAATTCGGATTGCAAAATTAACTCAATCAAGGAAGGTATAAGGTGTCAAAAAGGAAGAATAAGTGCAAGACAATTAAAATTCGAATGAAATATTTTTTTTGTTTTTTTTTCTACTCGCCGACAAGCTTACTCCTCCCTTTCTCCACCTATTTTCTCCTTGCCGAACACTATCCCTCTTTTTTCTCCTTTTTTCTAGCAAAACACTTCCTCCTCTTTTTTTCTCCTCCTTTCTCTCTCTCTCTCTCTCTCCTTTTTTTTCCAATTTTTACTCACGGAACACTTCTTCCTCTTTCTTCTCCCCTCTTCTTGCAAAACACCTCCTCCTTTCTCTCTACCTCTCTTTCTTTCTTTCTTTTTTTCCTAACCGACTACTTCCTCTTCTAATTTCTCTACCTCTTTTTTTTTTTTTTTTTTCCACCAAGAATTCGGCCGAACACACTCTTTGGCCGAACAATATTTTTGTTTTTGTTTTTTTAACAATCAAACGGAAATTTGGAGATAATAAAGAAAAAGAACAATAAAAGATGGAAAAAAAAAAACGATGATGGGTACGAGATAGAAGTTCAAGAAAAAAGAATTTTTTTTTTTGATGTAGGGAAAATAAAAGAGAATCTAATAAAGGATAGATGAATTCCTACCAGCAACGAAGACTCTAATACCACCGGATATGCACACACCTCGACTTAAGATGCGTGCAAGCAAGTTGGTCCCGATCTTCCGTCGTAGGAGAAATCCTTAAAGCGGGGAGAGTTATGACTTTGACGAAGGGGAGGCTAACCACGATCTAGGAACGCGACCAACAACCTCGCAATCGCTAAACCACTCCTCAGTTGGTTATCAACCGTGTCAAATACGATTGACCTGTTCACGAAGAACGGCACGAACAATTCAAGAGAATTGAAAGAGCAACAGCGGAAGGATCACTCAAGAAATTGGACTTCAAGTTTGTAGCAAAAGCATTACAAAAGTGGTGGCTAAAGCAAAAATCAAAGTCCCTTTTCAATAGTGCACGTCCCCCCAAATATATAGACAAAATATGATACTTTTTTCCATATTTTGTTTCACTAAAATAGGAAAAATAAATATATAAATATCCTCCTCTTGTTAGCTACGAAATTTGGAAAAATTAAATCCCTTCATGAAGATTTGAATATATATTTGAGGAAGATTTGATCTTGAATAAATCTTCCTTGATTTGCTCTTGAATAAATCTTCTTCCTTGATTTGCTCTTCAATAAATATTTGATTCTTGAATAAATCTTCTTTCACTCATAAATTTCCATATGAGTAATTCATGCAACTTCTATATAAGTAATTCCTCCATGTGTTTCCTTGCATGTAGTGACAAGTAAACAATAATAATTAGGCAATATCATTTGTTCTGTAATTAAGTAATTAAATTGCCCAAGAAAAGAATGTGTTTCCTTGCATGTAGTGACAAGTAAACAATAATAATTAGGCAATATCATTTGTTCCTTAATTAAGTAATTAAATTGCCCAAGAAAAGAATTCACCTGCCGTCCTAAGCGTCGTGCACGGGCTCGTGTCATTGGGCCTTCTATGGTAATTGAATCTTGCACGGGTGAACCAATGATGTCCTCATCACATGTATCCATGCTGAGGAAGTACATTTCAGATCCATCCCATGTCCTCACAGCACCACCAGTTCAGCTGAGAGAGGACTTGAGCTACGGGGTGCGGGCTGTTGAGATCATCGATCGGCGCGTAAAGGTACTTCGAGGTAAATCTATTCCCCTAGTAAAAGTCCTCTGGAGGAACGCTCATATCGAGGAAGCTACATGGGAGACTGAGGCCCACATGCGGGCCCAGCATCCTTACTTATTTGAGGGAGAGAGTGTTTGAGTGTGATGTACAAAAATTTTGTAACTTAATATGTTGTAGTTGGATATCTTTTTGGGTATTGAAGTATTATTTTTGGAGGACCAAAAATTTTTAAGGGGGGGGAGTACTTGTAAACCCCCACTATATTGAAAAAAAAAGGGGACCGATTCAGGTGCACCGGCCGGTCTAGCTAAACCGGCTTGGACCGGTTGAAGAGGCGAGGCGAGCGAGAAGAGCTGAGCGCCCTTCCCGCTCGAGCCTTCGTCCTCGAGCTGGCGACGAAGCGTCGTCTCCCGCATCGAGCAGCGCCGACGATTCCTCCTTCGCCGTCGGCCGCTCCACGCCGTCGTCGATGGCCGTCCGCCCTCGTCCATCCCCCAGCAAACTCTCCCGGCGGAAGGGAGAGCTCGCGACGCCCCTGCTCCTTTCCCGTTCGCGCGACCACCGCAGTAGAGGACCTACTGCCGATCGGTCGCCGTCCAGAGCCCCACAACCCCCGGCGATCGTCTCCTCCGCCGTGGTTGGAGACGTTCGCCTTCTCCGCACCTCCACGAGCCTTCGTGGAGTTTGACGACCCCGCAGCAGGCGGCTGTGCTCGCTGCCCTGTTCGAGCGACCAAACCCTACCGGCGACGGGTGGAATCGCGGATCCGCCTACCTCGTCGGCCGGAACTCTGTTCCTTCCCCTTCCCCACGTCCGTGAGGTTAGCAGCTTTGTTTCCCCCATGTAAAGGGGGAGTTTTCGCCCTCCGGTGGAGGTGCTGCGAGTTCGCTGGAGACGACGCCGGAAAAATTGCCTTTTTAGCGCTGATGGTCGACATTTTCGCAGATCGGCGTGGTCTCCGCGCTGTGTGAGGAGCTACGAAGCTCGCCGGCCGGTTAGCCGTCGTTTTCGCGAGCTCCGGCGAGGTGGCGGCTAGGGTTCCGGCGGCGGCGCTGCTTTTTCCGACGGTGCATAGTGAATCCGGAGAAGGTGCTTAATTATGGCTTAATCGCGATTAGTGAACGTTAAGCATGATTAGTGTAAATATAATATATTATTAGAGTAAGTTGTATTAACGCATGCTTAGTTTAATTAAAAGAATGATTAGTGTTAATTAACTAAGCTTAGTGAAAAAAAAATTATTACTTTAATGAAAACGGTTGGGTTGAATCAAGTGGGATTAAATCGGTTGGGTTTGAGTTAGGTTTGGGTTCGGATCGAGTTGGGTTGGGTGAACCGAATCAACTAAGTTGAAACTGGTTCGAGCTCGAGTCAAACTAGGTTGAATTGGGTTAGCTGAACCGGAACCGAACCTAACCAAATCGAACCGAACCGAACCGGATGAACAGTACCGAACCATTTGACCGAGTCAACAGCTGACCCAGTCAGCATTGACCGGGCCCACCGCTGACCCAGTCAGCGTTGACCGGTCAACCGTTGACCGTTGACCGGTCAGAAAATAAAAAAAATTAAATTAAATTAAATAATTAATAAAATAATAATATAATAATAAAATAATATTAAAATATTAAAAAATCATAAAAATAGTAAAAATTTCTATGGGTTCTATTAGGTTTTATTTGGGCCCCTGGATGACTTGGGCCAAGTTATGGGTGAGTTTAATGAGTAAAAATTGAATAAAAAATTCATTTAAGTTAATAGATAAAAAATTTAAATTATGATTAATTAAGAATTAATTAAGTGGGATAAATCCTAAACTTGTATATGATTAATTTAATGTAATAATTATTTAATTGATAGATTTTAATTTATTTATCTTAAGGGAAAATAGATTAAATCTATTTTAAATAATTATGTTAATTAGGACTCTTGTGGGTGCGCGATCCGAGTAGCTCGGCAGGTGATTCTCTCCGCGTGTTCAGGGGAGTAGATCGCTAACCCAGGTGCGTTGGTTCTCCGATGGTTGGATTTATTCAAGCTAGGGAACACCCGAGTTTATGAAACCTAAAAGTCTCACCATGACGTAGGTGACAGACTACTGATATGGACACTAGACACGACTTAGGTGACATCTAGTGGCATGTACACATGTATTTAATTATTTATTTAATTGTTTATGTATGCTGTCTATCTTTATATAAATTGGTTACACGATGTGGCATGAAACATGATGATTAATTATCAAAGACATCCTAGAATACTCCTCCTAGCCTTTGATTTCTTTATTCGGTAGAGCCGTAATTTCGCACTAGGCCACAAGGCTGAGCACACCGCGTTCAATGTGTGTGCATGTGTCGACGCACTAAACGAGATCGTTGACGGAGGGTTCGTCGCGGAAGGTATACGATCGCGGATTTTGAGTTTTCGTATGCCGGTCTTAGATTTGTATTAGGAGATATCGGGACTGTATTTAGGATGTTATTTGGAAATGTGGGTGTATGTCTGTTAGCATTTGTATTTATGCCTTGTATAGGTCGGTTGGGCTCATACGGTGGTTGCCACGTATCGTCCTGCGGGTCGGGGCGTGACATATTCCTTCTGCCAAGTATTGAGATGTCATTTTTTCCTAGATTAGCAGGAAACAAGAGGGATAGGGAAGAAATGAAGGAAAGGAGAAAAAAGAAAAGAGATATAGGAATAATTTGTTATGTTTCAAGTACTCCAGTTTTTGCATAGTAGTCTGTCCATGGTATCAAAATAGCAGGGATGGTAGCATCTGAAATTTTACTTTCTTCATTGTCGTATTTACTTTGTTAACATACTTCATCAAACAATAAATATCAATGCATATATTTCTTCTTAAGCATTTTTAGTCAAAATAGTATTTTTAGATCTTACAAATATCATCTTTTATTTTTCTTTGATAATACAATAAGAAGTAAACTACATGCTTCATATACTTCTTCATAACATTCAAAGCCATAAAATCAATAAAATATTTTAACTTTTCAATGATTTATTAGTCATTTATGATGGTTTCAAAAATGCAGCATCCAATTCCCTTCCTATATTTAGTAATGCAAAAATAAATAATAGAAACCATATATATTATAACGTAAAGCAAGTACTATGAATTAGCTTCCTCTTTATCTAGGTCATAAAAAAAAAGATTAAAGGGCATAAATTTTTTTTCCAAATCATAAGGCCATCAAGACATCCTTCAACAAAATACAAGAATAATGATATAGATCGAGAAATTTGTTCGTCAACAACATTTGGTTTCCTTACCAATTGGTAGATACCACAATATTCCACACATTTTTAAAACCTAGAAGAAGAAAAAGAAGTACAAGTTAATGTTAGCTCTTTCATGTCATTTGTTTTAGTCTACGCTTGATTGCTCAACCTACTTCAATTTTGACTCAACATCAAATTCAAGTCAATCAATTTAATAAAGCCATTATTCATCATATTTTCTTAATTTCTTTGTCGAGGTGATGTCAAATGAACTTATAGCTGACTTACCTTCCAATTATTACTTATTATTTTCTATTACCATATTTCCGTCTCCCCATCTCTTGCTCCTCATATTTCCTCTTGAAATATTGCTCAACAATCTTCAATTAACCAAAAATTACAATAAGAAGATATTTTAATTAATTACGTAGAAACCATATTTAACTCCTTCAATAAGTTGGATATCTTCGGCCTCGAGGACAACATCAGCCAAGAAACCCTAAGAAGAAGTCTTTTTTATAGTCTCATGTTTTTTTTTTCAAATTTGATTATGTCCTCCGTTAATATTAATTAAACGAAGAGTAAATTAAATTCATTATTCATTTAGGTAATTTTTATCCAGCCTAGTAAAAATTACTATCTTGATATGCCGAAGAATGACCACTTCATCTCTTACTTATTGCTTAAATAATCTCCAGTTTCTCTCTTCCCAAATGTGAAATACAAACTCTGCTATCACCACCTGCATAAGTTGTCCTTTCAATGTTCTCCTTTTAGCTATTCTAGCAGCTATATTAATTGTGGTTTCCCATGTAGTTTGTCTTAAAACTTCTTCATTCCATTTCAACAAATCACTCCATATTCACCAAGTTCTAAAAAAAATAAATCATTCCATATAGTCTTGCTATATTTACATTCATTCAACAAAAGTTCTAAGGTTTCTATTACATTTAGACATAGCTGACATCCTTCTTCTATTTGCATGCCCCGGTTGAGTAGTTTATCTGCAGTTATTAATTTCTAATGTAAAGCAAGCCATAGAATGAAGGTAGCTCTGGGCCTAGCTGTAGAATCACATATCAAACTTGTCCAACTTTTTTTTGACAATGTACCCACCAATATATTATAAATTAAACTGATTGTGATTTTTCTAGTTAGTATTATTGCTAGTCGGGGTGGTATTGTAATACCTCTCTACTCATCATCACTTTCTTCAACATCCAACTTGTTTGTTTAGGTAGAGTCATAGTATGAATATTTTTATTTTTTATATAATAAGTGTATACCCATTTGATACATAATTTATCTTTCTTCATCTACATATTCCAAAAGAGCTTGAAGATAGCTGCCTTATTCCATAAATCTAGTCTCAGTAAGTTAAGTCCTCCGACTGACTTTAGTGTGCAAACTTTATTCCAAGCTACCAAGGCCTTCCTACTAGTCTCAACTGATCCTGTCCATAAGAATGTCCTGCAAACTGCATCCATCATTTTGATTATTTTTTGTGGACAATATGAATAGTTGTGACCAATAGCTTTACACTCCAAATAATACTGACTTTATAAGTTGAACTCTTCCTGCATATATTAGCAACTTGGCAGTACAACTTTTAAGTCTAACTATCATTTTCTCAAGTAGTACTTTACATTCTGTAGTTTTTAGTTTCTTAGGAGCCAAAGGTACTCCTAGATACTTGAATGGTAAAAAGCCCTCTCTATAGCTAAGTATATGTAATATTCTGTCTTTTGTTTCAGTAGGTACTCCTTCAAAGTAGATACTACTCTTAAGTGCATTAACTTTCAAATCTGATGCCTTTGAGAATTTAAGAAATGCCTCATGTAGGAGCTTGATAGATTTCTCATCTCCTCTGAAAAACTTAAGTAAATCATCTGCAAAACAAAGGTGAGTAATAGATAATTTTGCACATTTGGGATGATATTTAAAGTTTCTCTTATTTCCTAGCTTCCTCATACATCTACTCAAGTATTCTATTACAAGGACAAAGATATAAGGTGATAGAGGGTCACCTTATCTTAATACTCTTTTTACTTTAAAATGTACCATTTTTTACCATTTATTAGAATGGTATAATGTACTAATTTGATACAAGTCATCACCCATTGAATGAATCTAGGAGGAAATCCCAATTCTATGAGCATTTGTTCCACACATATCCATTCTACTGAATCATAAGCCTTTTGTAGATCCACCTTGATCATGCATCTAGGGGATATTATTTTCCTGGTAATGAGTTCATGACTTAATATGATATTATCTGCAATCATTCTTCTTGGCACAAAGGCTGACTTAGCTTCATTAACTTGACAAGGACATCAATGGTTCACCCGTGTAAGATCCGGTTAGCATACAAGGCCCAATGACACGAGCCCGTGCACGACGCTTAGGACAATAAGTGAATTCTTTTCTTGGGAAAATTAATTACTTAATTACAGAACAAATGATATTACCTAATTATTATTGTTTACTTGTCACTACATACAAGGAAACACATGGAGGAATTACTCATATGGAAGTTGCATGAATTACTCATATGGAAGTTGCATGAGTATTTGAAGGAATATTTATTCAAGAATCAAATCTTCATCAAATATTTATTCAAGAGCAAAACAAGGAAGATTTATTCAAGATCAAATCTTCATCAAATATTTATTCAAGAGCAAATCGAGGAATATTTATTCAAGATCAAATCTTCATCAAATATTTATTCAAGATCAAATATTCATCAAATATTTATTCAAGAAGCAAATCAAGGAATATTTAATGAAGATCAAATCTTCATCAAATATTTATTCAAATCTTCGTCAAGGGATATTTATTTTCCAAAATTCGTGGCTTACAAGAGGAAGAAATTTATATATTTATTTTTCTTATTTTAGTGTAATAAAATATGAAAAAATATCCATTATTGTGTCTATATATTTGGTGGAGCAAGCCCTATTGAAGAGGACTTTGATTTTTACTTTAGCCACCACTTTTGTAATGCTTTGCTGCAAACTTAAAGTCCAATTTCTATAATCACATCTTGAGTAATTACTTTGTTGAATTTTTGAAAAAAAAAGTTATTCGGCCAAAGAGATAGTGTCGGCCGAAATCTTGAAAGAAACGAAAATTTGGCTGAAATCTTTGAAAAAAGAGAGAAAAAAAAGAGAGGAGGAAGTGTTGGGCAAGAAAAAAGGAGAAAGAAAAAAAAATAGTGAGAGGAAGGTTTGGCCAAGGAAAAATAAAAAAATAAAAAAAATATTTTATCCGAATTTTAATTTTAATTATCCTTACACTTATTCTTCCTTTGACACCTTCTACCTTACTTGATTGAGTCAACTTTTCAATTTATTGAATTATTGATTTCTTCTCTTTATTACAAATATATCGCCACCTAGAGTTCCCTAAAATTAACCTTGATCACCGTGTTCTAGGACTTTGCAATTGCTTTATTCACTCCCTGTTGAAAGTTATCACGAACCAGCAAACACGCGAGCAATTTTTGAGAAGGGTAAGAGCTTCAGGTGGTAAGGTTTATAAGGATCGAGAGTATTTCATAAATAATTTATTAGTTTGGTGGAATTTCTCTTGTCTTTACTAATAATATCAGGATCGAGAAGTCCTCGTAATGTTTCTTATGACGGGAAAGATGGGTCCCAATCATCGGCGATATCATTGTCTCCACGTTCTCAGGCTTTGATGGCTTATGTTACAAACACCTTCAAGCAAATACTATCCGATCAAGTACTTGTGCGCCTGAATAGGTTGGAGAATCGTCTTGGTGAAATTGAAGCACGACTCGAACAAATGGAGCGAACTCCTCCACGACGACACCCACCACCTCGAGTTCCTCGAGGACGAGTTAAAGCTAATAATAATGCTGCTGCTGCTGCTCCATTCGAACCAAGAGGAAATTTGAACGCTGCATTTCAAGAGGCTGCCGATGAAGAGTTAAATGATAATTATGTGGCTGATGATGAAGTTGCCTTAGAATTATATCAGCGCCACCCCGCACGAGGAGTGGTACGTAATGGAGGTCCTGCACGTCATCGTAATGAAGAGAGAAGAAATGATGCATTGGGTAAAATTAAATTCACCGTTCCTAGTTTTGATGGAAAGTTTAATTTCACCGTTCCTAGTTTTGATGGAAAGTTTAATTTAGAAGCCTATCTTGATTGAGAATTATTAGTTGAGCAAAAGTTCAGCTGTCATCATTACTCAGAAGAGTATAGAGTACGTGCGGCCACTACTGAATTTATTGGTTATTCTTCTATTTAGTGGAGTCAAATTCGACAAAGAATGGAGGTCCTCATACTTGGGATGATTTGAAGCACTTCATGAGGTCTAGGTTCGTGCCTTCATATTTTGAGAGTGAATTACTTAATAAATTTCAAAGGATAAACCAAGGAAACAAATCTGTGGAAGAATACTATCAAGAGTTGCAGGTGGGCATACTACGTGCTAATGTACAAGAAGATGATAATCCAAAGATGTCTAGATTCTTGGGAGGATTGAATGGAGAGATACAAGATATACTTGATTTTCAGAACTATAATTCTTTGGATCAACTATTTCATTATGCATGCAAAGCTGAAAGGCAAGTTCAAAGGAGGAAGCAGCCATACAAATCCCAAGGAGACAAAAGAAATTCAGTGCCAAGTGCAATAGCTTCTAGATAAAGAATATGTGCGTGAAAGTTTAAGTCCATGTGTTGTTCCTATTTTACTTGTGCCAAAGAAAGATGGATCATGGAGGATGTGTATAGATTATCGAGCTATCAACAATATTACGGTATGTTATCGTCATCCTTTTCCTCGATTAGATGATATGCTTGATGAATTGTGTAGTTCTACCGTCTTTTCTAAGATTAACCTATGTAGTGGTTACCATCAAATTAGAATGAAGCTAGGTGATGAATGGAAAACAACTTTTAAGACTAAATTTGGATTATATGAGTGGTTAGTTATGTCATTTGGTCTTACTAATGCACCTAGTACGTTCATGCGTTTAATGAATGAAGTGTTGAGAGCTTTTATTGGAAAATTTATGGTAGTTTACTTTGATGACATATTAATCTATAGCAAGTCTTTGGATGAACATTTAACACATATGCGCCAAATTTTGATTGGTTTGAGAGAGGCACGTTTGTTTGTTAACCTTGAGAAGTGCACCTTTTGCACGGATCAAGTCGTATTTCTTGGTTTTGTTGTGACTGCATAGGGAATTGAGGTGGATGAGGAAAAGGTGAAAGCTATTCGAGCCTGGCCAATACCTACATCAATCACGCAAGTGCGGAGTTTTCATTGACTGGCAAGCTTTTATCATCGATTTGTAAAGGATTTCAACTCACTCGCTGCTCCACTCAATGCATTGACAAAGAAGAACATACCTTTCAAGTGGGAAAGGGCACCAGAAGATGCCTTCAATTTGCTAAAAGATAAGTTAACCATTGCTTACTTTAGTAAAAAGCTTAGTGTTTCAACCTTAAACTACTCAACATATGACAAAGAATTATATGCATTGGTTAGAGTGTTGGAAACATGACAACATTATCTCTAGCTAAAAGAATTTGTCATACATTCAGACCATGAATTGTTAAAACATATTCATAACCAAAGTAAGTTGAATCGTAGACATGCTAAGTAGATTGAATTTATTGAAACTTTTCCATATGTTGTGAAATATAAGGGGGAAAAGATAATCTAGTTACCGATGCTTTATCTAGACATTACATGTTGTTATCCCAACTTGATTGTAAAATTCTTGGTTTGAAAAGGTTAAAAGAATTATATGCTACTGACTTAGATTTCAAAGACATTTACACTAAATGTAAAGAAGGGAGATTTTGGGATAAGTATGTATTGAATGATGACTATTTATTTAGAGCTAACAAGCTCTGTATTCTTGCAAGTTCTGTTCGTCTTCTATTGTTGCAGGAAGCGCATGGAGGTGGTTTGATGAGATATTTTGGGATACATAAGACTGAGGACGTATTGGCAACACACTTTTATTGGCCAAAGATAAGGTGCGACGTCGAGCGTTACGTGGGGAGATGCACCACTTGTCAAAAATCTAAGTCTCGCTTAAACCCACATTTTTTATATACACCTCTTCCTATTCCAAAGGTACATTGGGAGGATATTTCAATGAATTTTGTGTTAGGTTTACCAAGGACTAAGAAGGGGAGAGATAGTATATTTGTTGTTTTTGATAGGTTTTCTAAGATGGCTCATTTCATACCTTGTCATAAGAGTGATGATGCTACTCATGTTGCCGATTTATTTTTCAGGGAGATCGTTCGTCTATATGGAGTGCCGAGGACAATTGTTTCAGATCGTGATGTGAAATTTTTGAGCCACTTTTAGAGGATGCTTTGGGGTAAGCTCGGGACAAAACTGCTATTTTCAACTACATGTCATCCTCAAACGAACGGACAAACCAAGGTCGTCAATCACACACTTGGTACCATGATACGGGCGATACTCAAAAAGAACCTGAAGATGTGGGAGGAGTGCTTACCACATATTGAGTTTGCCTACAACCGAGTTGTGCATTCTACTACCAAGTTCTGCCTATTCGAGGTCGTCTATGAATTTAAGCCTGCTGCTCCAATTGATTTACTACCTTTACCATCATCAGAAAGAGGTAATCTTGATGCAGAGAAGCGTGCTGAGATGATTCGCAAGATACATCAGATGACCAAAATAAATATTGAGGAGATGCAAATATAATATAAGAAGCATGCAGACAAAGGTAGAAATAAAGTTATTTTTGAAGAAGGAGATTTGGTTTGGTTGCATTTGCGCATAGATCGATTTTCAGAACATCGCAAGTCGAAACTAATGCCATGAGGTGACGGTCCATTCAAGGTTCTTGCAAAGATCAATGATAATGCCTACAAGCTGGAACTACCTAAGGATTATGAAGTGAGTAATACATTTAATGTGGCTGATTTATCTCCATACTTGGATGATGAAGATGACCTAGAGTCGAGGTCGACTCCTTTTCAAGAAGGGGAGTATGATGAGGACATCACTAGTTCACCCGTGCAAGATCCGGTTAGCATACAAGGCCTAATGACACGAGCCCATGCACGATGCTTAGGACAACAGATGAATTCTTTTCTTGGGCAAATTAATTACTTAATTATAGAACAAATGATATTGCCTAATTATTATTGTCTACTTGTCACTACATGCATGGAAACACATGGAGGAATTAAGTTACATGAATTACTCATATGGAAGTTGCATGAGTATTTGAAGGAATATTTATTCAAGAATCAAATCTTCATCAAATATTTATTCAAGAGCAAAACAAGGAAGATTTATTCAAGATCAAATCTTCATCAAATATTTATTCAAGAAGCAAATCAATGAATATTTAACGAAGATCAAATCTTCATCAAAGGATATTTATTTTCCAAAATTCGTAGCTTATAAGAGGAGGAAATTTATATATTTATTTTTCCTATTTTAGTGAAATAAAATATTGAAAAACGTCCATTATTGTGTCAATATATTTGGTGGAGCAAGCCCTATTGAAGGGGGCTTTGATTTTTTCTTTAGCCACCTGTAATACTTTGCTGCAAACTTGAAGTCCAATTTCTTTAATCACATTTTGAGTGATCCTTCCGCTGTTGCTCTTTCAATTTTCTTAAATTGTTCGTGCCGTTCTTCGTGAATAGGTCAGTCATGTTTGACACGGTTGATAACCAACTGAGGAGTGGTTTAGCGATTGTGAGGTTGCTGGTCACGGTCCTAGATCGTGGTTAGCCTCCCCTTCGTCAAAATCACAACTCCCCACCTTAAGGATTTCTTGTACCCTAAAAGTTATCATTGTATAAGTTTTCTTTTTCTAAATCATACCATCTTATCATTGATCCAAATTGTTGTCATTGAATGGTATCGAAATTGCATTTCACTTGTTTTGATATGCCCTTGTTTCCTAGCTTACGATACTCCAACTATTACCAAATCATTCAATTTCTAAGCCCTTGTCAACTATCTTGAATTCACAGTTTTCCACCTGAAATATATACCCAATGTAAAATCTTAAAATTTATTTTCTTAAGTGGTAGGACTGTGTTCTTGTTGTAGCACCTAGAAACAATAGTTGGGTAATACTGCAATAATAATAGAAATAATTACACTCGAACATTATATTCTTTGATCCTTATTGCTACTGCTTTTAATTTCATTGTGTACTCTCTACTGATTTGATAGATGTGTATTGTTATATTGTATTATCTATACAAATATATATCACTTAAGTTCATAAAAGTGGGCAAATATTCCTCTACAGAAAGCTATTAATGTAACCTTGAGAAATGATACCTTAACCAACATGCTTTCTCATCATCTTAACTAGTATGATTTCTTAAGATTATGTTCTTATTGGCAATTATATTTGCCTTGGGTGTAAATTGTGTAGTCACCTTATGATTCTCTCTAGTTGCCAAGGAGTAAATATTGTATGCTACAAATCTTGATTTTACATTCTAATCAAGAATTCTATCCATGGTCAAATATACTATTATGAGATTACTAGTTTCTTAGAACTATAGTCTCACCAAAAGTAACATGCAAGTGTTACATGTGTTCTATTCATATTCATGGAGCCAATATGTGAGATTGAATTGAATAATATTTTCTAATTATTTGATCATAGAAGAACTATGTTACCATATATAGTTAGCATAAATATTTATATTCAGAAGTAATCATAAATATTCAATTATTCTTTTTGACCTATCTTTTCCTCTTAGTACTGTTGTATTTATTGCTGAAGGTTCATAAACCTTATATTGTTTCATTATACATGCTAGCTTCATCCTTTTCTTTATAAGTATCTCTTCCATTTTTGACCTGCAGAGATAGATGGTGTTTGTAGTAAATATGTTTAAGGATCATTAGAAAAGTTTAGAAGATAGTCATATGAAAATTTTTTTTTAGAGATTTCTACATTTTTGGAGGACCAAAAATAATTAAGGGGGGAAGAACTTGTAAACCCCCAAATTTTTTTTTGAAATATATATACATATGTCCATAAATAATTAAACCCTTAAATTTTAGAAAATATATATGTGCCAATAAATAAGTAGGTGCATATATATACGTACCGTCATATACATGCATATATGTGTCAACAATGACCGGTAAATATGTGTATAAATAGGTAAATATAAATAAATAAATAAATAATAATAACAATATATATATAAGTATTAAAATAAGTTTACTTCTCAAAAATTAAATAATTAAGGGTTAATGGAAAAAAAGGGAGTCCGAGGGTATTAGTTTCATTTATTTACCTAATCATCCCACAATCTAAATCTCCACCTCCACACCCTTCTGTCGCCATCGATTAAGATTGACAAGCCTATAGTTGAATCTGTTCGACTAAGAAGAGAAGGCATTTGAGGAAATGGACGATGCAGTAGTGGAGTGGAAGCTGATGGCATCGATGCTCGGAATCCCAGATGAAAATAATAATGATTAAGGTTTGTGCCCATTTCCTAGGTAATATAAAAATATAATTTTTAGGATATGCGGTAGAGATCGTCGCTAGTGTAGATTTTAGGTATCAGATTATAGTATATTTTTTTATAAATTTTTCTCTCGTGTCTTCAATTTCCTTCTTGAATGAAATTGTTTGATGATACTACTGCTGTTAGTTTAATTTTGAATATTGAGGAGATTAAAATATTTCATTTTATATACATCTATTAGATCACAGTAAATGTATATATATATTTCTTTTGCCTTCATTTACTTGTACGTGATGGTTATTAGTAATTTAATCAAAAAGTGTTTTCCTAAAAGTACTATTTAGAAATAATACATCATATTGGGTAAACTCAAGAATCCAAAAATAAAAATACTAATAGTGATAATAATTAAATATATATAGTTAAAGTCTACAATTGTTCTCTGTTAATGAAAACTGAAACTTTGGATGTAGATGATAAATGAAATAATTATCTCCTTAACATCTAATAATAATTTAATACTCAAAATTATATAATAACATGAGTGTTGCTTGCTGCCAAGGGTTGTTAGATGTGATAATGATGATTCACATCATTCATTCCACATATTTATATCTCTATATATATTTATATATAGCAGATAAATACCCTTTCTAATTTAATAAATATATACATGTTGTAGTAAATTTGGAAACTTTAGATATTAAATTTTATTTGTTTGTTAACATAATATATACAACTGCAATTATTTATTAGAGAGTTGGACGATATATTGAATAGAAAGTTATGCTTCTAAAATTTAGAAACTAATTACTGGTTTCAAGAATAGTTGTGTTATTGTTAATGTATTATTGAATTAAAATAGTTTAGAAATATTTTGCTACTTCTTTTCTTTGATGTTTCCTTTCATAATATGATAAACAAATTTGCCATATCTTGCACTCAATATTTTCTTGGTCATATGCATGAGCGACATTAAACAATGAATATCGAAACATCTATTTTGTTCTTTGTCTTCTATTTCCACGATGACAAATAAGAAATAAGAAAAGGGGGAGCATGGTGTTTGATACTTATATCATGAGTATTAGAAAATTTAAATATATTTGCAATTTGATTGGGAAACGTTCTGCAGTGACGATAGATAAACACGACAAAGCCATGAATCTATTAAATTGCTAATTTAAAAAGCTCAGCTGCGTTGTTATTTCGGCTAGTTTACAGCCACTGCAGTAGAGCTCCCAAGTGGGCAGTTGTTATTAAACTTTTTATATTGTCCGTGAAGTGCATTATTTTGCTATCTTATATGATATGAATTAGTTGCAATGATATATTATATGTTATGTTTCCTCATATGCTTGTGTTCTACAATTCTAAAGGTGTATGACACTAGGGAGAACCTAGAACACATAGCGACATATGAAGATACTAAGTGATAAACAAAACTAGTTAGGTGACATATCTTACAAGATAACCTAAGCTAGTTTGGACACCTAGAGACATAAACCTGAACTTCCTAGGGACATAAACCTCTAGGAATCATATAGGTCTATATAACACTGTATTTCTCTCACAAATGGTAGACACCATTTGTGTTAGTCTAAAGAGGGGTAGCGGAGGCGTCACCCGACCCATCCCTTGGCGTTCGGTGAGTACTTACAAGGGGGTTCTCGCCAACGGCCAGATATCCCCATGGCATGTATCCGAAACTAAGGTGCTGGGAGCCGGGGAGCTCACTTCAGCCACTATACCAGAGGACTAAGGTGTCTATTGACGCTAACATACTCCAACTGAGTCCTGCAGGCTTGGGGGGTAGTCCGGACAATCAGTATTATACATATGTGTTGGATCCGGCAGGTCAAGCCGAGAGTATACATGTTAATCGGTGACCCTACTTTAAAGCAAAAGTGTAGTGCTACATAGTATCTCGTATCCGAAGGTCTATGGGAGACATACGATACGATAGTCTCAGAGTGCGGGCCGGGTAAACGGCTCGTGAGACTGGAAGGAGAAGGAACCGCGGTCACCCGCCTTCTCCGCTAACATCAGTGCGACGGGCCTAGGCAGATACATAGTTTGGCACTGACAGACTTATGGTAGTCCCCGGCCAGGGCACCTTAAGCATAGGCAGGCATGATATGCACACGCCTCGACTTAAGATGCGTGCAAGCAAGTTGGTCCCGATCTTCCGTCGTAGGAGAAATCCTTAAGATAGGGGGAGTCGTGACATTGACGAAGGGGAGGCTAACCACGATCCAGGAACGCGACCAGCAACCTCACAATCGCTAAACCACTCCTCAGTTGGTTATCGACCGTGTCAAACATGACTGACCTGTTCATGAAGAACGGCACGAACAATTCAAGAGAATTGAAAGAGCAACAGCGGAAGGATCACTCAAAAAGTGATTAAGAAAGTGGACTTCAAGTTTGTAGCCAAAGCATTACAAAAGTGGTGGCTAAAGCAAAAAATCAAAGTCCCTTTTCAATAGTGCACGTCCCCCCAAATATATGGACAAAATATGGCACGTTTTTCCATATTTTGTTTCACTAAAATAGGAAAAATAAATATATAAATATCCTCCTCTTGTTAGCTACAAAATTTGGAAAAATAAATGCCTTCATGAAGATTTGAATATATATTCGAGGAAGATTTGATCTTGAATAAATCTTCCTTGATTTGCTCTTGAATAAATCTTCTTCCTTGATTTGCTCTTCAATAAATATTTGATAAAGATTTAATTCTTGAATAAATCTTCCTTCACTCATACACTTCCATATGAGTCATTCATGCAACTTCCATATAAGTAATTCCTCTATGTGTTTCCTTGCATGTAGTGACAAGTAAACAATAATAATTAGGCAATATCATTTGTTCTGTAATTAAGTAATTAAATTGCCCAAGAAAAGAATTCACCTGTCGTCGTAAGCGTCGTGCACGACCTCGTGTCATTGGGCCTTCTATGGTAATTGAATCTTGCACGGGTGAACCAACGATGTCCTCATCATACTCCCCTTCTTGAAGAGGAGTCGACCTCGACTGCAGCTCATCTTCATCACCCCAAGTATGGTGATAGATCAGCCACATTGAATGTATTACTCACTCCATAATCCTTAGGTAGTTCCAGCTTGTAGGCATTATCATTGATCTTTGCAATAACTCTGAATGGACCATCACCTCGTGGCATGAGTTTGGACTTGCGCTGTTCTGGAAATCGATCTTTACGCAAATGCAACCAAACCAAATCTCCTTCTTCAAAAATAACTTTCTTTCTGCCTTTGTCTGCATGCTTCTTATGTTGTATTTGCATCTCCTCAATATTTGTTTTGGTCATCTGATGTATCTTACGAATCATCTCAGCACGCTTCTCCGCATCAAGATTACCTCTTTCAGTTGGTGGTAGAGGTAGTAAATCAATTGGAGCAGCAGGCTTAAAGCCATAGACAACCTCGAATGGGCAGAACTTGGTAGTAGAATGTACCACTCGGTTATAAGCAAACTCAATATGTGGTAGGCATTCCTCCCACATCTTCAGGTTCTTTTTGAGTATCGCCCGTAGCATGGTACCAAGTGTGCGGTTGACGACCTCGGTTTGTCCGTCCGTCTGGGGATAACAAGTAGTTGAAAACAGCAGCTTTGTCCCGAGCTTAACCCAAAGCGTCCTCCAAAAGTGGCTTACAAATTTTGCATCACGATCTGAAACAATTGTCCTCGGCACTCCATGTAGGCGCACGATCTCCCTGAAAAATAAATCAGCAACATGAGTAGCATAATCGCTCTTATGACAAGGTATGAAATGAGCAATCTTAGAAAACCTATCAACAACAACAAATATACTATCTCTCCCCTTCTTAGTCCTTGGTAAACCCAACACAAAATTCATTGAAATATCCTCCCAAGGTAATTTTGGAATAGGAAGAGGTGTATATAAACCATGTGGGTTTAAGCGAGACTTAGCTGTTTGACAAGTGGTGCATCTCCCCACGTAACGCCCGATGTCGCGCCTCATCTTTGGCCAATAAAAGTGTGTGGCCAATACGTCCTCAGTCTTACGTATCCCAAAATGTCCCATCAAACCACCTCCATGCGCTTCCTGCAATAATAGAAGACGAATAGAACTTGCAGGAATACAAAGCTTGTAACTCTAAATAAATAACCATCATTCAATACATACTTATCCCAACATCTCCCTTCTTTACATTTCATGAAAATGTCTTTGAAATCTAAGTCAGTAGCATATAATTCTTTTAACATTTCCAAACCAAGAATTTTACAATCAAGTTGGGACAACAACAAGTAACGTCTAGACAAAGCATCGGCAACTAGATTATCTTTTCCCTTATTATATTTCACAACATATGGAAAAGTTTCAATAAATTCGATCCACTTAGCATGTCTACGATTCAATTTACTTTGGCTATGAATATGCTTTACGGATTCATGGTCTGAATGTATGACGAATTCTTTTGGCCAGAGATAATGTTGCCATGTTTCTAATACTCTAACCAATGCATATAATTCCTTGTCATATGTTGAGTAGTTTAAAGTTGGACCACTAAGCTTTTCACTAAAATAAGCAATGGGTTTCCTATCTTGCTTAAGAACACCTCCAATTCTAATACCACTAGCATCACATTCTATCTCAAAAGTTTTATTAAAATCAGGAAGTTGTAAAAGTGGTGCATTGGTTAACTTATCTTTTAGCAAATTGAAGGCATCTTCTTGCGCTTTTTCCCACTTGAAAGGTATGTTCTTTTTTGTCAACGCATTAAGGGGTGCGGCGAGTGAGCTGAAATCCTTTACGAATCGACGATAAAAGCTTGCCAATCCATGAAAACTCCGCACTTGAGTGACTGATGTAGGTGTTGGCCAAGCTCGAATAGCTTTCACCTTTTCCTCATCCACCTCAATATCCTGCGCAGTCACAACAAAACCAAGAAACACGACTCGATCCGTGCAAAATGTACACTTCTCGAGGTTAGCAAACAAACGTGCATCTCTCAAAGCAATCAAAACTTATCGCATATGTGCTAAATGTTCATCCAAAGACTTGCTATAGATTAATATGTCATCAAAGTAAACTACCACAAATTTTCCAATAAAAGCTCTCAACACTTCATTCATTAAACGCATAAATATACTAGGTGCATTTGTAAGACCAAATGGCATAACTAACCACTCATATAATCCAAATTTAGTCTTAAAAGCAGTTTTCCATTCATCACCTAGCTTCATTCTAATTTGGTGGTAACCACTACGCAAGTCAATCTTAGAAAAGATAGTAGAACCACACAATTCATCAAGCATATCATCTAATCGAGGAATAGGGTGACGATAACGTATCGTAATATTGTTGATAGCTCGACAATCTATGCACATCCTCCATGATCCATCTTTCTTTGGC
The DNA here is from genome assembly GCA_030544415.1 of Thalia dealbata. Taxonomy (NCBI): domain Eukaryota; kingdom Viridiplantae; phylum Streptophyta; class Magnoliopsida; order Zingiberales; family Marantaceae; genus Thalia; species Thalia dealbata. The sequence continues at coordinate 10,601,078 of CM060458.1, read as the reverse complement.
ACAAGTAAAACAGGAACAGCACATGGACATAAGCTTTCATGCACATATCCTTTATCTAGGAGCTCTTGCACTTGGCGCTGAATTTCCTTTGTCTCCTCGGGATTGGTACGGTATGGGGGACGGTTAGGCAGAGATGCTCCTGGAATCAAATCAATTTGATGCTCAATCCCCCGCAATGATGGCAACCCTGCAGGTATCTCATCTGGGAACACATCAGCAAACTCCTGCATCAAAGAAACAATCGAAACAGACAAAGAAGAGGGTAAAGAGTTAGTAGAAAATAGAGCGTCCTTGCATACAAGTGCAAAACACTCTTGGGGATTGGTTTCTAACTCTCGCATCTCACTTTTGGTAGCTAATAGAACTTGTCCCTTGATTGGTATCTCTTTTTTCTTCTCACATTTTTCTTTCTTTTCTCTCATTTTGGGTTGATGACTCTCACTATTATTTTTGTGAATGTCACTCCTCTCCTTTTCTTTTCTCTCACACTCAGCCCTATCTAAATCATCTTTGAGAAGTTCTTCCGGTGTCATTGGAACCAACACGACCTTCTTATCTTTGTGCATAAAGGAGTACTTGTTGGAACGCCCATAATGTGTAGCATCCTTATCATATTGCCATGGTCTTCCAAGTAGTAACGCACAAGCTTGCATTGGCACCACATCACAGTCCACAAAGTCAGAATAGGTACCAACAGAAAAATGAACACGTACCATCATTGTTACCTTCAACTTTCCACAAGAATTGAGCCATTGAATGTAGTATGGCTGCGGGTGTAATCTTGTGGTTAGGCCAAGCTTTCCAACCATCTCTGAACTTGCAATATTATTGCAGCTTCCACCATCAATTATGATCTTACAAGAATGCTCATTGATCACAAATTTGGATTGGAACAAATTGTGACGTTGTCCATTTTCTACCTTCTCCATCTGGGAGCTAAGAACACGACGAACAACAAGGCTTGCATGGCTTGTATCACAAGTGATCTCTTCTGGTTCTGACCCCGAAATATGTTGAGACTCCTCATGATCAGATCCACTTTCCTCTTCTATCTCACTGGCCGAAGTGTACTCACCATCTTCTCGAATGATAAGGGCACGCTGATTTGGACAATCACGCATATAATGCCCTTTCCCTTTACACTTGAAGCACTCAATCTCCATTGTTCTTTCTGTAGATGCAACTGAGGATGAACTTTTTGTAGGTGCAACAATGGTCTTTTTTGAATCAATAGGTTTGGATGTTGGTGAAGTAAAGCGGCTTCCTGAATTCCCTTGGCTAATGGGTGCAGCAGTCCTGCTAGAATGACCAACACCCTTCTGTTACTGATTGGCATCCCTCCAAGGCATGGAAGAACTAGGATAACCACGACTTGCTTTGTATGGCTGCTTTCTCCTTTGAACTTGCCTTTCAGCTTTGCATGCATAATGAAATAGTTGATCCAAAGAATTATAGTTCTGGAAATCAAGGATATCTTGTATCTCTCCATTCAATCCTCCCAAGAATCTAGCCATCTTTGCATTATCATCTTCTTGCACATTAGCACGTAGCATGCCCACCTGCAACTCTTGATAGTATTCTTCCACAGATTTGTTCCCTTGATTCAATCTTTGAAATTTATTAAGTAATTCTCTTTCAAAATAGGAAGGCACGAACCTGGACCTCATCAAGCGCTTCAAATCATCCCAAGTATGAGGAGCTCCATTTCTTTGTCGAATTTGACTCCACCAGATAGAAGCATAACCAATAAATTCAGTAGTTGCCGCACGTACTCTATACTCTTCTGGGTAATGATGACAGCTGAACTTTTGCTCAACTAATAATTCCCAATCAAGATAAACTTCTAGATTAAACTTTCCATCAAAATTAGGAACAGTGAATTTAATTTTACCCAATGCATCATTTCTTCTTTCTTCGTTACAGTGACGTGCATGACCTCCGTCAACTCCCACTCCTCGTGCGGGGCGGCGCTGATACAATTCCAAGGCAACTTCATCATCAGCCACATAATTATCATTTAACTCTTCATCAGCAGCTTCTTGAAATGCAGCATTCAGATTTCCTCTTGGTTCGAATGGAGCAGCAGCAACAGCATTATTATTAGCTTCAACTCGTCTTTGAGGAACTCGAGGTGGTGGGTGTCGTCGTGGAGAAGTTTGCTCCACTTGATCAAGTCGTGCTTCAATTTCTCCAAGACGATTCTCCAACCCGTTCAAGCGCACAAGTACTTGATCGGATAGTATTTGCTCGAAGGTGTTTGTAACATGAGCTATCAAAGGTTGAGAACGTAGAGACAATGATAACATCGATGATTGGGACCCATCTTCCCCATCGTAAGGAACATCATGAGGACTTCTTGATCCTCACATTGTTAGTAAAGACAAAAGAGAAATTCCACCAACTAGTAAATTATTTATGAAAACTCACAATCCTCACAAACCTTACCACCTGAAGCTCTTACCCTTCTCAAAATTTGATCGCGTGTTTGCTGGTTCGTGATAACTTTCAACACGGAGTGAATAAAGCGATTGCAAAGTGCTAGAACACGGTGATTAAGGCTAATTTATGGAGATCTATATGGGGATATATTTGTAGTAAAGAGAAGAAAAATAATAATTCAAGAAATTACAAAGTTGACTCAATTAAGCAAGGTAGAAGGTGTCAAAAGGAAGAAAAAATGTAAGGATAATTATAATTAAAATTTGGATTGCAAAATTAACTCAATCAAGGAAGGTATAAGGTGTCAAAAAGGAAGAATAAGTTAAAGACAATTAAAATTCGAATAAAATATTTTTTTTTGTTTTTTTTTGTTCTTGGCCGAACCTTCCTCTCACTTTTTTTTTTTCTACTCGCCGAAAGCTTACTCATCCCTTTCTCCACCTATTTTTTTTTCTTGCCGAACACTACTCCCTCTTTTTTTTCCTTTTTTCTAGCAAAACGCTTCCTCCTCTTTCTTCTCCCTTTTCTTGCAAAACACCTCCTCCTTTCTCTCTACCTCTTTTTTTTTTTTTTTTTTTTTACTCCAAGAATTCGGCCGAACACTCTCTTTAGCCGAACAATACTTTTCTTTTTATTTTTTTTTATTTCAACAATCTAACGGAAATTTGGAGATAACAAAAAAAAAACAATAAAAGATGGGAAAAAAAACGATGATGGGTACGAGATAGAAGTTCAAGAAAAAGGATTTTTTTTTTGATGTAGGGAAAATAAAAGAGAATCTAATAAAGGATAGATGAATTCCTACCGGCAACGAAGGCTCTGATACCACCTGATATGCACACGCCTCGACTTAAGATGTGTGCAAGCAAGTTGGTCCCGATCTTCCGTCGTAGGAGAAATCCTTAAGATAGGGGGAGTCGTGACTTTGACGAAGGGGAGGGTAACCACGATCAAGGAACGCGATCAGCAACCTCGCAATCGCTAAACCACTCCTCAGTTGGTTATCAACCGTGTCAAACACGACTGATCTGTTCACGAAGAACGGCACGAACAATTCAAGAGAATTGAAAGAGCAACAGCGGAAGGATCACTCAAAAGTGATTAAGAAAGTGGACTTCAAGTTTGTAGCCAAAGCATTACAAAAGTGGTGGCTAAAGCAAAAAATCAAAGTCCCTTTTCAATAGTGCACGTCCCCCCAAATATATAGACAAAATATGGCACGTTTTTTCATATTTTGTTTCACTAAAATAGGAAAAATAAATATATAAATATCCTCCTCTTGTTAGCTACGAAATTTGGAAAAATAAATCCCTTCATGAAGATTTGAATATATATTTGAGGAAGATTTGATCTTGAATAAATCTTCCTTGATTTGCTCTTAAATAAATCTTCTTCCTTGATTTGCTCTTCAATAAATATTTGATAAAGATTTGATTCTTGAATAAATCTTCCTCACTCGTACACTTCCATATGAGTAATTCATGCAACTTCCATATAAGTAATTCATCCATATGTTTCCTTGCATGTAGTGATAAGTAAACAATAATAATTAAGCAATATCATTTGTTCTGTAATTAAGTAATTAAATTGCCCAAGAAAAGAATTCACCTGCCGTCCTAAGCGTCGTGCACGGGCTCGTGTCATTGGGCCTTCTATGGTAATTGAATCTTGCACGGGTGAACCAACGATGTCCTCATCAAGGCAGCCCTTAGTTGGTAAGTTTTAAGCTTTTTAGAATTTATTTAGAATTTTTATCAACTTTTAGCTTCGATTTTTGAATTATTTTATATTGGGTTAAGGGTTTTTAGTGCATTAATGAGATATCAACCAATTAGTGATGCTAGAGTATGCTTAGATATAATTTCTATGATTTAATTAGAATTTTCTGGAACTGTTAAGGTAGTATTTTAATTTAATTAGGGTGTTTCAAAATTGTTTAGGGTTTAAATGAATAAGTTTTGTGTTATATACTAGAAAGAATATTGTTGTAGGTGCCATTATGTTAAATTTATATTAAAGAGAATTAAAATGATTTAATTAGGATTTTTACAGAATTAATAAATTTTATGTTATGATTAAATTGTATAATTAGGTTATTTAGAATTTTCTTTTAATGAAATTGGATAAGTTGTGATTTGATATATCTATTTGTAGTAATTGGATTTTTACAGAGTTATTAAAAATTGTTTTATATTAATTAAGGTAGTATAGTTGAGTAAATTGTTAGTTAAAATTATTTGTGGAAATGGAGATTTAATTTATGGCTTTATAATATAATTTGAATGTAAACAAAATTTATGGGTGTGACTAGGGTTGGTTGATGTATAAATGGGGTAGTTGTGTTTTGTTTAATTATTTAATTTATTAAAAAGTAATTAAATAAAACTTAGTGTGAGGTTGTGAGTAGTGAGGGTTATTAGGAAGATTGTTTGAGCTGGGTTATTTATGCATGCTTGTTTGCTTGTATTTAATTTATTTTGGGAGATTGTGTTGATGTGCTATTGCTTGACAAATCACGGCCAAGCTGTGATTTGTGTTGAGGTAGGAATTATTTTGCCTGATTGATTGCTTGTTTGCTTGCTTTTAAGAATCACGGCCAATGTGTGATTCTTGTGAAAGATCTGCTTGAGACTCAGGTGAGGATTTATGATTTCAAATTTATTTGGTCTACTACAGATGCTGAGTCCTAAGGGTCATTGTTAATTATTGTACATGCTGATGAATTATATGTCTACTTTGTTGCATATTTAATTAGCATCTGGTTTATTGAAAGTATGCATGTTAGTTTACATATGATGCTATTATATGCATGCTCTTGATATGAGTTTGAAAGTTATACCATGCGGGCATATGTATGATGCTGTTATATGCATGCTCTTGTTGTTTATACTCATGTTATGTTATTATTATTAATATGTTCATGTTGATAAAGATGTAGAGACACTTAGCGAGAACATGGAACATGATGACATGAGATATAACTAGAGACACTTTAGGTACATGTTATGACAACACCTAGAGTGATCTTATTTGATACTTAACTGAGAACTTTTGGACATCTTAGGATTATAGTAACCTAGGAGATGACATTAGGTTCTTGGTTGGATATGCTACCAATATGTGGTGAGGAGCCATGTGCTAGCCAAGGTAGAAATGCATGCTCTGTTGACTTAGCCTCAAATACTTTGGTGTAGTCGGGATCTCACTTCGGTGCAGAGCTCAACTTATTTGAATTATTCCAATGTAAATGGGTGCTAGGAATAGTACCGGGTCATGCGCTACTAGTGCTAGGAAATCTGATTGACACTGGCATGCTCAACGATGTGGATCCCTGAGCAGTCCAGGTTCATTGGCAGTATATGTGATGGTCTCAGCTTGCCAGGCTGTGGACGGATGATTTTTGGTGGTTTGTATGGTGATCCTGCCATGGGGCAGAATTACAACAGTGTATGGTACTTGTGTTGTATAGAAGGAGTGCCGTGGTCACCAGCTCCTTCCGCCAACGTCAGTATACAGGCATCTAGGACAGTGATGTAGAGTTGACACTAACGGGTTCGAGGGAAATCCTTGACAAGGGGTTTACCTTGAATATAGGATGGCTGCCTTTGGAATAGTACTAGATAATTTATGATATAATAGTTAAGGCAATGTGACATCTTAATTTTTCAGTTCTTATATTATGTTCACATGCCTTGTTTTAAATGATATGACTGCTGCTTTGATATGCTTAACTTGTTATGTGTTGTATGCTATGTTAATTTAAATGCGTGACCTGGTGGATATATTTTCTTGTTGGTTTGTACAATACATTATGCCTATTTTTAGCTCTCTCTGTAGCCTCACTGAGTTTCGCGACTCAGATATGCACATTTTTTCCCTGTTGCGCAGGTTACAGGTTGGTCATTGATGTGGGGAGCGAGGGAGAATCTAATTAGGACGAGATAGAATTTATTTTGGAAATCTAGATAGAGATTTCATTGTTTTAGTATTTGTGTAAAATATACATTGTTTATGTTTCCGCTGTGTTTAATAAAAAAAAAATATTATGCTTTATGATACATCTAGCCTTGTACAAGTTGTGGTGGAGAAGTGCAGCTTATACGGCGGTTGCCATGTATCCAAATGTGGGTTTGGGGTGTGATACCCTCCCCCCAATTCTAATCAATTCCATTCTTAATGAGTTTTAATATTCATATGTTTTTAACGAAGTGCATCAGCAATTTGAAACTTTGGTTAAAATTTTATCAAAGCTTATTACTCATCATTATACCTATTCCAATTGCATTGAAAAATGACTCGACTTGCGAAATATCATTTCTAAGAGAATTCATTTCTTTCTTCAAAGTCTTAAATTTTTGAATAATTTATTTCTTATGATCAAATGTTTCATTGATTTCAATCTTCAAACTTGCACTTAAATTGAGATCACATTGCTGGAGTCTCAATTACGTAAGCTTATGTATGTCGGATGACTACATCCATGGGATCCTTTCAAGACCTACAACTTAATAAGAATTTCTGAGGATAGGATTCTATAACCCATCTCTTGAGTTGCTATTCTTTTTTCAGCTTCTTTAGTTGAAAGGTTTCCATGTTGGACACACCAAATATGTCTCACATAAAGTGTCTTGGATTACTTGATGATGCACTCTTTTCTTATTTTTATTTGTTATATCATCGACAGTTGGATCTCCATACTTTGAGGATATACACCAATACTAACCATCAGTATGAACCTTCTTTTTGAAAAGTAATGGGTTTCCTGAATTCTAGTATGTAAAATGTTCTTGAGAAATTACAGGAACTTATGAGCTATTTCTCTATTTACGGGGTTCTTTTGGAAAGTCATCGTGCATCTCTTGTTAACTTGAGACTCTTATTTAGATGTTAATGAAAATTTCTATTGTATAACAACAATGGTTGTATCTATAGTTGTGTATCTTATCATATTGAGCAGTTAATGCATAGTGTTCTCTTTCTCCTTCAATTTGTAAGCATCCATATTTTGTGTTGCAACCCATGGGACTTATTTTACTAGTTTTTTTTCTTCCATTTTTTTATTTGAAGTGTTGTAAGTGGAGCTGCTTCCTTATACTTTTGCCCTTGGGTTTGCTATATAGAGAGATTTGATTACTCTAATTTCATAGGAAATAGTACAAGATCTTAAGTATTTCTATTCCCAAACATGATAATCTTATCTTTTGCATATAGATGTAGGAAAAAAAATATTATAGTACATCTCTATATGATTAGTCTTATGATCCATTAGGCATAGTTATTGTGGGATGATACACTATTTGGTATTTTCTCAAGTTCCTTTATACCATGGGGCTTGGATGTTTCTTTTGATTGTTTTTTTATGATCTTAGTACATTGAATTCCATCCCCATGAATTTCTGTTGACAACATATTAACTTTCCTATCTACTTCATATGTTGTAGAAATCTAATCATCTACTTTCCATAGATTCATACATAATAAAATTTGACCTAGTTTTGAAATGTTTTCTAATTCTATCTTAAGATCATTTTCATTTATCATTATTGTTATTTTCCTTTGTAGCTTGTAACAAGCATTTGGAATTTAGCCTCTTTTGGATTATAAACCTTATCCCCAATATTTGCATATAACTTTTCTTAGCTATCAGGTTTTTCTTTTTATTTATTTGTTCATTCCCTTGTATTACTTGCAGGTTTATAGGCTTTCAAGATAACCTAGTCTAGATATCCGATTATGCTGCCTTTGAGGTATTTAGAAATATATATATATATAAATTCCAGTTGCTACTCATTGTTATATAGAGAAAACTCTATGAGTTAGGTAGCAATGAGTAGGGCATAGTGTCAGTAGTTAACCCTTTGAATTTTTGTTTATGATGTCACTTCATGATTCTAGTGAAAAATGGTTTTCATCATTAATATCTATTTTCGAGCTTTGGTCATTGAACCCTTGCATTTTGTTTTACCTAATTTTTTTTGGGAGGTAATTTAATTGTTGGCTGGGAGAATGCTAAACATGAGCCTCTTCTGACCTTTCTAGATGTTATAGGGTACCTAACTTAATGAGCTCTTTTGGTTTTCCCTCCAATGCCATATCTTTGCTTCTTTTCTCCTTGGCTTCCATGGGTCTATGTTGATGTTATGAGATGGTGATTGTAACTACTTTGCTGAAAAATGGTGGGTAATTGAGTTCTCCCACTTTTATGGTTAGAGAGGATCAAAGCAGAAGTAATAAATCCCAACTAAGGAAAAGCAGAATTTTCCTTATTCTTCCTTGCAATCCAACAGTAGTCCACATGCTTGCTGCTAGAATTAAGAAACATTTAGTTGACAAGAGATAAATGTTATTCCTTTCGTCCAAATTGAACAAAAATGCTAGCTACATTAGAATTGGGAGGTAATAGAGGGTTGTAACAAAATCTGTGCAACATTTCTCATCAATATCTTTTAGTTTATTTTTACAGCTTCTAGTACCTATCAATGGCTACTTAAATGTGCATCTAGTACATATGACACCTATACAGTTGGATGTACCTACCACCAGAAGAAAAAAAAATTCTTCTATTCTTATGATGGTTATAGACCCCGAATGTTGTAAGTGTAAGCTCCCTTACATAGAGAATCTAACAAATCCTTGCTGTGGTAGTTTGAGTAGTTGGTGCACTACTTAGACTTCATTACTAGTAATGGGCCTATCTTGATTAAATGAGACTACAATGAAAACAAATATATTTGCTTACTTTAGAAAGCCACCAATGTCCTTTGAGGCTATACACTATAAGATGGGCCACCAGTCGATTCTTATTTTCTTCTTAATGCTAAAGTACCATAGTTGAGGAGTTAGTTAATATAAGCTAGTTCAAACAATACAAAACCTTTAACTTTTAGATATGTATTTAGGACATAAACTACATTAGTGATTATAGATGGGACATACGATAATATGATTGTTTGTTTTTTTTATAAGCGGTCTTTAGATCGTGAGGAGGGTAATATCTCTTGTGAAAGATCCTTTAAAAAAAATTGAGGTAGAGGAAGACACTTAAAAAACCAAAGAACGGATCTGGACCCTTAGAATCTATTTGAAGCACTTAGTAGTTGGGGGAATTATAAGGGTAGTAAACTTCTCGATTCATAATACAAACCCCAACTAAGCATACTTTCATGATCATAATACAAACCCACCTCCCTCCTTCTCCCTATTATGATCTTTCTTTCTTTCACTACTTGTGACTATGCATGTAGTGCAATAATTATAAGAGTATGGATATTCAAATGCATGTCAATATTAGGGCATGATTATTATCTTCCATTTGGTTAGCGGGTAGATGTAATGATGAATGAATTTAGGAAGTGATTAATTTGAGATTTGATGATTGTATAATTAATTAACTTGGGTTGGGTTAGGTTTAAATAAAATAGTGAAAAAGATTGATTCACTAGGTTAGAGATAGGTTTGGTTACATATGACATTAGGGTGAACATCTAAAGGTGATGTTACATGTATTAGATCACCTTGAAACGATCACACGACGAACAAATTTATATATGATTGGTTCTGAAGACCAATCTACTTTTCCAAACACATTAGGATTTAATACAAACTAGGAAAAATCTTAATAAGATTTTATTAGAAAAGTCTTGGATGCCTTGAATATGAATAAATGCTATGTTTGCTAAAATATCATGATAATATAAATGCTAACTAGTATATTTTATCTAGCATAATTATGATATGATGTAATATGATGTTTAGTGTTTATTCGGTGTGCTTTCTTATTCCCACATGATACTTGCTATGCTATATTTTTGAATATTATTTACTATCATGTGGAAGAATATAATGTTAATGATTTAAAAAGCTTAAATCATTACGTGTGGACTAGATTGACTCCTAGAAAATGTTAAACCAGCAAGCAGATTTGGTCCATACCCGATAACTATTACCCGCACGCGTGACACTTAGTCATTACTGTGATAGTCCTGAGATGGTTAGCGGGGATGAAATCAGACTAAGGATCTAGCAAGCATGTAGTCGAGGTTGTAATATTCTGGCGACGGCTGAGATGCACACCTCCTGATAGGTATTACTACTTTTGAATTAGAATGGTGAATCCTTCCACGTAGCCTTGGACAGTGATTTCATCGACTACATGACTATAATTCCAAACATTCTGTAAATGTTCCGATGAGCAATCAGGATCCTAGGGTTATATTATTTTGGCTAGCTATGGCCGATGCGTATAATTAGGTGCGATGACCTTGTCTAAGGACAGTGTCTAGTACTACATAAGTCACTTCATGAATTGTCTGGGCAGGACACGTGAAGTGGTGGTGCGCTAGGTCGAGATGAAGAAGACACGTGGATTGTCTGGGCAGGACACTTACCATAAAGATATTTTTCTTTGGAGGAGATACACTAGTGGTAATTAATCTAAAGATAGAAACATTCTTAGTTGACATATACTAGAAAAACAAATATATTATACAATATAGTTGACATTTAGAGACATACATGTAAATATATTATCAGTTAGTAGATAACATTATTGATGATATCAGTTACAATAAAAAGCTAATGTATGAAAATTAATAAATCAAAGGCATCCTCGAACCTTTCCCCTAGCTTTTGAGTTCTTATTATGATTTTGAACTATATTTTTTCACTAGGCCGCAAGGCTGAGTATACCACATTCAATGTGTATGCAAGTTTAGTAGGTGACCGCTGAAGGTAGTTGACAAAGGTGAGGCTATCGATGGATTTATTTTATTTTCTAGTATCACTATTCTAAAGTTGTAATAGGTATATCGGGACTATGTTAGCAAAATTGAATTAGTTGATTTACTTGTATTATCCACTAAGTTGATGATATATGGGCACTGTGTATATCAACAAATGCCTTGTGTGGGTCCTTTAGGCTCATACCGTGATTGCCACATACTTGACAAATGGGTTGGGGCATGACAAAAGATTTCTCCAGCCATGGCTCGTGCAATGCACGCAATAATGACAGAAATGTTGGATGCTATCCGAGCAAATGTTGAACAAGTTGTGTCATTAATTGCTCCTGAACGTGGGCATGCACCGATACCTGCTACCCCAGTTAGGCCAAGGTCGATGACATTCCAGCTAACTTCAGAAGGTGGCAGCACTACTACTAGAAGGTACTAATAGCCACTAATTTGAAGCAAATCTCAAAGTGGCTTAAAGACATAAAAAATTTGAGCTGTATGACATTTACTGGATCTGATGATCTACAGGAAGCATATACTTGGTTGGACAATGTCAACCTAGTTGCTGAAGAAATGGGGATCTTGGTGGAAGATCGATTGAGTGTGGCTCATGACCTGCTGATCGACGATGCAAAAGTATGGTGGAATTCACTCTGAACCATGAGTACTACCAGACTCACTTGGGCTCATTTCTGGGGGAATTCACTACCAGATACTATAGTGACAGATAGCATGATGAGAAAAGGACTTTCTAGAATGTGCTCAATGGAAAATATAATTATTGGAGTACACAATCGAATTCAATCGGTTAGCAGCATTTGTAGCCGAGTTGCTCGTATCTGAGAACTACCGTCCATATCATGATTGCTTTGTTTTAATTAATATCATGTATGCCAATATCCCTTACCCTTACAATTGCAAGGGATTACTCTTTCAATAGCCACTAAGAGACAAACATTAGCTTGATATGTTATATATTTCATTACTTAGTCAGAATGTATTAGGTAAAATAAAATATATTGTATCAGTTGTAATCGCAAAAAATTTACAGGTTTTTATGTCAATGTCATATTCTTTGTGATATTATAATTAGCCTTGTATGAGTTATGATTAACTCATACGGAGGTTGTCATGGTTGCCGACAGAGTCAATGCGTGACAATCACTCACCATCCAATATGTGCTCTTGATATTATTATTTTTTACCATTTGCAATCTCTAAGCTTTGACTTACCACCACCTTACCAGCATTATCATAATTGAATCTCAGTGAGCTCTTCTTTACATCTTAATGCATCTTCAATTTTCAAAGCTTCAATAATGACCTTAATTCATAAGATATTGTTAAACTAATGTCATCAAGGGTATATCTTATACTAGCTTGATGCCCCTTCAACTCATTATCTTCAATCTTTATAGCTTCGATGATAACCAATGTCCACAGGGTGATGAGGACATCACTGGTTCACCCGTGCAAGACTCAGTTAGCATATAAGGCCCAATGACATAAACCCATGCCCGACGCTTAAGACAACAGGTGAATTCTTTTCTTGGATAAATAAATTACTTAATTACAGAACAAATGATATTGCCTAATATTTATTATTTACTTGTCACTACATGCAAGGAAACACATTGAGGAATTACTCATATGGAAGTTGCATGAGTAATTGAAGGAATATTTATTCAAGATTAAATCTTCGTCAAATATGGAAGTTGCATGAGTAATTGAAGGAATATTTATTCAAGATTAAATCTTCGTTAAATATGAAAGTTGTATAAGTAATTGAAGGAATATTTATTCAAGATAAAATCTCCATCAAATATTTATTCAGAGCAGATCAAGGAATATTTATTCAAGATCAAATCTTCATCAAATATTTATTCAAGAGCAAATCAAGGAATATTTATTTAAGATCAAATATTCATCAAATATATATTCAAGACCAAAATTCGTGGCTTGAAAGAGGAGGAGATTTATTTATTTATTTTTCCTATTTTAGTGATACAAAATATGAAAAAATGTATATTATTGTGTTTATATATTTGGTGGAGCATGCCCTATTAAGGGGATTTTGATTTTTGTTTAGCCACCGCTATTGTTATGCTTTTGCTGCAAACTTGAAATCCAAATTTTAATCACATCTTGAGTGATCTTTCCACCGTTGCTCTTTCAATTCTCGCAAATTATTCGTGTCGTTCTTCGTGAACAGGTCAGTCGTGTTTGACACGGTTGATAATGAATTGAGGAGTAGTTTAGCGATTGTGAGGTTGCTAATCGCATTCCTAGATCGTGGTTAGCCTCCCCTTTATGAAAGTCACAACATGCCGCCTTAAGGATTTCTCCTACGACGGAAGATCGGAACCAACTTGCTTGCACACATCTTAAGTCGAGGCATGTCTATATCACAGGGCTCGAGCAAACTCATGCATGTCCATGGAGGGCATGATGTTCATGCTATCCTTGGTGTCATACCCCCAATTAAACCATGATATGTCCAAGAAAATCATATCGTTTAATTAAGATTATGTGGCATAATGTCATGAATATTACTATTCTTTTCGAGAGTGCTAAGATGAAAATATGGAAGCTAAAAAAATAAAAAATAATAATATTATAAATAGCCCTCTTATTACACTCTCACTCAACTTTCCCTTTTAACTGATACCAAATTATCTTCTACCTTTAATCTTGAAGTTCTTGAATTTATATAAAAAAATATTCTATTTATTTTTAAAGCCTATTATTTTTAGTATTACTTAATATATGGAGAGCATCATCCTTGCTTCCTTCAAGTGTGCTCCTTTTAGTATTACTTAATATATGGAGAGCATCATCCTTGCTTCCTTCAAGTGTGCTCCTCCATGAATTATTGGGCTTTTTATTAGACCGGCATATCTTATGCTAGTTTTATCGGCCTAAGCCTTGTCTTGCACCTTTACATTTTAGGCCTAAGCATTATGTCTCCTTTATGATGAGGACTTCAACGGTTCACCCATGCAAGATTCAATTAGTATATAAGACTCAATGACACAAGCTCATGCCCGACGATTAGGGCAACAGGTGAATTCTTTTCTTGGACAAATTAATTACTTAATTATAAAATAAATGATATTGGCTGATTATCATTACTTGAATCTTAGGCTAGATTTATCGACCTAAGCCTTGTCTGGCACCTTTATGGTTTTAGGCCTAAGTATTATGTCCCCTTTATGATGAGGACATCAATGGTTCACCCATATAAGATTTAATTAGTATATAAGTCTCAATGACACATGCCCATGCCCCACGATTAGGACAACAGGTGAATTCTTTTCTTGGGCAAATTAATTACTTAATTATAGAATAAATGATATTGTCTGATTATTATTACTTGCTTATCACTACATCCAAGGAAACACATGGAGGAATTACTGAAATGGAAGTTGCATGAGTAAGAAATATTTATTCAAGAGTAAATTAAATATTTACTCAAGAGCAAATCAAGTAATATTTATTCAAAAGTAAATCAAGGAATGTGATCAAATCAAATATTTACTCAAGAGCAAATCAAGGAATATTTATTTAAAAGTAAATCAAGGAATGTGATCAAATCAAATATTTATACAAGAGGAAATCAAGGAATATGATCAAATTTAATATTTATTCAAGAGCAAATCAAGGATTATTTATTTCCCAAATTTATGGCTCTAATAAAGGAAGTTGCATATATGCAACTAATTTTGCTTGCAAGAGAATGAGACTTATTATTTATTTTTCCTATTTTAGTGGAAAAAAATGTCCCTTATTGTGTCTATATATTTGGTGGAGCATACCCTATTGAGGGGGACTTTAATTTTTATTTTAGCCACCGCTATTGTAAGGCTTTGCCGTAGAATTTGAAGTCTAATTTCTTGAGTGATTCTTCTACTGTTGTTCTTTCAATTCTCGTGAATTGTTTATGTCGTTCTTCGTGAATAGGTCAGTTGTGTTTGATATGGTTGATAACCAATTGAGGAGTGGTTTAGTGATTGTGAGGTTGTTGGTCACGTTCTTGGATCGTGGTTTGCCTCCCATTCATGAAAGTCATAACTCGCCGCCTTAAGGATTTCTCCTACGATGGAAGATCGGGACCAACTTGCTTGCACGCATCTTAAATCGAAGCGTGTGCATATCACTTTGGTCCCTCGTCATGTATCTTGAGTCGGTTGAGTGCAGCTTGGACATGTCCTCAACCTTAGAGAGTAATAATTCTCCTCTATCTAAAGTTACTAATGCTCTCATCGACTACTCGACCATGTCTGCTCGTGGTAAGTCCTCAACTTATCAAATTTATGAGTGCATTGTTCACTTGACCACGCACCTTTATTGCTAAAATACACCTCCTTATTGAATCCTCTCACGCTGCATCAACTCCCTTGCGTTCATTGGTGTGCTTTGCGTCCTTTTTAGCACACTCCCTGTCTAACATAAGTGAATAGTTATATATGCTCTTCAAGTGGATGGATCTTTGTGCCCTATCCCATGCAACTATGCTCCAAAGTCTCTATAATTATGTAGAGAAGTGTGAGATTTGTATTTTTATATTAAGGATAAATTTGTAATACAATAATAGGAAGGACTTATTTGTAAAATTTTATAGATTTTTGAAGTATAAAATTTTGATGTGAAAGTTATACTATCAGATAGGATTTTTGATAAGGAATCCAACGGCGCAGACGGATCGTAATTTGGACGTCGTTTGATTAGTCAAATCGATGAATCAAGGATTGAGCTAAATGGACGGTCCACATTCGATCTTAGATTTAAGATTTTAATTAATAATTTTATAAAATTCGGAATTTCTTCCCACCGCTCGAGCGCTCCTCTATTTCCTCCTTCGCATGCGCACATTAACGATGGGCGACGCCTCTATCAATTCGTCGGCGACGTTTAGACCACTTTACGATCGAATTTTTCGACGAGATTTCAAATACAACCTCAGGTGAGCTAGTAGAATACATTAGAACCATAAATTTCAAGTTTTGGTTGAGATTGGAGCTGAAAAAGAGGAGAGAGGTGGTGGCAGCGAAAGTTTCATTACCGGAGCTTGCTCCGATGATTGCCGGCCATTCCAGCCGCGGAACTTCGCAAACTTGGTACCTATGGCTTCTCCTCGATGAGAGCTATCCATTGGAACTGGAGTTGAAGGCTATTGGCCGCCGGATAGCTAAAAACCCTAACTTAGGGATTCCGCCTAAATAGGATTAATTGATGAAATTGATCGCATATGAGCTATAACAATTGGGGCAAATATGATTTTTGGATTCCTTGTGAAGAGAGCTTTCAATTGGTACCAATATTGGTGCTGATCGAAGAACTTCGCTGGTGAGGGTTCCGACGAACTTTCCGGCGAGTCTCCGGCGGGTTTTCGGCAAACTTTCCGGTAAACTTGAGATAAAAATTAGGGCGATGCTAGAGAACATTTTAAGCATGTTGGTGAAGACGGATTTGAGAAATTATTATTGGATTGGGAATTAAAATTTATTAAAATATTCACAGAAAATTTAATAAGCAAGCACAATGATATGAACATTCGCGATACGAACCAAAACGTGCTTACGACAATAAAACCAGGTGAGTGTTTATTCTCTGGGTAGAATAAACGGAATAGTTCTCAATGTTTAGTCTAGGAGAACTATATCCCTTTGATTAGATATGCTCGATATTTCTTTGGACTCTCCTGCTAGTTTATATAATCTTGATTATTATTATAAATGAGTTGTGAATAATCTTTAATATTCCTGCTTGATGACATAAGCTATTTATTGCTCATGTTCCTTGATTCGTTATAAGCATGATACTATGCTTTTGTTGACTCTAGATTTAGCATATGCATCTGGTTGATTATTTGTGATATTATTTCACTTATAAATGCATATGACTAGTGTGATTTGATACCGGATACTACTATAAGCATAGTCAGTGCAGTGATATTTGATTAGCACTCCCATGGGCCACCTATACAGAGGGGCATGGGGTAATAGTGCACGAGGTCAGGAGGGGAGATTGGGATTGGAATACTCCTGACTGGTCTTTAGGCTGGACTAGCTATGGATGCTAGGTAGTGAGGTCCAGTAGCAACTTAGGGGGAAAGGGGGCTTTGGTTCTATATTCTTGTGCTTCTACTTTGATCTGGATACCCTATGATATTTGATTCCTCCCCCTGAGGTAATAGTTATTGGCCACAACTGTATTTGATTAAGCCAGCCCCGGATATAGTCTCGTGTGACTATTGATTGCCCCTTTTGATTGGCTATTGCACACGAATAGCCAGATTATCTTATTCTTGAGATTTTATTATTTTATGTTCTCGATTTTACATTATTTTCTATCCAACTCACTGAGTACGGCGTTACTCACCCCGTAAGGGAACTCATTTTTATTTTTCAGGATCACAACAGGAGAGGGACTGATAGATAGCGTGACGTGTAGCCAGACTCCTGTTTAGTTTTTGAAAGGTAGGACAGTTCTACCTTTATTTTGTGTACAGAAAGATCCACTAGATATGTATTTTGTGTATTATTGGGCATGTGCCCCATTTTGATTGTAGATCATTTGTACATACATATATCTCTATGTAAGAGATCTGATTTTGTGAAATATATAGTTTTAGAGTTATATTTGATCTGTATCCAGGTCCTCTCCTTCCATAAATAGAGGGGATATACATTAGGCATGCTTAGTGGGTTCCTATATAGTTCCGGAGGTAAGCAGGGCTGTATATGGAGTTCACTGCGGTCTGCCACGTGTCCTAGGGAAGATACGGGGCGTGACAGATTTTGGTGGTATTAGAGCAGGTTCATATTATAACTTATATATATCCTGACCAGATAATTTGAGAACTTGGATAGATTAGGATATCATTTGCATAAATGATCTTTTAGAAGTAATCCATATTAGGATATAAAGAGTCCAGTGGATCTTTGACAAGGACTAGTCTAGTGGCCCTAGGATATACGTCGTATCTGCAATATTGATCGTAATATTCGCGCAGGATATTCAGCCAGAATGTGGTATATCAGGGGATGAGGCAGTACAAGGATAGGAGGGTTCCTCTGCTTCCCATATGATGTCAGGAGAGGGTGGTCAGGCTACACCACCTGTTGCAGGAGGAGTTATTCTAACACCACCAACACATCCCCTTCTCCATTTCTAACCTATAATCGTGACTTTTGCAGGTTTTAGAGGAAGTGGATCTAATTTAATACCCTCTCTCCTCCCGATTTATAAATGAGGCTTCGAGCTCATTTTTTCGTTCTGACACCACCAAAACATCTCGTGCACCATTTCTAACCAATAATCGTGACTTTTGCAGGTTTTAGATGAAGTGGATCTAATTTCATACCCTCTCTCTTCCCGAAAGAAAAATGAGGCTTCGAGCTCGTTTTTTCATTCTAACACCACCCACACATCTCGTGCTCTATTTCTATCCTATAATCGTAACTTTTGCAAGTTTTCAAGGAAGTGGATCTAATTTAATACCCTCTCTCCTACCGATTTATAAACGAGGCTTCGATCTCCTTTCTAAGTTCTAACACCAACAACACATCTCGTGCTGCATTTCTAACTTATAATCGTGACTTTTGTGGGTTTTAGAGGATGTGGATCTAATTTCATACCCTCTCTCCTCTCGAAACAAAAAAGAGGCTTCGAGCTCGTTTTTTCGTTCTGACACCACCAAGACGTCTCGTGCTCTATTTCTAACCTATAATCGTGACTTTTGCGGGTTTTAGAGGAAGTAGATTTAATTTCATACCCTCTCTCCTCCCGATAGAAAAATAAGGCTTCGGGATCATTTTTTCATTCTCACAAAATCAACACGTCTCTTGACCCATTTCTTACCTATAATCATGACTTTTGCGGGTTTTAGATGAAGTGGATCTAATTTAATACCCTCTCTCCTCCCGATTTATAAAAGAGGCTTCGAGCTCCTTTCTTCATTCTGACACCACCAACACGTCTCATGCTCCATTTCTAACCTATAATCGTGACTTTTGCGGATTTTAGAGGATGTGGATCTAATTACATACGCTCTCTCCTTCAGATTTATAAACGAGGCATCGAGATCGTTTTTAACCTATAATCATGACTTTTGAGGGTTTTAACGGAAGTGGATCTAATTTCATACCCTCTCTCCTTTCTTCATTCTGACACCACCAACACATCTCGTGCTCTATTTCTAACCTATAATCGTGACTTTTGCAGGTTTTAGAGGAAGTGGATCTAATTTAATACCCTCTCTCCTCCCGATTTATAAACTAGGCTTCGAGCTCCTTTCTACGTTCTGACACCACCAACACGTCTCATGCTACATTTCTAACCTATAATCGTGACTTTTGCAGGTTTTAGAGGAAGTTGATCTAATTTCATACCCTCTCTCCTCCCAAAACAGATAAGAGGCTTCGAGGTCGTTTTTTCGTTCTGACGCCACGCAGACGTCTCCTGCTCTATTTCTAACCTATAATCGTGACTTTTGCAGGTTTTAGAGGAAGTAGATCTAATTTCATACCCTCTCTCCTCCCGATAGAAAAATGAGGCTTCGAGATCATTTTTTCATTATGACATAATCAACACGTCTTTTGGCCCATTTCTAACCTATAATCATGACTTTTGCGGGTTTTAGAGGATGTGGATCTAATTTAATACCCTCTCTCCTCCCGATTTAAAAATGAGGCTTCGAGCTCCTTTCTTCGTTCTGACACCACCAACACATCTCGTGCTCCATTTCTAACCTATAATCGTGACTTTTGCGGGTTTTAGAGGATGTGGATCTAATTTCATACCCTCTCTCCTTCCGATTTATAAACGAGGCATCGAGCTTGTTTTTAGTTCTGACAACACAAACACGTCTCGTGTTCCATTTCTAAGCTATAATCATGACTTTTGAGGGTTTTAACGGAAGTGGATCTAATTTCATACCCTCTCTCCTCCCGATTCAAAAATTAGGCATCGAGCTCGTTTTTTCGTTCTGACGCCACAAACACGTCTCGTGCTCCATTCTAACCTAAAATCGTTACTTTTGCGAATTTTTGAGGAAGTGGATCTAATTTCATACCCTCCCTCCTCCCGATAGAAAAATGAGGCTTCGAGCTCTTTTTTTTCGTTCTGACACCTCCAACACGTCTCGTGCTCCATTTCTAACAAATAATTGTGACTTTTACGGGTTTTAGAAGAAGTGAATCTAATTTCATACCCTTTCTCCTCCCAATTTATAAACCAGGATTCGAGCTCGTTTTTTCAGTCTGACACCACCAACACATCCCCTTCTCCATTTCTAACCTTTAATCGTGACTTTTGCAGGTTTTAGAGGAAGTGGATCCAATTTCATACCCTCTCTCCTCCCGATTTATAAACGAGGCTTCGAGCTCCTTTCTACGTTCTGACACCACCAACACATCTCGTTCAGCATTTCTAACTTATAATCGTGACTTTGCTGGTTTTAGATGAAGTGGACATAATTTCATACCCTCTCTCCTCCCGAAAAAAAAAAGTGACTTTGAGCTCATTTTTTCGTTCTGACACCACCAACACGTCTCGTGCTCTATTTCTAACCCATAATCCCCTTCTCCCTTTCTAACCTTTAATCGTGACTTTTGCAGGTTTTAAAGGAAGTGGATTCAATTTCATACCCTCTCTCCTCCCGATTTATAAACGAGGCTTCGAGCTCCTTTCTACGTTCTGACACAACCAACACATCTCATTCTGCATTTCTAACTTATAATCGTGACTTTTGCTGGTTTTAGATGAAGTGGACGTAATTTCATACCCTCTCTCCTCCCGAAACAAAAAAGTGGCTTTGAGCTCATTTTTTCGTTTTGACACCACCAACACGTCTCGTGCTCTATTTTTAACCCATAATCGTGACTGTTGCGGGTTTTAGAGGATGTGGATCTAATTTCATACCCTCTCTCCTTCCGATTTATAAACGTGGCATCGAGCTCATTTTTTCGTTCTGACACCACAAACACGTCTCGTGCTCCATTTCTAACCTATAATCGTGACTTTTGCGGGATTTAGTGGAAGTGGATCTAATTTCTTACCCTCTCTCCACCCGATTCAAAAATGAGGCTTCGAGCTTATTTTTTCGTTCTAACACCACCAAAAGGACTCCTACTCCACTTCTAACCTATAATTGTGTATTTTGCGGGTTTTAGAGGAAGGGGATCTAATTTAATATCCTTTCTCCTCCTGATTTATAAACGAGGCTTCGAGCTCCTTTCTTCGTTCTTACACCACCAACACGTCTTGTGCTCCATTTCTATCCTATAATCGTGACTTTTGCGGGTTGTAGAGGTAGTGGATCTAATTTCATACCCTCTCTCCTACCGATTTATAAACGAGGCTTCGAGCTCCTTTCTTCGTTCTCACACCACCAACACGTCTCGTGCTCCATTTGTAACCTATAATCGTGACTTTTGCGGGTTGTTGAGGAAGTGGATCTAATTTCATACCCTCTCTCCTTCCGATTTATAAATGAGACATCGAGCTCTTCTGACACCACCAACACGTATCGTGCTCCATTTCTAACCTATAATCGTGACTTTTGCGAGTTTTAGAGGAAGTGGATCTAATTTAATACCCTCTCTCCTCCCGAAACAAAAATGAGGCTGCGAGCTCATTTTTTCATTCTGACACCACCAACATGTCTCGGGCTCCATTTCTAACCTATAATCGTAACTTTTGCGAGTTTTAGAGGAAGTAGATTTAATTTCATACCCTCTCTCCTCCCGATACAAAAACTAGGCTTCGAGCTCATTTTTTTCATTCTGACACCACCGAAACGTTTCGTGCTCAATTTCTAACCTATAATCGTATATTTTGCTGGTTTTAGAGGAAGTGGATCTAATTTCATACCCTCTCTCCTCCCCATTTAAAAATGAGGCTTCGAGCTCGTTTTTTCGTTCTGACACCACAAACACATCTCGTGCTCCATTTCTAACATATAATCGTGTCTTTTGCGAGTTTTAGAGGTAGTGGATCTAATTTCATACCCTCTCTCCTCCCGAAATAAAAATGAGGCTGCGAGCTCGTTTTTTAGTTCTGACACCACCAACACATCTCGGGCTCCATTTCTAACCTATAATCGTGACTTTTGCGGGTTTTAGAGGAAGTGGATCTAAACTCATACCCTCTCTCCTCCCGATACAAAAACCAGGCTTCGATCTTGTTTTTTCGTTCTGATACCACCAAAATATCTCGTGCTCCATTTCTAACATATAATCGTATTTTTGCGAGTTTTAGAGGAAGTGGATGTAATTTCATACCCTCTCTCCTCACGATAGAAAAATAAGGCTTCGAGCTCGTTTTTTCGTTCTGACACCTCCAAAACGTCTCGTGCTCCATTTCTAAAAAATAATCGTGACTTTTACGGGTTTTAGAGGAAGTTGATCAAGTTACATACCCTCTCTCCTCCCGATAGAAAAATGAGGCTTCGAGCTCATTTTTTCATTCTGACACAACCATTACGTCTTTTGGCTCATTTCTAACCAATAATCGTGACTTTTCAGGTTTTAGAGGAAGTGGATCTAATTTCATACCCTCTCTCCTCCTGATAGAAAAATGAGGTTCGAGCTTGTTTTTTCATTCTGACACCTCCAACACGTCTCGTGCTCCATTTCTAACAAATAATCGTGACTTTTACGGGTTTAGAGAAAGTGGATCTAATTTCATACCCTTTCTCCTTCCGATTTATAAACCAGGCTTGGACCTCATTTTTTCATTCTTACACCGCCAACACATCTCGTGCTCTATTTCTAACCTATAATCGTGACTTTTACGAGTTTTAGAGGAAGTGTATCTAATTTTGTACCTCTCACTTCCCGAATGAAAAATGAGGCTTCGAGCTCGTTTATTCGTTCTGACACCACCCACACGTCTCGTGCTCTATTTCTGACCTTTAATCGTGACTTTTGTCGGTTTTAGAAGAAGTGGATCTAATTTTATACACTCTCTCCTCCCAATTGAAAAATGAGACTTCGAGCTCGTTTTTTCGTTCTGACACAATCAACATGTCTCTTGGCCCATTTCTAACCTACAATCGTAACTTTTATAGGTTTTAGAGGAAGTGGATCAAATTTCATACCTCTCTCCTCCCCATTTAATAATGAGGCTTTGAGCTCATTTTTTCGTTCTGACACCACAAACACGTCTCCTGCTCCGTTTCTAACCAATAATCGTGACTTTTGCGAGTTTTAGAAGAAGTGGATCTAATTTAATACCCTCTCTCCTCCGGAAACAAAAACGAGGCTGCGAGCTCATTTTTTGGTTCTGACACCACCGACACGTCTCGGCTCCATATCTCACCTGTAATCGTGACTTTTGCGGGTTTTAGAGGAAGTGGAACTAAACTCATACCCTCTCTCTTCCCGATACAAAAACTAGGCTTCGAGCTCGTTTTTCGTTTTGACACCACCAAAACGTCTCGTGCTCCATTTCTAACCTAAATCGTATATTTTGCGGGTTTTAGAGGAAGTGGATCTAATTTCATACCCTCTCTCCTCACGATAGAAAAATAAGGATTCGAGCTCGTTTTTTCGTTTTGATACCTCCAAAATATCTCGTGCTCTATTTCTAACAAATAATCGTGATTTTTACGGGTTTTAGAGGAAGTAGATCTAATTATATACCCTCTCTCCTCCCGATAGAAAAATGAGGCTTCGAGCTTGTTTTTTCGTTCTGACACAATCAACACGTCTATTGGCCCATTTCTGACATATAATCGTACCTTTTGCAGGTTTTAGAGGAAGAAGATCTAATTTCATACCCTCTCTCCTCCCGATATAAAAACGATGTTTCGAGCTCATTTTTTCGTTCTGACACAATCAACACGTCTTTTGGCTCATTTCTAACCTATAATCGTGACTTTTCGGGTTTTAGAGGAAGTGGATCTAATTTCATACCCTCTCTACTCCCGATAGAAAAATGAGGTTTGAGCTCGTTTTTTAGTTCTAACACCTCCAACACGTCTCATGCTCCATTTCTAACAAATAATAATGACTTTTAAGGGTTTAGAGGAAGTGAATCTAATTTCATACCCTTTCTCCTCCCGATTTTCAACTAGGCTTCGAGCTCGTTTTTTCATTCTGACACCACCAACACATCCCCTTCTCCATTTCTAACCTATAATCGTGACTTTTGCAGGTTTTAGAGGAAGTGGATCTAATTTAATACCCTCTCTACTCCCGATTTATAAACGAGGCTTCGAGCTCCTTTCTTCGTTCTTACACCACCAACACGTCTCGTGCTCCATTTCTAACCTATAATCACGACTTTTGTGGGTTTTAGAGTAAGTGGACCTAATTTCATACCCTCTCTCCTCCCGATTTATAAAGGAGGTTTCGAGCTTATTTTTTCATTCTAACACCACCAACATGTCTCATGCTCTATTTCTAACCTATAATCGTGACTTTTGAGGATTTTAGATAAAGTGGATCTAATTTCGTACCCTCTCCTCCCGATGGAAAATTGAGGCTTTGAGCTCATTTTTTCGTTCTGACACAACCAACACATCTCTTGGCCCATTTCTAACCTATAATTGTGACTTTTGCGGGTTTTAGAGGAAGTGGATCTAATTTCATACCCTCTCTCCTCCCGATTCAAAAATGAGGCTTCGAGCTCATTTTTTCGTTCTGATACCACCAAAACATCTCGTGCTCCATTTCTAACCTATAATCGTATATTTTGCGGGTTTTAGAGGAAGTGGATCTAATTTCATACCCTCTCTCCTCCGATACAAAAACTAGGCTTCGAGCTCGTTTTTTCATTCTCACACCTCCAACAAGTCTCGTGCTTCATTTCCATCAAATAATCGTGTCTTTTACGGGTTTTAGAGGAAGTGGATCTAATTACATACCCTCTCTCCTCCTGATAGAAGAATGAGGCTTCGAGCTCGTTTTTTCGTTTTGACACAATCAACACGTCTCTTAGCCCTATTCTAACATATAATTGTACCTTTTGCGGGATTTAGAGGAAGTGGATGTAATTTTATACCCTCTCTCCTCTCGATATAAAAACGAGGCTTCGAGCTCATTTTTTCGTTCTGACACAACCAACACGTCTTTTGGCTCACTTCTAACCTATAATCGTGACTTTTCGGGTTTTAGAGGAAGTGGATCTAATTTTATACCCTCTCTCCTCCCGATAGAAAAATGAGGTTCGAGCTTGTTTTTTCGTTCTGACACCTCCAACACGTATCGTGCTCCATTTCTAACAAATAATCGTGACTTTTACGGGTTTAGAGGAAGTGGATCTAATTTCGTACCCTTTCTCCTCCCAATTTTCAACTAGGCTTCGAGTTCGTTTTTTCCTTCTGACACCACCAACACATCCCCTTCTCCATTTCTAACCTATAATCGTGACTTTTGCCGGTTTTAGAAGAAGTGGATCTAATTTAATACCCACTCTCCTCTCGATTTATAAACGAGGCTTCGAGCTCCTTTCTTCGTTCTTACACCACCAACACATCTCGTGCTCCATTTCTAACCTATAATCGTGACTTTTGCGGGTTTTAGAAGAAGTAGATCTAATATCATACCCTCTCACGTCCCGAAAGAAAAACGAGGCTTCGAGCTCGTTTTTTCGTTCTGACACCACCCACACGTCTCGTGCTCTATTTCTAACTTATAATCGTGACTTTTGTGTGTTTTAGAGGAAGTGGATCTAATTTCTTACACTCTCTCCTCCCGATTGAAAAATGAGGCTTCGAGCTCGTTTTTTCTTTCTGACACAATGAACACGTCTCTTGGCCCATTTCTAACCTATAATCGTAACTTTTGCGGGTTTTAGAGGAAGTGGATCAAATTTCATACCCTCTCTCCTCCCCATTTAAAAATGAGGCTTCGAGGTCGTTTTTTCGTTCTGACACCACAAGCACCTCTAGAGCTCCACTTCAAACCGATAATCGTGACTTTTACGGGTTTTAGAGGAAGTGGATCAAATTTCATACCCTCTCTCCTCCCAATACAAAAACTAGGCTTCGAGCATCGAAACGTCTCGTGTTCTATTTCTAACCTATAATCGTATATTTTGCGGGTTTAGAGGAAGTGGATCTAATTTCATACCCTCTCTCCTCCCCATTTAAAAATGATTCTTCGAGCTCATTTTTTCGTTCTGACACCAAAAACACGTCTCGTGCTCCATTTCTAACCTATAATCGTGACTTTTGCGAGTTTTAGAGGAAGTGTATCTAATTTCATACCCTCTCCCCTCCCGAAACAAAAACGAGGTTGCGAGCTCATTTTTTCGTTCTGACACCACCAACACGTCTCGGGCTCCATTTCTAACCTATAATCGTGACTTTTGCGGGTTTTAGAGGAAGTGGATCTAATTTCACACCCTCTCTCCTCACGATTGAAAAATAAGGATTCGAGCTCGTTTTTTCGTTCTGACACAACCAAAATATCTCGTGCTCCATTTCTAACAAATAATCGTGATTTTTACGGGCTTTAGAGGAAGTAGATCTACTTACATACCCTCTCTCCTCCCGATAGAAAAATGAGGCTTCGAGCTTGTTTTTTCGTTCTGACACAATCAACACGTCTCTTGGCCCATTTCTAACCTATAATCGTACCTTTTGCGGGTTTTAGAGGAAGAAGATCTAATTTCATACCCTCTGTCCTCCCGATATAAAAATGAGGTTTTGAGCTCATTTTCTCGTTTTGACACAACCAACACGTCTTTTGGCTCATTTCTAACCTATAATCGTGACTTTTCGGGTTTTAGAGGAAGTGGATGTAATTTTATACCCTCTCTCCTCCCGATAGAAAAATGAGGTTTGAGCTCATTTTTTAGTTCTAACACCTCCAATACGTCTCGTGCTCCATTTCTAACAAATAATAATGACTTTTAAGGGCTTAGAGGAAGTGAATCTAATTTCATACCCTTTCTCCTCCCGATTTTCAACTAGGCTTCGAGCTCGTTTT
Organism: Thalia dealbata; assembly: GCA_030544415.1. Classification (NCBI taxonomy): domain Eukaryota; kingdom Viridiplantae; phylum Streptophyta; class Magnoliopsida; order Zingiberales; family Marantaceae; genus Thalia; species Thalia dealbata. The sequence goes on along the minus strand of CM060458.1, from coordinate 10,573,966 downwards.
TTCATTCTGATACCACCAACACATCCCCTTCTCCATTTCTAACCTATAATCGTGACTTTTGCAGGTTTTAGAGGAAGTGGATCTAATTTAATACCCTCTCTCCTCCCGATTTATAAACGAGGTTTCGAGCTCCTTTCTTCGTTCTTACACCACCAACACGTCTCGTGCTCCATTTCTAACTTATAATCGTGACTATTGCGGGTTTTAGAGGAAGTGGATCTAATTTCATACCCTCTCTCCTCTTGATTTATAAAGGAGGTTTCTAGCTTATTTTTTCGTTCTAACATCACCAACACGTCTCGTTCTCTATTTCTAACCTATAATCGCGACTTTTGAGGATTTTAGAGAAAGTGGATCGAATTTCATACCCTCTCTCCTCCCAATAGAAAAACGAGCTCGTTTTTTTGTTTTGATACAACCAACACATCTCTTGGCCCATTTCTAAGCTATAATCGTGACTTTTGCAGGTTTTAGAGGATGTGGATATAATTTCATACACTCTCTCTTCCTGATTCAAAAACGAGGCTTCGAGCTCATTTTTTCATTCTGACACAATCAACACGTCTCTAAGACCAATTCTAACCTATAATTGTACCTTTTGCGGGTTTTAGAGGAAGTTGATCTAATTTCATACCATCTCTCCTATCGATATAAAAACGAGGCTTCAAGCTCATTTTTTCGTTTTGGCACAACCAACACGTTTTTTGGCTCAATTCTAACCTATAATCGTGACTTTTCAGGTTTTAGAGGAAGTGGATCTAATTTCATACACTTTCTCCTCCCTATTTATAAATGAGGCTTCGAGCTTGTTTTTTCATTCTGACACCACCAACACATCCCCTTCTCCATTTCTAACCTATAATCATGACTTTTGCCAGTTTTAGAGGAAGTTGATCTAATTTAGTACCCTCTCTCCTCCCGATTTATAAACGAGGCTTCGAGCTCCTTTCTTCGTTCTAACACCACCAACACGTTTCGTGGTCCATTTCTAACCTATAATCGTGACTTTTGCGGGTTTTAGAGGAGGTGGATCTGATTTCCTACCCTCTCTCCTCCGGATTTATAAAGGAGGTTTCGAGCTTGTTTTTTCATTCTAACACCACCAACATGTCTCGTGCTCTATTTCTAACCTATAATCGTGACTTTTGCGGATTTTAGAGAAAGTAGATCTAATTACATACCCTCTCTCCTCCCGAAAGAAAAATGAGGTTTCGAGCTCGTTTTTTAGTTCTGACACCTCCAACACGTCTCTGCTCCATTTCTAACAAATAATCATGACTTTTACGGGTTTAGAGGAAGTGGATCTAATTTCATACCCTTTCTCCTCCCGATTTTCAACTAGGCTTCGAGCTCGTTTTTTCATTCTGACACAACCAACACATCCCCTTCTTCATTTCTAACCTATAATCGTGACTTTTGCAGGTTTTAGAGGAAGTGGATCTAATTTAATATCCTCTCTCCTCCCGATTTATAAACGAGGCTTCGAGCTCCTTTCTTCGTTCTTACACCACCAACACGTCTAGTGCTCCATTTCTAACTTATAATCGTGATTTTTGCAGGTTTTAGTGGAAGTGGATCTAATTTCATACCCTCTCTCCTCCCGATTTATAAAGGAGGTTTCGAGCTTGTTTTTTCATTCTAACACCACCAACATGTCTCTTGCTCTATTTCTAACCTATAATCGTGACTTTTGCAGATTTTAGAGAAAGTAGATCTAATTTCATACCCTATCTCTTCCCGATAGAAAAATGAGGCTTCGAGCTCGTTTTTTCGTTCTGACACAACCAACACGTCTCTTGGCCCATTTCTAACTAATAATCATGACTTTTGCGGGTTTTAGAGGAAGTGGATCTAATTTCATACCCTGTCTCCTCTCGATTCAAAAACGAGGCTTCGAGCTCGTTTTTTCGTTCTGACACCACCAAAACATCTCGTGCTCCATTTCTAACCTATAATCGTATATTTTGCGGGTTTTATAGGTAGTGGATCTAATTTTATACCCTCTCTCCTCCCGATAGAAAAATAAGGCTTCGAGCTCGTTTTTTCGTTCTGACACCTCCAATAAGTCTCGTGCTCCATTTCTATCAAATAATCGTGACTTTTATGGATTTTAGAGGAAGTGGATCTAATTACATACCCTCTCTCCTCATGAGAGAAAAATGAGGCTTCGAGCTCGTTTTTTCGTTCTGACACAATCAACACGCCTTTTAGCCCAATTCTAACCTATAATTGTACCTTTTGCGGGTTTTAGATGAAGTGGATCTAATTTCATACCCTCTCTCCTCTCGATATTAAAATGAGGCTTCGAGCTAATTTTTTCGTTCTGACAAAAGCAACATGTCTTTTGGCTCACTTCTAACCTATAATCGTGACTTTTCGGGTTTTAGAGGAAGTGGATCTAATTTCATACCCTCTCTCCTCCCGATAGAATAATTAGGTTGGAGCTCATTTTTTTGTTCTCACACCTCCAACACGTCTCGCACTCCATTTCTAACAAATAATCGAGACTTTTACGGGTTTTTTGGAAGTGGATCCAATTTCATACCCATTCTCCTCCCTATTTATAAACTAGGCTTCGAGTTTGTTTTTTCATTCTGACACCACCAACACATCTCCTTCTCCATTTCTAACCTATAATCGTGACTTTTGCCGGTTTTAGAGGAAATAGATCTAATTTAGTACCCTCTCTCCTCCCGATTTATAAACGAGGCTTCGAGTTCCTTTCTTCGTTCTAACACCACCACACGTCTCGTGCTCCATTTCTAACCTATAATTGTGACTTTTGCGGGTTTTAGAGGAAGTGGATCAGATTTCATACCCTCTTTGTTCCCGAAAGAAAAATGAGGCTTCGAGCTCGTTTTCTCATTCTGATACCACCCACACGTCTCGTGCTCTATTTCAAACCGATAATCGTGACTTTTGTGGGTTTTAGAGGAAGTAGATCTAATTTTATACCCTCTCTCCTCCCGATAGAAAAATGAGGCTTCGAGCTCGTTTTTTCGTTCTGACACAATCAAAACGTCTCTTGGCCGATTTCTAACCTATAATCTTAACTTTTGCGGGTTTTAGAGGAAGTGGATCTAATTTCATACCCTCTCTCCTGCCCATTTAAAAATGAGGCTTCGAGCTCGTTTTTTCGTTCTGACACCACAAACACGTCTCTTGCTCCATTTCTAACCTATAATCGTGACTTTTTCGAGTTTTAGAGGAAGTGGATCTAATTACATACACTCTCTCCTCCCGAAACAAAAATGAGGCTACGAGCTCATTTTTTCATTCTGACACCACCAACACGTCTCGGGCTCTATTTCTAACGTATAATCGTGACTTTTGCGGGTTTTAGAGGATGTGGATCTAATTTCATATCCACTCTCCTCCCGATACAAAAATGAGGCTTCGACCTCTTTTTTTCGTACTGACACCACCGAAACGTCTCGTGCTCCATTTCGAACCTATAATCGTATATTTTGCGTGTTTTAGAGTAAGTGAATCTAATTTCATACCCTCTCTCCTCCCGATTTATAAAGGAGGATTCGAGCTCGTTTTTTCGTTCTAACACCATCAACACGTCTCGTGCTCTATTTCTTACCTATAATCTTGACTTTTGCGGATTTTAAAGAAAGTGAATCTAATTTCATACCCTCTATCCTCCCAATAGAAAAATGAGGCTTCTAGCTCATTTTTTCGTTCTGACACAACCAACACGTCTCTTGGCCAATTTCTAACCTATAATCGTGACTTTTGCGGGTTTTAGAGGAAGTGGATCTAATTTCATACCCGCTCTCCTCCCGTTTTATAAAGGAGGCTTCGAGCTCGTTTTTTCGTTCTGACACCACCAACACGTCTCGTGCTCTATTTCTAACCTATAATCTTGACTTTTGCAGATTTTAAAGAAAGTGGATCTAATTTCATACCCTTTATCCTCCCGATAGAAAAATGAGGCTTTGAGCCCATTTTTTCGTTCTGGCACAACCAACACGTCTCTTGGCTCATTTCTAACCTATAATCGTGACTTTTGCGGGTTTTAGAGGAATGAGATATAATTTCATACCCTCTCTCCTCCCAATTCAAAAACGAGGCTTCGAGCTCGTTTTTTCGTTCTGACACAACCAAAACATCTCGTGCTCCATTTCTAACCTATAATCGTATATTTTGTGGGTTTTAGAGGAAGTGGATCTAATTTCATACCCTCTCTCCTCACGATAGAAAAATAAGGCTTCGAGCTCGTTTTCTCGTTCTGACACCTCCAAAACGTCTCGTACTGCATTTCTAACAAATAATCGTGACTTCTACGGGTTTTAGAGGAAGTGGATCTAATTACATACCCTCTATCCTCCCGATAGAAAAATGAGGCTTCGAGCTCGTTTTTTCGTTCTGACACAATCAACACGTCTCTTGGTCAATTTCTACCCTATAATCGTACCTTTTACGGGTTTTAGAGGAAGTGGATCTAATTTCATACCCTCTCTCCTCCCGATATAAAAACGAGGCTTCGAGCACATTTTTTCGTTCTAACATAACCAACACGTCTTTTGGCTCATTTCTAACCTATAATCGTAACTTTTTGGGTTTTAGAGGAAGTGGATCTAATTTCATACCCTCTCTCCTCCCGATAGAAAAATGAGGTTCGAGCTCGTTTTTTCATTCTGACACCTTCAACACGTCTCGTGCTCTATTTCTAACAAATAATCGTGACTTTTACGGGTCTAGAGGTTTCCCCACCCGATTTATATACCGGGCTTCGAGCTAGTTTTTTCATTCTGACACCACCAACATATCTCGTTCTCCATTTCTAACCTATAATCGTGACTTTTGCGGGTTTTAGAGAAAGTGCATCTAATTTCATACCCGCTCTCCTCCCGATTTATAAAAGAGGCTTCGAGCTCGTTTTTTCATTCTGACACAACCAACACGTCTCTTGGCCCATTTCTAACCTATAATCGTGACTTTTGTGGGTTTTAGAGGAAGTCGATCTAATTTCATACCCGCTATCCTCTCGATTTATAAAGGAGGCTTCGAGCTCGTTTTTTCGTTCTGACGCCACCAACACGTCTCGTACTCTATTTCTAACCTATAATATTGACTTTTGCGGATTTTAAATAAAGTGGATCTAATTTCATACCCTTAATCCTCCCGATAGAAAATTGAGGCTTCGAGCTCATTTTTTCGTTCTGACACAACCAACACGTCTCTTGGCCCATTTCTAACCTATAATCATGACTTTTGCAGGTTTTAGAGGAAATGGATCTAATTTCATACCCTCTCTCCTCCCGATTCAAAAATGAGGCTTCGAGCTCGTTTTTTCGTTCTGACACCACCAAAACATCTCCTGCTTCATTTCAAACCCTCTCTCCTCACGATAGAAAAATAAGGCTTCGAGCTCATTTTTTTGTTCCCACACCTCCAACACGTCTCGTGCTCCATTTCTAACAAATAACCGTGACTTTTACTGGTTTTAGAGGAAGTGGATCTAATTACATAACCTCTCTCCTTCCGATAGAAAAATGAGGCTTCGAGCTCATTTTTTCGTTCTGACACAATCAACACGTTTCTTGGCCCATTTCTTACCTATAATCGTACCTTTTGCGGGTTTTAGAGGAAGTGGATCTAATTTCATACCCTCTCTCCTCCCTATATAAAAACGAGGCTTCTAGCTCTTTTTTTTGTTCTGACACAACCAACATGTCTTTTGGCTCATTTCTAACCTATAATCGTGACTTTATGGGTTTTAGAGGAAGTGGATCTCATTTCATTCCCTCTCTCCTCCCGATAGAAAAATGAGGTTTGAGCTCGTTTCTTCGTTCCGACACCTCCAACACGTTACGTGATTCATTTCTAACAAATAATCGTGACTTTTACGGGTTTAGAGGAAGTGGATCTAATTTCATACCCTTTCTCCTCCGAATTTATAAACCAGGCTTCGAGCTCGTTTTTTCTTTCTGACACCACCAACACATCCCCTTCTCCATTTCTAACCTATAATCGTGACTTTTGCAGGTTTTAGAGGAAGTGAATCTAATTTAATACCCTCTCTCCTCCCAATTTATAAACGAGGCTTCGAGCTCCTTTTTTCGTTCTGACACCACCAACACGTCTCGTGCTTCATTTCTAACCTTAATCGTGACTTTTGCATGTTTTAGAGGAAATGGATCTAATTTCATACCCTCTCTCCTTCCGATTTATAAACGAGGAATCGAGCTCATTTTTTCGTTCTAACAGCACCAACAAGTCTCGTGCTCCATTTCTAACCTATAATCGTGACTTTTGTAGGTTTAAGGGGAAGTGGATCTAATTTCATACCCTCTCTCCTCCCGATTCAAAAATGAGGCTTCGAGCTCGTTTTTTCATTCTGACACCAAAAACACGTCTCGTGTTCAATTTCTAACCTATAATCGTGACTTTTGCGAGTTTTAGATGAAATGGATCTAATTTAATACCCTCTCTCCTCCCGATTTATAAACGAGACTTCGAGCTCCTTTCTTCGTTCTTACACCACCAACATGTCTCGTGCTCCATTTCTAACATATAATCGTGACTTTTGCGGATTTTAAAGGAAGTGGATCTAATTTCATACCCTCTCTCCACCCGAAACAAAAAAGAGGCTTCGAGCTCGTTTTTTCATTCTGACACCACCAATACGTCTCGTTCTCCATTTCTAACCCATAATCGTGACTTTTGCGAGTTTTAGAGGAAGTGAATCTAATTTCATACCCTCTCTCCTTCCAATTTATAAACGTGGCATCAAGTTCGTTTTTTTGTTCTGATACCAGAAACACGTCTTGTGCTCCTTTTCTAACCTATAATCGTGACTTTTGCGGGTTTTAGCGGAAATGGATCTAATTTCATACCCTCTCTCCTCCCGATTCAAAAATGAGGCTTCGAGCTCGTTTTTTCGTTCTAACACCACCAACACGTCTAGTGCTCCATTTCTAACCTATAATCGTGACTTTTGCAGGTTTTAGAGGAAGTGGATCTAATTTCATACCCTCTCTCCTCCAAATACAAAAATGAGGTTTCGAGCTCATTTTTTCGTTCTGACACTACCAAAATGTCTCGTGCTCCGTTTGTAACCTATAATCGTTTATTTTGCAGGTTTTAGAGGAAGTGGATCTAATTTCGTACCCTCTCCTCCCGATTTATAAAGGAGACTTCGAGCTCGTTTTTTCATTCTGACACCACCAACACATCCCTTTCTCCATTTCCAACCTATAATCGCGATTTTTGCAAGTTTTAGAGGAAGTGGATCTAATTTAATACCCTCTCTCCTCCCGATTTATAAACGAGGATTCGAGCTCCTTTCTACGTTCTGACACCACTAACACGTCTCGTGCTGTATTTCTAACCTATAATCGTGACTTTTGCAGGTTTTAGAGGAAGTGGATCTAATTTCATACCCTCTCTCCTCCCAATAGAAAAATGAGGCTTCAAGCTCGTTTTTTCGTTCTGACACAATCAACACGTCTCTTGGCCCATTTCTAACCTATAATCGTACCTTCTGCGGATTTTAGAGGAAGTAGATCTAATTTCATACCCTCTCTCCTCCCGATATAAAAACGAGGCTTCGAGCTCATTTTTTCGTTATGACACAACCAACACATCTTTTAGCTCATTTTTAACCTATAATCGTGACTTCTCGGGTTTTAGAGGAAGTGGATCTAATTTCATACCCTCTCTCCTCCCGATAGAAAAATGAGGTTCGAGCTCCTTTCTACGTTCTGACACCACTAACACGTCTCGTGCTGTATTTCTAACCTATAATCGTGACTTTTGCAGGTTTTAGAGGAAGTGGATCTAATTTCATACCCTCTCTCCTCCCAATAGAAAAATGAGGCTTCAAGCTCGTTTTTTCGTTCTGACACAATCAACACGTCTCTTGGCCCATTTCTAACCTATAATCGTACCTTCTGCGGATTTTAGAGGAAGTGGATCTAATTTCATACCCTCTCTCCTCCCGATATAAAAACGAGGCTTCGAGCTCATTTTTTCGTTATGACACAACCAACACATCTTTTAGCTCATTTCTAACCTATAATCGTGACTTCTCGGGTTTTAGAGGAAGTGGATCTAATTTCATACCCTCTCTCCTCCCGATAGAAAAATAAGGTTCGAGCTCATTTTTTCGTTCTGACACCTTCAACACGTCTCGTGATCCATTTCTAACAAATAATCGTGACTTTTACGGGTTTAGAGGAGGTGGATCTAATTTCATACCCTTTTTACTCCCGATTTCTAAACTAGGCTTCGAGCTTGTTTATTCATTCTGACACCACCAACACATCCCCTTCTCCATTTCTAACCTATAATCGTGACTTTTGCAGGTTTTAGAGGAATTGGATCTAATTTAATACCCTCTCTCCTCTCGATTTATAAATGAGGCTTCGAGCTTCTTTCATCGTTCTTACACCACCAACACATCTCGTGCTCCATTTTTAACCTATAATCGTGACTTTTGCGGGTTTTAGAGGAAGTGGATCTAATTTAATAGCCTCTGTTCTTCTGATTTATAAACGTGGCATCGAGCTCGTTTTTTCATTCTGACACCACCAATAGGTACCGTGCTCCATTTCTAACCTATAATCGTGACTTTTGCCAGTTTTAGAGGATGTGGATCTAATTTCATACCCTCTCTCCTTCCGATTTATAAACGTGGCATCGAGCTCGTTTTTTCATTCTGACACCACAAATACGTCTCGTGCTCCATTTCTAACCTATAATCGTGACTTTTGCGGGTTTTAGCGGAAATGGATCTAATTTCATACCCTCTCTCCTCCTGATTCAAAAATGAAGCTTCGAGCTCGTTTTTTCGTTCTAACACCACCAACACTTCTCGTGCTCCATTTCTAACCTATAATCGTGACTTTTGCAGGTTTTAGAGGAAGTGGATCTAATTTCATACCCTCTCTCCTCCCGAACATAGTTGTATATGTTCCTAGTTGTCATCTATGTTGAACAATATGTCTGTCACTAGTAAAAGTCATCTATGTTGCATAAATGTATGTATCTCTAGTATATGTCAACTAGGAGTATTTCTATCTTTATGTCAAGTGCTTCGGGCCGCCAGCCTATGCTCAAGGGATATCCTGATCAGGGATTCCCATAAGCCCATCCGTGCTGTAAATATCCAGGTCTCTACCTATGCCCGCTGTACGGATGTTGGCAGAGAGATCGGGTGACCGTGTATCTCTCTCTACTGTCCCGCTAGTCGATCCCTACACCCCGTCCCAGCAAAACCGGTTGCTTCCCGTACCATTCCCCTTGGAATCCCAGTATGGTCACAACCCACCGTGTAGCGCTACACAACTGTCCGTCGACAAGGTCACCTCAATTAATATGTCCTCGGCCACAGCTAGCCGAATTAATTAATGACCCTAGGATCCGGACTAGTCATCAGATCGTCTGCAGAACATCTGGAATAGTAACCGTGAGGTCTACGGATCCACTGTCCAAGGCTTTAAGGGATTTCATCTCTCCAATTCAATAGCAGTTGATGTTGGTCGAGTTGAGCTCACATCCGCATAATGGGCTGTGGCTACCTCGACTACATGCCTGCTATATCCTTGGAAGGGTTCATCCCCGCTGGCCATTCCGGGACTATCACGATGACGCTCAAACGTCATGTGTGCGGGTATTTTTATCCGGGTATGGACTTACTCCGCTTTCTGGTCTATCTTGACCTTGGAGTTCATCTAGTCTATTTCCCAACCAACTCCCAGTATCTGAGCTGTGTGTAGCCCCAGGAGTGGTAATAGTGAGTGAACATCACTATTCAATGCATAGCTGCTATAGACCTGCGGGAACACCCGACTTCCCATCGATGAGCTTGAGCCGCAGCAGTCGCGCGAAGTCAGAGAGGAGGAAGAAGAGATCCCTTCCTCATTGAGACCCAAATACGCCAATTGATGAGAAACCGGAATCAGACGGAACTGTGGTAGTCACCAGCTCGATCGATCGCCGGTCGATCGTGAGGAATCGAGGAGCGTCCAGTGGTGAAGAGGTACCAACAGCGGACGGGGACGAAAACAGGCGGAACGGGAAAGAGAGCTCCAATCACCGATGGTGGAGTATGTGAGCTGCGGCGGAGCTCCAATCGATTAATGGTGGACTGCAGGGGAAGGAGGAGAGGTCGACGACCCTGGTGAAGAGCTCGATCGGGGCTTCAATGTGCTGCGGCGATGGTGCGGATGGAAGGGTCGCTCGGTTTCCAGCGTTAGCGGCAGTGCGACGAGGTCTCTCCCATCATCGTCTGCAGCTGCGGCCGCCGGTGGATCGAGGGAGGAAGGCGACGCGACGAGGAGGACACGAGCGGAGGTGAAGGAGATGACATTTGGGGGAAACGACTTAGGGCTCGGGTTTATGTTTGCCTGTTGGAACCGGTTCAAGTGTACCAGATTGGTTCACACGGACCAGCTCGATTAGACAAGTCTGGTTCGATCATGTGAGAAGCAAACGCATACAACAATTTACAATCTCTTCCCCTACTTCTCTGGTATCACAAGTAAGTCCCTCAAAACTTAATTAAAATTCTAACTAGGTCCCTAAAATTTTTAATAAATTACAACTAGGTCCCTATAAATTTTAATAAATTACAACTAAACCCTTTATAATCAAAAAATAAATCAAATGTCACCATTTTAATTTTAACCCAAACTAAAAGTCCTTTAACCCTATTCTATACAAATCTGAACTTAAGTAAAATTTTAATATCTCATTACTATTATCTATCTATTTATTATTATTTTAATTCAATCACAAAAGTGGGGGTTTACAATCTTCCTGACATATAATAATAATTTAATACTCAAAACTATGTAATAGCCTGAGTATTGCTTGCTGCCATCGGTTGTTACATGGGATAAAACATTCATTCCTAATATTTATATCTCTATATATAGTAGATAAATACCTTTTCTAGTTTAATAAATATTTATATATTGTAGTAAATATGAAGACTTTAGATATTAAATTTTATTTGTTTCTTTATAATATATACAACTGTAATTATTTTATTACTGTTGGACTACATATTAAATAGAGTATTTTTGTTATTGTATTATTGAATTAAAATGATTGAGAAAAACTTTGTTGCACTTTTTTTCTTGGATGTTTTCTTTCATACTATGGTAAATAAATTTTTCATGTCTTGCACTCAACATTTTCTTAGTCGTATGCATGAGTGACATTAAATAATGAATATCGAAATACTTATTTTGTTCCTTGTCTTCTATTTCTATGATGTCAAATAAGAAATAAGAAAAGGGGAGCAGGATGTTAGATACTTGATATCACGAGTATTAGAAAATTTAAATATGTTTACAAATTGATAGGAAAATGTTCTACAGTGACGATGGATAAACACAGTAGGGCCGTGAATCTGTTAAATTGTTAATTTAAAAGGTTCAAGTGTATTGTTGTTTCGGCTAGTTTACAGTCGCTGCAATAGAGCTCCCAAGTGGGCAGTTATTAATAAATTTTATACTGCCCGTGATGTGCATTCTGTTGCTTCTTTATAGAATGTAAATTAATTGCAATGATATATTATATGATATGATCTCTCTTATGCTTGTGTTCTTAAATTCTAATGGTGTATGATACTAGGAAGAACATAGAACAAATAGATAACATATGAACATGCTAGGTGATAAACAAAACTAATTGGGTGACATATTTACATGATAACCTAAACTAGTTAGAACACCTAGAAACATAGACCTAAACTTCTTAGGGACATGAACTTCTAGGAATCATATAGGTCTATATAACACAATATTTCTCTCACAAATAGTAGGTACCATTTGTGTTAGTCTAATGATGGGTAGCGGATGCGTCACCCGACCCATCCTTTAGCGTTCGGTGAGTATCAACAAGGGGGTTTTTGCCAATGGCCTAGATATACCCATGGTATGCATTCAAAACTAAAGTGCTGGGAGCCGGGAAGCTCACTTCAGCCGCTATGCCTAAGGACTAAGGTGTCTGTTGACGCTGACATACCTTAATTGAGTCCTGCAGGCTTGGGAGGTAGTCCGGACAACTAGAGTTATATACGTGTTGGATCCGGCAGGTCAGACCGTGAGTATATATTAGCTGGTGACCATGTTGTGAAGCAGAAGTGTAGCGCTATATGGTGTCTCGTATCATAAGGTCTATGGGAGATGTACAATAGTCTTGGAGTGTGGTCCGGGTAAACGGCTCGCGAGATTGAAAGGAGAAGGAACCGCGGTCACCCGCCTTCTCCGCCAATATCAATACAACGGGCCTAGGCAGAGATTTAGTGTGGCACTGATGGACTTATGGTAGTCCCTGGCCAAGGTTTACCTTAATGATAGGCAGGCAGCCCTAGGAGATAGTATTTGAAACTAGAAACTTAGAACAATCTAGATTCATATTATTTTTAGAATTTAATTATTTAATTATTTGTATGTCTTCCTTCATTATTATTTTATGATTTAATATTGATATAACTGCTGCTCGTCCGGATATGTATTGTTAGCCCATTCTTTTGCTTGGAGAAGTTTCTATCTGTAGGCACTAAGTCGCAAGATTTAGAGCATGCAAATTTTCCCCGCGCGTAGGTATCGGGACATCACTTAGGAGACGGTGAGGAATAACGGATAGCAGGATTGAGTGCGATAGGAGGACATTAATAGAATGTATTAATTGTATACCTCACCTAATGTAGACGGACTGTATCAGCTTTGTAAGTAACATATGAGTTAGTTGTAAATTTAATTAGTGAACTTAACTACAAGATTTTTCATTTTTGGGATCATTTTTTCATTCTCACAAAATCAACACGTCTCTTAGCCCATTTCTTACCTATAATCATGACTTTTGCGGGTTTTAGATGAAGTGGATCTAATTTAATACCCTCTCTCCTCCCGATTTATAAAAGAGGCTTCGAGCTCCTTTCTTCATTCTGACACCACCAACACGTCTCATGCTCCATTTCTAACCTATAATCGTGACTTTTGCGGGTTTTAGAGGATGTGGATCTAATTACATACGCTCTCTCCTTCAGATTTATAAACGAGGCATCGAGATCGTTTTTAACCTATAATCATGACTTTTGAGGGTTTTAACGGAAGTGGATCTAATTTCATACCCTCTCTCCTTTCTTCATTCTGACACCACCAACACGTCTCGTGCTCTATTTCTAACCTATAATCGTGACTTTTGTAGGTTTTAGAGGAAGTGGATCTAATTTAATACCCTCTCTCCTCCCGATTTATAAACTAGGCTTCGAGCTCCTTTCTACGTTCTGACACCACCAACACGTCTCATGCTACATTTCTAACCTATAATCGTGACTTTTGCAGGTTTTAGAGGAAGTTGATCTAATTTCATACCCTCTCTCCTCCCAAAACAGATAAGAGGCTTCGAGGTCGTTTTTTCGTTCTGACGCCACCCAGACGTCTGCTGCTCTATTTCTAACCTATAATCGTGACTTTTGCAGGTTTTAGAGGAAGTAGATCTAATTTCATACCCTCTCTCCTCCCGATAGAAAAATGAGGCTTCGAGATCATTTTTTCATTATGACATAATCAACACGTCTTTTGGCCCATTTCTAACCTATAATCGTGACTTTTGCGGGTTTTAGAGGATGTGGATCTAATTTAATACCCTCTCTCCTCCCGATTTAAAAATGAGGCTTCGAGCTCCTTTCTTCGTTCTGACACCACCAACACATCTCGTGCTCCATTTCTAACCTATAATCGTGACTTTTGCGGGTTTTAGAGGATGTGGATCTAATTTCATACCCTCTCTCCTTCCGATTTATAAACGAGGCATCGAGCTTGTTTTTAGTTCTGACAACACAAACACGTCTCGTGTTCCATTTCTAAGCTATAATCATGACTTTTGAGGGTTTTAACGGAAGTGGATCTAATTTCGTACCCTCTCTCCTCCCGATTCAAAAATTAGGCATCGAGCTCGTTTTTTCGTTCTGACGCCACAAACACGTCTCGTGCTCCATTCTAACCTAAAATCGTTACTTTTGCGAATTTTTGAGGAAGTGGATCTAATTTCATACCCTCCCTCCTCCCGATAGAAAAATGAGGCTTCGAGCTCTTTTTTTTCGTTCTGACACCTCCAACACGTCTCGTGCTCCATTTCTAACAAATAATTGTGACTTTTACGGGTTTTAGAAGAAGTGAATCTAATTTCATACCCTTTCTCCTCCCAATTTATAAACCAGGATTCGAGCTCGTTTTTTCAGTTTGACACCACCAACACATCCCCTTCTCCATTTCTAACCTTTAATCGTGACTTTTGCAGGTTTTAGAGGAAGTGGATCCAATTTCATACCCTCTCTCCTCCCGATTTATAAACGAGGCTTCGAGCTCCTTTCTACGTTCTGACACCACCAACACATCTCGTTCAGCATTTCTAACTTATAATCGTGACTTTGCTGGTTTTAGATAAAGTGGACATAATTTCATACCCTCTCTCCTCCCGAAACAAAAAAGTGGCTTTGAGCTCATTTTTTCGTTCTGACACCACCAACACGTCTCGTGCTCTATTTCTAACCCATAATCCCCTTCTCCCTTTCTAACCTTTAATCGTGACTTTTGCAGGTTTTAAAGGAAGTGGATTCAATTTCATACCCTCTCTCCTCCCGATTTATAAACGAGGCTTCGAGCTCCTTTCTACGTTCTGACACCACCAACACATCTCATTCTGCATTTCTAACTTATAATCGTGACTTTTGCTGGTTTTAGATGAAGTCGACGTAATTTCATACTCTCTCTCCTCCCGAAACAAAAAAGTGGCTTTGAGCTCATTTTTTCGTTTTGACACCACCAACACGTCTCGTGCTCTATTTTTAACCCATAATCGTGACTGTTGCGGGTTTTAGAGGATGTGGATCTAATTTCATACCCTCTCTCCTTCTGATTTATAAACATGGCATCGAGCTCATTTTTTCGTTCTGACACCACAAACACGTCTCGTGCTCCATTTCTAACCTATAATCGTGACTTTTGAGGGATTTAGTGGAAGTGGATCTTATTTCTTACCTTCTCTCCACCCGATTCAAAAATGAGGCTTCGAGCTTATTTTTTCGTTCTAACACCACCAAAAGGACTCCTACTCCACTTCTAACCTATAATTGTGTATTTTGCGGGTTTTAGAGGAAGGGGATCTAATTTAATATCCTGTCTCCTCCTGATTTATAAACGAGGCTTCGAGCTCCTTTCTTCGTTCTTACACCACCAGCACGTCTTGTGCTCCATTTCTATCCTATAATCGTGACTTTTGCGGGTTGTAGAGGTAGTGGATCTAATTTCATACCCTCTCTCCTACCGATTTATAAACGAGGCTTCGAGCTCCTTTCTTCGTTCTCACACCACCAACACGTCTCGTGCTCCATTTGTAACCTATAATCGTGACTTTTGCGGGTTGTTGAGGAAGTGGATCTAATTTCATACCCTCTCTCCTTCCGATTTATAAATGAGACATCGAGCTCGTTTTTTCGTTCTGACACCACCAACACGTATCGTGCTCCATTTCTAACCTATAATCGTGACTTTTGCGAGTTTTAGAGGAAGTAGATCTAATTTAATACCCTCTCTCCTCCCGAAACAAAAATGAGGCTGCGAGCTCATTTTTTCGTTCTGACACCACCAACATGTCTCGGGCTCCATTTCTAACCTATAATCGTAACTTTTGCGAGTTTTAGAGGAAGTAGATTTAATTTCATACCCTCTCTCCTCCCGATACAAAAACTAGGCTTCGAGCTCATTTTTTTCATTCTGACACCACCGAAACGTTTCGTGCTCCATTTCTAACCTATAATCGTATATTTTGCTGGTTTTAGAGGAAGTGGATCTAATTTCATACCCTCTCTCCTCCCCATTTAAAAATGAGGCTTCGAGCTCGTTTTTTCGTTCTGACACCACAAACACATCTCGTGCTCCATTTCTAACATATAATCGTGTCTTTTGCGAGTTTTAGAGGTAGTGGATCTAATTTCATACCCTCTCTCCTCCCGAAATAAAAACGAGGCTGCGAGCTCGTTTTTTAGTTCTGACACCACCAACATATCTCGGGCTCCATTTCTAACCTATAATCGTGACTTTTGCGGGTTTTAGAGGAAGTGGATCTAAACTCATACCCTCTCTCCTCCCGATACAAAAACCAGGCTTCGATCTTGTTTTTTCGTTCTGATACCACCAAAATATCTCGTGCTCCATTTCTAACATATAATCGTATATTTTGCGAGTTTTAGAGGAAGTGGATGTAATTTCATACCCTCTCTCCTCACGATAGAAAAATAAGGCTTCGAGCTCGTTTTTTCGTTCTGATACCTCCAAAACGTCTCGTGCTCCATTTCTAAAAAATAATCGTGACTTTTACGGGTTTTAGAGGAAGTTGATCTAGTTACATACCCTCTCTCCTCCCGATAGAAAAATGAGGCTTCGAGCTCATTTTTTCATTCTGACACAACCATTACGTCTTTTGGCTCATTTCTAACCAATAATCGTGACTTTTCAGGTTTTAGAGGAAGTGAATCTAATTTCATACCCTCTCTCCTCCTGATAGAAAAATGAGGTTCGAGCTCGTTTTTTCATTCTGACACCTCCAACACGTCTCGTGCTCCATTTCTAACAAATAATCGTGACTTTTACGGGTTTAGAGAAAGTGGATCTAATTTCATACCCTTTCTCCTTCCGATTTATAAACCAGGCTTGGACCTCATTTTTTCATTCTTACACCGCCAACACATCTCGTGCTCTATTTCTAACCTATAATCGTGACTTTTACGAGTTTTAGAGGAAGTGTATCTAATTTTGTACCTCTCACTTCCCGAATGAAAAATGAGGCTTCGAGCTCGTTTATTCGTTCTGACACCACCCACACGTCTCGTGCTCTATTTCTGACCTTTAATCGTGACTTTTGTCGGTTTTAGAAGAAGTGGATCTAATTTTATACACTCTCTCCTCCCAATTGAAAAATGAGACTTCGAGCTCGTTTTTTCGTTCTGACACAATCAACATGTCTCTTGGCCCATTTCTAACCTACAATCGTAACTTTTATAGGTTTTAGAGGAAGTGGATCAAATTTCATACCTCTCTCCTCCCCATTTAATAATGAGGCTTCGAGCTCATTTTTTCGTTCTGACACCACAAACACGTCTCCTGCTCCGTTTCTAACCAATAATCGTGACTTTTGCGAGTTTTAGAAGAAGTGGATCTAATTTAATACCCTCTCTCCTCCGGAAACAAAAACGAGGCTGCGAGCTCATTTTTTGGTTCTGACACCACCGACACGTCTCGGGCTCCATATCTCACCTGTAATCGTGACTTTTGCGGGTTTTAGAGGAAGTGGAACTAAACTCATACCCTCTCTCCTCCCGATACAAAAACTAGGCTTCGAGCTCGTTTTTCATTTTGACACCACCAAAACGTCTCGTGCTCCATTTCTAACCTAAATCGTATATTTTGCGGGTTTTAGAGGAAGTGGATCTAATTTCATACCCTCTCTCCTCACGATAGAAAAATAAGGATTTGAGCTCGTTTTTTCGTTTTGATACCTCCAAAATATCTCGTGCTCCATTTCTAACAAATAATCGTGATTTTTGCAGGTTTTAGAGGAAGAAGATCTAATTTCATACCCTCTCTCCTCCCGATATAAAAACGATGTTTCGAGCTCATTTTTTCGTTCTGACACAATCAACACGTCTTTTGGCTCATTTCTAACCTATAATCGTGACTTTTCGGGTTTTAGAGGAAGTGGATCTAATTTCATACCCTCTCTACTCCCGATAGAAAAATGAGGTTTGAACTCGTTTTTTAGTTCTAACACCTCCAACACGTCTCATGCTCCATTTCTAACAAATAATAATGACTTTTAAGGGTTTAGAGGAAGTGAATCTAATTTCATCCCTTTCTCCTCCCGATTTTCAACTAGGCTTCGAGCTCGTTTTTTCATTCTGACACCACCAACACATCCCCTTCTCCATTTCTAACCTATAATCGTGACTTTTGCAGGTTTTAGAGGAAGTGGATCTAATTTAATACCCTCTCTACTCCCGATTTATAAACGAGGCTTCGAGCTCCTTTCTTCGTTCTTACACCACCAACACGTCTCGTGCTCCATTTCTAACCTATAATCGCGACTTTTGTGGGTTTTAGAGTAAGTGGACCTAATTTCATACCCTCTCTCCTCCCGATTTATAAAGGAGGTTTCGAGCTTATTTTTTCATTCTAACACCACCAACATGTCTCATGCTCTATTTCTAACCTATAATCGTGACTTTTGAGGATTTTAGATAAAGTGGATCTAATTTCGTACCCTCTCCTCCCGATAGAAAAATGAGGCTTTGAGCTCATTTTTTCGTTCTCACACAACCAACACATCTCTTGGCCCATTTCTAACCTATAATTGTGACTTTTGCGGGTTTTAGAGGAAGTGGATCTAATTTCATACCCTCTCTCCTCCCGATTCAAAAATGAGGCTTCGAGCTCGTTTTTTCGTTCTGATACCACCAAAACATCTCGTGCTCCATTTCTAACCTATAATCGTATATTTTGCGGGTTTTAGAGGAAGTGGATCTAATTTCATACCCTCTCTCCTCCAATACAAAAACTAGGCTTCGAGCTCGTTTTTTCATTCTCACACCTCCAACAAGTCTCGTGCTTCATTTCTATCAAATAATCGTGTCTTTTATGGGTTTTAGAGGAAGTGGATCTAATTACATACCCTCTCTCCTCCTGATAGAAGAATGAGGCTTCGAGCTCGTTTTTTCGTTTTGACACAATCAACACGTCTCTTAGCCCTATTCTAACATATAATTGTACCTTTTGCGGGATTTAGAGGAAGTGGATGTAATTTTATACCCTCTCTCCTCTCGATATAAAAACGAGGCTTCAAGCTCATTTTTTCGTTCTGACACAACCAACACGTCTTTTGGCTCACTTCTAACCTATAATCGTGACTTTTCGGGTTTTAGAGGAAGTGGATCTAATTTTATACCCTCTCTCCTCCCGATAGAAAAATGAGGTTCGAGCTTGTTTTTTCGTTCTGACACCTCCAACACGTATCGTGCTCCATTTCTAACAAATAATCGTGACTTTTACGGGTTTAGAGGAAGTGGATCTAATTTCGTACCCTTTCTCCTCCCAATTTTCAACTAGGCTTCGAGTTCGTTTTTTCCTTCTGACACCACCAACACATCCCCTTCTCCATTTCTAACCTATAATCGTGACTTTTGCCGGTTTTAGAAGAAGTGGATCTAATTTAATACCCACTCTCCTCTCGATTTATAAACGAGGCTTCGAGCTCCTTTCTTCGTTCTTACACCACCAACACATCTCGTGCTCCATTTCTAACCTATAATCGTGACTTTTGCGGGTTTTAGAAGAAGTAGATCTAATATCATACCCTCTCACGTCCCGAAAGAAAAACGAGGCTTCGAGCTCGTTTTTTCGTTCTGACACCACCCACACGTCTCGTGCTCTATTTCTAACTTATAATCGTGACTTTTGTGTGTTTTAGAGGAAGTGGATCTAATTTCTTACACTCTCTCCTCCCGATTGAAAAATGAGGCTTCGAGCTCGTTTTTTCTTTCTGACACAATGAACACGTCTCTTGGCCCATTTCTAACCTATAATCGTAACTTTTGCGGGTTTTAGAGGAAGTGGATCAAATTTCATACCCTCTCTCCTCCCCATTTAAAAATGAGGCTTCGAGGTCGTTTTTTCGTTCTGACACCACAAGCACCTCTAGAGCTCCACTTCAAACCGATAATCGTGACTTTTACGGGTTTTAGAGGAAGTGGATCAAATTTCATACCCTCTCTCCTCCCAATACAAAAACTAGGCTTCGAGCATCGAAACGTCTCGTGTTCTATTTCTAACCTATAATCGTATATTTTGCGGGTTTAGAGGAAGTGGATCTAATTTCATACCCTCTCTCCTCCCCATTTAAAAATGATTCTTCGAGCTCATTTTTTCGTTCTGACACCAAAAACACGTCTCGTGCTCCATTTCTAACCTATAATCGTGACTTTTGCGAGTTTTAGAGGAAGTGTATCTAATTTCATACCCTCTCCCCTCCCGAAACAAAAACGAGGTTGCGAGCTCATTTTTTCGTTCTGACACCACCAACACGTCTCGGGCTCCATTTCTAACCTATAATCGTGACTTTTGCGGGTTTTAGAGGAAGTGGATCTAATTTCACACCCTCTCTCCTCACGATTGAAAAATAAGGATTCGAGCTCGTTTTTTCGTTCTGACACAACCAAAATATCTCGTGCTCCATTTCTAACAAATAATCGTGATTTTTACGGGCTTTAGAGGAAGTAGATCTACTTACATACCCTCTCTCCTCCCGATAGAAAAATGAGGCTTCGAGCTTGTTTTTTCGTTCTGACACAATCAACACGTCTCTTGGCCCATTTCTAACCTATAATCGTACCTTTTGCGGGTTTTAGAGGAAGAAGATCTAATTTCATACCCTCTGTCTTCCCGATATAAAAATGAGGTTTCGAGCTCATTTTTTCGTTTTGACACAACCAACACGTCTTTTGGCTCATTTCTAACCTATAATCGTGACTTTTCGGGTTTTAGAGGAAGTGGATGTAATTTCATACCCTCTCTCCTCCCGATAGAAAAATGAGGTTTGAGCTCATTTTTTAGTTCTAACACCTCCAACACGTCTCGTGCTCCATTTCTAACAAATAATAATGACTTTTAAGGGCTTAGAGGAAGTGAATCTAATTTCATACCCTTTCTCCTCCCGATTTTCAACTAGGCTTCGAGCTCGTTTTTTCATTCTGACACCACCAACACATCCCCTTCTCCATTTCTAACCTATAATCGTGACTTTTGCAGGTTTTAGAGGAAGTGGATCTAATTTAATACCCTCTCTCCTCCCGATTTATAAACGAGGTTTCGAGCTCCTTTCTTCGTTCTTACACCACCAACATGTCTCGTGCTCCATTTCTAACTTATAATCGTGACTATTGCGGGTTTTAGAGGAAGTGGATCTAATTTCATACCCACTCTCCTCTTGATTTATAAAGGAGGTTTCTAGCTTATTTTTTCGTTCTAACATCACCAACACGTCTCGTTCTCTATTTCTAACCTATAATCGTGACTTTTGAGGATTTTAGAGAAAGTGGATCGAATTTCATACCCTCTCTCCTCCCAATAGAAAAACGAGCTCGTTTTTTTGTTTTGACACAACCAACACATCTCTTGGCCCATTTCTAACCTATAATCGTGACTTTTGCAGGTTTTAGAGGATGTGGATATAATTTCATACACTCTCTCCTCCTGATTCAAAAACGAGGCTTCGAGCTCATTTTTTCATTCTGACACAATCAACACGTCTCTAAGACCAATTCTAACCTATAATTGTACCTTTTGCGGGTTTTAGAGGAAGTTGATCTAATTTCATACCATCTCTCCTATCGATATAAAAACGAGGCTTCAAGCTCATTTTTTCGTTTTGGCACAACCAACACGTCTTTTGGCTCAATTCTAACCTATAATCGTGACTTTTCAGGTTTTAGAGGAAGTGGATCTAATTTCATACCCTCTCTCCTCCCGATAGAAAAATGAGGTTTAAGCTCGTTTTTTCGTTCTGACACCTCCAACACGTCTCGTGCTCCATTTCTAACAAATAATCGAGACTTTTACGGGTTTATTGGAAGTGGATCTAATTTCATACCCTTTCTCCTCCCTATTTATAAACGAGGCTTCGAGCTTGTTTTTTCATTCTGACACCACCAACACATCCCCTTCTCCATTTCTAACCTATAATCGTGACTTTTGCCAGTTTTAGAGGAAGTTGATCTAATTTAGTACCCTCTCTCCTCCCGATTTATAAACGAGGCTTCGAGCTCCTTTCTTCGTTCTAACACCACCAACACGTTTCGTGGTCCATTTCTAACCTATAATCGTGACTTTTGCGGGTTTTAGAGGAGGTGGATCTGATTTCCTACCCTCTCTCCTCCGGATTTATAAAGGAGGTTTCGAGCTTGTTTTTTCATTCTAACACCACCAACATGTCTCGTGCTCTATTTCTAACCTATAATCGTGACTTTTGCGGATTTTAGAGAAAGTAGATCTAATTACATACCCTCTCTCCTCCCGATAGAAAAATGAGGTTTCGAGCTCGTTTTTTAGTTCTGACACCTCCAACACGTCTCGTGCTCCATTTCTAACAAATAATCTTGACTTTTACGGGTTTAGAGGAAGTTGATCTAATTTCATACCCTTTCTCCTCCCGATTTTCAACTAGGCTTCGAGCTCGTTTTTTCATTCTGACACAACCAACACATCCCCTTCTTCATTTCTAACCTATAATCGTGACTTTTGCAGGTTTTAGAGGAAGTGGATCTAATTTAATATCCTCTCTCCTCCCGATTTATAAACGAGGCTTCGAGCTCCTTTCTTCGTTCTTACACCACCAACACGTCTAGTGCTCCATTTCTAACTTATAATCGTGATTTTTGCAGGTTTTAGAGGAAGTGGATCTAATTTCATACCCTCTCTCCTCCTGATTTATAAAGGAGGTTTCGAGCTTGTTTTTTCATTCTAACACCACCAACATGTCTCTTGCTCTATTTCTAACCTATAATCGTGACTTTTGCAGATTTTAGAGAAAGTATATCTAATTTCATACCCTATCTCCTCCCGATAGAAAAATGAGGCTTCGAGCTCGTTTTTTCGTTCTGACACAACCAAAACGTCTCTTCGCCCATTTCTAACTAATAATCATGACTTTTGCGGGTTTTAGAGGAAGTGGATCTAATTTCATACCCTGTCTCCTCTCGATTCAAAAACGAGGCTTCGAGCTCGTTTTTTCGTTCTGACACCACCAAAACATCTCGTGCTCCATTTCTAACCTATAATCGTATATTTTGCGGGTTTTATAGGTAGTGGATCTAATTTTATACCCTCTCTCCTCCCGATAGAAAAATAAGGCTTCGAGCTCGTTTTTTCGTTCTGACACCTCCAATAAGTCTCGTGCTCCATTTCTATCAAATAATCGTGACTTTTATGGATTTTAGAGGAAGTGGATCTAATTACATACCCTCTCTCCTCATGATAGAAAAATGAGGCTTCGAGCTCATTTTTTCGTTCTGAGACAATCAACACGCCTTTTAGCCTAATTCTAACCTATAATTGTACCTTTTGCGGGTTTTAGATGAAGTGGATCTAATTTCATACCCTCTCTCCTCTCGATATTAAAATGAGGCTTCGAGCTAATTTTTTCGTTCTGACAAAAGCAACATGTCTTTTGGCTCACTTCTAACCTATAATCGTGACTTTTCGAGTTTTAGAGGAAGTGGATCCAATTTCATACCCTCTCTCCTCCCGATAGAATAATTAGGTTGGAGCTCATTTTTTTGTTCTCACACCTCCAACACGTCTCGCACTCCATTTCTAACAAATAATCGAGACTTTTACGGGTTTTTTGGAAGTGGATCCAATTTCATACCCATTCTCCTCCCTATTTATAAACTAGGCTTCGAGTTTGTTTTTTCATTCTGACACCACCAACACATCTCCTTCTCCATTTCTAACCTATAATCGTGACTTTTGCCGGTTTTAGAGGAAATAGATCTAATTTAGTACCCTCTCTCCTCCCGATTTATAAACGAGGCTTCGAGTTCCTTTCTTCGTTCTAACACCACCACACGTCTCGTGCTCCATTTCTAACCTATAATTGTGACTTTTGCGGGTTTTAGAGGAAGTGGATCAGATTTCATACCCTCTTTGTTCCCGAAAGAAAAATGAGGCTTCGAGCTCGTTTTCTCATTCTGATACCACCCACACGTCTCGTGCTCTATTTCAAACCGATAATCGTGACTTTTGTGGGTTTTAGAGGAAGTAGATCTAATTTTATACCCTCTCTCCTCCCGATAGAAAAATGAGGCTTCGAGCTCGTTTTTTCGTTCTGACACAATCAAAACGTCTCTTGGCCCATTTCTAACCTATAATCTTAACTTTTGCGGGTTTTAGAGGAAGTGGATCTAATTTCATACCCTCTCTCCTGCCCATTTAAAAATGAGGCTTCGAGCTCGTTTTTTCGTTCTGACACCACAAACACATCTCTTGCTCCATTTCTAACCTATAATCGTGACTTTTTCGAGTTTTAGAGGAAGTGGATCTAATTACATACACTCTCTCCTCCCGAAACAAAAATGGGGCTACGAGCTCATTTTTTCATTCTGACACCACCAAGACGTCTCGGGCTCTATTTCTAACCTATAATCGTGACTTTTGCGGGTTTTAGAGGATGTGGATCTAATTTCATACCCTCTCTCCTCCCGATACAAAAATGAGGCTTCGACCTCTTTTTTTCGTACTGACACCACCGAAACGTCTCGTGCTCCATTTCGAACCTATAATCGTATATTTTGCGTGTTTTAGAGTAAGTGGATCTAATTTCATACCCTCTCTCCTCCCGATTTATAAAGGAGGCTTCGAGCTCGTTTTTTCGTTCTAACACCATCAACACGTCTCGTGCTCTATTTCTAACCTATAATCTTGACTTTTGCGGATTTTAAAGAAAGTGAATCTAATTTCATACCCTCTATCCTCCCAATAGAAAAATGAGGCTTCTAGCTCATTTTTTCGTTCTGACACAACCAACACGTCTCTTGGCCAATTTCTAACCTATAATCGTGACTTTTGCGGGTTTTAGAGGAAGTGGATCTAATTTCATACCCGCTCTCCTCCCGTTTTATAAAGGAGGCTTCGAGCTCGTTTTTTCGTTCTGACACCACCAACACGTCTCGTGCTCTATTTCTAACCTATAATCTTGACTTTTGCGGATTTTAAAGAAAGTGGATCTAATTTCATACCCTTTATCCTCCCGATAGAAAAATGAGGCTTTGAGCTCATTTTTTCGTTCTGGCACAACCAACACGTCTCTTGGCTCATTTCTAACCTATAATCGTGACTTTTGCGGGTTTTAGAGGAATGAGATATAATTTCATACCCTCTCTCCTCCCAATTCAAAAACGAGGCTTCGAGCTCGTTTTTTCGTTCTGACACAACCAAAACATCTCGTGCTCCATTTCTAACCTATAATCGTATATTTTGTGGGTTTTAGAGGAAGTGGATCTAATTTCATACCCTCTCTCCTCACGATAGAAAAATAAGGCTTCGAGCTCGTTTTCTCGTTCTGACACCTCCAAAACGTCTCGTACTGCATTTCTAACAAATAATCGTGACTTCTACGGGTTTTAGAGGAAGTGGATCTAATTACATACCCTCTATCCTCCCGATAGAAAAATGAGGCTTCGAGCTCGTTTTTTCGTTCTGACACAATCAACACGTCTCTTGGTCAATTTCTACCCTATAATCGTACCTTTTACGGGTTTTAGAGGAAGTGGATCTAATTTCATACCCTCTCTCCTCCTGATATAAAAACGAGGCTTCGAGCTCATTTTTTCGTTCTAACATAACCAACACGTCTTTTGGCTCATTTCTAACCTATAATCGTAACTTTTTGGGTTTTAGAGGAAGTGGATCTAATTTCATACCCTCTCTCCTCCCGATAGAAAAATGAGGTTCGAGCTCGTTTTTTCATTCTGACACCTTCAACACGTCTCGTGCTCTATTTCTAACAAATAATCGTGACTTTTACGGGTCTAGAGGTTTCCCCACCCGATTTATAAACCGGGCTTCGAGCTAGTTTTTTCATTCTGACACCACCAACATATCTCGTTCTCCATTTCTAACCTATAATCGTGACTTTTGCGGGTTTTAGAGGAAGTGCATCTAATTTCATACCCGCTCTCCTCCCGATTTATAAAAGAAGCTTCGAGCTCGTTTTTTCATTCTGACCCAACCAACACGTCTCTTGGCCCATTTCTAACCTATAATCGTGACTTTTGTGGGTTTTAGAGGAAGTCGATCTAATTTCATACCCGCTATCCTCCCGATTTATAAAGGAGGCTTCGAGCTCGTTTTTTCGTTCTGACGCCACCAACACGTCTCGTACTCTATTTCTAACCTATAATATTGACTTTTGCGGATTTTAAATAAAGTGGATCTAATTTCATACCCTTAATCCTCCCGATAGAAAATTGAGGCTTCGAGCTCATTTTTTCGTTCTGACACAACCAACACGTCTCTTGGCCCATTTCTAACCTATAATCGTGACTTTTGCAGGTTTTAGAGGAAATGGATCTAATTTCATACCCTCTCTCCTCCCGATTCAAAAATGAGGCTTCGAGCTCGTTTTTTCGTTCTGACACCACAAAAACATCTCCTGCTTCATTTCAAACCCTCTCTCCTCACGATAGAAAAATAAGGCTTCGAGCTCATTTTTTTGTTCTCACACCTCCAACACGTCTCGTGCTCCATTTCTAACAAATAACCGTGACTTTTACTGGTTTTAGAGGAAGTGGATCTAATTACATAACCTCTCTCCTTCCGATAGAAAAATGAGGCTTCGAGCTCATTTTTTCGTTCTGACACAATCAACACGTTTCTTGGCCCATTTCTTACCTATAATCGTACCTTTTGCGGGTTTTAGAGGAAGTGGATCTAATTTCATACCCTCTCTCCTCCCGATATAAAAACGAGGCTTCTAGCTCTTTTTTTTGTTCTGACACAACCAACATGTCTTTTGGCTCATTTCTAACCTATAATCGTGACTTTATGGGTTTTAGAGGAAGTGGATCTCATTTCATTCCCTCTCTCCTCCCGATAGAAAAATGAGGTTTGAGCTCGTTTCTTCGTTCTGACACCTCCAACACATTACGTGATTCATTTCTAACAAATAATCGTGACTTTTACGGGTTTAGAGGAAGTGGATCTAATTTCATACCCTTTCTCCTCCGAATTTATAAACCAGGCTTCGAGCTCGTTTTTTCTTTCTGACACCACCAACACATCCCCTTCTCCATTTCTAACCTATAATCGTGACTTTTGCAGGTTTTAGAGGAAGTGAATCTAATTTAATACCCTCTCTCCACCCAATTTATAAACGAGGCTTCGAGCTCCTTTTTTCGTTCTGACACCACCAACACGTCTCGTGCTTCATTTCTAACCTTAATCGTGACTTTTGCGTGTTTTAGAGGAAATGGATCTAATTTCATACCCTCTCTCCTTCCGATTTATAAACGAGGAATCGAGCTCATTTTTTCGTTCTAACAGCACCAACAAGTCTCGTGCTCCATTTCTAACCTATAATCGTGACTTTTGCAGGTTTAAGGGGAAGTGGATCTAATTTCATACCCTCTCTCCTCCCGATTCAAAAATGAGGCTTCGAGCTCGTTTTTTCATTCTGACACCAAAAACACGTCTCGTGTTCAATTTCTAACCTATAATCGTGACTTTTGCGAGTTTTAGATGAAATGGATCTAATTTAATACCCTCTCTCCTCCCGATTTATAAACGAGACTTCGAGCTCCTTTCTTCGTTCTTACACCACCAACATGTCTCGTGCTCCATTTCTAACATATAATCGTGACTTTTGCGGATTTTAAAGGAAGTGGATCTAATTTCATACCCTCTCTCCACCCGAAACAAAAAAGAGGCTTCGAGCTCGTTTTTTCATTCTGACACCACCAATACGTCTCGTTCTCCATTTCTAACCCATAATCGTGACTTTTGCGGGTTTTAGAGGAAGTGAATCTAATTTCATACCCTCTCTCCTTCCAATTTATAAACGTGGCATCAAGTTCGTTTTTTTGTTCTGATACCAGAAACACGTCTTGTGCTCCTTTTCTAACCTATAATCGTGACTTTTGCGGGTTTTAGCGGAAATGGATCTAATTTCATACCCTCTCTCCTCCCGATTCAAAAATGAGGCTTCGAGCTCGTTTTTTCGTTCTAACACCACCAACACGTCTAGTGCTCCATTTCTAACCTATAATCGTGACTTTTGCAGGTTTTAGAGGAAGTGGATCTAATTTCATACCCTCTCTCCTCCAAATACAAAAAATGAGGTTTCGAGCTCATTTTTTCGTTCTGACACTACCAAAATGTCTCGTGCTCCGTTTGTAACCTATAATCGTTTATTTTGCAGGTTTTAGAGGAAGTGGATCTAATTTCGTACCCTCTCCTCCCGATTTATAAAGGAGACTTCGAGCTCGTTTTTTCATTCTGACACCACCAACACATCCCTTTCTCTATTTCCAACCTATAATCGCGATTTTTGCAAGTTTTAGAGGAAGTGGATCTAATTTAATACCCTCTCTCCTCCCGATTTATAAACGAGGATTCGAGCTCCTTTCTACGTTCTGACACCACTAACACGTCTCGTGCTGTATTTCTAACCTATAATCGTGACTTTTGCAGGTTTTAGAGGAAGTGGATCTAATTTCATACTCTCTCTCCTCCCAATAGAAAAATGAGGCTTCAAGCTCGTTTTTTCGTTCTGACACAATCAACACGTCTCTTGGCCCATTTCTAACCTATAATCGTACCTTCTGCGGATTTTAGAGGAAGTGGATCTAATTTCATACCCTCTCTCCTCCCGATATAAAAACGAGGCTTCGAGCTCATTTTTTCGTTATGACACAACGAACACATCTTTTAGCTCATTTCTAACCTATAATCGTGACTTCTCGGGTTTTAGAGGAAGTGGATCTAATTTCATACCCTCTCTCCTCCCGATAGAAAAATGAGGTTCGAGCTCATTTTTTCGTTCTGACACCTTCAACACGTCTCGTGATCCATTTCTAACAAATAATCGTGACTTTTACGGGTTTAGAGGAGGTGGATCTAATTTCATACCCTTTTTACTCCCGATTTCTAAACTAGGCTTCGAGCTTGTTTATTCATTCTGACACCACCAACACATCCCCTTCTCCATTTCTAACCTATAATCGTGACTTTTGCAGGTTTTAGAGGAATTGGATCTAATTTAATACCCTCTCTCCTCTCGATTTATAAATGAGGCTTCGAGCTTCTTTCATCGTTCTTACACCACCAACACGTCTCGTGCTCCATTTTTAACCTATAATCGTGACTTTTGCGGGTTTTAGAGGAAGTGGATCTAATTTAATAGCCTCTGTTCTTCTGATTTATAAACGTGGCATCGAGCTCGTTTTTTCATTCTGACACCACCAATAGTTACCGTGCTCCATTTCTAACCTATAATCGTGACTTTTGCCAGTTTTAGAGGATGTGGATCTAATTTCATACCCTCTCTCCTTCCGATTTATAAACGTGGCATCGAGCTCGTTTTTTCATTCTGACACCACAAATACGTCTCGTGCTCCATTTCTAACCTATAATCGTGATTTTTGCGGGTTTTAGCGGAAATGGATCTAATTTCATACCCTCTCTCCTCCTGATTCAAAAATGAAGCTTCGAGCTCGTTTTTTCGTTCTAACACCACCAACACTTCTCGTGCTCCATTTCTAACCTATAATCGTGACTTTTGCAGGTTTTAGAGGAAGTGGATCTAATTTCATACCCTCTCTCCTCCCGAACATAGTTGTATATGTTCCTAGTTGTCATCTATGTTGAACAATATGTCTGTCACTAGTAAAAGTCATCTATGTTGCATAAATATATGTATCTCTAGTATATGTCAACTAGGAGTATTTCTATCTTTATGTCAAGTGCTTCGGGCCGCCAGCCTATGCTCAAGGGATATCCTGATCAAGGATTCCCATAAGCCCATCCGTGCTGTAAATATCCAGGTCTCTACCTATGCCCGCTGTACGGATGTTGGCAGAGAGATCGGGTGACCGTGTATCTCTCTCTACTGTCCCGCTAGTCGATCCCTACACCCCGTCCCAGCAAAACCGGTTGCTTCCCGTACCATTCCCCTTGGAATCCCAGTATGGTCACAACCCACCGTGTAGCGCTACACAACTGTCCGTCGACAAGGTCACCTCAATTAATATGTCCTCGGCCACAGCTAGCCGAATTAAGTAATGACCCTAGGATCCGGACTAGTCATCAGATCGTCTGCAGAACATCTGGAATAGTAGCCGTGAGGTCTACGGATCCACTGTCCAAGGCTTTAAGGGATTTCATCTCTCCAATTCAATAGCAGTTGATGTTGGTCGAGTTGAGCTCACATCCGCATAATGGGCTGTGGCTACCTCGACTACATGCCTGCTATATCCTTGGAAGGGTTCATCCCCGCTGGCCATTCCGGGACTATCACGATGACGCTCAAACGTCATGTGTGCGGGTATTTTTATCCGGGTATGGACTTACTCCGCTTTCTGGTCTATCTTGACCTTGGAGTTCATCTAGTCTATTTCCCAACCAACTCCCAGTATCTGAGCTGTGTGTAGCCCCAGGAGTGGTAATAGTGAGTGAACATCACTATTCAATGCATAGCTGCTATAGACCTGCGGGAACACCCGACTTCCCATCGATGAGCTTGAGCCGCAGCAGTCGCGCGAAGTCAGAGAGGAGGAAGAAGAGATCCCTTCCTCATTGAGACCCAAATACGCCAATTGATGAGAAACCGGAATCAGACGGAACTGTGGTAGTCACCAGCTCGATCGATCGCCGGTCGATCGTGAGGAATCGAGGAGCGTCCAGTGGTGAAGAGGTACCAACAGCGGACGGGGACGAAAACAGGCGGAACGGGAAAGAGAGCTCCAATCACCGATGGTGGAGTATGTGAGCTGCGGCGGAGCTCCAATCGATTAATGGTGGACTGCAGGGGAAGGAGGAGAGGTCGACGACCCTGGTGAAGAGCTCGATCGGGGCTTCAATGTGCTGCGGCGATGGTGCGGATGGAAGGGTCGCTCGGTTTCCAGCGTTAGCGGCAGTGCGACGAGGTCTCTCCCATCATCGTCTGCAGCTGCGGCCGCCGGTGGATCGAGGGAGGAAGGCGACGCGACGAGGAGGACACGAGCGGAGGTGAAGGAGATGACATTTGGGGGAAACGACTTAGGGCTCGGGTTTATGTTTGCCTGTTGGAACCGGTTCAAGTGTACCAGATTGGTTCACACGGACCAGCTCGATTAGACAAGTCTGGTTCGATCATGTGAGAAGCACACGCATACAACAATTTACAATCTCTTCCCCTACTTCTCTGGTATCACAAGTAAGTCCCTCAAAACTTAATTAAAATTCTAACTAGGTCCCTAAAATTTTTAATAAATTACAACTAGGTCCCTATAAATTTTAATAAATTACAACTAAACCCTTTATAATCAAAAAATAAATCAAATGTCACCATTTTAATTTTAACCCAAACTAAAAGTCCTTTAACCCTATTCTATACAAATCTGAACTTAAGTAAAATTTTAATATCTCATTACTATTATCTATCTATTTATTATTATTTTAATTCAATCACAAAAGTGGGGGTTTACAATCTTCCTGACATATAATAATAATTTAATACTCAAAACTATGTAATAGCCTGAGTATTGCTTGCTGCCATCGGTTGTTACATGGGATAAAACATTCATTCCTAATATTTATATCTCTATATATAGT
The DNA here is from genome assembly GCA_030544415.1 of Thalia dealbata. Taxonomy (NCBI): domain Eukaryota; kingdom Viridiplantae; phylum Streptophyta; class Magnoliopsida; order Zingiberales; family Marantaceae; genus Thalia; species Thalia dealbata. The sequence goes on along the minus strand of CM060458.1, from coordinate 10,542,581 downwards.
AGATAAATACCTTTTCTAGTTTAATAAATATTTATATATTGTAGTAAATATGAAGACTTTAGATATTAAATTTTATTTGTTTCTTTATAATATATACAACTGTAATTATTTTATTACTATTGGACTACATATTAAATAGAGTATTTTTGTTATTGTATTATTGAATTAAAATGATTGAGAAAAACTTTGTTGCACTTTTTTTCTTGGATGTTTTCTTTCATACTATGGTAAATAAATTTTTCATGTCTTGCACTCAACATTTTCTTAGTCGTATGCATGAGTGACATTAAATAATGAATATCGAAATACTTATTTTGTTCCTTGTCTTCTATTTCTATGATGTCAAATAAGAAATAAGAAAAGGGGAGTAGGATGTTAGATACTTGATATCACGAGTATTAGAAAATTTAAATATGTTTACAAATTGATAGGAAAATGTTCTACAGTGACGATGGATAAACACAGTAGGGCCGTGAATCTGTTAAATTGCTAATTTAAAAGGTTCAAGTGTATTGTTATTTCGGCTAGTTTACAGTCGCTGCAATAGAGCTCCCAAGTGGGCAGTTATTAATAAATTTTATACTGCCCGTGATGTGCATTCTGTTGCTTCTTTATAGAATGTAAATTAATTGTAATGATATATTATATGATATGATCTCTCTTATGCTTGTGTTCTTAAATTCTAATGGTGTATGATACTAGGAAGAACATAGAACAAATAGATAACATATGAACATGTTAGGTGATAAACAAAACTAATTGGGTGACATATTTACATGATAACCTAAACTAGTTAGAACACCTAGAAACATAGACCTAAACTTCTTAGGGACATGAACTTCTAGGAATCATATAGGTCTATATAACACAATATTTCTCTCACAAATAGTAGGTACCATTTGTGTTAGTCTAATGATGGGTAGCGGATGCGTCACCCGACCCATCCTTTAGCGTTCGGTGAGTATCAACAAGGGGGTTTTTGCCAATGGCCTAGATATACCCATGGTATGCATTCAAAACTAAAGTGCTGGGAGCCGGGAAGCTCACTTCAGCCGCTATGCCTAAGGACTAAGGTGTCTGTTGACGCTGACATACCTTAATTGAGTCCTGCAGGCTTGGGAGGTAGTCCGGACAACTAGAGTTATATACGTGTTGGATCCGGCAGGTCAGACCGTGAGTATATATTAGCTGGTGACCATGTTGTGAAGTAGAAGTGTAGCGCTATATGGTGTCTCGTATCATAGGGTCTATGGGAGATGTACAATAGTCTTGGAGTGTGGTCCGGGTAAACGGCTCGCGAGATTGGAAGGAGAAGGAACCGCGGTCACCCGCCTTCTCCGCCAATATCAATACAACGGGCCTAGGCAGAGATTTAGTGTGGCACTGATGGACTTATGGTAGTCCCTGGCCAAGGTTTACCTTAATGATAGGCAGACAGCCCTAGGAGATAATATTTGAAACTAGAAACTTAGAACAATCTAGATTCATATTATTTTTAGAATTTAATTATTTAATTATTTGTATGCCTTCCTTCATTATTATTTTATGATTTAATATTGATATAACTGCTGCTCGTCCGGATATGTATTGTTAGCCCATTCTTTTGCTTGGAGAAGTTTCTATCTGTAGGCACTAAGTCGCAAGATTTAGAGCATGCAAATTTTCCCCGCGCGTAGGTATCGGGACATCACTTAGGAGACGGTGAGGAATAACGGATAGCAGGATTGAGTGCGATAGGAGGACATTAATAGAATGTATTAATTGTATACCTCACCTAATGTAGACGGACTGTATCAGCTTTGTAAGTAACATATGAGTTAGTTGTAAATTTAATTAGTGAACTTAACTACAAGATTTTTCATTTTTGTTTGAGTTGTATGGTATTGTTAGCCTTGTATCGGTGGGACATCGCTCATACGGACAGTTGTCATGTGCCTGACAGAGGATCGGGGCGTGATAATTACTATTTTATATTATGATATATTATTTTTTAATATATTTACCCCCTCTATAACTTGTAGTAAATGATATTATTATAGTAATGTTAAAATCCTCTTTATAAAGATGAATTAGGGATAATTTTTAATGTCGTTAAATAAGTTACGAGGAGTAAAAAACTTTACCTATGATGGTGTAATGATACTTAAATAATTCAGCGTTCTCATAGTATATTAAAAACCTATTTTATTTATAAAAAATGTTGTATGAAATTTTTTATTTATAGTTAATAATTGTTTGAATTTTTTATTAAAAGTAATAAATAAATAATTGTTTGAATTTTCTCTGAAATGGGCGCAGCATAGTGGACATGAGAAAAGCTTCCACTGCCGCCGAAAAGGAACTGCGTGCGTGCATATCATCCCCACGTCGACGTCTACCGCTCTTACCTACGCGAACGTCGGCAGCGCAGGGCAGGGGTTTCCTCACGGCCATGGGATCGACGTTCACCGCATTGGGGCCCACACTGAACCGACAGGTAATGAGAGGACGAGGAGATCTCGCATGGCGTATGGGTGCGCACCCGGTGATACCACCAACCCTCGAGGGTCATTTCGGCCAAAAGCCGAGTGAATATTTAATGTTTTAAAATTAATAATAATATACGTGCGAATAAATAAATCACCCCCCTCCCCCTCTCGTTAATGGCCATCTTCCTCTAAATCCTTCCTAATATTTCTTTCTATCTCTTGTTCTCGTTTCCAACTCGGCGGCTCCCACTCTCAAATCTCCCTTTTCTTCTCGCTCGCTGGCTGGTCCGCGCCTTCGTCGAACGTTCGCTGCTTTGTCTCCACTAATCTCGTGCGGCATCCCTTTCACCGATTCCTTTAAACCCTAATCGGGGATCTTCTTGGAAGGTTCCTGCGATCGGTTCCAGCTATTTAGTACTTGGAATTAGACGGGGTTTGGTTGTACTCTCCTAGAACCTGGTGATCGGATCCGGCGCTCTCAGTTGGAGATGGAGGATCTGAGGTTTTGAGTGTTGTTTCAGTCGGGGTTCTTGGTGAATTTTGTTTGCCGGGTATAATCCATGGCGAGTTCCAGGCGGGGTGAATCCGTTCCGCTAGGTGAGAGGTTCTCTTCGCTTCTGTTTCTCCTTGGTTATTTTTTATGCTCGATGCTAACTTTCGCCTTACTTTTGCTGCTCGATCTTGATGGCAGCGCTATCGATTTCGCTTGCTCGTTGATTTATGTAGGATTTTTCTGGGTGGTTGACCGACGATTTTCTTATATGATGGTTAAAATTTTTGGCTACTACATTTTCTTGATTATTCTTATGCATATGTTTTTTTAGAGGAAAATTCTTATGCGTATGCTCTTCTATACGGGATTAGAAAATGATGCGAATGTAGTAAATTTACTGCCAGATACATGTGAAAGAGCATAGGAGATGGACAATTTACTCTCCTTTTCTTATTTTTCTTTGTAACTGTGTTGGGCCCCTCAGTTTTCATGGAAGACCAAGCCAGTGTTGTAGTTAACCTTCGAAGACTGTTTTGGCAGGCTGTCCACTGCTATGGAAGAACAGAAGATCTCTTCTTGTATTGTATTGACATGGTTTATTTCAATTTTGCTCAAGGAATGGTTCCTTATGTAACTGGTATACGTGGAGATTCGGGACCTTCAAATTAATTGGATATATTGGCCATTGCAACTAAAAGTGATTTCTATAGTTATTTGTTCAGAGACATGAAGATGTGCTGGTCAAAGACAATTAGTTTTTGAGCTCGTTTCAGTCCATTTGGCACACCAAAGGGATTTACTTATGTGTTGATACATCATTTACTTGACATTGCCACTATTTTTGGAAATTTTGTCCGATGAATAGCATGGACTCGAGGAACATTGGTGTGACAAGTTCAGCTCAAGCAAATTAATTTCCATAGCTAACATTCACGTAAATTGGATTGGCTGCCAATGGATTTGATGTGAAACTTCTAGTTCTATCAAAATCTGGATGTTGCTGCTACAGTTGTATTCTGCCAAACCATAAATTTCTTGAGAGGTCTGGTTCTGAATTAAGATACAAATTATTATTTTACCAGCTAGTTTCATGTTGCATGGAAAAGTTACTAAGAGGGTGACAGAGCTTATCAGGTGGTTGCCTCTGCTGAGCAATCATGATATTAGGTTGTTCCTTTAAAAGTACTTACTCACAAGTGATTCTACTTTTTCTAGTTTCCTGTCTTCCTTAATTGTTTGCAAGACTTGACATGCTTGCAAGGGTAAGGTTGTAAATTTAACTGCTCAGAAAAGCATAATGAGTAGACCACTATGTTATCACATGCGTAGGAATAGGAGCTTCTAGTTGGTCAAATAGTTGGCTCGCACAATCTAATAATTTCCTTTCCATTTACTTTTTGTGTTTTTTGCCTGTATGCGCATGCGGTGCTTTCATTTTTTTATTATTACTATTCTACTATTTCTTCCAGTACCAGTTGCATGATTACTTGTCCTAGTGGATTATTTGTCTATCTTTTGCTAGCACGTTGAATTTGTACTGACTCTCAGAAGTCATTATCTTATTAAACATGGCATACCATGGATTGAAGTACCAATGTGTACCTACCAATTTAATCTGTCCATTAATTTGTAGTAAAAGGCACAAAACATTGTATCACTATTTTGCAATGGTTCCCAACTCCTTAAAAAAAATCGGTCAACATATTTTATCAGCTTTAACACACTTGTTTTAATGCTTGGTTATTTATTTCTTTTCTGTTTTTGATCAGATGATATTTTTTTATGGACACACAGATATGGAGCACTTACTTTTGGAGGCACAACATCGATGGTTGCGCCCTGCTGAAATTTGTGAAATACTCCAGAGCTATAAGAAATTTCGTATTGCTCCAGAGCCACCCAATAGACCTCCCAGTATGACCTAAAGCAATTTATATCAACTCTCGCTGTGCTTCTTGGATAGTATAATGGTTTATGTATTTTTTTGAATATGCTTACACCAATTTATTTTGAACAATATGTTTCAGACTTGGCTCGTGTCTATTGGTTTGCTTGCCCAAAATATTGTTTAATATGAATGCATATGCACTTTCTCTCTCTGTTATATACAGATAAAATTTAAGATAAACTTTTTTACTTTTGGTTCTTTCTTTGTAATATTCAGTTTTAAATAGGAGAAGCTTGCTGATTACATCATCAACTCAAAGACTAAGTACTTCCTCTGCTCCATTTTTTACCTTATGTAATTATATTTTCATGTTTTAGGTGGTTCTCTATTTCTGTTCGATCGAAAAGTATTAAGGTACTTTAGGAAGGATGGTCATAACTGGAGAAAGAAAAAGGATGGAAAGACTGTGAAAGAAGCACATGAAAGATTAAAAGTAAGTGAAATTTGCAACCACAAATATTTCAGTTTATTTGATCATATGGCAAGGTAAATCAATGTGGCCTATCATGAACCTGATGTTGCAGTTCCCATGTAAGCCATACCTCAAGTATATATGTACTATACTATTTATGCCTTGAGGAGATGGATGCATACACTTATTTTTTTCTGACATGCTGAGTACCATTTTCCTTCTTTCATAAGTCTTTTTCAAACAATTATGACTACTAAAACAAACTTGAATTTCGTTTTTCTAAAAACAGAAGGAACTTGAATGTATATAATTCCTAATGTTCAAATTACCTTCTGCAAGGTACAATGACAATTGGAAATCTGTGTGGTTGCCAATGTTAAATGTCTGATGTTTTTAAGTCACTATCTTGAAATCCAACTAGCTGATCAAAGTTTATAATTCCAGGTTGGAAGTGTTGATATGCTCCATTGCTACTATGCTCATGGTGAAGAGAATGAAAAGTTTCAAAGACGGAGTTATTGGATGTTGGAAGAGTGAGTTTTTAGTAATCTGCAGAAAAGTTGTAATTCTTTATTTATCAGTTTATTTAAGATGCTAGGTAATTATTCCTCTTAATCAACGGTGCAGAAAAATCTTCTCAAGAAACAAAAATTTGAGATGTATAATAGCTTTTTAAGCTCTAATGTATCAATTTGTATGCATTTCTAAAATGTATGTACAGCCTTTTTTCTTTAAATTGTTTTGTGGACATCAAAAATTTGTCAAATCACCAAAATAGTTTTTGATCTCAAGTAGCCTTTTAAATAGTTTTTTTTATTTATTTTTCATATTGTTTTGATATTTTGTATACGTAGCTTTAATGGATTGTCTTTCAGTGCACATGCTCTAACATACTCCTAGTATTATTATACTTATACTAAAAATATTAATAGATGCACATGCGCTCACATAGTCCTAGTATTATTATACTTTTACCACAAATATTAATAGACTTATCTCTTGTGCAGGGACCTGATGCACATCGTTCTCGTACATTACCGTGAAGTCAAGGTTGAGTTTACTTTCTTCATTAAAATTAAGATCACTTTGCAGGACATTCTCGTCAATTGTTGCATTTCTTGACCAATTCATTTGTTTGAGAAACAATTGGATGTCACGTATTTCACAAGTAGTTGAATGCCCAATGTTATCACACATTATTCTGGATGCTTAACTTTTCAAAAATTGCATATTATAAATCTAAATGGATCGGATGTTTCTATATTAGAAAAGTTTAGTTTTCAGTTCCTTGTCTAAGTATCTTTCTCACACAATCAAGTAAAGCCTTTGAGACAGGCAAATAACCTTGGGTTTGTATGAACTACTTGCTCAAACTGACTTATTCCACGATAACCCAAAGTTCAAAATACTTGTATTTTGAATTTCTTTAACATGTGCATCTAATTGAGCATCTTTTATTTGCATTATGACAGGATAAACCAAGTCTCAACCGTGCTAGAGATGTTGAAGAAGTTGCACAATCGACAATAGATAATCCTTCTTCGACTTCCAATTCTGCAACAAGTCAGAACCAGCCACCTTCACAAACCATGGGTGCTGATAGCCCCAATAGCTCTCACGCATCAGAATACGAAGATGCTGAATCAGGTCTCAAAAAATTTCTTCATTGTTCTCTCATATGCATCACACTACAAACTTTCTACTCACTTTTCAAGCATGTAACTTGCCATTTCAGAGTATCTGAAGAGAAACTCGATGCAGCAGATAATTCTTAGACAAGTTCCAGATACCACTCTTTCACTGAGATGTGGCAGCATGATGATTGATGACTGATGGACGATTGCCATTCCTAACATAGATAGCCTGAGATTGGGACCTAATCAATATTTGGTTTAACGATTCAGATATTATATATGCTCAAAACCCAGATGATTTCCAGGGTATATGAGCTGCTGAAAGTAATTTGGTCGCTGAGACTTTGATTAGTAGGATCAAAACACAATTTTGTTTCAAAAACCAAGAACGAGGTTCTGGAACAACACCGTAGGGCTTCTGGACACCTCATTTCAGTCTTCAGTCATCTCAGCTTTGCACAGGCTGCAACAACCAATTGTAGTACTAATCTTGAACCTTTAAATGGGAATCAAAGATGCTATCAGGGACAACACCTCCAATTCACAAAGAACAGATACCCTGGTAGGTAGTATATTGATATTTATTTATTATTTGCCTTTTGTTCTCAGTTTGAGTTAATTAGTCCCAAAGTAGTTATGAATGCCATTTTGAATTGAGCAGACGTTAGACGAGAGAAAAGATTGTCTTCATTTCCTCATTTATCACCACGTTCATGTACAAGGCTTATAGAGAAGAAATGTTGAAGATATAACCCCCTATGTACAGCTTCGAGGTAAATATCTATTTCACTTGGCATTAATTTTAATGATTGAAATGGAGAGAGAAAAAAAAGACCTAACAAAATTTTTGCATGCTTTGTTCTTTGCAGAGAGTTCCACGAATGAGTCGGAGGCTGGCCATGGTCATGGTTGGGGCTGGAAGACCTTCCGTGGTCCTTAAAAGCCTGGTCTAACTTTGTACAGAATTCTTTTTCCATCTTTTCTTCTGCTCTAAGTAAATGTACGAAGCGAGACTGCATGCGCCCATGAGAAATGTCAGAGGTAAATCAATGCTACTTGCTGAGTAATAAGCACAGATGATTTATTACCCAAAACTACTATGCTCAACAGAGAGTAGCATGGAAGCAATTGCACGATGTAGTATTTTGCTCGTTGATGGAGACTTGATCTCTATGTTTTCTGGATTCAGTTCATAATCACGAACAATGATCAATGTACCCAAGAAATGCAACAGACACGAGGAAACAAGAATAATATAAGAATAGAAAAAAGATCCAAATTTGTGCCCCTTTGAAGAACCTCTCCCAAAGTAGTGACAGTGGAAAGGACCCTCCGGTAACCTCTTGACCTGATGTGCCCATGATGCATGACAACTCATCCCTCATTGAGCGTGTGGTCCGATGGCAGCCGGAAGTAGAACTCTGGCACCCGCTGCAGTCGGGTCAGGTAAAACCTAAAGATGGAGAAGCCAAGCCTTGATCCAAGCCTAGGTCAAGGGTGAGGAAGGGGAGGAGGATCCTAAGGAAGAGTTGGGGCCTAGGTCAAGGGTGAGGAAGGAGAGGAGGATCCAAAGGAAGAGTTGGGGGCAGGGCTGAGGCTAGGTGTCACCATTGTTTTCTTCGCTACTCTATTCCACGAAGTAGGGTGGTGTGTTGACACCAGCGGCAACGTTGGTGCTTACAATCCTTTGTTTCTGTGCAGAAGGGAAGGACTCCCAAGTAAAGTATCTCTAAACTCCCAAGTTTGTAGAGCAACATTGGGAGGAAATAATAGTGGAACTTAGCTATCTCACGCTCGATGAGAGTGCCAATTCTCTGCAGTGTCAAGCTTCTTATATAGGCTCCGCAATGATTGTTGGGTTGCCCTCTTAATCCTCCGGTTATTTCCTCGGTTACCCAAGCAAGGAACGCCTATTGCTTGGTGCTTCGGCGACTCTACCCTTTGGTGCTCCAGCTATTGGGGCGTTCCATCATCTGCTAGTGGAGGATGCCTTTGCTCAACGGGGATGTTTAAAAGGCGCATAATAATCCTCCCCCACCTGATGTAGTTGACGTTCTTGTCAACTCCTCTATCACTAGATACTCACGGATGAGCTCCTCGAACTGTCATAGGGTCATGTCCCGTTCCTAGCTTGCTTCCTCTGGAGGGGTATCTTTTCACTGCACCAAGTATTCAATGTAACCGGCTAGTGCCTATGCAAATGGTCAAGCACCAGGGATCAATTCGATCTGGTAGTTCATCAAACACTGTGGGGGAAGAGCCTTCGGGAGTTCATCTGACATCACATTGTCAAACTCCCGTATTAGTGCTCCTATGCTCATCAAAATCATCCTTGCAACTGTAGGTTCCACCAGCAGGGCAACCGTAAAGGTAGCTATTGGATGGCTGAAGAAATTTACTTGAGGTGGAGGATGAAGACTATGTGTTGCTTGATGCATCGTCTGGTGTCTAGGCTCGCATGAACTCGGGCCGATCAACATCATGGACATCAAATCGTTGAGATGAGGCGTGACCATAGTGCACGACTTGAGCAAGAAGTCAGTTCCAAGGATGAATCTGAAATCATCCATCTGCATGATGGTAAGATTGGTTTGGCTGCACCACTATCCAACCTATATGGGGACTTGTCAAAACATACCTGCGACATTGGCAGATTCTGCATTCACCGTTTTGATTTGGCTGCATCACTATCCAATCTATATGGGGGCTTGTTAAAATATATCTGCGACATTGGCAGATTCCGCATTCACTGTTTTGATTTTGAGGGGACTTCTCTCAATCTCCATATTGAGCTAGGATGCCACCTCCTCACGCATAAAGTTATGGATGACATTTGTGTCCACCATCGCCACACATGTCGTCTATTCATGAAGAGGGATACATACATCAGCTTCAGATCTTATTATCCTTAGTTGTTGTAGAAGCATCGTGTGTGCAGGCGCTGTCGGTGCCAGTGCTCCACCCACGGGTACCAACGTGAGCCGGTTCAGATCCTCCTACGTGGTGGTTGTTGCAGATCACTCATGCCTTGAGCACTAGTGCATAGGGTGTGGCCCTTTGTAGATAATACATCCACGCTAGCAGAGAACTCCTTGGGGAGCAATGGCTTACTGAGCATTGCGAGCAAGCATAGTGGCGGAAGAACGTCTACTAATGATTCGGGAGGTGCCATACACGGGTGTCCTTGTCTAAGCCTATCTAGATTCCTTGTCACGCTGCCTTGGCATGCCCAGGCATAGGTCCATCAAGCTTTCAGCAGTAGTGATAGCCTCCTATAGGGAGGAGATTCCATGCCCGGTGCAGCCAGATCAAAATAGTGAATGCAGCCAAATCTTTCACATCCAAATATATAGATTGGATAGTGGTGCAGCCAAATAGCCTGGCTCCCATATAGCAATTCTCCCATCATGGTCGTCCAATCTCCTGGCTCAAACCACCCATCGTAGCCTGGAGTGTCACACCTCACGCACCATCATTGCTTGGCATCACCATCACGGAAGGCTGTTGCAGTTGAGACCTTGTCCTTTTCGATGATCTTAGTGCCCTTGAAGCATAAATTCATATCTTAGATGAATTTTTCTAGGATCTTTGCATTCCTTGTGCCTGAATACGGCTTTGGTTTGGGCACATGGACAATAGTTCTTGGAGCTATATGTAGGCCACCGTGGGAACTGAACTTAGTTCATAGATTCATCAGCTCCTTCAACAACTTTTGTTCGAAGACATTCATGTCGAGGATGGGGAGCATGTTGCATTCGTTGCTATTGGTGGGTTGAATCGTCATGGTGTGAAATCTCTCGAGCTTCGCTCTGAATTCTCCCACTATCATATGGAGGTTGCCCACCTGTTCCCATAGCGAGCCAGTGCTTAGGTCTGGTGGATCTTCTATGGCAGCGACCCCAATGATTGCCTCCAACATTGTGAATCTCTTCTCAACTATCTCCTTCATCTACTTAGTTGCCGTCGTATTTGAATGGTGGGGAAGGAAGAACTTGATGAGGTGGTCGAGAGACTTACTTCATTTTGGTCTTGTCGCTGGGATGATCTGTGCACGGGATCAACCTCCATTCTCATGGCATCAGTGGGGTTGGGTTAATTCGCAACCTGCTTTGATACCAAATATCATCGCTCTGTTTTCTTCGCCGCTTTGTCCCATGAAGTAGAGTGGTATGGAGTGAATGACACCAACAATAACACTGGTGCTCACAATCCTCTATTTTTAGGTGGAAGGGAAGAAGGAGGTAGGGAATACGAAGAGCTCCGAGAGTCACACACTTGAGAGGGAAAAGGATTACTATTAAAGCATCAGTAAAACCTCTCTAAACTCCCAAGGTTGCGGAGCAACTTTGAGAGGAAATTATAGTGGAACTTAGCTATCTCACTCTCGATTAGACTGCCGAAGAGCTCAAATAGTCACACACTTGAGAGGGAAAAGGATTACTATTAAAGCATCAGCAAAACCTCTCTAAAATCCCAAGGTTGCAGAGCAACTTTGGGAGGAAATTATAGTGGAACTTAGCTATCTCACTCTCGATTAGACTGCCAATTCTCTGCAGCATCAAGCTCCTTGTATAGGCTCTGCAGTGATCATTGGGTTGCCCTCTTAATCCGACTGTTTCCTCGGTTATGTAGGCAAGGAATGCCTGTTGCTTATTGCTTCAGAGGAATATACAATTAAATCACTTATACAATTCTACTAACACAGTCCCGATATACCTACTACAATTCTATAACAACAACAAAGGTAAATAAAATAAATTCATCGATAGTCCTCGTCCTCAACGCATATCTCGGTCAATCATCTAACAACCTACACACACATTGAACGTGGTATGCACAGCCTTGCGGCCTAGTGCGAAATTACGGCTCTATACCGAATAAGGAAATCAAAGACTAGAAGTACTCTACGATGCCTTTGGTTCATTAGTCATCATTTTTCTTTTGAGACATGTGATTCATGACATATAAAGCAATATAGCAGTGTATCAAGTACAAATATCTATTTCACTAGATGTCACCTAGGTGGTATCAAGTATCTATGTCATCTATATTGTAATACGACTTTTAGTCTCAAGACTCGGGCTGCCAGCCTATGCTTAGTGAATACCCAGGCCAAGGGAATTCATAAGCCCATCAATGCCTTTCTGTCTCTGTCTCTACCTATGCCCGCTGCACTGATGTTGGCGGAGAGGACGGGTGACCCTTGATCACTATCCACTGTCTCGCTAGTCGCCCTCAATGCCTCCTCTAGCGAAACTATCGTGCCCTTACATTCTCTCCGGACTCCGAAGGGGCAATAACGACTCCGTAGGGGCAACACACTGCCTGAAGACAGGGTCACCATCAACAAGACTCATCGGCCACGGCTAACCGATATGAAAATCCCTAGGATCTGGACTACTCATCTGACTGTCTGCAGAATGTCATGGATGATAGCCGCATGGTCTACAGATCCACTATCCAAGGCGTCGCATAGGGAATCACCTTCCCAGTCCAATAGCAGTCGACGTCGACCGAGATTGACGCACATCCGCACGATGGGCTGTGGCAACCTTGACTCCATCGGTGCCAAGTCCATGGTAGGGCTCATCCTCGCTAGTCATCTCAAGACTATCACGGGATTGCCTAAACGACACCCGTGCCGGTATAAACTTTTCGGGTAGGGACCTGCTCCATATTTTCGGTCTAGTACGACCTTGGAGTTCGTACGGTCCCTTTCCCTATCAGCTCCCAGTTTCTAAGCTATGTATAGCCTCGGGAGTGGTGCGAAGCGGAACATCACCGTTTGACCATCGTCGGTACGCGGCGGTCAACCGGGGCATGTGAAAAATGCCCCTTTCTGTCTAAGTTACAGTGATGTCTCCGAGGGGTTCTAACATGTCGTTATTTATATCTATGTCTGCATGATGGTTGTGTTGAACATAACATAAAAAATAGTAAAACATGCACGACTAGATATTACAACATGTCAAATGCTAAGCATGGGGAACATGGTATATAATGCATATTAGACAAAAATAAATTAATCTAATATGCATACATACATAATCTTGATAAACATTATATTTTATTATATTTGAGGCATCCAAGAATTTCCTAAGAAGACCTCAGCAGTAATTCCCTAGCTTGAATAAATCCTACATCGATGAACCAACGCACCTGGGTTAGCAATCCGCTCTTCAGAACCAACCCGCGTAACAATGAATCACTCCGACGAACTACTCGGATCGTGTACCCACGATAGTCCTAATTAACACAATTGTTTAAAATAAAATTTAATTTATTTTTCCTAAATTAAATAAATAGAAATTTATCAATAAATTAATTAAAGTAATTACCACATTTAATTACCCCAAACTAAGCATACAAGTTAATAATTAATTCTATCTAATAAAATCTTAATTAATCAAATTTTAAATCTTGCTATTTAAACTAATTATCCCGTTAAATTAATTTAATTAAGCTTAGATAATTTCTATCAAATTTATACCCATTCAAATCAAATATATGATCCGGGCCAAGTCACCCAAGGGCCTAATTAAAAATCCATCAGAAATTTTAAATCTATTTAATCCTAATTAACTATTTTAATCACCTAATCCAACTTAGCCTTAATTATTACCCATGAAAAATTAAATTTGACAACGGTTGACCCGGTCAACGCTTGACTCGGTCAACGTTTGACTCGGTCAACACGGCTGAACTTGAGTCTGACCCAAGTCCCAACTGGATCGGTTCGATCAAGTCACTTCCTAACCATTCTAATTCGAGTCAGACTCGAGTTCGGATTAAACTTGAGTTCGGTCAACTTGGTTCCACCCAATCAAGTTCATTCAAATTAATCCAACCAAACCCAAATTTGATTAATTACCCCTTATTAAGCATAGTTATCTTCATACATTAAATAAAAATTCATATAACATAAGTTTCACATTTAATTTACACTGAGTGGGATTAATTAACACTAAGCATGCTTAACTTATCATTAATCACGATTAGGGAAAGAAAACAACATCTACCTCAGCCGATCACTCTTCCCTCGTCGGAAACCTAGCCGCCGGCCGCCGGAACCCTAGCCGCTTGCTCGCCGGAGTTGCAGGTGCCCTCAACAGTAAGAAAGGAGCTCGTGGACGCGAGAACCGCAGACGACCTACACCAGCGTCGTCCGTCAACATGCACAACCGGCATCAATGAGGGTCGCCGGACACCCTCGAGCAAGCTCACGATGGGCCAAAATCGGCTATTCGAAGTGGAAGGAGAGGGTTGCGAACCTCTCGATTTCGCAGAGAGGTGGGAGACGTGAGTTCGGGCGGCGAGGTGGGTGGAATCGCAACTCCACCCCTCGCCGGCGTGCGATGGATCCCGCAGACAGATGGCGGCCTAATCGCTACCTCTCGCGGCTGGATCCAGGCGAAATCGACAGCTCCTCCGCTGGCAGAACCCTCGAGCAGCTCGAGCCCTAGCAGAGAAAGTAATGCACCGGCGATTCGGGCGTGGGACGGCAGCGGCAGACGGCGGACGGTTGCAGACGCGAAGAAGGGAAGACGCAGAAGAAATGGGGGTCGCGCGCCGTGGAAATGCCTCCGCCGAGCTCCCCTATTTGCGACGGGGGACGGTGCACAACGGACGATGGCCGACGACGACGAACGCTAACGAGGTGGAGCGGCACTGGCGCTGCTCTGCTGCGGGTGAGGGAGGCGAACAACGACTGATCTCGCAGAGAGGGGCAGATGCAGGGGAAGTGGTCGCGCGGCAGCAGCAGACCTCCGCCGAGCTCTCATCGTCACGACGGAGAGGAATGGGCGACGAATGGCGGGCTGCGGACGGCAAGCTGCGGACAGCGGGCAGCGAACGCGGACGACGGACGCAGCTGCTGGCTCCTCTACTGCGGGTGGTCGCGAGGCGAAGGAGAAGAGCCCTCGGCTCTTCTTGCCCGTGTTTTTCTCCTTCGAACCGGGCGAACCAGGTTTGGCCGGTTCATTTGAACCGGACCGTTTTCATTTTTTTTTTGATGATGATGAGAGTGGGGGTTTACATCATGTCACCTATATCTCTATACTAAAGTGTCCGGTGTAAATCATGATACTATGTTCTATGTTTGCTTATTTTTATCATATTCCGCACGATATTATTTTATATTCAGCATTACAACATAATTAACTAGCATGCGGTAAAAATAATATATCATGCCAAGTAAATTGGAAAAATAAGCATACATAGCATATTAACATGCTAAATAAAATATAATAACATAGCATGCATTTTTCTTGATAGTTTTAGAAGCATGATATTTATTTAGTTGACAGGCATCTGAGAATTTTCCACCAAAATCTAATTAAGATTTTCCCTAGCTGGAATAAATTATATTATGATTAGCCTACGCACCTGTAGTGATATTTGGGCTTCAGAATCAATCCAATTGAAGCTCCAGAGTATTAATAGTATGGTAGATCGAGTCCAAATAATTTTCCTAACATAAGAAAATTTATTTAGGATTTTAAATAATTTTTCTAGAATTAATTTGGATAGAAATATATTAATTTATATTGATCCGATCTATCCCCTTAATTTGGACCTAACCAAGTAATTAGCCCAATTTATTTGGTTCAAGTCTATTCATAAAGCCCAAGCCCAAATCCATTTACTATCCAAGTCAATTTGATCAAAATTGGTCAAATCTGACTTTAATTAATCAAATTTGTCTAGCTTGACCCAATCCATCTCAATTTGACTCAATTCAGGCTCAAATAGTGAAATTGACTCAATCTGAATCCAATTCGGTTCAGCCTAGATTCGGTTTAATTCGGTTCGACTCGATTTGGGTCGAAATCAATTCACTCTGGTTCAGTTCGGATGCAATTTGATTCAATTAGATCTGGTCCAAGTGATTCTGTCCAGCCAGCCCAATCTAGCTTAATCAGACTCGAGTCCAAACTAAATCAAATTAACTGATTTGGCTTGAACCCAACTCAAATAAATGATTCAGCTCAATCTAATTAAACTTAACCAAGATCCAGACTCAACCCAATCCGCACCCAATTCATTCTCACTCAACTAAACCCAATTGATTCATTAACTCCACTTAATTGATTTACTAATCTCGTTTAACTTAATTAATCTACCCTTAAACATGCTTAGTGAAAAGGGGCAAGGGCAGCGGGCGTCACCTTCGCTCCCACTCGTCTCCTCCGGCTCCGACGAAGGCGCTCCCACTCCAGCGAGAGGCAGTGGGTTCTCCGACACCGACGACGGCGGCGAGAGGGCGGTGGGTTCTCCGGCGCCTGCGATGACGGTGAGACGGAGGATGAGGATGAGGGGTTGCCTCAATGGGCGAGAAAACGATGAAGGAAGGAGGTGACCAACCTTCTCAGTTCTCGTCGCCAGAGCAGTGTCCAACGATGAAGGGTGAGGCGATGGTGGCTTCTTTGACGGCGTGGCTGCGCGGCTAGATGCCGGCTGCAATCCGTGCATGGAGAGGCGAGTTTGTCCGGAGCAAAAGCAAGGGAAGGCAGAGCAGCCGCTCCGGTGGGGTCTGGCGAGCTCCGTGGACGACGAAGCTTGAAGGAAAGGGGTCGACGGTGAGGGGAGACCGACGAGGCACACGAAGAGGGCGCAGTGACGATGGCCTCCGCTCGATGATAGGGAAATCGCCGGCTGAGGTCGCGAACGAGGGCGCTCTACTCTTGCCCTGTTCCTGTTCATGAGCAGGGAAAGGCTACCCCGCTGCTATCTCTGGTAGCGGTGAGGCGAGGGACGGTGGGTCGCGGCGAAGGGCGTGCCGACGAGTCTACCTACGCTCCTTCGTCGCTCGAAATAGGTGGCTGCGCGTGGAGGAGGAGACGCGGGCGAGCTACTGCGCGGCGTCCGTGGGAAGAGGGCAGAGGAGTCAGACCTTCTGAACGAATGGGAAGGTGTCGCCTTTCCTTCTCCGGCGGGTCAGCAGGCGAGGACGGTGCTGGGCGCGACGATGAAGGTGGTGAGGAGTTTTGCAGCGATAAGAAGGAGGAAAGGAGAAAGGGATGCGAGGCGTGGGCTGCGGGTACGATGGGGAAGGCGAAAGGTATGGGCAGCACGCGCTCGTTGACGATGGAGGGGGCGTGCGAGGCTTCCTCCCCTTTCTCTTTTTTTTTTTTTTCAAAATAGAAGGGTTTACACCGATCCTCCATCGTAGGAGAAATCCTTAAGGCGGGGAGTTGTGACTTTGACAAAGGGGAGGCTAACCACGATCTAGGAACGCGACCAGCAACCTCGCAATCACTAAACCACTCCTCAGTTGGTTATCAACCGTGTCAAATACGACTGACATGTTCACGAAGAACGGCACGAACAATTCACAAGATTGAAAGAGCAACAGTGGAAGGATCACTCAAGATGTGATTAAAGAAATTGGACTTCAAGTTTGTAGCAAAAACATTATAAAAGTGGTGGCTAAAGCAAAAATCAAAGTCCTCTTCAATAGGCATGCTCCACCAAAAATATAGACATAATAATGGATGTTTTTCCTTATTTTGTTTCACTAAAATAAGAAAAATAAATATATAAATCTCCTCCTCTTGTAAGCCACGTATTTGGGAAAATAAATATCCCTTGATGAAGATTTGAATAAATATTTGATGAATATTTGATCTTGAATAAATCTTCCTTGATTTACTCTTGAATAAATATTTGATGAAGATTTGATTCTTGAATAAATCTTCCTTGATTTGCTCTTGAATAAATATTTGATGAAGATTTGATTCTTGAATAAATCTTCCTTCAATTACTCATGCAACTTCCGTATGAGTAATATCTCCATGTGTTTCCTTGTATGTAGTGACAAGTAAACAATAATAATTAGGCAATATCATATGTTCTGTAATTAAGTAATTAATTTACCCAAGAAAAGAACCTAAGCGTCGTGCACGGGCTCGTATCATTGGGCCTTGTATGTTAATCGGGTCTTCCACGGGTGAACTAGTGATGTCCTCATCATACTCCCCTTCTTGAAAAGGAGTCGACCTCGACTCTAGCTCATCTTCATCACCCAAGTATGGAGATAAATCAGCCACATTAAATGTATTACTCACTCCATAATCCTTAGGTAGTTCCAGCTTGTAGGCATTATCATTGATCTTTGCAAGAACCTTGAATGGACCGTCACCTCGTGGCATTAGTTTTGACTTGCGCTGTTCTGGAAATCAATTTTTGAGCAAATGCAACCAAACCAAATCTCCTTCTTAAAAAATAACTTTCTTTCTACCTTTGTCTGCATGCTTCTTATATTATATTTGCATCTCCTCAATATTTATTTTTGTCATCTGATGTATCTTACGAATCATCTCAGCACGCTTCTCCGTATCAAGATTACCTCTTTCTGATGGTGGTAGAGGTAGTAAATCAATTAGAGCAGCAGACTAAATCCATAGACGACCTCAAATGGGCAGAACTTGGTAGTAGAATGCACAACTCGGTTGTAGGTAAACTCAACATGTGGTAAGCACTCCTCCCACATCTTCAAGTTCTTTTTGAGTATCGCCCGTAGCATGATACCAAGTATGCAGTTGACAACCTCGGTTTGTCCGTCCGATTGGGGATGACATATAGTTGAAAATAACAGTTTTATCCTGAGCTTACCCGAAAGCATCCTCCAAAAGTGGCTCAAGAATTTTGTATCACGATCTGAAATAATTATCCTCGGCACTCCATGTAGACGAACGATCTCCCTGAAAAATAAATGGGCAACATGAGTAGCATCATCGCTCTTATGACAAGGTATGAAATGAGTCATCTTAGAAAACCTATCAACAACAACAAATATACTATCTCTCCCCTTCTTAGCACTTGGTAAACCCAACATAAAATTCATTGAAATATCCTCCCAAGGTACCTTTGGAATAGGAAGAGGTGTATATAAACCATGTGGGTTTAAGCGAGACTTAGCTGTTTGACAAGTGGTGCATCTCCCCACGTAACGCTCGACGTCACACCTCATCTTTGGCCAATAAAAGTGTGTTGCAATACGTCCTCAGTCTTATGTATCTCAAAATATCCCATCAAACCACCTCCATGCGCTTCCTGCAACAATAGAAGACGAACAGAACTTGTAGGAATACAGAGCTTGTTAGCTCTAAATAAATAGCCATCATTCAAT
Source organism: Thalia dealbata (assembly GCA_030544415.1). Classification (NCBI taxonomy): domain Eukaryota; kingdom Viridiplantae; phylum Streptophyta; class Magnoliopsida; order Zingiberales; family Marantaceae; genus Thalia; species Thalia dealbata. Next base: position 10,523,496 of record CM060458.1, on the reverse strand, counting down.
ACATACTTATCCCAACATCTCCCTTCTTTACATTTAGTGTAAATATCTTTGAAATTCAAGTCAGTAGCATATAATTCTTTTAACCCTTCCAAACCGAGAATTTTACAATCAAGTTGGGACAACAACATGTAACGTCTAGATAAAGTATCGGCAACTAGATTATCTTTTTCCTTCTTATATTTCACAACATATAAAAAAGTTTCAAGAAATTCAATCCACTTAGCATGTCTACAATTCAACTTACTTTGGCTATGAATATGCTTCAAGGATTCATGGTTTGAATGTATGACAAATTTTTTGGCCAGAGATAATGTTGCCATGTTTCTAACACTCTAACCAATGCATATAATTCATTGTCATATGTTGAGTAGTTTAAGGTTGGACCACTAAGCTTTTCACTAAAGTAAGAAATGAGTTTCCTATCTTGCATAAGAACACCTCCAATTCAAATGCCACTAGCATCACATTCTATCTCAAAAGTTTTATTAAAATCAGGAAGTTGTAAAAGTGGTGTATTGGTCAACTTATCTTTTAGCAAATTGAAGGCATCTTCTTGCGCCTTTTCCCACTTGAAAGGTATGTTTTTATTTGTCAATGCATTGAGTGGAGCGGCGAGTGAGCTGAAATCCTTTACGAATCGACGATAAAAGCTTGCTAGTCCATGAAAACTCTACACTTGCGTGACTAATGTAGGTGTTGACCAGGCTCGAATAGCTTTCACCTTTTCCTCATCCACCTCAATTCCCTGTGTAATCACAACAAAACCAAGAAATACGACTCGATCCGTGCAAAAGGTGCACTTCTCGAGGTTAGCAAACAAACGTACCTCTCCCAAAGCAATCAAATCTTAGCACATATGTGCTAAATATTCATCCAAAGACTTGCTATAGATTAATATGTCATCAAAGTAAACTACCATAAATTTTCTAATAAAAGCTCTCAACACTTCATTTATTAAGTGCATGAATGTACTAGGTGCATTAGTAAGACCAAATGACATAACTAACCACTCATATAATCCAAATTTAGTCTTAAAAGCTGTTTTCCATTCATCACCTAGCTTAATTCTAATTTGATGGTAACCACTACGCAGGTCAATCTTAGAAAAGACGGTAGAACTATACAATTCATCAAGCATATCATCTAATTGAGGAATAGGATGACGATAACGTACCGTAATATTTTTGATAGCTCGATAATCTATACACATCCTCCATGATCTATCTTTCTTTAGCACAAGTATAATAGGAACAGCACATAGACTTAAACTTTCACGCACATATCCTTTATCTAGAAGCTCTTGCACTTGGCGCTGAATTTCTTTTATCTCCTCAGGATTGGTACGGTATGGGGGTCGGTTAGGCAGAGATGCCCCTGGAATCAAATCGATTTGATGCTCTATCCCCCGCAATGGTGGCAACCCTGCAAGTATCTCATCTGGAAAGATATCAGCAAACTCTTGCATCAAAGAAACAATCGAAACAGGCAAAGAAGATGGTAAAGAATTAGTAGAAAAGAGAGCGTCCTTGCATACAAGTGCAAAACACTCTTGGGGATTAGTTTCTAATTCTCTCATCTCACTTTTGGTGGCTAATAGAACTTGTCCCTTGATTGATATTTCTCTTTTCTTCTCACATTTTTCTTTCTTTTCTCTCATTTTAGGCTGATGGCTCTCACTTTCTATTTTGTGAATGTCACTCATCTCTTTCTCTTTTCTCTCACACTCAGCCCTATCTATATTATCTTTGAGAAGTTCTTCCGGTGTCATTGGAACCAACACAACCTTCTTATCTTGTGCATAAAGGAGTACTTGTTAGAACGCCCATAATGTGTAGCATCCTTATCATATTGCCATGGTATTCCAAGTAGTAATGCACAAGCTTGCATTGGTACTACATCACAATCCACAAAGTCAGAGTAGGTACCAACAGAAAAATAAACACGTACCATCATTGTTACCTTCAACTTTCTACAAGAATTGATCCATTGAATGTAGTATGGCTGCGGGTGTAATCTTGTGGTTAGTGATGAGGACATCACTAGTTCCCATGAAAGTCTCGGTTAGCATACAAGGCCCAATGACACGAGCCCATGCACGATGCTTAGGACAATAGGTGAATTCTTTTCTTGGGCAAATTAATTACTTAATTATAGAACAAATGATATTGCCTAATTGTTATTGTTTACTTGTCACTACATGCAAGGAAACATATGGAGGAATTACTCATATGGAAGTTGCATGAATATGGAAGTTGCATGAGTAATTGAAGGAAGAAAATTTATTCAAGAATCAAATTTTCATCAAATATTTATTCAAGAGCAAATCAAGGAAGAAGATTTTTTCAAGAATCAAATCTTCATCAAATATTTATTCAAGAGCAAATCAAGGAAGATTTATTCAAGATCAAATCTTCATCAAATATTTATTCAAATCTTCATCAAGAGATATTTATTTTTCAAATTCGTGGCTTACAAGAGGAGGAGATTTATATATTTATTTTTCCTATTTTAATAAAATAAAATATGGAAAAAAGCGTGTCATATTTTATCTATATATTTGGTGGAGCATGCTCTTTGGAAAGGAAACTTTGATTGTTGCTTTAGCCACCACTTTTGTAATGCTTTTGCTATAAACTTGAAGCCCAATTTCTTTAATTGAGTGATCCTTCCGCTGTTGCTCTTTCAATTCTCTTAAATTATTCGTGCCGTTCTTCGTGAACAGGTCAGTCATGTTTAACACGGTTGATAACCAACTGAGGAGTGGTTTAGCGATTGTGAGGTTGCTGGTCGCATTCCTTGATCATGGTTAGCCTCCCCTTCGTCAAAGTCACTACTCCCCGCCTTAAGGAATTTTCCTACGACGGAAGATCGGGACCAACTTGCTTGCACGCATCTTAAGTCGAGGCGTGTGTATATCAGGTGGTATCAAAGCCTTCGTTACCGGTAGGAATTCATCTATCCTTTAGTAGCTTCTCTTTTATTTTCCTTACATCAAAAAAAAAAATCCTCTAGTCCTTTTCTTGAACTTCTATTTTGTACCTATCATCGTTGTTTTTCCATCTTTTATTCAGTTCTTTTTTTTTTATTATCTCCAAATTTCCATTTTTTGAATTATTATCCTTGCAAAAAAAAAACAAGAAAATAAGTGTTCGGTCGAATTTTTGGAAGAAAAAAGGAGAGGTAGAGCAAAAAAAGGAGGGAGTGTTCGACTAAGGAACAAAAAAGAAAGGAAAGTCGGCTGAAATCTTGGAAAAAAAAGAGAGAGAGAGAGAGAGAAATGAGGAGAAAAAAGAGAGGAAGAAGTGTTAGGCAAAAAAAAAAAAGAAGGAGAAAGAGAGGAGGAAGGTTCGGCCAAGGAAAACAAAATAATAATAAATAAACAAAAAAATATTTTATTCAAATTTTAATTATCCTTGTACTTATTCTTCCTTTTGACACCTTCTAACTTGCTTAATTGAGTCAACTTTGTAATTTCTTGAATTATTATTTTCTACTCTTTGCTACAAAGATATCCCTATCTAAACCTCCATAAATTAGTATTGATCGCAGTGTTCTAACACTTTGTAATCACTTTATTCACTCTCTGTTGAAAGTTATCACGAACTAGCAAACACACGAGCAATTTTTGAGAAGGGTTAGAGCTTCAGGTGGTAAGGTTTGTGAGGATTGTGAGTTTTTCAGAAATAATTTACTAGTTTGGTGGAATTTCTCTTTTGTCTTTACTAACAATGTCAAGATCGAGAAGTCCTCGTGATGTTTCTTATGACGGGGAAAATGGGTCCCAATCATCGACGATATCATTGTCTCCATGCTCTCAGGCTTTGATGGCTCATGTCACAAACACCTTTGAGCAAATACTATCCGTTCAAGTACTTGTGTGCCTGAACGGGTTGGAGAATCGTCTTGTTGAAATTGAAGCACGACTTGATGAAGTGGAGCGAACTCCTCCACGACAACACCCACCACCTCGAGTTCCTCGAGGACGAGTTGAAGCTAATAATAATGCTGCTGCTGCCGCTCCATTCGAACCAAGAGGAAATTTGAACGTTGCATTTCAAGAAGCTGCTATGAAGAGTTAAATGATAATTATGTGGCTGATGATGAAGTTGCCTTGGAATTGTATCAGCGCCGCCCCGCACGAGGAATGAGAGGTGACAGAGGTCATGCATGTCACCGTAACGAAGAAAGAAGAAATGATGCATTGGGTAAAATTAAATTCATTGTTCCTAGTTTTGATGACAAGTTTAATCCAGAAGCCTATCTTGATTGAGAATTATTAGTTAAGCAAAAGTTCAGCTGTCATCATTACTCGGAAGAGTATAGAGTACGTGTGGCAACTACTGAATTTATTGGTTATGCTTCTATCTGGTGGAGTCAAATTTGATAAAGAAATGGAGATCCTCGTACTTGGGATGATTTGAAGCGCTTGATGAGGTCCATGTTCGTGCCTTCCTATTTTGAGAGAGAATTACTTAATAAATTCCAAAGAATGAATCAAGGAAATAAATCTGTGGAAGAATACTACCAAGTGTTGCAGGTGGGAATGCTACGCACTAATGTGCAAGAAGATGATAATGTAAAGATGGCTAGATTCTTGAGAGGATTGAATGGAGAGATACAAGATATACTTGATTTCCAGAACTATAATTTTTTGGATCAACTATTTCATTATGCATGCAAAGCTGAAAGGCAAGTTCAAAGGAGGAAACAGCCATACAAAGCCACTCGTAGCTATCCTAGTTCTTCCATACCTTAGAGGGATGCCAATCAGCAACAGAAGAGTGTTGGATCAACTATTTCATTATGCATGCAAAGCTGAAGGACAAGTTCAAAGGAGGAAGCAGCAATACAAAACCAGTTGTAGCTATCCTAGTTCTTCCATACCTTGGAGGGATGCCAATCAGCAATAGAAGAGTGTTGGCCATTCTAGCAAGACTGCTGCACCAATTGGCCAAGGGAATTTAGGAAGCCGTTTTACTTCACCAACATCCAAACCCGTCGATTCAAAAAAGACCACTGTTGCCCCTACAAAAAGTTCATCCTTAGTTGCATCTATAGGAAGTACTCCATTTCTAACCTATAATCGTGTCTTTTGCTAGTTTTAGAGGAAGTGGATCTAATTTCATACCCTCCATCCTCCCGATAGAAAAATGAGGTTTCAAGCTCATTTTTTCGTTCTAACACCTCCAACACGTCTCATGCTCCATTTCTAACAAATTATCGTGACTTTTACTGGTTTTAGAGGAAGTGGATCTAATTTCATACTCTTTCTCCTCTCGATTTATAAACCAGGCTTCGAGCTCGTTTTTTTTCATTGCTAGTGGAGTTACTTTGACTGCATGGGCAGAGTTCACAGCTATATTTAATAGGGAATATTATATCAATTTTTATAAGGATCAGAAGAGAGAAGATTTCTTTGCCCTGAGACAGGAACATAGATCAGTGCTGGAGTTTAATACTGAATTGCGAGCCTTATCAGTATTTGTCCCAGAGTATGCTCGAGATGCGGAATATATGCATAACAGATTTAAAAAGGGACTGAATTTTGGAATCAGAAGGCTGTTAGTTACTTCTACCATTGTCTGTTATCATGAGCTGGTGCAGATGGCAATGGAGATTGAGCATCTATCCAGGGAATCTTTTAAGGGTAAGGAAGTTTTGGTGGGAAAAAGAAAGTCAGGATTTTTCAGCCCTACATTCCAGAGAAAGAGTACTATAGTTAGAGGATCACAAAGAATGGGAGAGTTATCTGGTAGTGTTTCTGGACCGCAGGTCTAAGGGTCGTTGTTACATATTGTACATGCTGATGAGTTGAATATCTGCTTGTTGCATATTCTAATAGTATGTGTGTTTTGATAATTATTGATAGATGTTGCTATGAAAAATGTACATAATGCTATTATATGCATGCTATGTATGATTGTTCTCATGTTATGTTGAATATTGATATGTTCATGTTATGTTATAGATATAGAGACATTTAGCAGAAACATAGAACATGGAGACATGAGACAAAAACTAGAGACATCATGCTATGATTAAAACTTAGAGTGATCTCAGTTGACATATAACTAAGAACTTTAGACATAATAAGGTTATGATAACCTAGGAGATGATGTTAGGGTTCTTATTAGCTATGCGCCAATATATGGTGAGGAGCCATGTGCTAGTTGAGGTAGAGGTGCAAGTCTGGTTGACTTAGCCGCAGATGCTTTAGGGTAACCGAGATCTCACTTCGATGTAGAGCTCCCGTGATTGTGTTACTCTATAGTAGATGGTGTGCTAGGAACAGTACCATTTAATGCGCTACAAAGCTAGGGAACCTGAGGACACTGACATGCTCAACGAATGTGGGTCCCTGAGCAGTCCAGATTCATTGGTAGCATATGCAGATTTTTAGCCTCATTTTGTGAGGCTAAGTGCAGATGTGATGTTTGATTTGGTATAGTGATCCTGCCATTGAGCAGAATTATAGCATTGTAATGGTACTTGTGTTTATATTAGAAGGGGTGCCATGATCACCAGTTCCTTCCACTAACATCAGTGTACAGGCATATAGGCCAGAGATCTAGAGTTGACACTGACGGGTTTGGGGTAATCTCTGACGAGGGACTTACCTTGAACATAGGCTGGCTGCCTTAGGTGTAGTTTGGAAAAGATTGATATAATGGTTAAAGAAATATGACATTTATGAATTTGAGTTATTCTTATAATTAAATCCTTATATTTTGTCATGACTCTGCTGCTTTGATCTAATTGTATGATGATATACTGTTGAGCATGTTGTTTGATATGTGACTTAGTGGATAATTCTTCTTATTGGTTTTGTACAATGCCTTATACCCATTTTTAGGGTGCTCTCTCTGTAGCATCACTGAGTTTCGCGACTCAAATGTGCACATTTTTCCCCTATTGCGCAGGTTACAGGTTGGACATTGATACGGGGAGCGAGGGAGAACCTATTTATGACGAAATAGAATTTTATGTTAGAAATCTAGATAAAGATTTTATTTTTATAGTATTGCTGTAAAATATGCATTGTTACGTTTCCGCTGTGTTTAATAAAAAGAATTTATTATGCTTTGTGATACATCTAGCCTTGTATAAGTTGTGGTGGGGAAGTGCAGCTTATACGGCGGTTGCCACGTGCCCAAAGGTTGGTTCAGGGCGTGACAAGAATACTATCAAGAGTTGCAGGTGGGCATGCTACGTGCTAATGTGCAAGAAGATGATAATGGAAAGATGACTAGATTCTTGGGAGGATTGAATGGAGAGATACAAGATATACTTGATTTCTAGAACTACAATTATTTGGATCAACTATTTCATTATGCATGCAAAGCTGAAAGGCAAGTTCAAAGGAGGAAGCAACCATACAAATCTAGTCGTAGCTATCCTAGTTCTTCCATGCCTTGGAGGGTTGCCCATCAACAATAGAAGGGTGTTGGTCATTCTAGCAGGATCGCTGCACCAATTGGCCAAGGAAATTCAGGAAGCCGCTTTACTTCACCAACATCCAAACTTATCGATTCAAAAAAGACCACTGTTGCCCCTACAAAAAGTTCATCCTCAATTGCTTCTACAGGAAGAACAAGGGAGATTGAGTGCTTCAAGTATAAGAGGAAAGGGCATTATATGCGTGATTGTCCAAATCAACGTGCCCTTATCCTTCGAGAAGATGGTGAGTACACATCGGCCAGTAAGGTAGAAGATGAAGGTGCATCTAACCACGAGGAGTCTCAACATGTTTCGAGGTCAGAACCAGAAGAAATTACATTTGATATAAGTCATACAAGCCTCGTTGTTCGTCATGTTCTTAGCTCACAGATGGAGAAAGCAGAAAACGGGCAGCGCCACAATTTATTCCAATCGAAATTTGTGATGAAGGAGCACTCTTGCAAGATCATAATTGATGGTGGAAGTTGCAATAATATTGCAAGTTCAGAGATGGTTGGAAAGCTTGGCCTAACTGATATGCACACGCCTCGACTTAAGATGCGTGCAAGCAAGTTGGTCCCGATCTTCCGTCGTAAGAGAATTCCTTAAGGCGGGGAGTTGTGACTTTGATGAAGGGAAGGCTAACCACGATCAAGGAATGCGACCAGCAACCTCGCAATCGCTAAGCCACTCCTCAGTTGGTTATCAACCGTGTCAAATACGACTGACCCGTTCACGAAGAACGACACGAATAATTCAAGAGAATTGAAAGAGCAACATCGGAAGGATCACTCAATTAAAGAAATTGGACTTTAAGTTTGTAGCAAAAGCATTACAAAAGTGGTGGTTAAAGCAACAACCAAAGTCCCCTTTCCATAGAGCATGCTCCACCAAATATATAGACAAAATATGGCATGTTTTTCCATATTTTGTTTCACTAAAATGGGAAAAATAAATATATAAATCTCCTCCTCTTGTAAGCCACGAATTTGGAAAATAAATATCCCTTGATGAAGATTTGAATAAATATTTGATGAAGATTTGATCTTGAATAAATCTTTCTTGATTTGCTCTTTAATAAATATTTGATGAAGATTTTATTCTTGAATAAATCTTCTTCCTTGATTTGCTCTTGAATAAATATCTGATGAAGATTTGATTCTTGAATAAATCTTTTTCCTTGATTTGCTCTTGAATAAATATTTGATGAAGATTTGATTCTTGAATAAATCTTCTTCCTTCAATTACTCATGTAACTTCCATATGAGTAATTCCTCCATGTGTTTTCTTGCATGTAGTGACAAGTAAACAATAACAATTAGGCAATATCATTTGTTCTGTAATTAAGTAATTAATTTTCCCAAGAAAAGAATTCACTTGTTGTCCTAAGCGTCATGCACGGGCTCGTGTCATTGGGCCTTGTATGCTAACCGAGTCTTGCATGGGTGAACTAGTAATGTCCTCATCATACTCCCCTTCTTGAAAAAGAGTCGACCCCGACTCTAGCTCATCTTCATCACCTAAGTATGGAGATAAATCAACCACATTAAATGTATTACTCACTCCATAATCCTTAGGTAGTTCCAGCTTGTAGGCATTATCTTTGATCTTTGCAAGAACCTTCAATGGACCATCACCTCGTGGAATTAGTTTGGACTTGCGCTGTTCTGGAAATTGATCTTTGCGCAAATGCAACCAAACCAAATCTCCTTCTTCAAAAATAACTTTCTTTCTTCCTTTGTCTGCATGCTTCTTATATTGTATTTGCATCTCCTCAATATTTGTTTTGGTCAGCTGATGTATCTTACGAATAATCTCAGCACGCTTCTCAGCATCAAGATTACCTCTTTTTGATGGTGGTAGAGGTAGTAAATCAATTGGAGCAGCAGACTAAAATCCATAGACGACCTCGAATGGGCAGAACTTGGTAGTAGAATGCACAATTCGATTGTAGGCAAACTCAATATGTGGTAAGCACTCCTCCCACATCTTCAAGTTCTTTTTGAGTATCGCCCGTAGCATGGTACCAAGTGTGTGGTTGATGACCTCGGTTTGTCCGTCCGTTTGGGGATGACATGTAGTTAAAAATAACAGTTTTATCCCGATCTTACCCCAAAGCGTCCTCCAAAAGTGGCTCAAGAATTTCGCATCACGATCTGAAACAATTGTCCTTGGCACTCCATGTAAACGAATGATCTCCCTGAAAAATAAATCGGCAACATGAGTAGCATCATCGCTCTTATGACAAGGTATGAAATGAGTCATCTTAGAAAACCTATCAACAACAATAAATATATTGTCTCTCCCCTTCTTAGTCCTTGGTAAACCCAACACAAAATCCATTGAAATATCCTCCCAATGTACTTTTGGAATAGGAAGAGACGTATATAAACCATGTGGGTTTAAGCGAGACTTAGCTGTTTGACAAGTGGTGCATCTCCCCGTGTAACGCTCGACATCGCGCCTCATCTTTGGCCAATAAAAGTGTGTGGCCAATACGTCCTCAGTCTTATGTATCCCAAAATATCCCATCAAACCACCTTCATGCGCTTCTTGCAACAATAGAAAACGAACAGAACTTGCAGGAACACAGAGCTTGTTAGCTCCAAATAAATAGTCATCATTTAATACATACTTATCCCAACATCTTCCTTCTTTACATTTAGTGTAAATGTCTTTGAAATTCAAGTCAGTAGCATGTAATTCTTTTAACCTTTCCAAACCGAGAATTTTACAATCAAGTTGGGATAACAACATGTAACGTATAGATAAAGCATCGACAATTAGATTATCTTTTCCCTTCTTATATTTCACAACATATAAAAAAGTTTCAATAAATTCAATCCACTTCACATGTCTACGATTCAACTTACTTTGGCTATGAATATGCTTTAATGTTTCGTGGTCTGAATGTATGACAAATTCTTTTAGCCAGAGATAATGTTGCCATGTTTCTAACACTCTAACCAATGCATATAATTCATTGTCATATGTTGAGTAGTTTAAGGTTGGACCACTAAGCTTTTCACTAAAGTAAGCAATGGGTTTTCTATCTTGCATAAGAACACCTCCAATTCCAATACCACTAGCATCACATTCTATCTCAAAAGTTTTATTAAAATCAGGAAGTTGTAAAAGTGGTGCATTGGTCAACTTATCTTTTAACAAATTGAAGACATCTTCTTGTGCCTTTTCCCACTTGAAAGGCACGTTCTTTTTTGTCAATGCATTGAGTGGAGTAGCGAGTGAGCTGAAATCCTTTACGAATCGACGATAAAAGCTTGCTAGTCCATGAAAATTTCGCACTTGCGTGACTGATGTAGGTATTGGCCAGGCTCGAATAGCTTTCACGTTTTCCTCATCCACCTCAATTCCCTGCGCAGTCACAACAAAACTAAGAAATATGACTCGATCCATGCAAAAGGTGCATTTCTCGAGGTTTGCAAACAAACGTGTCTCTCTCAAAACAATCAAAACTTGACGCATATGTGCTAAATGTTCATCCAAAGACTTACTATAGAATAATATGTCATCAACGTAAACTACCACAAATTTTCCAATAAAAGCTCTCAACACTTCATTCATTAAGCGCATGAACGTACTAGGTGCATTAGTAAGACCAAATGGCATAACTAACCACTCATATAATCTAAATTTAGTCTTAAAAACAGTTTTCCATTCATCACCTAGCTTCATTCTAATTTGGTGGTAACCACTACGCAAATCAATTTTAGAAAAGACAGTAGAACCACACAATTCATCAAGTATATCATTTAATCAAGGAATAGGATGACGATAACGTACCGTAATATTATTGATAGCTTGACAATTTATGCACATCCTCCATGATCCATCTTTCTTTGGCACAAGTAAAATAGGAACAACACATGGATTTAAGCTTTCATACACATATCCTTTATCTAGAAGTTCTTGCACTTGGCGCTGAATTTCCTTTGTCTCCTCGGGATTGGTATGGTATGGGGAACGGTTAGGCAGGGATGCTCCTGGAACCAAATCGATTTGATGCTCAATCCCCCGCAATGGTGGCAACCCAGTAGGTATCTCATCTGGAAACACATCAGCAAACTCCTGCAACAAAGAAACAATCGAAACAGGCAAAAAAGAGGGTAAAGAGTTAGTAGAAAAGAGAGTGTCCTTGCTTACAAGTGCAAAACACTCTTGAGGATTGGTTTCTAATTCTCGCATCTCACTTTTGGTGAGTAATAGAACCTGTCCCTTGATCGGTATTTATCTTTTGTGTTTGTGGTATCAGAATGAAAAAACGAGCTCGAAGCCTCATTTTTGAATCGGGAGGAGAGAGGGTATGAAAATAGATCCACTTCCTCTAAAACTCGCAAATGACACGATTATAAGTTAGAAATGGAGCACGAGACGTGATTGTGGTGTCAGAATGAAAAAACATGCTCGAAGCCTCATTTTTGAATCGGGAGGAGAGAGGGTATGAAATTATATCTACTTCCGTTAAAACCCTCAAAAGTCATGATTATAGGTTAGAAATGGAACACGAGTCGTTTTGGTGGTGTCAGAACTAAAAACAAGCACAATGCCTCGTTTATAAATCGAAAGGAGAGAGGGTATGAAATTAGATCCACATCCTCTAAAACCCGCAAAAGTCACGATTATAGGTTAGAAATAGAGCACGAGACGTGTTGGTGGTGTTAGAACGAAAAAAAGGAGCTCAAAGCCTCATTTATAAATCGGGAGGAGAGAGGGTATTAAATTAGATCCACTTCCTCTAAAATCCGCAAAAGTCGCGATTATAAGTTAGAAATGGGCCAAGAGACGTGTTGATTGTGTCATAATGAAAAAATGATCTCGAAGCCTCATTTTTCTATCGGGAGGAGAGAGGGTATGAAATTAGATCTACTTCCTCTAAAACCCGCAAAAGTCACGATTATAGATTTGAAATAGAGCAGAAGACGTCTGGGTGGTGTCAGAACGAAAAAATAACCTCGAAGCCTCTTTTTTGTTTCGGGAGGAGAGAGGGTATAAAATTAGATCCACTTCCTCTAAAACATGCAAAAGTCACGATTATAGGTTAGAAATGCAGCACGAGATGTGTTGGTAGTGTGAGAACGTAGAAAGGAGCTCGAAGCTTAGTTTATAAATCGGGAGGAGAGAGGGTATTAAATTAGATCCACTTCCTCTAAAACCTGCAAAAGTCACGATTAGAAATGCAGAAGGGAATGTGTTGGTGGTGTCTGAATGAAAAAATGAGCTCGAAGCCTGGTTTATAAATCGAGAGGAGAATGGGTATGAAATAAGATCCACTTCCTCTAAAACCCGTATAAGTCACGATTATTTGTTAGAAATGGAGCACGAGACATGTTGTAGGTGTCAGAACGAAAAAATGAGCTTGAAGCCTCATTTTTCTATCGGGAGGAGGGAGGGTATGAAATTAGATCTACATCCTCTAAAACTCGCAAATGACACGATTATAGGTTAGAAATGGGGCACGAGACGTGTTTGTGGTGTTAGAACGAAAAAACGAGCTTGAAGCCTCATTTTTGAATCGGGAGGAGAGAGGGTGTGAAATTAGATCCGCTTCCGCTAAAACCCTCAAAAGTCATAATTATAGGTTAGAAATGGAATACAAGACGTGTTTGTGGTGTCAGAACTAAAAAAAAGCTCGATGCCTCGTTTATAAATCGGAAGGATAGACGGAATGAAATTAGATCCACATCCTCTAAGACCCGCAAAAGTCACGATTATAGGTTAGAAATGGAGCACAAGACGGGTTGGTGGTGTCAGAATGAAGAAAGGATCTCGAAGCCTCATTTATAAATCGGGAGGAGAGAAGGTATTAAATTAGATCCACCTCATCTAAAACCCGCAAAAGTCACGATTATAGGTTAGAAATGAGCCAAGAGACGTGTTGATTGTGTTAGAATGAAAAAATGATCTCGAAGCTTCATTTTTCTATCGGGAGGAGAGAGGGTATGAAATTAGATCTACTTCCTCTAAAACCTGCAAAAATCACGATTATAGGTTAGAAATAGAGCACGAGACGTCTTGGTGGTGTGACAACTAAAAAACGAGCTCGAAGCCTCTTTTTTATTTCGAGAGGAGAGAGGGTATGAAATTAGATCCATATCCTCTAAAACCCGCAAAAGTCACGACTATAGGTTAGAAATGCCGCACGAGACGTGTTGGTGGTGTCAGAACTTAGAAAGGAGCTCGAGGCCTCGTTTATAAATCGGGAGGAGAGAGGATATTAAATTAGATCCACTTCCTCTAAAACCTGCAAAAGTCACGATTATAGGTTAGAAATGGAGAAGGGGAAGTGTTGGTGGTGTCATAATGAAAAAACGAGATCGAAGCCTGGTTTATAAATCGAGAGGAGAAAGGGTATGAAATTAGATCCACTTCCTCGAAAACCCGTAAAAGTCACGATTATTTGTTAGAAATAGAGCACGAGACGTGTTGGAGGTGTCAGAACGAAAAAATGACCTCGAAGCCTCTTTTTTCGATCGGGAGGAGGGAGGGTATGAAATTAGATCCACTTCCTCTAAAACTCGCAAAAGTCACGATTATAGGTTAGAAATGAAGCACGAGACATGTTTGTGGTGTCAGAACGAAAAAATGAGCTCGAAGCCTCATTTTAGAATCAGGAGGAGAGAGTTTATGAAATTAGATCCACTTCCGTTAAAACCCTCAAAAGTCATGATTATAGGTTAGAAATGGAACACGAGACGTGTTTGTGGTGTCAGAACTAAAAACGAGCTCGATGCCTGGTTTATAAATCGGAAGGAGAGTGGGTATGAAATTAGATCCACATCTTCTAAAACCCGCTAAAGTCACGATTATAGGTTAGAAATGGAGCACGAGAAGTGTTGGTGGTGTCAGAATGAAGAAAGGAGCTCGAAGCCTCATTTATAAATCGGGAGGAGAGAGGATATTAAATTAGATCCACCTCCTCTAAAACCCGCAAAAGTTACGATTATAGGTTAGAAATGGGCCAAGAGACGTGTTGCTTGTGTCAGAATGAAAAAATGATCTCGAAGCCTCATTTTTCTATTGGAAGGAGAGAGGGAATGAAATTAGATCCACTTACTCAAAAACCCGCAAAAGTCACGATTATAGGTTTGAAATAGAGCACGAGACGTCTTGGTGGTGTCAGAACGAAAAAATGAGATCGAAGCCTCATTTTTCTTTCGGGAGGAGAGAGGGTATGAAATTAGATCCACTTCCTCGAAAACCCGCAAAAGTCACGATTATAGGATAGAAATAGAGAACGAGACGTGTGGGTGGTGTCAAAACGAAAAAACGAGCTCGAAGCCTCGTTTTTCTTTCCAGAAGAGAGAGGGTATGAAATTAGATCCACTTCCTCTAAAACCCGCAAAAGTCACTATTATTAGTTAGAAATGGAGCACGAGACGTGTTGGTGGTGTCAGAATGAAAAAATGAGCTCGATGCCTCGTTTTGGTTTCAGAAGGAGAGAGGGTATAAAATTAGATCCACTTCCTATAAAACCCGCAAAGATATCGATTATTAGTTAGAAAAGGAGCACGAGACGTGTTGGTGGTGTCAGAATGAAAAAACGAGCTCGAAGCCTCGTTTTTCTTTCGGGAAGAGAGAGTGTATGAAATTAGATCCACTTCCTTTAAAACCCGCAAAAGTCACGATTATTGGTTAGAAATGGAGCACGAGATATGTTGGAGGTGTGAGAATGAAAAAATGAGCTCGAAGCCTCGTTTTTCTTTCTGGAAGAGAGAGGGTATGAAATTAAATCCACTTCCTCTAAAACCCGCAAAAGTCACGATTATAGGATAGAAATAGAGTACTAGACGTGTGGGTATTGTCAAAACGAAAAAATGAGCTCGAAGCCTCATTTTTCTGTCGGGAAGAGAGAGGATATGAAATTAGATCCACTTCCTCTAAAACCCGCAAAGGTCACAAATATTGGTTAGAAATGGAGCACGAGACGTGTTGCTGGTATCAGAATGAAAAAACGAGCTTGAAGCCTCATTTTTCTTTCGGGAGGAGAGAGGGTATGAAATTAAATCCACTTCTTCTAAAACCCGTAAAAGTCACGATTATAGTATAGAAATAGAGTACGAGACGTGTGGGTGGTGTCAGAACGAAAAAAGGAGCTCGAAGCCTCATTTTTCTATCGGGAAGAGAGAGGATATGAAATTAGATCCACTTCCTCTAAAACCCGCAAAAGTCACAAACAAAGGTTAGAAATGGAGCACGAGACGTCTTGGTGGTGTGAGAACGAAAAAACAAGCTCGATGCCTCATTTATAAATCAGAAGGAGAGAGGGTATGAAATTAGATCCACTTCCTCAACAACCTGCAAAAGTCACATTTATAGGTTAGAAATGGAGCACGAGACGTGTTGGTGGTGTAAGAAAAAAGAAAGGAGCTCGAAGCCTCGTTTATAAATCGGGAGGAGAGAGAGTATTAAATTAGATCCACTTCCTCTAAAACTCGCAAAATACACGATTATACGTTAGAAGTGGAGCACGAGTCGTTTTGGTGGTGTCAGAATGAAAAAAGAAGCTCGAAGCCTCGTTTATAAATCAGGAGGAGAGAGGGTATTAAATTAGATTCACTTCCTCTAAAACCCGCAAAATTCACGATTATATGTTAGTAGTGGAGCACGAGTTGTTTTGGTGGTGTCAGAATGAAAAAACAAGCTCGTAGGTGGTGTCAAATTAGATCCACTTCCGCTAAAACCCGCAAAAGTCACGATTATAGGTTAGAAATGGAGCACGAGACGTGTGGGTCGTGTCAGAACGAAAAAATGAGCTCAAAGCCTCATTTTAGAATCGGGAGGAGAGAGTGTATGAAATTAGAACCACTTCCGTTAAAACCCTCAAAAGTCATGACTATAGGTTAGAAATAGAACACGAGACGTGTTTGTGATGTCAGAACTAAAAACGAGTCCGATGCCTCGTTTATAAATCAGAAGGAGAGAGGGTATGAAATTATATCCACATCCTCTAAAACCCGCAAAATTCACGATTATAGGTTAGAAATGGAGCACGAGACGTGTTGGTGGTGTTAGAACGAAGAAAGGAGCTCGAAGCCTCATTTATAAATCAGGAGGAGGGAGGGTATTAAATTAGATCTGCTTCCTCTAAAACCCGCAAAAGTCACGATTATTGGTTAGAAATGGGCCAAGAGACGTGTTGCTTGTGTCAGAATGAAGAAATGATCTCGAAGCCTCATTTTTCTATCGGGAGGAGAGAGGGTATGAAATTAGATCCACTTCCTCTAAAACCCGCAAAAGTCACGATTATAGGTTAGAAATAGAGCACGAGACGTCTTGGTGGTGTCAAAACGAAAAAATGAGCTCGATGCCTCGTTTTTCTTTCGGGAGGAGAGAGGGTATGAAATTAGATCCACTTCCTCGAAAACCCACAAAAGTCACGATTATAGGATAGAAATAGAGCAGGAGACGTGTGGGTGGTGTCAGAACGAAAAAACGAGCTAGAAGCCTCATTTTTCTTTCCAGAAGTGAGAGGGTATGAAATTAGATCTACTTCCTCTATAACCCGCAAAATACACAATTATATGTTAGAAGTGGAGCACGAGTCGTTTTGGTGGTGTCAGAATGAAAAAACAAGCTCGAAGACTTGTTTATAAATCGGGAGGAGAGAGGGTATTAAATTAGATCCACTTACTCTAAAACCCGCAAAATTCACGATTATATGTTAGAAGTGGAGCACGAGTCGTTTTGGTAGTGTTAGAACGAAAAAATAAGCACGGAGCCTCATTTTTGAATCGGGAGGAGAGAGGGTATGAAATTAGATCCACTTCCGCTTAAGCCCGCAAAAGTCACGATTACAGGTTAGAAATGGAGCACGAGACGCGTGGGCGGTGTCAGAATGAAAAAACGAGCTCGAAGCCTCATTTTAGAATCGGGAGGAGAGAGTGTATGAAATTAGAACCACTTCCGTTAAAACCCTCAAATATCATGATTATAGGTTAGAAATATAACATGAGACGTGTTTGTGGTGTCAGAACTAAAAACGAGCCTGATGCCTCGTTTATAAATCGGAAGGAGAGAGGGTATGAAATTAGATCTACATCCACTAAAACCCGCAAATGTCACGATTATAGTTTAGAAATGGAGCACGAGACGTGTTGGTGGTGTTAGAACGAAGAAAGGAGCTCGAAGCCTCAATTATAAATCGGGAGGAGAGAGGGTATTAAATTAGATCTACTTCCTCTAAAACCCGCAAAAGTCACGATTATTGGTTGGAAATGTGCAAAGAGACGTGTTGCTTGTGTCAGAATGAAAAAATGATCTCGAAGCCTCATTTTTCTATCGGGAGGAGAGAGGGTATGAAATTAGATCCACTTCCTTTAAAACCCGCAAAAGTCACGATTATAGGTTAGAAATAAAGCACGAGACGTCTTGGTGGTGTCAAAACGAAAAAATGAGCTGGAAGCCTCATTTTTCTTTCGGGAGGAGAGAGGGTATGAAATTAGATCCACTTCCTCGAAAACCCACAAAAGTAACGATTATAGGATAGAAATAGAGCACGAGACATGTGGGTGGTGTCAGAACGAAAAAACGAGCTAGAAGCCTCGTTTTTCTTTCCAAAAGAGAGTGGGTATTAAATTAGATCCACTTCCTCTAAAACCCGCAAAATACACGTTTATACGTTAGTAGTGGAGCACGAGTCATTTTGGTTGTGTCAGAATGAAAAAATAAGGAGGACGATTATTTGTTAGAAATGGAGCACGAGACGTGTTGGAGGTGTCAGAACGAAAAAATGACCTCGAAGCCTCATTTTTGTATCAGGACGACGGAGGGTATGAAATTAGATCCACTTCCTCTAAAACTCGCAAAAGTCATGATTATAGGTTAGAAATGGAGCATGAGACGTGTTTGTGGTGTCAGAACAAAAAAACGAGCTCAAAGTCTCATTTTTGAATCGGGAGGAGAGAGGGTATGAAATTTGATCCACTTCCGTTAAAACCCTCAAAATTCATGATTTTAGGTTAGAATTGGAACACAAGACATGTTTGTGGTGTCAGAACAAAAAACGAGCTCGATGCCTCGTTTATAAATCGGAAGGAGAGAGGGTATGAAATTAGATCCACTTCCTCTAAAATCCGCAAAAGTCACAATTACAGGTTAGAAATGGAGCCCGAGACGTGTTGGTGGTGTCAGAACGAAGAAAGGAGCTCGAAGCCTTGCTTATAAATCGGAAGGAGATAGGGTATTAAATTAGATCCACTTCCTCTAAAACACGCAAAAGTCACTATTATAGGTTAGAAATGGGCCAAGAGACGTGTTGATTGTGTCAGAATGAAAAAATGATCTCGAAGCCTCATTTTTTTATCGGGAGGAGAGAGGGTATGAAATTAGATCCAGTTCCTCTAAAACCCGTAAAAGTCACGATTATAGGTTAGAAATATAGCACGAGACGTCTTGGTGGTGTCAGAACGAAAAAATGAGCTCGAAGCCTCATTTTTCTTTCGGGAGGAGAGAGGGTATGAAATTAGATCCACTTCCTCGAAAAGCCACAAAAGTCAAGATTATAGGATAGAAATAGAGCACGAGACGTGTGGGTGGTGTCAGATCGAAAAAACGAGCTCAAAGCCTTGTTTTTCTTTCCGGAAGATTGAGGGTATGAAATTAGATCCACTTCGTCTAAAACCCGCAATAGTTACGATTATTCGTTAGAAATGGAGCACGAGACGTGTTGGTGGTGTCAAATCGATAAAACGAGCTCGAAGCTTCGTTTTTTTTTCGGGAGGAGAGAGGGTATAAAATTAGATCCACTTCCTCTAAACCCGCAAAAATCACGATTATTAGTTAGAAATGGAGCACGAGACGTGTTGGTGGTGTCAGAACTAAAAAACGAGCTCCAACCCTCATTTTTCTATCGGGATGAGAGAGGGTATGAAATTAGATCCACTTCCTCTAAAACCCGCAAAAGTCACGATTATAGGTGAGAAATGGAGCACGAGACGTGTTGGTGGTGTCAGAACGAAAAAATGAGCTCAAAGCCTCATTTTTCAATCGGGAAGAGAGAGGGTATGAAATTAGATCCACATCCTCTAAAACCCGCAAAAGTCACGATTATAGGTTAGAAATGGAGCACGAGACGTGTTGGTGGTGTCAAAACGAAAAAACGAGCTCGATGTCTCATTTATTAATCGGAAGGAGAGAGGGTATGAAATTAGATCCACTTCCTCAACAACCCGCAAAAGTCATGATTATAGGTTACAAATGGAGCACAAGACGTGTTGGTGGTGTGAGAACGAAGAAAGGAGCTCGAAGCCTCGTTTATAAATCAGGAGGAGACAGGATATTAAATTAGATCTCCTTCCTCTAAAACTCGCAAAATACACGATTAGAGGTTAGAAGTGGAGCACGAGTCGTTTTGGTGGTGTTAGAACGAAAAAATAAGCTTGAAGCCTCAATTTTGAATCGGGTGGAGAGAGGGTAAGAAATTAGATCCACTTCCACTAAAACCCGCAAAAGTCACGATTATAGGTTAGAAATGGAGCACGAGACGTGTTTGTGGTGTCAGAATGAAAAAACGAGCTCGATGCCACGTTTATAAATCGGAATGAGAGAGGGTATGAAGTTAGATCCACATCCTCTAAAATCCGCAAAAGTCACGATTATGGGTTAGAAATAGAGCACGAGACGTGTTGGTGGTGTCAGAACGAAAAAATGAGCTCAAAGCCACTTTTTTGTTTCGGGAGAAGAGAGGGTATGAAATTACGTCCACTTCATCTAAAACCAGCAAAAGTCGCGATTATAAGTTAGAAATGCAGAACGAGATGTGTTGGTGGTGTTAGAACGTAGAAAGGAGCTCGAAGCCTCATTTATAAATCGGGAGGAGAGAGGATATGAAATTGGATCCACTTCCTCTAAAACCTGCAAAAGTCACGATTAAAGGTTAGAAATGGAGAAGGGGATGTGTTGGCGGTGTCAAACTAAAAAAATTAGCTCGAATCCTGGTTTATAAATTGGGAGGAGAAAGGGTATGAAATTAGATCCACTTCTTCTAAAACCCATAAAAGTCACAATTATTTGTTAGAAATGGAGCACGAGACGTATTGGAGGTGTCAGAACGAAAAAAGAGAGCTCGAAGCCTCATTTTTCTATCGGAAGGAGAGAGGGTATGAAATTAGATCCACTTCCTCAAAAATTCGCAAAAGTAACGATTTTAGGTTAGAATGGAGCACGAGACGTGTTTGTGGCGTCAGAACGAAAAAACGAGCTTGAAGCCTAATTTTTGAATCGGGAGGAGAGAGGGTATGAAATTAGATCCACTTCCGTTAAAACCCTCAAAAGTCAAGATTATAGCTTAGAAATGGAACACGAGACGTGTTTGTGGTGTCAGAAATAAAAACAAGCTCGGTGCCTCGTTTATAAATCGAAAGGAGAGAGGGTATGAAATTAGATCCACATCCTCCAAAACCCGCAAAAGTCACGATTATAGGTTAGAAATGGAGCACGAGATGTGTTGGTGGTGTCAGAACGAAGAAAGGAGCTCGAAGCCTCATTTTTAAATCAGGAAGAGAGAGGGTATTAAATTAGATACACTTCCTCTAAAATCCGCAAAAGTCACGATTATAGGTTACAAATGGGCCAAAAGATGTGTTGATTATGTCATAATGAAAAAATGATCTCGAAGCCTCATTGTTCTATCGGGAGGAGAGAGTGTATGAAATTAGATCTACTTCCTCTAAAACCCGCAAAAGTCACGATTATATGTTAGAAATAGAGCAGGAGACGTCTGGGTGGTGTCAGAACGAAAAAAATGACCTCGAAGCCTCTTATTTGTTCTGGGAGGAGAGAGGGTATGAAATTAGATCAACTTCCTCTAAAACCTGCAAAAGTCACGATTATAGGTTAGAAATGTAGCATGAGACGTGTTGGTGGTGTCAGAATGTAGAAAGGAGCTCGAAACCTGGTTTATAAATCGGGAGGAGAGAGGGTATTAAATTAGATCCACTTCCTCTAAAACCTGCAAAAGTCACGATTATTGGTTAGAAATGGAGTACGAGATGTGTTTGTGCTGTCAGAATGAAAAAATGAGCTCGAAGCCTCGTTTATAAATTGGGAGGAGAAAGGGTATGAAATTAGATCCACTTATTCTAAAACCCATAAAAGTCACAATTATTTGTTAGAAATAGAGCACGAGACGTATTGGAGGTGTCAGAATGAAAAAAAAGAGCTCGAAGCCTCATTTTTCTATCGGGAGGAGGGAGGGTATGAAATTAGATCCACTTCCTCAAAAATTCGCAAAAGTAACGATTTTAGGTTAGTATGGAGCACGAGACGTGTTTGTGGCGTCAGAACGAAAAAACGAGCTTGAAGCCTAATTTTTGAATCGGGAGGAGAGAGGGTATGAAATTAGATCCACTTCCGTTAAAACCATCAAAAGTCATGATTATAGCTTAGAAATGGAACATGAGACGTGTTTGTGGTGTCAGAACTAAAAACAAGCTCGGTGCCACGTTTATAAATCGGAAGGAGAGAGGGTATGAAATTAGATCCACATCCTCTAAAACCCGCAAAAGTCACGATTATAGGTTAGAAATGGAGCACGAGATGTGTTGGTGGTGTCAGAACGAAGAAAGGAGCTCGAAGCCTCATTTTTAAATCAGGAGGAGAGAGGGTATTAAATTAGATACACTTCCTCTAAAACCCGCAAAAGTCACTATTATAGGTTAGAAATGGGCCAAAAGACGTGTTGATTATGTAATAATGAAAAAATGATCTCGAAGCCTCATTTTTCTATCGGGAGGAGAGAGTGTATGAAATTAGATCTACTTCCTCTAAAACCCGCAAAAGTCACGATTATATATTAGAAATAGAGCAGGAGACGTCTGGATGGTGTCAGAACGAAAAAATGACCTCGAAGCCTCTTATTTGTTTTGGGAGGAGAGAGGGTATGAAATTAGATCAACTTCCTCTAAAACCTACAAAAGTCACGATTATAGGTTAGAAATGCAGCAGGAGACGTGTTGGTGGTGTCAGAACGTAGAAAGGAGCTCGAAGCCTGGTTTATAAATCGGGAGGAGAGAGGGTATTAAATTAGATCCACTTCCTCTAAAACCTGCAAAAGTCACGATTATTGGTTAGAAATGGAGTACGAGATGTGTTTGTGCTGTCAGAACGAAAAAATGAGCTCGAAGCCTCGTTTATAAATTGGGAGGAGAAAGGGTATGAAATTAGATCAACTTCTTCTAAAACCCATAAAAGTCACAATTATTTGTTAGAAATGGAGCACGAGACGTATTGGAGGTGTCAGAACGAAAAAAAAGAGCTCGAAGCCTCATTTTCCTATCGGGAGGAGGGAGGGTATGAAATTAGATCCACTTCCTCAAAAATTCGCAAAAGTAACGATTTTAGGTTAGAATGGAGCACGAGACGTGTTTGTGGCGTCAGAACGAAAAAACGAGCTTGAAGCCTAATTTTTGAATCGGGAGGAGAGAGGGTATGAAATTAGATCCACTTCCGTTAAAACCCTCAAAAGTCTTGATTATAGCTTAGAAATGGAACACGAGACGTGTTTGTGGTGTCAGAACTAAAAACAAGCTCGGTGCCTCGTTTATAAATTGGAAGGAGAGAGGATATGAAAATAGATCCACATCCTCTAAAACCCGCAAAAGTCACGATTATAGGTTAGAAATTGAGCACGAGATGTGTTGATGGTGTCAAAACGAAGAAAGGAGCTCGAAGCCACATTTTTAAATCAGGAGGAGAGAGAGTATTAAATTAGATCCACTTCCTCTAAAACCCGCAAAAGTCACGATTATAGGTTAGAAATGGGCCAAAAGACGTGTTGATTATGTCATAATGAAAAAATGATCTCGAAGCCTCATTTTTCTTATCGGGAGGAGAGAGTGTATGAAATTAGATCTACTTCCTCTAAAACCTGCAAAAGTCACGATTATATGTTAGAAATAGAGCAGGAGACGTCTGGGTGGTGTCAGAACGAAAAAATGACCTCGAAGCCTCTTATTAGTTTTGGGAGGAGAGAGGGTATGAAATTATATCAACTTCCTCTAAAACCTGCAAAAGTCACGATTATAGGTTAGAAATGCAGCATGAGACGTGTTGGTGGTGTTAGAACGTAGAAAGGAGCTCGAAGCCTGGTTTATAAATCGGGAGGAGAGAGGGTATTAAATTAGATCCACTTCCTCTAAAACCTGCAAAAGTCACGATTATAGGTTAGAAATGGAGCACGAGACGTGTTGTTGGTGTCAGAATGAAGAATGGAGAGAGGGTATGAAATTAGATCCACTTCCGTTAAAACCCTCAAAAGTCATGATTATAGGTTTCAAATGGAACACAAGACCTGTTTGTGGTGTCAGAACTAAAAACGAGCTCGATGCCTCGTTTATAAATCTGAAGGAGAGAGGGTATGTAATTAGATCCACATCCGCTAAAACCCACAAAAGTCACGATTATAGGTTAGAAATAGAGAAGGGGATGTGTTGGTGGTGTTAGAATCAAAAAACGAGCTCGAAGCCTGGTTTATAAATCGAGAGGAGAAAGAGTATGAAATTAGATCCACTTCCTCTAAAACCAGTAAAAGTCACGATAATTTGTTATTAATAGAGCACGAGATGTCTTGGTGGTGTCAGAACGAAAAAATGAGCTCGAAGCCTCGTTTTTCTTTCGGGAGGAGAGAGGGTATGAAATTAGATCCACTTCCTCGAAAACCCACAAAAGTCACGATTATAGGATAGAAATAGAGCACGAGACGTGTGGGTGCTGTCAGAACGAAAAAACGAGCTAGAAGCCTCATTTTTCTTTCTAGAAGAGAGAGGGTATGAAATTAGATCCACTTCCTCAACAACCTGCAAAAGTCACAATTATAGGTTAGAAATGGAGCACGAGACGTGTCGGTGGTGTAAGAACGAAGAAAGGAGCTCGAAGCCTCGTTTATAAATCTGGTGGAGAGAGGGTATTAAATTAGATCCACTTCCTCTAAAACTCGCAAAATACACGATTATACGTTAGAAGTGGAGCACGAGTCGTTTTGGTGGTGTCAGAATGAAAAAACAAGCTCGAAGCCTCGTTTATAAATCGGGAGGAGAGAGGGTATTAAATTAGATCCACTTCCGCTAAAACCCGCAAAAGTCACGATTATAGGTTAGAAATGGAGCACGAGACGTGTGTGTGGTGTCAGAACGAAAAAACGAACTCGAAGCCTCGTTTTTCTTTCCGGAAGAGAGAGGGTATGAAATCAGATCCACTTCCTCCAAAACTCGCAAAAGTCATGATTATTGGTTAGAAATGGAGCACCAGACGTGTTGGTGGTGTCAGAACATAGAAACAAGCTCGAAGCCACATTTTTGTTTCGGAGGAGAGAGGGTATTAAATTAGATCCTCTTCCTCTAAAACCTGCAAAAATCTCAATTATTAGTTAGAAATGGAGCACGAGACGTGTTGGTGGTGTCACAACGAAAAAACAAGCTTGAAGCCTCATTTTTCTTTCGTGAAGAGAGAGGGTATGAAATTAGATGCACTTCCTCTAAAACTTGCAAAAGTCACGATTATAGGTTAGAAATGGAGCAAGAGATGTGTTGGTGGTGTCAGAATGAAGGAAGGAGCTCAAAGCCTCATTTATAAATCGGGAGGAGAGAGGGTATTAAAATAGATCCGCTTCCTCTAAGACCCGCAAAAATCACGATTAAGGTTTAGAAATGGAGCACGAGTCGTTTTCGTCGTGTCAGAACGAAAAAACGAGCTCGAAGTCTCTTTTTTATTTCGGGAGGAGAGAGGGTATGAAATTAGATCCACTTCCTCTAAAACCCGCAAAAGTCACGATTATTGGTTAGAAATAGGCCAAGAGACGTGTTGCTTGTGTCAGAATGAAAAAAAGATCTTGACACCTCATTTTTCTATCGGGAGGAGAGAGGGTATGAAATTAGATCCACTTCCTCTAAAACCCGCAAAAGTCACGATTATATCTTAGAAATGGAGCACTAGACGTGTTGGTGGTGTCAGAATGAAAAAATGAGCTCGAAGCCTCATTTTTCTTTCAGGAGGAGAGAGGGTATGAAATTAGATCCACTTCCTCTAAAACCCGTAACAGTCACGATTATAGGATAGAAATAGAGTACGAGACGTGTGGGTGGTGTCAGAACGAAAAAACGAGCTGGAAGCCTCATTTTTCTATTGGGAAGAGAGAGGGTATGAAATTTGATCCACTTCCTCAACAACCTGCAAAAGTCACGATTATAGGTTAGAAATGGAGCAAGATATGTGTTGGTGGTGTCAGAATGAAGAAAGGAGCTCAAAGCCTCATTTATAAATCGGGAGGAGAGAGGGTATTAAATTAGATCCGCTTCCTCTAAGACCCGCAAAAGTCACGATTAAGGGTTAGAAATGGAGCACGAGTCATTTTCGTCGTGTCAGAATGAAAAAATGAGCTCGAAGCCTCTTTTTTATTTCGGGAGGAGAGAGGGTATGAAATTAGATGCACTTCCTCTTAAACCCGCAAAAGTCACTATTATAGGTTAGAAATGCAGCACGAGATATGTTGGTGGTGTAAGAACGTAGAAAGGAGCTCGAAGCCTCGTGTATAAATCGGGAGGAGAGAGGGTATCAAGTTAGATACACTTCCTCTAAAACCTGCAAAAGTCACGATTATTGGTTAGAAATGGAGAAGGGGATGTGTTGGTGGTGTCAGAATTAAAAAATGAGCTCGAAGCCTGGTTTATAAATCGAGAGGAGAAAGGGTTTGAAATAAGATCCACTTCCTCTAAAACTCGTAAAAGTCACGGTTATTTGTTAGAAATGGAGCACGAGACGTGTTGGAGGTGTCAGAATGAAAAAATCAGCTTGAAGCCTCATTTTTCTTCCGGGAGCTGGAGCACGAGACGTGTTGGAGGGTATGAAATTAGATCCAGTTCCTCTAAAACTCGAAAAAGTCACGATTATAGGTTAGAAATGGAGCACGAGACTTGTTTGTGGTGTCAGAACGAGAAAACGAGCTCGAAGCCTCATTTTATAATCGGGCGGAGAGTGGGTATGAAATTAGATCCACTTCCGTTAAAACCCTCAAATGTCATGATTATAGGTCAGAAATGGAACACGAGACGTGTTTGTGGTGTCAGAACTAAAAATGAGCTCGATGCCTCGTTTATAAATCGGAAGGAGAGAGGGTATGAAATTAGATCCACATCCTCTAAAACCCGCAAAAGTCACGATTATAGGTTAGAAATGCAGCACGAGACATGTTGGTGGTGCCAGAACGAAGAAAGGAGCTCGAAGCCTCATTTATAAATCGGGAGGAGAGAGGGAATTAAATTAGATCCACTTCCTCTAATACCCGCAAAAGTCACGATTATAGGTTAGAAATGGGCCAAGAGACGTGTTGCTTGTGTCAGAATGAAAAAATGATCTCGAAGCCTCATTTTTCTATCGGGAGGAGAGAGGATATGAAATAAGATCTACTTCCTCTAAAACCCGCAAAAGTCACGATTATAGGTTGGAAGTAGAGCACGAGACGTCTTGGTGGTGTCAGAACAAAAAAATGAGCTCGAAGCCTCGTTTTTCTTTAGGGAGGAGAGAGGGTATGAAATTAGATCCACTTCCTCGAAAACTCACAAAATTCACGATTATATAATAGAAATAGAGCACGAGACGTGTGGGTGATGTCAGAACGAAAAAATGAGCTCGTAGCCTCATTTTTCTTTCCGCAAGAGAGAGAGTTTGAAATTAGATCCACTTCCTGTAAAACCCGGAAAAGTAACGATTATTGGTTAGAAATGGAGCACGAGACGTGTTGGTAGTGTCACTACGGAAAAACGAGCTCGAAGCCTCGTTTTGGTTTCGGGAGGTGAGAGGGTATAAAATTAGATCCACTTCCTCTAAAACCCGCAAAAATCTCGATTATTAGTTAGAAATGGAGCACGAGACGTGTTGGTGGTGTCAGAAAGAAAAAACGAGCTCGAAGCCTCATTTTTCTTTCGGGAAGAGAGAGGGTATGAAATTAGATCCACTTCCTCTAAAACCCGCAAAAGTCATGATTATAGGTTAGAAATGGAGCACGAGACGTGTTTGTTGTGTCATAATGAAAAAATGATCTTGAAGCCTCATTTTTCTATTGGGAGGAGAGAGGGTATGAAATTAGATCCACATCCTTTAAAACCCGCAAATGTTAGAAATATAGCACGAGACGTCTTGGTGGTGTCGGAACGAAAAAATGAGCTCGAAGCATCATTTTTCTTTCGGGAGGAGAGAGGGTATGAAATTAGATCCACTTCCTCGAAAAGCCACAAAAGTCAAGATTATAGGATAGAAATAGAGCACGAGACGTGTGGGTGGTGTCAGATCGAAAAAACGAGCTCAAAGCCTTGTTTTTCTTTCCGGAAGATTGAGGGTATGAAATTAGATCCACTTCGTCTAAAACCCGCAAAAGTTACGATTATTCGTTAGAAATGGAGCACGAGACGTGTTGGTGGTGTCAAATCGATAAAACGAGCTCGAAGCTTCGTTTTTTTTTCGGGAGGAGAGAGGCTATAAAATTAGATCCACTTCCTCTAAAACCCGCAAAAATCACGATTATTAGTTAGAAATGGAGCACGAGACGTGTTGGTGGTGTCAGAACTAAAAAACGAGCTCAAACCCTCATTTTTCTATCGGGATGAGAGAGGGTATGAAATTAGATCCACTTCCTCTAAAACCCGCAAAAGTCACGATTATAGGTGAGAAATGGAGCACGAGACGTGTTGGTGGTGTCAGAACGAAAAAATGAGCTCAAAGCCTCATTTTTCAATCGGGAAGAGAGAGGGTATGAAATTAGATCCACATCCTCTAAAACCCGCAAAAGTCACGATTATAGGTTAGAAATGGAGCACGAGACGTGTTGGTGGTGTCAAAATGAAAAAACGAGCTCGATGTCTCATTTATTAATCGGAAGGAGAGAGGGTATGAAATTAGATCCACTTCCTCAACAACCCGCAAAAGTCATGATTATAGGTTACAAATGGAGCACAAGACGTGTTGGTGGTGTGAGAACGAAGAAAGGAGCTCGAAGCCTCGTTTATAAATCAGGAGGAGACAGGATATTAAATTAGATCTCCTTCCTCTAAAACTCGCAAAATACACGATTAGAGGTTAGAAGTGGAGCACGAGTCGTTTTGGTGGTGTTAGAACGAAAAAATAAGCTCGAAGCCTCAATTTTGAATCGGGTGGAGAGAGGGTAAGAAATTAGATCCACTTCCACTAAAACCCGCAAAAGTCACGATTATAGGTTAGAAATGGAGCACGAGACGTGTTTGTGGTGTCAGAATGAAAAAACGAGCTCGATGCCACGTTTATAAATCGGAATGAGAGAGGGTATGAAGTTAGATCCACATCCTCTAAAATCCGCAAAAGTCACGATTATGAGTTAGAAATAGAGCACGAGACGTGTTGGTGGTGTCAGAACGAAAAAATGAGCTCAAAGCCACTTTTTTGTTTCGGGAGAAGAGAGGGTATGAAATTACGTCCACTTCATTTAAAACCAGCAAAAGTCGCGATTATAAGTTAGAAATGCAGAACGAGATGTGTTGGTGGTGTTAGAACGTAGAAAGGAGCTCGAAGCCTCATTTATAAATCGGGAGGAGAGAGGATATGAAATTGGATCCACTTCCTCTAAAACCTGCAAAAGTCACGATTAAAGGTTAGAAATGGAGAAGGGGATGTGTTGGCGGTGTCAAACTAAAAAAGTGAGCTCGAATCCTGGTTTATAAATTGGGAGGAGAAAGGGTATGAAATTAGATCCACTTCTTCTAAAACCCATAAAAGTCACAATTATTTGTTAGAAATGGAGCACGAGACGTATTGGAGGTGTCAGAACGAAAAAAGAGAGCTCGAAGCCTCATTTTTCTATCGGAAGGAGAGAGGGTATGAAATTAGATCCACTTCCTCAAAAATTCGCAAAAGTAACGATTTTAGGTTAGAATGGAGCACGAGACGTGTTTGTGGCGTCAGAACGAAAAAACGAGCTTGAAGCCTAATTTTTGAATCGGGAGGAGAGAGGGTATGAAATTAGATCCACTTCCGTTAAAACCCTCAAAAGTCATGATTATAGCTTAGAAATGGAACACGAGACGTGTTTGTGGTGTCAGAAATAAAAACAAGCTCGGTGCCTCGTTTATAAATCGAAAGGAGAGAGGGTATGAAATTAGATCCACATCCTCTAAAACCCGCAAAAGTCACGATTATAGGTTAGAAATGGAGCACGAGATGTGTTGGTGGTGTCAGAACGAAGAAAGGAGCTCGAAGCCTCATTTTTAAATCAGGAGGAGAGAGGGTATTAAATTAGATACACTTCCTCTAAAATCCGCAAAAGTCACGATTATAGGTTACAAATGGGCCAAAAGATGTGTTGATTATGTCATAATGAAAAAATGATCTCGAAGCCTCATTGTTCTATCGGGAGGAGAGAGTGTATGAAATTAGATCTACTTCCTCTAAAACCCGCAAAAGTCACGATTATATGTTAGAAATAGAGCAGGAGACGTCTGGGTGGTGTCAGAACGAAAAAAAATGACCTCGAAGCCTCTTATTTGTTCTGGGAGGAGAGAGGGTATGAAATTAGATCAACTTCCTCTAAAACCTGCAAAAGTCACGATTATAGGTTAGAAATGCAGCATGAGACGTGTTGGTGGTGTCAGAATGTAGAAAGGAGCTCGAAGCCTGGTTTATAAATCGGGAGGAGAGAGGGTATTAAATTAGATCCACTTCCTCTAAAACCTGCAAAAGTCACGATTATTGGTTAGAAATGGAGTACGAGATGTGTTTGTGCTGTCAGAATGAAAAAATGAGCTCGAAGCCTCGTTTATAAATTGGGAGGAGAAAGTGTATGAAATTAGATCCACTTATTCTAAAACCCATAAAAGTCACAATTATTTGTTAGAAATAGAGCACGAGACGTATTGGAGGTGTCAGAATGAAAAAAAAGAGCTCGAAGCCTCATTTTTCTATCGGGAGGAGGGAGGGTATGAAATTAGATCCACTTCCTCAAAAATTCGCAAAAGTAACGATTTTAGGTTAGTATGGAGCACGAGACGTGTTTGTGGCGTCAGAACGAAAAAACGAGCTTGAAGCCTAATTTTTGAATCGGGAGGAGAGAGGGTATGAAATTTGATCCACTTCCGTTAAAACCCTCAAAAGTCATGATTATAGCTTAGAAATGGAACACGAGACGTGTTTGTGGTGTCAGAACTAAAAACAAGCTCGGTGCCTCGTTTATAAATCGGAAGGAGAGAGGGTATGAAATTAGATCCACATCCTCTAAAACCCGCAAAAGTCACGATTATAGGTTAGAAATGGAGCACGAGATGTGTTGGTGGTGTCAGAACGAAGAAAGGAGCTCGAAGCCTCATTTTTAAATCAGGAGGAGAGAGGGTATTAAATTAGATACACTTCCTCTAAAACCCGCAAAAGTCACTATTATAGGTTAGAAATGGGCCAAAAGACGTGTTGATTATGTAATAATGAAAAAATGATCTCGAAGCCTCATTTTTCTATCGGGAGGAGAGAGTGTATGAAATTAGATCTACTTCCTCTAAAACCCGCAAAAGTCACGATTATATATTAGAAATAGAGCAGGAGACGTCTGGGTGGTGTCAGAACGAAAAAATGACCTCGAAGCCTCTTATTTGTTTTGGGAGGAGAGAGGGTATGAAATTAGATCAACTTCCTCTAAAACCTACAAAAGTCACGATTATAGGTTAGAAATGCAGCACGAGACGTGTTGGTGGTGTCAGAACGTAGAAAGGAGCTCGAAGCCAGGTTTATAAATCGGGAGGAGAGAGGGTATTAAATTAGATCCACTTCCTCTAAAACCTGCAAAAGTCACGATTATTGGTTAGAAATGGAGTACGAGATGTGTTTGTGCTGTCAGAACGAAAAAATGAGCTCGAAGCCTCGTTTATAAATTGGGAGGAGAAAGGGTATGAAATTAGATCAACTTCTTCTAAAACCCATAAAAGTCACAATTATTTGTTAGAAATGGAGCACGAGACGTATTGGAGGTGTCAGAACGAAAAAAAAGAGCTCGAAGCCTCATTTTCCTATCGGGAGGAGGGAGGGTATGAAATTAGATCCACTTCCTCAAAAATTCGCAAAAGTAACGATTTTAGGTTAGAATGGAGCACGAGACGTGTTTGTGGCGTCAGAACGAAAAAACGAGCTTGAAGCCTAATTTTTGAATCGGGAGGAGAGAGGGTATGAAATTAGATCCACTTCCGTTAAAACCCTCAAAAGTCTTGAGTATAGCTTAGAAATGGAACACGAGACGTGTTTGTGGTGTCAGAACTAAAAACAAGCTCGGTGCCTCATTTATAAATTGGAAGGAGAGAGGATATGAAAATAGATCCACATCCTCTAAAACCCGCAAAAGTCACGATTATATGTTAGAAATTGAGCACGAGATGTGTTGATGGTGTCAGAACGAAGAAAGGAGCTCGAAGCCACATTTTTAAATCAGGAGGAGAGAGAGTATTAAATTAGATCCACTTCCTCTAAAACCCGCAAAAGTCACGATTATAGGTTAGAAATGGGCCAAAAGACGTGTTGATTATGTCATAATGAAAAAATGATCTCGAAGCCTCATTTTTCTTATCGGGAGGAGAGAGTGTATGAAATTAGATCTACTTCCTCTAAAACCCGCAAAAGTCACGATTATATGTTAGAAATAGAGCAGGAGACGTCTGGGTGGTGTCAGAACGAAAAAATGACCTCGAAGCCTCTTATTAGTTTTGGGAGGAGAGAGGGTATGAAATTATATCAACTTCCTCTAAAACCTGCAAAAGTCACGATTATAGGTTAGAAATGCAGCATGAGACGTGTTGGTGGTGTTAGAACATAGAAAGGAGCTCGAAGCCTGGTTTATAAATCGGGAGGAGAGAGGGTATTAAATTAGATCCACTTCCTCTAAAACCTGCAAAAGTCACGATTATAGGTTAGAAATGGAGCACGAGACTTGTTGTTGGTGTCAGATTGAAGAATGGAGAGAGGGTATGAAATTAGATCCACTTCCGTTAAAACCCTCAAATGTCATGATTATAGGTTTCAAATGGAACACAAGACCTGTTTGTGGTGTCAGAACTAAAAACGAGCTCGATGCCTCGTTTATAAATATGAAGGAGAGAGGGTATGTAATTAGATCCACATCCGCTAAAACCCACAAAAGTCACGATTATAGGTTAGAAATAGAGAAGGGGATGTGTTGGTGGTGTTAGAATCAAAAAACGAGCTCGAAGCCTGGTTTATAAATCGAGAGGAGAAAGAGTATGAAATTAGATCCACTTCCTCTAAAACCAGTAAAAGTCACGATAATTTGTTATTAATAGAGCACGAGATGTCTTGGTGGTGTCAGAACGAAAAAATGAGCTCGAAGCCTCGTTTTTCTTTCGGGAGGAGAGAGGGTATGAAATTAGATCCACTTCCTCGAAAACCCACAAAAGTCACGATTATAGGATAGATATAGAGCACGAGACGTGTGGGTGCTGTCAGAATGAAAAAATGAGCTAGAAGCCTCATTTTTCTTTCTAGAAGAGAGAGGGTATGAAATTAGATCTACTTCCTCAACAACCTGCAAAAGTCACAATTATAGGTTAGAAATGGAGCACGAGACGTGTCGGTGGTGTAAGAACGAAGAAAGGAGCTCGAAGCCTCGTTTATAAATCTGGTGGAGAGAGGGTATTAAATTAGATCCACTTCCTCTAAAACCCGCAAAATACATGATTATACGCTAGAAGTAGAGCACGAGTCGTTTTGGTGGTGTCACAATGAAAAAACAAGCTCGAAGCCTCGTTTATAAATCGGGAGGAGAGAGGGTATTAAATTAGATCCACTTCCGCTAAAACCCGCAAAAGTCACGATTATAGGTTAGAAATGGAGCACGAGACGTGTGTGTGGTGTCAGAACGAAAAAACGAACTCGAAGCCTCGTTTTTCTTTCCGGAAGAGAGAGGGTATGAAATCAGATCCACTTCCTCCAAAACTCGCAAAAGTCATGATTATTGGTTAGAAATGGAGCACCAGACGTGTTGGTGGTGTCAGAACATAGAAACAAGCTCGAAGCCACATTTTTGTTTCGGAGGATAGAGGGTATTAAATTAGATCCTCTTCCTCTAAAACCTGCAAAAATCTCAATTATTAGTTAGAAATGGAGCACGAGACGTGTTGGTGGTGTCACAACGAAAAAACAAGCTCGAAGCCTCATTTTTCTTTCGTGAAGAGAGAGGGTATGAAATTAGATGCACTTCCTCTAAAACTCGCAAAAGTCACGATTATAGGTTAGAAATGGAGCAAGAGATGTGTTGGTGGTGTCAGAATGAAGGAAGGAGCTCAAAGCCTCATTTATAAATCGGGAGGAGAGAGGGTATTAAAATAGATCCGCTTCCTCTAAGACCCGCAAAAATCACGATTAAGGTTTAGAAATGGAGCACGAGTCGTTTTCGTCGTGTCAGAACGAAAAAACGAGCTCGAAGTCTCTTTTTTATTTCGGGAGGAGAGAGGGTATGAAATTAGATCCACTTCCTCTAAAACCCGCAAAAGTCACGATTATTGGTTAGAAATAGGCCAAGAGACGTGTTGCTTGTGTCAGAATGAAAAAAAGATCTTGACACCTCATTTTTCTATCGGGAGGAGAGAGGGTATGAAATTAGATCCACTTCCTCTAAAACCCGCAAAAGTCACGATTATATCTTAGAAATGGAGCACTAGACGTGTTGGTGGTGTCAGAATGAAAAAATGAGCTCGAAGCCTCATTTTTCTTTCAGGAGGAGAGAGGGTATGAAATTAGATCCACTTCCTCTAAAACCCGTAACAGTCACGATTATAGGATAGAAATAGAGTACGAGACGTGTGGGTGGTGTCAGAACGAAAAAACGAGCTGGAAGCCTCATTTTTCTATTGGGAAGAGAGAGGGTATGAAATTTGATCCACTTCCTCAACAACCTGCAAAAGTCACGATTATAGGTTAGAAATGGAGCAAGATATGTGTTGGTGGTGTCAGAATGAAGAAAGGAGCTCAAAGCCTCATTTATAAATCGGGAGGAGAGAGGGTATTAAATTAGATCCGCTTCCTCTAAGACCCGCAAAAGTCACGATTAAGGGTTAGAAATGGAGCACGAGTCATTTTCGTCGTGTCAGAATGAAAAAATGAGCTCGAAGCCTCTTTTTTATTTCGGGAGGAGAGAGGGTATGAAATTAGATGCACTTCCTCTTAAACCCGCAAAAGTCACTATTATAGGTTAGAAATGCAGCACGAGATATGTTGGTGGTGTAAGAACGTAGAAAGGAGCTCGAAGCCTCGTGTATAAATCGGGAGGAGAGAGGGTATCAAGTTAGATACACTTCCTCTAAAACCTGCAAAAGTCACGATTATTGGTTAGAAATGGAGAAGGGGATGTGTTGGTGGTGTCAGAATGAAAAAATGAGCTCGAAGCCTGGTTTATAAATCGAGAGGAGAAAGGGTTTGAAATAAGATCCACTTCCTCTAAAACTCGTAAAAGTCACGGTTATTTGTTAGAAATGGAGCACGAGACGTGTTGGAGGTGTCAGAATGAAAAAATCAGCTTGAAGCCTCATTTTTCTTCCGGGAGCTGGAGCACGAGACGTGTTGGAGGGTATGAAATTAGATCTAGTTCCTCTAAAACTCGAAAAAGTCACGATTATAGGTTAGAAATGGAGCACGAGACTTGTTTGTGGTGTCAGAACGAGAAAACGAGCTCGAAGCCTCATTTTATAATCGGGCGGAGAGTGGGTATGAAATTAGATCCACTTCCGTTAAAACCCTCAAATGTCATGATTATAGGTCAGAAATGGAACACGAGACGTGTTTGTGGTGTCAGAACTAAAAATGAGCTCGATGCCTCGTTTATAAATCGGAAGGAGAGAGGGTATGAAATTAGATCCACATCCTCTAAAACCCGCAAAAGTCACGATTATAGGTTAGAAATGCAGCACGAGACATGTTGGTGGTGCCAGAACGAAGAAAGGAGCTCGAAGCCTCATTTATAAATCGGGAGGAGAGAGGGAATTAAATTAGATCCACTTCCTCTAATACCCGCAAAAGTCACGATTATAGGTTAGAAATGGGCCAAGAGACGTGTTGCTTGTGTCAGAATGAAAAAATGATCTCGAAGCCTCATTTTTCTATCGGGAGGAGAGAGGATATGAAATAAGATCTACTTCCTCTAAAACCCGCAAAAGTCACGATTATAGGTTGGAAGTAGAGCACGAGACGTCTTGGTGGTGTCAGAACAAAAAAATGAGCTCGAAGCCTCGTTTTTCTTTAGGGAGGAGAGAGGGTATGAAATTAGATCCACTTCCTCGAAAACTCACAAAATTCACGATTATATAATAGAAATAGAGCACGAGACGTGTGGGTGATGTCAGAACGAAAAAATGAGCTCGTAGCCTCATTTTTCTTTCCGCAAGAGAGAGAGTTTGAAATTAGATCCACTTCCTCTAAAACCCGCAAAAGTAACGATTATTGGTTAGAAATGGAGCACGAGACGTGTTGGTAGTGTCACTACGGAAAAACGAGCTCGAAGCCTCGTTTTGGTTTCGGGAGGTGAGAGGGTATATAATTAGATCCACTTCCTCTAAAACCCGCAAAAATCTCGATTATTAGTTAGAAATGGAGCACGAGACGTGTTGGTGGTGTCAGAACGAAAAAACGAGCTCGAAGCCTCATTTTTCTTTCGGGAAGAGAGAGGGTATGAAATTAGATCCACTTCCTCTAAAACCCGCAAAAGTCATGATTATAGGTTAGAAATGGAGCACGAGACGTGTTTGTTGTGTCATAATGAAAAAATGATCTTGAAGCCTCATTTTTCTATTGGGAGGAGAGAGGGTATGAAATTAGATCCACATCCTTTAAAACCCGCAAATGTTAGAAATAGAGCACGAGACGTCTTGGTGGTGTCGGAACGAAAAAATGAGCTCGAAGCATCATTTTTCTTTCGGGAGGAGAGAGGGTATGAAATTAGATCCACTTCCTCGAAAACCCTCAAAAGTCACGATTATAGGTTAGAAATGGAGCACGAGACGTGTTGGTGGTGTCAGAATGAAAAAATGAGCTCGATGCCTCATTTATAAATCGGAAGGAGAGAGAGTATGAAATTAGATCCACTTCCTCGACAACCTGCAAAAGTCACGATTAGAGGTTAGAAATGGAGCACGAGACTTGTTGGTGGCGTAAGAACGAAGAAAGGAGCTGGAAGCCTCGTTTATAAATCGGGAGGAGAGAGGGTATTAAATTAGATCCACTTCCTCTAAAACCCACAAAATACACGATTATACGTTAGAAGTGTAGCACGAGTCGTTTTGGTGGTGTCAGAAAGAAAAAACAAGCTCGAAGCCTCATTTTTGAACCGGGAGGAGAGAGGGTATGAAATTAAATCCACTTCCGCTAAAACCCGCAAAAGTCACGATTATAGGTTAGAAATGGAGAACGAGACCTGTTTGTGGTGTCAGAATGAAAAAATGAGCTCGATGCTACGTTTATAAATCGGAAGGAGAGAGGGTATGAAATTAGATCCACATCCTCTAAGACCCGCAAAAGTCTCGATTATGTGTTAGAAATGGAGCACGAGTCGTTTTGGTCATGTCAGAACAAAAAAACGAGCTCGAAGCCTCTTTTTTGTTTCGGGAGGAGAGAGGGTATTAAATTAGATCCACTTCCTCTAAAACCCGCAAAAGTCACGATTATAGGTTATAAATGGGCCAAGAGACGTGTTGATTGTGTCATAATAAAAAAATGATCTTGAAGCCTCATTTTTCTTTTGGTAGGAGAGAGGGTATGAAATTAGATCCACTTCCTCTAAAACCCGCAAAAGTTAGAAAAAGAGCACGAGACGTCTTGGTGGTGTCGGAATGAAGAAATGAGCTCGAAGCCTCATTTTTCTATCGGGAAGAGGGAGGGTACGAAATTTGATCCACTTCCTCTAAAATCCCAAAAGTCACGATATAGGTTAGAAATGGAGCACGAGACGTGTTGGTGGTATAAGAACGAAGAAAGGAGCTCGAAGCCTCGTTTATAAATCGGGAGGAGAGAGGATATTAAATTAGATCCACTTCCTCTAAAACCATCAAAATACATGATTATACGTTAGAAGTGGAGCACGAGTCGTTTTGGTGGTGTCAGAAAGAAAAAACAAGTTCGAAGCCTCATTTTTGAAACAGGAGGAGAGAGGGTATGAAATTAGATCCACTTCCGCTAAAACCCGCAAAAGTCACGATTATAGGTTAGAAATGGAGCACGAGACGTGTTTATGGTGTCAGAACGAAAAAATGAGCTCGATGCCACGTTTATAAATCGGAAGGAGAGAGGGTATGAAATTAGATCCACTTCCTCTAAGACCCGCAAATGTCACGATTATGGGTTAGAAATGGAGCACGAGTCGTTTTGGTCGTGTCAGAACAAAAAAATGAGCTCGAAGCCTCTTTTTTCTATTGGGAGGAGAGAGGGTATGAAATTAGATCCACATCCTTTAAAACCCGCAAAAGTTAGAAATAGAGCACGAGACGTCTTGGTGGTGTCGGAACGAAAAAATGAGCTCGAAGCATCATTTTTCTATCGGGAAGAGAGAGGGTATGAAATTAGATCCACTTCCTCTAAAACCCTCAAAAGTCACGATTATAGGTTAGAAATGGAGCACGAGACGTGTTGGTGGTGTCAGAATGAAAAAATGAGCTCGATGCCTCATTTATAAATCGGAAGGAGAGAGAGTATGAAATTACATCCACTTCCTCGACAACCTGCAAAAGTCACTATTATAGGTTAGAAATGGAGCATGAGACGTGTTGGTGGTGTCAGAACGTAGAAAAGAGCTCGAAGCCTCATTTTTGTTTCCGGAGGAGAGAGGGTATAAAATTAGATCCACTTCCTCTGAAACCCGCAAAAGTCACGATTATAGGTTCGAAATAGAGCACGAGACGTCTTGATGGTGTCAGAACGAAAAAACGAGCATGAAGCATAGTTTTTATTTCGGGAAGAGATAGGGTATGAAATTAGATCCACTTCCTCTAAAACCCACAAAAGTCACGGTTATTGGTTAGAAATGGAGCACGAGACGTGTTGGTGGTGTCAGAATGAAAAAACAAGCTCGAAGCCTCATTTTTCTATCAGGAGGAGAGAGGGTAAGAAATTATATCCACTTCCTCTGAAACTCGCAAAAGTCACGATTATAGGATAGAAATAGAGCTCAAGACGTGTGGGTGTTATCAGAACGAAAAAACGAGCTCGAAGCCTCGTTTTTCTTTCGGGAGGAGAGAGGGTATGAAATTAGATCTACTTCCTCTAAAACCCGCAAAAGTCACGATTATTCGTTAGAAATGGAGCACGAGATTTGTTGTTGGTGTCAGAACGAAAAAATGAGCTCGAAGCCTCATTAATAAATCGGAAGGTGAGAGGTTATGAAATTAGATCCACTTCCTCTAAGACCCGCAAATGTCACGATTATGGGTTAGAAATGGAGCACGAGTCGTTTTGGTCGTGTCAGAACAAAAAAATGAGCTCGAAGCCTCTTTTTTCTATTGGGAGGAGAGAGAGTATGAAATTAGATCCACATCCTTTAAAACCCGCAAAAGTTAGAAATAGAGCACGAGACGTCTTGGTGGTGTCGGAACGAAAAAATGAGCTCGAAGCATCATTTTTCTATCGGGAAGAGAGAGGGTATGAAATTAGATCCACTTCCTCTAAAACCCTCAAAAGTCACGATTATAGGTTAGAAATGGAGCACGAGACGTGTTGGTGGTGTCAGAATGAAAAAATGAGCTCGATGCCTCATTTATAAATCGGAAGGAGAGAGAGTATGAAATTACATCCACTTCCTCGACAACCTGCAAAAGTCACTATTATAGGTTAGAAATGGAGCATGAGACGTGTTGGTGGTGTCAGAACGTAGAAAAGAGCTCGAAGCCTCATTTTTGTTTCGGGAGGAGAGAGGGTATAAAATTAGATCCACTTCCTCTGAAACCCGCAAAAGTCACGATTATAGGTTCGAAATAGAGCACGAGACGTCTTGATGGTGTCAGAACGAAAAAACGAGCATGAAGCATAGTTTTTATTTCGGAAAGAGATAGGGTATGAAATTAGATCCACTTCCTCTAAAACCCACAAAAGTCACGGTTATTGGTTAGAAATGGAGCACGAGACGTGTTGGTGGTGTCAGAATGAAAAAACAAGCTCGAAGCCTCATTTTTCTATCAGGAGGAGAGAGGGTATGAAATTATATCCACTTCCTCTGAAACTCGCAAAAGTCACGATTATAGGATAGAAATAGAGCTCAAGACGTGTGGGTGTTATCAGAACGAAAAAACGAGCTCGAAGCCTCGTTTTTCTTTCGGGAGGAGAGAGGGTATGAAATTAGATCTACTTCCTCTAAAACCCGCAAAAGTCACGATTATTCGTTAGAAATGGAGCACGAGATTTGTTGTTGGTGTTAGAACGAAAAAATGAGCTCGAAGCCTCATTAATAAATCGGAAGGTGAGAGGTTATGAAATTAGATCCACTTCCTCTAAGACCCGCAAATGTCACGATTATGGGTTAGAAATGGAGCACGAGTCGTTTTGGTCGTGTCAGAACAAAAAAATGAGCTCGAAGCCTCTTTTTTCTATTGGGAGGAGAGAGAGTATGAAATTAGATCCACATCCTTTAAAACCCGCAAAAGTTAGAAATAGAGCACGAGACGTCTTGGTGGTGTCGGAACGAAAAAATGAGCTCGAAGCATCATTTTTCTATCGGGAAGAGAGAGGGTATGAAATTAGATCCACTTCCTCTAAAACCCTCAAAAGTCACGATTATAGGTTAGAAATGGAGCACGAGACGTGTTGGTGGTGTCAGAATGAAAAAATGAGCTCGATGCCTCATTTATAAATCGGAAGGAGAGAGAGTATGAAATTACATCCACTTCCTCGACAACCTGCAAAAGTCACTATTATAGGTTAGAAATGGAGCATGAGACGTGTTGGTGGTGTCAGAACGTAGAAAAGAGCTCTTAGCCTCATTTTTGTTTCGGGAGGAGAGAGGGTATAAAATTAGATCCACTTCCTCTGAAACCCGCAAAAGTCACGATTATAGGTTCGAAATAGAGCACGAGACGTCTTGATGGTGTCAGAACGAAAAAACGAGCATGAAGCATAGTTTTTATTTCGGAAAGAGATAGGGTATGAAATTAGATCCACTTCCTCTAAAACCCACAAAAGTCACGGTTATTGGTTAGAAATGGAGCACGAGACGTGTTGGTGGTGTCAGAATGAAAAAACAAGCTCGAAGCCTCATTTTTCTATCAGGAGGAGAGAGGGTATGAAATTATATCCACTTCCTCTGAAACTCGCAAAAGTCACGATTATAGGATAGAAATAGAGCTCAAGACGTGTGGGTGTTATCAGAACGAAA
Source organism: Thalia dealbata (assembly GCA_030544415.1). NCBI lineage: Eukaryota > Viridiplantae > Streptophyta > Magnoliopsida > Zingiberales > Marantaceae > Thalia > Thalia dealbata. The sequence continues at coordinate 10,482,686 of CM060458.1, read as the reverse complement.
AAACGAGCTCGAAGCCTCGTTTTTCTTTCGGGAGGAGAGAGGGTATGAAATTAGATCTACTTCCTCTAAAACCCGCAAAAGTCACGATTATTCGTTAGAAATGGAGCACGAGATTTGTTGTTGGTGTCAGAACGAAAAAATGAGCTCGAAGCCTCATTAATAAATCGGAAGGTGAGAGGTTATGAAATTAGATCCACTTCCTCTAAAACCCGCTAAAGTTACGATTATAGGTTAGAAATGGAGCACGAGACTTGTTGGTGGTGTTAGAACGAAAAAATGAGCTCGAAGCCTCATTTATAAATCGGGAGAAGAGAGGGTATTAAATTAGATCAACTTCCTTCAAAACTCGCTAAAGTCACGATTATAGGTTAGAAATGGAGCACGAGACGTGTTGGTGATGCTAGAATGAAAAAAATGAGCTCAAAGCCTAGTTTATAAATCGGGAGGAGAGAGGGTATGAAATTTGATCCACTTTCTCTAAAACCCGTAAAAGTCACCATTATTTGTTAGAAATGGAGCACGAGACGTGTTGGAGGCGTTAGAACGAAAAAATGAGCTCGAAGCCTGGTTTATAAATCGGGAGGAGGGAGGGTATGAAATTAGATCCACTTCCTCTAAAACCCGCAAAATATAAGATTATAGGTTAGAAACGGAGCACGAGATGTTTTGGTAGTTTTAGAATGAAAAAACGAGCTCGAAGCCTCATTTTTGAATCGGGAGGAGGGAGGGTATGAAATTAAATCCAATTCCTCTAAAACCCGCAAAAGTCACGATTATTAGTTAAAAATGGAGCACGAGACGTGTTGGTGGTGTCAGAACGAAAAAATGTGCTCGATGCCTCATTTATAAATCGGAAGGAGAGAGGGTATGAAATTAGATCCACTTCCTCTACAACCTGCAAAAGTCACGATTATAGGTTAGAAATGGAGCACGAGATGTGTTGGTGGTGTAAGAACGAAGAAAGGAGCTCGAAGCCTCATTTATAAATCGGGAGGAGAGAGGGTATTAAATTAAATCCACTTCCTCTAAAACCCATAAAATACACGATTATACGTTTGAAGTGGAGCACGAGTCATTTTGGTGGTGTCAGAACGAAAAAACAAGCTCGAAGCCTCATTTTTGAACCTGGAGGAGAGAGGGTATGCAATTAAATCCAATTCCTCTAAAACCCGCAAAAGTCACGATTATTAGTTAAAAATGGAGCACGAGACGTGTTGGTGGTGTCAGAACGAAAAAATGTGCTCGATGCCTCATTTATAAATCGGAAGGAGAGAGGGTATGAAATTAGATCCACTTCCTCTACAACCTGCAAAAGTCACGATTATAGGTTAGAAATGGAGCACGAGATGTGTTGGTGGTGTAAGAACGAAGAAAGGAGCTCGAAGCCTCATTTATAAATCGGGAGGAGAGAGGGTATTAAATTAAATCCACTTCCTCTAAAACCCATAAAATACACGATTATACGTTTGAAGTGGAGCACGAGTCATTTTGGTGGTGTCAGAACGAAAAAACAAGCTCGAATCCTCATTTTTGAACCTGGAGGAGAGAGGGTATGCAATTAAATCCAATTCCTCTAAAACCCGCAAAAGTCACGATTATTAGTTAAAAATGGAGCACGAGACGTGTTGGTGGTGTCAGAACGAAAAAATGTGCTCGATGCCTCATTTATAAATCGGAAGGAGAGAGGGTATGAAATTAGATCCACTTCCTCTACAACCTGCAAAAGTCACGATTATAGGTTAGAAATGGAGCACGAGATGTGTTGGTGGTGTAAGAACGAAGAAATGAGCTCGAAGCCTCATTTATAAATCGGGAGGAGAGAGGGTATTAAATTAAATCCACTTCCTCTAAAACCCATAAAATACACGATTATACGTTTGAAGTGTAGCACGAGTCATTTGGCCGTGTGAGAACGAAAAAATAAGCTCGAAGCCTCATTTTTGAATCGATAGGAGAGAGGGTATGAAATTATATCCACTTAGGCTAAAACCCGCAAAAGTCAAGATTATAGGTTAGAAATGGAGCACGAGACGTGTGGGTGGTGTCAGAACGAAAAAACGAGCTCGAAGCCTCATTTTTCTTTCCGAAAGAGAGAGGGTATGAAATTAGATCTACTTCCTCTAAAACACGCAAAAGTCACGATTATTGGTTAGAAATGGAGCACTAGACGTGTCGGTGGTCTCAAAATGAAAAAACAAGCTCGAAGCCTCGTTTTTGTTTCGGGAGGAGAGAGGGTATAAAATTAGATCCACTTCCTCTAAAACCCGCAAAAGTCACGATTATAGGTTTGAAATAGAGCACGAGACGTATTGATGGTGTCAGAATGAAAAAACGAGCACGAAGCCTTGTTTTTCTTTCGGGAAGAGATAGGGTATGAAATTAGATCCACTTCCTCTAAAACCCAATAAAGTTACGGTTATTGGTTAGAAATGGAGCACGAGACGTGCTAGTGGTGTCAGAATGAAAAAACGAGCTCGAAGCCTCATTTTTCTGTCAGGAGGAGAGAGGGTATAAAATTATATCCACTTCCTCTGAAACCGGCAAAAGTCATGATTATAGGATAGAAATAGAGCTCCAGACGTGTGGGTGTTATCAGAACGAAAAAACGAGCTCGAAGCCTCATTTATAAATTGGAAGGTGAGAGGTTATGAAATTAGATCCACTTCCTCTAAAACCCGCTAAAGTTACGATTATAGGTTAAAAATGGAGCACGAGACATGTTGGTGGTGTCAGAACGAAAAAATGAGCTCGAAGCCTCGTTTATAAATCGGGAGGAAAGAGAGTATGAAATTAGATCCACTTCCTCTAAAACTCGCTAAAGTCATGATTATAGGTTAGAAATGGAGCACGAGACGTGTTGGTGATGTCAGAATGAAAAAAATGAGCTCAAAGCCTAGTTTATAAATAGGGAGGAGAGAGGGTATGAAATTAGATCCACTTCCTCTAAAATCCATAAAAGTCACGATTATTTGTTAGAAATGGAGAACGAGACGTGTTGGAGGCGTTGGAACGAAAAAATGAGCTCGAAGCCTCGTTTATAAATCGGGAGGAGAGAGGGTATGAAATTAGATCCACTTCCTCTAAAACCCGCAAAATATAAGATTATAGGTTAGAAATGGAGCACGAGACATTTTGGTGGTTTTAGAATGAAAAAACGAGCTCGAAGCCTCATTTTTGAATCGGGAGGAGGGAGGGTATGAAATTAAATCCAATTCCTCTAAAACCTGCAAAAGTCACGATTATTAGTTAAAAATAGAGCACGAGACGTGTTGGTGGAGTCAGAACGAAAAAATGAGCTCGATGCCTCATTTATAAATCGGAAGGAGAGAGGGTATGAAATTAGATCCACTTCCTCTACAACCTGCAAAAGTCACGATTATAGGTTAGAAATGGAGCACGAGATGTGTTGGTGGTGTAAGAACGATGAAAGGAGCTCCAAGCCTCGTTTATAAATCAGGAGGAGAGAGGGTATTAAATTAGATCCACTTCCTGTAAAACCCATAAAATACACGATTATATGTTAGAACTGGAGCACGAGTCATTTTGGTGGTGTGAGAACGAAAAAACAAGCTCGAAGCCTCATTTTTGAACCGGGAGGAGAGAGGGTATGAAATTAGATCCACTTCCTCTAAAACCCGCAAAATACACGATTATACATTAGAAGTGGAGCACGAGTCATTTTGGTCGTGTCAGAACGAAAAAACATGCTCGAAGCCTCATTTTTGAATCGGTAGGAGAGAGGGTATGTAATTATATCCACTTAGGCTAAAACCCGCAAAAGTCAAGATTATAGGATAGAAATGGAGCACGAGACATGTGGGTGGTGTCAGAACGAAAAAATGAGCTTGAAGCCTCGTTTTTTTTTCCGGAAGAGAGAGGGTATGAAATTAGATGTACTTCCTCTAAAACTCGCAAAAGTCACGATTATTGGTTAGAAATGGAGCACTAGACGTGTTGGTGGTCTCAGAACGAAAAAACAAGCTTGATGCCACGTTTTCGTTTCGGGAGGAGAGGGTATAAAATTAGATCCACTTCCTCTAAAACCCGCAAAAGTCACGATTATAGGTTTGAAATAGAGCACGAGATGTCTTGATGGTGTCAGTACAAAAAAACGAGCACGAAGCCTTATTTTTCTTTCAGGAAGAGAGAGCGTATGAAATTAGATCCACTTCCTCTAAAACCCGCAAAAGTCACGATTATTGGTTAGAAATGGAGCACGAGACGTGTTGGTCAGAATGAAAAAATGAGCTCGAAGCCTCATTTTTCTGTCGGGAGGAGAGAGGGTATGAAATTTTATCCACTTTCTCTGAAACCCGCAAAAGTCACGATTATAGGATAGAAATAGAGCTCAAGACGTGTGGGTGTTGTCAGAATGAAAAAACGAGCTTGAAGCCTCATTTTTCTTTCAGGAGGAGAGAGGGTATGAAATTAGATCCACTTCCTCTAAAACCCGCAAAAGTCATGATTATTGGTTAGAAATGGGGCACGTGACATGTTGGTGGTGTTAGAACGAAATATCGAGCTCGAAGCCTCGTTTTTCTGTCGGGAGGAGAGAGGGTATGAAATTATATCCACTTGCTCTGAAACCCTCAAAAGTCACGATTATAGGATAGAAATAGAGCTCAAGACGTGTGGGTGGTGTCAAAACGAAAAAACGAGCTCGAAGCCTCGTTTTTCTTTCGGGAGGAGAGAGGGTATGAAATTAGATCCACTTCCTCTAAAACCCGCAAAAATCAAGATTATTGGTTAAAAATGGAGAACGAGATGTGTTGTTGGTGTCAGAACGAAAAAATGAGCTCGAAGCCTCATTTTTGAATCGGGAGGAGAGAGGGTATGAAATTAGATCCACTTCCGCTTAAACTCGCAAAAGTCACGATTATTGGTTAAAAATGGAGTACGAGATGTGTTTGTGCTGTCAGAACGAAAAAATGAGCTCGAAGCCTCGTTTATAAATCAGAAGGAGAGAGGTTATGAAATTAGATCCACTTCCTCTAAAACCCGCAAAAGTTACGATTATAGGTTAGAAATGGAGCACGAGACATGTTGGTGGTGTCAGAACGAAAAAATTAGCTCGAAGCCACGTTTATAAATCGGGAGGAGAGAGGGTATGAAATTAGATCCACTTCCTCTAAAACTCGCTAAAGTCACGATTATATGTTAGAAATGGAGCACAAGATGTGTTGGTGATGTTAGAATGAAAAAAATGAGCTCAAAGCCTGGTTAATAAATCAGGAGGAGAGAGGGTATGAAATTAGATCCACTTCCTCTAAAACAATAAAAGTCACGATTATTTCTTAGAAATGGAGCACGAGACGTGTTGGAGGAGTTAGAACGAAAAAATGAGCTCGAAGCCTGATTTATAAATCGGGAGGAGAGAGGGTATGAAATTAGATCCACTTCCTCTAAAACCCGCAAAATATAAGATTATAGGTTAGAAATGGAGCACAAGACGTGTTGGTGATGTCAGAATGATAAAAATGAGCTCAAAGCCTGAATTATAAATCGGGAGGAGAGAGGGTATGAAATTAGATCCACTTCCTCTAAAACCCGTAAAAGTCACGATTATTTGTTAGAAATGGAGCAGGAGACGTGTTGGAGGCGTTAGAACGAAAAAATAAGCTCGAAGCCTGGTTTATAAATCGGGAGGAGAGAGGGTATGAAATTAGATCCACTTCCTCTAAAACCCTCAAAATATAAGATTATAGGTTAGAAATGGAGCACGAGACGTTTTGGTGGTGTTAGAACGAAAAAATAAGCTCGAAGCCTCATTTTTGAATCGGGAGGAGGGAGGGTATGAAATTAAATCCAATTCCTCTAAAACCCGCAAAAGTCACGATTATTAGTTAAAAATGGAGCACGAGACGTGTTGGTGGTGTCAGAACGAAAAAATGTGCTCGATGCCTCATTTATAAATCGGAAGGAGAGAGGGTATGAAATTAGATCCACTTCCTCTACAACCTGCAAAAGTCACGACTATAGGTTAGAAATGGAGTACGAGATCTATTGGTGGTGTAAGAACGAAGAAAGGAGCTTGAAGCTTCGTTTATAAATCGGGAGGAGAGAGGGTATTAAATTAGATCCACTTCCTCTAAAACCCATAAAATACACGATTATACATTAGAAGTGGAGCACGAGTCGTTTTGGTGGTGTTAGAATGAAAAAATAAGCTCGAAGCCTCATTTTTGAACTGGGAGGAGAGAGGGTATGAAATTAGATCCACTTTCGCTAAAACCCGCAAAAGTAACGATTATAGATTAGAAATGGAGCATGAGACGTGTTTGTTGTGTCAAAATGAAAAAATGAGCTTGATGCCACGTTTATAAATCTGAAGGAGAGAGGGTATGAAATTAGATCCACTTCCTCCAAGACCCGCAAAAGTCACGATTATGGGTTAGAAATGGAGCATGAGTCGTTTTGGTCGTGTCAGAACGAACAAACTTGCTCGAAGCCTCTTTTTTGTTTCAGGAGGAGAGAGGGTATGAAATTAGATCCACTTCCTCTAAAACCTGCAAAAGTCACGATTATAGGTTAGAAATGCAGCACGAGACGTGTTGGTGGTGTCAGAACGTAGAAAGGAGCTCGAAGCCTCGTTTATAAATCAAGAGGAGAGAGGGTATTAAATTAGATCCACTTCCTCTAAAACCTGCAAAAGTCACGATTATAGGTTAGAAATGGAGAAGGGGATGTGTTGGTGGTGTCAGAATGAAAAAATGAGCTCGAAGCCTGGTTTATAAATCGAGAGGAGAAAGGGTATGAATTTAGATCCACTTCCTCTAAAATCCGTAAAAGTCACAATTATTTGTTAGAAATGGAGCACGAGACATGTTGGAGGTGTCAGAATGCAAAAATGAGCTCGAAGCCTCATTTTTCTTTCGGGAGGAGGGAGGGCATGAAATAAGATCCACTTCCTCTAAAACTCGTAAAAGTCACGATTATAGGTTAAAAATTGAGCACGAGACGTGTTTATGGTGTCAGAACGAAAAAATGAGCTCGAAGCCTCATTTTTCTATCGGGAGGAGGGAGGGTATGAAATAAGATCCACTTCCTCTAAAACTCGTAAAAGTCACGATTATAGGTTAAAAATTTAGCACGAGACGTGTTTATGGTGTCAGAACGAAAAAACGAGCTCTAAGTGATGAGGACATCGTTGGTTCACCCGTGCAAGATTCAATTACCATAGAAGGCCCAATGACACGAGCCCGTGCTGGACGCTTAGGACGGCAGGTGAATTCTTTTCTTGGGCAATTTAATTACTTAATTACAGAACAAATGATATTGCTTAATTATTATTGTTTACTTGTCACTACTTGCAAGGAAACACATGGAGGAATTACTTATATGGAAGTTGCATGAATTACTCATATGGAAGTGTATGAGTGAAGGAAGATTTATTCAAGAATCAAATCTTTATCAAATATTTATTGAAGAGCAAATCAAGGAAGAAGATTTATTCAAGAGCAAATCATTGAAGATTTATTCATGAACAAATCTTCCTCAAATATATATTCAAATCTTAATGAAGGGATTTATTTTTCCAAATTTCGTAGCTAACAAGAGGAGGATATTTATATATTTATTTTTCTTATTTTAGTGAAATAAAATATGGAAAAATGTGCCATATTTTGTCTATATATTTGGGGGACGTGCACTATTGAAAAGGGACTTGGATTTTTGATTTAGCCACCACTTTTGTAATGCTTTTGCTACAAACTTGAAGTCAACTTTCTTAATCACTTTTTGAGTGATTCTTCCGCTGTTGCTCTTTCAATTCTCTTGAATTGTTCGTGTCATTATTCGTGAACAGGTCAGTCATGTTTGATACGGTTGATAACCAACTGAGGAGTGGTTTAGCGATTTCGAGGTTGCTGGTCGCGTTCCTTGATCGTGGTTAGCCTCCCCTTCGTCAAAGTCACGACTCCCCCTATCTTAAGAATTTCTCTTACGACGGAAGATCGGGACCAACTTGCTTGCACGCATCTTAAGTCGAGGCGTGTGCATATCAGGTGGTATCAGAGCCTTCGTTGCCAGTAGGAATTCATCTATCCTTTATTAGATTCTCTTTTATTTTCCCTATATCAAAAAAAAAAAATCCTTTTTCTTGAACTTCTATCTCGTACCCATCATCGTTTTTTTTCTCCCATCTTTTATTGTTCTTTTTCTTTATTATCTCCAAATTTTCGTTTAATTGTTGAAATAAAAAAAAATTAAAAAAAAGTATTGTTCGGCCGAATTCTCGGTGGAAAAAAAAAAAGAGGTAGAGAAGAAAGAGGAAGAAGTGTTCCATGAGGAAAAATTGGAAAAAAAAAAGGAGAGAGAGAGAGAAAGGAGGAGAAAAAAGAGGAGGAAGTGTTTTGCTAGAAAAAAGGAGAAAAAAGAGGGAGTAGTGTTCGGCAAGGAAAAAATAGGTGGAGAAAGGGAAGAGTAAGATTTCGGCAAGTAGAAAAAAAAAAGTGAGAGGAAGGTTCGGCCAAGAAAAAAAAAAACAAAAAAAATTATCCGAACAATGATATCATCAATGATAGGTCCCACTCATCAATGGTATCATTGTCTCCACGTTCTCAAGCTTTGATGGCTCATGTTACAAACACCTTCGAGCAAATATTATCCGATCAAGTACTTGTGCGCTTGAACGGGTTGGAAAATCGGCTTGGAGAAATTGAAGCACGACATGATCAAGTGGAGCTAACTCCTCCACGACGACACCCACCACCTCAAGTTCCTCGAGGACGAGTTGAAGCTAATAATAATGCTGCTGCTGCTGCTCCATTCGAACCAAGAGGAAATCTGAACGCTGCATTTCAAGAAGTTGCTGATGAAGAGTTAAATGATAATTATGTGGCTGATGATGAAGTTGCCTTGGAATTGTATCAGCGCCGCCCCGCACGAGGAGTGGGAGTTGACGGAGGTCATGCATGTCACCGTAACGAAGAAAGAAGAAATGATGCATTGGGTAAAATTAAATTCACTGTTCCTAGTTTTGATGGAAAGTTTAATCCAGAAGCTTATCTTGATTGGGAATTATTAGTTGAGCAAAAGTTCAGCTGTCATCATTACCCAGAAGAGTATAGAGTACGTGCGGCAACTACTGAATTTATTGGTTATGCTTCTATCTGGTAGAGTCAAATTCGACAAAGAAATGGAGCTCCTCGTACTTGGGATGATTTGAAGCGCTTGATGAGGTCCAGGTTCGTGCCTTCCTATTTTGAAAGAGAATTACTTAATAAATTTCTAAGATTGAATCAAATAAACAAGTATGTGGAAGAATACTATCAAGAGTTGCAGGTGGACATGTTACGTGCTAATGTCCAAGAAGATGATAATGCAAAGATGGTTAGATTCTTGGGAGGATTGAATGGAGAGATACAAGATATCCTTCATTTCCAGAACTACAATTCTTTGGATCAACTATTTCATTATGCATGCAAAGCTGAAAGGCAAGTTCAAAGGAGGAAGTAACCATACAAAGCTAGTCGTAGTTATTCTAGTTCTTCCATGCCTTGGAGGGATGCCAATCAGCTTCAAAAGAGTGTTGGTCATTCTAGCAAGACTGCTGCACCTATTAGCCAAGAAAATTCAGGGAGTCACCTTACTTCACCAACATCCAAACCTATTGATTCAAAAAAGATCACTATTGCACCTACAAAAAGTTCATCCTCAGTTGCATCTGCAGGAAGAACAAGGGAGATTGAGTGCTTCAAGTGTAAGGGAAAAGGGCATTATTTGCGTGATTGTCCAAATCAACGTGCCCTTATCATTCGAGAAGATGGTGAGTACACATCGGCCAGTGTGATTGAAGAGGGAGGTGGATCTGATTATGAGGAGTCTCAACATATTTCGGGGTCAGAATCAGAAGAGATCACTTTTGATACAAGCCATGCAAGCCTTGTTGTTCGTCGTGTTCTTAGCTCCCAGATGGAGAAGGCAGAAAATGGACAGCGTCACAATTTGTTCCAATCCAAATTTGTGATCAAGGAGCATTCTTGTAAGATCATAATTAATGGTGGAAGTTGCAATAATATTGCAAGTTTAGAGATAGTTGGAAAGCTTGGCCTAACCACAAGATTACACCCGCAGCCATACTACATTCAATGACTCAATTCTTGTGGAAAGTTGAAGGTAACAATGATGGTACGTGTTCATTTTTCTGTTGGTACCTATTCTGACTTTGTGGCTGTGATGTGGTGCCAATGCAAGCTTGTGCGTTACTACTTGGAAGACCATGACAATATGATAAGGATGCTACATATTATGGGCGTTCCAACAAGTACTCCTTTATGCACAAAGATAAGAAGGTCGTGTTGGTTCCAATGACACCGGAAGAACTTCTCAAAGATGATTTAGATAGGGCTAAGTGTGAGAGAAAAGAAAAAGAGAGGAGTGACATTCACAAAAATGATAGTGAGAGTCATCAACCCAAAATGAGAGAAAGGAAAGAAAAATATGAGAAGAAAAGAGAGGTACCAATCAAGGGACAAGTTCTATTAGCCACCAAAAGTGAGATGCGAGAGTTAGAAACCAATCCCCAAGAGTGTTCTGCACTTGTATGCAAGGACGCTCTATTTTTTACTACTTCTTTACCCTCTTCTTTGCCTGTTTCGATTGTTTCTTTGATGCAGGAGTTTGCTGATGTGTTCCCAGATGAGATACCTGCAGGGTTGCCACCATTGCGGGGGATTGAGCATCAAATTGATTTGATTCCAGGAGCATCTCTGCCTAACCGTCCCCCATACCGTATCAATCCCGAGGAGACAAAGGAAATTCAGCGCCAAGTGCAAGAGCTCCTAGATAAAGGATATGTGCGTGAAAGCTTAAGTCCATGTGCTGTTCCTGTTTTACTTGTGCCAAAGAAAGATGGATCATGGAGGATGTGCATAGATTGTCGAGCTATCAACAATATTACGGTACGTTATCGTCACCCTATTCCTCGATTAGATGATATGCTTGATGAATTGTGTGGTTCTACTATCTTTTCTTAGATTGACTTGCGTAGTGGTTACCACCAAATTAGAATGAAGCTAGGTGATGAATGGAAAACTACTTTTAAGACTAAATTTGGATTATATGAGTTGTTAGTTATGCTATTTGGTCTTACAAATGCACCAAGTACATTTATGCGCTTAATGAATGAAGTATTGAGAGCTTTTATTGGAAAATTTGTGGTAGTTTACTTTGATGACATATTAATTTATAGCAAGTCTTTGGATGAACATTTAGTACATATGCGACAAGTTTTGATTGCTTTGAGAGAGGCACATTCGTTTGCTAACCTCGAGAAGTGTACATTTTGCACTGATCGAGTCGTATTTCTTGGTTTTGTTGTGACTACGCAGGGTATTGAGGTGGATGAGGAAAAGGTGAAAGCTATTCGAGCTTGGCCAACACCTACATCAGTCACTCAAGTGCGGAGTTTTCATGGACTGGCAAGCTTTTATCGTCGATTCGTAAAGGATTTCAGCTCACTCGCCGCACCCCTTAATGCGTTGACAAAAAAGAACATACCTTTCAAGTGGGAAAAAGTGCAAGAAGATGCCTTCAATTTGCTAAAAGATAAGTTAACCAATGCACCACTTTTACAACTTCCTGATTTTAATAAAACTTTTGAGATAGAATGTGATGCTAGTGGTATTTGAATTGGAGGTGTTCTTATGCAAGATAGGAAACCCATTGCTTATTTTAGTGAAAAACTTAGTGGTCCAACTTTAAACTACTCAACATATGACAAGGAATTATATGCCTTGGTTAGAGTATTAGAAACATGACAACATTATCTCTAGCCAAAAGAATTCGTCATACATTCAGATCATGAATCCTTGAAGCATATTCATTGCCAAAGTAAGTTGAATCATAGACATGCTAAGTGGATCGAATTTATTGAAACTTTTCCATATGTTGTGAAATATAAGAACGGAAAAGATAATCTAGTTGCTGATGCATTATCTAGATGTTACTTGTTGTTGTCCCAACTTGATTGCAAAATTCTTGGTTTGGAAATGTTAAAAGAATTATATGCTACTGACTTAGATTTCAAAGAAATTTTCATGAAATGTAAAGAAGGGAGATGTTGGGATAAGTATGTGTTGAATGATGGCTATTTATTTAGAGCTAATAAGCTTTGTATTCCTGCAAGTTCTGTTCGTCTTCTATTATTGCAGGAAGTGCATGGAGGTGGTTTGATGAGATATTTTGGGATACGTAAGACTGAGGACGTATTGGCGACACACTTTTATTGGCCAAAGATGAGGCGCGACATCGAGCGTTATGTGGGGAGATGCACCACTTGTCAAATAGCTAAGTCTCGCTTAAACCCACATGGTTTATATACACCTTTTCCTGTTCCAAAATTGCCTTGGGAGGATATTTCAATGGATTTTGTGTTGGGTTTACCAAGGACTAAGAAGGAGAGAGATAGTATATTTGTTGTTGTTGATAGGTTTTCTAAGATGGCTCATTTCATACCTTGTCATAAGAGCGATGATGCTACTCATGTTGCTGATTTATTTTTCAGGGAGATCGTGCGCCTACATGGAGTGCCGAGGACAATTGTTTCAGATCGTGATGCAAAATTTGTAAGCCACTTTTGGAGGACGCTTTGGGTTAAGCTCGGGACAAAGCTGCTGTTTTCAACTACTTGTTATCCCCAGACGGACGGACAAACCGAGGTCGTCAACCGCACACTTGGTACCATGCTACGGGCGATACTCAAAAAGAACCTGAAGATGTGGGAGGAATGCCTACCACATATTGAGTTTGCTTATAACCGAGTGGTACATTCTACTACCAAGTTCTGCCCATTCGAGGTTGTCTATGGCTTTAAGCCTGCTGCTCCAATTGATTTACTACCTCTACCACCAACTGAAAGAGGTAATCTTGATGCGGAGAAGCGTGCTGAGATGATTCGTAAGATACATCAGATGACCAAAACAAATATTGAGGAGATGCAAATACAACATAAGAAGCATGCAGACAAAGGCAGAAAGAAAGTTATTTTTGTAGAAGGAGATTTGGTTTGGTTGCATTTGTGTAAAAACCGATTTCCAGAACAGCACAAGTCCAAACTCATGCCACGAGGTGATGGTCCATTCAGAGTTATTGCGAAGATCAATGATAATGCCTACAAGCTGGAACTACCTAAGGATTATGAGGTGAGTAATACATTCAATGTGGCTGATCTATCACCATACTTGGGCGATAAAGATGAGCTGAAGTCGAGGTCGACTCCTCTTCAAGAAGGGGAGTATGATGAGGACATCGTTGGTTCACCTATGCAAGATTCTATTACCATAGAAGGCCCAATGACACGAGCCCGTGCACGACGCTTAGGACGGCAGGTGAATTCTTTTCTTGGGCAATTTAATTACTTAATTACAGAACAAGTTATATTGCCTAATTATTATTGTTTACTTGTCACTACATGCAAGGTACATGGAGGAATTACTTATATGGAAGTTGCATGAATTACTCATATGGAAGTGTATGAGTGAAGGAAGATTTATTCAAGAATCAAATCTTTATCAAATATTTATTGAAGAGCAAATCAAGGAAGAAGATTTATTCAAGAGCGAATCAAGCAAGATTTATTCAAGATCAAATCATCCTCAAATATATATTCAAATCTTCATTAATGGATTTATTTTTCAAAATTTCGTAGCTAACAAGAGGAGGATATTTATATATTTATTTTTCTTATTTAAGTGAAACAAAATATGGAAAAATGTGCCATATTTTGTCTGTATATTTGGGGGGACGTGCACTATTGAAAAGGGACTTGGATTTTTGATTTAGCCACCACTTTTGTAATGCTTTTGCTACAAACTTGAAGTCCACTTTCTTAATCACTTTTAGAGTAATCCTTCCGCTGTTGCTCTTTCAATTCTCTTGAATTGTTCGTGCCGTTCTTCGTGAACAGGTTAGTCGTGTTTGACACGGTTGATAACCAACTGAGGAGTGGTTTAGCGATTGCGAGGTTGCTGGTCGCGTTCCTTGATCGCGGTTAGCCTCCACTTCGTCAAAGTCACGACTCTCCCTATCTTAAGGATTTCTCCTACGACGGAAGATCGGGACCAACTTGCTTGCACGCATCTTAAGTCGAAGCGTGTGCATATCACTAAGCCTCATTTTTCAATCGGGAGGAGAGAGGGTATGAAATTAGATCCACTTCCGTTAAAACCCTCAAAAGTCATGATTATAGCTTAGAAATGGAACACAAGACGTGTTTGTGGTGTCAGAACTAAAAATGAGCTCGATGCCTCGTTTATAAATCGGAAGGAGAGAGGGTATGAAATTAGATCCACATCCTCTAAAACTTGCAAAAGTCACGATTATAGGTTAGAAATGGAGCACGAGACGTGTTGGTGGTGTATGAACGAAGAAAGGAGCTCGAATACTCATTTATAAATCGGGAGGAGAGAGGGTATTAAATTAGATCCACTTCCTCTAAAACCCGCAAAAAGTCACGATTATAGGTTAGAAATGGGCCAAGAGACGTGTTGATTGTGTCAGAATGAAAAAATGATCTCGAATCCTCATTTTTCTATCGGGAGGAGAGAGGGTATGAAATTAGATCTACTTCCTCTAAAACCCGCAAAAGTCACGATTATTGGTTAGAAATGGGGCACGAGACGTGTTGGTGGTGTTAGAATGAAATATCGAGCTCGAAGCCTCGTTTTTCTGTCGGGAGGAGAGAGGGTATGAAATTAGATCCACTTCCTCTAAAACCCGCAAAAGTAACGATTATAGGATAGAAATAGAGCTCAAGATGTGTGGGTGTTGTCAGAACGAAAAAACGAGCTCGAAGCCTCATTTTTCTTTCGGGAGGAGAGAGGGTATGAAATTAGATCCACTTCCTCTAAAACCCGCAAAAGTCACGATTATTGGTTAGAAATGGAGCACGAGACGTGTTGGTAGTGTTAGAACGAAAAAACGAGCTCGAAGCCTCGTTTTTCTATCGGGAGGAGAGAGGATATGAAATTATATCCACTTCCTCTGAAACCCGCAAAAGTCACGATTATAGGATAGAAATAGAGCTCAATACGTGTGGGTGGTGTCAAAATGAAAAAACAAGCTCGAAGCCTCATTTTTCTTTCGGGAGGATAGAGGGTATGAAATTAGATCCAATTCCTCTGAAACCCGCAAAAGTCACGATTATTGGTTAGAAATGGAGCACGAGACGTGTTGGTGGTGTTAGAACGAAAAACCGAGCTCGAAGCCTCGTTTTTCTGTCGGGAGGAGAGAGGGTATGAAATTATATCCACTTCCTCTGAAACCCGCAAAAGTCACGATTATAGGATAGAAATAGAGCTCAATACGTGTGGGTGGTGTCAAAATGAAAAAACGACCTCGAAGCCTCGTTTTTCTTTCGGGAGGAGAGAGGGTATGAAATTAGATCTACTTCCTCTAAAACCCGCAAAAGTCACAATTATTGGTTAGAAATAGAGCACGAGATGTGTTGGTGGTGTCAGAACAAAAAAACGAGCTCGAAGTCTCATTTTTGAATCGGGAGGAGAGAGGGTATGAAATTAGATCCACTTCCGCTTAAACTCGCAAAAGTCACGATTATTGGTTAGAAATGGAGTACAAGATGTGTTTGTGCTGTCAGAACGAAAAAATGAGCTCGAAGCCTCGTTTATAAATCAGAAGGAGAGAGGTTATGAAATTAGATCCACTTCCTCTAAAACTCGCAAAAGTTACGATTATAGGTTAGAAATGGAGCACGAGACGTGTTGGTTGTGTCAGAACTAAAAAATGAGCTCGAAGCCTCGTTTATAAATCGGGAGGAGAGAGGGTATGAAATTAGATCCACTTCCTCTAAAACTCACAAAAGTCACGATTATAGGTTAGAAATGGAGCACGAGACGTGTTGGTGATGTCAGAATGAAAAAAATGAGCTCGAAGCCTGGTTTATAAATCGGGAGGAGAGAGGGTATTAAATTATGTCCACTTCCTCTAAAACCCATAAAAGTCATGATTATTTGTTAGAAATGGAGCATGAGATGTGTTGGAGGCGTTAGAACGAAAAAACGATGATATGCACATGCCTCGACTTAAGATGCGTGCAAGCAAGTTGATCCCGATCTTCTGTCGTAGGAGAAATACTTAAGGTGGGGAGTTGTGACTTTGACGAAGGGGAGGCTAACCACGATTTAGGAACGCAACCAGTAACCTCGCAATCGCTAAACCACTCCTCAGTTGGTTATCAACCATGTCAAACACGACTGACCTGTTCACGAAGAATGGCACGAACAATTCAGGAGAATTTAATGAGCAACAGCGGAAGGATCACTCAAAAAGTGATTAAGAAAGTGGACTTCAAGTTTGTAGCAAAAGCATTACAAAAGTGGTGGCAAAAGCAAAAATCAAAGTCCCTTTTCAATAGTGCACGTCCCACCAAATATATAGACAAAATATGATACGTTTTTTCATATTTTGTTAAACTAAAATAGGAAAAATAAATATATAAATATCCTCCTCTTGTTAGCTACGAAATTTGAAAAAATAAATCCCTTCATGAAGATTTGAATATATATTTGAGGAAGATTTGATCTTGAATAAATCTTCCTTGATTTGCTCTTGAATAAATTTTCTTCCTTGATTTGATATTCAATAAATATTTGATGAAGATTTGATTCTTGAATAAATCTTCCTTCACTCATACACTTCCATAAGAGTAATTCATGCAACTTTCATATAAGTAATTCCTCCATGTGTTTCCTTGCATGTAGTGACAAGTAAAGAATAATAATTAGGCAATATCATTTGTTCTGTAATTAAGTAATTAAATTGCCCAAGAAAAGAATTCACCTGCCGTCCTAAGAATCGTGCACGGGCTCGTGTCATTGGGCCTTCTATCGTAATTGAATCTTGCACGGGTGAACCAACGATATCCTCATCATACTCCCCTTCTTGAAGAGGAGTCGACCTTGACTCCAGCTCATCTTCATCGCCCAAGTATGGTGATAGATCAGCCACATTGAATGTATTACTCACCCCATAATCCTTAGGTAGTTCCAGCTTGTAGGCATTATCATTGATCTTCGCAATAACTCTGAATGGACCATCACCTCGTGGCATGAGTTTAGACTTGAGCTATTTTGGAAATCGATCTTCATGCAAATGCAACCAAACCAAATCTCCTTCTTCAAAAATAACTTTCTTTCTGCCTTTGTCTGCATGCTTCTTATATTGTATTTGCATCTCCTCAATATTTATTTTGGTCATCTGATGTATCTTACGAATCATCTCAGCACGCTTCTCCGCATCAAGATTACCTCTTTCTGTTGGTGGTAGAGGTAGTAAATTAATTGGAGCAGCAGGCTTAAAGCCATAGACAACCTCGAATGGGCAAAACTTGGTAGTAGAATGTACAACTCGGTTGTAGGCAAACTCAATATGTGGTAGGCATTCCTCCCACATCTTCAGGTTCTTTTTGAGTATCGCCCGTAGCATGGTACCAAGTGTGCGGTTGACGACCTTGGTTTGTCCGTCCGTTTGGGGATGATATATAGTTGAAAACAGCAGCTTTGTCCCGAGCTTACCCCAAAGCGTCCTCCAAAAGTGGCTTAAAAATTTTACATCACGATCTGAAACAATTGTCCTCGGCACCCCATGTAGGCGCACGATCTCCCTGAAAAATAAATCAGTCTCTTACCCTACTATCTCTCCCCTTCTTAGTCCTTGGTAAACCCAACACAAAATCCATTGAAATATCCTCCTAAGGTAATTTTGGAACAGGAAGAGGTGTATATAAACCATGTCGGTTTAAGCGAGACTTAGCTGTTTAACAAGTGGTGCATCTCCCCACGTAACGCTCGATATCGCGCCTCATCTTTGGCCAATAAATGTGTGTGGCCAATACGTCCTCAGTCTTACGTATCCCAAAATGTCCCATCAAACCACCTCCATGCGCTTCCTCAACAATTGAAGACGAACAGAACTTGCAGGAATACAAAGCTTGTTAGCTCTAAATAAATAACCATCATTCAACACATACTTATCCCAACATCTCCCTTCTTTACATTTTATGAAAATGTCTTTGAAATCTAAGTCAGTAGCATATAATTCTTTTAACATTTCCAAACTTTGAATTTTACAATCAAGTTGGGACAACAAAAAGTAACGTCTTGATAATGCATCAGCAACTAGATTATCTTTTCCTTTCTTATATTTCACAACATATGGAAAAGTTTCAATAAATTCGATCCACTTAGCATGTCTACGATTCAACTTACTTTGACAATGAATATGCATCAAGGATTCATGATCTGAATGCATGACAAATTCTTTTGGCTAGAGATAATGTTGTCATGTTTCTAATACTCTAACCAATGCATATAATTCCTTGTCATATGTTGACTAGTTTAAAGTTGGACCACTAAACTTTTCACTAAAATAAGCAATGGGAATCCTATCTTGCATAAGAATGATGAGGACATCGTTGGTTCACCCGTGCAAGATTCAATTACCATAGAAGGCCCAATGACATGAGCCCGGTGCACGACGCTTAGGACGGCAGGTGAATTCTTTTCTTGGGCAATTTAATTACTTAATTACAAAACAAGTGATATTGCCTAATTATTATTGTTTACTTGTCAATATATGCAAGGAAACACATGGAGGAATTACTTATATGGATGTTGTATGAATTACTCATATGGAAATGTATGAGTGAAGGAAGATTTATTCAAGAATCAAATCTTTATCAAATATTTATTGAAGAGCAAATCAAGGAAGAAGATTTATTCAAGAGCAAATCAAGGAAGATTTATTCAAGAGCAAATCAAGGAAGATTTATTCAAGATCAAATCTTCCTCAAATATATATTCAAATCTTCATGAAGGGATTCATTTTTCCAAATTTCGTAGCTAACAAGAGGAGGATATTTATATATTTATTTTTCCAATTTTAGTGAAACAAAATATGAGAAAACGTGCCATTTTTTGTCTATATATTTGGGGAGACGTGCACTATTGAAAAGGGACTTTGATTTTTGCTTTAGCCACCACTTTTGTAATGCTTTTGCTACAAACTTGAAGTCCAATTTCTTGAGTGATCCTTCCGCTGTTGCTCTTTCAATTCTCTTGAATTGTTCGTGTCGTTCTTCGCGAACAGGTCAGTCGTGTTTGACACGGTTGATAACCAACTGAGGAGTGGTTTAGCGATTGCGAGGTTGCTGGTCGCGTTCCTAGATCGTGGTTAGCCTCCCCTTCGTCGAAGTCACAACTCCCCCCGCTTTATGGATTTCTCCTACGACGGAAGATCGGGACCAACTTGCTTGCACGCATCTTGAGTCGAGGCGTGTGCATATCACGAAGCCTCGTTTTTGTATCGGGAGGAGAGAGGGTATAAAATTAGATATAGTTCCTCTAAAACCCGCAAAAGTCACGATTATAGGTTAGAAATGGAGCACGAGACGTATTGGTGGTGTCAGAACGAAAAAATGAGCTCGAAGCCTCATTTTTATTTCGGAAGGAGAGACGGTATGAAATTAGATCCACTTCCTCTAAAACCCGTAAAAGTCATGATTATAGGTTAGAAATGGAGCACAAGACATGTTGGTGGTGTCAGAATGAAAAAAATGAGCTCGAAGCCTGGTTTATAAATCGGGAGGAGAGAGGGTATGAAATTAGATCCACTTCCTCTAAAACTCGCAAAAGTCACGATTATAGGTTAGAAATGGAGCACGAGACGTGTTGGTGGTGTCAGAATGAAAAAAATGAGCTCGAAGCCAGGTTTATAAATCGGGAGGAGAGAGGGTATGAAATTAGATCAACTTCCTCTAAAACCCGTAAAAGTCACGATTATTTGTTAGAAATTGACCGCGAGATGTGTTGGAGGCGTTAGAACGAAAAAACGAGCTCGAAGCCTAGTTTATAAATCGGGAGGAGAGAGGGTATGAAATTAGATCCACTTCCTCTAAAACCCGCAAAATATACGATTATAGATTAGAAATGGAGCACGAGACGTTTTGGTGGTGTTAGAACGAAAAAACGAGCTCGAAGCCTTGTTTTTGAATCTAAAGGAGGGAGGGTATTAAATTAGATCCAATTCCTCTAAAACCCGCACAAGTCACGATTATTAGTTAGAAATGGAGCACGAGATGTGTTGGTGGTGTCAGTACGAAAAAATGAGCCTGAAGCCTCGTTTTTCTTTCGAGAAGAGAGAGGGTATGAAATTAGATCCACTTCCTCTAAAACCTGCAAAAGTCTCAATTATTGGTTAGAAATGGAGCACGAGACGTCTTGGTGGTGTCAGAACGAAAAAACGAGCTCGAAGCCTCGTTTTTATTTCAGAAGGAGAGAGGGTATGAAATTAGATCCACTTCCTCTAAAACTCGCAAAAGTCACGATTATAGGATAGAAATGGAGCACAAGAGGTGTTGGTGGTGTGAGAACAAAAAAACGAGCTTGAAGCCTCGTTTTTCTTTCGGGAGGAGAGAGGGTATGAAATTATATCCACTTCCTCTAAAACCCACAAAAATCATGATTATAGGATAGAAATCAAGCACGAGACGTGTGGGTGGTGTCAGAATGAAAAAACGAGCTCGAAGCCTCATTTTTTGTATTGGGAGGAGAGAGAGTATGAAATTAGATCTAGTTCCTCTAAAACTCGCAAAAGTCACGATTATAGGTTAGAAATGGAGCACGAGACGTATTGTTGGTGTCAGAACGAAAAAATTAGCTCGAAGCCTCGTTTTTATTTCGGAAGGAGAGAGGGTATGAAATTAGATCCACTTCCTCTAAAACTCGAAAAAATCGTGATTATAGGTTAAAAATGGAGCACGAGATGTGTTGGTGGTGTCAGAACGAAAAAAATGAGCTCGAAGCCTGGTTTATAAATCGGGAAGACAGAGGGTATGAAATTAGATCCACATCCTCTAAAACCCGTAAAAGTCACAATTATTTGTTAGAAATGGAGCACGAGACGTGTTAGAGGCGTTAGAACGAAAAAACGAGCTCGAAGCCTGGTTTATAAATCGGGAAGAGAGAGAGTATTAAATTAGATCCACTTCCTCTAAAACCCGCAAAATATACGATTATAGGCTAGAAATGGAGCACGAGACGCTTTGGTTGTGTTAGAACGAAAAAAGGAGCTCGAAGCCTCGTTTTTGAATCGGGAGGAGGGAGTATATGAAATTAGATCCAATTCCTCTAAAACCCGCAAAAGTCACGATTATTAGTTAGAAATGGAGCACGATACGTGTTAGTGGCGTCAGAACGAAAAAACGAGCTTGAAGCCTCGTTTTTCTTTCGGGAAGAGAGAGGGTATGAAATTAGATCCACTTAATCTAAAACCCGCAAAAGTCTCGATTATTGGTTAGAAATGGAGCACGAGACGTGTTGGTGGTGTCAGAACGAAAAGACGAGCTCGAAGTTTCATTTTTGAATCGGGAGGGTATGAAATTAAATCCACTTCCGCTTAAACTCACAAAAGTCACGATTATTGGTTAGAAATGGAGCATGAGACGTGTTTGTGCTGTCAGAACGAAAAAACGAGCTCGATGCCTCGTTTATAAATCCGAAGGAGAGAGGGTATGAAATTAGATCCACATCCTCTAAAACCCACAAAAGTTACGATTATAAGTTAAAAATGTAGCACGAGACGTGTTGGTGGTGTCAAAATGAAGAAAGGTGCTCGATGCCTCGTTTATAAATCGGAAGGAGAGAGGGTATGAAATTAGATCCACTTCCTCTATAACCCGCGAAAGTCACGATTATAGGTTAGAAATGGGGCACGAGACGTGTTGGTGGTGTCAGAATAAAAAAATGAGCTCGAAGCCTCGTTTTTGTATCGGGAGGAGAGAGGGTATGAAATTAGATCTAGTTTCTCTAAAACCCGCAAAAGTCACGATTATAGGTTAGAAATTTAGCACGATACGTGTTGGTGGTGTCAGAACGAAAAAATGAGCTTAAAGCCTCTTTTTTATTTCGGAAGGAGAGAGGGTGTGAAATTAGATCCACTTCCTCTAAAACTCTCAAAAGTCACGATTATAGGTTAAAAATGGAGCAAGAGACGTGTTGGTGGTGTTAGAATGAAAAAAATGAGCTCGAAGCCTGGTTTATAAATCGGGAGGAGAGAGGGTATGAAATTATATCCACTTCCTCTAAAACCCGTAAAAGTCACGATTATCTGTTAGAAATGGAGCACGAGACGTGTTGGAGGCGTTAGAATGAAAAAACGAGCTCGAAGCCTGGTTTATAAATCAGGAGGAGAGAGGGTATGAAATTAGATCTACTTCCCCTAAAACCTGTAGAATATACGATTATAGGTTAGAAATGGAGCACGAGATGTTTTGGTAGAGTTTGAACGAAAAAATGAGATCGAAGCCTCATTTTTGAATCGGGAGGAGGGAGGGTATGAAATTAGATCCAATTCCTCTAAAACCAGCAAAAGTCAAGATTAGTAGTTAGAAATGGAGCACGAGACGTGTTGGTGGTTTCAGAATGAAAAAACGAACTTGAAGCCACGTTTTTCTTTCGGGAATAGAGAGGGTATTAAATTAGATCCACTTTCTCTAAAACCCACAAAAGTCACGATTGTTGGTTAGAAATGGAGCACGAGACGTGTAGGTGGTGTTAGAATGAAAAAATGAGCTCGAAGCCTCGTTTTTATTTCGGAAGGAGAGAGGGTATGAAATTAGATCTACTTCCTCGAAAACTCGCAAAAGTCACGATAATAGGATAAAAATGGAGCACAAGACGTGTTTGTGCTGTCAGAACGAAAAAATGAGCTCGATGCCTCTTTTATAAATCGGAAGGAGAGAGGGTTTGAAATTATATCCACTTTCTCTAAAACTCACAAAAGTCAAGATTATAGGTTAGAAATGGAGCACGAGACGTGTTGGTGGTGTCAGAATGAAAAAAAGTGCTTGAAGCCTAGTTTATAAATCGGGAGGAGAGACGGTATGAAATTAGATCCACTTCCTCTAAAACTCGTAAAAGACTCGATTATTTGTTAGAAATGGAGCGGGAGATGTGTTGGAGGCGTTAGAACGAAAAAACGAGCTCGAAGCCTGGTTTATAAATAGGGAGGAGAGAGGGTATTAAATTAGATCCACATCCTCTAAAACTCGCAAAAGTTACGATTATAAGTTAAAAATGTAGCACGAGACGTGTTTGTGGTGTCAAAACGAAGAAAGGTGCTCGATGCCTCGTTTATAAATCGGAAGGAGAGAGGGTATGAAATTAGATCCACTTTCTCTATAACCCGCAAAAGTCACGATTATAGGTTAGAAATGGAGCACGAGACGTGTTGGTGGTGTCAGAATGAAAAAATGAGCTCGAAGCCTCGTTTTTGTATCGGGAGGAGAGAGGGTATGAAATTAGATCTAGTTTCTCTAAAACCCGCAAAAGTCACGATTATAGGTTAGAAATTTAGCACGAGACGTGTTAGTGGTGTCAGAACGAAAAAATGAGCTTAAAGCCTCATTTTTATTTCGGAAGGAGAGAGGGTGTGAAATTAGATCCACTTCCTCTAAAACTCTCAAAAGTCACGATTATAGGTTAAAAATGGAGCACGAGATGTGTTGGTGGTGTCAGAATGAAAAAAATGAGCTCGAAGCCTGGTTTATAAATCGGGAGGAGAGAGGGTATGAAATTATATCCACTTCCTCTAAATCCCGTAAAAGTCACGATTATTTGTTAGAAATGGAGCACGAGACGTGTTGGAGGCGTTAGAATGAAAAAACGAGCTCGAAGCCTGGTTTATAAATCGGGAGGAGAGAGGGTATGAAATTAGATCTACTTTCCCTAAAACCTGTAGAATATACGATTATAAGTTAGAAATGGAGCACGAGATGTTTTGGTAGAGTTTGAACGAAAAAATGAGATCGAAGCCTCGTTTTTGAATCGGGAGGAGGGAGGGTATGAAATTAGATCCAATTCCTCTAAAACCTGCAAAAGTCAAGATTAGTAGTTAGAAATGGAGCACGAGACGTGTTGGTGGTTTCAGAACGAAAAAACGAACTTGAAGCCACATTTTTCTTTCGGGAATAGAGAGGGTATTAAATTAGATCCACTTACTCTAAAACCCGTAAAAGTCTCAATTATTGGTTAGAAATGGAGCACGAGATGTGTTGGTGGTGTTAGAATGAAAAATGAGCTCGAAGCCTCGTTTTTATTTCGGAAGGAGAGAGGGTATGAAATTAGATCTACTTCCTCTAAAACTCGCAAAAGTCACGATAATAGGATAGAAATGGAGCACAATACGTGTTTGTGCTGTCAGAACGAAAAAACGAGCTCGATGCCTCGTTTATAAATCGGAAGGAGAGAGGGTTTGAAATTATATCCACTTTCTCTAAAACTCACAAAAGTCACGATTATAGGTTAGAAATGGAGCACGAGACGTGTTGGTGGTGTTAGAATGAAAAAAAGTGCTTGAAGCCTGGTTTATAAATCGGAAGGAGAGACGGTATGAAATTAGATCCACTCCCTCTAAAACTCGTAAAAGACTCGATTATTTGTTAGAAATGGAGCGCGAGATGTGTTGGAGGCGTTAGAACGAAAAAACGAGCTCGAAGCCTGGTTTATAAATAGGGAGGAGAGAGGGTATGAAATTAGATCCACTTACTCTAAAACCTGCAAAATATACGATTATAGGTTAGAAATGGAGCATGAGACGTTTCGGTGGTGTGAGAACGAAAAAACGAGCTCGAAGCCTCATTTTTGAATCGGGAGGAGGGAGGGTATGAAATTAGATCCAATTCTTCTAAAACCAGCAAAAGTCACGATTATTAGTTAGAAATGGAGCACAAGACGTGTTGGTGGTTTCAGAATGAAAAAACGATCTCGAAGCTTCATTTTTGAATCGGGAGGAGAGAGGGTATGAAATTAGATCCACTTCCTCTAAAACTCACAACAGTCATAATTATAGGTTAGAAATAGAGCACGAGATGTGTTGGTGGTGTCAGAATGAAAAAAAAGAGCTCGAAGCCTAGTTTATAAATCGGGAGGAGAGAGGGTATGAAATTAGATCCACTTCATCTAGAACACGTAAAAGTCACGATTATTTGTTAGAAATGGAGCACGAGACGTGTTGGTGGCGTTAGTACAAAAAAATAAGCTCGAATCCTGGTTTATAAATCGGGAGAAAAGAGGGTATGAAATTAGATCCACTTCCTCTAAAACCCGCAAAATATACGATTATAGGTTAGAAATGGAGCACGAGACGTTTTGGTGTTGTTAGAATGAAAAAACGAGCTCGAAGCCTCGTTTTTGTATCGGGAGAAGAAAGGGTATGAAATTAGATCTAGTTCCTCTAAAACCCACAAAAGTCATGATTATAGGTTAGAAATTGAACACGATACGTGTTGGTGGTGTCAGAACGAAAAAATGAGCTCGAAGCCTCATTTTTATTTCGGAAAGAGAGAGGGTATGAAATTAGATCCACTTCCTCTAAAAGTCGCAAAAGTCACGATTATAGGTTAAAAATGGAGCAGGAGACGTGTTGGTGGTGTCAGAATGAAAAAAATGAGCTCGAAGCCAGGTTTATAAATCGGGAGGAGAGAGGGTATGAAATTATATCCACTTCCTCTAAAACCCGTAAAAATCACGATTATTTGTTAGAAATGGAGCACGAGACGTTTTGGAGGCGTTAGAATGAAAAAAAGAGCTCGAAGCCTGGTTTATAAATCGGGAGGAGAGAGGGTATGAAATTAGATCCACTTCCCCTAAAACCCGTAAAATATACAATTATAGGTTAGAAATGGAGGATGAGACGTTGTGGTGGAGTTATAACGAAAAAACGAGCTCGAAGCCTCGTTTTTGAATCAGGATGGGGGAGGGTATGAAATTAAATCCAATTCCTATAAAACCAGCAAAAGTCACGATTATTAGTTAGAAATGGAGCACGAGACGTGTTGGTGGTTTCAGAATGAAAAAATGAGCTTGAAGCCTCGTTTTTCTTTTGGGAATAAAGAGGGTATTAAATTAGATCTACTTCCTCTAAAACCCATAAAAGTCTCAATTATTGGTTAGAAATGGAGCACGAGATGTGTTGTGGTGTCAGAACGAAAAAACGAGCTCGAAGCCATGTTTTTATTTTGGAAGGAGAGAGGGTATGAAATTAGATCCACTTCCTATAAAACTCGCAAAAGCCACGATTATAGGATAGAAATGGAGCACGAGACGTGTTGGTGGTGTGAGAATAAAAAAACGAGCTTGAAGCCTCGTTTTTCTTTCGGGAGGTGAGAGGGTATGAAATTATATCTACTTCCTCTGAAACCCACAAAAGTCACGATTATAGGATAGAAATCAAGCACGAGACGTGTGGGTGGCGTCAGAACGAAAAAATGAGCTCGAAGCCTCATTTTTTGTATCGGGAGGAGAGAGAGAATGAAATTAGATCTAGTTCCTCTAAAACCCGCAAAAGTCACGATTATAGGTTAGAAATGGAGCACGAGGCGTATTGTTGGTGTCAGAATGAATAAATTAGCTCGAAGCCTCGTTTTTATTTCGGAAGGAGAGAGGGTATGAAATTAGATCCACTTTCTCTAAAACTCGAAAAAATCATGATTATAGGTTAAAAATGGAGCACGAGATGTGTTGGTGGTGTCAGAACGAAAAAAATGAGCTCGAAGCCTGGTTTATAAATCGGGAAGACAGAGGGTATGAAATTAGATCCACATCCTCTAAAACCCGTAAAAGTCACAATTATTTGTTAGAAATGGAGCACGAGACGTGTTGGAGGCGTTAGAACGAAAAAACGAGCTCGAATCCTGGTTTATAAATCGGGAGGAGAGAAGGTATGAAATTAGATCCACTTCCCCTAAAACCCGTAAAATATACGATTATAGATTAGAAATGGAGGATGAGACGTTTTGGTGGAGTTATAACGAAAAAACGAGCTCGAAGCCTCGTTTTTGAATCAGGACGGGGGAGGGTATGAAATTAAATCCAATTCCTATAAAACCAGCAAAAGTCACGATTATTAGTTAGAAATGGAGCACGAGACGTGTTGGTGGTTTCAGAACAAAAAAATGAGCTTGAAGCCTCGTTTTTCTTTTGGGAATAAAGAGGGTATTAAATTAGATCCACTTCCTCTAAAACCCATAAAAGTCTCAATTATTGGTTAGAAATGGAGCACGAGATATGTTGTGGTGTCAGAACAAAAAAACGAGCTCGAAGCCTCGTTTTTATTTTGGAAGGAGAGAGGGTATGAAATTAGATCCACTTCCTATAAAACTCGCAAAAGCCACGATTATAGGATAGAAATGGAGCACGAGACGTGTTGGTGGTGTGAGAAAAAAAAAACGAGCTTGAAGCCTCGTTTTTCTTTCGGGAGGTGAGAGGGTATGAAATTATATCTACTTCCTCTGAAACCCACAAAAGTCACGATTATAGGATAGAAATCCAGCACGAGACGTGTGGGTGGTGTCAGAACGAAAATACGAGCTCGAAGCCTCATTTTTTGTATCGGGAGGAGAGAGAGAATGAAATTAGATCTAGTTCCTCTAAAACCCGCAAAAGTCACGATTATAGGTTAGAAATGGAGCACGAGACGTATTGTTGGTGTCAGAACGAAAAAATTAGCTCGAAGCCTCGTTTTTATTTCGGAAGGAGAGAGGGTATGAAATTAGATCCACTTTCTCTAAAACTCGAAAAAATCATGATTATAGGTTAAAAATGGAGCACGAGATGTGTTGGTGGTGTCAGAACGAAAAAAATGAGCTGGAAGCCTGGTTTATAAATCGGGAAGACAGAGGGTATGAAATTAGATCCACATCCTCTAAAACCCGTAAAAGTCACAATTATTTGTTAGAAATGGAGCACGAGACGTGTTGGAGGCGTTAGAACGAAAAAACGAGCTCGAATCCTGGTTTATAAATCGGGAGGAGAGAGGGTATGAAATTAGATCCACTTCCCCTAAAACCCGTAAAATATACGATTATAGGTTAGAAATGGAGGATGAGACGTTTTGGTGGAGTTATAACGAAAAAACGAGCTCGAAGCCTCGTTTTTGAATCAGGACGGGGGAGGGTATGAAATTAAATCCAATTCCTATAAAACCAGCAAAAGTCACGATTATTAGTTAGAAATGGAGCACGAGACGTGTTGGTGGTTTCAGAATGAAAAAATGAGCTCGAAGCCTCATTTTTCTTTTGGGAATAAAGAGGGTATTAAATTAGATCCACTTCCTCTAAAACCCATAAAAGTCTCAATTATTGGTTAGAAATGGAGCACGAGATGTGTTGTGGTGTCAGAACGAAAAAACGAGCTCGAAGCCTCGTTTTTATTTCGGAAGGAGAGAGGGTATGAAATTAGATCTAGTTCCACTAAAACCCGCAAAAGTCACGATTATAGGTTAGAAATTGAGCACGAGACGTGTTGGTGGTGTCAGAACGAAATAATGAGCTTGAAGCCTCATTTTTATTTCGGAAGGAGAGAGGGTGTGAAATTAGTTCCATTTCCTCTAAAACTCTCAAAAGTCACGATTATAGGTTAAAAATGGAGCACGAGACGTGTTGGTGGTGTCAGAATGAAAAAAATGAGCTCGAAGCCTGGTTTATAAATCGGGAGGAGAGAGCGTATGAAATTATATCCACTTCCTCTAAAATCCGTAAAAGTCATGATTATTTGTTAGAAATGGAGCACGAGATGTGTTGGTGGTGTCAGAACGAAAAAATGAGCTCGAAGCCTCGTTTATCTTTCGGGAGGTGAGAGGGTATGAAATTATATCCACTTCCCATAAAACCCACAAAAGTCACGATTATAGGATAGAAATCAAGCACGAGACGTGTGCGTGCTGTCAGAACGAAAAAACGAGCTCGAAGCCTCATTTTTGTATCGGGAGGAGAGATAGTATAAAATTAGATCTAGTTCCTCTAAAACCCGCAAAAGTCACGATTATAGGTTAGAAATGGTGCACGAGACGCATTGGTGGTGTCAGAACAAAAAAATGAGCTCGAAGCCTCCTTTTTATTTCGGAAGGAGAGAGGGTATGAAATTAGATCCACTTACTCTAAAACTCGCAAAAGTCACGATTATAGGTTAAAAATGGAGCACGAGACGTGTTGGTGGTGTGAGAACAAAAAAACGAGCTTGAAGCCTCATTTTTCTTTCGGGAGGTGAGAGGGTATGAAATTATATCTACTTCCTCTGAAACCCACAAAAGTCACGATTATAGGATAGAATCAAGCACGAGACGTGTGGGTGGTGTCAGAACGAAAAAACGAGCTCGAAGCCTCATTTTTTGTATCGGGAGGAGAGAGAGAATGAAATTAGATCTAGTTCCTCTAAAACCCGCAAAAGTCACGATTATAGGTTAGAAATGGAGCACGAGACGTATTGTTGGTGTCAGAACGAAAAAATTAGCTCGAAGCCTCGTTTTTATTTCGGAAGGAGAGAGGGTATGAAAAAATCATGATTATAGGTTAAAAATGGAGCAGGAGACGTGTTGGTAGTGTCAGAACGAGAAAAATGAGCTCGAAGCCTGGTTTATAAATCGGGAAGACAGAGGGTATGAAATTAGATCCACATCCTCTAAAACCCGTAAAAGTCACAATTATTTGTTAGAAATGGAGCACGAGACGTGTTGGAGGCGTTAGAACGAAAAAACGAGCTCGAATCCTGGTTTATAAATCGGGAGGAGAGAGGGTATGAAATTAGATCCACTTCCCCTAAAACCTGTAAAATATACGATTATAGGTTAGAAATGGAGGATGAGACGTTTTGGTGGAGTTATAACGAAAAAACGAGCTCGAAGCCTCGTTTTTGAATCAGGACGGGGGAGGGTATGAAATTAAATCCAATTCCTATAAAACCAGCAAAAGTCACGATTATTAGTTAGAAATGGAGCACGAGATGTGTTGGTGGTGTCAGAACGAAAAAATGAGCTCGAAGCCTCGTTTATCTTTCGGGAGGTGAGAGGGTATGAAATTATATCCACTTCCCATAAAACCCACAAAAGTCACGATTATAGGATAGAAGTCAAGCACGAGACGTGTGCGTGCTGTCAGAACGAAAAAACGAGCTCGAAGCCTCGTTTTTGTATCGGGAGGAGAGATAGTATAAAATTAGATCTAGTTCCTCTAAAACCCGCAAAAGTCACGATTATAGGTTAGAAATGGAGCACGAGACGCATTGGTGGTGTCAGAACGAAAAAATGAGCTCGAAGCCTCATTTTTATTTCGGAAGGAGAGAGGGTTTGAAATTAGATCCACTTACTCTAAAACTCGCAAAAGTCACGATTATAGGTTAAAAATGGAGCACGAGACATGTTTGTGGTGTTAAAATGAAAAAAATGAGCTCGAAGCCTGGTTTATAAATCGGCAGGAGAGAGGGTTTGAAATTATATCCACTTCCTCTAAAACCCTCAAAAGTCACGATTATTTGTTAGAAATGGAGCACGAGACGTGTTGGAGGCGTTAGAATGAAAAAACGAGCTCGAAGCCTGATTTATAAATCGGGAGGAGAGAGGGTATGAAATTAGATCCACTTCCCCCAAAACCCGTAAAATATACGATTATAGGTTAGAAATGGAGCACGAGACATTTTGGTAGAGTTAGAATGAAAAAACGAGCTCGAAGCCTCGTTTTTGGATCAGGAGGAGGGAGGGTATGAAATTAGATCAGATTCCTATAAAACCAGCAAAAGTCATGATTATTAGTTAGAAATGGAGCACGATACGTGTTGGTGGTTTCAGAACGAAAAAACGACCTTGAAACCTCATTTTTCTTTTGGGAATAGAGAGGGTATTAAATTAGATTCACTTCCTCTAAAACTCGTAAAAGTCTCAATTATTGGTTAGAAATGGAGCACGAGATGTGTTGGTAGTGTCAGAACGAAAAAACGAGCTCGAAGCCTCATGTTTATTTTGGAAGGAGAGAGGGTATGAAATTAGATCTGCTTCCTCTAAAACTCGCAAAAGTCACGATTATTGGTTAGAAATGAAGCACGAGACGTGTTGGTGCTATCAGAACGAAAAAACGAGCTCGATACCTCGTTTATAAATCGGAAGGAGAGAGGGTATGAAATTATATCCACTTCCTCTAAAACTCGCAAAAGTCACGATTATAGGTTAGAAATGGAGCACGAGACGTGTTGGTGGTGTTAGAATGAAAAAAATGAGCTCGAAGCCTGGTTTATAAATCGGGAGGAGAGAGGGTATGAAATTAGATCCACTTCCTCTAAAACCCGTAAAAGTCACGATTATTTGTTAGAAATGGAGCGCGAGATGTGTTGGAGGCGTTAGAACGAAAAAACGAGCTCGAAGCCTGGTTTATAAATCGGGAGGAGCGAGGGTATGAAATTAGATCCACTTCTCCTAAAACCTGTAAAATATACGATTATAGGTTAGAAATTGAGCACGAGACGTGTTGGTGGTGTCAGAACGAAAAAATGAGCTCGAAGCCTCGTTTTTATTTCGGAAGGAGAGAGGGTATGAAATTACATCCACTTCCTCTAAAACTCGCAAAAGTCACGATTATAGGTTAAAAATGGAGCAGGAGACGTGTTGGTGGTGTCAGAATGAAAAAAATGAGCTCGAAGCGAGGTTTATAAATCGGGAGGAGAGAGGGTATGAAATTATATCCACTTCCTCTAAAACCCGTAAACATCACGATTATTTGTTAGAAATGGAGCACGAGACGTTTTGGAGGCGTTAGAATGAAAAAAAGAGCTCTAAGCCTGGTTTATAAATCGGGAGGAGAGAGGGTATGAAATTAGATCCACTTCCCCTAAAACCCGTAAAATATACGATTATAGGTTAGAAATGGAGGATGAGACGTTTTGGTGGAGTTATAACGAAAAAACGAGCTCGAAGCCTCATTTTTGAATAAGGACGGGGGAGGCTATGAAATTAAATCCAATTCCTATAAAACCAGCAAAAGTCACGATTTTTAGTTAGAAATGGAGCACGAGACGTGTTGGTGGTTTCAGAACGAAAAAACGAGCTTGAAGCCTCGTTTTTCTTTCGGGAATAAAGAGGGTATTAAATTAAATCCACTTCCTCTAAAACCCATAAAAGTCTCAATTATTGGTTAGAAATGGAGCACGAGATGTGTTGTGGTGTCAGAACGAAAAAATGAGCTCGAAGCCTCGTTTTTATTTCGGAAGGAGAGAGGGTATGAAATTAGATCTCCTTCCTCTAAAACTCGCAAAAGTCACAATTATAGGATAGAAATGGAGCACGAGACATGTTTGTGCTGTCAGAACGAAAAAACGAGCTCGATGCCTCGTTTTTGTATCGGGAGGAGAGAGGGTATGAAATTAGATCTAGTTCCTCTAAAACCCGCAAAAGTCACGATTATAGGTTAGAAATTGAGCACGAGACGTGTTGGTGGTGTCAGAACGAAAAAATGAGCTTGAAGCCTCATTTTTATTTCGGAAGGAGAGAGGGTGTGAAATTAGATCCATTTCCTCTAAAACTCTCAAAAGTCACGATTATAGGTTAAAAATGGAGCACGAGATGTGTTGGTGGTGTCAGAATGAAAAAAATGAGCTCGTAGCCTGGTTTATAAATCGGGAGGAGAGAGGATATGAAATTATATCCACTTCCTCTAAAATCCGTAAAAGTCATGGTTATTTGTTCGAAATGGAGCACAAGATGTGTTGGTGGTGTCAGAACGAAAAAATGAGTTCGAAGCCTCGTTTATCTTTCGGGAGGAGAGAGGGTATGAAATTATATCCACTTCCTCTAAAACCCACAAAAGTCACGATTATAGGATATAAATAAGGCACGAGACGTGTGCGTGCTGTAAGAACGAAAAAACGAGCTCGAAGCCTCAATTTTGTATCGGGAGGAGAGATAGTATAAAATTAGATTTAGTTCCTCTAAAACCCGCAAAAGTCACGATTATAGGTTAGAAATGGAGCACGAGACGTATTGGTGGTGTCAGAACGAAAAAATGAGCTCGAAGCCTCATTTTTATTTCAGAAGGAGAGAGGGTATGAAATCAGATCCACTTACTCTAAAACTCGCAAAAGTCACGATTATAGGTTAAAAATGGAGCACGAGACGTGTTGGTGGTGTCAGAATGAAAAAAATTAGCTCGAAGCCTGGTTTATAAATCGGCAGGAGAGAGGGTATGAAATTAAATCCACTTCCTCTATAACGCTCAAAAGTCACGATTATTTGTTAGAAATGGAGCACGAGATGTGTTGGAGGCGTTAGAATGAAAAAACGAGCTCGAAGCCTGGTTTATAAATCGGAAGGAGAGAGGGTATGAAATTAGATCCACTTCCCCTAAAACCCGTAAAATATACGATTATAGGTTAGAAATGGAGCACGAGACGTTTTGGTAGAGTTCGAACGAAAAAATGAGCTCGAAGCCTCGTTTTTGGATCAGGAGGAGGGAGGGTATGAAATTAGATCAGATTCCTATAAAACCAGCAAAAGTCATGATTATTAGTTAGAAATGGAGCACGATACGTGTTGGTGGTTTCAGAACGAAAAAACGAGCTTGAAGCCTCGTTTTTCTTTTGGGAATAGAGAGGGTATTAAATTAGATCCACTTCCTCTAAAACCCGTAAAAGTCTCAATTATTGGTTAGAAATGGAGCACGAGATGTGTTGGTGGTGTCAGAACGAAAAAACGAGCTCGAAGCCACGTTTTTATTTTGGAAGGAGAGAGGGTATGAAATTAGATCCACTTCCTATAAAACTCGCAAAAGCCACGATTATAGGATAGAAATGGAGCACGAGACGTGTTGGTGGTGTGAGAACAAAAAAACGAGCTTGAAGCCTCGTTTTTCTTTCGGGAGGTGAGAGGGTATGAAATTATATCTGCTTCCTCTAAAACTCGCAAAAGTCACGATTATAGGTTAGAAATGAAGCACGAGACGTGTTGGTGCTGTCAGAATGAAAAAACGAGCTCGATGCCTCGTTTATAAATCGGAAGGAGAGAGGGTATGAAATTATATCCACTTCCTCTAAAACTCGCAAAAGTCACGATTATAGGTTAGAAATGGAGCACGAGACGTGTTGGTGGTGTTAGAATGAAAAAAATGAGCTCGAAGCCTGGTTTATAAATCTGGAGGAGAGAGGGTATGAAATTAGATCCACTTCCTCTAAAACCCGTTAAAGTCACGATTATTTGTTAGAAATGGAGCGTGAGATGTGTTGGAGGCGTTAGAACGAAAAAACGAGCTGGAAGCCTAGTTTATAAATCGGGAGGAGCGAGGGTATGAAATTAGATCCACTTCCCCTAAAACCTGTAAAATATACGATTATAGGTTAGAAATGGAGCATGAGACGTTTTGGTACAGTTTGAACGAAAAAACGAACTCGAAGCCTCATTTTTGAATCGGGAGGAGGGAGGGTATGAAATTAGATCCAATTCCTCTAAAACCAGCAAAAGTCAAGATTATTAGTTAGAAATGGAGCACGAGACTTGTTGGTGGTGTCAGAACGAAAAAACGAGCTTGAAGCCTCATTTTTCTTTCGGGAAGAGAGAGGGTATGAAATTAGATCCACCTCCTCTAAAACCCGCAAAAGTCAATTATTGGTTAGAAATGGAGCACGAGACGTGTTGGTGGTGTCAGAACGAAAAAACGAGCTTGAAGCCTCGTTTTTCTTTCCGGAGGAGAGAGGGTATGAAATTATATCAACTTCCTCTAAAACCCGCAAAAGTCATGATTATTGGTTAGAACTGGAGCACGAGATGTATTGTTGGTGTCAGAACAAAAAATGAG
The DNA here is from genome assembly GCA_030544415.1 of Thalia dealbata. NCBI lineage: Eukaryota > Viridiplantae > Streptophyta > Magnoliopsida > Zingiberales > Marantaceae > Thalia > Thalia dealbata. The sequence continues at coordinate 10,448,065 of CM060458.1, read as the reverse complement.
CTCGAAGCCTCGTTTTTATTTCGGAAGAAGAGAGGGTTTGAAATTTGATCCACTTCCTCTAAAACTCGAAAAAGTCACGATTATAGGTTAGAAATGGGCCAAGAGACGTGTTGGTTGTGTCAGAACGAAAAAACGAGCTCGAAGCCTCATTTTTCTATACGGAGGAGAGATGGTATGAAATTAGATCCACTTTCTCTAAAATCCGCAAAAGTCACGATTATAGGTTAGAAATAGAGCACGAGACATGTTGGTGGTGTCAGAACAAAGAAACGAGCTCGAAGCCTCCTTTATAAATCGAAGGAGAGAGGGTTTGAAATTAGATCTACTTCCTCTAAAACCCACAAAATATACGATTATAGGTTAGAAATGGAGCACGAGACATTTCGGTGGTGTTAGAACGACAAAACGAGCTCGAAGCCTTGTTTTTGTATCAGGAGGAGAGAGGGTATGAAATTAGATCCACTTTCTCTAAAACCCGCAAAAGTCACGATTATAGGTTAGAAATGGAGCCCGAGACATGTTGGTGGTGTCAGAATGAAAAAACGAGCTCGAAGCCTCGTTTTTGTTTCGGGAGAAGAGTGGGTATAAATGTCGCAAAAGTCACGATTATAGGTTTGAAATGGAGCACGAGACGTGTTGGTGGTGTCAGAACGAAAAAATGAGCTCGATGCCTCGTTTATAAATCGGAAGGAGAGAGGGTATGAAATTAGATCCACTTCCTCTAAAACTCGCAAAAATCACGATTATAGGTTAGAAATGGAGCACGAGACGTGTTGGTGGTGTCAGAATGAAGAAAGGAGCTCGAAGCCTCGTTTATAAATTGGGAGGAGAGAGGGTTTTAAATTAGATCAACTTCCTCTAAAACTTGCAAAAGTCACGATTATAGGTTAGAAATGGAGCACGAGACGTGTTGGTGGTGTCAGAACGAAAAAACGAGCTCGAAGCCTCATTTTTGTTTCGAGAGAAGGGTATGAAATTAGATCCACTTCCTCTAAAACCAGCAAAAGTCACAATTATAGGTTAGAAATGGAGCACGAGACGTGTTTGTGCTGTGAGAACGAAAAAACGAGCTCGATTTCTCATTTATGAATCAGAAGGAGAGAGGGTACGAAATTAGATCCACTTCCTCTAAAATCTGCAAAAGTCACGATTATAGGTTAGAAATGGAGCACGAGACATGTTGGTGGTGTCAGAATGAAGAAAGGAGCTCGAAGCCTCGTTTATAAATCGGGAGAATAGAGGGTATTAAATTAGATCCACTTCCTCTAAAACCTACAAAAGTCACGATTATAGGTTAGAAATGGAGAAGGGCATGCGTTGGTTGTGTGAGAATGAAAAAATGAGCTCGTAGCCTAGTTTATAAATCGGGATGAGAAAGGGTATGAAATTAGATCCACTTGCTCTAAAACCCGTAAAAGACACGATTATTTGTTAGAAATGGAACACGAGACGCGTTGGAGGTGTCAGAACGAAAAAATGAGCTCGAAGCCTTATTTTTCTATCGGGAGAAGAGAGGGTATGAAATTAGATCTACTTCCTCTAAAACTCGTAAAAGTCATGATTATTTGTTAGAAATTGAGCACGAGACGTGTTGGAGGCGTCAAGACGAAAAAACGAGCTCGAAGCCTCGTTTTTGTATCGGGAGGACAGAGTATGAAATTAGATCTAGTTCGTCTAAAACCTGCAAAAGTCACGATTATAGGTTGGAAATGGAGCACGTGACGTGTTGGTGGTGTTAGAACTAAAAAACGAGCTCGAAGCCTCATTTTTCTTTCGGGAAGAGGGGGGTATGAAATCAGATCCACTTCCTCTAAAACCCGCAAAAGTCTCAATTCTTGGTTAGAAATGGAACACAAGACGTGTAGGTGGTGTCAGAACGAAAAAACGTGCTCGAAGCCTCGTTTTTCTTTCGGGAGGAGAGAGGGTATGAAATTATATCCACTTCCTCTAAAACTTGCAAAAGTCACGATTATAGGTTAGAAATGTAGCACGAGACGTATTGGTGGTGTCAGAATGAAAAAACGAGCTCGAAGCCTCGTTTTTGTATCGGGAGGAGATAGGGTATGAAATTAGATCCACTTCCTCTAAAACTTGCAAAAGTCACGATTATATGTTAGAAATGGAGCACGAGACGTGTTGGTGGTGTCAGATTGAAAAAAATGAGCTCGAAGCGTGGTTTATAAATCGGGAGTAGAGAGGGAATGAAATTAGATCCACTTCCTCTAAAACTCGCAAAAGTCACGATTATAGGTTAGCAATGGAGCACGAGACGTGTTGGTGATGTCAGAATGAAAAAATGAGCTCGAAGCCTCATTCTTGAATCGGGAGGAGAGAGGATATGAAATTAGATACACTTCCGCTAAAACCCGCAAAAGTCAAGATTATAGGTTTGAAATGGAGCACCAGACGTGTTTGTGGTGTCAGAACGAAAAAATGAGCTCGATGACACGTTTATAAATCGGAAGGAGAGAGAGTATGAAATTAGATCCAATTCCTCTAAAACCCGCAAAAGTCACTATTATTAGTTAGAAATGGAGCAGAGACGTGTTGGTGGCGTCAGAACGAAAAAACGAGCTTGAAGCCTCATTTTTCATTCGGGAAGAGAGAGGGTATGAAATTAGATCCACTTCCTCTAAAACCCGCAAAAGTCTCAGTTATTGGTTAGAAATAGAGCACGAGACGTGTTGGTGGTGTCAGAATGAAAAAACGAGCTCGAAGCCTCGTTTTTCTTTCGGGAGGAGAGAGGGTATGAAATTATATCCACTTCCTCTAAAACCCGCAAAAGTCACGATTATAGGATAGAAATCAAGCACGAGACGTGTGGGTGGTGTCAGAACAAAAAAACGACCTCGAAGCCTCGTTTTTGTATTGGGAGGAGAGAGAGTATGAAATTAGATCTAGTTCCTCTAAAACTCGCAAAATTCACGATTATAGGTTAGAAATGGAGCACGAGACGTATTGGTGGTGTCAGAACGAAAAAATGAGCTCGAAGCCCCGTTTTTATTTCGGAAGGAGGGAGGGTATGAAATTAGATCCACTTCCTCTAACTCGCGAAAGTCACGATTATAGGTTAAAAATGGAGCACGAGACGTGTTGGTGGTGTTAGAATGAAAAAAATGAGCTCGAAGCCTGGTTTATAAATCGGGAGGAGAGAGGGTATGAAATTAGATCCACTTCCTCTAAAACCCGTAAAAGTCACAATTATTTGATAGAAATGGAGCACGAGACGTATTGGAGGCGTTAGAACGAAAAAATGAGCTCGAAGTTTGGTTTATAAATCGGGAGGAGAGAGGGTATGAAACTAGATCCATTTCCTCTAAAACCCGCAAAATATACGATTATAGGTTAGAAATGGAGCACGAGACGTTTTGGTGGTGTTAGAACGAAAAAAGGAGCTCGAAGCCTCGGTTTTGAATCGGGAGGAGGGAGTGTATGAAATTAGATCCAATTCCTCTAAAACCCGCAAGAGTCACAATTATTAGTTAGAAATGGAGCACGATACGTGTTGGTGGTGTCAGAACGAAAAAACGAGCTTGAAGCCTCGTTTTTCTTTCGGGAAGAGAGAGGGTATGAAATTAGATCAACTTCCTCTAAAACCCGCAAAAGTCTCGATTGTTGGTTAGAAATGGAGCACGAGACGTGTTGGTGGTGTCAGAACGAAAAAACGAGCTCGAAGCCTCATTTTTGAATCGGGAGGAGAGAGGGTATGAAATTAGATCCACTTCCGCTTAAACTTACAAAAGTTACGATTATTAGTTAGAAATAGAGCACGAGACGTGTTTGTGCTGTCAGAACGAAAAAACGTGCTCGATGCCTCATTTATAAATCGGAAGGAGACAGGGTATGAAATTAGATCCACTTCCTCTAAAACTCGCAAAAGTTACGATTATAAGTTAGGAATGGAGCACGAGACGTGTTGGTGGTGTCAGAACGAAGAAAGAAAAACTCAAAGTAAAACAACATGAAAAACTACTATATATATATTTTTTTTCACTAAAGTAATGCAATCATATCATAATTAAAAATTCAAATGAAGTTTCGAGCAATCAAAAGATATTTTCTTAGTGAGCAAGAAGTTATGCATATCACTATGATCACTCCAAGTTTAGCATAACATGGCTAGGTTCGTATGTGAACACTTAAGTCATGTAGTGAAAGATCATATGCTTCCATATAGAATGCTTGACAAGCTCATGTTAACCAAGAGGAAAACATAGGTGAGTAAGTACAACTTATTCCCAAAGAAATGCTACAATATGTTTAACTGATAGTTGAAGCTAAATATCAAGATAAAAGTAGGGGTATATTTTTTCTTATTCTCAAGATCATACCCCAATATATCAAAAACTCAATACATGAGTATGTATTCATGGATGTACAATTTGAAGATACACATGGATACTCCATTTGTGTCACATCTTCCTTCTAACAATATCAATAGATTTCATAATCACATTTAGTATCAACCTTTGCAATTCCACATTATATCACATCCTTGAAGGTAATTGTACTATGACCCCAAACTCCCTTAAGGATATCCTATTTGATGGATCCAGGGATAATCTTTGCTAATACAAATCCTAGGAGGATATGAACGATAAAAGAATTGGATAAAAATGATCAAATGTATATTTTCCTTTATATGTTGAGCAGAGAAGAGGGGTTCAAGATGCAACCTCAATTGTTATATAAATTTTTTTTTTTCTAAAGATCTCAAAGATAACATAACTGGGAATTTAGATCAGCTTACCCTGCCAAATTATAAACCTACAAGTATTATGAGGGAAAGAACGAATAAATGTAAGGGGAAAACCCAATAGTTAATAGAAGTCATATGCACATAGTAAGGATATGATTTATAATCCAAAAGGAGCTAAATTCCAAATGCTCTTTACATGTATGAGTAAAAATATGAAAATAATCTTAAGATGGAATTGGGAAAGTATCTCAAAGCTAAGTCAAATATGAATACGTATGAATTTATGCCCAGCAAATGATCTTTAGATGGATTTGGAAAACATTTCAACACTAGGTCAAATTTTTATTATGTAGGAATTAACACATAGTAGATGATTCGATTTCTACAATATCTGAAGCAAACAAGAAAGCTACTAGGTTGTCAAAGGAAATTCATGGGGATAAAAATCCACGTGTTAAGATCATAAAAAGAGAAGAAACACCCAACCCCAATATTATCAAAGATAGTGAAGAGAAGCTATGACAAACGTCTCTCATCATTAAGTGAAAGAGGATACAATTTTCTAGACCAATGGAAGTCATGATTTTATTTCTGCTGCACAACTTTCGAAGTGCCAAACTAATGCATATGCAAAAATAGTTGTGGAGTAGCAGAGTATGAAGGATTTTGAGAAAATATTAAATGGTATATTATCCAACAATAACCATGCCAATGAATCCCAAGACTAATCACCTGGAAATGTACCATGGCATTTCTTTTTCCTTGCATCAATATGCAAAAGATAAGATTATCATATTTGAGAGTAGAGAACTTACGATCTTGCATCTATATGCTCAAAATGATAAGATGCACATCTAGATATAACCACTATGGTTATATAACATAATTTTTCGTAAACTTCCACATGATGAAACAAGAGTCTCAAGTTGACATGAAATAGAACACGTTAAGTCAATCTTTATCATAATCGACCAAATAGTATTGCATTCTCCAAATCCTTGGAAGGTAATAATAACCAAGAAACATGGGAAGTAAGAAAGTAAACAGAGGTAAATAAGAGTACGTTGGGGTGATAGGCGAGGTGAAAGAGGCATGCAAGGAGGTATAGTGTTTAGAGGATAATCGTGATAATGATATAAGTAAATAATATCAGGACGGGTAGATTCCAACATACCAAGAGCAAAAACCAAGAGAAGCGGAAACTATATATTTCGGTGTATGTGAATATGTATTTGAATAATTCTTAAATTGCCAAAGTTTTTAAGGACTACCATGACTTTCCAGAAGAAACTTGCAGACAGAGAAATGGCTCCTAAGTTCCTATAATTTCTCGAGCACATTATGCATAGTAGAACTTAGAAAAACCCATAACTTTTCAAGAAGGATGTTCATAACGATGGTTGGTATTAGTGTATGTCATCAAAGTATGAAGATCCAACCATCGAAGATATAACAAATAAAAAGAAGAAAATAATGTATCATAAAGTAATTCAAAATACTTTATGTGAGACAAATTTGGTGCATCCAAGACGCAAACCTATCAACTAAAGAAGTTGAAAAGAGAACAATAGCCCATGTGATAGGTTATGGAGTCCTATCCTTAGAAATTCTTGTTAAGTTGAAGGTCTTAAAAGGATTCCATGGATGTAGTTATCCAAAATATATAAACTTATGCAGATGAGATTAGCAATATGATCTTAATTTAAGTGCGGGTTCGAAGATTTAAATCAATGAAATATTTGATCATAGGAAAGTAGTTATTCAAAAATGCAAGTCTTTGAAGAGAAATGAATTCTCTTAGAAATGATATTTTGCAAGCTGAGTCAATTTTCAATGCAACTAGAATTGGTATCATAATGGGCAACAAGCTTTGATAAAATCGTAACTAATGTTTCAATTTGCTGATGCACTTCGTCAAGAGCATATGAATATTAAAACTCATTAAGAATAGAATTTACTAAGAATGGAAAGTTTAGAAATGGCTCTATAACTAGCATGTACTATCAACAGAAGGGAAGAAATTCTTGGAATACTACAACCACTCAATAAAGAGGAAAAGATATAAAAGATCAATGATCTTGGGCAATTATTGAAACGATATGATACTTAACCACCATTGCAACAATGATCTTGTAATAGTTAAGATCTATTCACCTACTTGATCCATGATTCATTTATAGGTGTGATAAACTTATTTAGAATATGTAAACCCCCACCACAGGAAAAAAAATATATTTTTTTTGGTCCGATCCGGTCCGGTCCGACCGAACCGGCCGGTCAACCGGTTCCGGTGGACCAGCCGCCCCTAAAGAGAGGCGCGGCTGCGAACGAGGAGGGTGGAAGCCCTATCTCGCTCGCATCTCTTCGAGTGCCGTTTTCCCCGTTCCCCGCTCTTCCACCTCCCCTGCATTCGGCGCGGACGGTCGGCGGCGAGCTCGTCGGTGCGCCGCTCGTTCGCCCTCGTCCCCATTCGTCGCAAGTCGGCGCGTCGGAGAGATCCGTAGCAGCTTCGGTCGAGCGCCCCTCTTCGTCGCCATCTCCCCTGCTTCCCCTGTACGCAGCTCGCGCGAGCGCCGACGAGCTCGTCGGCGCGCCATCCGCGGGTCCTCGTCCCCGTCGCCGGGAGTCGAATCGGAGGGGAGCTTGGCAGCGGCGTCAGCCGGAGGAACGCCACCTGCAAGCCTCTCCACCACGCCCGCACAGTGGAGTCGTTGCCTCCACCTCGACTCCGATCGGTGGCTGCGTCCACCAGTGCCGCCTCGCCCCACCTCCTCGACAGTGTAGCTGTCGGCGTTCCACTAGCTCTGCGCGAGTTGGAGGTGAGGGATCCCGTCCCTATCTACCTCCTTCGTCCATCGTTGCCACGGATTCGTGCTCGCCGTCCGCAGAAGGTCCGTCGACCTTCGAACCCTTCGAGGGTTGGTTTCTCACGGCCGGATTTGATGCAGCGAGATCCTTGCCGTCTCGCGCACGAGGACGCCGGGGGTCGTCGGCCGGAGTTTGCATTCGGGCATAGGCAGCAGAAGGGCCGGCGAGGGCGTCGGCGAAGGAGTCGACGAAGGAGCGATCGACGAAGGAAGCGGCGAAGGTGTTATTTCGCCCCTTTTCCTAATCGTGATTAAGGATTTCCTTAATCATGATTAGCGCTAATTAACTATGCTTAGTATTAATAAAAATATAATTAGTATAAGTTGTGTTAGTATATGCTTAGATTAACTTAAGCATGATTAAGATTTGATTAACTAAGCTTAGTGAATAAGAAATTATTTCTTTAATGAAAACGGTTGGGTTGAATCAAGTGGGATTAAATCGGTTGGGTTTGAGTTAGGTTTGGGTTCGGGTTAAGTTGGGTTGGGTGAGCCGAATCAACTAAGTTGAACCTGGTTCGAGCTCGAGTCAAACTAGGTTGAATTGAATTTAGCTGAACCGGTACCGAACCGAACCAAATCGAACCGAACCGAACCGAACCCGGTGAACAGTAAACCGAACCGTTGACCGAGTCAACAGCTGACCCAGTCAGCGTTGACCGTTGACCAACATCAGTGCAGGGCATAGGTAGAGATAGAAAGGCACTGATGGCCTTACTGATACCCCCGGCCCGGGTAGTCACTAAGCGTAGGCTGGCAGCCCGAGTTTATGAAACTTAAAAGTCTCACCATGACGTAAGTGATAGACTACTGATATGCACGCTAGACATGACTTAGGTGACATCTAGCGGCATGTACACATGTATTTAATTATTTATTTAATTGTTTATGCATGCTGTCTATTTTTATATGAATTGGTTAAATTATATGGTATGAAAGATGATGATTAATTACCAAAGACATCCTAGAATACTCCTCCTAGCCTTTGATTTCCTTATTCGGTAGAGCCATAATTTCGCATTAGGCCGCAAGGCTGAGCACACCGCGTTCAATGTGTATGCAGGCGTCGACGCACGAGACGAGATCGTTGACGGAGGGTTCGTCGCGGAAGGTATACGACTGCTGTTATGAGTTTTCATATGCCGGTCTTAGATTTGTATTAGGAGATATCAGGACTGTATTTAAGATGTTATTTGAAAATGTGGGTGTATGTAGTTTAGTATTTGTATTTATGCCTTGTATGGGCTTGTTGGGCTCATACGGCGGTTGCCACGTGTCGTTCTGCGGGTCGGGGTGTGACAACTTAAGTGGTATCAGAGCTTAGGTTTAAAGACTTGAACATTTAGGTGATATCAGAACCTAGGTTTATAAACCTAGGGACTTTTGGGGTTTCGACTCCAAATCTTAATTATAAGGAAGTCAGTCCCGATATATTAGATTGGCCAGTTAGATAGTTAGTGGTACGGTCGTTTACCTATATCATGACTATGCGTACCGAAAGAGTTTTACCTTACGTAAATTTTTATTTCGTATGAACTGACAGAAGGTTGTTCATGTAGAGGTCGGAAGTACCGCCGAGACGTAAACGGGGGAGGCCCCGAAAGCTCGCAGAGCCCCAGGATCATTCGACGGCCACCTCCAGTCCAGCGGCAGATCCGTTAACGCCGCTAGCACCGGTACCAGCTGCGAGTGTTACCGGGGATTCCGACAGGGCACCAGTATCCACGGTCCCAGAGGGGGGCATCATTGGGTACACGTTGGAGCTCGAGTTCTCGACGTACCTTCAGGCAGAGGACTACATCTACAGTGCCATCAGGGCAGGCACCCGTTGCTCAGGGACAGCTGAACATAATAGCAGCAGCGGTGGCCAGCGCGATGGTCAGCATTCTAAATCCCCCTGCACAGCATGAGCCCGAGGTACCTCAGACTAGTGCACCTCCTCCTCCGCCTCCTGCTGCACCAGTGGTACCACCAGCACCGCAGGTGGTCCAGACGGCTACTGCCCCGGCAGTTGTACCTGCTCCGGCTGACCGTGGTGCAGAGTCAGATCTAGTGAGTGTTGCAACAGCAGTTGCTACCCCTCCGACAGGAGCACAGGGGACATATACTCGAGTGGATTATCAGACCCCACTTGGGGGAGTTATTACGTCGGAGCCCAGTACCCGAGCTGCGAGGCCGATAGCCGCTTGGGTGAGAGACGCTCGACATTTGGGGTGTGTTACTTTCTCTGGATCGTCTGACCCCCAGACAGTCCGGTCTTGGATTAACAACATTCGTCGTATCACTGCGGATTTGGAGTTATCTAATAGAGACTGACTTGGAGTGGCACTCTATCTGGTAGACGGGGAGGCTGAGACCTAGCGGGAGGATCTAGAGACCCGTTATTCCACCGGACTGACGTGGGACATCTTTCTGGATGAGTTCCACGAGCGTTTCTATACGGAGCTCTAGCATGATTTGAAGGTACAGGAGTTCTTGGACTGTAGACAGGGAGGTAGATCTGTGTCAGAGTATGTGGCGGAGTTTAATCTGTTGGCCTCCCTGGTACCCGACACGATCTCATCCGACAAGTATCGTCGGATGCGCTTCATTCAGACCTTAGTGTTAGGGTGGGAATACTTGATTACACTGCTTTCCAGCAGTTGGTGGATAAAGCCCTGTGGACTGAGAGGATGCTCCAGACGATGCGTATACGGAGGGAGGGGCATAAGAAGAAGAGGTCCGCGACACATAGGGGTCGAGGTGACTTCAGGGACAGACAGACTGACACAGTTGCATCAGTGGCCTCAGCTGCAGGAGGGGCTCCATCTGGGAGCCGATTTATACAGAGGACTGAGCAGCGCGGTCAGCCGAGTCAGGCACGTCCCCAGCCGTCAGTACATAGGGCCCCTCAGATACATCGGGCATCACAGTTGGCCCCATGTACCATTTGCCGCCGGACTTACACCGGGTTGTGCCGAGAGATTACTTGCTATCAGTGCGGATAGAAGGGGCACATTTGGACCAACTGTCCGCAGCAGATTCAGATGGGCGGATCCCAGCAGTCAGCCATCCACCCAGCATCTACGGGTCGTGGTCGCCCTCCTGCACCGTTCCCACCGGCTGCACCTATGACGGGGTCAACTCGAGGATTTCCTACCGGATCTGGCCCACACTCTCATAGGCCGCCCCAGCGCACCCAGACGCGCATCTATGCATTGGACGGCATCGACGCCCAAGCCAACCCCGATGTAGTCACGGGTAACTCCTCCCTTGTTGACGCCCCTTGAATAATTTTTATTTTGGAGATTTAGTCTTTCCACTTGATAAGTTGTTGTTGTGTTGGATTTTGGAACTAAAACTTATCTTTTGTTAAGTGAGACTAAATTTAACTTGTCGCATGTGTTGTTTGTGTGATGTGGAATAGGACATATGCGATTATTTGATGCATGGGCTCGTATTCTCATTGATACCGGGTCACATCGGTCTTTTATTAGCTCAGAGTTCGCCAGACGAGCCAATATATCTCTTACCCCGTTAGAGGCAGAGTTGATTGTCTGCACTCCCTTGGGTGAAAAGATTTTACGGAGTCAGGTGTATCGGTCCTGTCCCATTATGATACAGGAGGTTACCCTTGAGGCGGACCTGATTCCACTGAATATGGCAGACTTCGATGTTATTCTTGGTATGGATTGGTTGATAGCACATAGAGCGCTGGTGAGCTACTTCACGAAGTTAGTGTCTTTCGTTGGATCGGGACCCCCGGAGCTCGTATTTGAGAGAGATCGTCGGGTCCTACCGACTGCCATTATATCCGCTCTCACGGCGCAAAGGTACATCAGGAAAGGATATCAGTGTTTTCTTGCGCACGTGGTGGATAGTAGCCAGTCGGATAGCCAGATGGCAGATATTCCTGTAGTTCGCGAGTTCACAGACGTTTTTCCAGAGGAATTGCCTGGCCTACCCCCAGATCGGGTGTTAGAGTTTTGCATCGATCTCGCCCCAGGGACGATGCCAATCTCTAGACCCCCGTATCGTATGGCACTAGCAGAGTTGAAGGAACTCAAGTTACAATTACAGGACTTGGTGGATAAGGGGTTTATTCGACCTAGTGTCTCCCCTTGGGGTGCACCTGTTCTATTTGTGAAGAAAAAGGATGGGACCTTGAGGATGTGCATTGACTACAGGCAGTTGAATAAGGTCACCATCAGGAACAGGTATCCACTTCCTCGCATCGATGATTTATTTGATCAGTTGCAGGGAGCTCGGGTTTTCTCGAAGATTGATTTGAGGTCCGGGTATCATCAGTTAAAGATTAGGGACTCGGATGTTCCGAAGATGGCATTTCGGTCACGGTATGGACATTATGAGTTCCTAGTCAAGTCTTTTGGACTCAATAATGCTCCCGCAGCTTTTATGGATTTGATGAACCGGGTTTTTCATAGACATTTAGATAAGTGTGTCATTGTCTTCATTGATGACATACTTGTCTATTCGAAGAGCCCGGAGGAGCATATGAGGCATCTCCGACTTGTCCTTCAGTTATTGAGAGATAGCCAGCTTTATGCTAAGTTCTCTAAATGTGAATTTTGGCTGACTCAGGTTGGATTTCTGGGGCATATTATATCCAGTGAGGGCATTCAGGTCGATCCGACTAAGATTGAGGCAGTGACCAAGTGGGAGCAGCCTAAGAGTCCCACAGAGGTCCGTAGTTTCCTTGGATTAGCTGGATATTATCGGCGGTTTGTACAGGATTTCTCGCGTATTGCAGCGCCGATGACCAAGTTGACTCGGAAGGACATTAAGTTTCAGTGGGCCCTAGAGTGTGAGCTCAGTTTTCAGGAGCATAAGACTCGTTTGACCACTGCTCCGATACTCACCCTCCCAGTCAGCGGTACAGAGTATGTGGTATTCAGCGATGCTTCGAAGCAAGGGTTGGGTTGTGTACTTATGCAGAGCGGACGGGTAATTGCCTATTCTTCACGTCAGTTGAAGAAGCACGAGGTAAATTATCCAACTCATGATTTGGAGTTAGCCGCTATTGTTCTGGCTCTTAAGATTTGGCGACACTATCTTTACGGGGAGAAGTGTCATATTTTCACTGACCATAAGAGCCTACAGTACTTGTTGACCCAGAGGGAGTTGAACCTCAGGCAGCGCCGCTGGTTGGAGTTAATCAAGGACTATACTTTCTTGTTGCAAGTCCTAAACCCTTTTATGATGTGAGTATTACTGTTATACCCCCTTATTTAGATCCATCCTACAAACCTGTACAGCAGACATCTTAAAGATTTATCATGAAACATCACATCTTGAGAATCACTTAAGAAAGGTTCAATCAATCTTCAAATTTTCAAAGAGTCATTTTCTTTTATCCTTGCTATTTAACCATTCTTGAACAGCAGTCATCATCCAATTTATCCTAATGAGATCTTTTCTATTTAGCTAAATATCTTCCCTGCATAGTTAACTGAACTAATTGGATTTTAATCTCAAATACTAGTTGTGAGGATTGAATTATAGCCTATATCACTGACATTTCTCTTATCTCTTAGAGTTGTCAACTGAGTTATCAAAATCCAATGGGAACTTAGGGTATAGGAGCTATTGGAAACCCAAGTTTATATTTCTCTACTACCTTTTGAAGTAGGTTTTAAAACTAGTGGTCGGTTATCTTAAAGTTTTTGACTTATCATTTATCATATGATGGTTTGATTTGCTAACTGTTGATTGAAATCTCGAAACTCCTCCTTTGCTTCTTAGTCCTTTGATTCTTTGACCCTTTGATACGAAGCAAAAACCTTAGGAGGGGAAAGGGGTTAGAAGTGAAACCTTCATGAGTTAGTGAAACTGCATGGTGTACCGGTGCCGATTTTGTTAGACTGGGATCCCCGATTTACTTCTTGATTTTGATCGTATTACTTGATGAATTCTTTAATGATTTATTCTTTGGCTTGGCTCATATGGTCATATCTTCCCTTGAACAGTGAAATCTCAAGTTGGATATCCTTGAGAAAGGATCTGTTCCCATCTAAATGTTCTATGCTTGAAAAGTTAATTGTGTGATTACTCAGAATGATATACTTCCTAATAATTGACTTTTTATGATTGTTTTTTTTTTAGTCGACTAATTTATTTGGATGCTTAATTAAATTGCTTCAGATTGAACTACTAAAATTGCCTCTACTATTCATGTTGGTTACTTATTTTGAATACAACCGTGGGAATTATTTAGAGACCTTTAGTTGACCAATTAGTATTCTTTATTCAATTGTGTATATTAAACCTAAGATTTATGATCTAAATTGGTCCACCTATTTGTGTTCTGATCGATGTCAGAGCATAGAGCTCTTATGTGAATATGGTATTTCTAAGGGGACTGATCGACCCTTAGAGATGCTAGGATGTGAGCTAAAGAGCTGATTTGGTATCTTTAAGTATGAAAAGACTTTGATGTGATCTTAGGTATTGGTTAGGTAATCGGGTATCGAGCTATAGTGATTAGTTGATGGGATTAGATTATCTGGCAAAAATAGTGACTGTTTCTTCCCTAGACTAGCCTGCTCTATCTTTCTTTTTAAAGGGATCTGAGTGAGACTGAAGGTAGCTCAAGATAAACAAAGGAATGATGTAGACAATCGGCAATGACTTTTCCAGTTTCACCTGAAAGGAAAGTTACATCCGAGGTATATTGGATCATTTGAGATTCTGGAGAGAGTTAGGTCGGTGGTTTATAGATTACAACTACCGGTAGACATTGGTAGCATCCATAACGTGTTCCATGTGTTGATGTTTAGGAAGTATATGCCGGATCTACCACATGTTCTAACTGCACCTTCGATTATGTGAGAGATGATTTGACTTGTGGATTTTGGGCAGTGGCTATAGTGGTCCGACATAGTCGAGTGTTACGGGGCAAGGCCAAATTAGAGCCCAATACCCAAAATTTGTTTGCTTATTATTTTGATTTGATTCTATTCTTATTTCATGGGTTGTTTGAACATTATTTGGAATTGTTTGATTTGATTGAATGATTTCTTTGGGTTCTTTGTGTCTTAAAAAATATAGAAAGTCTAGAAAATTTTAAGAGGTTAGGTGGTCATTTTTGGAGGACTAAAAAATCTTAAGAGGGAGAGGAATTATAAACCCTATTTTGTATAAAAAAAATTAATTTTTTTAAATATAAAATAATAAATAAATAATGAAATAGCAAAGATAAATAAATAAAGTAAATAAAATAGAGATTTAGATTAAATTAAAAAAAAGGGATTTTTTATTATTTATTATGATTTTATTCTTATTATTTGGATTTCTAAAAAAAATTTATAAATAAAAAAGGAAAAATCGCCACAGCACGCGCAGCTCATGCGCGCGTGCTGCGGCGCAGAGTCGAGGGTTTAAAACCCTCGAGGGTTCGAAACCCTCGAAATAGGGCACCCCTGTTTCGAGGGCGACGGCGACAGAGAGAGCTCCGATTTCTCTAGCGAGCGACTCCTTCGACGAAGGGAAGATCAGTCGGAGGAAGGAGCATTGTCTGCAAGGCCTGCGAGCCGTGGGAGCGGCTCTGATGGGCAGAGAGGTCGCTGGGAAGTGGCCGAAACTTAGGCAGCTGGCAGAGGCACCGTCTTCGGTTGATCTCGCCATTGAGGGGCACGTAAATCGTTCCTCCCCTTCACGGTGAGGTGTTGAGCAGCGAGACGACTTCATAGGGAGTCAATTTGTTGTGCTGGCTGCGACGAGAAGGCCGACAATTGGCGGAGAGCCTGGAGAGGGCGGCGGAACAGGGGACATCCCTGTTCCGGTCGTATTTGATAGCGTAAGACGCAATAGTCGCTTCTCTCCCCGCGGCGAGATCACTGGAAGCAATTCGAATCTATAGGAGTCAAATTGAGGCACTGGAGACGTTGCTGAAGCCTCGGTGAAGGCGGCCGGCGGGAATCGGTCGGTGTGCCGGGGTTAGCGGTTACACCAGTGGCGGGGGAGTTCCTGAGTTCCACCAACTACGAGAAGATGCGGACGGAGGGTGGAGGAAGGAGAGGAAAGACGTGCGCATGTGTCCAGTGATTTAACGACAGCGGAGCGGCGGCGGATCGACGATCGATCGGCAGCGGCGCTCATTGCGTGCGAACAGGGGACGAGCAGAGGGAAGAAGCAGGACCGCGTGTGCGGCGGTCCGGTTCAACCCGGTTCAGCCGATCCGATTCAGCCAGGACCAATTCAGCTACGGTTCAACTTTGGTTTAGCTGGTTTCCATGGTTTCTCAATCGGTTTATCACAGTTCAACGTTGCTAGAACTTAATTGGTAAGTTTTGAGCTTTTAAGAATTTATTTAGAATTTTTATCAAGTTTTAGGTTCGGTTTTTAAATTATTTTAGAGTGGGTTCAGGGTTTTGAGCGCATTAATGATATCATAAAAATCTAAGATAATTAGTGATGCTAGAGTATGCTTAGATATAATTTCTATGATTTAATTAGAATTTTTCACAATTGTGAAGGTAGTATTTTGATTTAATTAGGGCGTTTCGAGTTTGTTTAGGGTTTAAATAAATTATTTATGTCACGCCCCGACCCATCTGTCGAGTACGTGACAACCGTTGTATGAGCCCAAATGACCCATACAAGGCATTGAATGATATACAAAGTTCACATACATTATTATTGCAGCGGATAATACAATTAAATCAATTAACTCAAGTCTACTAACACAGTCCCGATATACCTACTACAATACTATGATCACAAAAATGGTAGATAACTATGTTCGTCGATATTCTCATCTCCGTTAGCTATCTTGATCGGTCGTTTAATAGACCTACACACATATTGAACGCAGTGTGCTCAGCCTTGCGGCTTTGTGTTTATGGCTCTAACCGCAGTAGAATAACTCAAGTAGAGAAAAGGAAGATTCTAACATGTTCATAACTCATTTAATAATATCAAACAAAGTATGTAAAATCAGCAAATAAAACATGAAGTATCATGAGAAGAATATGTAGTACAAGTGTGTAGCTTCGCTATAAATATGAAGTGTGTTTATATCTCAAGATTATTGTCACTAAAAATATTATCTCATTCCAATATTGTGATCTGGGCAGCCAACCTATGCTTAGGAGATCTCCTGATCAGGGAGTTCCCATAAGTCCATCAGTGTCCTCTCTATCTATGTCTCTACCTATGCCCGTCACACTGATGTTGGCAGAGAGGTCGGGTGACCATGAATCCCTCTCTATTGGTCCGTTAGGTAAATCTCTTCATCTCCGTGTCCTAGCGACCTGTCACTCCATGCGTCTTCCCCAGACAATCCATGGAGCAACTCATGTAGTACTACACACTGTCCCCAGACAAGGTCACTGCACCTAATTATACACATCGGCCACGGCTAGCTGATAATAAACCTCAGGATCTGGACTACGCATTAGAACGTC
Source organism: Thalia dealbata (assembly GCA_030544415.1). Lineage (NCBI taxonomy): Eukaryota > Viridiplantae > Streptophyta > Magnoliopsida > Zingiberales > Marantaceae > Thalia > Thalia dealbata. The sequence continues at coordinate 10,431,095 of CM060458.1, read as the reverse complement.
TGTAGAACGTCTGGAATAATAGCCGTGTGGTCCATGGATCCACTGTCCAAGGCTATGCGGAAGGAGTCACCGTACGAATTTACAAGCAGCGATGCCTGCCAGGAGGTGCGCATCCTAACCATCACCGGAATGCTACAACCTCGGCGACATGTTTGCTAGGTCATTGGTTTGGTTTCATTCATGCTAGCCATCTTAGGACTATCACGGTGACGACTTAGCGACACCGTGCGGGTATAGTGAATACATCACAACGTTCTCTAGCAATAAGCCAATCCATATTTTATCCCCACCCTTTATGTCCAAGATGGTTTCAACCTCTTTGGGTGGTATAGGTTTATGAGTATTAAAGCTCGTATCCGTAACTTAGGAGATCATATATGGTGCATCGTCAATATTTTCATACATAAGTATGTCAATGTCACATGACTATAAGTGATGCTTATTGATGTCTATGAATATGTTAAACTATAGTGTAACATAATAGTTTCTAGATGTAACTGTAACATTTTATTATTTTTCATCATATCAACATAGCAGATAATGAGCAAGAGAATAATCCTAGCACACAGCATATATAAGACAACAAACATGTCACATCATTAATATAAATAGGCTATTCTAATATACAAAGCATGAATCCTAAATAATTACATATTAATTTCTAAGTAGTAAAACATTTATCTACTAAAATTTCACCAACTTGAGAATAGTCTACTGTAGTGAAACGGCGCACCTGAATAAGTAGAACGGTCTTCAGAACCAACCGTATACCAGCTTGCACATCATTTAATTATTCCAATGTATTTACCTATCACAAATAATATTACATTTAGATATGACCTTTAATATTATCTATCATTAATCTTATCTACAAGATACTAAATCTATTATCTTTACTATTTTGCTCACCTAACCCATCCTAAGCTAATTAATTATTAACAAGATTCAATTAATCCAACCTAATCTAATTAATTAACCTTATTCAATTTATAAACCTTAATCATAATTACCAAGCGACCATTAGAGTCCCAATTAATATCCAATTAAAGTTTCAATCATCCCTAGTCTTATTTAATCACTCCCTACTTTTATTTGGTTACAATATCTAATTACTAGCAATGTGAAAATTTGTAATTAGATCTCGATGTTGACCTACATTCGACTACCCATTCCATCACAATTATTATACTACATGCATGCTTACAATCAAAAAAAAAAAAAAGGAAAGAAAAGAGATTGTAACAGAATGCAGCATTAACTCAACAATTGTTAGAATAAATTATTTATGGAAATGGAGATTTAAATTATGGCCTTATGATATAATTTGAATGTAAACAAAATTTATAGGAGTGGCTAGGCGTTGGTTGATGTATGAATGTTATTTATGCATGCTTGTTTGCTTGCATTTAATTTATTTTAGGAGATTGTGTTGTTGTGCTATTGCTTGACAAATCACGGCCAAGCTGTGATTTGTGTTTAGATAGAAAGGAATTATTTTTCTTGATTGATTGCGTGCTTGCTTGCTTTTAAGAATCACGACCAAGGTGTGATTCTTGTTAAAGATCTGCTTAAGACTCAGATGAGGGTTTATGGTTTCAAATTTATTTGGCATATTAAAGATGCTGAGTCCTAAGGGTTGTTGTTAATTATTGTACTTACTGATAAGTTATATATCTACTTGGCTACATATTTAATTAGCATGTGAATTATTAAAAGTATGACATGCTAGTTTACATATTATACTATTATATGCATGCTCTTGATATGAGTTTGGAAGTTATATCATGCTAGTTTATGTATAATGCTATGCTATGCATGCTCCTAATGTGAGTTGGAAGTTATACCATGCTGGTATATGTATGATGCTATTAAATGCATGATTTTAATGTTTATACTCATGGTATGTGGTTATTGGTATGTTTATGTTATGCTAGAGATGTAAAGACACTTACTAAGAACATAGAACATGATGACATGAGATAAACTTGAGACACCTTAGGTGCATGTTATGATATGCCTAGGGTGGTCTGATTTAACACATGACTAAGAACTTAGGTTCTTAGGCTGCAATGTGTCAACATGTGGTGAGGAGCCATATGCTAGCAATGGTAGAGATGCATATTCGGTTGACTTAGCCACATATGCTTTGGTGTAGCTAAAATCTCACTTCGGTGCAGAGCTCAACTTATTTGTGTTACACCAAGGTAGATGGTGTGCTAGGAACAGTACCTTCCCATGCGCTACCCAGGCTAGGGAACCTGATTGACACTGACATGCTCAACGATGGTGGGCCCTGAGCAGTCCAGGTTCATTGGTAGCATATTCAGTGGGTCTTAGCTTGCCAGGCTAAAGATTGATGTGGCTGATTATTTTGAATGGTGATCCTGCCATAGGGCAGAATTATAGCATTGTATGGTACTTGTGTTGCATAGAGGGAGTGTCGTGGTCACTAGCTCCTTCCGCCAACATCAATGTACAGGCATCTAGGACAGAGATGTAGTGTTGATACTGATGAGGTTCGGAGAGATCCCCGACGAAGGGTTTGCCTTGAACATAGGATGACTGCCTTAGGAGTGATACTGGATAACTTATGATATATTGATTTATGTGATTAGACCTTTTTAAGATTTAAGTTATAAAAATAAGTTTCTTATATCATGTTCATATGCTTTGTTTGAATAATGCGACTGCTACCTTGATTGTTAAGTTTTGCTATACGTTGTGTTATGTTAATTTAAATATGTGATTTGATAGATATATTTTCTTATTGGTTTATACAATAGCTTATGCCCATTTTTAGGGTGATCTCCCTGTAGCCTCATTGAGTTTCGCAACTCAGATTTGCACTTTTTTTCCTTGTTGCGCAGGTTACAGGTTGGACATTGGTACAGGGAGCGAGGGAGAACCTAGTTATGGTGAAATAGAGTTTATTTTAGAAATCTAGATAGAGATTTTATTTTTATAGTATTGATGTAAAATGTACATTATCTATATTTTCGCTGTATTTGATAAAAAGAATTTATTGTGCTTTGTGTTACATCTAGCCTTGTATAAGTTGTGTTGGAGAAGTGCAGCTTATACGGTGGTTGCCTCATGCCCAAAGGTGGATTTGGGGTGTGGCAATAACATAGGAGATGATGTTAGGGTTCTTAGTTGCTATGTGCCAACATATGGTGAGGAGCCATGTACTTGCTGAGGTAGAAGTGCAAGTCAGGTTAACTTAGCTGCAGATACTTTAGAGTAACCGAGATCTCACTTCGGTGTAGAGCTCACCTTAATTGTGTTACTCTAAGGTAGATGGTATGTCACGCCCCGACCCTACCTCGGGTACGTGGCAACTGCCGTGCATCCCTACCACTGCCCGAACCCTTAGAGTAATGAAGGGACACACTAGGCATTTTCCCAACTTCCTCCTGAAGTATCTATACACATGCATATATATGAACTTTCAACTTTTTAACGATAAGCGGAAGCAAAGTAAATATAAAAAAAATACACGTAGGGAAAATCGGATCGTATCATTATACATTAAAAATACCATTAAATTGAACATGTCTAGTGGAGGTACTAAATAAAAGTGGTAGCCTCTACTCATATAGGACCGTATCACCTATCACCTCGCAACTTCCCGATCCGTCCAAGAAATTGGGTCCCAACCTATACCTAACATGAAATACCTGTCATCCGTGAATATCCATGGATGACAGCCCCGAGGGGTGAGTAACTTCGTACCTAATGAGGTGGATAGAGAACAATGTAAAGTAAAAAGACATATAATAGATTTATAATAAAATAATATTATGAAACATGATTTTTCTTGTGAGCATGCAAGTATCCACTTCCAATAACTGGTAATACTGATCTCAACCAAGATATTAATCTATTCACAAATTAATTCATTATAGTGCGATCAAAGATATTCAATCTATATATCAACAACTAATATCGTATATACCTCTAACCTTATTTCCATAAATTCTGTTCCTCTTTATCTAGGTTGTAATTACTCTAGATGACCTTGTGCTAACCCTATCAAATGAATGCATATGTGTCTAACACTAATATATCTCTAATCTTACCAACTTTCAAATACTACCAGGGCCTGACATCTCGCTCAACTATGATTAGCAGTCGAGCCCTCAGGGGAAATTCATAGAGAACTAGGTATCCCTAATATTTCATAAATCACATAATCATAAGGTATGCCTAGCAGACCTTAGTGTATCAATATATCAAAAGTCAACATGATAACTCTAAGGCCATACCGCCCCATTTCTCCTGAGTTGTCCATTGGATCTAGCTACCTGGCATCACAATAGCTAGTCCAAAATAATAATAATAATATATCAACCAAGAGTAAACATCTCCCATCCTGGCGACAAGCATACCATCCATGCCCCTCTAAATAGGTGGCCCATGGGAGTACTAATTAAATAACTACTATAATGTCTCAAACCCACCAGGGGCATACAAAATACTCACCCAACTAGCCTCACCAGAGTAGGATCCATACTCTGAAGGTCCAAGAAGGGGACATACCAGTAAATCCTACCAGGTCATTCATAGTAAATACCGTCGCCGGTCTGTGTAGAGGAGGGGAGAGAGAGAGAGAGAGCACGCGTGAGCGTGCGTTCGGTGGGAAGAAATGAGGTTTTTTTCTAATTAATTAATTAAAATCTTAAATCCTAGATTAAATTTTGACTGTCCAATTGAATAATCAAACAACGTCCAAATTACGATCCGTCTATGCCGTTGGATTCCTTATAAAAAATACTACCTGATGGTATAATTTTCACATCAAAATATCATACTTCAAAAATTCATATGATTTTACAAATAAGTTCTTTAAAGAATTTCTTTTACGATTAAATTCTCCAAATGCTAAAATTACTCTATTGCCCTTATTCAAAAATCATGGGTCTCACATGGTGTGTTAAGAATAGTACCGTTCAATACGCTACAAAGCTAGAGAACCTAAGGACTCCGATATGCTCAACGATGTGGGTCCCTAAGCAGTCAGAGTTCATTGGTAGCATATGCAAGATTTCTCAGTTTGTCAAGCTGGGACGCATGTTGTAAACCTTGTTTTCTTTATAAAAAAATAAATAATAAATAGAAATAGAAATAAGAAAGAAAAAATAATAATAAAGGTTTAAGTATAATACAAAATTTTATTTAAAGAATTTGTTTTATTTAAATTTGAATTAATAATAATAAGAAATTATACTTTAAGAGAATAAATAACATATATATATATATAATAATAAGTGAAGGGGTTTTAGAAAATTATATTTTGAATATTGAATTAATAAAATAAATAGATAAACAAAATAAATAGGAAACTAATAGATAAAAATATAATGATAATAATATAAACTTTTAGAGAATATATATATATATATATAATATTTTTTTGATAATTTAAAGAAAATAATTTAAAATAGTAATAAAATATTTAAAATAGTAGAGAAAAATAATACAATATTTTGATCAGTTAAAATATATTATAAGAAAAATAAAAATAATAAAATAATATGTATAAATGAATTTATAAATATAAAAAAAACATCGTTGCATGTGCAGCGGCCGAGTCGGCTGTTTCGGTCGATGAGTCACCGACTCGTCGATAGGGGTTATAAACCCTCAAACGCAGAGCAGCGAGGGTTCGAGGTTTTCCGGCATCGGCGTGCGTGTTCGGAGCTCCGGCGAGCTTCGACTTTGACGAGAGATGGTCTGTCTAGAGGCCAACTGTGGTCTCGCGGCAGGAGGCGGGTGGAGAAGGCTCCGGCGGGCTGGCGGTGGAGGTTGTGGCGGCTGGCGGAGAAGCTGTCCTCGATCGATTTCCCCGACGAAGGGCGCGGAGATCATCCTCCCCCTTCCCGGTGATGGGTTGGGCATCGAGTCGACTCCAGAGAGAGTCGATCTCATGTGGTGGCTACGGCGAGAAGGTCGGTAATCGGTGGAGAGCGTGGAGAGGGCTGCGGAATAGGGGATGCCCTATTTCGGTCGAAAGTGCCGGCTGGAAGTGCGACAGTCGCTTCTCTCCTTGCAGCGAGATTGCTTGAAGCAATTCGACTCCAAGTGAGTCAAATTGAAGCACGGGAGTAGTCATTGGAGTCTCGGAGGCGGCTGCCGGCGGGAGGCAATTCGGTGCACCACGGTTTGCAGCTGCAGCAGTGGCGGTGGAGGAGCTCCTGAGCTCCACCAACGGTTAGTGGAGGCGACCGGCGGGCGGAGGAAGGAGAGGAGAGGCTGGGCGTGTGTGTCCGAAGTGTTAACGATAGTGGAGCGGCGGCGAGATCGACGGCGTCGAGCGAGGCGGCAACGGTGGACTCGAACAGGGCTCAAGCGGGAGGAAGAATTCGACCGCACGTGCGACGCACGTGCTGCGGTTCAGCTGGCTGCGGTTTGGGCCGGATCGGTCTGATTCTGGACCGGTTTAGGACCGGTTCACCTTAGTTTTTCACAGGTTCTCACGGTTTTACAACCGGTTTAGTACGTTTCAACGTGGCTAGAGCTTTATTTGTGAGTTTTGAGCCTTAATAAATTTATTTAGAATTTTTAACATATTTTAGGTACGGTTTTCGAATTATTCTAGATTAGGTTCAGGATTTTGAGTGCATATTAGAAAAATTTAAAATTAATTATGATTCTATATTAGCCTAAAACATATTTTTCATGATTTAATTAAAATTTTTCAAGATATTTAGAATTTAATTTTGATTTAATTAAGATAATTTAGGATAATTTAGGGTTTAAATGAGTTATTTGTATGCTATATTCATGAATAAATATTTTGGTAGATGTTATGACATTTAAATTATCTTAATTAGAATTAAAATGATTTATTGGGAATTTTTATAGAATTAATGGAATTCAGATATTGTAAATTGAGGTAATTAGATTAATTATATTTTTCTAATTAATGAAATTGAATAATTTGAAATTTTATAAATTTATAACGTGATAAAATTTAGAGAATTTGTTTATTTAGATTTTCTAAGTAGTAAAATTGGATAATTTGAGATTTTTGTAAATATAATTGATGTAATTAGATTTTTTATAAAATTATTTTTAGAATTAATTAAGGTGATATATATTGATTAAGATTTTTGAGTATGCTTAAATTGTTAAACTAAATATTATTTTATAGGCTTGTTTATGTTTGAATGTGTGGTATTGTGATTGTTAATGTGATAGATGATTGGTTGATTATAAGGAATTAAATAAAAAAAAGAAATGGTGTGAGGATGTGAGTAGAAAGGTAGATAGGAAATCTTTATTTAAATTGTGTGATTTATGGTTGTTGGATGTATATATTTTATCTTAGGAAAATTGATTGCTGTGCTGTTGCTTAACAAATTATGGCCAGCTGTGATTTGTGTTTGAATAAGAAGGAATTACTGTGCTTGATTGATTGCTTGCTTGCTTTTAAGAATCACAGCCAAGCTGTGAATTCTTGCTTAATATTGCTTGGAGACCCAGGTAAGGGTTTATGGTTTCAAACTTATTCGGCCTACTACAGATGCTGAATCCTAAGGGTCGTTATTATCTATTGTATATGCTTATTAGATGAATGTCTGTTTGTTGCATATTTTAATGTCATGTATGTTTTGATAGTTTTTGATAGATTTTCTTATGAAAAGATATATAATGTTATCATATGTATGCTATCTATGATTGTTCTCATGTTATGCTATATATTGATATGTTCATGTTATGCTATAGATGTAGAGACATTTAGCAGGAACATAGAATATGGAGACATGAGTCAAAAACTAGAGACACCTTAGGTTTATGCTATGATTAAAACCTAGAGTGATCTTAATTGACATTTGACTAAGAACTTTAGACATCATAGAATTATGATAACCTAGGAGATGATGTTAGGGTTCTTAGCTATGTGCCAACATATGGTGAGGAGTCATGTGCTAGTTGAGGTAGAGGTGCAAGTCTGGTTGGCTGCAGATACTTTAGGGTAACCGAGGTCTCACTTCGGTGCAGAGCTCACCTAATTTGTGTTACTCTAAAGTAGATGGTGTGCTAGGAATAATATCATTCAATGCGCTACAAAGCTAAGGAACCTGAGGACACTGACATGCTCAACGATGTGGGTCCCTGAGCAGTCCGAGTTCATTGGTAGCATATGTAGATAGCCTCAGTTTGTCAGGCTGAGGAAGATGTGATGTTTGATTTTGTATGGTGATCCTGTAATGGGATAGAATTACAGTGTTGTATGGTACTTGTGTATGTATAAGAAGGGGTGTCGTGATCACCAGCTCCTTCTGCCAACGTCAATATACAGGCACATAGGGCAGAGACCTAGAGTTGACACTGACGGGTTTAGAGTAGTCCCTGACGAGGAACTTACTTTGAACATAGGCTGGCTGCCTTAGGTGTAGTTTGGAAAATATATGTTATAGTAGTTAAAGAAATATGTCATTTGTGGATTTAAGCTATTATTAAAATCCTTATGTTTTATTCATATGTCATGTCCATATCATGATTCTGCCGCATTGATCTATTTGTATGCTTTTAAAATATTGAAGCATGTTATTTGATATGTGACTTAGTGGATATTTCTTCTTATTAGTTTGTACAATACATTATGCTCATTTTTAGGGTGCTCTCTCTGTAGTCTCACTGAGTTTCGCGACTCAGATGCGTACATTTTTTTCCTGTTGCATAGGTTACAAGTTGGTCATTCATGCAGTGAGTGAGGGAGAACCTAGTTATGACGAAATAGAATTTATTTTAGAAATCTAGATAGAGATTTCATTGTTATAGTATTGATGTAAAATGTACATTGTTTATGTTTTCGCTGTGTTTAATAAAAAGAAAATTGTTGTGCTTTGTGATACATCTAGCTTTGTATAAGTTGTGGTGGAGAAGTGTAGCTTATACGGCGGTTGCTACGTGCCCAAAAGTGGATTTGGGGCGTAACAATTAAGATGGTATCAAAAAAGCATAGGTTTAAAATGATGAAATATAAAATAAGGATAAGGACTTATGGTACATCATAGGGTTGAGGACACATGTGAGATAACTTGGACAGGGTAAAGAGAGATTATAGCATAGAGAAGTCATCTACCCATTGCTATTAATATAGCATAAAATTATTAAAAATTTAAATATTAACACCATATACAGCCATGGACATTTCAATTCTTCTTTATTTATTCTCTTAAATTGGTATACTCTCTAAGGAATAATTTCATCTAAAAGGGTATAGGGTTCCTCTCATTACTCTATAGTGTAAATTAGAAAAGGTACACTTAAATAAAGAGTAAATTCTCATACCCGGTAGCGATATGATTGTTGATACCAAACTTTCTTGTTACATTACTAAAATTTCTTCTAGTAGGAGTATCACCCTTCCTATACCAATCTACCTTATAAAACTTGTATAGAAACTAAAAGCTTCTTTTCTTTTGAAACTCGCAATGATTGCAACAATTAACTATGTCTTGTGCCCTATCTACACCATCTTACTATAAGTTTGGCCTATACCTTCTTCAGTCCTCAATGATCTACTAACTAAAGCAACCAACTGGGTGTTAGTTCCAGTCTTAGACTTTGTTTGGCTATGAAATTTTATTCTTCACTTTCGAATGGTACTCCACCATTATTTCAATAGTTATTTCACCACTCTAACCTTTCAAGCGGTTAGAAATCGCTCATGTACCCTTGATATTATTCTTGCTTACAAGTTCCAAGTTATAGCTCCAAAAATTTCTCCTCCAGGTTCCAACAATTTATGAAAGCATCATTGGATTCAAAAGAGATTGATTTTTCAACTTCGATTATTACTTCTCTTTTCCTATCATTTTCTCCTTTATTTTCCAATGCTTGTATTTTCATACTTATTCTTGGAATGAATTACAAGGAAGATTAGGAGAGAATAATTTTTGAATACCTCCCAAGTTCTTAACCTTTGATTAGGTATATTCCACCGATCGTTGGAACTTATTCAAGTTGATTGTTCGTATTCCTTGATTACTACGTATTCTTAATACTGTGAGTTCCGTCTATACTTGTCTTTCAGAGGCCGTTGGAGCTATTCTCTACTAATGGTAGAAATTTTTCTCCTCTCAATTTTGAAACTCTAACTTTAGCAATCCAACTGCTCTGTTCATGTTAGGGTAGTTCATTATACTATATTGAGTTAATGGTTCCATTTTCTCATAATTCTTTTGGCGAATAACCATATTGTCTTTGAAGAGTAAGATCTCAACCTTGGTACCCAGGAGAAAAGGTCTATTTCATTCTAAATATTTTAGGACCATTATTAGAGAGGCAATTGCGGATTTCTTAAGATGATGTACTTCAGAATAATCAATCTTTTGTGATTGTCTCTTTTTCTCTCTAAGCCGACAACATTATTTTATTAGATGCTTAAATAAATTGGCTCAGTTTTGGACCTGCCTACTATCTCAACTATTCCTTTTGGGTAATGGTTCCAATGTAATCGTTGGAATTGGTTGAAGACCTTTGGTATCATATGAACTAGTGGGTACCATTGAGGTGTATCCACTATTTTACTTCAATCTTATTCCTCTAGCCTATTTAATAGTCTTATATGAATAAACATCACAAACTTTTATATCAGAGGAACTATACTATGCAATGTAGTTCTTCTTCCTTAAACTAGGAGAAACCAAAGTCCTGATACCCATGAACTATACTCAACTCTATCTATTCCATCATTGTCAATCACTGATATGCTTCAACCCTTTTCTATAGATCTTTAGCGGTGACCATTCTACAAGTATTGACCATTCTTAAAATACTAACCATCCTTTCGTTGAGTATTTTTGGGTGCATTCAAAAGTGGTACCATTCCTAGCACTAAAGGAACTTAATTTCCTTGTATTCTTCTTTAGTATAATTTCCTTCCTAATCTTTGTCATCTTTCAAAACCTTATTGGTGATACTCTTGACTCTTTCAAGAGAGATTCTAAATACAATCTAGAACCTCACGGTGTTGAACAATCTACTAAGGGTTACAAGTAAACTCAATGAACACCTAATGCTGAAAGTTGACATTCTCAGTTTGTTAGATAAAGAGAATTGATCTCTCGTTCATATATACTTGCATATCTTTAATGTTGATTATTGAAGACCTTTCTATTAGATCCTAGACAAGCATATCTGCCACATCAAATAAATATATCAAAAATAAACCAATCATGGTTCCCAAAATTGTAGCCTTATCTTTCGTTATAGTTTCATTTCATATACTGGCATAATCGGATTACTATCCCTACTTTATTAAAGACCTTCCTGTATTCCTCCCTTAGTAAGATCGTTCCTACCTCAAAATCTCAACCATAAATTCTCATACCCAACTAAAAGGTGAACTAAAGCCAAAGATAGTGAGATGTATCAATCATTATAGCCAAGTATCATAAATCTGAAATTTATGCACCATCAGATTTACCTCGTCTTAGAGTTTTGATCACCCTGAACTCTCTGAGTATAAAATTCCTATGAAATTTGGTATACATCTTCTTCATTTATGTCAAAACCTACCCTCAAAATTTTGGATTTATCTGATCTCTGTTGAGGATGTTATGACCTTCCAAAGTTCACTAAATTTTGAAAATCTAGTGTGCCCAAAATTTGATACTCTTGAGTTGAAAACTATTTATCTTTTCATTTGAATCTTACCATGCCTTTGCTAACAACAAAATCTATATCCATTATTTTCCTTACCTTTGAGTTAGAATCTCCCAATTGTGAATCTAAGTGTGATTCTTCATCATAATAAGGGTTATGGGCTTATATGGACAACAATGTTAAATTTTACTTTGCCTACATTCTAAACCCTGTGAATCCCAATTTTCTTTATTCCTTTGAAAGGTGAAATCTCAAAGTTGGGTATCATTGATGAAGAGTCTATTCCTTCTAAATATTTTATGTTTGAAAAGTCGATTGCTTGACTTCTTTGGATGATACACATTCAAATAGTTAACCTGTTATAATTGTCTCTTTATTTTCCTAAGTAGACTGATTTGTTTGGATGCTTAATTGAAACTACTCCAGCTGAATTGTCCTTGTTATTCTTTTGGTCATTGTTCGAATACAACTATTGGAATTATTTAGAGATATTTAGTTGATCAATTAGTATTCTTTATTCATAGAGTGCTAAACCTAAGGTCTATGATCTTAATAGGTCCATCTACTTGTGTTCTGACCGATGTCGGAGCATAGAGCTCTTATGCGAACATGGTGTTTCTAAGGGGGCTGATCGACCCTTAGAGATGCTAGGATGTGAGCTAAAGAGCTAAATTAATACCTATAGGTACAAGACTTTGATATGATCTTAGGTATTGATTAGTGAACCGGGTATCAAGACAAAGGGATTAGTTGATGGGATTAAATTGCCTAGAAAAGAGAGTGACTATTTATTCCCTAGGTTGGCCTACTCTTACCTTATTTCTAAAGTGGTATAAGTAAGATTGAAGGCAACTTAGGACAGACAAATGAGTATATGCAGACAATCGGTGGAGGCTGTTAGAGATTGTGGTTGGGGGACAGAGTGTCCGTAGAGATATCTCCTTGGAAAGGGTTTTCCCAGTCTCACCTGAAGGAGAGGGTTGCCCCTGAGGTGTACTGGACCGTTTGGGATTTCTGAAAGAAGTTTGGACTGGTGGCTTAATTACATTTACCGGTAAACTTAGACAGAAACTATAACGTGTTTCAAGTATCACTGCTTAAGAAATATGTGCCAAACCCACCGCATATTCTAACTGTACTTCCGACTACTTTGAGAGATGATCTAAAGTGTGAAACTCGGGCAGTGTAGTTGATCGACATAGGCAAATGTTACGGGTCAATTATTGCTTGATGAATTGTTTGACTATATTTAAAATTTGTTTGACTTGTTTGAATGATTTATTTAGGTTCTTGTATCTTAGAAAATATAGTAAGTCCAGGAAACTTATGGTGGATAGGTTGTTAATTTTTGGAGGACCAAAAATCTTAAGGGGGAGAGAAATTGTAAACCCTATTTTTCTTTAACAAAAAAAAAATATTATTACTTGGCTGGTTAGTGAAGTGGTTTGAGTGTTGTACTAATAATGCAAAGGTCACGAGTTCAATACTTGTATGGGTCACTGGTCTCAAGTATCATTTTCTAATTTAAGAAATATTTAGTCCCACATTAGGGAATTCTTGGAAAGGAGTTGAATCATTTTCTATTTAAGGAATATTTAGTCCCACATCGGGAAATTCTTGAAAAGGAGTTACATCCTGGTCCTATATAAGGGATGGTGTCCCTCATTCACACCTGTAATATGAAATCTTCCTATACAATGAGTTGTGGGTTGTGGTCTTACCAAGCCTAACATAGCCCGACAACGTGTGTAGCGCGTGGGTTGATCTGGTTCGGTGAACGGTCGGTGTAACTGCGTTTCGGTTGCGGGTTGATTGGCTTCGCGGCTTCTTGACCAGTTTAATTCGGTTCAACGTAGCTGGTGAGTTTTGAGCATTAAGAAAATTATTTAAAATTTTTATATATATTTTAGACCTGCCTTGAAGTATTTTATGTTGGGTTCAAGGGTTTGAGCGCATTTATGTTGTCAGAAAAATTTAAAATAATTTATGATGTTAGTTTATGCTTAGACATAATTTATGTGATTTAATTGGAATTTTACAATACCGTGAAGATAATGTTTTATTTAATTAAGTTGGTTTAGGTTTATTTAAGTATTAAATAGATTATTTGGATGCTCTTTGCATGAAAAAATATTTTATTAGATGTTATTATGTTTGATTCATATTAAATAGAGTTAAAATGATTTAATTAGAAATTTTATAGAATTTATAAATTGTATGTTGTGATTAAATTGGATAATTAGGATAATTAGATTTTTCTTGTTAATAAAATTAGGAAAATTATGATTTAATATATTTATTTATGGTAATTAGATTTTTATAGAATTATTAAAAGTTATGTTTAGATTGATTAAGGTGATATAGTTGATTTATATGATTAATTAAATTATTGAATAATTTATTTGTGGAAATAGATATTTAATTTGTGGTCTTATGATATAGTTTGAATATAAACATAGGTATGACTAGGGCTGGTGGATGTATAATTGTAGTAGTTGTGTCTATTTGAATCGATTAATCTATTTGGTCGGTAAAAAGGAAATTAAATAAAAATTAGTGTGAGGTTGTGAGTAGAGGGGTTGTTAAGATGTTTGATTGAGATGTGTTATTCATGTATACTTGCTTGATTGGCTTTAATTTATTTTAGGAGATTGTGTTACTGTGCTATTGCTTGACAAATCACAGCTAAGCTGTGATTTGTGTAGAAAAGAACTGTTTGCTCGGTTAATTGCTTGCTTGCTTTAAGAGTCACGGCCAAGCTGTGATTCTTGTTAAAGATCTATTTAAGACTCAGGTGAGGATTTATGGTTTCAAATTTTATTTAGCCTACTACAGATGCTGAGTCCTAAGGGTCGTTGTTAAATATTGTACATGCTGATAAGTTGTTTATCTGCTTGGTTGCATATTTAATTAGCATGTGATTTATTGAAAAGTTATATCATGCTAGTTGTGTATGATGTTCTTATATGCATGCTATTGACATGAGTTTGAAGATTATAACATGATAGTTCATGTATGTTGTTATCACATGCATGCTTTTGTTATAAGGTTGAAAGTGATATCATGCTAGTTCATGTTGATGTTATTTACATGTTTGCTCTTGATATGAGCTGAAAGTTATACCATGTTGGTATGTGAAATATTGTCATATGCATACTCCTGATGTGAGTTAAAAGATATACCATGAGGGTATATGTATGATGCTATTATATGCATGATGATGATATTATGCTCATGTGATGTTATTATTGATATGTTCATGTTGCTAGAGTTATAGAGACACCTAGTGAGAACATGGAACAAGAGAACATGAGATAATAAATTGAGACACTTTAGGTTGATGTTATGATAACACCTAGAGTGATCTGATTTGATATATGATTAAGAACTCTAGACATCTTAAGGTTATGAGAACCTAGGAGAAGATGTGAGTTCTTGGGCATCGTATGTGCCAACATGTGGTGAGGAGCCATGTGCTAGTAAGGTGGAAAGGCTAGTTCGGTTGACCTAAGTCACTAATACCTTGGTGTAGCCGAGATCTCACTTCGGTGCAGAGCTCAACTTAATTGTGTTACACAAGGTAGAGGGTGTACTAGGAACAGTACCGTCTCATGCGCTACCGAGACTAGGGACTTGATTGACACTGGCATGCTCAACAGTGGTGGGATCCCTGAGCAGTCTAGGTTCATTGGTATCATATATGGTGGATCTCAGCTTGCCAGGCTGTAGATGTATATGATTTGTGATTTGGTATGGTGATCCTGCCATGGTGCAGAATTACAGCGCTGTATAGTTACTTGGCTTGGAAAGATCTTGTGTTAGCGAGAAGGGGTACCGTGACCACTAGTTCCTTCTGCCAACGTCAGTGTACAGGCCTATAGGACAGAGACATAGAGTTGACACTGACGGATTTAGAAAAATCTCTGACAAGGGATTTACCTTGAATATAAGTGGCTGCCTTAGGTGTAGAATGGATAGAAGAGGTTGTAATAAATAGAGTAATATTACATCCTTATTTTGGTAGTAATGTTATGTTCACACTTCTTATATTCCCTTTATACCCTGTCGTGGATATCTTGTTGTATGTATTGTGATGATCATGTTCGTACTATCCCATATTTATTGTCTTAATATATATTGTTGACATGTTAATTTAAGTATGTGATTTAGTAGATACATTATCTTGTTGGTATGTACAATACCTTATGCCCATTTTTAGGGTGCTCTCCCTGTAGCCTCACTGAGTCTCGCGACTCAGATGTGCACATTTTTCCCTTGTTGCGCAGATTACAGGTCAGCTACTAGCAGGGAGTGAGGGAGAACTTAGCTTGGTGAACAATATCGACATAATGGTCTAGATGGAGATTTGAATTGATAGTGTTGGTTTACTTGTAATGTGTTTGCTATCATTTTGTTTAACTAATAAAAATTGTAGTGCTTTGTAATACTTTTAAGCCTTGTATAAGTTGTGGTGTTGTAGTACAGCTTATACGGTGGTTGCCACGTGCCCAAAGGTGGTTTGGGGCGTGACATTCCATGTTGAGAGTTCTGCTCAAACTGAACCTTTAATAGTTTTAGGTAGCAACAACTACTTTTCTTTTCTTATATATAAAATTTAGAACTTAGTTGAGAATATGGTTGAATTGTGGAGTGTCATTCCCTAGTTTTAATAGTTAGAAATTTTATTAAGGTTTGAGGGACTCAGTCATGATTTTGGAAAATTGTGGACCTATATGTAAATATGAAGAGGGTGGCTGTTAATCCCTCACATGCGTAGCGTGTGCCCCCTTCCGACCTGTCGAACCAAACCAACTCAAACCGGTTGGGTTCAGTTGAACCGGGCGGTTTGAAGAAGGGGGGAAAACGTGCCCTAAACCCGGACGATTCCTTTGCTCGCATCTAATCCCTTCGCCCTTCCATCGTCGAGTCACCACGAGCTTCTCTCGTTCTGATCGTTCACCGGCAACGAATCTACGATATACCCGACGCTTTGTGGTCCTGTCCGCAACGGATTAATCACCTTGTTGTTGTTGTTAAATTTATGCTATCTCCCCCACCTCCTTCTCCTTTCCCTATGGTTCTCTCCCCTTCTCCCTTGTTATGTTAATACTTTTATTTACTTGAAGTTATATGGGATAATAATGATGGTGGATGTAGGGAGAATCGAACCGAGGTTTGCACTAGGGAAGTATTGTTGAATTCCAGCTAACTAGTTATTATATGGTGATGTTGGAGGAAATTTGAAAGTTATTGATGTGGACTTTGCGAGACTACTAATTAAGGTTCTATCATGCCTAGAGGAGAACAACATAGGAAGATGATTTGTTACATCATGAACAAGGTTAATTATAAATCGTATGTAAAGCAAAGATCTAAATATGACTTTGTTTATAATAGGATGATCTTTCCAAAACGATTAAAGCAAGTGCAAATTATTACACGGTTGGTTCCGAAGAAGATCAAACTACACTATCAGGTGCGTTGGTTCATCGTAATTAGGAGTTATTCAAACTGGGGAACTACCTGCTGAGGTATTATTAGGAAGGTCCTGGATGCTTTGAAACAAATAAAATGTTATGTTTGCTAAATATGTGATAACACGCATGCTAGAATGATATTATTTATGTAGCATGAATTATATGCCATGTTTATGCTGTTTAACATGCTTTATCAAATTTTGTTACATGTTGCTTTATTTTGCCTTATTATTTTGTGATATGCTACTACCTTGATAAAGAAGATGATATATCGATTATAAAGTTAAAATACCACATAGGAGATAATATCAAAAATGATTACCTGACACTCTAGTTTAGATAGAGACATAGGTAACATTTGATACTAGCATCTCCTAGGGACATCACTAGATCACAAATTGTGAGGGTGTATTAGTAACACACCCTAGGTGATAAATCGATCCCTTAGTGTTCGAATAGTGATGTTCACTCACTATTACCACTCCTGGGGCTACAAACAGCTTAGATACTGGGAGTTGGTTGGGAAATGGACTAGATTAACTCCAAGGTCAAGATAGACCAGAAAGTGGAGTAAGTCCATACCTAGATATAATTACCCGCACGCGTGACATTTGAGCGTCACCGTGATAGTCCCGGAATGGCCAGCGGGGATGAACCCTTCCAAGGATTTAGCAGACATGTAGTCGAGTTAGCCACAGCCCATTGTGCGGATGCGAGCTCAACTTGGCCAACATCAACTGCTATTGAATTGAAGAGATGAATTTCCTTAAAGCCTTGGATAGTGGATCCGTAGACAAAATGGTTACTATTCCAGACGTTCTGCAGACGATCTGATGAGCAGTCCGGATCCTAGGGTTATTAATTAATTCGGCTAGCCGTGGTCGAGGACATATTAATTGAGGTGACCCTGTCGACGGACAGTTGTGTAGCGCTACACGGTGGGTTGTGACCGTACTGAGTTTCCAAGGGGAAAGGTACGGAAGCAACCGGTTTTGCTTGGACGGGGTGTAGGGATCGACCAGCGGGACAGTAGAGAGAGATACACGGTCACCCGATCTCTCTGCCAACATCCGTGCAGCGGGCATAGGTAGAGACCTGGACATTCACGGCACGGATGGGCTTATGGGAATCCCTGATCAGGATATCCCCTGAGCATAGGCTGGCGGCTCGATGCACTTGACATAAAGATAAAAATACTCTTAGTTGACATATACTAGAGATATATACATTTATGTAACATAGATGACTTTTACTAGTGACAGACATATTGTTCAACATAGATGACAACTAAGAACATATACAGCTATGCACAAACAGTTAGAACTCAACTTTGTGAATGACGTTATTTACACCAAAAAGTTAATAATTGATAATTAATAAATCCAAAGGCATCCTAGTACTTCCCCCTAGTGTTTGATTTCCTATCTATGATTTCGAGCCGTAATTTCGCACTAGGCCGCAAGGCTGAGCACACCGCGTTCAATGTGTGTGCAGGTGTGATTAGCTGATCGAACATGACGGTTGATGAAGATGAGTTGTCGACGAATTTATTTCTATTAATCGATATTTATCATAGAATTGTAGTAGGTTTATCGGGACTGTGTTGGTAGTGTTGAGTTAGATATTTTAAATGTATATTCCACTGTGTAAATGATGTATATGGATTGTATGTATCACTTTGATGCCTTGTATGGGTCCGTTGGGCTCATCCGGCGGTTGCCACGTGCCCGACAGTAGGGTCGGGGTGTGACAATACTTTGCAATATAGTTCTCCTTCCTTAAATTTGGAAAATAAATTGTTGTCACCCATGAACTATATTATGAATTCTGCATGTGTGAGTGAGGAGAAAATCTATTTCCTTGCCTTCATTCCCTGATATGTTTCAATCATTTTCTTTACGAACCTTTAGCCGTGGTCATTCCTTTGATGCTGATTGTTCTCAAAATACTAATTATTCCTCTATGGAAAACTCTTGAGTTCATTCAAAAAGTGGTATCATTCTTGGCACCAAAAGAACTCATATTTCTTCGAGTGATATTTAATAATTCCTTTTCTTCCTTAATATGGATCTCTCCTTAACCTTTGTCATCTTTCAAAACCTTTGGGATGATACTCTTGACTCCTTCAAGAGAGGGTCCAAATACCATTTAGAACCTCAAGATTTCTGAACAATCTAGCATAAATTGCAAGTAAATTCAATGAGCACACAATACTGAAATTTTAGAATTTTCAGCAGGTTAAATTATAAGAATTGAGCTTATTTCTTGTTCAATTACTTACAAATTCTCAAGGTCGATTATTGAAAAATTTTCTACCAAATCCTAGATAAGCATACCTACTGTACCAAACTAATATATCAACCTTGATCCTTAATTTTGAATTTTCCAAGTGATACTAAAGGAGAATTAAATTTGTAGCCTTATCATTCATTAAGGACCCTACTGATATGCACATGCCTCGATTTAAGATGTGTGTAAGCAAGTTGGTCCCGATCTTCCGTCGTAGGGAAATCCTTAAGGCGGAGAGTTGTGACTTTGACGACGGGTAGGCTAACCACGATCTAGGAATGCGACCAACAACCTTACAATTGCTAAACCACTCCTCGGTTGGTTATCAACCGTGTCAAACACGACTGACCTGTTCATGAAGAATGACACGAACAATTCAAGAGAATTGAAAGAGCAACAGCGGAAGGATCACTCAAGATGTGATTAAAGAAATTGGACTTCAAGTTTGTAGCAAAGCATTACAAAAGTGATGGTTAAAGTAAAAATCAAAGTCCCCTTCAATAGGACATGCTCCACCAAATATATAGACACAATAATGGACATTTTTTCATATTTTATTTTACTAAAATAGGAAAAATGAATATATAAATCTCCTCCTCTTGTAAGCCACGAATTTTGGAAAATAAATATCCTTTGATGAAGATTTAAATAAATATTTGATGAAAATTTGATCTTCATTAAATATTCCTTGATTTGCTCTTGAATAAATATTTGATGAAAATTTGATCTTGAATAAATATTCCTTGATTTGCTCCTGAATAAATATTTGATGAAGATTTGATCTTGAATAAATCTTCCTTGTTTTGCTCTTGAATAAATATTTGATGAAGATTTGATTCTTGAATAAATATTCCTTCAATTACTCATGCAACTTCCATATGAGTAATTCATGCAACTTTCATATGAGTAATTCTTCCATGTGTTTCCTTGCATGTAGTGATAAGTAAACAATAATAATTAGGCAATATCATTTGTTATGTAATTAAGTAATTAATTTGCCCAAGAAAAGAATTCACCTGTTGTCCTAAGCGTCATGCACGGGCTCGTGTCATTGGGCCTTGTATGCTAACCGAGTCTTGCACTGGTGAACCTGTGATGTCATCATCATACTCCCCTTCTTGAAAAGGAGTCGACCTCGACTCTAGCTCATCTTCATCACCCAAGTATGGAGATAAATCAGCCACATTAAATGTATTACCCACTCCATAATCCTTAGGTAGTTCCAGCTTGTAGGCATTATAATTGATCTTTGCAAGAATTCTGAATGGACCATCACCTCATGGCATTAACTTGGACTTGCGCTGTTTGGAAATTGATCGTTGCGCAAATGCAACCAAACCAAATCTCCTTCTTCAAAAATAACTTTCTTTCTACCTTTGTCTGCATACTTCTTATACTGTATTTGCATCTCCTCCATATTTGTTTTGGTCATCTGATGCATCTTACGAATCATCTCAGCACGCTTCTCCGCATCAAGATTACCTCTTTCTGATGGTAGTAGAGGTAGTAAATTAATTGGAGCAGCAGACTTAAATCCATAGACGACCTCGAATGGGCAGAACTTTGTAATAGAATGCACAACTAGATTGTAAGCAAACTCAATATATGGTAAGCACTCCTCCCACATCTTCAGGTTCTTTTTGAGTATCGCCCGTAGTATGGTACCAAGTGTGCGGTTGACAACCTCAGTTTATCCGTCCGTTTGGGGATAACATGTAGTTGAAAATAGCAATTTTGTCCCGAGCTTACCCCAAAGCATCCTCCAAAAGTGGTTTAAGAATTTTGCATCACTATCTGAAACAATTATCCTCGGCACTCCATGTAGACGAACGATCTCCCTGAAAAATAAATCGGCAACATGAGTAGCATCATCACTCTTACGACAAGGTATGAAATGAGCCACCTTAGAAAACCTATCAACAATAGCAAATATACTATCTCTCCCCTTCTTAGTTCATCGTAAACCCAACACAAAATCCATTGAAATATCCTCCCAAGGTACTTTCAGAATAGGAAGAGGGGTAAATAAACCATGTGTGTTTAAGCGAAACTTAGCTATTTCACAAGTGGTGCATCTCCCCATATAACGCTCGACATCGCGCCTCATCTATGGCCAATAAAAGTGTGTAGCCAATACGTCTTCAGTCTTATGTATCCCAAAATGTCTCATCAAATCACCTCCATGTGTTTCCTGCAATAATAAAACACGAACAGAACTTGCAGGAATACAGAGCTTGTTAGCTCTAAATAACTAGTCATCATTTAATACATACTTATCCCAACATCTCCCTTCTTTACATTTAGTGTAAATGTCTTTGAAATCCAAGTCAGTAGCATATAATCCATTTCACCTTTCCAAACCGAAAATTTTACAATCAAGTTGGGACAACAACATGTAACGTTTAGATCTGTGCTTGATTTATTGCTTGCTTGCTTTTAGGAATCACAGCCAAGCTGTGAATTCTTGCTTGATTTTGTGTAGAGACTCAGGTGAGGACTTATGGTTTCAAAATTTATTTTAGCCTACTGCAGATACTAAGTCCTAAGGGTCGTTGTTACATATTGTACATGCTGATGAGTTGAATGTCTACTTGTTGCATATTTTAATGGCATGTGTGATTTGATAATTGTTGATAGATTTTGCTATGAAAAGATACATGATGCTATTATATGCATGCTATATATGATTGTTCTCATGTTATGATTGGATATTGATATGTTCATATTATGCTATAGATGTAGAGATATTTAGCAGGAACATAGAACATGGAAATATGAGATAAAAATTAGAGACACTTTAGGTTCATGCTATGATTAAAACCTAGAGTGATCTAAATTGATGTATAACTAAGAACTTTGGACATTTTAGGATTATGATAACCTAGGAGAGGATATCGGGTTCTTAGAATGGGATGTGCCAACACATGGTGAGGAGCCATGTGCTAGCAATGGTAGAGGTGAAAGTTCAGTTGACTTAGTCACTAATACTTTGGTGTAGCCGGGATCTCACTTCGGTGCAGAGCTCAACTTATTTGTTTTACACCAAGGTAGAGGGTGTGCTAGGAACAGTACTGTCCAATGCGCTACCCAGGCTAGGGAACCTGATGACTCTGGCATGCTCAACGATGTGGGTCCTTGAGCAGTCTAGGTTCATTGGTAGCATACCCGGCAGATCTCAGCTTGCCAGGCTAGAGATGGATATGATTGATTATTTATGTGGTGATCATGCCATGGGGCAGAATTACAGCGCTGTATGGTACTTGTGTTTGTGTAAGAAGGGGTGTCGTGATCACCAGCTCCTTCTGCCAACATTAGTGTACAGGCACATAGGGCAGAGACCTAGAGTTGACGTTGATGGATTTAGGGTAATCCCTGATAAGGGATTTACCTTAAACATAGGCTGACTGCCTTAGGAGTAGCTTGGAAAAGATATGATATGGTAGTTAAAGGAATACGACATTTGTGGATTTATATTGTTGTTATAAATAAAAATCCTTATGCTTTATTCATATGTCATGACCATATCATGATTTTGCTGCATTATTCTAATTGTTTGATTATAAACTGTTGAGTATGTTATTTGACCTAGTAGGTATTTCTTCTTATGAGTTTGTACAATACCCTTTTGCCCATTTTTAGGGTGCTCTCTCTGTAGCCTCACTGAGTTTCGCGACTTAAATGTGCACATTTTTGCCCTCTTGCACAGGTTACAGGTTGGACATTGATATGGGGAGCGAGGGAGAACCTAGTTCGACGGAATAGACAGTAATTGAAAATCTAGATAGAGATTGGATTTTTAATATTGATATTAAATGTATTTTGATTATGCTTCCGCTATGTTTATTAAAATAATAGTGTTGCTTTGTGATACTCTTTGCCTTGTATAAGTTGTAATGGTGAAGTGTAGCTTATACGGCGGTTGTCACGTGCCCAAAGGTGGGTTTGGGGTGTGACAAGTATAATATCAATAAACATGTCACTACCCTTAGTCATGAGATTTTACTTTTCACAGAAGTGTACTTCTACCTATTTGCACCTCTATAGGATATTGGGAAATCTAAATTGTTAGGGGAGATTACTTATTAGAGAGTACACAAGTTTTAGGAGAAAGGAATAAAGAAAACTGAAATTGTCAAGGTTTAGAATATAGGTAAGGTCCAATTTCAGTATTGTTATTTATATATACCCATAGTACTTATCATGATTAAAGAATAAGACTTAGATTCATGACTTAGATTTACAACTGGGAGATTATAGACCAAAGGTAAGGGATGAGAATGGATAGATATTCTACTATTTGCATAGACATGATAGATTCAAGTGGAAGGACAATGGTTGTTGAACTCAAGAGTATCAAATTTTCGGCACACTAACTTTTCAAGATTTAGTGAACTTCAGAAGGTCATAACTTCCTCCATAGGGATCAGATTAAGCTAAAATTTTTAAGGTAGATTTAGGAATCAGTGAAGGAGGTTGTTTGCCAAATTTCATAAGAATTGGACACTCAGAGAGCTCAGGGTGATTAATTCTTTGAGATAAGGTAAATTTGATAGTGATTAAATTCCAGATTTATGATACTTGGCTATGATGATTTATACCTCTCACTATCTTCGGTTTCAGTTCTCTCTTTAGAGTATGGTCATTACAGTTGAGATTTAGAGGTAGGAATGGTATCACCAAGTGAAAAATACAGTAAGGGTCCTTAATGAAGGATAAAGTTTATACTTTTGATTATCCTTTAGTACCACTTGGAAAATTTAGAATTTGGAACTAAGGTTGATTTATTTTTACTATATTAGTCTAGTACAGTAGATATGCTTGTCTAAGATTAGATAACAAGGTCTTCAATAATTAACATTGAGGATAGGCAAGTATATGAACAAGAGATTATTTCTCTTAATCTAACATGCTGAGAATGTCAACTTTTTAGTCCTAGCAGTTCATTAAGATTACTTGCAACCCTTACTAGATTGTTCAACACCTTGAGGTTCTAGATTGTATTTAGAACCTCTCTTAAAAGAGTCAAAAGTGTCACCAAAAATATTTTGAAAGATGACAAAGATGAGGGAGACAAATACACTAATGAAGAAAAGAATTATTAACCAACAATGGTAGGAAATTGAGTGCTTTTAGTACCAGGGATGGTACTACTTTTTGAATGCACCCAAGAGTACTTAATAAAAGGATGGTTAGTATTTTGCGAATGGTCAGCACCTGAAGAATGGTCACTACTAAAGATTTATAGAAAAAGATTTGAAACAGATCAGTGGATGACAATGATGGAATAGATCTTCTCTTTATCTATATAGTTCATGGGTATCAAGATTTTAGTTTTCCTAGTTTAAGGAAGAATAACTATATTGCATAGTATAGTTCCTGTGATATGCAAGGGCCTGATGGTTATTTATATAAAACCGTCAGATAGGGCTAAAAGAATAAGGTTGAAGTAAGATAGTAGATACACCCCAATTGTACCAACTAGTTCATGTGATATCAATAACTTTGGGGTTTATTTGATTCCTAGGGTCAACACCCTAAGATCACTAAAATATGGAATATGAGATGGTATTGATCACTGATTATGATTCAAAAGTAAGGGATGATAACATTGACAAAAGTCAGGGGGATGAAACTTCTACAGTTTGACTATGTTCTTTAACCAAGTTCTGAATAGATTGAGAAAAGAAGAAAGGTCATTCTTGTATTGATATTTGGGTATGATAGGAGAACAATTTGAGAGAATCTCTATCCTTCTTCTCAGCCCCTTACTAGAGGAAAGGATATTTCTAGTGTTGCAGCAAGGATCAAATTTAAACATCCCAGGCTGCATAAGGTATCAATATTTAAATTTCAATATTTCTGCATAGAGGATCCTATGTCATGCCTTATTGATACTAATAGTTAAATGACTCCCATAATTGGCAATAGAGAAGGAAAATAGTTGTTGCACCCTAAGACCCGTAGATGCTCAGTTGGGCAAAAGTCTCAATTGTGGGAATTTAGGAACTAAATCGAGAGAGAATTTATGATCCAAACCAGAAGAGTTGATCAGTCCATATCATGTGGATAGATGAGATCATAAGCTCAATAGTTAAGTGAGGTCAACTAGAATTTGGACAACTTAGTTGCTAAACCAGACAAGGAAACATAGGAAAATAATTGCACAAAATTCCAATGGTTTACCCAATCATCAATATCAATCAGTAATAGGCATAGAAACCCAAACAATAAGTTCTCTATAGTCTCATATGGAAGACTCTAAATGTCTAGGTCCTCCTATCTCAAGTTTTCAGCAATCACAATACGATTCAAATACAATCAATATCACCCAAAAGCACACAACAAGAAGCAACCAATCTACTTACTAACACCAACCAAATCAAGCATAGGACATCAACAAGCAAGGACATAACATCAAGCATAGGACATCAACAAGCAAGGAGAACAGTTAGACCCCCATATTCCTATAATCTCTCTTTATCTCGTCAAAGTTATCTCACATATGTACTTAGGCCTATGGTGTATCCTAAGTTCTTATCCTTACTTTTTGATGTTATCTTTTTAAACCTATGCTCTGATACCACTTTAATTATCATGCCCCAAACCTACCTTTGGGCACGTGGCAACCGCCGTATAAGCCGCACCTCAATGCCACCGTATTTCTTCATGCATTTAACATACAATTACTCCATTTAAACCCTAAATTATCATAATTATATCAAAAACCATATTCTAATAATCTAAGAAAATTCTAATTAAATCACAGAAATTATATCTAAGTATAATCATGCATCACGATATATATATATATATATAGTTTTAGATAAATACGAATAAATATACATATAACATTATAATACTTATATATAAAAAAACAATGGCAAGACTAAGAATTGATTTTAAGTGATGGGGGTAAAATTTGAAATTTACCTACCACATCTTGCACTTTTTATGCTCTTGTACATGAGGGTTGAGGCTTGATTCCTCTAGCCACAAGCCACCACGTCTGCTGCTGTCGTTGGATGATCTCTAATCTGGAAGCGCAGGATCTCCGTCACGGTTGAAACCTCTCAAGTCCTCCATAGGAACTGTTGGCTAGCAACGGGCATCGTTCCAAGTTGAACAGTGACGTGAGTGGTATTGATAAATTATCTCTTAGTTGGTTTTGACGATTTGTTCCACAATCCAGGTTCGTTACATTGAACCCTTGAGTAGGCAGGTGATTAAATATTAAAAGTCCTATAACTGTCCTATGTATATTGTTTGTGTTTACTTTTATGATTTATCTGCTCGTGATTATTAATACATGCGCATGTGCTTACAAAAGAATCATAATAAATTGTGCATGATAGTCATTGGAACTATGCTTGTGTATTAAATGATAAACAGTTAAATTGCTTATACGTACTGAAGGGATGTCAAACATAGAGACACCTACTTATTTAGTGACACCGTAGTCCCAAAATAGGACTAGGAGATGTTTACATCGTATTCCCACGCGTGTAGTGAATGGTCGCTACTGCGATAGTCCGGTTTTGGCAAATGGGGGATGCAGTTATCTCTACACTTGTGTGAGTGTTGGGTGACGAATTCTCTCCATACGCCGTGGACAGTGGATCTGTTGACAACAACAACTATCCTAGATGCTCTGCAGGCATACTGACAGTAGTCCAGATTCTAGGGTCAAATACGTGTGTAAGAATTCTGGTTAGCCGTAGCCGGAGGAGTGTTGTTGCAAGGTGACCCTGCCCATAGGGCAGTGTGTAGTACTACACAGGTGTGTGTTCGGTGTACCTACAGGGGGGTTACACGAACACATTAGTCTCGCTAGCGCAGATCGAGGTAAACGACTACCGAGGCTGGAATAGAGGGGTCCACAGTTACCTACCCTCTCTGCCAACATCAGTGTAATGGGCATAGGCAGAGACCTAGACAAACACTGATGGGCTTAAGGGTAGTCCCCGGCCAGGGCATACTCTAAAGCATAGGTTAATAGCCTGTGATAGGAGGTAGACAATATGGTAGTGACATGAACAATATTGTAGTGACAAAGGACATAAATTTAGAACACACCAAGAGTAAATTTTAGTATATTATCTCTTTTTGTTATAAACTATATGGTACATCATTGTTGATTTCATTTTATCTTATAGAATTATTAAATTCTTATTATTCGGCAAGAGATGCTATTATAATATTTTTATCTTACCGGCTGATCTTATCTTTATAATACTTGTAATACATATGGATGGTTCGGACTTGATGGCCTATTTCCCTCAAGACCGTTCTTTCGTAACCACTAAGCCACAAGGCTCAGCGTATTTATCTTACATGCACAGGTAGCTTGGGGTAAGCACCATGTCTGTTTTTGAGTATTAGGTTCTTAGGAATATAATGTCCGAGTCTATACGAACATCGGTCGAAAGGTTGTGTGCTACTTTAATATTTACAAAGTTGTCGTGTGGTCATTTTGTATTATTTCTAATATGCCTTGTATGGGTTGCGAACACATACGGTGGTTGCCACGTGCCGATAGGTGGATTGGGGTGTGACAATTTTAGTGGTATCAGAGCCTAGATTTAAGGTTGTTTGGGAAACTTTAAGCCTAACTCATACTTGAATAGAGAGTTTACAACTAGTGATAACCGACTGTTAAAATTTAGGGGTAAAGGTAACAAAAGATTAGGAAATACGATTCCCTAATGCAGAATTTTGTTTCTTCATTGATTTCCTTGTTGACAAGTCAACTACCTTGACTAAATTTACTATTTTGAGTTGGTTGGGTTCATTATTTGTGGACTTGTTAGATCATAAGATTTTCCTTTCTCTGCTTATGCATGCCTATACAAAAGTTTGTTGATTGCTTAAATGTACTCCATTGAATTGTTGATGATTTGGAACCATAGGGAAGAAAAATATCATCCGCTAGAGTTAGTTCGTCGGATGAGGACCCCACAAAGCGACTTTTAGCAGTGGATAGTAGAAGTATTGTAAACCCCCACCTTTAGGTAGATTAAATAATAATATAATAATAAGTGGAAATAAAAATTTTATGAAGTTTAAATTGAGGGTATGAGATTGGGTTAGGACTAAGATGGTGACATTAAGTTGATTTTTATCCATAAGGATCTAGTTGTAATTTAATAAAGTTTATAGGGACTTAGTTTGAAATTTTATTAAGGTTAGAGGGACTCATTTGTGATATTATAGAAATAGTGGACTAGATTGTAAAATATTGTTGCACATGCTTCCCACATGACAGGGCCGAACCGGACCGGACTTTTCAAGTTGGTTCGCATGAACCAACCCGGTCCACCTGAACCGACTCCTACGAACAAAACCCTACGCTATTTCCCCCAAATCACACCTCCTCCTCCGCCTTCGCAGTTCGTCTCCTCTTCTCACCGCGAGCTCAGCTGCGAGCTCCTTCTCCTTCGTCCCCTTCGTACTCCGCTGCAGATCCGTCGCCGCAAGCTCGACGGCGAAGCCCTCCTTTCCTCTTCGCCTGCGATGGGATCTCCTCACTCCATCTTCTTCGGCCTCTTTGCAGGCTGCCGCACGACTTCAATCTCTTCCCTTCCCGCCGCTCCGGATCCTTCGGCGACCAACTGACCTCTCCTCCGCAGCGTCCATCTCCTTATTCGTCGGTGGCGGCACTTGGGGTCAGATCCGCCGACGACATCGCACTTCCTCGTTTCCTGCCACCACGGCGGCTAGACCTCGCTGCGCATTGTGCCCTGGGCGTCATCCGTTCGACGTTGGGTGTGGTAGCATCGGTTTCATCATCTTCCTCCTCCGGACGAGTTGTCGGTTGGCTCCGATTTATCGTGGCGGAATCTCTCCGGTGTGCCCCAATCCGAATCGCCGACGCTGACCCTCTTCGTCGCAATGTCGTCGAAGGGATTCGATTGCATCAGAACTCATCTCCTCCTCTTTCCCTGCAATCCACCGTCGACTGCTGGCATCAATTGGAGCTCCTTTTCCCATTTCCTTCGCGAGGTGAATCCTCCCACTTGATTTCCCTTTTCGGTTGTTTTGTTGTAAACGTATATTTTGAGTCGTGAATGTTAATGATACATAGTGTTTGATGGATATTGATGGATGAATCAATTTGGTGGTTTGATGGTTAATGCTGTGATGTGGATGGGTTGATAATTCTATACAAGTGATGGAATACTAGTGGGTGTTGTGATTGAGGTATTTTAATTGATGGGTAATTTGATGGTATAAAGTATTTGCAGTATAATAATTATGATGGTATTTGCAGTATTTGCACATGCATAAAGTATAATAATTATGATGGTATAGTGCAAAAAGTATAATAATTATGATAGTATAAGGAATCAAATACATGTCAACACTAAGGCATAATGTGTGACTTCCACTTAGCTAGTGATGGCAAGTTATAAGTTAATGGAAGTCAAAAATGATTAGATTAGATTATGAATTATGTGAAATTTTAATTGAACTTTTAAAGGATTTGAGACTTGATTGGTTGGAGAATAGGATTAAGGTTAATAAATTAAATAAGGTTAATTAATTAGGATTAGTTTGGGGTAGGTAGAGCTAATTGAATAATGATTCAACCTAGGATGAGTTAGGTGAGCAAAATAGTAAAGATGTTGGTTTTTGGTACGTTGGAGATAATATTAATGATAGATAATATTAAATGATCAAATATAAAGGAAATATTACTTGTAATAGGTTGACCTCCTCGAAACAATTAAACGACTTGAAGTTATTATACGGTTGGTTCCGAAGAACGAACTACAACGTCCAGGTGCGTTGGTTCATTGTAACT
The DNA here is from genome assembly GCA_030544415.1 of Thalia dealbata. Classification (NCBI taxonomy): domain Eukaryota; kingdom Viridiplantae; phylum Streptophyta; class Magnoliopsida; order Zingiberales; family Marantaceae; genus Thalia; species Thalia dealbata. The sequence continues at coordinate 10,400,909 of CM060458.1, read as the reverse complement.
AGGATTTATTCAAACTAGGGAACTACCTGCCGAGGTGTTCCTAGGAAGGTCCTGGATGCATTGAACACATAAAATGCTATGTTTGCTAAATATGTGATATCATGCATGCTAGAATACTATTATTTATATAGCATGGATTGTATTCCATGTGTATGCTTGTTAACATGCTTTATCAAATTCTTTTACATACCTGCTTTACTTTCCCCTATTATTATATGTTATGCTTGTTGCCTTATGTATCTATTATGTTGACGCGATGGGAACTAGTAATATGTTACAGTTACACCTAGAGACTATCATGTTATACTCAAGGTTGACACATATATAAACATCAACAAGCATCACTTACAGATATGTGACATTGACATACTTATGTATGAAAACATTGACACACTTATGTATGAAAACATTGACAATGCACCATACATGATTTCCTAAGTTATGGATACGAGCTTTAATGCTCGTACACCTATACCACTCAAAGATGTTGAAATCATCTTGGACATAAAAGGTGGAATAAGGTATGGATTGGCCTATTGCCAGAGAACTTGTGATGAATTCACTATACCCGCACTTGTGTCACCTAGTCGCCACCGTGATAGTCCTGACATGGCTAGCAAGGATGAAACCCAACCAAGGACCTAGCAACCATGTAGCCGAGGTTGTAGCATCCCAGTAACAGTTAGGATGCTCACCTCCTGGCAGGCATCGCTGCTTGTGAATTGGGACGGTGACTCCTTCCGCATAGCTTTGGACAGTGGATCCTTGACCCTCACGACTATAATTCCAGACGTTCTGCAGACGATCTGATGAGTAGTCCAGGATCCTGAGGTTTATTATCGGCTAGTCGTGGCGGAGGTATACAATTAGGTGCGGTGATCCTTTGTCTGTAGTACTACAGGAGTTGCTTCATGGTTGTCTGGGGAGGGCACATGAAGTTACAGGCCACTAGGACGCGGTTGATGTGGTTATCCGACTAGTGGACCACCGGAGAGGGATCACGGTCACCCGACCTCTCCGCCAACATCAGTGATGCAGGCACAGGTAGAGACTTAGATAGAGTGGACACTGATGGGCTTATGGACATCCCTGATCAGGATATCCTTGAGCATAGGCTGGCAGCCCGACGCACGTTACACAATTATAGAGACACTGTTAGTTGACATATACTAGAGACACTGTTAGTTGACATATCCTAGTAACAGACATATGGTACATAATAGATGACAAGTAGGGATACATAGCAACTTACATCACTAGTTAGATGTCGACGTGGTGGATGCGATTATTTACCATAAATAATTATTAATTGACACTTAATAAAACCAAAGGCATCTTAGTACTTCCCCCTAGTACTTGATTTCCTGTTACGATTTCGAGCCATAATTTCGCACTAGGCCGCAAGGCTGAGCACACCACTTTTTCCTGTGTGTGTAGGTGGGTAGATGATTGATCGAGATGGTGGGTGAAGATGGATTTATCAATGAATTTATTTTCATTTATAGACACCACTTGTCATAGAATTGTAGTAGGATATCGGGACTGTGTTAGAAATGTTGAGTTAGATAAGTTAACTGTATATTCCACTGTGCAAATGATGTTTATGGATTGTATGTATCACTTTGATGCATTGTATGGGTCCGTTGGGCTCATACGGCGGTTGCCACGTACTCGACAGTAGGGTCGGGGCGTGACAATTAAAGTGATATCAGAGCTTAGGTTTAATGACCTATGGATTTAAGAGATATTAAAGCTTAGGCTTGGAGTATTAAGAATTAAGGAAAGTCAGTCCCGATATAATTAGGATAGTGAGGTGTTAGGTGGTTTGTCGGACTCATTATATGATCGATGAAGTATGGATCTTATTATCATTTCATATGTCACAATCTAGCTAAACGACTAGTATATTATCATATCATTCTGTGGACTTTCCTGCGTGAGTTAGCACGTATTCTATTATATGCTATTTGAGTACGTGGTTATTTAGATATCCCATTTAATTTTTGCCTATATTACGGGTGATAATTATCTTATTGGATTGTGAAATCTGATTATATGATTATATTGATTATTGCTTGTATAAATGATTTTTATAGAAGTAGAAATCTTAAATCTTAGGTTAAATCCATAACCGATTTGGATGTATTGAAAACCAAGTGAATCGTCTCCGTTTATATACCATTTTACATCCTTATTTTGATCATGAAAATTTTTCCATACAAATCTTTGCCTTGATTATTCCTTTTAGATCTTGAAAAACTACTGATATTGAAGATCTATATGAGGCCTGGATCAAAATATTTATATCAGAATGATTTACTTAAGACCACTGAGCTCAAAAGAAAATTTATTGATATTAAGTTCGCTTACGTACAGGCTAACTTTATTTGAACCTAACTCTTACTTGGATCTCTTTTATGGAATTTATCCTGGATCCATAAATCTATCTGCAAAGTGATTCTTATTAAATACTTTAAAATTATCTATAACCAATATTTTGACAGTCATTTACTATGTTATTCGTATCAGCTCCTTACACTTACAACCTCATACGCAATGCTTATAGCTTTATCATATACATTATTTGCGACTCTATACTCTATTGCAGTTCTATTTCACATATTCAGCCTGCACATATTGCTTGACATTTTTATTTGCCTATACTGTAATTTTCTTAATGTTCCTTACTTATTATACTTCTGCAATTTAGATGCTCACTTGTCATACTTCTGCAGCGACTAGTTCATTTTCCTCGAATTGTACTTCTCTGTTATAGTTTCTGCAGTCAGGTTGAATAATTTCATAAGTGCATCTTCTGCTTTGCAGCCTACGGTATTTTAATTGTTCTCAACTTTTGTAGCTCTCCATATTTCATATTTATTTCAGCTTTTCTGCAGTCTTGTTGATTGGCTACATAAGTATCTTCTTCAATTCTATAACTTCCCTTCATTCCATATTTGTATACCAAGGCAGCTTAATGTAGCTATCATTAGCTATACACTTGCACTCTTCCATTGATATACCCTTAATATCCTCTGCACTTTTTCTAGCAATTCACTTAGACACCCTTAGCCTACCATGAGCTTTGGTCAGCTTCTAGTTGTTTCATATTTCGTATTGATACAAACAACTTATTTGTTAAGCAAATTTTCTACAATACTCCTTGTTGACTTTTCTGAGTGCAGATTCTTACATTTTGCAACAGCCCATTTTGCTGAATATTTCTATAGCCTCTTGTGCGGCTATATGTTTTTGAAGTTCTCTCCTTAGTCCTTTTCTACAGTTGCAGCTCTTTGTAATGCTATTTTCTCAGTCATTTTCTGAGTTGAAATTCTTTTTGTTGTGAAGCTATTTCCTTTGTCAAATGTCCTTAGTCAAATTCCAGCCATGATTGACAGATGGCTTCACTTCTTTTTATGCTATGTTATTTCTGTAACTCCCCTGTATTAGCTCAATTCTTTACTTAGAATTTCTGCAGCTCAGAACCTTTTAATTTCGTGAGTATCATTACATGTATTTGGTCACTTCCTTAGTCTTATTGGGTCAAGGCAGGATACAACATTTCTTCATTTGCAGCTCACATTTCAACCGCCTGTGGATTTTGTTGTAACTCTACTTTCTTACTCTTTGTTTATCCTTAAATCTTGAATACTGCTGCTTTCTTGGCACCTCTAGCATATGTTGATGTGAATGTTGATATCCTTAGTAGCTGCATGTATTATTGACATCTTTTTTTTTAGTCAATGCTTATGCAACTCATGTCCAGAGCACTTAGCCGCTTAGGTGCAACTGCATTACCTTTGCATATGCAAACTTGGATGTAGTTCTTTTGCATCTAGATTCCACCGTTATTTTCTTCCTTTCTATTGGTAGTGCATGTTGGTTGTAGAGGCATTTTGAACTCTTGTTCCTAATAAACTCTATTCTTATTGAGTTCTAATATCTATATGCTCTTGACGAGGTGCATCAACAAATTGAAACATTGGTTGCAATTTTATAAAAGCTTGTTACTCACTATGATGCCTCTCTCATTCACTTCTATTTACTCTCTTACTTCCCATGTTTCTTGATTTTTGCAATCCTCCAAAGGTTTGAAGAATGCAATACTACCTTGTTGGGTTTGTTAAATGTTGATATAACATATTTCTATCTCTTATCAACTTGAGACTCTTATCTCATCATGTAGATGTTTATGAAAAATTTTTATTATATAACTACAAGAATTGCATCTTATCATTTTGATCATCTAGATGCAAGATCTTAAATTTCTTTTCTATTCCCAAATGTGATAACGTCATCTTGTATATAGATGAAAAAAATCATGGTACATCTTTATGTGATTACTCTTGGGATTTATTGACCTAGTCATTGTTGGATAACATACCATTTGATATTTCTCAAATTCCTTCATACTCTGCTACTCCACAACAATTTTTGTATCTGCATTAGTTTGACACTTTAAAAATCTTTGCAGCAGAAATAATATCTTGACTTCCCTTGGTCTTGAAAATTATATTCCCTTCTACTTGATGATGAGATTCATTTATCATGATTTTATCTTCTCTATAAGAGCCGCTTGTCATAGTTTCATCTACATTATCTCTTGCAATATTAAGCTTAGTGGTTTCTTATCTTTTTATGATCTTCGTACCTTGAATCTTATCCATATGAATTTATATTGACAGCATATTAGCTTTTCCATCCGCTTCAGATATTGTAGAGAGATAATCATCTATTGTGCACAAATTCATATGTATTCAAATTTAACTTAGTTTTGAGATACTTTCTCAATTCTATCTCAAGATCATTTTCATTTATCATTATTGTTATTCTCACTCATACATGTATAGAGCAATTGAAATTTAGCTCCTTTTGGATTATCAATCATATGCTCAATATATGGATATAAATTTCTATTAACTATCGGTTTCTCCTTTTAATTATTCATTCTTTCCCTTATATTACTTGTAGGTTTATAAACTGGCAGGGTAACCTAATGTAGATTTTCAATTATACTATCTTTGAGATATGTAGAGAAAAAAAAAAATTTAATTAATCATTCGGGTTGTATCTTGAACCCCTCTTCTCTACACAACATCAAAGAGAGTATACACATTCAATCATTTAAACTCAGTTCATTATCGTTCATATCCTCCTAGGACTCGTATTAGCAAAGGTTATTTATGGATCTATCAAATACGATATTCTTAAGAGAGTTTTGGCTAATACTACAATTACCTTCAAGGATGTGATATAATGTGGAATTGCAAAGATGGATACTAAATGTGTGATTATGGAATCTATTGATATTGTTAAAAGGAAGATGTGACACAAATGAAGTATCCATGTGTATCTTCAAATTGTACATCCATGAATACATACTCATGTATTGAGTTTTGATATATTGGGGTATGATCTTGAGAATAAGGAAAAATATATCCCCTACTTTTATCTTGATATTTAGCTTCAACTATCAGTGAGATAAACTGTAGTATTTCTTTGGGAATAAGTTGCACTTACCACCTATGTTTTCCTTTCGTTTCAATAATCTTATCAAGTATTATATATGGAAGCATATGACCTTTCACTACATGACTTAAGTGTTCACATACGAACTTAACCATGTTATGCTAGACTTTGATGGATCATAGTGATATGCATAGATTCTTGTTCACTATGAAAATATCTTTTGATTTCTTGCAACTCCATTTGAATCTCTTTGTAGTGAAAATAACAAGGATACTAAACTTCTTTATTTATCATGTACATTCTAATTATGCTTACTATTATGACCACTTTAATTTTTGGAGGACCAAAAATTTTTAAGGGGGGAAGAACTTGTAAACCCCCACCTTTAGGTAGATTAAATAATAATATAATAATAAGTAGAAATAAAAATATTATGAAGTTTAAATTGAGAACTATGAGATTGGGTTAGGACTAAGATGGTGACATTAAGTTGATTTTTATCCATAAGGATCTAGTTGTAATTTAATAAAGTTTATAGGGACTTAGTTTGAAATTTTATTAAGGTTAGAGGGACTCATTTGTGATATTATAGAAATAGTGGACTAGATTGTAAAATATTGTTGCACATGCTTCCCACATGACAGGGCCGAACTGGACCGGACTTTTCAAGTTGGTTCGCCTGAACCAACCCGGTCCACTAGAACCGACTCCTACGAACAAAACCCTACGCTATTTCCCCCAAATCACGCCTCCTCCTCCGCCTTCGCAGTTCGTCTCCTCTTCTCACCGCGAGCTCAGCTGCGAGCTCCTTCTCCTTCGTCCCCTTCGCACTCCGCTGCAGATCCGTCGCCGCAAGCTCGACAGCGAAGCCCTCCTTTCCTCTTCGCCTGCGATGGGATATCCTCACTCCATCTTCTTCGGCCTCTCTGCAGGCTGCCGCACGACTTCAATCTCTTCCCTTCCCGCCGCTCCGGATCCTTCGGCGACCGACTGACCTCTCCTCCGCAGCGTCCATCTCCTTATTCGTCGGTGGCGGCACTTGGGGTCAGATCCGCCGACGACATCGCACTTCCTCGTTTCCTCCCACCGCGGCATCTAGACCTCGCTGCGCATTGTGCCCTGGGCGTCATCCGTTCGACGCTGGGTGTGGTAGCATCGGTTTCATCATCTTCCTCCTCCGGACGAGCTGTCGGTTGGCTCCGATTTGTCGTGGTGGAATCTCTTCGGTGTGCCCCAATCCGAATCGTCGACGCTGACCCTCTTCGTCGCAATGTCGTCGAAGGGATTCTATTGCATCGGAACTCATCGCCTCCTCTTTCCCTGCAGTCCACCGTCGACTGCTGGCATCAATTGGAGCTCCTTTTCCCATTTCCTTCGCGAGGTGAATCCTCCCACTTGATTTCCCTTTTCGGTTGTTTTGTTGTAAACGTATATTTTTGGTTGTTTTGTTGTAAACGTATATTTTGAGTCGTGAATGTTAATGATACATAGTGTTTGATGGATATTGATGGATGAATCAATTTGGTGGTTTGATGGTTAATGCTGTGATGTGGATGGGTTGATAATTCTATACATGTGATGGAATACTAGTGGGTGTTGTGATTGAGGTATTTTAATTGATGGGTAATTTGACGGAGTGATTACTGTTGATTTGCCGTGTAGTATTTTGGTGGAGTGATGTGGATTTGATGCTTTAAATTAATGGATTGTTGGTTTGATGGAGTGATAATTTGATAATGTCAGGAGGTTGATCTCTTCTATTATTATGTATAAAGTATAATAATTAAGATGATATTTGCAGTATTTGCACATGCATAAAGTATAATAATTATGATGGTATAGTGCAAAAAGTATAATAATTATGATAGTATAAGGAATCGAATACATGTCAACACTAAGGCATAATGTGTGACTTCCACTTAGCTAGTGATGACATGTTATAAGTTAATGGAAGTCAAAAATGATTAGATTAGATTATGGATTATGTGAAATTTTAATTGAACTTTTAAAGGATTTGAGACTTGATTGGTTGGAGAATAGGATTAAGGTTAATAAATTAAATAAGGTTAATTAATTAGGATTAGTTTGGGGTAGGTAGAGCTAATTGAATAATGATTCAACCTAGGATGAGTTAGGTGAGCAAAATAGTAAAGATGGTGGTTTTTGGTACGTTGGAGATAATATTAATGATAGATAATATTAAATGATCAAATCTAAAGGAAATATTACTTGTAATAGGTTGACCTCGTCGAAACAATTAAACGACTTGAAGTTATTGTACGGTTGGTTCCGACGAACGAACTACAACATCCAGGTGCGTTGGTTCATTGTAACTAGGATTTATTCAAACTAGGGAACTACCTGCCGAGGTGTTCCTAGGAAGGTCCTGGATGCATTGAACACATAAAATGCTATGTTTGCTAAATAGGTGATATCATGCATGCTAGAATACTATTATTTATATAGCATGGATTATATTCCATGTGTATGCTTGTTAACATACTTTATCAAATTCTTTTACATACCTGCTTTACTTTCCCCTATTATTATATGTTATGCTTGTTGCCTTATGTCTATGCTTATTCAAATATATGTTAGGATTATTCTCTTGCTTGTTATCTATTATGTTGACGCGATGGGAACTAGTAATATGTTACAGTTACACCTAGAGACTATCATGTTACACTCAAGGTTGACACATATATAAACATCAACAAGCATCACTTACAGATATGTGATATTGACATACTTATGTATGAAAACATTGACACACTTATGTATGAAAACATTGACAATGCACCATACATGATTTCCTAAGTTATGGATACGAGCTTTAATGCTCATACACCTATACCACTCAAAGATGTTGAAATCATCTTGGACATAAAGGGTGGAATAAGGTATGGATTGGCCTATTGCCAGAGAACTTGTGATGAATTCACTATACACGCACGTGTGTCGCTTTGTCGCCACCGTGATAGTCCTGACATGGCTAGCAAGGATGAAACCCAACCAAGGACCTAGCAACCATGTAGCCGAGGTTGTAGCATCCCAGTGACAGTTAGGATGCTCACCTCCTGGCAGGCATCGCTGCTTGTAAATTGGGACGGTGACTCCTTCCGCATAGCTTTGGACAGTGGATCCTTGACCCTCACGACTATAATTCCAGACGTTCTGCAGACGATCTGATGAGTAGTCCGGGATCCTGGGGTTTATTATCGACTAGCCGTGGCCGAGGTATACAATTAGGTGCGGTGATCCTTTGTCTGTAGTACTACAGGATTTGCTTCATGGTTGTCTAGGGAGGGCACATGAAGTAACAGGCCACTAGGACGCGGTTGATGGGGTTATCCGACTAGTGGACCACCGGAGAGGGATCACGGTCACCCGACCTCTCCGCCAACATCAGTGATGCGGGCACAGGTAGAGACTTGGATAGAGTGGACACTGATGGGCTTATGGACATCCCTGATCAGGATATCCTTGAGCATAGGCTGGCAGCCCGACGCACTTGACACAATTATAGAGACACTGTTAGTTGACATATACTAGAGCAATTGTTAGTTGACATATCCTAGTAACAGACATATGGTACATCATAGATGACAAGTAGGGACACATAGCAACTTACATCACTAGTTAGATGTCGATGTGGTGGATGCTATTATTTACCATAAATAATTATTAATTGACACTTAATAAAACCAAAGGCATCTTAGTACTTTCCCCTAGTACTTGATTTCCTGTTACGATTTCGAGCCGTAATTTCGCACTAGGCCGCAAGGCTGAGCACACCATTTTTTCCTGTGTGTGCAGGTGGGTAGATGATTGATCGAGATGGTGGGTGAAGATGGATTTATCAATGAATTTATTTTCATTTTTAGACTCCACTTGTCATAGAATTGTAGTAGGATATCGGGACTGTGTTAGAAATATTGAGTTAGATAAGTTAACTGTATATTCTGCTGTGCAAATGATGTTTATGGATTGTATGTATCACTTTGATGCCTTGTATGGGTCCGTTGGGCTCATACGGCGGTTGTCACGTGCCCGACAGTAGGGTCGGGGCGTGACAAGTATCATAGTCAACACTAGTGCAATCACTGAGAGTGGCCAACAACTGTTGCAGTGGATAAAGAGCGCACAAGAACTCGGCTGCGAGACGTTCGCTGGCTCATCTGACCCATGGGAAGCTTACGTGTGGAGCATCAATACCAATTTATTTTTGAGGATAATGAGACTAGTAGATGAAGACAAGTTAGATGTGGCACACCATCTTCTGAGAGGTAAAGCAAGGACGTGGTGTAACGGTCTCAAGATAGACAACTCGGCGCTTACTTGGGAAGATTTCCAAGGAAGATTCTATCGTAAATATTATACACAAAGTTAAAGAGAGCAGAAAAGACGGGAATACCTAGAATGCAAACAAAATGGAAGGCCAGTAAGTGAGTATGTAGAAGAGTTTCGTCGCTTGATAAGACTAGTACCAGAGATAGCGGGAGACAACACACTGGGTTGTATCAAGTTTAGGAATGGTTTGGATCTAACCATATACTCCAGATTATTTTTGCATGAGACGAATAGCTTTAGTCAACTCGTAGACTGGGCCACCGCCACTGAGATGCTGGAACAAGAAGTAAAACAAGAGAGAAGTAGTCAGAAGAGAAAACGATCTACTTCGCCAGATGATCGTGAAGAGTAGGCCTTACGCGGATAGTAGTTTTGATAGTTTGAATATGATTAGGAGTCCTTTTTTTTTTAAGCTTCATTAGGTTTATTCATTCTAAATTGTTTTGCCTTACATTGATGTAAGTTTATTTTTCACTCAAAGAAATCATTTAAGTTACTTGAAAATTCATGGTGGAGATTGTTCAAAAAGAATCCCTTGGGGCCATAACTAGCATGTCCAAAGCCTTAGGACTTGGTATGATAACATTATATACAAGCTATAAAAAAAAAAACCTAGTTAGGAGAATTTTAGAGTATTTTACTACAACGGATTGTCATGTAGATTGTGGGACAAGGACGAGGAAAAGGAAAGACCACCAAGGTGTCAACAAGTCGGGTTGCAACAAGTACGTTGGCACCTTTACTTAGGGAGGCCCAAGTACAACAAAGCGATGCACCAATGGTGGAACCTGCACAGAACCCGGTACGACCTACCTTGAACCCCATCCTAGAACCTGCAACTTCAGAGGCTCCAGTGAATTCAGCCGCTGGTCCCTCCATCATACCTCCACCAGCACCACCAGTGCCAATGTCACGGGATGATATGGCACGGAGCCTGAGAATGATGATGTCACAGTTGGTAAATGGGTACTTTGCCACACCTTTAGGACAAGGGACATAACCGTCCGTCGTACCTCTGCCACCTATTGTGAATCCAGAAATACCAACGGTTGGACCGATAGGTGTCACTTCTAATGTAGCCCCTCCCCCAATGGTAGCTGCACCGACAGGGACCCAGGGAGTTGCCATGACACCACCGGCCACCATACTTGTAGGGTCAACTCATGTACCATATCAAACACCACTTGGAGTTGACACTCCTGTAACCCCAAACTTAGGTGGGACTGCATCGGTAGTTCGACAGCTATCACAATGGGTAAAAGCTGCAAGACAATTGGGATGCGTCGAGTTCGCCGGCTCCACGGATGCCTGAGAATCACGTGCATGGATCAACACTATTCGATGTATTACCAACGAGATGAGGCTTGCTGATAAAGATAAGTTGAGTGTTGCTCTACACTTCCTTAGTGGTGATGCTATGATTTGGTGGCAAGAACTAGAAGGGCGAAGTGATACCACAATCACTTAGACAAAAATTTTAAGGGAGTTCAACTTGGAATTCTATACCCCAATGCAACACCATATGAAGAGACAAGAGTTCTTAAGTTGTACGCAACATGGAAAGTCTGTAGCAGAATATGCAGCAAAATTTAACAGGTTAGCATCATTTGCACCCGAGATGATCGTATCAGAAGACTTTCGCTGCAATAAATTCATTGAAGGATTAGACTATGCCATCCGCTCACGCCTGGCAGTATTAAAAGTAGAATGTTATAAGGACACAGTGGAAGCTGCCATAAGAGTTGAAAGGGTGGTAATCGAATCCCAAGACAAAGGGAATGACTGCAAAAGAAAACGGCCGGGATCTTTGGCAAACTGAAGCATGCAAAGGGAAGGTGATATGTCCAGGGCACCATCAGTTGCTTCTACTGCAGGATTTAACAACCCACGAACAACAACAAATGTCACAATGGGTTACACTCATCCACAGCCTACGGGGTTAGCACCGGTCCCAAACTTAAACAAATGTCGTCGTTACTATAGAGTGCATACGGGACCATGTCGGATTATTACTTGTTACCACTGCGGACAGGAGGGTCATGTTCGTCCAAATTACCTGCAACGAGCACCGTCGGAAGCTTCTGAAGCGTCAATAGCTCGGGGTAAGAATCAAGTGCAAGTGCCAACTACACCGGCGGTGTCTGCTTCGACAGCAAGAAAGATGTCAACTCCTAGGACTGGGGAACACTCCCAAAGACCCCAAATGTGTTCACAAACATGAATTTTTGCTCTAGATGGTAGTAATATGCAAGAAAACTCGGAGGTGTTCGAAGATGACACATGGCAAGCAGAGGATTTCTAAAGGTGAACTGTTGGTAGTGAGAATGGAACAAAAATATGGAAGGGATTGGTAGGAGGATGACCAAAAATATTATTTAGTGATGGCCACAAAGATTTGGAGAATAAGGCATTTAGTTAGAATAAATATTTTTTTTATAGCAATTATTATTTTTTAGCAAATTGCTTTGGGGGAAGGGGTTAAAAATTTCTTGCGTTAGCAGCACTACTTTGAATAAGTGAATTGGAAGTTCTTTTTCTAATTTAGTTGTCACTAAATAAAGTGGCCTAAGAAAAGGAAATAATTGTTATGTGTTGCTTCATTTTTAGAGGACCAAAAATGCTAAGTGGGGGAGAACTTGTAAACCCCGATGATTAGGAAAAAAAAAAGTCTATATATATATATAGGTTTAGATAAATACAAATAGATATACACATAACATATAATACTTATAATAATAAAAAAAAGCAATAGCAAGACTAAGAATTGATTTTAAGTGATTGGGGTAAAATTAGAAATTTACCTCCCACATCTTACCCTTTTTATGCTCTTGTATGTGAGGATTGAGGCTTGATTCCTCTAACCGCAAGCCACCACGCCTGCTGCCGTCATTGGATGATCTCCAGTTTGGAAGCGCAGGATTTCCGTCACAGTTGTTTCCTCTCAAGTCCTCCATAGGAACTGTTGGCTAGCAAAGGGCATCGTTCCATGTTGAACGGTGACGTGAGTTGTCATGCCCCCTTTAATTGTCATGCCTCGACCCACTGTCGAGCACATGACAACCGCCCTATGAGCGAAGTCCCACTCATACCAGGCTAACAATATGATATAACTCAAACATAAATAAAGAATTCTATATTTAAGTTCACCAAATAAGTTTACAACCAACTTATAGGTTCTTACAAAACTGATATAGTCCGTCTATGTATTGCTTATGTACACCATAGCAATAAAAATCATTCTAAAAATGTTCTTCTATAGCTCACAATCTCGCTACCCATCGCTCCTCGCCGTCTCCTAAGCAATGTACGGACACCTGCGCGTGGGGGAAAATTGCATGCGCTAAGTCTTGCGACTTAATGCCTACAGATAGAAACTACTCCAAGAAAAAGAATGGGCTAACAAATACATGTCCGGATGAGTAGTAATTATATCATAAAACAATAGTAAAATCAAGCATGCACACAATTAATCAATTAAATATTAAAAGTCTAAATATGTCTCTATGTCTAGAGATTTCTAAGATTCTAGTTTCAACATTAACTCCCTGCCTATGCTTAAGGTAAGCCCTGGCCGGGGACTACCGCAAGCCCGTCAGTGCCAGACTAAGTCTCTACCTAGGCCCGTTGCACCGACGTTGACGGAGAAGGCGAGTGACCGCGGTTCCTTCTCCTTCTAGTCTCGCGAGCCGTTTACCCAGACCGCATTCTGAGACTATCGTATCGTACGTCCCCCATGGACCCTAGGATACGAGACACCGTGTAGCACTACACTTCTGCTTTACAGCAGGGTCACCGACTGACATGTATACTCACGGCCTGACCTGCCGGACCCAACACTTATGTATAACTCTGGTTGTCCGGACTACCCCCCAAGCTGCAGGACTTAGTTGGAGTATGTCAATGTCAACAGACACCTTAGTCCTCAGGACAGCGGCTAAAGTGAGCTCCCCAGCTCCCAGCGCCATAGTTTCGGATACATGCCATGGGGATATCTGGCCGTTGGCGAGAACCCCCTTGTTGGTACTCACCGAACGCTAAAGGATGGGTTGGGTGTCGCTGCTGCCGCCCCTCTTTAGACTAACGCAAATAGTATCTACCATTTGTGAGAGAAATACAGTGTTATATAGACCTATAAGATTCCTAGAGGTTTTATGTCCCTAGGAAGTTCAGGTCTATGTCTCTAAGTGTCCAAACTAGCTTAGGTTATCATGTAAGATATGTCATCTAACTAGTTTTGTCCGTCACCTAGCATCTTCATATGTCGCTATGTGTTCTAGATTCTTCCTAGTGTCATACACTCTTAGAATTATAGAATACAAGCATATAATATATCATTTGTAATTAATTCACATCATTCAAGACATCAAAGTAAATGCACATCACGGACATTAATAAGATTTTAATAACAACTTTCCCACTTGGTAGCTCTACTGCAGCGGCTGTAAACTAGCGAAATAATAACGCACCTGAGCCTTTTAAATTAGCAATTTAATAGATTCACGGCTCTTCAGTGTTTAACCATCGTTGCTGCGGAACATTTTCCTATCAATTGGCAAACATATTTAAATTTTCTAACACTCATGACAGCAAGTATCTAACACCCTGCTCCCCTTTTCTTATTCCTTATTTGGCATCATGGAATTAGAAGATAAAGAACAAAATAGGTGTTACGATATTTGTTGTTTAATGTTGCTCATGCGTTCGACCAAGAAAACATTGAGTGCAAGATATGACAAATTTATTTATCATAGTATGAAAGAAAATATCCAAAAAAAGAAGTAGTACAAAGTATTTCTCAACCATTTTAATTCAATAATATAGTAACAATAACAAAACTATTTTGGAACTTGTAATTACTGTACCAAGTTACTAAATTATAGAAGCTTAACTTTCTATCCAACATATCGTCCAACTCTCTAATAAAATAATTATAGTTGTATATATTATGCTAACAAACAAATAAAATTTAATATCTAAAGTCTCCACATTCACTACAATATGTATATATTTATTAAATTAAAAAGGGTATTTATCTACTATATATAAATATATACAGAGATATACATATGTAGAATGAATAATGTGAATCATCATTATCCTATCTAACCACCGATGGCAGCAGCAAGCAATACTCAGCTTACTATATAGTTTTGAGTATTAAATTATTATTAGATGTCAGAAACATAATTATTTCATATATCATCCGTAGAGTTTAATTTTTATTAACAGAGAACAATTGTAGAATTTAATTATTATTACTATTAGTATTATTTTTATTGGATTCTTGAATCTACCCAATATGGTATTTTATTTCTAAATAGTTTTAAAAGTAACTTTTAATTAAACTACTAGTAATCATGACGTTTAGATAAATGAAGATAAAAGAATTATATATATACATTCACTGTCACTGTGATCTAATAGCTATAAAATGAAATATTTTTAATCACTTTAATATTCAAAATTTACTAATAGTTGTATCCTCAAACAATTTCATTCAAGAAAGAAATTCAAGACATGAGAAATTCATATAAATAATAATAAAAATAATACAATGCAATATCCTAAATCTACATTAACAACTATCTCTAACGCATATCCCAAAAATTAGATTTTTTTATTAACTAGAGAATGGGCACCAACCTTAATCCTTCAAATTTATTATTTTCGTCTGGGATTCTGAGCGTAGGTGCCGTTAACTTCCATTTCCTCAAACGCCTTCTCTTCCTAGTCGAAGAGATTCAACCATAGGCTTGCCAATCTAAATTGTTGGCGATAGAAGGGTGTGGAGGTGGAGATTTAGATTGTGGGATGATCGGGTAAACAATGAAACTATAACGTTGCCTCGAACTCCCTTCTTTTTTCCATTAACACTTAATTATTTAATTTTTGAGATAAACTTATTTTAATACTTACATATATATAAGTATATCTATTATTATATACCTATATATATATATATTGTAAAGAATTATTCTTACGAGGAGGATTCTATTTATATGTATATTTAATATATACATCTATGCATATTGACTTGTATATATATATATTTAAAATAAAACTTCATTTCTACTCTGAGGATCTAGTTACGTATTCATTTTCTATATAATATATATAAGTATTCATTTTCTATATAATCTATTTATATGGCTAAATATATATATAGATCTAGCTATTATTATTATTTATTTATTTATATTTACCTATTTATACACATATCTACCGATCATTGTTAACACATCTATGCAAACCTTTATTTACACGTTATGTATATGCATATATGTGAAGGTACGTATATAAATGCACCTATTGACACATATATATTTTTAAAAAAAATTAAAATTTTATTATTTAGTAATATATATATTTCAAAAAAAAATGAGGGTTTACATGAGTGGCATTGATAAATTGTCTCTTGGTTGGTTTTGACAATTTGTTCCACAATCCAGGTTTGTTATATTGAACCCTTGAGTACGCAAGTGATTAAATATTAAAAGTCCTATAACTGTCCTATGTATATTGTTTGTGTTTACTTTTATGATTTATCTCCTCAATACATGTCTTAGTGATTATTAATACATGTGCATGTGCTGACGAAAGAATCATAATAAATTGTGCATGATGGTCATTAGAACTATGCTTGTGTATTAAACAATAAACAGTTAAATTGCTTATACGTACTGAAGGGATGTCAAACATAGAGACACCTACTTATTTAGTGACACCGTAGTCCCAAAATAGGACTAGGAGATGTTTACACCGTATTCCCGTGCGTGTAGTGAATGGTCGCTACCACGATAGTCCGGTTTTGGCAAATGGGGGATGTAGTTATCTCTACACTTGTGTGAGTGTTGGGTGACGAATTCTCTCCATACGCCGTGGACAGTGGATCTGTTGACAACGACAACTGTCCTAGATGCTCTGCAGGCATACCGACGGTAGTCCAGATCCTTGGGTTAAATACGTGTGTAGGAATTTCAGTTAGCCGTAGACGGAGGAGTGTTGTTGCAAGGTGACCCTACCCATAGGGGCAGTGTGTAGTACTACACAGGTGTGTGTTCGGTGTACCTACAAGGGGTTTACACGAACACATTAATCTCTCTAGCGTGGATCGAGGTAAACGGCTACCGAGACTGGAAGAGAGGGGTCCATGGTTACCTACCCTCTCTGCCAACATCAGTGTAATGGGCATAGGCAGAGACCTAGAAAACACTGATGGGCTTAAGGGTAGTCCCCGACCAGGGCATACTCTAAAGCATAGGTTGGCAGCCCGTGATAGGAGGTAGACAATATGGTAGTGACATGAACAATAATTTAGTGACAAATGATATAAATTTAGAACACACCAAGAGTAAATTTTAGTACATTATCTCTTTTTGTTATAAACTATATTGTACATCATTGTTGATTTCGTTTTATCTTATAGAATTATTTAATTCTTATTGTTCAGCAAGAGATGCTATTATAATATTTTTATCTTACTCGTTGATCTTATCCTTATAATACTTGTAATACAAATGGATGGTTCGGACTTGATGGCCTATTTTCCTCAAGATCGTTCTTTCATAACCACTGAGCCACAAGGCTCAGCGCATTTATCTTACATACGCAGGTAGCTTGGGGTAAGCACCATGACTGTTTATGAGTATTAGGTTCTCAGGAATATAATGTCCTAGTCTATACGAACATCGGTCGAAAGGTTGTATGCTACTTTAATATTTACAAAGTTGTCGTGTGGTCATTTTGTATTATTTCTAATATGCCTTGTATGGGTTGCAGACTCATACGACGGTTGCCACGTGCCGATAGGTGGATTGCGGCGTGACAGACGAACCAAACCGGGTGACCTGGCCCGAACTGGACCAGCGCACGCGCGTAGCTATTGAACCGGCGTCTGACGAAGCAGACCCGGTGTATCACGCCCCAAACCTACCTTTGGACACGTGGCAACCACCGTATAAGTCGCACTTTAACACCACAACTTATACAAGACTAAAAAGTACCACAAAATACTATTGTTTTAGTGATTAACAATGCAGAAGCAATAACATTTTACATTCAAGCCAACACTACTCATTCACATATCTATCTAGATTACAAAAATAAATATTGTTCACCAACTAGGTTCTCCCTCACTCCCCGCTAGCAGCCAACCTGTAACCTGCGCAACAAGGGAAAAATGTGCACATCTGAGTCGCGAAACTCAGTAAGGCTATAGAGAGAGCACCCTAAAAATGGGCATAAGGTATTGTACAAACCAACAAGAAAATATATCCACTAAAAATCACATACTTAAATCAACATGTCACTGATACATGAGAAGACAATAAAGATAGAATAACATGATTACGATCACAACAAGATATGTCACAGGATATCAGAAACATGATCATAACAGGATATATATTTGAAAACAAGAAATATGTTCATAACATTACCACTAAATCAAAGATATAATGTTACTCAATTTATTATAACGTTATCTATCCATTCTACACCTAAGGCAGCCACTTATGTTCAAAGTGAATCCCTCGTCAGAGATTTCCCTGAACGCTCAGTGTCAACTCTATGTCTCCGTCCTATATGCCTGTATACTGATGTTTCCAGAAGGAGCTGGTGATCTCGGTACCCTTTCTTTCCAACATAAGTTCTTTCCAAACTAAGTAACCATACAGCGCTGTAATTCTGCACCATGGCAAGATCACCATACAAAATAACACATTACATCCGTCTCCAGCCTGGCAAGCTGAGACCACTGTATATACGATACCAATGAACTCGGACTGCTCAGGGACCCACATCTGTTGAGCATGCCAGTATCAATCAGGTTCCCTAGCCTCGATAGCGCATGGGACGGTACTATTCCTAGTACACCCTCTACCCTGTGTAACACAATTAAATTGAGTTCTTCACCGCAGTGAGATCCCGACTACACTATGGTATTAGTGACTTAGGTAAACCGAACTTGCATCGCTACCTTACTAGCACATGACTCCTCACCACATGTTGGCACATACCAGTCTAAGAACCCACACATCACCACCTAGGTTATCATAATCCTATGATGTTCAAAGTTCTTAGTCATATTTCAATTTAGATCATTCCAGGTGTTATCACCTCATGAATCCAAAATGTCTCAAATCTTTTATCTCATGTCAACATGTTCCATGTTGTTGCTAAGTGTCTCTACATCTCTAGCAACATGAACATAATAAATAATCAACCCAACATGAACATAAACATCAATAGCATGCATTTAATAGCATCATACATATACCAGCATGGTATAACTTACAACTTACATCAAGAGTAAGCATATAATAGCATCATACATGAACTAGCATGATATCATTTTCAAACTCAGATCAAGATCATGCATATTATAACATCATACAGGAACTAGTATGATATAACCCCCAATAATACACATGCTAATTAAATATGCAATCAAGCATATACATAACTTATTAGCATGTACAATAATTAACAACGACCCTTAGGACTCAGCATCTTTAGTAGGCCAAATTAAATTTGAAACCATAAATTCTCACTTGAATCTCAAAGCAGATCTTTAACAAGAATCACAGTTTGGTTGTGATTCTTAAAGCAAGCAAGCAATCAATCAATCAAGCAAAGCAAAACAAGTCATTCCTACTCCAACACAAATCACAGCTTGGCCGTAATTTGTTAAGCAATAGCACAGCAACACAAACTCCTAAAATAAATTAAATACAAACAAACAAGCATGCATAAATAACACAGCTCAAACAATCCTCCTAACAACCCACACTACTCACAACCTCACTCCAAATTTTATTTAATTACCTTCTACTCAATTAAACTATTTAACTATTTAAATAAATACAACTACCACATTTATACATCAACTAACCATAATCATACCTACATTTATATTCAAATTATACCATAAGGCCATAAATTGTCAGCTCTAAATAAATAACCATCATTTAATACATACTTATCCCAACATCTCCCTTTTTGATATTTAGTGTAAATGTCTTTGAAATCCAAGTCAGTAGCATATAATTCTTTTAACCTTTCCAAACCGAAAATTTTACAATCAAGTTGGGACAACAACATGTAATGTTGAGATCTGTGCTTGATTTATTGCTTGCTTGCTTTTAGGAATCATAGTCAAGTTGTGAATTCTTGCTTGATTTTGCGTAGAGACTCAGGTGAGGACTTATGGTTTTAAAATTTATTTTAGCCTAATATAGATACTGAGTCCTAAGGGTCGTTGTTACATATAGTACATGCTAATGAGTTGAATGTATACTTGTTGCATATTTTAATGGCTAGCAAATGGCATTGTTCCAAGTTGAACGGTGACGTGAGTGGCATTGATAAATTATCTCTTGTTAGGTTTTAACGATTTGTTTCACAATCCAGGTTCGTTACATTGAACCCTTGAGTAGGCAAGTGATTAAATATTAAAAGTCTTATAACTGTCCTATGTATGTTGTTTGTGTTTACTTTTATGATTTATCTACTCAATACATGTCTTAGTGATTATTAATACATGCGCATGTGCTTACGAAAGAATCATAATAAATTGTGTATGATGGTCATTGGAACTATGCTTGTGTATTAAATGATAAACAGTTAAATTGCTTATACATACTGAAGGGATGTCAAACATAGAGACACCTACTTATTTAGTGACACCGTAATCCCAAAATAGGACTAGGAGATGTTTACACCGTATTCCCGTGTGTGTAGTGAATGGTCGCTACCACGATAGTCCGGTTTTGGCAAATGGGGGATGTAGTTATCTCTGCACTTGTGTGAGTGTTGGGTGACAAATTCTCTCCATACGCCATGGACAGTGGATCTGTTGACAATGGTAACTGTCCTAGATGCTCTGCAGGCATACCGACAGTAGTCCAGATCCTAGGGTCAAATACATGTGTAGGAATTTCGGTTAGCCGTAGCCGGAGGAGTGTTGTTGCAAAGTGACCCTGCCCATAGGGGCAGTGTATAGTACTACACAAGTGTATTCGGTGTACCTACAGGGGGGTTACACGAACACATTAGTCTCGCTAGCGCAGATCGAGGTAAATGGCTACCGAGACTGGAAGAGAGGGTTCCACAGTTACCTACCCTCTCTGCCAACATCAGTGTAATGGGCATAGGCAGAGACCTAGACAAACACTGATGGCTTAAAGGTAGTCCTCGGCCAGGGTATACTCTAAAGCATAGGTTGGCAGCCCGTGATAGGAGGTAGACAATATGGTAATGACATGAAGAATAATTTAGTGACAAATGACATAAATTTAGAACACAGCAAGAGTAAATTTTAGTACATTATATCTTTTTGTTATAAAATATATTGTATATCATTGGTGATTTCATTTTATCTTATAGAATTATTTTATTCTTATTGTTCAGCAAGAGATGCTATTATAATATTTTTATCTTACCGGTTGATCTTATCTTTATAATACTTGTAATACATATGGATGGTTCGGACTTGATAGCCTATTTCCCTCAAGACCGTTCTTTCGTAACCACTGAGTCACAATGCTCAGCGCATTTATCTTGCATGCGCATGTAGCTTGGGGTAAGCACCATGACTGTTTATAAGTATTAGGTTCTCAGGAATATAATGTCCTAGTCTATACGAACATCGGTCGAAAGGTTGTATGCTAATTTAATATTTACAAAGTTGTCGTGTGGTCATTTTGTATGCATTTGATGTGCTATTGCATCTGTTCTAGTATGTTTATCTTCTTGAAACCTTCTCCTTCTTGATACCTTGATATAATAATGTCAATCCTGTCTACCTGAATATTTATTTTTTGCATATCTAGTTGCTGCCCCTAGACTTCATTGTTTCGTAAGATATGCTTCAATGGATGACATTTGTTGTGGTGTACAAGATCCATCTTTAACCTTTCAAATATTGATGAAACAGAAACTGTGTGGCTTATAAACATATCCTCATGTGGATGGCCTTCTTCTTCCACATGATTAGCCCTCCCCTTCCACCCGAGGACCGGAAGGCAGAGGCCCAATGGGCGTGCACTCCCTGCGCGGGAGTTGGAGAGAGTAATCATTGTGTCATCTGAACTGAGGGCCTCTTGGATTAAGTGAACCTTATCCATTATTTAACTTTGAGGATATTCCCTACTTTTGCGACATGTTTCAGCGGTCTTTGTGCTTTGTTCTTCTACTTAAGGAGGACTGTAATAATGCCTTGTTGTGTGGTTGAGGGAGAATTTTGGCTGCACTACCTCCTTCCTTATTACTTGCTCATCTTGCTCTTTAGGGACATCGAGATTGATCTTTTCATCCTCCCAGCCCTTGCTGATTGCAATCATATATTCCTTTCCTCCTAAGTCTGATATGATATACAAAGGAAGAGTTATTTCTGTTGGTTTACGAATAACTATTTCACACTTTTCAATATTTCTCCATGATATGCAGTCTCTATCTATCTCCTCCAACTAAGCGAAAGAGGAGATAATTTTAGATATTTCTTCTGCGTGCCACATGGCAATTGGCAATCTATGTAATGTGATCTTCATTCTTGCTTTCTTGCTTAATATATTACACCTATATTGCAGTGATCAATCTTCAATTGTGAGTAAATTTTGATTTGAGTGAATGAGCTTGGCTTGCAATAAACACCTCTTATAATACCCATGGCCAATTGCTGGGGTAGTAACCAAGTATTTCCCATCTGCAATATTAGCCTGCCTCCACAGATGTCTATGGATTCTAGCATCTTGGAATATACCTGCCAATGCACCTGCCAAGTTCATATTCATCCCTACCAGACCTTCGACGCTAACAACAATGCAATGCTCCTTCAAAAAGTTTAATCTCTTCTGTGTAGCCATAGAATAGGACTTATCTGATACCTTCTCAATTACATTTGTTGTATAAGAGTGATTCACATCAGTGTTTACTGATTTAAAATGTTTGAGCCTGCAAAACTTTCCTTCATTACCTTTTTTCCTACAATTATAACATGTCCTAACAGATCTGCAGAATTCTATTTTGTGTCCTTTATCTAGGCATCGGAAACATCTATTTTGATCCTTCAAGGTAGTAATAGACATATTCAAGCGATGATGGTTATCCTATATTGGTGCTGAGACTTGTTGTCTCTTAAAACATTCATTTTGAAGCACTTCTACATATGAAGGTTTGTGTATTATATTTTGTTCCTTACTGCCAGTAAAGTTCCCAACTAATGCATGCAGAACTTGAACCCTCAAATATAAATCTCTAAATAAATTAATCAACCTTAAATCCATCTAATCCAACCTAATTAAATCATTGAACCGAAAAGACATTAGCCCAATTTAACTCAAAAGCCCAACCTCTTAAAACCCTTAATCCTTATCCATAACTCTACTTTATTAGATCAATACCAACCAATTATTCCATATTTCCACTTGATATCAAAACATGATCATTAGTCATATGGAATTCACAATAATTTTCCTAGTTCACACCCTTATTCAATTCTCTACCTTAACACATTACATGCACCTTGTAGAGAGGAGAAGAGAGGGTGTGTCATAGGGAAATGAGGAGGAGGGACATGGTAGCGTGCATTAAACCATTCCACTAATCACAGCCACTGATCATAGCATGATATGATCAAATACAATCGAAAAAATTAGCAGTGAGGAGATTTGGAATTCACCTCGGTAGATGTTGATGAACGATGGTCTCCGATGAGCAGCGGTGTATGAGCAGCACTGGTGGAACTCAAAAGAGGTCGAGCAGAGCCTTCGTCGACAGTGCAGAATCATCCCTCTGCAGCATTCGCATCTCTCCGGTGGGACAAAAGGGGGCGTGGGTTCCCGGTGAGCGACGGTGGAACTCAGTCTCCGTTGACAGCCCACATACAGGAATCTCGGAGGAGGGAGGCGGAAAGGGAAGGGGCAGTGAGCTCGAATCATCACGTTGAAGCGATGGATGACGAGACACAGCAGGCCTCGGTTTGGGACGAAGCAAGGGCGACAGAATGGGTAGCAGTGGGATGCTGGTAGACAGAATGGTGGACGCCGAGCTTCGTGGAAGACGTCCTCCTCCAATGCTGCCACCAACAACTGTAGGGAGAATGATGGAGGGAGCGGCGGCCAGCAGAGTCGCCGTTCGCGAGGGCCGATGGTCTCCTGCGAACCTCCGTGGACGATGATGCAGAATCGTCCCTCCGCAGCTCCACCGTCGCTGTCGAAGAAGGTGCAGCCAGCAGGTTAAAGGAGCGATGGACGGCGAGGTGTTCGCCGCTGAGCTCACGTCGATGAAGGCCACACAAGAAAAGGTGAGGAGATGCGATTTGGGGGCGCCTCGTCGGGTTTAGGGCACACATTCGACCCCTACTCCTCAACTCGCCAGGCGGTTCAACTGAACCCATCCGGTTTGAGTTGGTCCAGTTGGACCGGTCTGAAGGGTGCACATGCTGCGCATGTGAGGGGTTGTCACCTTCTACATGTTTGCATATTGGTCCACAACTTTCATAATAATACAACTAAGTCCCTCTAACCTTAATAAAATTCTAATTATGCCCCTACAAGACCTATAACATTTTATAAGTTACAACTAAGTTCCTTTTTCATTTCTAACTTAGTCGAAAAAATCATCACTTAAGTCTAAATTTAACCCAAAAATTCTTTAATTCTCCTCTACTCATATCTAAGCGTAGAGAAAAATATTTTTTTTCCTAATTAAATCATATTGAAGTGGGGCTTTACAAAAAGAACATAAGAAAATAGAAAAGAACTGAGCATATACTTAAAAGGGTTGTAAGGGAGTAAGAAGAGTGCCCTTAAACTTTAATTGGAGCACGAAAATTTTAGACTTCCAAATCAAGTAAAGCAACAACTCCACATGAACTACCCTTCAAGACCCCCAACCTCTCTCTCATTTGCCTACTCTAGTCTGTGATTATGTATATATATAGATACATATTACCTCCACCTCATTCATCCATAAATTTCAAATATTCTTATCACCAAATCGAACACCTTAAAAGCATATATCCCATCTCTCTCTCAAGGTCACAGCATAACAAAGAGACCGCAAAGGTCGTTTCCTCTCATCTCACTCCATTTCCAATGCCCTACTCTTGCAACTATTGTTCCCGACAGTTTAATAAAATTCAAGGTCTAAGTGGTCATCAGAATGCACATATCAAAGATCGCAATGCAGCTGAAGTTATGGTTCCTAAGCCCATAAGCTTTCCCCAAATTGCTGCCACTCCCCCACAGATGCTCAACCTTGTGGAATGTGCTTCCTCTCCTCCCCCACCCCCATCGTTACCCTTTTCCTATGGCTATTGTTCTCTACAGTTTGAAATAATTTTTGATCTAAATAGGCACAAGAAGAGTCATAAAAATGATCGCATCACCCACATGCCCACGTAGGCCACCACCTCTCTTCCCCCTGCGTTTCCATTGCCCTACTCTTGCAATTTTTGTTTCCAACAGTTTGATACATTCAAAGCCCTAAGTGATCATCAGAATGTACATATTGTAGATTGTCTTGCGATTGTAGCAACTCCTCATATACCCTTATGCTTGCCCCAAACTGTTGTCACTCCCCCGCCAACCCAAGAGGGCTATAACGACTTTAACTCCAACGATATTGTAAACCCCCACTTTATGTGGTTTAATTCGTGATAAATTTGATATTAAATTTTTTTCTTAAGTTTAGATTAATGTAAAAGAGGTTAAAGGACTTTTAAGTTGAATTAGGACTAGATGGTGACAATAGGTTGATTTTTGATATTAAAAAGAATCTAATTATAAGTTATTAAAAATAATAGGGACCTAGTTAGAAATTTAATTAAATTTAGAGGGGCTTAGTTGCATTATTTTGGAAGTAATGGATGGAATCGTAAAATGTTGTAAGCATGTGTTTCCCACGTGACCGAACTGGCTGAACCGGACCGGCCCAACTAAGCCCTTGGAATAGTGATCTCAGCGCTTGGATTCGTCGACTACACGTCCTTCGACGGCAACGACGCCCTCCACCTCGTGACAAGGAGACCACGAGTTCGTAGCTGCTCACCAGAGACCCAGGGGATGCTCTGTTGCACATTATTGGACATTTTCTGTGGCGATAAGCTTTTTCTGATTTGAACATTATTGGAGCTGCTCGACTTTGAGATGATAGAATGTTGTCATGGAATGTTGAATTTAGAGATTTTGCTTTTTCTCTTTCATCTCCCCCACCTCCTTCTCCTTTCCCTATTTCTCCTCAACAGGTTTTTCTTTATCTTTTATTTAGAGATTTTGCATATGATATACTAATTAGGTATGTGGAGAGAATCAAACGAGGGTTGACACCAAGGAGGGATTGTGGAATATTAGTTTGCTAGTGATGATGTTGTGATGCTAGATCAAATTAGGGAATAATTAGCTTGGATTCTATATTGATTTTGACTTGAAAATGTAATTGAGTTGGATTTAGGAATTTGACTATTCTAATAAATTAGAGGTGATGAAAGAGGATTAAGGATTTAAAGTATTAGCTTGAGCCTCAAGTTGGACCTAGTAGTTTAAGTATGTTGATTAATTTAGAGGAAGCTAAATTAATCACATGAGTTGAATCATTAGTGAGTAAATAATTTTTATCGTATTAAATTAATAATATTTTATATTTTAAAATAAAATCTTTATTGTTTTAGGGATATTATTCTGATTTGGGAGCTACTTAATACTATTATCTCGGAGCTTTAATTCGGTTGGTTCTAAAGCTCGAATTCCGATCAAGGTGCGTTGGTTCATCGTAATTAGAATTTATTCAAACTAGGGAACTACCTGCTGAGGTATTATTAGGAAGGTCCTGGATGCCTTGAAACAAATAAAATGTTATGTTTGCTAAATATGTGATAACATGCATGCTAGAATAATATTATTTATATAGCATGAATTATATGTCATGGGTATATTGTCTAATATTTAACATGCTTTATTAAGCTCTTTTACATTCTGCTTTATTTTTTCTTATTGAGATATAATACGCTAATACCTTGCTAAAGAAGACAAGATGTGAATTTAAAGCTAAAATACTATATAGGAGGTAGTATCAAGAATAATTACCTGACACTCTAGTTTAAATAGAGACATAGGTAACATATGATACTAGCATCTCCTAGGGACATCACTAGATCACAAATTGTGAGGGTGTATTAGTAACACACCCTAGATGATAAATCGAACCCTTAGTGTTTGAATAGTGATGTTCACTCACTATTACCACTCCTGGGGCTACTAACAGCTCAGATATTGGGAGTTGGTTGAGAAATGGGCTAGATTTAACTCCAAGGTCAAGATAGACCAGAAAGCGGAGTAAGTCCATACCCGGGTATAATTACCCGCATGCGTGACGTTTGAGCGTCACCGTGATAGTCCCGGAATGGCCAGCGGGGATGAACCCTTCCAAGGATTTAGCAGGCATGTAGTCGAGTGAGCCACAGCCCATTGTGCGGATGCGAGCTCAACTCAGCCAACATCAACTGCTATTGAATTGAAGAGGTGAATTTCCTTAAAGCCTTGGACAGTGGATCCGTAGACAACACGGCTACTATTCCAGACGTTCTGCAGACGATCTGATGAGCAGTCCGGATCCTAGGGTTATTAATTAATTCGGCTAGCCGTGGTCGAGGACATGTTAATTGAGGTGACCCTGTCGACGGACAGTTGTGTAGCGCTACACGGTGGGTTGTGACCGTATTGTGATTCCAAGGGGAATGGTACGAGAAACAACCGGTTTTGCTGGGACGGGGTGTAGGGATCGACCAGCGGGACAGTAGAGAGAGAGGAACACGGTCACCCGATCTCTCTGCCAACATCCGTGCAGCGGGCACAGGTAGAGACCTGGACATTCATGGCACGGATGGGCTTATGGAAATCCCTGATCAGGATATCCCCTTAGCATAGGCTGGCGGCTCGATGCACTTGACATAAAGACAGAAATACTCTTAGTTGACATATACTAGAGATACATACATTTATGTAACATAGATAACTTTTACTAGTGACAGACATATTGTTCAACATAGATGACAACTAAGAACATATACAGCTTTGCACAAACAATTATAACTCAACTTTGTCAATGACGTTATTTACACCAAAAAATTAATAATTGATAATTAATAAACCCAAAGGCATCCTAGTACTTCCCCCTAGTGTTTGATTTCCTAGCTACGATTTCGAGCTGTAATTTCGCACTAGGCCGCAAGGCTGAGCACACTACGTTCAATGTGTGTGCAGGTGTGTTAGACGATCGATCACGACGGTTGATGAAGATGAGTTTGTCGACGGAGTTATTTTTATTGATTGATACTTATCATAGAGTTGTAGTAGGGTTATCGGGACTATGTTAGCAGTGTTGAGTTAGATGTTTTAAATATATTTCCGCTGTGTTAATGATATATATGAACTGTGATTACCATTAAATGCCTTGTATGGGTCCGTTGGGCTCATACGATGGTTGCCACGTGTCCGACAGTAGGGTCGGGGTGTGACAGATATCGACCACGATTTTATAGATATATGAAGAAGAAATGACGGACTCTTATGTATATTATTTATAATCCTTCGTTCGAAAAGAAGAAGGGGAATTTATTTAAAAGTACATAAAGTGTATGTTTCATTGTTTAGAGAAATTATGTTCGGCCTTAGAGTATAAAATCATGATAAAAAATCCATATAAACTTGTACGTAATCTAACCGGTGTATCCTGTTTTTTATTTATCTCATTAAGATATTCTAAATATAAATATATTTTTCTACGTCTTAAAATATTTTATATTTATATGACCAAATATAGTTGAGTATTTGGCCTATATAATCTAAAATTAGTATGAAAAACTCATCAAAATCGTGTAGAAATTGAGTGAAGATTTATAATTTAAAGTAAATAACATAAAAATTTCTTTTAAAAAATATAATTTATTTATATTTTAATTTAATTAATTGAGAATGAATCCTAAGATAGCTTAAGTCACTAAAATGAATGTACATAGTAATAATGTAATATGATTTTGGATTTAATATTCAATATCATTTACATATTACAACTAAAGAGTGTAAATTAATTATCCAGGTCATAGAGGTGTCTTTATAAAACTAGTAGCTTATATGAACCATGCTATACTAAGTAAAATTTAAGCACTCGAAACAATCCAATATTGCATACTTATAAGTTACAATTACTCTTACAATATTATTGCATACTTATAAGTTACAATTACTCTTACAATATTATTCACAATTAAGCACATGCTCTTCTAGTTGGAATATTGAGTTAAAATATTAAAGTCACTGTGATTTTATTCAATCAAATAGATTTTCCTTTGGAATTCTTCTTAATTTTTAACATTTGTTCCAATAATAAATTTCATATCAGAGTATATATTTTTTAATAATTAAATAGTTTCTACAAATTTATTATCATTCGTATATCAAAAATTTTAGTTTTTTTTTTAGTACACAAAGTGTACATCCCTTTGGTTAGAGTAATTGGGCTCTATACGGGAGGATCTACAGGTAAGAATAAATAATATTTAAAATAAGAGATACTTAAAGTAACATAAAACTTTAAAAATAATTTTTTTCCTCACGAACTACTATTATACCCTTGTTTAGTTGATCAAATTGCAGTCGTTGATCTCGGAGGTAGAGTAATCGGAGCCATCCATTTAAGTTTATTTGAACTATCACTTAACTTCTTTGGTTTAATCAATTAATTTATTACTTTACCTAAAATTTGATTAGTTCAACTAATTACACCGGTGACTTATTCAAAATTCCAAAATCACAATTTATTTATAATAAACCTCCAAAAATTATAAAAATAAAAAGAACCTAAGAAAAGTGAAAAGAACCGAGCATATACTTAAAAGAGTTGTAAGGGGGTAAGAAGAGTGCCCTTAAACTTTAATTGGAGCAAGAAAATTTTAGACTTCTAAATCAAGTAAAGCAACAACTCCACATGAACTACCCTTCAAGACCCCCAACCTCTCTCTCATTTGCCTACTCTAGTCCGTGCTTATGTATATATATAGATACATATTACCTCCACCTCATTCATCCATAAATTCCTAATATTCTTATCACCATATCGAATACCCTAAAAGCATATATCCCATCTCTCTCTCAAGGTCACAGCGTAACAAAGAGCCCGCAAAGGCCCGTTTGCTCTCGTCTCACTACATTTCCAATGCCCTACTCTTGCAACTATTGTTCCCGACAGTTTGATACAATTCAAGGTCTAAGTGGTCATCAGAATGCACATATCAAAGATCGCAATGCAGCATAAGACAAAGCTCTTAGGTTCTTAAGCTTGCCCCAAACTGCTTCTGCTCCGCCTCAAACCCTCAAGCCCATGGAGGACGCTTCCTCTCGTCCCTCACCCCCATTGTTACCCTTTTCCTGTCGCTATTGTTCCCAACAATTTGAAACAATTTATGGTCTGAATGGGCACATGAAGCGTCATAGATATGATCGCATCAACGACATGCCCATGGAGGCTACCACCTCTCTTCCCCCTCCACTTCCATTGTCCTACTCTTGTAACTATTGTTCCCAACAGTTTGATACAGTCAAAGTCCTTAGTGGTCATCAAAATGCACATATCGAAGATCGCTATGCAGTTGAACCCACAGTTCCTAAGCCCATAAGCTTTCCCCAAATTGCTGCCACTCCCCCACAAACGCTCAACCCTATGGAATGTGCTTCCTTTCCTCCCCCTCCCCCATCGTTACCCTTTTCCTGTGGCTATTGTTCCCGACAGTTTGATACAATTTTTGATCTAAATAGGCACAAGAAGAGTCATAAAAATGATCGCATCACCCACATGCCCACGGAGGGTACCACCTCTCTTCCCCCTCCATTTCCGTTGCCCTACTCTTGCAATTTTTGTTTCCAACAGTTTGATACAGTCAAAGCCTTAAGTGATCATCAGAATGTACATATTGTAGATTGCCTTGCGATTGTAGCAACTCCTCATATACCCTTAAGCTTGCCCCAAACTGTTGTCGCTCTTCCGCCAACCCAAGAGGGCTCTAACGACTTTAACTCCAATGATTTCGACCATGATTTTATGGATATATGAAGAAGAAATAACAGTCTCTTATGTATATTATTTATTATCCTTAGTTAGAAAAGAAGAAGGGAATTCATTTAAAAGTACATAAAGTGTATGTTTCATTGTTTACAGAAATTATGTTTGGCCCTAGAGCATAGAATCATGATAAAAGATCCATATAAGCTTGTACGTAATGTAACAGGTGTATCATGTTTTTTATTTATCTAATTAAGATATTCTAATATATAAATATATTTTTCTACTTCTTAAAATACTTTATATTTATATGTCCAAATATAGTTGAGTATTTGGCCTATATAATCTAAAATTAGTATTAAAAACTAGCAAAAGGAATGTGTAAAATGCAATTGCTCTAACTAGAAAAATATAAACTTTGTGTGCAAATGTTCCCTTTATGACTTTTGTTATTATTTTGAAAAGTTAATCATGGGATTTGATTTTTCTAATTTATGAAAAAAATAGTAAATTTTTCCTATAATTCTTATAAATTTTTAATTTTACTAACTTAAGTAAAAAAACTATATTTTAATTTAACAAAATAAATAATTAAAAATATGATAAAATCGAAGTTATAACTTAGTAAAAAGTCATCCAAGTAGTTTTCAAAAACTATAATGTAGGTAGGCAAAATAATAAGTCTATCTATAAACAAAATGAACCATAGGGTGTACCTCTCCACTCAATTTTTTTCCTAACAAAAAGATGAAAAACCAACTAACCGACTAGTTTAATAGCCTCAACTCCTAAATACTAGATATATACTCCTCTCTTTATATTAAGTTTACAATCAATTGCCCTCATTAAAACCCATCTCAAATTCTTGATTGCTTTGGAGCCCGCTGCAGTTCCAACAATATCGGTCGAGCCCCACCTCTAGAACGCCTTAGCTGGTCCCACCGCTACTGCCCGAGTCCCTGCCTAAGGCTCCAATCTCTTATTCTTCCCCTTGGCTACGCCAGACAGCCCTCGCCAGCACTCCACCTCTCCATCGGCCTTCTCTGTCGCATCTCCTCCCTCCGCCTTTTTGCTAACTCCGACACTGATGAGGTATTCACCGTAATTGCCCTTAATTCCTACCCGATCACTGACCCTATCCTCCACCAATATGACTGGAATCTCATCCCCAACTCCTCCTCTACATCAGCGATCGCTAAGACGATCAGAGTGGGTTAGTTCACCACCTATACCAAGATCCTCACTAAGAGCGACGTCACCTATGGGAACGGGCTCATGGTGACAAAATCTGGCATACTCGCTATATTCCCTTTCATTGACCTTGACGTCAATAGGGCCATGGCGACAGAGGACGTGTTCTTGCTGGATGTGCATGGAGGGCTTGGAACTTCATTCTTGTTCGTAATAGGAATTTGACGTGCTACCGCCTGAATAAGTGGAGCAAGTTCGCCACCAAGAAGAGATTGATCGAAGGTGACATGGTCTTAGCAAGGCACTGCACTGGCAATCTCTACATTGGCATCAAATATACTGGAAACTCCTCCAATGCCATTAGGAGAGCCAGCATGCAGGTGGCTTCGATGGTGAAGGTTACCCAGTTAGCTGTAGAGGGCCTCCCTTTCGAGGTGTGCTCTTCCCTTCTTCTTCCTAGTTAGCTGGAGAGGGCCACCTAATGATGCTCTTCCCTTCTTCTTCCTACTCTTTCTCCTCCTCCCAAGCGATGATGTGTGCTTCTGTTGTGTAGTATATATATTCTATTCCAAGGATTTGAGACTAGAGAGAGAGGAAGAGGAGGCATTTTGCTAGGAGGAGGGGTTGCTTTTCGAAAGGTGGAGCTGGGCTTTCATATCTCACCACCTTCTTTGCCTTTGGCTTGGCAGCTTAGTTATTCTTCTCACTCCTGTCCCATCCTTACTCTGGTAGTAACTCTCTGCAAATATTTAATAAATTTAAGTATCGGACACCATACTTGCAGAAACAACAGTATTTAACCGCTTTATTTTGCCGCTCTCCCAACAAAAATATCATGTAAGCGGCATGGCGTGTGCCTTATGCTAGACCAAGTGAGGCAGGGCACAATGTGCCCTGTGGCCGGCATGAAAATGGTGCAATGCCATGTTGAAGGCGACCGTGCCTCGGTCGACACTGGCATGACCCATTAGCATGTCAATATATATATCTTTTTCTAATATGTTTCCAAGTTTGAATGGTAAAATTATACAAGTTGGTAAAATTCAATGATTCGTAGTAAATTGTAGATCAAGTATTCTTTCTCTTAAGATATAAACCCTATTTTTCTTTATAAAAATATTATTATCTACCTATTAGCTTAGTTGGTTAAAGCATCGTGCTAATGACACAAAGGTTACGAGTTCAATACTTGCATAGGCTATCGGTCTCATGTATCATTGCATCTTTTTCTATTTAAGAAATATTTAGTTCAATAATTATTATCTACCTATTAGCATAGCTCGACAACTTGCGTCGCGCGTTTGTTAGTCCGGTTCGGTGAACGGCCGGCGGGTGAGGCTTGATTGATGAGTTTTGAGCCATAAAAAATTTAGCGAAGTTCTCACAAATAGCTGGAGGAAACAGCAAAGGACACGGACAAGGGAGCAAGGGATAAGGACGGATAAGGACGACTTCGTGGGAGGCCACGCAAGGTAACCCTTGAAAATTCCGTTGATGATAGCATATAGAACAACAACAATATCATCTCTACGAATATAGATGCTCCTGTTATTCCTATTTTGTTGAATTAGAAAAGGAGGAAGTACATGGAAGGATACATGAAAAAACATTGGAGTAACAAAGAAAATCCTAAATTATTTCTACATGATGATGGATATTTTATAGTCAAATTTAGCTCGATATAGGAGAGAGATAGAATTCTATCATAAGGACCATATAGTATCAAAAATAATCCTATCATGCTTAAACCTTGGACTATGGATTTTGAATTCAAGGAAGAATTTTCAAGGAATATTCCTATCTTGGTTAGGTACCTAAGTTACCTTTATGCTATTAGGGGAAAAACTCATTAAGCCGAATAACAAGTTCTCTAGGTGTTCCTATGATTGCAGATGAATGCACAACAAAATAAATGAGAATATCTTATGCAAGAGTTCTGGTTGAAATGAATGTGACACAACCATTACCTCACAGCATTCTTATTGGGGACAAACAAGGTAGAACTATTGAGCAAATAGTGGAATATGATTGGATTCATAAATATTATGGCATTTGTAATAAAGTGGGTCAAATATGCCAAGCCAACCAGACAAAGCCTCCAACCGACCTACTACAGGAAATGAGAAGGAAAAAAAGAACTAAAAATATTATAAGACAGGAATGGCTACCTATAAAGGGAGAGGAAAAAGAGAATAATCAGCATATGGAGATTACTGAAAAAATAGAGGATACAACTAATGAAAAGCAAAAGGTTATCCAAAATGAAGCAGAACAACACAATATCTAACCCTCACAACACGTGCTAACCATTGAAGGGAGTTCAACACCCGTGGAAGAAAAAATGTATAATGCTCAAAAACTTAACTCTGATGAAACTTTAATGCTTGAGCCTATCATAGAATTGGAGCAGGAAATAATTAAGCCCCCTTATAAGGGGAAGACATCAACATGATATGGTTTAGTTGGAATGTGCGAGGTATAAATAAACCTCATAAACAAAAAGAGGTTCGTCTATATCTCAAAAAAAATAGAATAAATTTGGCTGATTTGATAGAAACAAGAGTTAAAGAGGATAAGGCTGATAAAGTGATGAAACGAATATCTGCAAATTTTAAATATGCAGCTAATTATATAACAGCTGCAAATGGAAAAATTTGATTATTATGGGATACAGATTTACTAGATGTAATTATACTTATTGTCGATGCTCAATTTATCCATTGTCTAGTAATTGATAGATGCTCTAATATACACTACAATCTTACACTTGTGTATGAATTTTGCACTATTGAGCTGAGAAAAGATCTATGACAGGGCCTAAGGAATATAGCTGCTCAAATTCATGTATTATAGCTTCTTATAGGAGACTTTAATGTAGTGTTATCTATGGATGACAGATTGCAAGGTAATCCTATCACTGAACATGAAACAAGAGACTTTAATGCTACTATAAAGAACCTCCAGCTTACTATTGGAGGATATTACACATGGAGCAACAAACAAGAAGGGAGTGATAGGATATGGAGTAAGATAGATAGAGTATTTGGGAATAAAGATTGGATGGAAAATAATGGAGCAGTGGTGGTAGAGATAGGAGAAGCAATAATCTCAGATCATTCTCCATTAAAACTTGTTATTGGTACTACTACTAATAGAGACATACCAAATTTTAGATTTTTCAATATAATAGCTAATCACATTGAATTTCTCCCTACTGTTACAGCTATTTGGATTACAGAAATTAAGGGCTTTGAGATGTACAAAGTATGGCAAAGACTTAAACTCATGAAAGGTGAAATGAAAGAACTATTCAAGAAAAATTTCAGTCAAGCAAAACTTAAGGCAGACAAAACTATAAGTAATTTGAAAAGTATCCAAAGACAATTGCAAGACACTCATTTACTAGCTAATCTGCATGTGCAAAAGAAATATGCCTTAATGGAATTAGAGAAATAAGATAGAGTAGAGGAAATATATTAAGGCAAAAGTCTAGAGCTTATTAGATTACTTTAGGTGATTCAAACTCTAAATTATTTTTTATCTGTGTAAAAGTAAGGAATGATGCCAAAACTCTTAATATCCTATATAGTAGAGATGGGGAGAGATTAACTACTCATAATAAGATCAGTGCAGAAATAGTTGACTTTTATAAATGTTTAATGAGAAATACAGAATATGAACTTCCTATGGTGGATAAAATGACAGTTAGACTTGGTAGACTAGTTCAGCACCATCATTTCTCAAGTCTATGTGCAGCTGTCTCAGAAGCAGAGATCAATCAGGCTTTATTTGACATAAATGATGATAAGGCTCCGGGAATTGATGGATTTGGTGCATTATTTTTTAAAAAAGCATGACCTGTGCTAAAGCATGATATATGTGTAGCAATACAAGAATTCTTCATGATAGTAAAAATGTTGAAAACTATAAACTCTACTCTAGTTACACTCATACCCAAGGTACCAAATCCAGAAACTGTTAAGGACCTAAGACCAATTGCTTGATGATGTATAACTATGGTGGTTGTACTAATTTAAATTATTAGATGGTTTAATGGATTAAAAAGAAATTAACTAAAAATTTGATGTGAGGTTGTGAGTAGTGGGGTTAGTTATGAGGATTATTTGAAATATGTTATTTATGCATGCTTGGTTGTCTTGGTTGTTTGCATTGGATTTATTTTAGGAAATTGTTGGTTGTTGTGCTATTACTTGATAAATCACAGCCAAGCTGTGATTTGTGTTGAAGTAGGAAGGATTTGCCTTGCTTGCTTACTCTTAAGAATCACGGCCAAGCCGTGATTCTTGTTTAAAGATCTGCTTGAGACTCAGGTGAGGGTTTATGGTTTCAAATTTAATTTGGCCTACTACAGATATTGAGTCCTAAGGGTTGTTTTGTTATTATTGTACATCCTAATAAGTGATATATCTATTTCATTACATACTTATTTAGCATGTGGGTTATTGTGAACTTGAAAGTATGTCATGTTAGTTCCTATAAGATGCTAATGTATGCATATTATTGATGTGAGTTGAACTTGAATCATGCTAGCAGATGTACGATGTTATTATATGCATGCTCTCGATATGAGATTGAAAATTATATCATGCTAGTTCATGTATGATGCAATAATATACTTACTCCTGATGTGAGTTGTTGGTTATACTATACTGGTATATATATGATGATGTTATATGCATGTGATTGATATTTATGCTCATGTTAGGTTGATTATTTAATATGTTCATGTTGCTAGAGATGTAGAGATACTTAGCAAGATCATGGAACATATTGACATGAGACATTTTAGATTCATGAGGTGATAACACCTGGAGTGATCTAAATTGTTATATGAATATGAACCCTGGACATCTTAAGGTTATGTAACCTAGGAGAAGATGTGTGGTTCTTAGACTGGTATGTGACAACATATGGTGAGGAGTCATGTGCTAGTAAGGTAGAGATACACGTTCGGTTTACCTAAGTCACTAATACCTTGGTATGGCCGAGATCTCACTTCGGTGCAAAACTCAACTTCATTGTGTTACACAAGGTAGAGGGTGTACTAGAAACAGTACCGTCCCTTGCGCTACCGAGGCTAGGAAACCTGATTGACACTAGCATGCTCAACAGTGGTGGGATCCCTGAGCAGCCCTGGTTCATTGGTACCGTATACAGTGGGTCTCAGCTTGTCACACTAGAGACGGATGTGTTTATTATTTTTGTATGATGATCCTGCCATGGTGCAGAATTACAGTGTTATATCGTACTTGTGTTTGTATTAGAAGGGGTACCGTGATTACTAGCTCCTTTTACTAACGTCAGTGTACAGGCACATAGGATAGTGACCCAGAGTTGACACTGATGGGTTTGGGGCAATCTCTGACGAGGGATTTACCTTGAACATAGGCTGGCTGCCTTAGGTGTGGAATGAAATGATAATGATATACACATTAAAGAGATATGACACCCTTAATTTTGTGTACCTTGTTATGAATAGATTTCTGATATCTTGTGATATATCTTCTTATAATTATGAATATGTTATTCTACATTTATTTCCTTGTTATATATTTTTTATATGTTGATTTAAGTATGTGATTTTAGTAAATATATTTCTTGTAGGTTGTACAATACTTTTTACCCATCATTAGGGTGCTCTCTCCGTAGCCTCACTGAGTCTCGCGACTCTGATGTGCACACTTTTCCCTGTTGCGCAGGTTACAGATGGATCTTTAGCTGGAAGTGAGGGAGAACCTAGCTTGACGAATAATATCAATTTGGCGACCTAGATAGAGATTTAAAATGGTAGTAATGGTTAAATTATTAAATGTATTTGCTGCCGCTATGTTTAATGAATAAAATTGTAGTGCTTTGTGATACTTTTTAGCCTTGTATAAGTTGTGGTCTTGAAGTACATCTTATACGGCGGTTGTCACGTGCCCAAAGGTGGAATTAGGGCGTGACAATTAAAGTGGTATCAGAGCATAAGTTTAAAAAGATGACATTAAAAGTAAGAATAGGAACTTAAGATACACCATAGGCCTAAGTACACATGTGAGACAACTTTGACGGGGTAAAGAGAGACTTTAGGGATACATGGAAATTTATCCTTTTATGCCTATGTTACCCTTTACTTGGTTGCGTTGTGTTTATGTCCATGCTTGATGATGTTTTATGCTTATTTTTGGTTGATGTTAGTATGTAAAATGTTGCTGGTTGTTGTGTGTCTTTGGGTACCCATGAACTATATAGATAAAAAGAAGATCTATTCCATCATTGTCATCCACTGATCTGTTTCAATCCTTTTTCTACAAATCTTTAGTAGTGACCATTCTTCAGGTGCTGACCATTCTCAAAATACTAACCATCCTTTTGTTGAGTATTCTTGGGTGAATTCAAAAAGTGATACCATCCTTGACACTAGAAGAAATTAATTTCCTTCTATTGATAGTTAACAGTTTTTCCTTAGTATATTTTTCTTTCTAATCCTTGTCATCTTCAAAACCATTTTGGTGATACTCTTGACCCTTTCAAGAGAGGTTCTAAATACAATCTAGAGCCTCAAGGTGTTGAACAATCTAGTAAAGGTTGCAAGTAAACTCAATGAACTCCTAGTGCTGAAAGTTGACATTCTTATCATGTTAAATTAAGAGAATTGATCTCTTGTTCACATACTTACATATCCTCAATATTTATTATTGAAGACCTTGTTATCTAATGTTAGACGAGCATACCTACTGCATCAAATTAATATATCCGAAATAAACTAGCCTTGGTTTCCAATTTAATTGGTAACATCTATCTTTCATTAAGGCCTTCCTATCATATACTTGCATGATCGGATTACTACCCCTACTTCATTAATGACTCTTACTGTATTTCTCACTTAGTGATACCATTTCTGCCTAAAAATCTCAACCATAATTCTCATACCCAACTAAAGGGCGAACTAAAACCGAAGATAGTGAGATATATCAATCATTATAGCCAAGTATCAGATATCTGAAATTTAATAACCATCAGGATTATCTTATCTTAGAGATTTAATCACCCTGAACTCTCTTGTATCCAAATCCTATGAAATTTGGTAGACACCTTCTTCACTGCTGCCAAAACTTATCTTCAAAATTTTAGTTTAATCTGATCTCCGTGTAGGATGTTATGATCTTCCAAAGTTCACTAAATTCTGAAAATTTAGTGTGCCGAAAATTGGAAACTCTTGAGTTGAAAAACCATTTATCTTTCCACTTGACTCCGCCATGTCTATGCCAACAATAGAACGTATATCCATTCTTTTCTTTTATCTTTGATCTAAAATCTCGCAGTTCGGAATCTAAGTATGCTTCTTCAGCATAATAAGTACTATGAACTTATATGAAGAACTAAGTTGAAATTTTTCCTTGCCAATTTCAGTTTTCTTTATTCTCTTCACCTAAGCTCATACAACTTTGGCTGAACAATCTCCCCTAATAATTTATATTACCCTACAGAGGTGCAAATAGGCAAAAGTACACTCCCATAAAAATAAAATCCCATGACTAAGGGTAGTGACATATTTATTGATACTATACTTTATTGTTGCAAATACTAAGTCCATTTCTGATGTGAGGCTCATTGCTATACAATCTTGTTCAGATCTATCTTGTACACTTGTACATCAAACATCTTAAGTTCATCATGATACATCACGTTTTAAGATCACTTAGGAAAGGTTCAATAAATTCTCAAATCTTTAAGGAATCATTTTTCCTTTGTCTTGCTGTTTAACCCTTGCTGTAGCAGCAGCCATCATGCAATCCATCCTAATAAGATCTTTCTACTTAGCTTAGTATCTACCCGTTTAGGCTAAATAAGGTAATTAGATTTTAATCCTGAATACCAGCTGAAGTGATTGAATTATAGCTATATTCATTGATCTTTCTTTAATCTTTTGGAGTTATCAATTAAGTTATCTACATCCAGTGGGAACTTCATATTTAGAAACTGTTGGAAACCCAAGTTACATTATCTACTATCATTTAAAGCAGGTTTTCAAAACTACTGGTCGGTTGTATTAAAGTTTTGACATACAATTTATGGTATGATGGTTTGATTTATTGAAACATTGATTGAAATATCAAAACATCCTCGAGTGCTCTTTCGGTCCTTTGATTTTTATCCCTTTGATGTGAAGCCAACCCTTAGGATGGGAAAAGGCTAGAAGTAAAACCTTCACGAGTTAGTAAGACTACATTATGTGCCGGTGCCGAGTGTGTCGGACCGGGATCTCCGATTTACTTCTTGATTTTGATTATATTGCTTGATGAATTCTTTAGTGATTCATTCTTTTGCCAGACTCATATGGCCGTATCTTCCTTGGAAGGGTGAAATCTCAAATTGGTTATCCTTGAGAAAAGAGCTTGTTTCCTTCCAAATATTTTATGTTTGAAAAGATTTATTTGCATGACTTCTTGGGATGATATACTTCATAATAATTAACCTTTTGTGATTGTCTCATTATATTTCTGAGTCAATTAATTTAATTGGGATGCTTAATTTAAATTGCTCCATCTTGAACATCTTAATTGTTTTTATTGTTCCTCTTCATTACTTGTTTGAATGCAACCGTTGGAATTATTTGGAGACCTTTAGTTGACCAATAGGTATTCTTTACTCCATTGAGTGCTAAACCTATGGTCTATAATCTTAATAGGTCCACCTGCTTGTGTTATGATCGATGTCGGAGCACAGAGCTCTTATGTGAACATGACATTTCTAAGGGGGCTGATCGACCCTTAGAGATGCTAGGATGTGAGCTAAAGAGCTGATTTGATACCTTTAGGTATGAAAAAACCTTGATGTAATCTTAGGTATTGATTAATTAACCGGGTATCGAGCCATAGCGATTAGTTGACGAAATTAGATTGTCTGGCCAGAACAGTGACTTTCTTCCCAAGACCAGTTTGTTCTACTCTATCTTTCTTTCTAAAGTGGTCTGAGCAAGACTGAAGGCAGCCCATGATAGACAAAAGAGTATATGCAGACAGTCGGTGGGGGCTGTTAGAGATTGCGGTTGGGGACAGAGTGTTCCTAGAGGTGTCTCCTTGGAAAGAATTTTTTTCTGGTTTCACTTGAGAGGAAAGTTGCATCCGATCTATATTGGGCCGTCTGAGATTCTAGATAGAGTTAGGCCGGTGGTTTATAGATTCCAGCTATCGGTAGACGTTGATAGAATCCATAACATGTTCCATATGTCGATGCTTAAGAAATATGTGTCGGATCCACCGTATATTCTGACTGCACCTTCGATTGCTTTGAAAGACGATCTGAGCTGTGG
Organism: Thalia dealbata; assembly: GCA_030544415.1. Taxonomy (NCBI): domain Eukaryota; kingdom Viridiplantae; phylum Streptophyta; class Magnoliopsida; order Zingiberales; family Marantaceae; genus Thalia; species Thalia dealbata. The sequence continues at coordinate 10,359,526 of CM060458.1, read as the reverse complement.
GCTTAGGACAATAGCTATAGTTGATAACCATGATGAAGTGTCGACGGGTAAGATTGCACCTTTAGTTCGAGTGCTCTGAAGAAATGGTAGTATAAAGGATGAGACACGGGAGACTGAATCCCAAATTAAGGCCCAATACCCAAAATCATTTGCTTGGTCTTTGCTTTAGTTGTATTCTTATTTGATAAATTATTTGAAGATGTTTGGAAATTGTTTGAATTGATTGAATTATTTCTTTAGGTTGTTCTGTGTCTTAAAGGGAAGTAGAAAGTCTAGAAAACTTAAAGGAGTTGGGTTGTTATTTTTGAAGGACCAAAAATCTTAAGGGGGAGAGGAATTGTAAACCCTGTGTTTTATTTTTTTTTAAAAAAATTATTATCTCCTTATTAGCTTAGTTGGTTAAATCATCATACTAATGACACAAAGGTCACTAGTTCAATACTTCACATCCGAGAATTCTTGAAAAAAAGTTATATCCTTTTCTATTTAAGAAATATTTAGTCCCACATCAGGAATTCTTGGAAAGGAGTTGCAACCTGATCCTATTTAAGAGATGGTGCCCTCCTTCACACCTTGAATATCAAATCTGCCCATACAATGGGTTGTGGGCTGTGGTCTTACCATGCCTAGCATAGCTCGACAACGTGCATTGCGCGTGTGTTAGTCTGGTTCGGTGAACGGCCGGTTTAGCTGCGTTTTGGCTGTGGTTGGCTGGTTTCGCGGCTTGTTGATCAGTTTAATTCGTTTCAAGTGCTTAAGGCTTGATTGGTGAGTTTTGAGTTATAAGAAATTTATTTAAAATTTTTAACATATTTTAGACTTGCCTTTTGAATTATTTTAGGTTGGGTTCAGGGTTTTGAGTGTATAAATGATATCAGAAAAATTTAAAATAAATTATAATGAATGTTTATGGTTAGATATATTTTTTATGATTTAATTAGAATTTTTCTGAACTACTAAGGTGGTATTTTAAACTAATTGAGGTGGTTCAGGTTTATTTATGTGTTAAATAAATTATTTGGATGATATTTGCTTGAAAGAATATTTTGATAAGTGTTATTATGTTAGATTCATGTTAAGCAGAATTAAAATAATTTAATTGAGATTTTTACATAATTTATAAATTTTATATTTTAATTAAATTAGGTAATTGATTACTTAGTTTTCTATTTAAAAAAATTTGAGAAATTGTGACATACTAAATTTATATATTGTGATTGGATTTTCACAGAACTATTAAAATTATTTTTAGATTAATTTAGACGGTATAGTAGATCAAATTGCTAGAATGATGTAAATGTACAAATAAAAATTTAATTTGGGTTATTACTGTGTAATTTGAATGTAAATATATTATACATGTGTAGCTAGGGTTGGTATGTTGTATAACTATGGTGGTTGTACTTATTTAAATTGTTAAATGGTTTAATGGATTAAAAAGAAATTAACTAAAAATTTGATGTAAGGTTGTGAGTAGTGGGGTTAGTTAAGAGGATTGTTTGAGATATGTTATTTATGCATGCTTGTTTGTTTGTATTAGATTTATTTTAGAAAATTGTTGGTTGCTGTGCTATTGCTTGATAAATCACAGCCAAGCTGTGATTTGTGTTGAAGTAGGAAGGATTTGCCTTGCTTGCTTACTTGCCTTAAGAATCACGATTTGCTTTGCTTGCTTACTTGCTTACTCTTAAGAATCACGACCAAGCTGTGATTCTTATTTAAAGATATGCTTGAGACTCAGGTGATGGTTTATGGTTTCAAATTTAATTTGGCCTACTACAGATGCTGAGTCCTAAGGGTTGTTTTGTTATTATTGTACCTCCTGATAAGTGATATATCTACTTCGTTACATACTTATTTAGCATGTGGGTTACTGTGAACTTGAAAGTATGCCATGTTAGTTCTTGTAAGATGCTAATGTATGCATATTATTGATGTGAGTTGAACTTGAATCATGCTAGCAGATGTATGATGTTATTATATGCATGCTCTCGATATGAGATTGAAACTTATATCATGCTAGTTCATGTATGATGCAATAATATACTTACTCCTGATGTGAGTTATTGGTTATACTATGCTGGTATATATATGATGCTGTTATATGCATGTTATTGATGTTTATGCTCATGTTAGGTTGATTATTTAATATATTCATGTTGCTAGAGTTGTAGAGACACTTCGCAAGAACGTGGAACATCTTGACATGAGATAAAAATTTGAGACATTTTAGATTCATGAGGTAATAACACCTGGAGTGATCTAAATTATTATATGAATAAGAATCCTGGACATCTTAAGATTATGTAACGTAGGAGAAGATGTGTGGTTCTTAGATTGGTATGTGCAAACATATGGTGAGTAGCCATGTGCTAGTAAGGTAGAGATTCACGTTCGGTTTACCTAAGTCACTAATACCTTGGTGTGGCCGAGATCTCACTTCGGTGCAGAACTCAACTTTATTGTGTTATACAAGGTAGAGGGTATACTAGGAACAGTACCGTCCTATGCGCTACCATGGTTAGGGAACATGTTTCACACTGGCATACTCAACCGTGGTGGGATCCCGAAGCAGTCCTAGTTCATTGGTATCGTATATAGTGGGTCTTAGCTTGCCAGGCTGGAGACGGATGTGTTTGTTGTTTTTGTATGGTGATCCTGCCATGGTGTAGAATTACAGCGCTGTATGGTACATATGTTTGTATTAGAAGGGGTACCGTGAGCACCAGCTCCTTCTGCTAACGTCAGTATACAAGCACATAGGACAGTGACCTAGAGTTGACACTGATGTGTTTGGGGTAATCTTTGACGAGGGATTTACCTTGAACATAGGCTAGTTGCCTTAGGTGTGGAATGGAATGATAATGATATACACATTAAAAAGATATGACACCTTTAATTTTGTGTACCTTGTTATGAACAGATTTATGATATCTTGTGATATATCTTGTTATAATTATGATTATGTTATTCTATATTTATTTCCTTGTTATATATTTTTGACATGTTGATTTAAGTATGTGATTTTAGTAAATATATACAATACTTTTTTCCCATCATTAGGGTGTTCTCTCTATAACCTCACTGAGCCTCGCGACTCAGATGTGCACACTTTTTCCTGTTGCGCACGTTACAGATGGATCTTTAGCTGGGAGTGAGGGAGAACCTAGCTTGGCGAACAATATCAATTTGGCGACCTAGATAGAGATTTAAAATAGTAGTGATGGTTAAATTATTAAATGTATTTGCTTCCGCTATGTTTAATTAATAAAATTGTAGTATTTTGTGATACTTTTTAGCCTTGTATAAGTTGTGGTCTTAAAGTACATCTTATAAGACGGTTGCCACGTATCCAAAGATGGAATTCGGGCGTGACATAAGAACACTTCTTTGATAAAATAATTGACAATGGCACATTTATATTATTTCAACCAAAAACTAAAAACATACTAATGATTCCATTCAGATATGCAACAATCCACTAGATAGCTTCCGAATATAATTTTCCTAGTTTTGCTAAATTTCTACTAACAACACTTGCAACTTGAACAATATTTGGCCATATATATAGCATGACATATGTATGGCTTTCGACAACAAATGCATATGGAACTTTATTCATATAGTCTTCTTCCTCCATTGTTACAGGAGAGATGGTTTTTGATAGTCTAAAATGTTCAACAAGTGGAGTATGAACAATTTACGTATGCATTCCAAACCTCTCCACCGCTTTCGTAATGTATCACAATTTAGATTTAAGAATTATTTTTTTAGTTTTTCCAACGCAACTAATCTCTATGCCTGGAATTTTCTTTGCCGCACCTAAGTCTTTCATCTCAAACCGAGTTTTGAGTGGATGCTTCAACCTCTCAATCTCAAACTTGTCTTTTGCAATTATTAAGACATCATCAACATAAATCAATAAATATATAATTGATTCTATAAATGTCTAATAATAGATACAAATATTCTATATCAAGCATAAATTGATCAAATCATTTATACCATGGATTGTTTTAGGTCATAAAGAGATTTCTTTAAAAGATAAGCTAGATTTTTCTTACCCCTGGTCTCAAAATCTTTTAGTTGTTCTATGTTGATTTATTCATATAAATCATCATTAAGAATGCTATCTTGACATATAGTTGCTCTAACTCTAGATCTTCCACTACTACCAAAGCTAAGAAAATATGTACCAAAGTATGTTTAATAATACGAGAAGAAATATCATTATGATCAATACCTTCGATCTAGTTAAATTCTTTAACCACCAAACATGCTTTGTATCTTGCATCTTCCATACCTCGGATTTCCTTCTTTCTAGAGTATGCTCTGAACATTGCATCTATGTAATCTCATGGTTCAATATTATCATTGCAAGTGCATATGCAATGACCTTAAAATATTTTGGATTTGGCTTGAGATTTAGTGGGGGTATATCTCCTGCCAAAAAATATATTTTTTCTTGACATGGAATGGTCTCTTAAGGGTTTGGTAAGCCGCTTCTTGTTCTTCCTCGAAATGTTGCACAATTACTATTTATGGGCTCGATGAATTTTCAATTATAGTTCTCTCCGACAAGGGTGATGTGGTTCTAGGGCCTCCAATTAGTTGATATTGTTCAACCATCATCTTGATTGAACTATGATCTTCTTGAGTTACCATTCCTTCAACAATCAAATGTTGTTTATGCATGTCTTGCTTCTTCAAAAATTCCTGCTTGTCAAACCCCAAATCTACTTTTGGGCACGTGGAAACCACTGTATAAGCTGTACTTCTAGACCACAACTTATACAAGGCTAAAAGTATCACAAATCAACCAAAATTCTTTAAATTAAACACAGCAGAAACATAAACAAATTACATTTAGTACCAACGCTATAAAATAAATCTCTATCTAGATTTCCAAAGTAAATTATATTTTATCATAACTATGTTCTTCCTCATTCCCCATACCAATGGCTAACCTGTAACCTGCGCAACAGGAAAAAATGTGCACATTTGAGTCACGAAACTCAGTAAGGCTACAGAGAGAGCACCCTAAAAGTTGGCATAAGGTATTTTAGCAGAGAGGTCGAGTGACCGTGAATCCCTCTCTAATGGTCCATTAGGCGAATTTCTCCATCTCCGCGTCCTAGCAACCTGTCACTCCATGCGTCTTCCCCAGACAATCCATGGAGCAACTCGTGTAGTACTACACACTGTCCCCAGACAGGGTCACCGCACCTAAATATACACATCGGCCATGGCTAGCCGGTAATAAACCCAGGATATGGATTACTCATTAGAACGTCTAGAATAATAGCCGTATGGTCAATGGATCCACTGTTTAAGGCTATGCGGAAGGAGTCACCGTACCAATTCACAAGCAGCGATGCCTGCTAGGAGGTGTGCATCCTAGTCATTCCTGGAATGCTACAACCTCGGCGATATGTTTGCTAGGTTATTAGTTTGGTTTCATCCCTGCTAGCCATCTTAGGACTACACCATACGGGTATAGTGAATACATCACAACGTTCTCTAAGAATAAGCCAATCCATATCTTATCCCCACCCTTTATGTCCAAGATGATTTCAACCTCTTTGGGTAGTATAGGTTTATGAGCATTAAAGCTCGTATCCATAACTTAGGAGATCATATATGATGCATCCTCAGTGTTTTCATATATAAGTATGTCAATGTCATATGTCTATAAGTGCTGCTTGTTGATGTCTATGTATATGTCGAACTAAAGTGTGATATGATAGTTTCTAGATGTAACCGTATCATCTTATTATCTTTTTTTAATCGACATAGCAGATAACGAGCAAGAGAATAACCATAGCACATATTTAAATAACAACATATGTAAGACTACAACATATCGCATTATTAATAATAACAGGCTAATCTAACATACAAAGCATGAAATATGATTAATCAAATATTAATTTCTAAGTAATAAAATATTTATCTCCTTAAATTTCACTAACTTGAGAATAGCCTACTGTAGTGAACCAGCGCACCTGAGTAATGTAGTTCGTTCTTCGGAACCAACCGTATAATAGCTTGCACGTCGTTTAATTATTCTGAGGTGGCCTACCTAATACAAATATCATTATCTTTAGAAATTATTTCTAAAATTAGGTATCACCCCATTTATTTACAATAAGCTAAATTGATCATCTTTCCTTATTTTATTTAAACTCACCTCAACCCAATTTAGTTAAATGTCATTCAACTCAATTTAGTTTATTCAACATAATCTACCCTAACTACTTAACCCTTATTACTTTACAACCTTAAGCAACCACCCAAGTTTCAATTTCCTTGTAGCTAATTAAAATTCTAAGTAGTCTATAATTTCAACTAATGACTCTCTAATTTTATTTAGCTATCATATCTAATAACTAACAAGGTGGAACTTTACAATTATGTCTTAGTGTTGACATGCATTCGGTCATGTGGCAACCGCCGTATGAGCCCCAAAGGACCCATACAAGGCATTTAATGATACACACAATTATTATACATAACAATTCAGCGGAATATACATTTAAAATATCTAACTCAACACTGCTAACACAGTCCCGATAAACCTACTACAATTCTATGATAATTATACCCTTGTTTGAACAAATTGCAGTTGTTGATCTCGGTGACTTATTCAAAATTCCAAAATCATAATTTATTCATAATAAACCTCCCAATATTATAAAAATAACAAGAACCTAAGAAAAGAACTGAGCATATACTTAAAAGGGTTGTAAGGGAGTAAGAAGAGTGCCCTTAAACTTTAATTGGAGCACGAAAATTTTAGACTTCTAAATCAAGTAAAGCAACAACTCCACATGAACTACCCTTCAAGACCCCCAACCTCTCTCTCATTTGCCTACTCTTGTCCGTGCTTATGTATATATATAGATACATATTACCTCCACCTCATTCATCCACAAATTCCTAATATTCTTATCACCATATCGAATACCCTAAAAGCATATATCCCATCTCTCTCTCAAGCTCACAGTGTAACAAAGAGCCCGCAAAGGCCGTTTGCTCTTGTCTCACTCCATTTCCAATGCCCTACTCTTGCAACTATTGTTCCCGACAGTTTGATACAATTCAAGGTCTAAGTGGTCATCAGAATGCACACATCAAAGATCGCAATGCAGCTGAAGCCAAAGCTCTTAGTTTCTTAAGCTTGCCCCAAACTGCTTCTGCTCCGCCTCAAACCCTCAACCCCATGGAGGACGCTTCCTCTCGTCCCTCTCCCCCATTGTTACCCTTTTCCTGTCGCTATTGTTCCCAACAGTTTGAAACAATTTATGGTCTGAATGGGCACACGAAGCGTCATAGATATGATCGCATCACCGACATGCCCATGGAGGCTACCACCTCTCTTCCCCCTCCACTTCCATTGTCCTACTCTTGTAACTATTCTTCCCAACAGTTTGATACAGTCAAAGCCCTTAGTGGTCATCAAAATGCACATATCGAAGATCGCTACGCAGTTGAACCCACAGTTCCTAGGCCCATGAGATTTCCCCAAATTGCTGCCACTCCCCCACAAATGCTCAACCCTATGGAATGTGCTTCCTTTCCTCCCCCTTCCCCATCGTTACCCTTTTCTTGTGGCTATTGTTCCCGACAGTTTGATATAATTTTTGATCTAAATAGGCACAAGAAGAGTCATAAAAATGATCGCATCACCCACATGCCCACGGAGGGTACCACCTCTCTTCCCCCTCCCTTGCCGTTACCCTACTCTTGCAATTTTTGTTTCCAACAGTTTGATACAGTCAAAGCCCTAAGTGATCATCAGAATGTACATATTGTAGATTGCCTTGCGATTGTAGCAACTCCTCATATCCCCTTAAGCTTGCCCCAAACTGTTGTCGCTCCCCCGCCAACCCAAGAGGGCTCTAACGACGTTAACTCCAATGATTTCGACCATGATTTTATGGATATATGAAGAAGAAATGACAATCTCTTATGTATATTATTTATTATCCTTGATTAGAAAGGAAGAAGGGAATTCATTTAAAAGTACATAAAGTGTATGTTTCATTAGAGAAATTATGTTTGGCCCTAGAGCATAGAATCATGATAAAAGATCCATATAAGCTTGTATGCAATCTAACAGGTGTATCATGTTTTTTATTTATCTAATTAAGATATTCTAATATATAAATATATTTTTCTACTTCTTAAAATACTTTATATTTATATGTCCAAATATAGTTGAGTATTTGGCCTATATAATTAAAATTAGTATTAAAAACTAGCAAAAGGAATGTGTAAAATGCAATTGCTCTAACTAGAAAAACATAAACTTTGTGTGCAAATGTTCCCTTTATGAATTTTGTTATTATTTTAAAAAGTTAATCATGGGATTTGATTTATCTAATTTATGAAAAAAATAATAAATATTTCCTATAATTCTTATAAATTTTTAATTTTACTAACTTAAGTAAAAAAACTATATTTTAATTTAACAAAATAAATAATTAAAAAAATGATAAAATTGAAGTTATAACTTAGTAAAAAGACATCCAAGTAGTTTTCAAAAACTATAACGTAGGTAGGCAAAATAATAAGTCTATCTATAAACAAAATCAACCATAGGGTGTACCTCTCCACTCTTTTTTTTTCCTAACAAAAAGATGAAAAACCAACTAACCGACTAGCTTAATCGCCTCAACTCCTAAATACTAGATATATACTCCTCTCTTTATATTATGTTTACAATCAATTGCCCTCATTAAAACCCATCTCGAATTCTTGATTGCTTTGGAGCCCGCTACAGTTCCAACAATGTCGGTCGAGCCCCACCTCTGGAACGCCTTAGCTGGTCCCACCGCTGCTGCCCGAGTCCCTGCCCAAGGCTCTAATCTCTTATTCTTCCCGTTGGCTACGCCAGACAACCCTCGCCAGCACTCCACCTCTCCATCGGCCTTCTCTGTCGCATCTCCTCCCTCCGCCTCTTTGCTAACCCCGACACTGATGAGGTATTCGCCGTAATTGCCCTCAATTCCTACCCGATCACTGACCCTATCCTCCACCAATATAATGGAATCCCATCCCCAGCTCCTCCTCTACCTTCTCTACATCAGCAATCGCTAAAACGATCAGAGTGGGTTAGTTCACCACCTATACTAAGATCCTCACTATGAGTGATGTCACCCATGGGAATGGGCTCATGGTGACAAAATTCGGCATACTCGCTATATTCCCTTTCATTGACCTTGACGTCAATAGGGCCATGGCGATAGAGGACGTGTTCATGCTGGATGTGCATGGGGGGCTTGGAACTTCATTCTTATCCATAACAGGAATTCGACGTGCTACCGCCTGAATAAGTGGAGCAAGTTTGCCACCAAGAAGAGATTGGTCGAAGGTGACATCGTCTTAGCAAAGCACTGCACTGGCAATCTCTACATTGGCATCAAATATACTGGAAACTCCTCCAATGCCATTAGGAGAGCTAGCATGCAGGTGGCTTCGATGGTGAAGGTTACCCAGTTAGCTGGAGAGGGCCTCCCTTTCGAGGTCACTTATTACCCAAGGGAGGGATTACCCGAGCACGTGGTGGAGGCAATCCCAATGCCCCTTCAAGTGCTCCAATTCTTTCCTCGTTACATGTTGATGGATTAAATGGATCATTTCATTATCTTGCTTAATTCTTTTAGGTTTTCTTGGGTGGAGGAGCAACAAAGGCATCGCTATGCTTCAGTAAAAGCAGTCCCTAGAAAGATAAACTGGTTCAAGAAGTTTCTGAGGTGCAATTTTTCGATCATATAAAGAGATCGAAAGGCAATGTAGGTGAAGATGATGATTGCAACAAAGAGGGAGTAAGCAGACAGTCACCAAAAGCTTCTGCAAAATGATCGTTCAAGTTGTTTGGCCATCATATCCAATAATATCCGAAGGGTTTAATATTTACTAAGTTTAAATAAATAAATAAATAAACTCATATAGTGTTTCTAAATATATTTATGGCACTCAATGAAATGAATGTACATTTTATTGGATAAGAATAAATTTATTATGATTTTTATATATTCTTCTTAGCTTAATTTTGGTTACAAAAGTGAAAACAATCTGATCGAGGATTGAGATTATGTGGCTATCTTCTTACGAATATGAAGGCATGCAGTGGATTAATTTGGGCAGTCGATGGTGAACCATATTTAATCATCCATTTTTCATGACCTCAGCAGGGCAGATTGCAACTCTTTTTTTTTACCCTTTTCCTGATCGCCTATAAATATCTCCCTCTCCCTGCCTCATTTCAAATCACCTCTCTCATTATCTCTCTCGCTATCTACTATGTAGAAAGCCTAGTTTGTATGACGCAGAGATTGAGGTTGCTCCGACGTGATTGGTTGAACCCCAGCAGTGGAGGGCATGTGCCGAATCCAGCACTGGGGAATAGGGTGCATTCTTGCTATTGAATCGTTATCCTCTATTTCGCTTAGGGCCAAGCTAAACAGGCATCAACCTTGTCCGACTTTTGAACCATCCCCTCCCTCTTCACAGTATTTCCATGCCTCGTCACCACTGTGCACCTACTAGCGAACTTTGATACTGATGAGTTTTTCACCAGCATTGGCCTTGACCCCCACCTCCATCCCTCCATGGCTCTACCTCCTATGATGCTTCTCTCCAGCTATATTGTTTCCATATGGGAGTTCCTTGATGGAGAAGGGTGATTTATGTGCTTCTCTAAAAATCCTCATTGTTAGTGAGGTTAGCAATGGGGACAGGTTCTTTGTGCCGAGGTTCTACGTCAATGACTATAAGAATTATATTATTCATCATGGTATCTTGTTACCTTATATTTGTGTAATTATTATGTTATATTTCTTTATTTTAGTCTTATTCTTAATCGGAAGATATATTACTAATGATGTAATCCTAAATAAATTTTAGTCCTATCCAGTCGTCAGCATGGTGTTGCTATTAGGAATGAAGATGTTTGAACTAGTTGAATGTACATACAAAGTATATTTAATTAGGATCATATCAATTGTAATATTTGTAAATCCCTTTTGTTCTATATACTTTCATAATTGATCTTACTCTTGGAGATAATTTTATTTCTCAACTATTTTCATTAAAGCCATTAATGCACCCGGTGCATTCATTAGGTCAAAAACATCACTATGAACTCATAATGTTCTTATCTAGTCCTAAAGGTAATATTTGGTATATCTAACTTTTAGAATATCAATTGATGATATCCTGATCTGAGATGAATCTTTGAAAATATCTTAGATCCTTTTAATATATCAACCTGATCATCAATTCTTGTTAAGGAATAAGTATTCTTGATGGTCATTTTATAATTATCTATAATTAATGCAATAGTGTGATAGGATCTTTCTTCATAAATAAGTTCGGTATTCCCCATTATAAGGTACTTGGTATGATAAATCATTTATCAAATAATTCTTATGATGGTATTTTCAATTCGCTATGTTCCGTGATAGAATAGTGTGATAGGATGAGTACCTAATTACAATTCAAAAAAGAAATCAGCTTCCTTATGAAGTAATACATCCAGAAATTTACCACAATGGGTATCTCTTCTAGCTTTATTCCAAACAATAGATACATCAAGCTAGATAATACATATATCTAGACATGCTTAATGGGCCTTACAGCTTGTGGGTGGCACTAGCCTAGCCCAGCATGGGCTGTGTATTTGGGCCGAGTAGGGCTTGGCACATGCCCGTACCCCGTGCTAGTCGGGCCACGCTGTTTGCAGATTGCGTCATGAAATGGCACGCGTCTGTTGCATGCAAGGCACGTAACCCATGACATATTTGTGCCCAATATCTCTCTATAAACCTCTTCCTTTTAAGTCATATGCTCAAGGTAGCAACAACACCAGCAAGGGTTGATCAAAAATTGAGGAGGAATTGTAAGGAGGGAGGATGATATCCATTCTTCTTTTGTCAGTGAGGAGGGACGAGGCGAAAGATACTAACCATAGGCAGCAACAACTCAATGATTTAAAAGCTCTATGTCCTGAGTAATGATGCTCTTCCCTTCTTCTTCCTACTCTTTCTCCTCCTCCCAAGTGATGATATGTGCTTCTGTTGTGTAGTATATATATTCTATTCCAAGGATTTGAGACTAGAGAGAGAGGAGGAGGGGTTGCTTTTCGAAAGGTGGAGCTGGGCTTTCATATCTCACCACCTTCTTTGCCTTTGGCTTGGTAGCTTAGTTATTCTTCTCACTCCTGTCCCATCCTTACTTTGGTAGCAACTGTCTGCAAATATTTAATACATTTAAGTATCGGACACCATACTTGCAGAAATAGCAGTATTTAACCGCTTTATTTTGCCGCTCTCCCGACAAAAATATCATGTAAGCGGCATGGCGTGTGCCTTATGCTAGGCCAAGTGAGGCAGGGCATGATGTGCCTTGTGGCCGACACGACATGGTGCAATGCCATGTTGAAGGCGACCATGCCTCGGTCGACACTAGCATGACCCATTAGCATGTCAATATATATATTTTTTTATAATATGTTTCCAAGTTTGAATGGTAAAATTATACAAGTTGGTAAAATTCAATAATTCATAGTAAATTGTAGATCAAGTATTCTTTCTCTTACGATGTAAATCATATTTTTCTTTAAAAAAAGAAATTATTATCTACTTATTAGCTTAGTTGGTTAAAGCATCGTGCTAATGACATAAAGGTCATGAGTTTAATACTTGCATAGGCTATCAGTTTCATGTATCATTGCATCATTTTCTATTTAAGAAATATTTAGTCCCACATCAGGGAATTCTTGGAAATGAATTGCAACCTGGTGCGATTGATATTTTGAACTAATTGATGTGGTTCAGGTTTATTTTGAACTAATTGATGTGGTTCAGGTTTATTTATGTGTTAAATAAATTATTTGGATGATATTTGCTTGAAAGAATATTTTGATAAGTGTTATTATGTTAGATTCATGTTAAACAGAATTAAAATAATTTAATTGAGCGACAAATTAACCTTATGACGACTCCTTTCTTCCTCCTCCAACTTAGGGTTTTCCTTCGCTTGGGAAATTGAATCAAGCAATATTATTCCAGCGAAGATCTCACAAATGGCTGGAGGAAAGTGCAAAGGACAAGGACAAGGACAAGGGAGCAAGGGACAAGGACGACCTCGTGGGAGGCCACGCAAGGTAACCCTTGAAAATTCCATTGAAAATTTCGTTGATGATAGCATAGAGAACAACAATAATATCATCTCTACGAATATAGATGCTCTTGTTATTCCCATTATCAATGGAATAGTAACTCATTTGTCAACAACGAACTCTCCAAATGAAAATACTCATAAATTAGATGTGGGCAATGCTTCAAATACTGAGCCATCAAATATTAATAAGAAGGAACATCCAGCAAAGATACAAAATGAACAATCATGGGCTGGACTCTTATCGGGCAATAGATTGATAGAGAATGGTATGTCACTTAGCTACTTTTCTCCAAATAATAGAGATGGCAAACCATTTGTTGAATTAGAAAAGGAGGAAGTAGATAAATGAATGATGAATGAAAATGTACTTCAATCGTTTATATTATTGGCACCAATCATGGATTTAAGTACATGGAAGGATACATGAAAAAACATTGGAGTACCAAAGAAAATCTTAAATTATTTCTACATGATGATGAATATTTTATAGTCAAATTTAGCTCAATACAGGAGAGAGATAGAATTCTATCTTCAGGACCATATAGTATCAAAAATAATCCTATCATGCTTAAACCTTGGACTATGGATTTTGAATTCAATGAAGAATTTTCAAGGGACATTCCTATCTTGGTTAGGCTACCTAAGTTACCTTTATGCTATTAGGGGAAAAACTCATTAAGCCGAATAGCAAGTTCTCTTGGTGTTCCTATGATTGCAGATGAATGCACAATAAAATAAATGAGAATATCTTATGCAAGAGTTCTGGTTGAAATGAATGTGACACAACCATTATCTCACAACAATCTTATTGGGGACAAACAAGGTAGAACTATTGAGCAAACAGTGGAATATGATTGGATTCCAAAATATTGTGGCATTTGTAATAAAGTGGGTCAAATATGCCAAGCTAACCAGACAAAGCCTCCAACCGACCTATAACAGGAAATGAGAAGGAAAAAAAGAACTAAAAAGATTATAAGGCAGGAATGGCTACCTACAAAAAGAGAGGAAAAAGAGAATAATCAGCATATGGAGATTACTGAAGAAATAGAGGATACAACTAATGAAAAGCAAAAGGTTATTCAAAATGAAGCAGAACAGCACAATATCCAACCCTCACAACATATGCTAACCATTGAAGGGAGTTCAACACCCGTGGAAGAAAAAATGTATAATGCTCAAAAACTTAACTCTGATGAAACTTTAATGCTTGAGCATATCATAGAATTGGAGCAGGAAATAACTAAGCCCCCTGATAAGGGGAAGACATCAACATGATATGGCTTAGTTGGAATGTGCGAGGTATAAATAAACCTCATAAACAAAAAGAGGTTTGTCTATATCTCAAAAAAAATAAAATAAATTTGGCTGATTTGATAGAAACAAGAGTTAAAGAGGATAAGGCTGATAAAGTGATGAAACGAATAGCAGCAAATTTTAAATATGCAGCTAATTATATAGCAGCTGCAAATGGCAGAATTTGGTTATTATGGGATACAGATTTACTAGATGTAATTGTACTTATTGTCGATGCTCAATTTATCCATTGTCTAGTAATTGATAGATGCTCTAATATACACTACAATCTTACACTTGTGTATGGATTTAACACTATTGAGCTGAGAAAAGATCTATGGCAGGGCCTAAGGAATATAGCTGCTCAAATTCATGGATTATGGCTTATTATGGGAGACTTTAATGCAGTGTTATCTATGGATGACAGATTGCAAGGTAATCTTATCACTGAACATGAAACAAGAGACTTTAATGCTACTATAAAGAACCTCCAGCTTACTGAGCTAACGACTATTGGAGGATATTACACATGGAGCAACAAACAAGAAGGGAGTGATAGGATATAGAGTAAGATAGAGAGAGTATTTGGGAATAAAGATTGGATGGAAAATAATGGAGCAGTGGTGGTAGAGATAGGAGAAGCAATAATCTCATATCATTCTCCATTAAAACTTGATGTTGGTACTACTGCTAATAGAGGCATACCAAATTTTAGATTTTTGAATATAATAGCTAATCACATTGAATTTCTCCCTACTATTGCAGCTATTTGGAGTACAGAAATTAAGGGCTTTGAGATGTATAAAGTATGGCAAAGACTTAAAGTCATGAAAGGTGCAATGAAAGAACTATTCAAGAAAAATTTCAGTCAAGCGAAACATAAGGCAGACAAAGCTAGAAGTAATTTGGAAAGTATCCAAAGACAACTACAAGATACTCCTTTACTAACTAATCTGCATGTGCAAGAGAAATATGCCTTAATGGAATTAGAGAAATGGGATAGAGTAGAGGAATGTATATTGAGGCAAAAGTCTAGAGCTTATTGGATTACTTTAGGTGATTCAAACTCTAAATTCTTTTTTGCTTATGCAAAAGGAAGGAATGATGCCAAAACTCTTAATATCCTATATAGTAGAGATGGGGAGAGATTAACTACTCATGATAAGATCAGTGCAGAAATAGTTGACTTTTATAAAGGTTTAATGGGAAATACAGAATATGAACTTCTTATGGTGGATAAAATGACAGTTAAACTTGGTAGACTAGTTCAGCACCATCATTTCTCAGGTCTATGTGCAGCTGTCTCAGAAGCAGAGATCAATCAGGCTTTATTTGATATAAATGATGATAAGGCTACGGGAATTGATAGATTAGGTGTATTATTTTTTAAAAAAGCATGGCCTGTGCTAAAGCATGATATATGTGTAGCAATACTAGAATTCTTCATGATAGGAAAAATGTTGAAAACTATAAACTCTACTCTAGTTACACTCATACCCAAGGTACCAAATCCAGAAACAGTTAAGGACCTAAGACCAATTGCTTGATGATGTATAACTATGGTGGTTATACTAATTTAAATTGTTAGATGGTTTAATGGATTAAAAAGAAATTAACTAAAAATTTGATGTGAGGTTGTGAGTAGTGGGGTTAGTTAAGAGGATTGTTTGAGATATTTTATTTATGCATGCTTGGTTGTTTGCATTAGATTTATTTTAGGAAATTATTGGTTGATGTGCTATTGCTTGATAAATCACAGCCAAACTGTGATTTGTGTTGAAATAGGAAGGATTTGCCTTGCTTGCTTACTCATAAGAATCACGGCCAAGTTGTGATTCTTGTTTAAAGATCTGCTTGAGACTCGGGTGAGGGTTTATGGTTTCAAATTTAATTTGGCCTACTACAGATGCTGAGTCCTAAGGGTTGTTTTGTTATTATTCTACCTCCTAATAAGTGATATATCTACTTCGTTACATACTTATTTAGCACGTGGGTTATTGTGAACTTGAAAGTATGCTATGTTAGTTCCTGTAAGATGCTAATGTATGCATATTATTGATGTGAGTTGAACCTGAATCATGCTAGCAGATGTATGATGTTATTATATGCATGCTCTCGAAATGAGATTGAAAATTATATCATGCTAGTTCATGTATAATGCAATAATATACTTACTCCTGATGTGAGTTGTTGGTTATACTATGCTGGTATATATATGATGCTGTTATATGCATGTTATTGATATTTATGCTCATGTTAGGTTAATTATTTAATATGTTCATTTTGCTAGAGATGTAGAGATACTTAGCAAGAATAAGGAACATATTGATATGAGACATTTTAGATTCATGAGGTGATAACACCTGGAGTGATCTAAATTGTTATATGAATAAGAACCCTAGACATCTTAAGGTTATGTAACCTAGGAGAAGATGTGTGGTTCTTAGACTGGTATGTGCCAACATATGGTGAGGAGCCATGTGCTAGTAAGGTAGAGATACACGTTCGGTTGACCTAAGTCACTAATACCTTGGTGTGGCCGAGATCTTACTTCGGTGCAGAACTCAACTTCATTGTGTTACACAAGGTAGAGGGTGTACTAGGAACAGTACCGTCCCATGCGCTACCGAGGCTAGGAAACCTAATTGACACTGGCATGCTCAACAGTGGTGGGATCCCTGAGCAGTCCTGGTTCATTGGTATCATATACAGTGGGTCTCAGCTTGCCACACTAGAGACGGATGTGTTTGTTGTTTTTGTATGATGATCCTGCCATGGTGCATAATTACAGTGCTATATGGTACCTATGTTTGTATTAGAAGGGGTACCGTGATCACCAGCTCCTTCAGCTAACGTCAGTGTACAGGCACATAGGATAGTGCCCTAGAGTTGACATCGACGGGTTTGGGGCAATCTTTAACGAGGGATTTACCTTGAACATAGGCTGGCTACCTTATGTGTGGAATGGAATGATAATGATATACACATTAAAGAGATATGACACCTTTAATTTTGTGTACCTTGTTATCAATAGATTTCTGATATCTTGTGATATATCTTGTTATAATTATGATTATGTTATTCAACATTTATTTCCTTGTTATATATTTTTTATATGTTGATTTAAGTATCTGATTTTAGTAAATATATTTCTTGTGGGTTGTACAATACTTTTTACCCATCATTAGGGTGCTCTCTCCGTAGCCCCACTGAGTCTCGCGACTCAGATGTGCACACTTTTCCCTATTGCGCAGGTTACAGATGGATCTTTAGCTGGGAGTGAGGGAGAACCTAACTTGATAAATAATATCAATTTGGCAACCTAGATAGAGATTTAAAATGGTAGTAATGGTTAAATTATTAAATGTATTTACTTCCGTTATGTTTAATTAATAAAATTGTAGTACTTTGTGATACTTTTTAGCCTTATAGAAGTTGTGGTCTTGAAGTACATCTTATACGGTGGTTGCTACGTGCCCAAAGGTAGAATTAGGGCGTGACAATTAAAGTGGTATCAGAGCATAAGTTTAAAAAGATGACATTAAAAGTAAGATAGGAACTTAAGATACACCATAGGCCTAAGTATCATGTTTGACAACTTTGACGGGGTAAAGAGAGACTTTAGGGATACATAGAAATTTATCCTTTTATGCCTATGTTACCCTTTATTTGGTTGCGTTGTGTTTATGTCCTTGCTTGATGACGTTTTATGCTTGTTTTTTGTTGATGTTAGTATGTAAAATGTTTGCTGGTTGTTGTGTGCCTTTGGGTTATATTGATTGTGCTTAAATTGTATTGTGATTGCTGAAAACTTGACCTAGGAAGACCTAGACATTAAGAGTATTCTACATGAGACTATAGAGAACCTATTGTTGGGATTTTATGCCTGCTACTGGTTGATGTTGATGTTGAATACCCCACTGAGATTAGGTGAATTTATTATTACTATGTTTTCCTTGTCAGAATTAGCAACCGAGATTGCCTCAATTCTAGTGGACTTTACTCATCTATTGATCATACGACCCCATTTGGCCACATGATATGGACTAATCATCTACTCTAGCGAAATTCATAAATTTCCTCTTGATTTAGTCCCTAAATTTCCATGACTGAAACTTCTGCCCAAACTAAGCGTTTAAGGGTCTTAGGGTGCAACAGCTAATTTTCCTTCCCTATCGCCAAATATGAGAATCATTTAATTATTGGTATCAATAAGGCATGATATAGGATCCTCTAGGCATAAATATTAAATTTTGAATATTGATACCTTATACAGGTTTGGATATTTAATTTTGATCCTTGCTGCAGCACTAGAAATATCATTTCCTATAGTTGAGGTTGAGAAGAAGGAAAGAGATCCTCTCCAATTGTCTTCCTATCATGCCCTGACACAAAACTAAAATTTAAGAATGGTAACCTTTCTTACTCTATTATATCGAGAACTTGGTTAAATTGTAGAGTTTCATTCCTTAGCTTTCATTGATTATATCACCCCTTCCTCTTGAATCATAATCAGAGATCAATATTATTCACAATAAATATTTTGGTGATCTTAGGGTATGACCTCAGGAGTCAAATAAACCCCAAAGTTATGGGTATCACATGACCTAGTTGGTACCATTGGGGTGTATCTACTATCCTACTTCAATCTTATTCTTTAACACTATCTGACAGTCTTATACGAAGATATCACATACTTTTGTATCACATTAACTAGGAAAACCAAAATCTTGATACCCATGAACTATATAGATAAAAAAAAGATCTATTCCATCATTATCATCCACTGATCTGTTTCAATCCTTTTTCTACAAATCTTTAGTAGTGACCATTCTTCAGGTGCTGACCATTCTCAAAATACTAACCATCCTTTTGTTGAGTATTCTTGGGTGAATTCAAAAAGTGATACCATCCTTGACACTAGAAGAACTCAATTTCCTTCAATTGATAGTTAACAGTTCTTCCTTAGTATATTTTGCTTTCTAATCCTTGTCATCTTCAAAACTATTTTGGCGATACTCTTGACCCTTTCAAGAAAGGTTCTAAATACAATCTAGAGCCTCGAGGTGTTGAACAATCTAGTAAAGGTTGCAAGTAAACTCAATGAACTCCTAGTGTTGAAAGTTGACATTCTTAGCATGTTAAATTAAGAGAATTGATCTCTTGTTCACATACTTACATATCCTCAATATTGATTATTGAAAACCTTGCTATCTAATGTTAGACGAGCATACCTACTGCCTCAAATTAATATATCTGAAATAAACTAGCCATGGTTTCAAATTTAATTGGTAACATCTATCTTTCATTAAGGTCTTCCTATCATATACTTGCATGATCGGATTACTACCCCTACTTCATTAAGGACTCTTACTGTATTTCTCACTTAGTGATACTATTTCTGCCTAAAAATCTCAACCATAATTCTCATACCCAACTAAAGGGCGAACTAAAACTGAAGATAGTGAGATATATCAATCATTATAGCCAAGTATCAGAAATCTGAAATTTAATAACCATCTGGATTATCTTGTCCCAGAGATTTAATCACCCTGAACTCTCTGTGTATCCAAATCCCATAAAATATGGTAGACACCTTCTTTACTGATGCCAAAGCCTATCTTCAAAATTTTAGTTTAATCTGATCTCTCTGTAGGATATTATGACCTTCCAAAGTTCACTAAATCCTGAAAATTTAGTGTGCCGAAAATTGGAAACTCTTGAGTTGAAAAACCATTTATCTTTCCACATGAATCCGCCATATCTATGCCAACAATAGAACGTATATCCATTCCTTTCTTTTATCTTTGATCTAAAATCGCCCAGTTCTAAATCTAAGTATGATTCTTCAGCATAATAAGTACTATGAACTTATATGTAGAACTAAGCTGAAATTTTACCTTGCCAATTTCAGTTTTCTTTATTCCCTTCACCTAAGCTCATACAACTTTGGCTGAACAATCTCCCCTAACAATTTATATTGCCCTACAGAGGTGCAAATAGGCAGAAGTACACTCCCATGAAAAGTAAAATCCCATGACTAAGGGTAGTGACATATTTATTGATACTATACTTTATTATTGCAAATACTAAGTCCATTTCTGATGTGAGGCTCATTACTATACAATCTTGTTCAGATCTATCTTGTACACTTGTACATCAAACATCTTAAGTTCATCATGATACATCACATTTTAAGATCACTTAGGAAAGGTTCAATCAATTCTCAAATCTTCAAGGAATCATTTTTCCTTTGTCTTGTTGTTTAACCCTTGCTGTAGCAGCAGCCATCATGCAGTCCATCCTAATAAGATCTTTCTACTTAGCTAAGTATCTACCCGGCTAGGCTAAATAAGGTAATTAGATTTTAATCCTGAATACCAGCTGAAGTGATTGAATTATAGCTATATTCATTGATCTTTCTTTAATCTTTTGGAGTTATCAATTAAGTTATCTACATCCAGTGGGAACTTCATATTTAGAAACTGTTGGAAACCCAAGTTACATTATCTACTATCCTTTAAAGCAGGTTTTCAAAACTACTGGTCGGTTGTATTAAAGTTTTGACATACAATTTATGGTATGATGGTTTGATTTATTGAAACATTGATTGAAATATCAAAACATCCTCGAGTGCTCTTTCGATCCTTTGATTTTTGTCCCTTTGATGTGAAGCCAACCCTTAGGATGGGAAAAGGCTAGAAGTAAAACATTCACGAGTTAGTAAGACTACATGATGTGCCGGTGCTATTTGGGGTAATCTTTAATGAGGGATTTACCTTAAACATAGGCTGGCTGCCTTAGGTGTAAAATGGAATGATAATGATATACACATTAAAAAGATATGACAACTTTGATTTTGTGTACCTTCTTATGAACAGATTTCTGATATCTTGTGATATATCTTGTTATAATTATGATTATGTTATTTTACATTTATTTCCTTGTTATATATTTTTGACATGTTTATTTAAGTATGTGATTATTGTAAATATATATAATACTTTTTACCCATCATTAGGGTGCTCTCTCTATAGCCTCACTGAGTCTCGCGACTCAGATGTGCACACTTTTTCCTATTGCGCAGGTTACAGATGGATGTTTAGCTGAGAGTGAGGGAGAACCTAGCTTGGCGAACAATATCAATTTGGTGACCTAGATAGAGATTTAAAATAATAGTGATGGTTAAATTATTAAATGTGTTTGCTTCTGCTATGTTTAATTTATAAAATTGTAGTGCTTTGTGATACTTTTTAGCCTTGTATAAGTTGTGGTCTTAAAGTACATCTTATATGGTGGTTGTCACGTGCCCAAAGATGGAATTAGGGCGTGACATAAGAACACTTCTTTGATAAAATAATTGACCATGGCACATTTATATTATTTCAACCAAAAACTAAAAATATACTAACGATTCCATTCAGATATGCAACAATCCACTAGATAGCTTCCGAATATTATTTTCCTAGTTTTGCTAAATATCTACTAACAACACTTGCAACTTGAACAATATTTGGCCATATATATCATGGCATATGTAATGCTTTCGACAAAAAATGCATATGAAACTTTATTCATATAGTCTTTTCCTCCATTGTTACAGGAGAGAAGGTTTTTGATAGTCTAAAATGTGCAACAAGTGGAGTATGAATAATTTACGTATGCATTCCAAACCTCTCCACCGCTTTCATAATGTATCACAATTTAGATTTAAGAATTATTTTTTTAGTTTTTCTATCGCAACTAATCTCTATGCCTGAAATTTTCTTTGCCGCACCTAAGTCTTTCATCTCAAATCGAGTTTTGAGTGGATGCTTCAACCTCTCAATCTCAAACTTGTCTTTTGCAATTATTAAGACATCATCAACATAAATCAATAAATATATAATTGATTCTCTAAATGTTTAATAATAGATACAAATATTCTATATCAAGCATGAATTGATCTAATATTTTTATACCATGGATTGTTTTAGGTCATAAAGAGATTTCTTTAAAAGATTAGCTATATTTTCCTTACCCCTGGTCTCCAAATCTTTTGGTTGTTCAATGTTGATTTATTCATATAAATCACCATTAAGAATGCTATCTTGACATATAGTTGCTCTAACTCTTGATCTTCCACTACTACCAAAGCTAAGAAAACATGTACCAAAGTATGTTTAATAATAAGAGAAGAAATATCATTATGATCAATACCTTCGATCTAGTTAAATTCTTTAACCACCAAACATGCTTTGTATCTTGCATCTTCCATACCTCGGATTTCCTTCTTTCTAGAGTATGCTCTGAACATTGCATCTATGTAATTTCATGGTTCAATATTATCATTGCAAGTGCATATGCAATGACCTTAAAATATTTTGGATTTGGCTTGAGATTTAACCACCGTGATAGTCCTAATATGGTTAGCTGGGGATGCGATCATACCGATGATCTTGCTAGCATGTCACCGAGGTTGTAGTATTTTGGTGGCCGCTAGAATGCTTACCTCCTAGCAGGCATCGCTGCTTTTGAATCGGGACGGTCACCTCTTCAGCATAGCCTTGGACAGTGGATCCATGGACCACACGGCTATACCAGACGTACTGCAGACATTCTGAAGAGTAGTCCGGATCCTGGGGTTTAATTAAATATCGGCTACTCGTGGCCGTGGTATACATTTAGGTGCGGTGACCCTATCCAGGGGACAGTGTGTAGTACTACACGAGTTGCTCCATGGATTTTCTAGGGAAGACGCATGGAGTGACGGGATGCTAGGTCGCGGCGTTGAAGAGATTCGCCTAGCGTACCAATGAAGAGGGAATCACGGTCGCCCGACCTCTTCGCCAACATCAGTGTGACGGGCATAAGTAGAGACATAGACAAAGGACACTGATAGGCTTATGAGCACTCCCTGATCAGGAGCTCTCCTAAGCATAGGCTGGTTGCCTAGAACACAAGATTCTAATGACATGACACATTATTTGTGATTGTTACTTAGAGACATCTACATACACCTTGTTTATAGTTTGAATTACATACATCTTATACATGCTCTATCTATGAATACTTCATGCTTTATTTATTGTCTTCACATGTTTCCTTGCTTTACCGAATAATTTACGTACACCTTAGAATCTCCCTTTTCCTACTTGAAATATTCTACTGCGGTTAGAGCCGTAAGCACAAAGCCGCAAGGCTGAGCACACTGCGTTCAAATGTGTGCAGGTTTAACACGTGATCGGCCGAGATAGCTGATAGACATGAAGTTGGTTGTAAATCTAGTTATTTTAGCATTTGTGTTATCATAGTGATTGTAGTAGGTATATCGGGACTGTGTTAGAAAGGTAAAGGTAATTGATTTAAATATATATTCCGCTGACTTGATGATGTATGTGAGTTGTATAAATCTATAAATGCCTTGTATGTAGGTTATTGAGCCCAATATCCCTCCTTTCCCTCTTCATAGATTGTTGTCTGTTGCATTCAAATTTGGGGGTTCTCCCCACGCAGACATCCCAGCTCCAATTTGAATGTTCATTCTTGATTTACATCCACGAATTGTAAAGTTTAATCACCTTATGAACAGGGAGAGGAGGCAAAGATGAAGGCAAAGAAGGTCGTTGAGTTTTCATGAATGGTGCTGATGGTTTTGATGGGGTTATATGCTGAGTTTTCATGGTGATTATGTGGTTTGGGTTTGGTTTTGATGGTGTTTAATGCTGCTGATAAGTTATTGATATATATGGTGCTGAGTTTTCATGGTTATTATGTGAGCATGTATGTAATATAATGGGTAATCGAACGCATGTCCACACTAGGACATAATTACAATGTTCCACCTTGTTAATTATTAAATATGATAACTAAATAAAATTAGGGAGTCATTAGTTGAAACTATAAATGACTTAGAATATTAATTAGATCACAAGGGAATTAGAACTTGGGCAGTTAGATTGTAAAGTAACCATACAGCGCTGTAATTCTGCACCATAGCAAGATCATCATACAAAATAACACATTACATCCATCTCCAGCCTGGCAAGCTGAGACCACAGTATACCATACCAATAAACCCGGACTGCTCAGGGACCCACATCTGTTGAGCATGCCAGTGTCAATCAGGTTCCCTAGCCTCGATAGCGCATGGGACGGTACTGTTCCTAGTACACCCTCTACCCTGTGTAACACAATTAAATTGAGTTCTTCACCGTAGTGAGATCCCGGCTACACCAAGGTATTAGTGACTTAGGTTAACCGAACTTGCATCGCTACCTTACTAGCACATGACTCCTCACCACATGTTGGCACATAGTAGTTTGAACAGGTGAGGATACTGGGCCATCATTAGAGCCTCAGGTTCCTAAGTATCCTTCTCAATGCATTCCTCCAAAATACCTTCACCAAAGGGATGGACTTTCCTCGTAAAATTTTATCTTGCCTATGTAAAATGCCAACTGCCTAAACTCCGTATCTCAAATCCTCTCTCAACTAGACTGGGGGAGCAGTAAGAATGTGAGAGGTACTTTTTCAGCATAGACACATGAAAAAGGAGAGGAGGCGATGAAGGCAAAGAAGAGGGAAAGGAGGGATACTGGGCTCAACAACCTTTAAACTTTACAATTCGTTCATTCTCCAAACTACTCGAACAGGTGAGGATACTGGACTCTCATTAGAGCTTCAGGTTCCTAAGTAACCTCCTCAACATATGCATTCCTCCATAATACCTTCACCAAAGGGATGGACTTTCTTCGCAAAATTTTGTCTTGCCTGTCTAAAATGCCAACTGCCTGAACTCTGTATCTCAAATCCTCTCTCAACTGGACTGGGGGAGCAGTAAGAATGTGAGAGGTACTTTTTCAGCATAGACACATGAAATACATTGTGAATTCGCTCTAAGTCTGCAGGTAACTCCAACCGGTAGGCCATGGGTCCAACCCTATCAAGAATCGGGAAGGTCCAATATATCTGGGATGCAATTTCCCTTTCTTATGAAATCGAAGGATCCCTTTCCAAGGGGACACCTTCAAAAAGACCAAATCTCCCACAGAGAATTCCAATGGCATACGGCGATGGTTTGCATAGCTCTTTTGCCGATCCTGAGCCGTCTTCAGTTTATCTCGAATAATCTTGACCTTGATAACCGTCTCATCAAGCAACTTGGTACCGGCCAAGCATCGCTCTCCAACTTCATCCCAACATAATGGTGTCCAAAATGATCTGCCATATAGTGCCTCATACGGTGCCATGCATATGCTAGCCTGGTAACTATTATTATATGCAAACACCACTAATGGGAGATGAGAATCCCAGTTACCTATGAACTCCAGAACACACGCTCTGAGCATATCCTCCAGTGTTTGAATGGTGCGCTTTGACTGCCCATATGTTTGAGGATAAAACGCTGTACTAAACTTCAAGGCGGTATCCAACTCCTTCTGAAATTTTGGCCAGAATTTAGAAGTGAACCGAGGATCTCAATCTGACACTATCGACACCGGGTCTGTCTTCTACAACTCTCGACACCATGGAGACGGATAATCTCATCAATATATAACCTGGCCAGTCTCTCTAAGGAGTAGGTGATATCTATCGGTAGGAAGTGGGCGGACTTTGTGAGTCGATCTACTATGACCCATATAGCATCGTGTTGTTGTTGGGTGCGTGGAAGACCTACCACAAAGTCTATAGTAACGTGCTCCCACTTCCACTTTGGAATCGGAAGAGGCTGTAGTGAACCCGCTGGTTTTTGATGCTCTACCTTGACTTGCTGACACACCAGACATCTAGTCACAAACTCTGCAATATCTCGTTTCATGCTTGACCACCAATATGTTTGCCGGATAATACGATACATCTTCGTACTATAAGGATGCATGGCATAAGCTGAGCAATGGGCTTCCTCAAGAATCTGTCATCATAAATCATCATCATGAGGAACACAGACCCGACCTCGGAACACCAACATACCATTGACTCTGATCCTAAAATCTTGCCCATGCCCATCCTCTACTCTCTGGATAACACCACTTAACACCGGGTCTGTCTTCTACAACTCTGCTAGGCGATCCGATAAGATAGGTCTCATCATGAATTGTGCTAGCAGCCCACCATGAGAGTTGCACCTTAAGTTCTTGCCTAAAGCTCTGTGGTCATGCAACAATGTCATGTATGCAGTACGAATATAGGCTAGTGTGGCAGAGGATTTTCTACTCAATGCGTCAGCCACCACATTTACCTTCCCAGGATGATAATCAAAAACCAGGTTATAGTCCTTGATTAACTCCAACCATCGGCGCTGCCTCAGATTTAACTCCTTTTGAGTTAGCAAGTATTGCAGACTCTTATGGTCGGTAAAAATATGACACCGCTCATCATATAAATAATGCCTCCAAATCTTCAAAGCCAAACCTGACTACAATCACCTTACCACCTGGTATTCACCTCATCACCTGAATCTGCTCAGCCAATCTACAGGATCCAACTAAGAAGCTCTTAAATCTAGGACTCCATCTTTTTTTGCTTGCCTCGACTCCCATACTTTCCACTCCCTCTACATTTAAAATCCAGACCTACAAGCTCTCTTACCTGCACTCCCATTGCTTTATGATTTCATCATTCTAAATTCTACCCTCTCATCTGCAACTTTGATGGATTCCAACCTGTGGAAGCCTGTCTACTATTGGTTGACATCGTTAAACACTGATGCTCTGGTCAGTAGGAGCATGATATAAGAATGGTTAGCAGCAAACTCTGATATCATGGAGACATTGAATTCAAAGCCCCCTAGGGATAGTATGATTCATCATATTCAGGGATTGCACTTGGAACTGCTCAATAAGAGGAGGAGTTTGCCCAAGGAGGTACAAAAGACAAATGGAAAGAACTCAATGAAGAATTACCCTACCAGCAAGACAATGAAAGAATCTTTACTGCAGCAACAACATTCAATGATGTTACACTCGAATACATCTCACAGACTATACGCTTGGAGAGCAAAAGGTGTTCAGAGATCGATAAATAATACCCTAAATTTAGAGGATCATCGATGGAAAATAGTTACTAGTAGAAAGAGGAAGAAAGAGCAGTTGCAACACATGTTAAGGAGACAGGCCATGAACAACATATGCAAAAATATCCCTCAATGGACACATGAAAGGAAAGGGCAGGGGTCTAGCAAGATAATCAACATCACAAATGGTCAGCTAGTTGGATGTCTTAAGTACAATAAAAGGGGATATGTAGATGCTGTGAACAGGGAACAACATGGTGCTTCCAGATCAGAAATGAAATGGAGAGTAAAGAGAGATCTGCGTCTGCAGTCCGGAAACAGTATTCAGCAGAAGCATGCATTAGTTGGGAACTTTACTGGCAGTAAGGAACAAAATATAATACACAAACCTTCATATGCAGAAGTGCTTCAAAATGAATGTTTTAAGAGACAACAAGTCTCGGCACCAATATAGGATAACCATCATCGCTTGAATATGTCTATTACTACCTTGAAGGATCAAAACAGATGTTTCCGATATCTAGATAAAGGACACAAAACAGAATTCTGCAGATTTGTTAGGACATGTTATAATTGCAGGAAAAAAGGTCATGAAGGAAAGTTTTGCAGGCTCAAACATTTTAAATCAGTAAACACTGATGTGAATCACTCTTATACAGCAAATGTAATTGAGAAGGTATCAGATAAGTCCTATTCTATGGCTACACAGAAGAGATTCAACTTTTTGAAGGAGCATTGCGTTGTTGTTAGCGTCGAAGGTCTTGTAGGGATGAATATGAATGTGGTAGGTGCATTGGCAGGTATATTCCAAGATGCTAGAATCCATAGACATCTGTGGAGGCAGGCTAATATTGCATATGGGAAATACTTGGTTACTACCCCAGCAATTGGCCATGGGTATTACAAGAGGTGTTTATTGCAAGCCAAGCTCATTCACTCAAATCAAAATTTACTCACGATTGAAGATTGATCACTGCAATATGGGTGTAATATATTAAGCAAGAAAGCAAGAATGAAGATCACATTACATAGATTGCCAATTGCCATGTGGCACGCAGAAGAAATATCTAAAATTATCTCCTCTTTCGCTTAGTTGGAGGAGATAGATAGAGACTGCATATCATGGAGAAATATTGAAAAGTATCAAATAGTTATTCGTAAACCAACAGAAATAACTCTTCCTTTGTATATTATATCAGACTTAGGAGGAAAGGAATATATGATTGCAATCAGCAAGGGCTGGGAGGATGAAAAGATCAATCTCGATGTCCCTAAAGAGCAAGATGAGCAAGTAATAAGGAAGGAGGTAGTGCAGCCAGAATTCTCCCTCAACCACACAACAAGGCATTATTACAGTCCTCCTCAAGTAGAAGAACAAAGCACAAAGACCGCTGAAACATGTCGCAAAAGTAGGGAATATCCTCAAAGTTAAATAATGAATAAGGTTCACTTAATCCAAGAGGCCCTCAGTTCAGATGACAGAATTATTACTCTCTCCAACTCCCACGCAGGGAGTGCACGCCCATTGGACCTCTACCTTTCGGTCCTCGGGTGGAAGGGGAGGGCTAATCATGTGGATGAAGAAGGCCATCCACATGAGGATATGTTTATAAGCCACACAATTTCTGTTTCATCAATATTTGAAAGGTTAAAGATGGATCTTGTACACCACAACAAATGTCATCCATTGAAGCATATCTTACGAAACAATGAAGTCTAGAGGCAGCAACTAGATATACAAAAAATAAATATTCAGGTAGACAGGATTGACATTATTATATCAAGGTATCAAGAAGGAGAAGGTTTCAAGAAGATAAACATACTACAACATATGCAATAGCACATCAAATGCAATCAGGAGTGCAGCATCATACAAGAATACGTAAGGGATGCCAGAGAATATTTATTGATAACTAACATGATGCTGATTTCTCAACTGCAAGACCAAAATGAAATGCAGCTACTTATATGGAAATTGGACAATATGATGAGTATAAATAATAACAGATGGAAAGGGTAAAAATATCAGAGGAAGGTCTGTTGGATTAGTGAGTTACAAGTTGCGTCAACTAGAACTTCGAGGACGTTAGTCTCAAACGATATGGGGGTGAGACGAAGTGCACGGTTGGCTAGGAAGAGGTTAGCAAGAAATCAAAGAAATGGAAGTCATGATGTAAATGCAGAAGGAAACACAAAGAGTCAACAAAAGTGCTTGAGGATAGAAAGGAATTCACAATTAAAAGAGATGGATTCAAATCCAGATATGGTGATAAAGATCAGAATGCAAGGATTCGAGCTGAAGGAGAGGATGGTCGACAGGCCTAAGTGCTGATATTGGGCATTAACAGGTCAGCAACATTTCTTACTTGGGAACCTGAAGCTCAGATGAGAGCCCAGTATCCTCACTTGTTTGAGTAATTTCAAGAATAAATGAATTGTAAAGATTTAAAATTTTTACCATGTTTGATCGAAACATAAGTATATATCACTTTAATTTTATATTCCGACATAATTTTGGGGGACCAAAATTTTTTACGGGGTGAGAACTTGTAAACCCCAAATCTTATAGGAAAATAATAATAATAACATAATAAAATATAATTAATTTAATTAACCTACACAGGTAAGTTAGGAGCAGGTAATTAGAGTTAATCGTTAGAGGTAGAATGGTCAATGTAGGATATAGTTGTAAATAAGTGGGAAGGTCAGGGGCAAACATGGAAGTTTGTCAAGCACATGCTACTCACGTGCCCTTCAAGCCCTAGATCGGGCAAGCCCTCAACGCGACCCCTTTTTTCCTCCACTGCTCCGCCTTCGTTCGCTTCACCACCCGCGTCCACGGCGAATCCCCACCTCGCCATCCCTTCGACCTCGCACCGCGATCTCAACAGCGAAGCTCTCCATTTCGCCTCGCCGTCCCTTCGGCCATTGACGATCCACAGCGGCGAACCTCTTCTCCTTCGCCTATTGCTTTGCAATCTATTGCGCTCTGGATCCATCAACATCGAGCTCTCTAGATCTTTCCCCTTCTAAACGCCACGCTGACAGACGATCAATTGGAGCTCCCCCGCACCTCCCAAACCTCACCATCGCGGGTTTGTGAGCTGCCGGTTTCCCTTTTTCCCTTCGGCTCACTATCGTTGGAGATTCGAGGGTTGCCATCACTGCAACTTCTTCTTCTCTCCTCGTCCGTCGTCCACCGGCGTCGACGATCAAAGCTCCGTCATAACTTCGACCCCGCCGACGAGAGATTAGGATCCTTGTGCACTGTCGCTCGCGCTAAGGTCGAATCTGATAACTCCTCTCCTTATGCCTTGCTGTTGAATGCTTGATCTATGTATGTTAACTCCTTAGCCTTGCTGTTGAATGATTGATCTATATATGCTTTGTTGAATCTATGATTCATGTGGTGCGGTAATTTGGTTTGATAATCCTTAGTGTTGCTTGACGATGGTGATGATGATATTATAGTTTGGTTCTGGGGTTTATTTTCGGCTAGCCGTGGCCGATGTGTACACTTAGGTGCGGTGACCCTTTAGTGTAGTACTACACGAGTTACTCCATGGATTGTCTGGGGAGGACGCAAGGAGTGATAGGTCGCTAGGTCGCAGAGCTGGGGTAATTCGCCTAGTGGACCACCGGAGAGGGATCACGGTCGCCAGACCTCTCTGCCAACATCAGTGTGACGGGCATAGGTAGAGACATAGATAGAGTTGACACTGATGGGCTTATGGGAACTCCCTGATCAGGATCCCCTAAGCATAGGCTGGCAGCCCAGATCACAATATTTGAATCACATGATATTTTAGTAACAAAAATTTAGAGGCATAAACACACTTCATATTTATAGTTGAGCTACACATTGATACTACATGTTCTTCTCATGATGCTTCATATTTTATTTTGCTGATTTCACATGCTTTGTTTGAGATTATGAAATGATTTTATGGACATGCTAGAATCTCCTTATTTGCTACTTGAGTTATTCTACTACGGTTAGAGCCATAAGCACTCAACCGCTTGCGGCTGAGAACACGACATTCAAATGTGTGCAGGTCTATTAGACGTCTGATCAGTGATATACACACACCTCGACTTAAGATGCGTGCAAGCAGGTTGGTCCCGATCTTCCGTCGTAGGAGAAAGCCTTAAGATAGGGGGAGTCGTGACTTTGACGAAGGGGAGGCTAACCACGATCAAGGAATAGGACCAACAACCTCACAATCGCTAAACCACTCCTCAGTTGGTTATCCACCGTGTCAAACACGACTGACCTGTTCACGAAGAACGACACGAACAATTCAAGATAATTGAAAGAGCAACACCAGAAGGATCACTCAAAAAGTGATTAAGAAAGTGGACTTCAAGTTTGTAGCAAAAGCATTACAAAAGTGGTGGCTAAAGCAAAAATCAAAGTCCCTTTTCAATAGTGCACATCCCACAAAATATATAGACAAAATATGGCATGTTTTTCCATATTTTGTTTCACTAAAATAGGAAAAATAAATATATAAATATCCTCCTCTTGTTTGCTACGAAATTTGGAAAAAAAAATCCCTTCATGAAGATTTGAATATATATTTGAGGAAGATTTGATCTTGAATAAATCTTCCTTGATTTGCTCTTTAATAAATATTTGATGAAGATTTGATTCTTGAATCAATCTTCCTTCACTCATATACTTCGATATGAGTAATTCATGCAACTTCCATATAAGTAATTCCTCCATGTGTTTCCTTGCATGTAGTGACAAGTAAACAATAATAATTAGGCAATATCATTTGTTTTGTAATTAAGTAATTAAATTACCCAAGAAAAGAATTCACCTGCCGTCCTAAGCGTCGTGCACGGGCTCGTATCATTGGGCCTTCTATGGTAATTGAATCTTGCACGGGTGAACCAACGATGTCCCCAAGAAAAGAATTCACCTGCCGTCCTAAGCGTCGTGCACGGGCTCGTGTCATTGGGCCTTCTATGGTAATTGAATCTTGCACGGGTGAACCAACGATGCCCTCATCATACTCCCCTTCTTGAAGAGGAGTCGACCTCGATTCCAGCTCATCTTCATCGCCCAAGTATGGTGATAGATCAGCTACATTGAATGTATTACTCACCCCATAATCCTTAGGTAGTTCCAGTTTGTATGCATTATCATTGATCTTCGCAATAACTCTGAATGGACCATCACCTCGTGGCATGAGTTTGCACTTGCGCTGTTCTGGAAATCGGTCTTTACGCAAATGCAACCAAACCAAATCTCCTTCTTCAAAAATAACTTTCTTTCTGCCTTTGTCTGCATGCTTCTTATATTGTATTTGCATCTCCTCAATATTTATTTTGGTCATCTGATGTATCTTATGAATCATCTCAGCACGCTTCTCCGCATCAAGATTACCTATTTCCGTTGGTGGTAGAGGTAGTAAATCAATGGGAGTAGCAGGCTTAAAGCCATAGACAACCTCGAATGGGCAGAACTTGGTAGTAGAATGCACAACTCGGTTGTAGGCAAACTCAATATGCGGTAGGCATTCCTCCCACATCTTCAGGTTCTTTTTGAGAATCACCCGTAGCATGGTACCAAGTGTGCGGTTGACGACCTCGGTTTGTCCGTCCGTCTGGGGATGACAAGTAGTTGAAAACAACAGCTTTGTCCCGAGCTTACCCCAAAGCGTCCTCCAAAAGTGGCTTAAAAATTTTGCATCACGATCTGAAACAATTGTCCTCGACACTCCATGTAGGCGCACGATCTCCCTGAAAAATAAATCGGCAATATGAGTAGCATCATCGCTCTTATGACAAGGTATGAAATGAGCCATCTTAGAAAACCTATCAACAACAACAAATATACTATCTCTCCCCTTCTTAGTCCTTGGTAAACCCAACACAAAATCCATTGAAATATCCTCCCAAGGTAATTTTGGAACAGGAAGAGGTGTATATAAACCGTGGGTTTAAGCGAGACTTAGCTGTTTGACAAGTGGTGCATCTCCCCACGTAACGCTCGATGTCGCGCCTCATCTTTGGCCAATAAAAGTGTGTCGCCAATACGTCCTCAGTCTTACGTATCCCAAAATATCCCATCAAACCACCTCCATGAGCTTCCTACAACAATAGAAGACAAACAGAACTTGCAGGAATACAAAGCTTGTTAGCTCTAAATAAATAGCCATCATTCAACACATACTTATCCCAACATCTCCCTTCTTTACATTTCATGAAAATTTCTTTGAAATCTAAGTCAGTAGCATATAATTCTTTTAACCTTTCCAAACCAAGAATTTTACAATCAAGTTGGGACAACAACAAGTAACGTCTAGATAATGCATCAGCAACTAGATTATCTTTTCCTTTCTTATATTTCACAACATATGGAAAAGTTTCAATAAATTCAATCCACTTAGCATGTCTACGATTCAACTTACTTTGGCAATGAATATGCTTCAAGGATTCATGATGTGAATGTATGACAAATTCTTTTGGCCAGAGATAATGTTGTCATGTTTCTAATACTCTAACCAAGGCATATAATTCCTTGTCATATGTTGAGTAGTTTAAAGTTGGACTACTAAGTTTTTCACTAAAATAAGCAATGGGTTTCCTATCTTGCATAAGAACACCTCCAATTCCAATACCACTAGCATCAAATTCTATCTCAAAAGTTTTATTAAAATCAGGAAGTTGTAAAAGTGGTGCATTGGTTAACTTATCTTTTAGCAAATTGAAGACATATTCTTGCGCTTTTTCCCAATTGAAAGGTATGTTCTTTTTTTGTCAACGCATTAAGGGGTGCGGCGAGTGAGCTGAAATCCTTTACGAATCAACGATAAAAGCTTGCCAGTCCATGAAAACTCCGCACTTGAGTGACTGATGTAGGTGTTGGCCAAGCTCGAATAGCTTTCACCTTTTCCTCATCCACCTCAATACCCTGCGCAGTCACAACAAAACCAAGAAATACGACTCGATCCGTGCAAAATGTACACTTCTCGAGGTTAGCAAACAAACGTGCCTCTCTCAAAGCAATCAAAACTTGTCGCATATGTGCTAAATGTTCATCCAAAGACTTGCTATAAATTAATATGTCATCAAAGTAAACTACCACAAATTTTCCAATAAAAGCTCTCAACACTTCATTCATTAAGCGCATAAATATACTAGGTGCATTTGTAAGACCAAATAGCATAACTAACCACTCATATAATTCAAATTTAGTCTTAAAAGTAGTTTTCCATTCATCACCTAACTTCATTCTAATTTGGTGGTAACCACTACGCAAGTCAATCTTAGAAAAGATAGTAGAACCACACAATTCATCAAGCATATCATCTAATCGAGGAATAGGGTGATGATAACGTACCGTAATATTGTTGATAGCTCGACAATCTATGCACATCCTCCATGATCCATCTTTCTTTGGTACAAGTAAAACAGGAACAGCACCTGGACTTAAGCTTTCACGCACATATCCTTTATCTAGGAGCTCTTGTACTTGGCGCTAAATTTCCTTTGTCTCCTCAGGATTGGTACGGTATGGGGGACGATTAGACAGAGATGCTCCTGGAATCAAATCAATTTGATGCTCAATCCCCCGCAATGGTGGCAACCCTGCAGGTATCTCATCTAGGAACACATCAGCAAACTCTTACATTAAAGAAACAATCGAAACAGGCAAATAAGATGGTAAAGAGTTAGTAGAAAATAGAGCGTCCTTGCATACAAGTGTAAAATACTCTTGGGGATTGGTTTCTAACTCTCGCATCTCACTTTTTGTGGCTAATAGAACTTGTCCCTTGATTGGTACCTCTCTTTTCTTCTCACATTTTTCTTTCCTTTCTCTCATTTTGGGTTGATAACTCTCACTATCATTTTTGTGAATGTCACTCCTCTCTTTTTCTTTTCTTTCACACTCAGCCCTATCTAAATCATCTTTGAGAAGTTCTTCCGGTGTCATTGGAACCAACACGACCTTCTTATCTTTGTGCATAAAAGAGTACTTGTTGGAACGCCCATAATGTGTAGCATCCTTATCATATTGCCATGGTCTTCCAAGTAGTAACGCACAAGCTTGCATTGACACTACATCACAGTCTACAAAGTCAGAATAGGTACCAACAGAAAAATGAACACGTACCATCATTGTTACCTTCAACTTTCCACAAGATTTGAGCCATTGAATGTAGTATGGCTGCGGGTGTAATCTTGTGGTTAGGCCAAGCTTTCCAACCATCTCTGAACTTGCAATATTATTGCAGCTTCCACCATCAATTATGATCTTACAAGAATGCTCCTTGATCACAAATTTGGATTGGAACAAATTGTGACGTTGTCCATTTTTTGCCTTCTCCATTAGGGAGCTAAGAACACGGCGAACAACAAGGCTTGCATGACTTGTATCAAAAGTGATTTCTTCTGGTTCTGACCCTGAAACAGGTTGAGACTCCTCATGATCAGATCCACTTTCCTCTTCTATCTCACTGGCCGAAGTGTACTCACCATCTTCTCGAATGATAAGGGCACGCTGATTTGGACAATCACGCATATAATGCCCTTTCCCCTTACACTTGAAGCACTCAATCTCCCTTGTTCTTCCTGCAGATGCAATTGAGGATGAACTTTTTGTAGGTGCAACAGTGGTCTTTTTTGAATCAATAGGTTTGGATGTTGGTGAAGTAAAACGGCTTCCTAAATTCCCTTGGCCAATTGGTGCAGCAATCCTGCTAGAATGACCAACACACTTCTGTTGCTGATTGGCATCCCTCCAAGGCATGGAAGAACTAGGATAGCTACGACTGGCTTTGTATGGCTGCTTCCTCCTTTGAACTTGCCTTTCAGCTTTGCATGCATAATGAAATAATTGATCCAAAGAATTGTAGTTCTGGAAATCAAGTATTTCTTGTATCTCTCCATTCAATCCTCCCAAGAATCTTGTCATCTTTGCATTATCATCTTCTTGCACATTAGCACGTAGCATACCCACCTGCAACTCTTGATAGTATTCTTCCACAGATTTGTTTCCTTGATTCATTCTTTGGAATTTGTTAAGTAATTCTCTCTCAAAATAGGAAGGCACAAACCTGGACCTCATCAAACGCTTCAAATCATCCCAAGTACGAGGAGCTCCATTTCTTTGTCGAGTTTAACTCCACCAGATAGAAGCATAACCAATAAATTTGGTAGTTGCCGCACGTACTCTATACTCTTCTGGGTAATGATGACAGCTGAACTTTTGCTCAACTAATAATTCCCAATCAAGATAAGCTTCTGGATTAAACTTTAAATCAAAACTAGGAACAGTGAATTTAATTTTACTCAATGCATCATTTCTTCTTTCTTCGTTACGGTGACGTGCATGACCTCCGTCAACTCCCACTCCTCGTGTGGGGCGGCGTTGATACAATTCCAAGGCAATTTCATCATCAGCCACATAATTATCATTTAACTCTTCATCAGCAGCTTCTTGAAATGCAGCGTTCAGATTTCCTCTTGGTTCGAATGGAGCAGTAGCAGCAACATTAGTATTAGCTTCAACTCATCCTCGAGGAACTCGAGGTGGTGGGTGTCGTCGTGGAGGAGTTTGCTCTACTTGATCAAGTCATGCTTCAATTTCTCCAAGACGATTCTCCAACCCGTTCAAGCGCACAAGTACTTGATCGGATAGTATTTGCTCGAAGGTGTTTGTAACATGAGCCATCAAAGCTTGAGAACGTGGAGACAATGATATCATCGATGATTGGGACCCATCTTCCCCATTGTAAGGAACATCATGAGGATTTCTTGATCCTGACATTGTTAGTAAAGACAAAAGAGAAATTCCACCAAACTAGTAAATTATTTATGAAAAACTCACAATCCTCACAAACCTTACCACCTGAAGCTTTAACCCTTCTCAAAAATTGCTCGCGTGTTTGCTGGTTCATGATAACTTTCAATACGGAGTGAATAAAGCGATTGCAAAGTGCTAGAACACGGTGATTAGGGCTAATTTATGGAGATCTAGATGGGGATATATTTGTAGCAAAGAGAAGAAAAATAATAATTCAAGAAATTGAAAAGTTGACTCAATTAAGCAAGGTAAAAGGTGTCAAAAGTAAGAATAAATGCAAGGATAATTATAATTAAAATTCGGATTGCAAAATTAACTCAATCAAGGAAGGTATAAGGTGTCAAAAAAAGGAAGAATAAGTGCAAGATAATTAAAATTCGAATAAAATATTTTTTATTTATTATAATTATTTTCTTTTTGTTCTTGGCCGAACCTTCCTCTCACTTTTTTTTTCTTTTCTACTCGCCGAAAGCTTACTCCTCTCTTTCTCCACCTATTTTTTCCTTGCCGAACACTACTCCCTCTTTTTTCTCCTTTTTTCTAGCAAAACACTTCCTCCTCTTTTTTTCTCCTCCTTTCTCTCTCTCTCTCCTTTTTTTTTCAATTTTTCCTCACGGAACACTTCTTCCTCTTTCTTCTCCCCTTTTCTTGCAAAACACCTTCTCCTTTCTCTCTACCTCTCTTTCTTTCTTTCTTTTTTTTTTCACCAAGAATTCGGCCGAACACTCTCTTTGGCCGAATAATACTTTATTTTTATTTTTATTTTATTTCAACAATCAAACGGAAATTTGGAGATAATAAAGAAAAAGAACAATAAAAGATGGGAAAAAAAACGATGATGGGTACGAGATAGAAGTTCAAGAGAAGGATTTTTTTTTCTTTTTTTTTGATGTAGGGAAAATGAAAGAGAATCTAATAAAGGATAGATGAATTCCTACTGGCAACGAAGGCTCTGATACCACCTGATATGCACACGCCTCGACTTAAGATGCGTGCAAGCAGGTTGGTCCCGATCTTCCGTCGTAGGAGAAATCCTGAAGATAGGAGGAGTTGTGACTTTGACGAAGGGGAGGCTAACCACGATCAAGGAACGCGACCAGCAACCTCGCAATCGCTAAACCACCCCTTAGTTGGTTATCGACCATGTCAAATACGACTAACCTGTTCACGAAGAACGGCACAAACAATTCAAGAAAATTGAAAGAGCAACAGCGGAAGGATCACTCAAAAAGTGATTAAGAAAGTGGACTTCAAGTTTGTAGCAAAAGCATTACAAAAGTGGTGGCTAAAGCAAAAATCAAAGTCCCTTTTCAATAGTGCACATCCCACAAAATATATAGACAAAATATGGCACGTTTTTCCATATTTTATTTCACTAAAATAGGAAAAATAAATATATAAATATCCTCCTCTTGTTAGCTACGAAATTTGGAAAAATAAATCCCTTCATGAAGATTTGAATATATATTTGAGGAAGATTTGATCTTGAATAAATCTTCCTTGATTTGCTCTTTAATAAATATTTGATGAAGATTTGATTCTTGAATAAATCTTCCTTCACTCATACACTTCCATATGAGTAATTCATGCAACTTCCATATAAGTAATTCCTCCATGTGTTTCCTTGCATGTAGTGACAAGTAAACAATAATAATTAGGCAATATCATTTGTTCTGTAATTAAGTAATTAAATTGCCCAAGAAAAGAATTCACCTGCCGTCCTAAGCGTCGTGCACGGGCTCGTGTCATTGGGCCTTCTATGGTAATTGAATCTTGCACGGGTGAACCAACGATGTCCCCAAGAAAAGAATTCACCTGCCGTCCTAAGCATCGTGCACGGGCTCGTGTCATTGGACCTTGTATAGTAATTGAATCTTGCACGGGTGAACCAACGATGTCCTCATCAATTAGGATAGCTACCGGAGATGAGGTTATCGGCGAACAAAGTCATCTACTATGTCGTGACTATAGTATTGTAGTAGGTATATCGGGGCTGTGATAATAGAGTTGAGTTAAATAATTTAATTGTATTATCCGCTGCGTTGATAATGTATGTAAGTTGTGTAAATTAATAAATGCATCGTAGGGGTCATTTGGGCTCATACGGTGGTTGCCACGTGCTCGACAGATGGGTCGGGGCGTGACAGTATCGTGGTCACCAGCTCCTTCCACCAATGTCAGTGTACAGACATCTAGGACAAAGATGTAGAGTTGGCACTAACGAGGTTCGGAGAGATCCCTGACGAGGGATTTACTGTGAAAATAGGATGGCTGCCTTAGGAATAGTACTGGATAATTTGTGATATATTGGTTAAGGCAATATGTTATTTTTAAATTTAAGTTACTGTTAAGAATACAACTTTTGTACCATGTTCACATGCCTTTTTTTAAATAATGTGACTGCTATTTTGATATATTAAGTCTTGTTATATATTGTGTGACATGGTAATTTAAAATTTGTGACTTGATAGATATATTTTCTTGTTGGCTTGTACAATACCTTATGCCCATTTTTAGGATGCTCTCTTTATAGCCTCACTGAATTTTGCGACTCATATGTACACAATCTTTCCCTGTTGTGCATGTTACAGGTTGGCCATTGATGGGGGGAGCGAGGGAGAACCTAATTATGACGAAATAGAATTTACCTTAAAAATCTAAATAGAGATTTTATTGTTATAGTATTTGTGTAAGAATATAAATTATTTATGTTTCCGCTGTGTTTAATAAAAAGAAATTATTGTGCTTTGTGATACATCTGGCCTTGTTTAAGTTGTGGTGGAGAAGTGCAGCTTATACGGCGGTTGTCATGTGCCCAAAGGTAGATTTGGGGCATGACAACTTTAGACATCATAGGGTTATGATAACCTAGGAGATGATGTTAAGTTCTTAGTCTTCTATGTGCCAACATATAGTGAGGAGCCATGTGGTCAGTAAAGTAGAGATGCATATTTGGTTTACTTAGCCTCAGATGCTTTGATGTAGCCGAGATCTCACTTTGGTGCAGAGCTCAACTTATTTATGTTACTCCAAGGTAGATGGTGTGCTAGGAACAGTACCGTTCTATGTACTACTAATGTTAGGGAACCTGATGACACTGGCATGCTCAACAATGTGGGTCCCTGAGCAGTCAAGGTTCATCGGTAGCATATGCAGTGGATCTCAGCTAGCCAGGCTGTAAATGGATGTGATTTATTATTTTGTATGGTGATCCGGCCATGTGCAGAATTACAGCGCTGTATGGTACTTGTGTTGCATAGAAGAGGTGCCGTGGTTACCATCTCCTTCCGCCAACGTCAGTGTACAGACATCTAGGACAGAGATGTAGAGTTGACACTGACGGGTTCGGAAAAAATTCCTGACGAGGGGTTTACTTTGAAAATAAGGCGATATGATATTTTCATATTTTAGTTACTGTTATAAATATAGTTTTTTATATCATGTTCACATGCCTTTTTTTAATAATGTGACTGCTACTTTAATATGTTAAGTCTTCTTATATATTGTATAACATATTATTTTAAATGTGTGATGGTGGATATATTTTCTTCTTGACTTATACAATACCTTATGCCCATTTTTAGGGTGATCTCTCTATAGCCTTACTGAGTTTCGCGACTGAGATGTGCACATTTTTTCCTATTGCGCAGGTTACTGGTTAGCCATTGGTACGAGGAACGAGGGAGAACATAGTTATGATAAAATATAATTTAATTTGGAAATCTAGATAGAGATTTATTTTATAGTGTTGGTACTAAATGTAATTTGTTTATGTTTCCGCTGTGTTTAATTTAAAGAATTTTGGTTGTTTTGTGATACTTTTAGCCTTGTATAAGTTGTGGTGTAGAAGTGCAGCTTATACGGTGGTTTCCACATACCCAAAGATAGATTTGGGGTGTGACAAGTAGGAATTTTTGAAGAAGCAGGACATGCAAGAACAATATTTGATTGTTGAATGAATGGTAACTCAAGAAGATCGTAGTTCAATCAAGATGATGGTTGAACAATATCAACTAATTGGAGGCCCTAGAACCAAATCACCATTGTGGGAGAGAACTATAATTCAAAATTCATCAAGCCCACAAAAAGTAATTATGCAACACTTCGAGGAAGAACAAGAAGCGGCTTACCAAACCCTTAAGAAACCATTCCATATCAGGAAAAAATATATTTTTTGGCAGGAGATATACCCCCACTAAATCTCAAGCCAAATCCAAAATATTTTAAGGTCATTGCATATGCACTTGCAATGATAATATTGAACCCTGAGATTACATAGATGCAATGTTCAGAGCATACTCTAGAAAGAAGGAAATCCGAGGTATTGAAGATGCAAGATACAAAGCATGTTTGGTGGTTAAAGAATTTAACTAGATTGAAGGTATTGATCATAATGATATTTCTTCTCTTATTATTAAACATACTTTGGTACATGTTTTCTTAGCTTTGGTAGCAGTGGAAGATCTAGAGTTAGAGCAACTATATGTCAAGATAGCATTCTTAATGGTGATTTATATGAATAAATGAACATAAAACAACCAAAAGATTTTGAGACCAGGGGTAAGGAAAATCTAGCTTATCTTTTAAAGAGATCTCTTTATGACCTAAAATAATCCATGGTATAAAAAGATTTGATCAATTTATTCTTGATATAGAATATTTGGAGTTAAAGTCGTTAGAGCCCTCTTGGGTTGGCGGGGGAGCGACAACAGTTTGGGGCAAGCTTAAGGGTATATGAGGACTTGCTACAATTGCAAGGCAATCTACAATATATACATTCTGATGATCAGTTAGGGCTTTGACTGTATCAAACTGTTGGAAACAAAAATTGCAAGAGTAGGTCAATGGAAACGCAGGGGGAAGAGAGGTGGTAGCCTCCGTGGGCATGTGTGTGATGCGATCATTTTTATGACTCTTCTTGTGCCTATTTAGATCAAAAATTATTTCAAACTGTCGGGAACAATAGCCACAGGAAAAGGGTAGCAATGGGGGAGGGGGAGGAGAGGAAGCACATTCCATAGGGTTGAGCGTTTGTGGGGGAGTGGTAGCAATTTGGGAAAAGCTTATGGGCCTAGGAATCGTGGCTTCAACTGCATAGCGATCTTTGATATGTACATTTTGATGACCACTAACTGTTGGGAACAACAGTTACAAGAGTAGGACAATGGAAGTGGAGGGGGAAGAGAGGTGGTAGCCTCCATGGGCATGTCGGTGATGCGATCATATCTATGATGCTTCATGTGCCCATTCAGACCATAGATTGTTTCAAACTGTTGGGAACAATAGCGATATGAAAAGGATAACAATAGCGAGATCAACGAACCCACATGATTATTATCTTCATTCCCACAGTATGATGACTATGTGACTTGGTCCATCCTCGTTCAAGATCTTGAATGATTCTACCTCTTAAGAAAAAAATTAATTTTAAAGTTTTATGTTCCTTTAAGTATCTCTAATTTTAAATATTGTTTATTCTTATTTGTAGCTAAATAATCCTAAATAATGTTTCATTCTTATTATATACTCATTTTATTATTGTTGGCTTTTTACTCATCTATAGTTATCTCTAATGGAGAATGAATTTTGTAAATGTAATATTCATAATTATAAACTAAAATTTTTGATATACCAATGATAATAAATTTGTAGAAACTATTTAATTATTAAAAAATATATACTCTAGTATGAAATTTATTATTGGAACAAATGTTAAAAATTAAGAAGAATTCCAAAGAAAAATCTATTTGATTGAATAAAATCGCAGTGACTTTAATATTTTAACTCAATATTCCAACTAGAAGAGCAAGTGGATTGTAATGAGTGCTTAAATTTTACTCAGTATGGCATGGTTGTAATTTAAATTACTTACACTAAATTAGATTCATATAAGCTACTAGTTTTATAAAGACACCTCAATGACCTGAATAATTAATTTACACTCTTTAGTTGTAATATGTAAATGATATTGAATATTAAATCCAAAATCATATTACATTATCACTATGTACATTCATTTTAGTGACTTAAGCTATCGTAGGATTCATTCTCAATTAATTAAATTAAGATATAAATAAATTATATTTTGAAAAGGAAATTTTTTATGTTATTTACTTTAAATTATAAATCTTCACTCAATTTCTACACACGATTTTGATGAGTTTTTAATCCTAATTTTAGATTATATAGGCCAAATACTCAACTATATTTGGGCATATAAATATAAAATATTTTAAGACGTAGAAAAATATATTTATATTTAGAATATCTTAATCAGATAAATAAAAAAGGATACACCGGTTAGATTACGTACAAGCTTATAAGGATTTTTTAATCATGATTCTATGCTCCAAGGCCAAACATAATTTCTCTAAACATTGAAATATACACTTTATGTACTTTTAAATAAATTCCCTTCTAATTTTAGAACTAAGGATTATAAATAATATACATAAGAGACCGTCATTTCTTCTTCATATATCCATAAAATCGTTGATATCGTTGGAGTTAAAGTTGTTAGAGCCCTCTTGGGTTGGCGGGGGAGGGACAACAGTTTGGGGCAAGCTTAAGGTTATATGAGGAGTTGATACAATCGCAAGGCAATCTACAATATGTATATTCTGATGATCACTTAGGGCTTTGACTGTATCAAACTGTTGGTGTAAACCCCCACCTTTAGGTGGTTTAAATAATAATGTAGTAATAAGTAGAAATAAAAATTTTATTAAGTTTAAATTGAGAACTAAGAGATTGGGTAAGGATTAAGATGATGATATTAAGTTGATTTTTATCAATAAGGATCTAGTTATAATTTATTAAAAATTTTAGGGACCTAGTTAGAATTTTAATTAAGTTCTGATGGACTTAATTGTGATACTAGAGAAGTAGTGGATGAGAGTGTAAAATGTTGGATGCATGTGATCGAACCGGCAGAACCAGATCGGCTTACCCGAACCGGTCCATCTGAACCGGCTCCTGCAAACCAAAGCCCTAAACTATTTTTTCCCAAATCACACCTTCTTCTTCTCCGCGTTCGCAGTCCGTCTCCTCTTCTCACCGCGA
The DNA here is from genome assembly GCA_030544415.1 of Thalia dealbata. Classification (NCBI taxonomy): domain Eukaryota; kingdom Viridiplantae; phylum Streptophyta; class Magnoliopsida; order Zingiberales; family Marantaceae; genus Thalia; species Thalia dealbata. The sequence goes on along the minus strand of CM060458.1, from coordinate 10,315,166 downwards.
GCTCATTCTCCTCCGGCTTCTTCGCACGCGGCCGCTTCGCCACCCACTTCGAGGTCCATCTCCTTCCTTCGGTCGACCCACTGATGATCGCGCCGGTGCGGTGGTTGATAACTGATATTACTTGCTGGGAGCTTCCTGCTCTCGTCTCCATGAAGCCTGCAAATCCTCTGTTGGATGCCATCGTCGAATCTTACCGAACTCTCTTCTTGGTTCATAGTGCCCATTTGGTGGGATGGAATGTATGTTGTGATGTTGGCATTTGGGGTTAATGTTATGCAGATGGTGATGTCATGAGTTGGTAACCAATTGAATTATACACTTTAATGATCTAGGATGGTTGAATTCATGTTATACACTTTAATGAGGAAGGATTGTGGAATACCAATTTGCTAGTGATGATGTTATGATGTTAGATTAAATTAGGGAATAATAGCTTGGATTTCATATGGACTTGGACCTTATTTTGGATTTGGACTATTAGTTTAGGTGATATCGTGCTTAGTGGAGAAACAACATAGGGAGATGACTTATCATATTATGTACAATCTTACTTATAAACCGCATACAAAGTAAATACCTAAATATAACTTTGTTTATATTAGGAAGGTCTTCTCGAAACGATTAAAGGAAGTGTGAAATTTTACACGGTTGGTTCTGAAGAAGATCAGACTACATCATCAGGTGCGTTGGTTCATCGTAATTAGGAGTTATTCAAACTAGGGAACTACCTGCTGAGGTATTATTAGGAAGGTCCTGGATGCCTTGAAACTAATAAAATGTTATTTTTGCTAAATATGTGATAACACGCATGCCAGAATGATATTATGTATGTTGCATGAATTATATGTCATGTGTATGCTGTTTAACATGCTTTATCAAATTCTTTTACTTGTTGCTTTATTTTGCCTTATTATTTTGTGATATGCTACTACCTTTATAAAGAAGATGATATATCGATTATAAAGTTAAAATACCACATAGGAGATACTATCAAAAATAGTTACCTGACACTCTAGTTTAGATAGAGACATAGGTAACATTTGATACTAGCATCTCCTAGGGATATCACTAGATTACATAATGTGAGGGTGTATTAGTAACACACCCTAGGTGATAAATCGAACCCTTAGTGTTCGAATAGTGATGTTCACTCACTATTACCACTCCTGGGGCTACACACAGCTCAGATATTGGGAGTTGGTTGGGAAATGGACTAGATAAACTCCAAGGTCACGATAGACCAGAAAGCGGAGTAAGTCCATACCCAAAAATACTTCTAGTTAACATATACTAGAGACACAGATATGTTATGCAACATAGATGAGATATACTAGCGACAGACAAATTGTTCAACATAGATGACTTTTACTAGTGACAGACATATTGTTCAACATAGATGACAACTAGGAACATATACAGCTATGAACAAACAATTAGAACTCAACTTTGTTAACGATATTATTTACACCAAAAACGTTAATAATTTATAATTAATAAACCCAAAGGCATCCTAGTACTTCCCCCTAGTGTTTGATTTCCTAGCTACGATTTCGAGCTGTAATTTCGCACTAGGCCGCAAGGCTGAGCACACCACGTTCACTGTGTGTGCAGGTGTGTTAGACGATCGATTACGACGGTTGATGAAGATGAGTTTGTCGATGAATTTATTTTTATTGATTAATACTTATCATAGAATTGTAGTAGGTTTATCAGGACTGTGTTAGCATTGTTGAGTTAGATGTTTTAAATATATATTCCGCTGTGTAAATGATATGTATGGATTGTATATATCACTTTGATGCCTTGTATGGGTCCGTTGGGCTCATACGGCGGTTGCCACGTGCCCGACAGTAGGGTTGAGGCGTGACAGTTGGAAATAAAAATTGCAAGAGTAGGGCAATGGAAACGGAGGGGGAAGAGAGGTGGTAGCCTCCGTGGGCATGTGGGTGATGCGATTATTTTTATGACTCTTCTTCTGCCTATTTAGATCAAAAATTATTTCAAGCTGTCGGGAACAATAGCCACAGGAAAAGGGTAACGATGGGGGAGGTGGAGGAGTGGAAGCACACTCCACAGGGTTGAGCATTTGTGGGGGAGCGGAAGCAATTTGGGGAAAGCTCATGGGCCTAGGAACGGTGGCTTCAACTGCATAGCGATCTTTGATATGTGCATTCTGATGACCACTAAGAGCTTTGACTGTATCAAACAGTTGGGATCAATAGTTACAAGAGTAGGACAATGGAAGTGGGGGGGGGAAGAGAGGTGGTAGCCTCCATGGGCATGTCGGTGATGCGATCATATCTACGACGCTTCATGTGCCCATTCAGACCATAAATTATTTCAAACTATTGGAAACAATAGCGACAGGAAAAGGGTAACAATGGGGGAGAGGGACGAGAGGAAGTGTCCTCCATAGGCTTGAGGGTTTGTGGCGGAGCAGAAGCAGTTTGGGGCAAGCTTAAGGACCTAAGAGCTTTGGCTTCAGCTGCATTGCGATCTTTGATATGTGCATTCTGATGACCACTTAGACCTTGAATTGTATCAAACTGTCGGGAACAATAGTTGCAAGAGTAGGGCATTGGAAATGGAGTAAGACGAGAGGAAACGACCTTTGCGAGCTCTTTGTTATGCTGTGACCTTGAGAGAGAGATGGGATACATGTTTTTAGGGTGTTCGATATGGTGATAAGAATATTTAAAAATTATGGATGAAGGAGGTAAAGGTAATATGTATCTATATATATACATAAGCACGAACTAGAGTAGGTAAATGAGAGAGAGGTTGGGGGTCTTGAAGGGTAGTTCATGAAGAGTTGTTGCTTTACTTGATTTGGAAGTCTAAAATTTTCGTGCTCCAATTAAAGTTTAAGGGCACTCTTCTTACTCCCTTACAACCCTTTTAAGTATAAGCTCACTTCTTTTCTCTTTTCTTAGGTTCTTATTGTTTTTATAATTAAGGGAGGTTTATTATAAATAAATTATTATTTTGGAATTTTGAATAAGTCACCGGTGTAATTAGTTGAACTAATCAAATTTTAGGTAAAATAATAAATTGATTGATTAAACCAAAGAAGTTAAGCGATAGTTCAAATAAACTTAAATGGATGGCCCCGATTAGTCTACCTCCGAGATCTACGACTACAATTTGATCAACTAAACAAGGGTAAATAGTAGTTCGTGAGAGGCAGCAGGTTCGAATGAACTCAACATAAACAAACCCACATGATTATTATCTTCATTCCCACAGTATGATGACTAGGTGACTAGGTCCATCCTCGTTCACGATCTTGCATGATTCTACCTCTTAAGAAAAAAATTATTTTTAAAGTTTTATGTTCCTTTAAGTATCTCTAATTTTAAATATTGTCTATTCTTTCCTGTAGCTAAATAATCCAAAATAATGTTTCATTCTTATTATATACTCATTTTATTATTGTTGGCTTTTTACTCATCTATAGTTATCTCTAATGGAGAATGAATTTTGTAAATGTAATATTCATAATTATAAACTAAAATTTTTGATATACCAATGATAATAAATTTGTAGAAATTATTTAATTATTAAAAAAATATACTCTAGTATGAAATTTATTATTGGAACAAATGTTAAAAATTAAGAAGAATTCCAAAGGAAAATCTATTTGATTGAATAAAATCGCAGTTACTTTAATATTTTAACTCAATATTCCAACTAGAAGAGCATGTGCTTAATTGTGAATAATATTGTAAGAGTAATTGTAACTTATAAGTATGCAATATTGGATTGTAACGAGTGCTTAAATTTTACTCAGTATGGCATGGTTGTAATTTAAATTACTTACACTAAATTAGATTCATATAAGCTACTAGTTTTATAAAGACACCTCAATGACCTGAATAATTAATTTACACTCTTTATTATAATATGTAAATGATATTGAATATTAAATCCAAAATCATATTACATTATCACTATGTACATTCATTTTAGTGACTTAAGCTATCGTAGGATTCATTCTCAATTAATTAAATTAAGATATAAATAAATTATATTTTGAAAAGGAAATTTTTATGTTATTTACTTTAAATTATAAATCTTCACTCAATTTCTACACACGATTTTGATGAGTTTTTAATCCTAATTTTAGATTATATAGGCTAAATACTCAACTATATTTGGGCATATAAATATAAAATATTTTAAGACGTAGAAAAATATATTTATATTTAGAATATCTTAATCAGATAAATAAAAAAAGGATACACCGGTTAGATTACCTACATGCTTATAAGGATTTTTTATCATGATTCTATGCTCTAAGGCCAAAGATAATTTCTCTAAACATTGAAATATACACTTTATGTACTTTTAAATAAATTCTCTTCTTCTTTTAGAACTAAATATTATAAATAATATACATAAGAGACGGTCATTTCTTCTTCATATATCCATAAAATCGCGGTCCATATCGTTGGAGTTAAAGTTGTTAGAGCCCTCTTGGGTTGGCGGGGGAGGGACAACAGTTTGGGGCAAGCTTAAGGTTATATGAGGAGTTGATAGAATCGCAAGGCAATCTACAATATGTATATTCTGAAAATTACAAGAGTAGGGCAATGGAAACGGAGGGGGAAGAGAGGTGGTAGCCTCCGTGGGCATGTGGGTGATGCGATCATTTTTATGACTCTTCTTGTGCCTATTTAGATCAAAAATTATTTCAAACTGCCGAGAACAATAGCCACAGGAAAAGGGTAACGATGGGGTAGGTGGAGGAGAGGAAGCACACTCCATAAGGTTGAGCGTTTGTGGGGGAGCGGCAGCAATTTGGGAAAAGCCTATGGGCCTACGAACCGTGGCTTCAACTGCATAGTGATCTTTGATATGTGTATTATGATGACCACTAAGAGCTTTGACTGTATCAAATTATTGGGAACAATAGTTACAAGAGTAGGACAATGGAAGTGGAGGGGGAAGAGAGATGGTAGCCTCCATGGGCATGTCGGTGATGCGATCATATCTATGACGCTTCATGTGCCCATTCAGACCATAAATTGTTTCAAACTGTTGGGAACAATAGCGACAGGAAAAGGTTAACAATGGGGGAGAGGGATGAGAGGAAACGTCCTCCATGGGCTTTAGGGTTTGAGGCGGAGCAGAAGCAGTTTGGGCAAGCTTAAGGACCTAAGAGCTTCAGCTGCATTGCGATCTTTGATATATGCATTCTGATGACCACTTAGACCATGAATTGTATCAAACTGTCGGGAAGGTTGGGGGTCTTGAAGGGTAGTTCATGTAGAGTTGTTGCTTTACTTGATTTGGAAGTCTAAAATTTTAATGCTCCAATTAAAGTTTAAGGGCACTCTACTTACTCCCTTACAACCCTTTTAAGTATATGCTCAGTACTTTTCTCTTTTCTTAGGTTCTTTTTATTTTTATAATTTGGAGAGGTTTATTATAAATAATTTATGATTTTGGAATTTTGAATAAGTCACCAATGTAATTAGTTGAACTAATCAAATTTTAGATAAAGTAATAAATTGATTGATTAAACCAAAGAAGTTAAGCGATAGTTCAAATAAACTTAAATGGATGGCCCTGATTAGTCTACCTCCCAGTAGTAGCAATTTGATAAACTAAACAAGGGTATAATAGTAGTTCGTGAGAGGCAGCAGGTTCGAATCAACTCAACATAAACGAACCCACATGATTATTATCTTCATTCCCACATTATGATGACTAGGTGACTAGGTCCATCCTCGTTCAGGATCTTGCATGATTCTACCTCTTAAGAAAAAAATTATTTTTAAAAGTTTTATGTTCCTTTAAGTATCTCTAATTTTAAATATTGTTTATTCTTACCTCTAGATAAATAATCCTAAATAATGTTTCATTCTTATTATATACTCATTTTATTATTGTTGGCTTTTTACTCATCTATAGTTATCTCTAATGGAGAATGAATCTTGTAAATGTAATATTCAAAATTAAAAAATAAAATTTTTGATATACGAATGATAATAAATTTGTAGAAACTATTTTTTTATTAAAAAATATATACTCTAGTATGAAATTTATTGCTGGAACAAATGTTAAAAATTAAGAAGAATTCCAAAGGAAAATCTATTTGATTGAATAAAATCGCAGTGACTTTAATATTTTAACTCAATATTCCAACTAGAAGAGCATGTGCTTAATTGTGAATAATATTGTAAGAGTAATTGTAACTTATAAGTATGCAATATTGGATTGGATCGAGTGCTTAAATTTTACTCAGTATGGCATGGTTGTAATTTAAATTACTTACACTAAATTAGATTCACATAAGCTACTAGTTTTATAAAGACACCTCTATGACCTGGATAATTAATTTAGGCTCTTTAGGTGTAATATGTAAATGATATTGAATATTAAATCCAAAATCATATTACATTATCACTATGTACATTCATTTTAGTGACTTAAGCTATCTTAGGATTCATTCTCAATTAATTAAATTTAAATATAAATAAATTATATTTTTAAAAGGAAATTTTTATGTTATTTACTTTAAATTATAAATCTTCACTCAATTTCTACACACGATTTTGATAAGTTTTTAATACTAATTTTAGATTATATAGGCCAAATACTCAACTATATTTGGGCATATAAATATAAAATATTTTCAGATGCAGAAAAATATATTTATACTTAGAATATCTTAATCAGATAAATAAAAAACTGGTTAGATTACGTACAAGCTTATATGAATTTTTTATCATGATTCTATGCTCTAAGGCAAAACATAATTTCTCTAAACAGTGAAACATACACTTTAGATCGCTTGGCCAAACATAATGTGTTTGAAACCCAAAAATGCTAGAGTTCTTGGATTGCAGACAGGGTGGTAGATTTGTGATGGAATATGCAGCGAATTTCCATCACTTTGCTTCTTTTGTGCCGGAGCTGATAGTATCAGAGAAGTACCATTGCATACTATTCATTCGAGGGTTGGATTATCTTATCTTGGAGAAGGTAGAAATGCATGATATAATGAATTTTCAATATCCAACTCACTGAGTACGGCGTTACTCACCCCGTAGGGGAATTTATTTTTATTTTTCAGGATCACAGTAGAAGAGAGACTGATAGATATCGTGGCATATAGCCAGACACCTCGTTTCTGAAAGGTAGGACAGTTCTACCTTTGTTTTGTGTGTATAAGAAAGATCCAAGGTACTTTGTATAACCTCAGGCATGTGCCCCTTTTGATTATAAATTCTCTGTATATAAATGTGAGTCACTATAGTATAGATCTAATTTTAAGAATATATATTTTTAGAGTTATATTGATCTGTTATCTAGGTTCTCTCATTCCATAAATAGAGGGGATATACATCAGGTACGCTTAGTGGGTTCCCGTATAGTTTCGGAGGTAAACGAGGCTGTATGTGGAGTTCACTGCGGTGCCCTAGGGGAAGGTACGAGGCGTGACATACACATTGTCCCCAGACAGGGTCACCGCACCTAATTATACACATGGGCCACGGCAAGCCGGTAATAAACTCCAGGATCTGGACTACTTATCAGAACGTCTGCAGAACGTCTGGAATAATAACCGTGTGGTCCATGGATCCACTATTCAAGGCTATGCGGAAGGAGTCACCGTACCAATTTACAAGCAGCGATGCCTGCCTAGAGGTGTGCATCCTAGTCGTCGCCAGAATGCTACAACCTCGACGATATGTTTGCTAGGTCATTGGTTTGGTTTCATCCATGCTAGCCATCTTAGGACTATCACGGTGGCGACTTAGCGACACCGTGTGGGTATAGTGAATACGTCACAACGTTCTATGCAATAAGCCAATTCATATCTTTTCCCCACCCTTTGTGTCCAAGATGATTTCAACCTCTTTGGGTGGTATAGGTTTATGAGCATTAAAGCTCGTATCCATAACTTAGGAGATCATATATGATGCATCCTCGGTGTTTTCATACATAAGTATGTCAATGTTATATGTCTATAAGTGCTGCTTGTTGATGTTTATGTACATGATAGTTTTTAAAGGTAACCGTGACATTTTATTATTTTTCGTTGCATCAACATAGCAGATAGTGAGCTAGGAAATAACCTTAACACATATTTAAATAACAGCATATATAAGACTACAAGCATATCACATTATTAATATAAACAGGCTATTCTAACATACAAAGCTTAAATCATGAATAATTAAATATTAATTTCTAAGCAGTAAAATATATATCTCCTAAAGTTTCACCAACTTGAGAATAGTCTATTGTAATGAACCGGCGCACCTGGATAAGTAGAACGGTCTTCAGAACTAACCGTATATCAACTTGCACGTCTTTTAGCTCACCTTGTACTCATCTTCTCCTTGCAAAAATAGAACTATGTCATCTGCAAACCCGACATATATAACTCCACCCCTTTGAATATGGTTGAGTACTCCTTTGATCAGCCCCATCTGATCCGCCCTTTTAATCATTCTTGAGAAATATTCGATGACTAGGACAAACAAATATAGCAATAAAGGATTACCTTATCGTAGTCCCCTTCAATGAGCAAATGGGTTGCTTGCAATACCATTTATGATGATTATAGAATCAGCTTTAGTGATCAGATCCATTATCCAACGTGTCCATTCTGATGGAAAATAATTTTCCTTCAACACATCCTCAATAAAGTCCCAAGAAATTGTGTCGAATGCCTTTTCAATATCCAATTTAATGAATAAGTTGTTTTCCTTTGTCTTTTTGCATGAGTGAATTATTTTTGTCACTGCCATAAAGGCATCTGCTGCTGATCTACCCTGATTGAATGCACTTTGTGACTCTGAAATGAAATTAGGCATAAAATTTTGAAGTCTGTCTGCTAGAACCTTAGATATGAGTTTTCTCATACTATGCTCAATACCTATCGGTTTAAAATCACCTATAGTATTTTCCCCCTACTTCTTTGGAAGGAGAACATGTGACTCATAGAAATTATTCTCATGTCAACTCTCCCTTCCTTGAAAGAATTAAATATTTACATGACTTCACCCTTTATATCATCCCATACTGCGTTGTAGAATTTTGGGATGAATCTATCGGGACCTGGAGCCTTTATTTTTCTCATGTTTTTTATTGCAACTTTCACTTCCTTTTCAATGAACTCATCCTCTAAGCTGTCCAAGGCTATATCATGAGGCTGATAGAATTCTTCCCACCTAATGAGGAGTTTTGGATGATGCTGAACCCCCAAAAGCTGCTTGTAGTGACTATAAAATGTATTGATGATTCCCTTCTGGTTAGAAATTTTAGTTCCATTTTGATACAGCAAGTCGATATGATTTCTTCTTCTTTTAACACTAGCATAGGTGTGGAAGAACTTTATATTTTGGTCCCCATCTTTGCACCATCGAATTTTAGCCCGTTGTTTCCAAAACTGCTTCTTTGCTTCATAGCATGTATCCAATTGATGCCTTAACTCTCTCAATTTATCATAGTCCTGTGGTAGCAAAGTCCCCTCCTCAGCTTTTGTGTGAAGAGTGTTAATTTGCTCCTCTAGATCCATTCTGAATTTTCTTTTCATAACTTTTATATCAGAGCTCCATCTCTTGAGGGTCTTTCTTAACTTTTTATTTTTGATAAGCCAAACTTTTAGTGGGTCTTCTGCATGAGGTAACCCTTCAGTTTCCATCCAACCCTGCTGAAATGCTTCTTTAAAATTGCTCTGCTTCAACCAATAACGTTCAAACTTGAAATGAGCCGAAGTTCTTTTTTGTAAGTTGGAGCTGAAAATAAGTGGAGCATGGTCGGACAATCTCATGTTTTCTGCTGAGCATATGCCAAGATGTAGATGATTTTGAGCTGCTGTGTTTAACAACACCCTATCTAGCTTCGCAAATGCTGGAGGCTGCTGGTGATTTGTCCATGTAAAATTCCTTCCTGTGATTGCTATGTCCATCAGATTTAGATCAGTTATGAGTGTGGAAAACTTCATGGAATCTCTAGGGTGCCCTGCACAGTTTAATCTTTCCTCTGAATTCTTGGTCAGGTTGAAGTCTCTGCCCATAATGGTGATTTTGTCTTGTCTAGCTACCTCCTCCATCTCCTGCCATAGAAGATCCCTACCTTCATGACGTGGAGGATCATAGAAGTTTGCAACTTTGATAATTTTGAGACTTTGTTTGTTTTTCAACTCTGCTGAAATATGAGTCTCCCCAAAGTGAGATTCTACTAAGTCCCAAAATTCATTATTCCATCCAATTAATAGCCCTCCGCTCATGCCAATAGAGTCCTTGGCAATAAAAGAAAAAGAAGTTGAACCAGTGATGTTCTTGATTATTGTAGTTGTACGTATCTCTAACCTTGTTTCTTGTAGGACAAAAATCTCGATTCTTTCATCATTTAATATATTGTTGATCATTCTTCTTTTCCCCAATCTGTTTAGACCTCTAACATTCTAAAATAGGATTCTGAAAGTCAACTAGTCCATAAGGTATTTTTTCCAGTAAGAAATGTTGCTGACCTGTTAATGCACAATATCAGCACTTAGGCCTGTCGACCATCATCTCCTTCGGCTCGAATCCTAGCATTCTGATCTTTATCACCATATCTGGATTTGAATCCATCTCTTTTAATTGTGAATTCCTTTCTATCCTCAAGCACTTTTGTTGACTCTTTGTGTTTCCTTCTGCATTTACATCATGACTTCCATTTCTTTGATTTCTTGCTAACCTCTTCCTAGCCAACCGTGCACTTCGTCTCACCCCCATATCGTTTGAGACTAACGTCCTCGAAGTTCTAGCTGACGCAACTTGTAACTCACCAATCCAACAGACCTTCCTCTGATATTTTTGCCCTTTCCATCTGTTATTATTTATACTCATCATATTGTCCAATTTCCATATAAGTAGCTGCATTTCATTTTGGTCTTGCAGTTGAGAAATCTGCATCATGTTAGTCATCAATAAATATTCTTTGGCATCCCTTACGTATTCTTGTATGATGCTGCACTCCTGATTGCATTTGATGTGCTATTGCATCTGTTGTTGTATGTTTATCTTCTTGAAACCTTCTCCTTCTTGATACCTTGATATAATAATGTCAATCCTGTCTACCTGAATATTTATTTTTTGCATATCTAGTTGCTTCCCCTAGACTTCATTGTTTCGTAAGATATGCTTCAATGGATGACATTTGTTGTAGTGTACAAGATCCATCTTTAACCTTTCAAATATTGATGAAACAGAAATTGTGTGGCTTATAAACATATCCTCATGTGGATGGCCTTCTTCATCCACATGATTAGCCCTCCCCTTCCACCCGAGGACCGGAAGGCAGAGGCCCAATGGGCGTGCACTCCCTGCGCGGGAGTTGGAGAGAGTAATCATTGTGTCATCTGAACTGGGGGCCTCCTGGATTAAGTGAACCTTATCCATTATTTAACTTTGAGGATATTCCTTACTTTTGCGACATGTTTCAGCGGTCTTTGTGCTTTGTTCTTCTACTTGAGGAGGACTGTAATATTGCATTGTTGTGTGGTTGAGGGAGAATTCTGGCTGCACTACCTCCTTCCTTATTACTTGCTCATCTTGCTCTTTAGGGACATCAAGATTGATCTTTTCATCCTCCCAGCCCTTGCTGATTGCAATCATATATTCCTTTCCTCCTAAGTCTGATATGATATACAAAGGAAGAGTTATTTTTGTTGGTTACGAATAACTATTTGACACTTTTCAATATTTCTCCATGATATGCAGTCTTTATCTATCTCCTCCAACTAAGCGAAAGAGGAGATAATTTTAGATATTTCTTTTGCGTGCCACATGGCAATTGGCAATCTATGTAATGTGATCTTCATTCTTGCTTTCTTGCTTAATATATTACACCCATATTGCAGTGATCAATCTTCAATCGTGAGTAAATTTTGATTTGAGTGAATGAGCTTGGCTTGCAATAAACACCTCTTGTAATACCCATGGCCAATTGCTGGGGTAGTAACCAAGTATTTCCCATCTGCAATATTAGCCTGCCTCCACAGATGTCTATGGATTCTAGCATCTTGGAATATACCTGCCAATGCACCTGCCACATTCATATTCATCCCTACAAGACCTTCGACGCTAACAACAATGCAATGCTCCATCAAAAAGTTTAATCTCTTCTGTGTAGCCATAGAATAGGACTTATCTGATACCTTCTCAATTACATTTGCTGTATAAGAGTGATTCACATCAGTGTTTACTGATTTAAAATGTTTGAGCCTGCAAAACTTTCCTTCATGACCTTTTTTCCTGCAATTATAACATGTCCTAACAGATCTGCAGAATTTTGTTTTGTGTCCTTTATCTAGGCATCGGAAACATCTATTTTGATCCTTCAAGGTAGTAATAGACATATTCAAGCGATGATGGTTATCCTATATTGGTGCTGAGACTTGTTGTCTCTTAAAACATTCATTTTGAAGCACTTCTGCATATGAAGGTTTGTGTATTATATTTTGTTCCTTACTGCCAGTAAAGTTCCCAACTAATGCATGCTTCTGCTGAATACTGTTTCCGGATTGCAGACGCAGATCTCTCTTTACTCTCCATTTCATTTCTGATCTGGAAGCACCATGTTGTTCCCTGTTCACAGCATCTACATATCCCCTTTTATTGTACTTAAGACATCCAACTAGCTGACCATTTGAGATGTTGATTATCTTGCTAGACCCCTGCCCTTTCCTTTCATGTGTCCATTGAGGGATATTTTTGCATAAGTTGTTCATGGCCTGTCTCCTTAACATGTGTTGCAACTGCTCTTTCTTCCTCTTTCTACTAGTAACTATTTTCCATCCATGATCCTCTAAATTTAGGGTATTATTTATCGATCTCTGAACACCTTTTGCTCTCCAAGCGTATAGTCTGTGAGATGTATTCGAGTGTAACATCATTGAATGTTGTTGCTGTAGTAAAGATTCTTTCATTGTCTTGCTGCTAGGGCAATTCTTCATTGAGTTCTTTCCATTTGTTTTTTGTACCTCCTTGGGCAGTTCCAAGTGCAATCCCTGAATATGGTGAATCATACTATCCCTAGGGTGCTTTGAATTCAATGTCTCCATGATATCAGAGTTTGCTGCTAACCATTCTTATATCATGCTCCTACTGACCAGAGCATCAGTGTTTAACGATGTCAACCAATAGTAGACAGGCTTCCACAGGTTGGAATCCATCAAAGTTGCAGATGAGATGGTAGAATTTAAGATGATGAAATCATAAAGCAATGGGATTGCAGGTAGGAGAGCTTGTAGGTCTGGATTTTAAATGGTAGAGGGAGTGGAAAGTATGGGAGTCGAGGGAAGCAAAAAAAGATGGAGTCCTAGATTTAAGAGCTGCTTAGTTAGATCCTGTAGATTGGCTGAGCAGATTCAGGTGATGAGGTGAATACCAGGTGGTGAGGTGATTGTAGTCAGGTGATCGATTGGAGCATTGAAGGATTGTGATCAAAATAGAGGAAGCCCGAGTAGAATTGGAGACGAGACGAACGGAAGGAAAGTTGGGTGGAAGAAACGATCTCCTGATTTGAGATTCTCAAGAGAAAAGTCTCTTGAATCAGGTTATTGTTCGATTGGAGGGAGTCGACATGGGAGAGGCAAGCGAACGTTCGTCATTGCCATCGCCATCGCCAGGTGGGAGACGAAATGTCGTCACCAAGTCACTCCAGTTATTCGTAATGGGCTCTATGAGAAAGAGACTAAGCTGATCACCATTTAAATATACCTCTTGCTATTGCTGTGAAAATGTAAGCACCATTAGGAACTAGATTGTGAAATCATCAACTCTCTCAATTCTAATCAAATCAACGATTTGGACAAACACTTAAGAACATAACTAATCATTTCTTTTTATTCACTGCCATGTTCTTATTTTAATTGTACTACTGCTCTTGCACCTCATCTCATTGAGTTGTTTAAATAACAAGACAAACTTTCAGCAGATTGAAGTGAATACATCTACCTACAACCATAGAACCAAACCATTTCGCTACCACCCCGTCGCCGCGATCAGCCCATTGGTTTCCTAGGATTCCGATTCCTCAAGTCAGTAGTCTAGGTAGTCCTCGAAGTCAGTAGTGAAGAAAGTCCAGGTAGTCCTTAAAGTCAGTAGCCCCTCTCTGGCTTTCAATTTCAATGCCTTGCTTTCCCAGTTTTTGACCTGCTTTTTGCCTCTCTTTGTTTTCTAGAAGTGGTTTTCCAGAGTTGTATGTTCTTGTCTCGCTCCAATCCATATGCTACAACCCATCTGAAAGTATTGTATGGCTCCTGTATTCAACATTACTGGCCTTTTTCGTTTTGTGTTCCCTCTATGTATCTTCATCTATGTGCCTAGGTGCTCCACTCTTCGTGTACATGTGCATTCATGCTGGAGAAGGCTTTGACGGCAGAGAGGTAGGTGCAAGTAACTTGAGGAAGGAAAGAGCGGCACAAGAGGAAACAAATTGGGTTTCAGACACATCGGGGCAGTCAAAGGGACAAGCCTAGTAATGCAGTGGCCGCAGTAGCATCAACGGTAGGGGGACCTCAGCCTGCAGGAGCCATTATCTAAGACACGACTACCCACGCCACTCCGATTCATGCCCGGCTGCCGCCTCCCAGACCGATTCAGGGGTACCGTACTCCACCATCGATTCTGTGTGCTCTCTACAATAAGATGCATACAGGGAGATGCAGGGGAGTTAGTTGCTATCAGTGTGGCCAGAAGGGACACATTCGGCCAGATTGCCCCTAGCGGAGACAGTTGGAGATCCCTCCTTTGTCAGTGATACGTCCTCCCACAGCTAGCCGAGGATGCCCGGTTGCACCGTTCACGCCTGCTGTAACTGCCTCAGCACCGACTAAGACACCTGCTTCGAGATTTGGCCCGTAGTCCCACGGACCGCCACCACGCACCTAGATGCGTATTTTTGCCATGGACAGCTGTGATGCACAAGTTAACCCGGACATAGTCACTGGTAATCCTACCACTAGTCGAGACCCTTTGTGTTGACTTATTCTCCCTAGTTATCGATCTTTTATTTGATTATTAAACTTGTTTCGAAATTGAGTATGAACTTATCTAGTTGAATTTTATTTTAATACTATATTGCATGTTTTCTTTGCTTATGTTGGTGCTACTTAGGACGTGTACGCTTATTTGATACGTGGGCTACGGTACTTATAGATACCGGATCTCACTAGTCATTTATCAGCTTGGAGCATGCTAAGTGAGCTGACCAACCATTAGAGCAGTTAGAGATACAACTTATCGTCTCCACTCCATTGGGTGAGCACTTATTACGGGATCAAGTTTATCGAGTCTGTCCTATTATGATCCAGAATGTTATATTGGTGGCAAATCTGATCCCTCTTGAGATGACCGATTTCGAGTTAATCCTGGGTATGGATTGGTTGATACTCACAGGGCCCAGGTAGATTGTTTCACAAAGACAGTGTCATTCGGTAGACCAGAGTCTCCCACGCTTGTCTTTGTGGGAGATTGTCGGGTTCTATGGACCACGGTTATATCGACCATCACTGCTCAAAAGTTTATCCGGAAGAGATGTCAGTGTTTCCTCGCACATGTGGTGGATACTAGTAAGATAAAAAGTAAATTGGCAGATACTCCAGTAGTTCGTGAGTTCTCGAATGTATTTCCATAGGACTTGCCTGGATTACCTCCTGACCGAGTATTGGAATTTTGCATAGATCTAGCTTCAGGAATGATGCCTATTTCTGGACCGCCATATCGGATGGCACCAGTGGAGCTGAAGGAGCTTAAGTTACAGTTGCAGGACCTAGTAGACAAGGGGTTCATTATACCTAATGTCTCCCCTTGGAGTGCACCAGTTTTACTTGTGAAAAAGAAGGATGGGACAATGAGGATGTGCATCGATTATAGATAGTTGAACAAGGTCACCATCAAGAATAAATATCCCCTCCTACGGATTGATGATTTATTCGACCAGTTACAAGGTGCTTGGATTTTCTCAAAAATTGACTTGAGGTCAGGATATCATCAGCTGAGGATCAGAGATTTTGATATTCCTAAGATAGCATTCAGAACCCGGTATGGGCATTATGAGTTTCTGGTCATATCATTTGGACTTACTAATGCACCGGCCGCATTTATAGATCTTATGAATCAGGTCTTTCATGAGTATCTTGACAAGTATGTCATCGTCTTCATAGATGATATACTGATATATTCCAGAAGTCAGGAGGAACACACTAAACATCTTCGAATAGTGCTGCAAGTGTTGAGGGAGAATCAACTTTATGCGAAATTCTCCAAATGTGAGTTTTGGCTCAAGCAAGTGGGATTTCTTGGATATATTGTATCTAGTGAGGTTATCCAGGTTGACCCGGCAAAGATCGATGCAGTGATGAAGTGGGAACAACCTAAAAATGCTACTGAGATTTGTAGTTTCCTCAGGTTGGCCGGATACTATCGTCGTTTTGTCAAGGATTTCTCTCGCATTGCAGCACCGATGACAATGTTGACCCGAAAGGATATTAAGTTCCATTGGAGCCCGGAGTGCGAGCAGAGCTTTCAGGAGCTAAAGACCCGTTTGACCTCAGCACCTGTGCTTACTCTTCTTGTCAATGGCACTGAATATGTGGTCTTTAGTGATGCTTCAAAATAGGGGTTAGACTGTGTTTTAATGCAGAATGGTCGGGTGATCGCTTATGCTTCCATGCAGCTAAAGAAACATGAGATTAATTATCCGACTCATGGTTTGGAGTTGGCTACTATCATTTTGGCTTTGAAGATTTGGAGGCATTATTTATATGGTGAGCGGTGTCATATTTTTACCGACCATAAGATTCTGCAATACTTGCTAACTCAAAAGGAGTTAAATCTGAGGCAGTGCCGATGGTTGGAGTTAATCAAGGACTATGACCTAGTTTTTGATTATCATCCTGGGAAGGTAAATGTGGTGGCTGACGCATTGAGTAGAAAATCCTCTGCCACACTAGCCTATATTCGTACTGCATACATGCCATTGTTGCATGACCTCAGAGCTTTAGGCAAGAACTTAAGGTGCAACTCTCATGGTGGGCTACTTGCACAATTCATGGTGAGACCTACCTTATCGGATCGCCTAGCAGAGTTGTAGAAGACAGACCCGGTGTTGAGTGGTGTTATCCAGAGAGTAGAGGATGGGCATGGGCAAGATTTTAGGATCAGAGTCGATGGTATGTTGGTGTTCCGAGGTCGGGTCTGTGTTCCTCATGACGATGATTTATGGTGACAGATTCTTGAGGAAGCCCATTGCTCAGCTTATGCCATGCATCCTGATAGTACGAAGATGTATCATATTATCCGGCAAACATATTGGTGGTCAGACATGAAACGAGATATTGCAGAGTTTGTAACTAGATGTCTGGTGTGTGAGCAAGTCAAGGTAGAGCATCAGAAACTAGTGGGTTCACTACAGCCTCTTCCGATTCCAAAGTCGAAGTGGGAGCACGTTACTATAGACTTTGTGGTAGGTCTTCCACGCACCCAACAATAACATGATGCTATATGGGTCATAGTAGATCGACTTACAATGTCTGCCCATTTCCTACCGATAGATATTACCTACTCCTTAGAGAGACTGGCCAGGTTATATATTGATGAGATTATCCGTCTCCACGGTGTCCCGGTGTCGATAGTGTCAGATTGAGATCCTCAGTTCACTTCTAAATTCTGGCCAAAATTTCAGAAGGAGTTGGATACCGCCTTGAAGTTTAGTACGGCGTTTTATCCTCAGACAGATGGGCAGTCAAAGCGCACCATTCAAACACTGGAGGATATGCTCAGTGTGTGTGTTCTGGAGTTCATAGGTAACTGGGATTTTCATCTCCCATTAGTGGTGTTTGCATATAATAATAGTTACCAGGCTAGCATATGCATGGCACCGTATGAGGCACTATATGGCAGATCATGTCGGACACCATTATGTTGGGATGAAGTTGGAGAGCGACGCTTGGCCGGTACCGAGTTGCTTGATGAGACGGTTACCAAGGTCAAGATTATTTGAGATAAACTGAAGACGGCTCAGGATCGGCAAAAGAGCTATGCAGACCATCGTCGTAGGCCATTGGAATTCTCTGTGGGAGATTTGGTCTTTTTGAAGGTGTCCCTTTGGAAAGGGATCCTTCGATTTCATAAGAAAGGGAAGTTGCATCCCAGATACATTGGACCTTTCTCGATTCTTGATAGGGTTGGACCCGTGGCCTACCGGTTGGATTTACCTGCAGACTTAGAGCGAATTCACAATGTATTTCATGTGTCTATGCTGAAAAAGTACCTCTCACATTCTTACTGCTCGCCCAGTCCAGTTGAGAGAGGATTTGAGATACGGAGTTCAGGTAGTTGGCATTTTAGACAGGCAAGACAAAATTTTGCGAAGAAAGTCCATCCCTTTGGTGAAGGTATTATGGAGGAATGCATATGTTGAGGAGGTTACTCAGGAACCTGAAGCTCTAATGAGAGTCCAGTATCCTCACCTGTTCGAGTAGTTTGGAGAATGAACGAATTGTAAAGTTTAAAGGTTGTTGAGCCGAGTATCCCTCCTTTCCCTCTTCTCTGCCTTCATCGCCTCCTCTCCTTTTTCATGTGTCTATGCTGAAAAAGTACCTCTCACATTCTTACTGCTCCCCCAGTTTAGTTGAGAGAGGATTTGAGATACGAAGTTCAGGCAGTTGGCATTTTACATAGGCAAGACAAAATTTTACGAGGAAAGTCCATCCATCCCTTTGGTGAAGGTATTTTGGAGGAATGCATATGTTGAGAAGGTTACTTAGGAACCTGAAGCTCTAATGATGGCCCAGTATCCTCACCTGTTCGAGTAGTTTGGAGAATGAACAAATTATAAAGTTTAAAGGTTGTTGAGCCCAGTATCCCTCCTTTCTCTCTTCATAGATTGCAACGGTAATTTATGAACAGGGAGAGGAGGCGATGAAAGCAGAGAAGGTCGCTGAGTTTTCATGGTTATTATGTGAGCATGTGTGTAATATAATAATTATGACGTAATGGGTAATCGAACACATGTCAACATTAGGACATAATTGCAATGTTCCACCTTGTTAATTATTAAATATGATAACTAAATAAAATTACGGAGTCATTAGTTGAAACTATAGATGACTTAGAATGTTAATTAGATCACAAGGGAATTAGAACTTGGGTGGTTAGATTGTAAAGTAATAGGGGTTAAGTAGTTAGGGTAGATTATGTTGAATAAACTAAATTAAGTTGAATGACATTTAACTAAATTGGGTTGAGGTGAGTTTAAATAAAATAAGGAAAGATGATCAATTTAGCTAATAAAATAAGGAAAGATGATCAATTTAACTAAATCAAATGGGGTGATACCTAATATTAGAAATAATTTCTAAAGGTAATGATATTTGTATTAGGTAGGCCACCTCAAAATAATTAAACGACGTGCAAGCTATTGTACGGCTGGTTCCGAAGAATGCACAACAACATCCAGGTGCACAGTAGACTATCCCCAAGTTGAGGAATCTAAGGAGATAACATCATTACTACTTGGGAAATCTAATATTTAAATTTAACTTGATGCATGTTCATATATTAAAAGTCTTGTTATCTTGATATGCTTGAAACCTAAATCTTGCTTTTGTATTATGCTTACAATTTTAATTCCGCTTTTGTGATATGCTTATAGCCTTGCATGTACTGTTATCTGAGTATGTTAGGATGCTCTTAATATTTCTTTTTATCCACTATGATGATATGATGAATTAAATGATGGTGTTACATCTATAAGCATGGTGTAGGAAATTAGGTTATACCAATGTTTGAAATTTATATGGACATCTAGAAATGAAATCTATTTTCATGTGACACTATCACTATATGTAAGAAAACATTAACTATACATTATAGTGGATGTTCCGATTTATGGACATGAGCTCTGACACTCAGAAACCTATGTCACCCAAGATGTCGAATCCATGATGGTCATAAAGGGTGGAATTCAATATGGATCGGCTAACCGTCAAAGAATCTTGTGACATAGTCACTATACTCGCACGTGTGGTGCGAAACTATCACCGTGATGGTCTTAAGATGGCTAGCGGGGGTGCAACCATACTGATGATCTAGCCAGCATGTCGCCGAGGTTGTAGTATTCCGGCGAACCCTAGAATGCCCACCTCCCGGCAGGCATCGCTGCTTTTGAATTGGGACGGTCACACCTTTCACAACCTTGGACAGTGGATCCATGGACCTCATGGCTGCTATACCAGACGTACTATAGAGGTTCTGAAGAGTAGTCCGGATCCTGGGGTTTAATTAAATATCAGCTAGGTGTGGCCGTTGTATACATTTAGGTGCGGTGACCCTGTCCAGGGGACAGTGTGTTCAAAGTCTTTGCCACAGGGTCTTTGGAAAAAGTGCAGATTGGGAATCTTCTGAAAGGGCTCCAAGCATTTCAGGCACACGAGTTGCTCCATATATTGTCTGGGGAAGACGCATGAAGTGATAGGTCGGTAGGACGCGGCGATGGAGAGATACGCCTAGCGGACCAATGGAGAGGGATTCACGGTCGCCCGACCTCTCTGCCAACATCAGTGTGACGGGCCTAGGTAGTGACATAGATAGAAGGCACTCATGGGCTTATGGGAACTCCTTGATCAGGAGGTCCCCTAAGCATAAGCCGGCAACCCAGAGCACAGTATTTAAATGAGATAATGAATTCTTTTGGGATAATGATCTAGAGATATAGACATATTTCATGCTTACAGTTTGACATACACAATTATATTCCATGTTTTGCTCATGAATGCTATATTTTCTTTATTGTTGCTTTTACATGCTTTGCTTGATTTTTTTTGAATAATTTATAAATATGCCAAAAAAATCTCCCATTCTTTACTTGAGATATTCTACTACGGTTGGAGCCATAAGCACAAAGCCGCAAGGCAGAGCACACTGCGTTCAAAATGTGTGTAGGTCCACTAAACGATCGACCGAGATAATTGATAAAGAGAAAGTTGTTTACCAATTCATCTATCTACCACTTCTGATGTCATAGTATTTGTAGTAGGTATATCGGGACTGTATTAGTAAAGTCAAGGTAATTGATTTAATTATATATTTCGCTGACTTGATGATGTATGTGAGTTGTATAAATCCATAAATGTTTTGTATGGGTCATTTGGGCTTATACGGTGGTTGTCACGTGTTCGACAGATGGGTTGGGGCGTGACATGGCACTAACGAGGTTCGGAGAGATCCCTGACGAGGGATTTACTTTGAAAATAGGATGGCTGCCTTAGGAATAGTACTGGATAATTTATGATATATTGGTTAAGGCGATATGTTATTTTTAAATTTAAGTTACTGTTAAGAATACAACTTTTATACCATATTCACATGCCTTTTTTTAAATAGTGTGTCTGCTACTTTGATATGTTAAGTCTTGTTATATATAGGGTGACATGGTAATTTAAAATATGTGACTTGGTAGATATGTTTTCTTGTTCGCTTGTACAATACCTTATACCCATTTTTAGGGTGCTCTCTTTATTGCCTCACTGAGTTTTGTGACTCATATGTGCACAATTTTTTCGTGTTGTGCATGTTATAGGTTGGCCATTGATGGGGGGAAAGAGGGAGAACCTAGTTATGACGAAATAGAATTTACCTTAAAAATATAAATAGAGATTTTATTATTATAGTACTTGTGTAAGAATATAAATTATTTATGTTTCCGCTGTGTTTAATAAAAAGAAATTATTGTGCTTTGTGATACATCTGGCCTTGTTTAAGTTGTGGTGGAGAAGTGCAGCTTATACGACAGTTGTCATGTGCCAAAAGGTAGATTTGGGGCATGACAACTTTAGACATCATAGGGTTATGATAACCTGGGAGATGATGTTAAGTTCTTAGTCTTCTATGTGCCAACATATGGTGAGGAGCCATGTGGTAGTTAAAGTAGAGATGCACATTTGGTTTACTTAGCCTCAGATGCTTTGATATAGCCGAGATCTTACTTTGGTGCAAAGCTCAACTTATTTATATTACTCCAAGGTAGATGGTGTACTAAGAATAGTACCGTTCTATGTACTACTAATGCTAGGGAACTTGATGATACTGACATGCTCAAAGATGTGGGTCCCTGAGCAGTCTAGGTTCATTGGTAGCATATGTAGTGAATCTCAGTTTGCTAGGTTGTAGATGGATGTGATTTATTATTTTGTATGGTGATTCTGCCATGGGCAGAATTACAGCGTTCTATGGTACTTGTCTTGCATAGAAGATGTGTCGTGGTCACCAGCTCCCTCCGCCAACGTTAGTGTACAGACATCTAAGACATAGATGTAGAGTTGACACTGACGGGTTCGAAAAAAATTCCTGACGAGGGGTTTACTTTGAAAATAAGGCGATATGATATTTTCAAATTTAAGTTAATGTTATAAATATAGTTTTTAATATCATGTTCACATGCCATTTTTTAATAATGTGACTGCTACTTTAATATGTTAAGTCTTGTTATATATTGTATAACATGTTATTTTAAATGTGTGATGACGGATATATTTTCTTCTTGGCTTGTACAATACCTTATGCCTATTTTTAGGGTGCTCTCTCTGTAGCCTTACTGAGTTTCGCGACTCAGATGTGCATATTTTTTCCTGTTGCGCAGGTTATAGATTAGCCATTGGTATGGGGAATGAGGGAGAACATAGTTATGATAAAATATAATTTACTTTGGAAATCTAGATAGAGATTTATTTTATAGTGTTGGTACTAAATGTAATTTGTTTATGTTTTTGCTGTGTTTAATTTAAAGAATTTTAGTTGATTTGTGATACTTTTAGCATTGTATAAGTTGTGGTCTAGAAGTACAGCTTATACGGTGGTTGCCACGTGCCCAAAAGTAGATTTGGGGTGTGACAAGCAGGAATTTTTGAAGAAGCAAGACATGCATGAACAACATTTGATTGTTGAAGGAATGGTAACTCAAGAAGATCATAGTTCAATCAAGATGATGGTTGAACAATATCAACTAATTGGAGGCCCTAGAACCACATCACCCTTGTCGGAGAGAACTATAATTGAAAATTCATCAAGCCCATAAAGAGTAATTGTGCAACATTTCGAGGAAGAACAAGAAGCGGCTTACCAAATCCTTAAGAGACCATTCCATGTCTTAATCTTTTTTTTTTTTGGTTGGAGATATACCCCCACTAAATCTCAAGCCAAATCCAAAATATTTTAAGGTCATTGCATATGCACTTGCAATGATAATATTGAACCATGAGATTACATAGATGCAATGTTCAGAGCATACTCTAGAAAGAAGGAAATCTGAGGTATGGAAGATACAAGATACAAAGCATGTTTGGTGGTTAAAGAATTTAACTAGATCGAAGGTATTGATCATAATGATATTTCTTCTCTTATTATTAAACATACTTTGGTACATGTTTTCTTAGCTTTGATAGTAGTGGAAGATCTAGAGTTAGAGCAACTATATGTCAAGATAGCATTCTTAATGGTGATTTATATGATTAAATCAACATTGAACAACCAAAAGATTTGGAGACCAGGGGTAAGGAAAATATAGCTAATCTTTTAAAGAAATCTCTTTAAGACCTAAAACAATCCATGGTATAAAAATATTAGATCAATTCATGCTTGATATAGAATATTTGTATCTATTATTAAACATTTAGAGAATCAATTATATATTTATTGATTTATGTTGATGATGTCTTAATAATTGCAAAAGACAAGTTTGAGATTAAGAGGTTGAAGCATCCACTCAAAACTCGGTTTGAGATGAAAGACTTAGGTGAGGCAAAGAAAATTTCAGGCATAGAGATTAGTTGCAATAGAAAAACTAAAAAAATAATTCTTAAATCTAAATTGTGATACATTATGAAAGCGGTGGAGAGGTTTGGAATGCATACGTAAATTGTTCATACTCCACTTGTTGCACATTTTAGACTATCAAAAACCTTCTCTCCTGTAATAATGGAGGAAGAAGACTATATGAATAAAGTTTCATATGCATTTTTTGTCGAAAGCCTTACATATGCCATGATATATATATGGCCAAATATTGTTCAGGCTGCAAGTGTTGTTAGTAGATATTTAGCAAAACTAGGAAAATTATATTCGGAAGCTATCTAGTGGATTGTTGCATATCTGAATGGAATCGTTAGTATGTTTTTAGTTTTTGGTTGAAATAATATAAATATGCCATGGTCAATTATTTTATCAAAGAAGTGTTCTTATGTCACGCCCTAATTCCATCTTTGAGCACGTGACAACCGCCATATAAGATGTACTTTAAGACCACAACTTATACAATGCTAAAAAGTATCACAAATCACTACAATTTTATAAATTAAACATAGCAGAAGCAAATACATTTAATAATTTAACCATCACTACTATTTTAAATCTCTATCTAGGTCGCCAAATTGATATTGTTCGCCAAGCTAGGTTCTCCCTCACTCCCAGCTAAAGATCCATCTGTAACCTGCGCAACAGGAAAAAGTGTGCACATCTGAGTCGCAAGACTCAGTGAGGCTATAGAGAGAGCACCCTAATGATGGGTAAAAAGTATTATATATATTTACTAAAATCACATACTTAAATTAACATGTCAAAAATATATAACAAGGAAATAAATGTAGAATAACATAATCATAATTATAACAAGATATATCACAAGATATCAGAAATCTGTTCATAAGAAGGTACACAAAATCAAAGGTGTTATATCTTTTTAATGTGTATATCATTATCTTTCCATTTCACACCTAAGGCAGCTAGCCTATATTTAAGGTAAATCCCTCGTCAAAGATTACCCCAAATACGTCAGTGTCAACTCTAGGTCACTGTCCTATGTGCTTGTACACTGACGTTAGCAGAAGGAGCTGGTGTTCACGGTACCTCTTCTAATACAAACACAGGTACTATACAGCGTTGTAATTCTGCACCATGGCAGGATCACCATACAAAAACAACAAACACATCCGTCTCCAGCTTGGGAAGCTAAGACCCACTATATACGATATCAATGAACTAGGAATGCTCAAGGATCCCACTACTATTGTATATGCCAGTGTCAATCAGGTTCCCTAGCCATGGTAGCGCATAGGATGGTACTGTTCCTAGTACACCCTCTACCTTGTATAACATAATGAA